>JAPDNY010000013.1:47533322-48879393 GCA_029375565.1 Gekko gecko | reverse complement strand
TGGGGACCTAAAGCAACTTTCAGTCTTTTAAAAAACAAGATAAGGTTGAGTAAGACAAGATTGGTTTCACGATCTTGTTTGTGTCAAATTTCTCGTTTTAGCATGCCTGGTTTTAGTCAAGCACAGAATAATCCTCTTGCTGTGCTGTTCTCACCTCCTGTAAATCAACGTACAGGCCTACCTACGCCCTGGAGCATGACAACCTGTTGACCAAGTTCCCAAGACTTTGATTTTGGTCAATAAGAACAAGGTTCTAAGCAAAAGCCGCTGACGCTTTTGCTGCCTGTGCTCTGGTTGAGGCCCACAAGCACTGATGTCCCTCCCCTCCGGCCCTAAGGATACCCAGCACCTTGCTTTCCAAAGAAAGCAGAAGCATTTCACCGATTCTAATCAAACTCTCCCCACCACCACCCTGGGCGGGATCAAGAGAGGATTCTTCTCACACCTCTTCCCTGTTAAAGGGAACAGGCCTTGAAGAGGCTGACGACAGGCAAGAGAATGCTGGCTAATCTCACCTGTCTTCCTGCTGCTGGCAAAGCTGCTTGACAAGCTGCCACGTTTCCCCATCACCAGCCTGACAAAGTCATCCTCCAGGCTTCCACCACACCTGTTATTTGCTGTTGACAGAGACAGGAAGGACCTGGGGCCCACTCACTCGGGATCTGAGCCGCACCTTCGCTCCTGTGTGGACTGGCAGCTGGGGAGAACTTTGGCACCCCAAAAAACAGGTCTTCTCTGGCCATTTCTCCTCAGATGAGCAGGCCTGCTATGGTAGATGAGGTCTATCCAATCCCATAAGATGGAGGGCTGCCAACTTTCTGGGGCCACTTTTGCAAGATAAGTGGAAAAGTTCCTTTGGAAAGCCTGTAGACACATTACAGTGCACATGAGCGTTGCCAGTTTCCAGGCAGTGGTGGGCAATCCCATGATGCTGCACCCAATTGCCCATCACTAGGGTTGCCAGCTCAGGGTTAGGAAACATCTGGAGATTTTGGAGGTGGAGCCTGAGGAGGGCAGGGTTTGAGGAGGGGATGGACTTCAGTGGGGTATAATGCCATAGCGTCCACCTTCCAAAGTTGCCATTTCCTCTTGGTGAATTGATCTCTGTCGCCTGGAGATCAGTTGTGATAGTGGGACATCTTCAGCCACTGCCTGGAGGTTGGTAGCTCTAGCCATCACTGATCAATATGGCAGTGTGAGGAGGGAAATAGCATTACCAATACCATTATGTCATTTCCAGGCAAAACCTAGAAGCGCCATCACAGCCAACCTGAAGCCCTTTAGGAAACCAAAGAATCTCCAGGGTCTTTAACTTAGATATGAATGGGTTTCCTAGACGGCTGCAGGGCTCTATCTAGCCCTAGTCACATTATACTGCATGCATCCTACATGCACATGTGTAATCTGTTTGTGAGAGACAGCCAACTTGTGTTCACTTTACACATGAAACTGCAGAACAGTACCTCGATAGATGTGCAGTTTAAATCCCCGGTTCAATGGTTCATGTGTTGAATGTAACATGAGAATTACTCAATGCACATATAAAGAAAACTCAAGTGTTCACTGTATATGGATTGTGTATGTGTTCACTGTGACTTGTGAACAGGGCTGTGATTTTTCTTTGTACACATACTGAATAAATCTTATGTTATATTCAGTTCATGTACAGCTGAACACATGATTGAAATCCCACATTTATCCAGATCCTGGTTTCTAGTTTTATTTTTAAAGTTGGTTCTTTCTTACAAATAGAAGTGTGTGCACGATGTACACCTGCTCAACATAGCATCTGTACAGGTCTAGATTTTTTTAACATGTTTGTTTTTAAAAGGGGTTTCTCTATCACATAAGGTGACAAGGAGCCATTTTATGGTCAGCCATAACATTTTTATCCCTCTTCCAGGGAGCTCAGGGCAACGTATCTGGTACATCCTGTGAAGCAGGTTGGCTTTGGGGCAGTTGCCTGTCCCAGAGCTGCATTAATTGTTTTCCCAGAGAGGGCATTTCTACAAGGAAGGCACTTGGTAGGGCAGAAGGTCTTAGCAGGATACAACTTCCTGTGGATGCTGGAAGGAAGGGAGGTTTTGCAGGCCTGCCAGCAGCATCAAAGCCAGCCTCAGTTATTTATTAATTATTTATTAATTGTCCCAATAAATAAATAACTGGTGGTGGTGGTGGTGGCGGAGGAAGAGGAGGGGGAGGACTTGAGTTTGCCCAAAGGCCTGGTGGGCATCCATTCCTACTGGGAAGGTCTGTTGCACGTCATGACAGGAGCCAAAATACCCTTCCTCGCCCCCATCCCTTATACTGCTGAAGGCACTAGGCTCTTGGTACCCCTACATCAGGGTGCCTTCCCAAATGACAGAAGCATTCCCATCTCTATGTGGGAGAAGGATGACAATTGTAAGAGGCTCAGTGCAATCCTAAGAATACTTTCCTAGGAGTAGGTCCCATTGAGCAAGCCTTGGTAGGATTCAGAATAGATCTGGTAAGGATTGCTTTTGGTGTCTATTATGCTCAGTTACTGTGAATATTTATAATACTTGTTTTTGGGGGGGAAACCTGGAGGGATCTTTTTAATTGATCACAAAGGTTTTTAATCTAACCAATGAATAAGGCAAATATTTCAGCTCTACTGTCTATTCCAAGTCCTTAATAACTGAGTTTGTTTCTTCCTGTGGAATTGTGAGTTCCTAATGAGTTAGTTTCACTGCAAACCTGGAAAACAAATTAGGAGATGGAAAGGTAAAGTAAGGTCAAGTTCATTAGCAATATTGTCAGTGGCCTTTACATACACAAATCACAAATAACCATACAGTGCTACCAGCAAACACAGAAGATGTTAAAGTACCCTATACAGATATCATTTTAAAATATGCAGTCCACAACACAAAAGGTTACATCTCTGCAAATATCAATTTATACTAAAATAATAAAATCTAGGCAAACTTCACCTTTCTTTGCCTTATGTGTAATGCAACTAGGGCAAGTTTTTGCTTCTTAACAGCAAGAGCAATAAAATACTGTGGTGGGTGGGTGGGTGTGCACGCACACACACAAGTATGCATGCCAATTAAAACAAAAAACATCTGCCCATTGGGCTTCAAGGACTACACAAAGCCCCACAATATACAAGAAGTGTGGGAACAAGCTTTGGGCTTGCGTACACTTCCCATGTGTAATGAATCCCTTACGTTCATATAGGCCAGGCAATAGTTCCCTTCTGCTGACTGAGAACTCTCCCATTGGAAGAAGATGTCATCCACTAGAGAAGTCATTCCTCCAATAGAAGATTCCTCATCTATTGGAATTAAACCACTGGATTCAACCCTGTTATGTGTTATGTGTACACCTCATATATGTGTTCTATCTGCTACTCAAAAGGCAACAGAACCCACCAAAGTGTCTGGTTTAAAACTGGCCAGGTTTTGGTTGTTCTGGCATCCACAGAATACTTTCATAATTAAAGAGAACATAACATAAGAACATAAGAGAAGCCAATGTTGCATCAGGCCAATGGCCCATCTAGTCCAACACTCTGTCACACAGTGGCAAGAAATACCAGGTGCCATCAGGAGGTCCAACAGTGGGGCCAGGACACTAGAAGCCCTCCCACTGCTGCCCCTGCCAGCACCAAGAATAGAGTGCATCACCTGCCCCAGACTGAGAATTCCTATCTATACCTTGTGGCTAATAGGAGTATTAATAGGAGAACATATCCTCTTCGAAAGACTTCTTTAAGGGGATTTTCATCCATGTTGAAAGTACTCTCTAGGTGCCTTATATAAGACTGCAATAAAAATAATGAGATCAGACAGTCAAATCTACAGAAGCCAGAATACAACCGTGTATGTAAGCACTAATAAATTATAATAATGTTCAAATAATAAAGGAGCTATTAACATTTATGTGTGTTTTTTTCTTTCGAACAAATACATCTTTCATCTGTGCATAAATTCATATTTCATAAATGTCCATTTCATTAACAAAGACTCTGGATTGTGATCTTCATTTTGGAAGTCTTCAGAAGTCAAAATATCATGACTCATCAGTTTCAGAATATGTAAAATTGTAAGACAGCTTCTCTATTCAATCCAAATCTTTGTTAGGTTACAGTAATTTCATCTAGCATTTCAAAAGACAGGCCACCAGTAACACATTTAATGTAGTGCCTCTCTCTGTGTTGCAAATCTGGTATTGCCTCCAATATTCTGGCTTTTATATAAGACTGTGAGCATATAGCCAACCAAGCTAGCTAAATGTAAATAATCATTTCTCATTGGTTCTTCTTCTAGTGTTTTGATTGGCTCTTCTTAAAGGATCTGGCTCTCAAACAGCCAGCAAGGCAGTTGTGGCCTTTCTTGCATCAGTTGCTATAGCTGCACTCTCGGAATAATTCCCATTTGAATTCAGTGGAACTCATGTCTGAGTAAACATGAATAGAGTACTTTTGATGGATTTGACGTATAGTTCTTTTGGTCTTTGAATTTGTGGGGAAGGGGCCATGGTTCAGTGGCAGAGCAGGAGATCCCAGGTTCAATCCTTACCACCTTCAGTTAATAGGACCAGACAATAGATGATGTGACAGCCCTCTGTCTGAGACTCTGGAGACCCACTGCACGGTCTGAGTAGACTAAACCGATAGACCAGTGGTCTGATTCAGTATAAGCCACTTTCATGTATCCATGGTTGATTTGGCATGTAATGGAGAAAACAGGCTTTTAGAAGTTTGGGTAACAGCCTCTTAAACTGTGGTGGGGGTCAGTTGGAACTGTCTTGTGGGTATTCAAATTGCCCATGCACAAACAAAGCTGCCAGTGGGGTTTCTGGTCACCATATTTATAATAAACTATAGATTGTCATCTGGGACAGTCCTTTGTATTTGAGAGAGTCTGTCCTCCAACCCAAAGCCTGCCAAAACTTTAAAACTATGTCTATAGGACATACCAAGCTGTCTGCAGAGCAGGCAGCAAGGGTTGGCATGACAGAATATCTGAGAAGACCCACTAGCCTGACAGAGGGCCCATCACCAACCAGCAACTCTTGGCCCATCCACTACCACTAGAAGTGGGAGGCTGACCCAGAGATCCTTGCAGTGTCTTCTGGGTAATCTCACACTGAATGCTGGGAAAGGCATCTGGATGCAGTAGAGTATCACAAAATAATTGTGCTCATCACTTTCCTCCAGCAGTGTGTGTCTGTACTCAGTGGGACAGCATGCTTAGTGGGGACTGAATAACACTGTGCCCTGAACTGACCCCAGACATATGGAACATCAGCTTCATACCCCTGAGTCTACATGAGAATTTCTAGCAGTTCATCCATGCACACACAGATGCATCAAAAACCAAGAAGAAGTGATGGGTGTGATATGAATAAAATGTTTCTGCATTCCCAGGACAAAGACTCATTGCATTCCATGCTGTTAGCAAGCCTGTAAGAAAACAAGAAACTTACATGGGCAAGATATGCAAACAAAAGCTGTAGCTTGTAATTACGGGGCAACCCCCGCTAATTAATTGCAAAAACAAAACCTCTTACTGCATCCAGGATGGATTTATGACAGGCTGAAATTCTCTTATCAACATATGCAATAATTCTAGGGAGGAATTTGTAGCAAGGGAATGAGTTTTTTTTAATTATTATTTTTTTACAATTGTTTTAATTTTGATCAACTTTTAAAATATTCTTGGGGGAGGGATTTTTTAACTTCTAGGAATGTTTCCAAATATGTGCTAAAACTGAGATGTGTTTTGATTATTATAAATTTCAGAGAAAGAGGGCTATCACTCTTAGAATGTGGGTAGGACAGCCAGTATAGTCTGTAGGGTTGTATGGCTATACTCTTTTTAGTTTATATATTTTTAATTATATTGCCACAGTGAATTATTTTGTTCCACTCATTTTCATTGCTCATGTTTCAATTTTTTAAAACCTCTTTTGCACTCCTAATATAAAATTTATGCAAAAACAGGCATCAGTTTTAACAGTAATGCTTTGAGCAATTTTTGTAATATATTCCAGGGGGTAAAATAACTGCAATTTTGTCCCAAACAGAGAGAACCCATGTCCAAACCTGGAATTTTCAAATTAAAATGAGTAATTATAGCATTCAGCAACTTGAAAATTCAATCATATATTTACAACTTCAAAAATATTTTTTAGGAGTGTTTTGATAAGATAAAACTTAAGTAGACAGAAACAGAAAAACTGAATAATTAAGATAGTATCTCACATTGGAAGTTTTGCATACAAATGAATAGATTAGAGTATTCAGGTACTGTTCATAATTCCGGATGGGTAAATGCATTGGTTTGTATCAGTAGAATAAAATAGGAGCCCAACAGCCTTAAAAGACTTTTTAAAAATTAGCCTTAAGGTGCCACTGGGCTCCTGTTTTATTCAGGTATTGTAGAGTAAATCATTCAGTGCAACACTTAAAAATTATAAAGGCAACTTTTAGAAACGTTTCCCATTTGTCACAATTTTTTCACTTTAGAAATCCCGCTACCTCCAAAAAAATTCTGGTGTATATGTCATGATACTACAGCGCATAGTATAATCCCTGCATTATGTGGCTTTGGCTTTAAGTTATGGAAACCCCCCTTTCTACTGACAAAAATGGCAAAGTTTCAAATAAATCTATAGGAGTGAGTGTTATAGTCCCACAGAATAAAATGGGACTTACTCCTGAATAGATCTGCTCAAGGGGTTTTTTGCCATGTTTGTAGAGATTCAGATATTATATGATGACCGTAGAGGGATGGGCTAGAGCAGCCTGAATAGTCTTGACCAGCCAAATTTTGTCAGTGCTTGGAAACTAAGCAGGCTGGGCTATGACTAGTCCTTGGATGGGAGACCACCAAGGAAGACTGGGGCTGCTATGCAGATGAAGGCGATGACAAACCACCTGTGCCCATCTTTTGCCTTGAAAACTTCAAGGTCCTGGGGTTGCCATAAGTCAGTCGTGACTTGACAGCACACAATTATTATTATTAGGATGACTGGATAGGTGAATGAGAAAGACCTGGGCCTGGAGAGAAACACAAAAGAGCAGAAGGTAACTCATGGTGCTCTGGTGTTTGCAAATAATGGGCTCAGAAACTGAACAAGATCTGCTTTCAGTGCCCAATTTTTCCCTCAAGAGGACCATCCCAGCCCTGACCTGGATAGCCCAGGTAAGGCCAGTCTCATCAGATCTCAGAAGCTAAGCAGGGCCAAGTAACTGGAAGGGAGACCTCCAAGGAATATCAAGGCCCGGGACGCAGAGGCAGAAAAACGTCCAAGCCCCCAGCAAGGTTCGCCAGAACTTAAGTCACCAAGACTTCCAGGCATGCAAGCACACACACACACACAAAAACAAGGTTAAAAAAACAGAGGACCATCCCATACTTTCACACTGCTGGTTTATTTACAATGTAAAATAAGCAGAATTTTGAGGACATTTTGCATCTGCACAGACGATCACATTGCATTGGCAGATGGATCTCCAGATTAGGAGCTGTAAAACTTCTCTTGAACTCTTTTCCCCCCCCAATGAGATCAAATAAGAAGTTATAGTATATTAAAGATTTATTAACTGAAGGCTAAAAGACAAGATATATGCAAATATGCATAATTAAATCACAACAGCTGCTTCTTCTAGGCAAAACACCTTCTGGAGTTGGTGATGTATGGTAGGAAGGGAAAGGGAGGGAGTGCTTAAGCATTTGCCCGCTGATTTTCTGCTGCCCTTTACCTAGTCTTCTTACCCGGGGTGGGGGGGGCAGTATCTAGATGTAGAGTTGCCAGGCACCCTCCCCCGGTGGAGGCAGGGGTTCCCTGCTGCCAGGCCCCATCCCCCCACCAGCCCCCCCCCCACTGCCAATCAGCTGGCTGGCAGGGGACTTACCAGGAGAGAGAGGAAGCCCCAGGCAACATTGCTGGCAATGGGTCAATGTCACTTCTGGGGCACACAGGAAGAGACATCATCACACCAGCACCATCTGGGAGACGCTCTAGTATTTGGGCAAAAGCTCTATGGTAGAAGCCATTTTTACCATAGCGTTTTCCTCCAAAATACCAGAGCGACGCCATAATGCAGCATCATGATGATATTTTCTGTGCATGCTAGAAGTGACACTGCCGTATCACCTGGGCCTTTCTCTCTTTCCTGGTAGGGCACCCCCGCCATCC
The DNA here is from genome assembly GCA_029375565.1 of Gekko gecko. Lineage (NCBI taxonomy): Eukaryota > Metazoa > Chordata > Lepidosauria > Squamata > Gekkonidae > Gekko > Gekko gecko. The sequence continues at coordinate 48,871,218 of JAPDNY010000013.1, read as the reverse complement.
CCTGCCGGTTGCCTAGAGGGATCTGGCCACCCTATCTAGATGTGTGCTAGTACAAGAAACATGTTCCTGAAATGTCACAGGCTGTGGGGCAGATAAAGCAGAAAATCAGCATGTAGAGCATTCAGAGAAGTGATCTGCACTTGAGAAGCGATGTGGGGAAGTGAGGATCCATCCTCCCACCGCAAGCTCTTTTGCTACTACCCTCTCAAGCCCTGCCCTCATCACAAATCCAGATGTTCACTCACACCTGGAACTCAACAGAAGACAAAGGAGTTGACAAGTAGCACCAGAAAACCAGAGGCTGGGAGAAGGGGTAAGGACTTCTCCCCATGCTTTTTTCCCCACTGCAAATTGCACCTTCCCCCCAGCTGATTTGCTGGAAAGAAGCAACCTGTAGGGTTTGCTCGTATGTGCCAAGTAGCTCTGTCCTTAAGTGACAATTCCTGAGCGCCAAGGCAAGGGGACTGGGGTAGGGAGTGTGGCTCAGTTCAGATCCTCAGCTTTGTTTTCAGGGAGGGGGAAGCAGAAGGACAAAACAAGCGAAACTTCTCCAAGGCTATCTTAACTAAGCCAGCTTTAATAGCAGGGTAATTATTCAGACTTAAGTGCACAATCACTTTTCATTTTGCTAAAATTTATGACAGGCGATGACAAGTTAATAAATGAGATGTTTCACCAGTACTTAAACAGCTGTTAACCAGTCACCTCCTGGCAATGGGTAGCCCAAAGCAAGAAGCAAGGCCGGGGGTGGGGGGGGCTTAACTCCCAAGCCAATGCATAGAAACGGGTTATTTTGGTTTGTTGAACTAGCCCCTGCAATAAATCATCATTAACAATGCTGTCATTTATCAAAGGGAAAGCTCTTGCTGCAAAAGGCTTTGAAGTCCCAGAACCTATAATTTCCTACCTATAAAAAGGTACCTTTTGTGTCTGTGTCATGCCTGAAATTGACAAGAGAGCCAGAAGGGATTGAGGAGTTCATTACTGCAACACACCCATCCAAACAAGCATTTTGCTAATACAGGCAAGCTGGAGTGATCCAGGCTTTCCTTCACTGTAGTCAAAAAGCATCTGAACTCATCAAGTCTCATTTTCAACCCACGGACAACATCAGCTGGTCATAAGAACCTAAGAAGAACCCTGTGGCATCCGACCAGTGGTCCATCTAGTTCAGCATCTGGTTTCACAGAGTGGGTAGTTGTTAAGTATGCAACTCAACAAGAGGCAGTGATTTCACCGAGTGATTCAGCTTGATTTGTAACGGCAACAAGACGATCAGGCAACAGCGACAACACACAACAACAAGTGGAGCACAGCTCCCTTTTTAAATAATCCGGGCTGTCAAAGCCACGCCCATAGAAAAGTTAACAACCAAGGGAATGACAGAGTTAAAGACCAATGAGGTCTGTTCCCTCCGCAAACATATTTACAACAGTGATTGGTTACTTTAAACAGTTCCATAGGAACGACCAATAGAAATGTTACGGCTTATGATCCATTGTCAAGAAATCAAGCTTTACATAGAAAAGAATAGGCTCAGTTACAGTTAGAACATAACAGTAATCAATGGCCCTGGGGGACCATCAAGACCAAGGCCTGCCCCCTTATGTTGCCACAAGGAAATGGGTTTCAGAGGTTTCCTGCCTCTGACTATGGAGGTTCCCCTTAGTTACTATAGGCCTCTCCTCCTTGAATCTGCCTATCTATGCTCGTGACCATTGTTATGCCCACTGGCATTGAATTACATAGGTTCATCATTCATTGGGCCTGTAGCCCGATATTGTGAGATGAGGCTGCAGAGCGCTCCACAAATATGGCTCGTATGTTCCCAAGCCCCAAAAGAACATGAATGAAGTCTCAGTGAGCGAGGAGAAAGTTCTTCAGGTATTTTATTGCAAGAAATACCAAAATTTCCTGTCAAAAATTGACTGCTTTCTGAACAATTTAAGGAAGTACATCAATTTTTATACCCAAAAGGACATAGACAAAAGATAACATACCAAAATCATAATTGGTTACAAATGGCAGAACATCATTTGAGCAGGCATACATTCATTTGTCAGTTACAGCAAAAGGTGTGACTACATGGTATCTTAAATGTTTATTTAACCTAACCTTATTCAGCTTTACCCAAGGATTCTCTACACCTAAGCAAAAAGTGTTGTTTTCAGATAAGGAACTAAAGCCGTTGTTGACCCAGACACTGCAAAGTTCTACCCTAAACAACTAGAACCATGAACCCTATACTATGAGTAAAAAGTAAAGCAAATTCATCTGTCAGAAAGCCCATCTTCCACTATCCCATTAATGCTACACCTAAGACCTATTAGAACTGCCAGACAGCTAACACAGCTATTCCATCCAAGCAACTTCATAAAAAAGACCGTTTTACTTCTTGTCCACTAGCATCAGCTAAAATGACACTCTAACCTACAAAGAAGAGGCCTTACAACTTAATAGATTCTTATTAAATCCTAATAAAATCTTAATAGCAAAATTTATAAAATCAGAAAAATATAAATATATGAATAATCTGAACTAAAAATCATTATATATTCCCATCCATGCTACATGAAGAAGAAGGTCATCGCAGAAGAGCCTGAACAGAAGTTAAAGAGAGCCAAGTTTGTTTAAAAAGACTGAAGGTTACATTATTAACCAGGTAACTTTTTAAAAATGTAATGAGTACAAAGCTGTGTACATGGTTCTCCTCTCCTCTGTTTTGTCCTCCCGACAACTCTGTGAGGTAGGTTAGGCTGCAAGAGAGTGTGACTGACCCAAGGTCAGCCTGTGACGTTCACAGGTATTTGAACCTGGGTCTAGTCTGACACTCTAGCTGTGACACATCTTGGATTCTCAGATGTTATAGGGGCTTAGTGCTTTTCAGTTATCCTGATAGAACCAAATACTGGGAGTCAGGACCAAGTTTGCTTGTTGGTTTCTTTGACTTTTTAAAATCTGCATTACAGCCAAAATACTGGGTCCCAAAGGAGTTCCCAAGAATCAAAATGTGATGCAAATGATAATTAAGCAATACATACTGTTCCTCCAGGTGGGAATTCTCAGCTCAGTTGGATTGAGGCATGCAGAGGAAGATGGGGCTGCTTCCCAATGACCATTGACAGCAGTTGGAAGCAGGAGAGGAGGTGTTTTAAGTTGGAGATGGATTCCTGCACAGTGGATGGGTGTAGTGTATTCATAATGAGCCTTTTTTGTTGACTACCTATAATTTTTTCTGTAGATTGCCACAATCTCCCACAATGGCTACAATCCTGCCAAATGTCTAGCCATGCATCTCATCCGGAAGCCAATGATTTCATTAATGTGGCATAGATTCCTTGGAACCTTTACTAAAGGGTGAGAATGGCTCCTGAGACCCTTTTGCATTCAATTGTAAAATGTTCCTTCACAAGAGAAACTCTTTAATTGATCCAGACAAGATCTCAATTACCTGCTTTGAGATCTTTCTCTTCCCAATGATGAGTCCTTCCAATGAACTGGAGCCAAACCAAAAATGACCAAGGTCTGCTGAACCACAAGCTGAAGTTGTAACAAACCTCAATACTCTACAACAACTTGAGTTCCTCCCATTTTTTTCCTATTTCTGGCTTCAGTTTTTCTGTTCCTAGCTCAGTTTCCCCTATTCTGCACCTCTCAGTTCACTAATAGCCCCCTTTCCAGATGGATTTCTTAGTTTTATCTCTTCCCTTGACTTGCTGTGCAATCCCAAACAGAGTCACACCATTTTACCCTCCATTAACGTCAGTAGGCTGGATCCAATCATCTTTTCTGCTGGCAAAAAACAAAGGAGTCTCATCTGACTTCCCAAAAGGGCTATACTGAAGCTCATAGGACCTACATAGACAAAAGCGCTGTTGGATGTAGTAAGGCAGGGAATTGTGCAAGACTGAATGAAAAAGTAGGCTGGATCCAAACAGTAGGGTAGAAGGGGGAGAAAAGATGAACTTAAGGAAGCAAATTCTGCTGCAGAATGAACATGCATGATGCTCTATACAACATTCAGAAGAGGACCCAGGAAAACTCCAAATTCACCAGTTCCAATTCGACAATGAAATCTGGTGATCTGAGGCTCCCTATTTTAAGAAAGGAGGAGAATTTCAAAAGCATCCATATTTTGAACCAAGGACACTCAAGCAGATGCTGTTTCAGCTCAGGTTCCATTTGCCTGTTGTGAGCAGGGAACCAATTTTTCATCAGGCAGTTCAGTTGACTGTAAACAGCTCAAGCCTGTTTGAGGGGATACTTTCTATGTATTTATACAGTACAGCAGGGCTATTTTTTGGCAGGAACACACAGGAACGGAGTTCCGGCTGGCTCCGGAATTGGCCACGCCCAGCAGGAACTCATTAGCATAATAGGCCATGCCCAACAGCAAAAACTCATTAGGATTGGCTACATTAGGGCTGTGTGGCCTAACATGCAAAGGCGTTCCTGCTCCAAAAAAAGCCCTGGGTTTTGACAACAAACAAGGTAAACAGAATAAGAAGCAAAAGGTGGGTGTGGCTGGATGACCACACTTCTGGTAACATGGGGGTGTGGCCTAATATGCTAATGAGCTGTGCTGTCAGGGTGTGGCCTGGTATGCTAATGAGTTCTACAAAAAAAGCCCTGCAGTACAGTATAATGCAACTAGCAGTATTTCACAGATCTGTATTCTCATGCAGGCAAATGGGAGTTGTCATTCCCCCATTCCACAAATCTGTCACTGATGCATGTTGCCATGCTGGTCTACCCCTGAGTTATCTTCCCTCCCCAAACGCTTGGCTCTCTGTGTGTGTTTACAATAAAGAGACCCCCACACACAAACCCTAGTTATTTGTAAAAGTTGTGATAGGCATTAAAGTGCACTTTACCAGGCATACATACAGTTGTCTGCCACTTCAGTAAGACTGAAACTGCATCTAGACTGTTCTAATCTAAGGGCTTTCTTCCTAATTCAAGAGTTGCTTTCCTTTTGCAAACTGTCCTTCATAGCTAGCCTATGGGCAAGATTTGTTCTCTTTAGACTGCGTAGTGCCTGGGTTTTGAAACAATTCATAAATAACAGTGACACTTATGATATATACCTGGTTTGAATTTGCTACATTTGGGTGGGGGAAGGGGGTAGCCCAAGGACACTCCAGGTCACATTTTTGGTCTCCTGGGTTGCTTTCCAAATCAATCTTCTCCAGAAAGGAGTCTTCAGCCAGAGACAAAGCCCTGCCCTGGGTTTTGCAACCTGGGAGAACTGTCCTTGGGTGCTGATTTCCCCATTCACACTGCAATAGCTCGTGAGGGTTTTTTTGGTTGTTGTTTTGCCCAAGTCATAAATCAGACTGAACAGTACAGTGAACAAAGTGTCCCTTGGGAGTCAACAGCAGGGATCTTATATCATCCCAGCAGGCCAGCTGCAAGAGAGAAAGGAACACACCCAGAATGTGGAGCAAGAAGGAGATTTCGGTCTTTCCTTCTGCAGAAGAGAAGGAAGTTGCCTGAATCTCACTTCCCCCGCACGTAAGGGGTGGAATACAAAAGGAATAAATATTTATGGGCTGAACCTGTTTGTGAGACATGTCCAGTCTAGCTTGACCCTGAAAGGTGGGGGGGGGGTCACACAGCAAAAGGAACTCCTGTTAGTATGAGTGGCAGTCCCATGTATTCTGTTGGTAGAGATTTAAATGCATGCTCAATTTTACCATTGAAATCAACTGTATTTAACTTTGGACCAAGCATAGTGTACTCAAGTACAGATCACCCACTCTACCAGCAAATATAAACTTATTGGTTTTAATGTTGTAAGTTGCCACAATGCCCTTTTGGTGAGGGCCGTGAAAACGGAGCTTTTTCAGCAGGCTTTCCAGTAGGAACAGCACCTATTGACCGATCTGCCAGCTGAAGCTAAAGTGGTTGCACCACAGAACATGTTCTAGATGTACTTTATCATACTGTGCCGCCAATGACACATTATGGTTTTAAATTGCTTATGTAACTTATTATAGTTTTTAAATTGATTATGTAACTTATACTGAAATGTATGGTTTTAATGGTTTTACGTAAGCCGCCCTGAGCCCGCTTTGGTGGGGAGGGTGGGGTAAAAGTGAAATAAATAAATAAATAAACTAGAAAAAGAAAAAGAGAAGAGATTGGATTTATACCCCACCCTTCACTGCCCAAAGGCGTCTCAGAGTGGCTTACAAACTCCTTTCCCTTCCCCTCCCCACAACAGACACCCTGTGAGGTAGGTGGGGCTGAGAGAACTCTTGACAGAAACTCTCCTTGAGAGAACAGCTGTGCCAGAGCTTGTGACTGACCCAAGGTGACATCAGCAGGTGCAATTGGAGGAGTGGGGAATCAAACCTGGTTCTCCCAGATAAGAATCCACGCACTTAACCACTACACCAAACTAAAAAAAATCTAATAAGTAAGGAAGCTTGCTGGATGACTTTCAGCCTGTCACACATTCTCACCTCACAGGGTGCACAAAGCAGCTTATGTCATTCTCTTTGCCTCCATTTTATCCTCACAACAGCCAAAGATCACCAACCTTCCATGGCAGAGTGGGGATTCGAACCTAGGTCTCCCAGATCCTAGGCCAACACTCTAGCCATACAGGCTTCCATGATGCTTCCAGTGAAAAATGTTACACATCTACTTCCAAAGGTACAAGTCTTATGTTCCTGCGCTTCACACTGAGTTGGCGTGAGGATAAAAACAGAAGAGGGGGGAACTGATGTGTGCTGCCCTAACCTCCTTGGAGTTAGGGTAGAATAAAAATGGCAGTGCCATCCTTTCCAGAATCACACCCCTCTAAGCCCACTGACTTCAGCAAGAATGGTATAACTTTGCTTACAGTGGCACTGCAAGGGTCCCACACCACTGCTTTATTCCACTAACAAAACCGTTGTGGACTCTGTTCATGGAATTCCCAGCATTACAAGCCTTTGTATCATTAGAAATTTGGCATAAATTCTACTGGGTTACTTTATGCATGGGTCAGATTAAAGGAGTTGTTAGCAGCCATTTTGGTCCAAAAGCCATTCCACTCCAAAAGTGAAATCTAAAAAAACAAAAGAAGAAGAAGAAGAAGAAGAAGAAGAAGAAGAAGAAGAAGAAGAAGAAGAAGAAGAAGAAGAAGAAGAAGAAGAAGAAGAAGAAGATCATCTACATAATGCCTTCTATATAATATAGTTCTCCATAATACCTTTTATTAAGGCCAACCAAATGGTCCTGGTGGTGGAAAGTGCCATCTAGTCACAGCTGATTTATGACAACTCCGTGAGTTTTTCAAGGCAAGAGATGTCCAGAGGTGGTTTGCCATTGCCTGCCTCCATGTCGTGACCCTGGTATTCCTTGGAGGTCTCCCATCCATTTACGAGCCAGGGTGGGCCCTGCTTAGCTTCCAGGACCTGACAAAATCAGGCTAGCCTGGGCTACCCAGGTCAGGGCAAGTGTTCCCAGTAAAAGGTATTGTGTGGAGTGTGTTCAGAGTAAAGGGCCTTATCTCTCATGTGGTCCTGTGTCTGGACTGATATTCAAACAGCACAATCATTCGAGTACTTGCTCTAGAGCTGAAATCAAATTTTGCCAAATTTAACAAAATGTCTGGAATTTTGGACACTTTCAAATTTCCCATTTGATTTCCAGGGATTTTTTTTTTAATGCTGAATAACACTTTGTTAAATATGGTGGTTTTTTTGTTCAAGATTTTCCTAGCAGAATACCTGCCACTGGAGTACTGGAAACAAACAACTCTCCACAGGTCTACAAAGAACCCCAGTCCAGCTCCAGCTCCCCAGAAAGGTTTTTAAGCAACCCTGCAGATGTGGCTTCCTATGTTTGCCAGACATTTTGATGCTATCAGTGTTTCTGATGCTATCGGTGTTATAATTTATATTATTAACCCTGTTTACAAGAACAGAGATAGAACCCAACCTGTCAATTACAGGCCCTTTAGTGGAAGAATTATCATTGCTAAACTGTAACCCTAGATATGTGCTTGCTAAATTGGATCTGTGCAGCTAACCTTGTCTCTGAACAGCAAGCAGGTTCAGCCACTTCTTCCCTTTGTTACCTCCCTTATACCAAAGGCTAGTAAGTACCTTAAAGCAAGAACCTGTTTTGTTAAGATTTCCCATACCTGAGCCTAAGACACTTATCATTGCACCACACTATCTTCTAGTAATAGGTAGGAGCTTGTGAACAACAACACTTTGGTGAAATGCAACATGAAGGGGATCTGGTGTGCAAATCTCCTGTGACCAGGGATGGGGGAATGTAGCATGCTCGTGCATAAGATTGTTGGATTTTGAAATGTTGGCAGCCGCCATCATGGATTCCAGGCTATTTATACAGTGCCTGTATAGAACATTTTCAGGGTCATAAGCTATGGTTTCCATATGCTTCAACTGTCCCTATTTGCCTAGGACAGTCCCAGTTTTCTGTTTTCTCTCCCTGGTAAATTGGTTTGATTGATTTTGTCCACAGTTTTGTCTGGTTAAATGTTTTAAAGTAAGGTGCTAGAGCTGTCATACTCCAGGAGGAAAAGGAGGAGGAGGAGGAGAAGAATTGATTTTATACCCCGCTTCACTACCCAAAGGAGTCTCAAAGCAGTCCCCTTCGTCTTCCCACAACAGACACCCTGTGAGGTAGGTGGGGCTGAGAGAGCTCTGAGATAACTGCTCTTGAGAGAACATTTCTGAGAGAACTGTGACTGACCAAGGTCACCCAGCTGGTTGCATGTGGAGGAGCGGGGAATCAAGCCCAGTTTTCCAGATTAGAGTCTGCCGCTCTTAACCACTACATCAAACTGGCTCTAGAACCATAGTTTCTAGAACCATGGTGTAGAGATTGGAGTGTCAGAGTAGGCTATAAGAAAGAAGAAGGATGTGCTATCACATCCCAGCTGACTCATGGTGACCCCACCCATGGGGTGTTCCAGGCATGAGATGAGCAGAGGTAGTTTGCCACTGCTTCCCTCCGTATAGTCACTCCAGTCTTCCGTGGTGATCTTCAGTCCATGTACTGACCACAACCATCCCTGCTTAGCAGCCTTGCTCAGGTTCATGGAAGCTGGCTGAGTGATCTTGGACAAGTCACTCTCTCGTTCAGCCTAACCTCCTTTATAGAATTGCTGTGAGGATAAAAATGGAGAAGAGGAGAACAATGTAGTAAACTACTTTGAGTCTCCCTGGGGGAGAAAAGTGAGAAATAAATAAAAAAAAAATTCTAGAGGTTTAATCCCAGAACAGGAAAAGTATGCATCCTTTCTAGTGTGAACGCAGGCATAGACCAAGTGCAGGCAACTCCTGGCTTGGTGCTGAAAGTGGCACACCAGTCGATTTTCTCTGGCCCCCATGCCACCTCTCTACCCAAGCAGCTAAAGCACCAGCAGCACTGTGGGGGCCAATGATGGGGGAGAAGGCAACGGGCATGGCATGCCTTTCATGGCCTCCTATATTTGCACCACCACCAACCGAGGCAAATCCCTGAGATGCTGGCAGTGCTGCTTGACTTGCCCAACTTCAAGAGTGTCTGGCAAAGTACAACCCTCATCCTCCCTGATACATCAACATCTTCACAGGCAGATTTAGCACATTCATTCACCCATCCATCCATCCATCCATCGCGCTTGAACCAAAAAGGCTGCCTTCTCTTGGGCACAGACATTACTGAGTAGATGGACCAGTAGTCTGACTGAGTATAGAGCAGCTTCATAATATCATAGTGTTCAAATTCATCAGATACCACTTCCCCTGGCATGGAGATGCAGATGGAGATACTTTGACCCTTATTGGCCCCATCATTAATAGTCTCAGCCTTGCCCAGACTCGGCCTCCCATGCTGTGATGGTTTCTGGAGATGGTCAAAGAAGGACTGAAATAAAGCTGATGTTTGATCTCAGTTGCAGCCATGTAAACATGCCATCACTGTTGCATCAACCCTGCCATAGCACAGATGGCGATCCATCTGTAGCATTCTTTGATGCTGGCTCACACAGCGAGGAGCAGTCTGTCAGCAAAAGGTGCTGCTCACTTGCAAAGGTCAAACGAGGCCAGTTCCCATTCAGACGCTGAAGTCCTAAATGAAGATCTTGTACACATGCAAGAAATGAAGGGTGCATCCAGACGCATCCAACGGCAGCAGCGAGGTCGCTGTGGAAGTGCACGCTGTGTTTAGGACAGACATGCAATCTCTCCCTCAAATTCAGCTCAGGGGGACCTGGTTTTTCCTGTTGGCTGAAGAAGTGATTGTGCACAGTGCCAATTGGCTAGGAACCAGTCAGCCACTAATCCCCTTCCCCCTCCTCAAGACAGTTTCACAATGTTTAACCATTTGATCATTCTCTTCTTTTCTAAAGGGTGGGGGATGAATGTACATTTAACTGAATACATAATGAAATACGTAACATTAATGAAATGTTTTAAAGGAGGGATGGTTCACACAAGGGGAGGGCTGATTCAGATGTTACAAAGTCCATGTGGCAGACACAGATTGATGTATAAGCGCGGTCTGTGAGTTTTGTGCTTGAAATTCAATTCCCAGGCATGCAGGAACCTAATTCAGATTGGGACCATGGTCAAGGGGGGGCGGGGGCTTCAGCCTTCCCCACTGCAACAGTTTCCTGACTGGAAACGGCCCCAAGGAGTTGATATTTGCCTTGCTGGGGGAAACTTATGTGTTGCCCATCAGTACATTTAAGTTTGTTTAATGGGCCGAATAGAAGCTCCCTGGGTCCATTTCCAGTTGGAAAAGTAGCATGGGGAGGGAAGCCAAGTGTCCCCTCCCTGTGTGCTGTGGTCCTAGTCTGAATCAGGCTCTTGCACACCTGAGAACTGAGTTCCAAACACAGACCTCACAGATCATGTCTAGTTGACAGTCCCTTTGTGACCTTGTGAATCAGCCCTGAGCAGAAAGAGATCTGTGAAGCTGCCAGATACTGAGTCAGACCATTGGTCTATCAAGGTCAGCATTGTCTACTCTGACTGGCAGCAGCTCTCCAGGGTCTTAGAACAGAGATCTCTCACATCACCTCTAGCCTGATCCCTTCAACAAGAGAAGCCAGGCACAATGAACCTGGGAACTTCTGCATGCAAAGCAGATGCTGTACCTCAGACCCATGACCCCCTGCCCCAGCATTGTTTGCTGGCCAATAAGATGAGGAAAAACTCGGTTTGAGCTACAAGAGAGAGAGAAAACACAGTGGGCCCCGATTGGTATGAGTGGCTGTATGCACATGTACTGTCCCCTTACAGAATCCAGCTGCATAGGAAACCCTTTTGCTTTGGCTTCCTTTCCTTTACTCTTCAGTGAGGCAACCCGTGAGTCACACTGTCATTTTCCAGCAGCCAAAGACACTACTCTTCTCATCTAACCCAGCGGCAGGCGCCTTGTCTGCCTCCATGAACATCTGCCACAAGGAGTCTTCACCTGTCACCCTTTCCCAAATGACTTTCGGAAAAGTGAAGATGGTACGTATAAATAATTTAGGACTCATCTGTGTTGGCAGAACAACTGACTTTCAAAACTACTTAACTCCAGCATCACACGCTTCCAGACAGAACTGTGGGTCTTACGCAGAGATGGCCGACTTTACAACATTAAGCTGTGGCACCTTCCCGCATTCCAAAAAGGAGGAAATTTTGCCAGTACAGCTTTTCTTCTCAGCTTTGCAGCACGTTAATGGGATGTCCTTTGCCTGTGCAATAACTATGGGCATGAGTGTTCTCCAGTTGTGAAGGAATACCAGGATAGGGACACAGAGGGATCCAATAGCAAGCCACCTCTCTGAAATATCCAAGCCCCACTAGGGGTTACCAGAAGTCAACCATGACTTCCAGGCAGGCACACACAGACACACAAATACTCACACACACCCAATTTTTTTAAAGCATGTACTCCAGCACTGTTGCTCTTCCTTATGTTATGTTAATAGTTGCACCTTGTGAGGCCTCAAAAGCACCATGGATCAGAAAGGAAGGGTAGCATCCTAATAGCCACAGAGCCATCCCTTAGTATTTTCAGAATGAATGTTGACTATTTCTCCAATAGACAGCTTCGAGACCCAAAGGACTGCTTTCTAGGGAAGAGTTTAAGGAAGTGATGTTATGATGAGTGCCCACAGTTGCAGAGAGGAACAGAGCCTTCTTTGCCTTGCCTCCATTTTGTCCCTTCCCATTTGCATGCATGATTTGTTGATCCAATCCTCCAGGCGTCTCCGAGTGTGTAGGAAGTTAACATCAAAGGCACCAAAGGAAGGCAACAGGGAAAGTAAAAGAAAGGTGTGACATTAACGTCTGGCGCTCAGCGCGTGTCTGCATTTTAAGCCTGGCTCGTCAAGACTTCAGCTTTGCTGCCATGTTGAGCAAAGAAAGAAAACACGCCAAGCACAAAGCGCATAAAGAAGTTGCCTGCCACATGCAAGGCACTTCACAAGTCACAGCAGCCTGCAAAGCGTCTCACCCCGTGGAAGAGACTCGCAGGCACTCTTACAATGCCGCTCACCTGTCACTGTTCTGCTCCGTGAATCGTGGCATTCTTTCTCATGCTCAGATCTGAGCAGTGAACACAACTGAGCATCTTTTGGTGTGACGCAGCTGTCTATTAATATGGCTTCCTCTTTCATTCTTGCTCAGGTTCAGATTTTCTGTTGGACCTTGGATGCAAACCCAGCCTAACGGACTTTGCAGTCCAAAGTAAAATCCCAACATAGCATATCCTCAAATTTTTCATTTTTCCTTATACAATAATAATGGAAAGATAAGGTACCCATTTCCCCTTATAACTCTGCAGGAAAAAGGGCTAGAGATTTTAAGCATTCCAGGGCGTGGCAGAGGGGGGAAATAGAGGGAATGGCACTGTCAGCTTGCTGTCTTGGATGTACAGTGTATAGTTGGTGTATAGCGCTGTGGAATATGGTGCTTCAGTGTGGCTCAGCAGCCCCCATGCCCACAAACTTGATGTCCAACTCAATACGGCGGATGTATTAAACCCACTCCAACCTATTGGCTACCCACATTGTGCCACATTGCTCCCCTGCATGTCTGAAGACAAGATGTGCTTCTTCATGACTACAGAAAGATAACTGAAAGCAGAGAGTTGCCCATTTACAAAGACATGGCTGACATGGGCTTATCCAGGTTAAGATCCTGACAACCAGCAATAAGATCTGCACAAATCCTGCAATCACCAAATTTCAATTGTGAATATGGATGCAATCAGTTCCACCCAATATCCATAACCTGATAAGCACCAGTGAGAGGCCCTCGGGATTTTACTTGCCACGTAAAGTACGGAAGACGGCTAATACACTATGAACAGGCTTTGGCAGTTGTGCAGACCTGTTGTTTAAATGGGGCAAAATACCAGGACCCGAATGCGATTGCGGTGCAGCTTGCCAAACTATTTTCCATCTGTCATAGGAACGTAAGTGCTGTGCTTTCCGGGGAGTTCTGATGGAGCTCTTAGAACTCTCCCCAGCTGCAACTGAGGGGATTGAAAATCTAGATATTAGTATTTAGGGGGATAGCCCAGTCGGTCTGTATACCTGTTGTAACAACTTGGTTACATATTTTAAATTATTAAATACTTCCTGTGTGTAACTCTGCCATACGATAAACAAATAAATAAATGTCTTGGATGTAGCCATGGATAGTTAAATCTGCTGAATCTTCCATAAATCAGTCATAAATAGATGCTAATTTTTAAAAAATATATATTTGGTGTTCATCTCAGTATTCTCTAGCAATGTTAATGGCTGACACTCTGTTTAGATCAACAGCCTTTGGGTGCAAGCTCAGTTTTCAAAAAACCCAAGGCAAACCTGTTCAGCAGGTGTTCAAGTCATTTGGTGTGATCCAAACAGACCAGGTGATTGGCTCACATCTGATTGTTGCAGTCAAACATGGTAAGTTTGACTGTCAAACACATTTGGTGCAAAATTTGCAGAATCCATATGAAAATGTGACCCATCTTGTACACAACAATCCACATCAAAATATAATTCCTTTCAAGCTCCCCATTACATACAGCTGAAGCTCTTTTCCCCTCTGCCTGGTTATAGTTTCAACAGATCTTGAAAGCTGACTTTAAAAAACCCTTGAAATGCTTTAAAAGAATGTTCATTATCACAAGGGATCTAGCTATAGAACAGCAGCAACACGAACTATCTGGAGTGAGAAGAAAGGGAATGTGCAAGCATTTTTTGCACGTGTGCATGAATTTACCCACGTGTGCTCTAGAGCCAAGATGCACTTGATTTAATGTCTCATGACCTAAGATTACCCTTAAGCAGTTTTCCCTCTAAGCTGAGTTAGTGTGAGCTAGCTCATAGTTTTTTAGCCTCCGGCTCCATTGAATGGCTCCAGAGCAAACTAATTTATGCAGCGGCCAAATCACTCACTCACAACTTTAATGCCAGTAGATCACAAAGTAGCATTTTTGCTCACAAGAGTCCACAGATTAGAGGGAGCATTGCCCTTAAGAGCAAGACAGAAATAAATGGGGTCAGACTGTAGAGATGCCAGCCTCCACGTGGGACCTGGGGAATCCCCTGGAATTACAGCTCATCTCCAGACTACAGAGATCAGCTCCCCTGGAGAAAATGGATGCTTTAGAAGATGGACTCCATGGAACTGTACCTCACTGGGATCCCTGTCCTCCCCAGGCTCCATCTCCAAATATCCAGGAGTTTCCCAACCTGGATTTGGCAACCCTACACCCCTTTCCCTGCCAGCAGCCAGGGGGGACCGGGCGACCCTAGGTCAGAGATGTATCAGGGCCAGAAAACAGGGCACTCTGAAGACTTTTTTGTGGACTAGGATACACTTTATGAGATGCATGGATTTATTTGCTTCATTTATATTTATTTATTTTTGATTTATACCCCGCCCTCCCCGCCAGAGCAGGCTGAGGGTGGCTAACATAAAATGCAGCAGCTAAAACAACAATTTATTTATAAATAAATAAATAAAAGCTTAAAAACACAACATAAGGTGCTAGTCAACAATTCAAGTGGCGCTGGCGAAAGCAGGGTAGCATCAACATACTAAAATACAGTCGGTAGCTGATTTTAAAGTTGGCGAAGTTCAGGTGGTGGTACTGGGCACAGGGCCTTAGTGTGCTTCTCTCCGGCGGGGACCCAAAGCAGTTTACATCATTCTCCTCTTGTTCGTTTTATGCTCACAATACCCAGTGAGGTAGGTTCAGCTAAGAGTGGATGACTGGTCAAAGGTCACCCAGTAAGCTTACGCAGCAGAGTAGGGACTCGATCCCATATCTCCTGGATCCTACTCTGACACTCTGATCTCTCCTCTACACGGGCGTATCTTCAGTTAGGAGAATAAATAGGCAGATATAGATCAAATCAGCAGAGGGGCTGAAAGATCGTAAGATTCAAAAGATGCCTGTCTCTTTAGGGCAGAGTTGAAGAGTCAGCTGCAGAATGTGTGGGTGAGTTCAGATTGGCAGTTTGAAGCGGGAGCCAGTCGTGGCAAAAAAAGCCCCGGAACAAACTGTTCTGGGTTTTCCCAGTCACATGGGGCTGACATGCAGAAGCATACCAGGAGGAGGCGTGCAGGAGCATTCAGACTGCTGGCCCCGAGGCACGGCTGTAAACGGCTTTTTCCTGGTAAATCAGCTGGGTGCCTGTGTGTGTATGAGCACATAAGCACATATGCAGTCATGCGCTCATACACACATAGGCATCCGGCTGATTTGGGGAGGATCCCATTGAGCCGGAACCACATTGGGCAGTAGAGCGGAGCACAGCCAATCATATCACTGCTGTCTTATGTGCAATGCAGATTGCTCCCAGCTTTTCGGCTGAGCGTTCACACTTCCCAGAAGCGGAATGCAGCGGGATAAAGGCACTCTCTGGGATTTGCTACCACTTTCAACAGGTATCTTTTAATCCCGGGAGTGAAGCAGAACAACACAGGTTGCTTACGGGTGGGGAACACCAGGCAGATATGCCTGTGTGAATGCCCCCTTTAATCCGCTTGGGAAACGTGGCTATAGCAGGGCAAATTGCCAGTCTGAACTCAGCCTGTATGACTGTGCTATAGGGTTACCACCAGCAGCCAGGAGGGGCTTGAAGATCTCCTGCTTTGACAACTGATCTCCAGCTGACAGAGATCAGCTCCCCTGGAGAAAATGGCTTCTTTGAAGGGTGGACTCTGCATCATTGTACCATGCTGAGGCCCCTCCCCTCCCCAAACCCCACCCTCTCCTGGATCCACCCCCAAAGTCTCCAGGTGTTTTCAAACCCAGACCTGGAAACCCTACTGTGATAGGGGGTTTATCAGTGAAACTCACAAGGCATTTATAGAGGATAAATTATTTTTGCAGATCTGGCTGTGCTGTTTTTATCCAGCGGTTATCTTGCTGTTTGACAGTTTATTGCATTTTATGACTTTGCAACTTGTTGCTTTGTACATCACCTTGAGTCAAAGGAGATAAGGCAGGATATCAACATTTGGAATAAAGAGATCAGAGGCTGCATACCCAGGCCTAGTCGTATCACCACAATTTGCTGAGCCTCTCTTTGATGCCTGTGAAGAAGGGGTGGAGAAGCTTCTGTGGAGTTCTCCTTCTTGATCCTAGTAACTCATTAGGGAGCCGTCCATTGGGGTGAGCATTCCTTTAGTGATGTTTAGTAACCATTTGCCCAGCCCGTTTTTCCAAGTTAGGGAAAGGAAGTTGCTCCAGCAACTGCTGGAAGAGGCCTTCTCTCCCCCACCCCTTAGTACGTCATCCCTTTGATGATTTGAATGTTAACCTTTCTTCTGAGAGTCAAGCTTGCTTCAAATGCTCCTGGCAAATCCCATGATGGCTTTTGCCACATTGCCAGGGTTCCTGTAATACCATGTGCTCTTCCTGTGTCCTAGCAGGACCCTGTTTCTAGATTTCTCCAGTCCCCGCCCCCAGTTAGGGTCTCCTAGCCCATCACTCACCACCCGTTCGCTCCCGCTACCCAACCCATAATTCTTCCCCCCTTTTCCTGATCTCCTGTCAGTCACATGCAGCTAGTTCCTCGCTTTGTTTGCTCTGTGGGGGATACCCATTAGCTCCACAGCCTGCTTTCTTTAGGGCTCTGGGTTACATTTGCTGGGAGATTTATGACCTGAGCAGCTTTGATGTGGGCCTCTGATAACCATCAGGAGTATTTGGGTTTCATGACAAAGTCAGTCAGTAAGCTCTGAGTGAAAAGGGTTTATGGGCAGCAATGTTTCCTGGAGCTATTGAGATGGTGAGCGCATTCCAAGGAAAGGGTGGCAATTAAAGTACACAGACTTTTTTTTTAAAAAAAGGAAAGAAAGAAAGAAAGAAAGAAACCCACTCAAAGGCTTTGTGACAGAGCACAGCTTTTCCTTGAAGGGTGAGGACAGAAGGGGGTATATTTCCATTTAAATCAGAAGCAGCCCTGGAACAAGAGCACAGAAAGGGAGAGCGGTTGAGAATTTGTCAGAGGATTAGTCCAGGGGAAAAGGGAGTCCGGAGGCTTTCCCCTTTCGCACTTGGCTATTATTCCCTATTAGGCTACTCATGTTTGGCTCAGAGAAGAGGTAATGAAAACCAGAAGAGCGAAAGCAGTGTGAGACAGGGAGGAAAGGGGAAAAGGCCAAAAAATATTGCTTCCCCCCACCCCCCTTCTGTGACCGCCACTAGTGTTCCACAGCAGAAACTAGGGACACACCTCTGGACATAAAATATTATTTATTTACTTACAGTCCTCCTTTTTGACTCAAAGTAGAGTACACCATTAAAGCAAGGCAGAGAAAACAGTGTGAAAGGTACAGTTAACGGTAAATGGAACCTTATTACAAAGTAGAGATGCCAACCTCCAGGTGGGGACTGGCGATCTCCCACTATTACAACTGATCTCCAGGCAATGGAGATGAGTTCCCCTGGATAAAATGACTGCCTTGGAGGGTAGACTAGGGTTGCTAGGCCCCTGGTGGAGACAGAGATCCCCCGCCCCCAGGCCCTGACCTCCAGCCACCAATCATCTGGCCATTGGGGGACTTACCTTAAGAAAGAGAAAGGCACAGGAAGTATGCAACAGTGACATCCAGGCAACACTCGGGTATTAGGGCAAAAACTCTATTCAACTGCTACAGAATTCTATGGTAGAAGCCGTTTTTACCAAGAGCTTTTGCCCAAATACTAGAGCATCACCTGAGTGTTGCAGAGTGATGATGTCACTCCTGTGCAACACTGGTTTCTTTCTCTTTCTCAGGTAAGTCCCCCCCATCCACCGGCAGTTGCCAGGAGAGACCTGGCAACCCTAGGGTGGACTCTATGGCATTATACCCTGCTGAGGTCCTTCCCCTTCCCAAGCCCGCCCTCCCCAGGCTCCACCCCCCATATATCCAGGTATTTCCCAAGCAGGATTTGGCAACCCTATTACAAAGTTAGAGAATGATGCACAAAAAATGTCTTAATACATATAATATAGCATGCAGTGGAGATTATTTCAGAACTGCTACCTGATATACACTGGGATGAACTCTGATCACTTCATTTTGGCAGTAAATGTTCACGTCACTCCTCTTTGGAGAGATGTACACAGCAACTATATGAAGCTCAGAAGTAATAGTTCTTCTTGTATCAAAAAGAAACTGGGGATGCAGAGTGCTGATTGTTTGGCCAGTTTGACAATTACAAAAGCACCTCCCGCTTTCCCATCTGGCTGTGCAGTCTACTGATGGCCTGGCCATTGTGGCAGTGATGAAGACCAGTCCCACGTCCTCATCTGGCTGCGCATGGCACTGATTGGCTGACTACTGCAGCAATCACAAAACCACCTCCTCACTTCCCCATCTGGTTTTGTAGAACATTGATTGGCTGGCCCTTGCAGCAATCATGAATCCATTTCCTCTAACCAATAGCAATGCTTCAAATAATTTTTTTTTTAAGGAAGGTCTTTAAACAAAGCTCACTGGATATATTTTAAATACATAGATATGCCAGACACGTGCGGGGGGGGGATCATTTTTAAAAGCCAAAATCCTGCTTGAAGAATGCAGGAAGTACAAAAATACTTACTGAATCTGGATCATGCCTATGTCAGTGGAGGAGCAAAGCTGAGAAGAACGTTCCCTGCCACAGAAAAAGCCTTGTAGAGAACCCTAGGATTCCACTGAAGCTATTGAGCTGTGCCTATGTTATTTTGGAAATCAGGTTCCGTTTTACCAGCCACTGTTGAAGATCATTGAAACGTCTTGATTTATACCTGGGAGAGACTTCCGGCTGTTATTCTTTGCACAGTGGGCATCTTCTGCTGCAGTTACTTTCTGTTTGGAGGCCTATGGACACTATCTATGTATGGAACTACAGAGGAGCCTTCTGTTGGTTTTGAACATGTTCTTTTTGTAAAATATGCTTAATTTTTGAGCAATCTGTTGGATAAGTGTCTATACACTCTATCGGGCTATGACCACTAGCCCTTCTTTGTATTTCAATGAGTGCAATAGACAGTTTTGAGCACATATAGTTGTGAATTATGGATGGTCTTCCCTTGGTGGGTGTTGTTCAGAGCCCTACGTGAGCAGGGATTGGGTGATTCAGAAATCGAGATGATGATGATGATGATGATGATGATGATGATGATGATGATGATGATGATGATGATTCCATTGCCTGCATTGTAACTCTGGTTAGGATGGCATGGTTATTCTTTGGTATTTATTAGTTTTTCAATGGCCAGTCCCGTGGTTGCTTTGAAAGAGGAAGTATCAGTGAAATGACCACAACCACAGCTCATGTGAATATGGGTGTATATGTGTACCTTCGTAATGAATTTGATGGTACTTATCCTACACTAGCTGCAGCACAGATGTATTGAGCAAGCATTGCAATTCATATTTGGATAGGCAGGTAGGCCATGTGCACAGTTGACTGGCATTTTGTGTATAGATGATCAAGAAAGAATGTAACTGCCGCCTGAGTCTGGTCACATAATTGACAAGCCAAACCCTGATGAATGACAGCTTTAGCAGCTACAAAATCTAACATGGCATCTCTAAAAGCTCCCCAAAATATATCAATAGGAACAAAACGGAGACACGATTAATCTGGGACCTGATACCAGAATACAGAGACTTTCCTGAGAAATTAGGAGATGTTGGAGAATTTTCACCATGGATGAACTCATGCTGTGCCATCTCACCTAGAGACAGTAAGTGACTAACCTGGGGCGAAGAGCAACAGATGTTCTGATACTAGGGGAACATTCTTTTACTATGCATTCACTGCATTCCAAGGCATTTGTGTCCAGGCAGAGAATGTGGGCTGAAACCAATTTGCCCTGCTTAAAATAACTTTCTATCTTCAGTCATACCTAACAGATCACCATCAGCCACATCCACATGATACAGAGCATTAACTCATTGCTGAACATACAATACAGCCAACTCCCTGCTCACCTATTAGACCAGGAAAGGCTGACCCAGATTATAATTCCTCTGATGAAATCTGAAAACTGGTGCAATTTTGGGAGTGTTTGTGCATGTCTGCTGCTTAGTCAAGTTGACCAGGTTTATTTCTTAAAATTTCTTTCCTTCATTATATTCCTTCATTATTTCAAAACATCCTTCAGTTGGTATGGGAAGGAGCTGTGGTTCAGTGTTAGAATATCTGCTTTACCTGCAAAATATCCCAGATTCAATCTAGGACACTTCCAGTTTAAAAAGAAGGTAGTACTGGGTGATGTGAAAGACCCCTGCCTGAGATCCTGGAGAACTCCTGCTGCTCAGAGTGAACAATATTGACCTTGATAGATCAATGTCTGATTCGGTCCCTATAAGGCAGTTTCATGCATTCTCTTTATCTTAAAGCAACTTGATGCATTAAAAAATTAACCTGAAAGAGAAGGACTTGGCCAAAGCAACCTTAGAATCCGAGCAGGAACTTGCTTTTGATTCTTTCACATCCATGCTTCATAATGGTTGAGACCTACTGCTGATTTCTTGGAAGAGCCATCCATATGTTGTTTCTATTACACATCACCCATTTAAATGAAGACCCCTGCTGGATCAGACCAAAGGTTCATCTTGTCCAGCATCCTGTTTCCTACAATGACCAGCCAGATATCTCTAGGAAGCCCGTAAACAAGGCTTGAAGGCTAAAGCACTATTTTACCTTTGCTTCCCATAGGAACCAACCAATATTTAGAGATATGTCGCCATTGATGGACCTGTCCTCCATGAACCTACCTTGCTGCTTTTTTAAAGCTCTCTGAGATAGCAGCTGGAAAGAAAGGCAGCATAATACTGCCTGATCTCATCAGATATCAGAAGCTAAACAGGGTCAGTATTTGGATAGGAAAACCAAGGAAGATTCTGAAGAGGAAAGTAATGGTGTGCCACCTCTGCTTTTCACTTGCCTTGAAAGCCCCTTGCTGGGATCACCATGAGTTGGTTGCAAGTTGACGACACTTATAATTCATATGTCAGCTAATAGCTGCTTGCTACATACTTACATAAGCTAGTAGCTGCTCGCTACATCTTCCAGGAGAAGATTCCGCATTGTGTGAAGATTCGCAAAAATCATTTCAGTCCTTTTAGCCCTTGTGTCCAAAAAACAAGGAATGAGAATCTTCTACTGCTCAAGATTGGTTAATCAATGAGCTTCTAAGGGAATAAAAGGAAAGGAAGAGCTTCATCTTTATACTAGGAGCAAGACCCGTTGCAGCAGCAATGCAATGAGATCTAGAAAGGTGGGGGGGTCTTCCCCCCAGGGTCCCCGCTCTTTACCTGCCACTCAGACCCTGGAGGGTAGCATGGTGAGGGGATGCCCCAGCAGTGGCTCCCTGCCCAGGCCATCTCCAAGCAAACAGAGGCCCGGGCTGGCATTTCCTGCCCCCTCCGGATACCCTGGTGTTGAGGGGTGCCTGCACAGGCCATCAGTGGCTCCCTGGCTGGCCACGTTCAGTGGGCTGTGGGGCGCCTCCACTGCGGGCTGCCCCTCATTCTGCAGAGCCTTTTCTCTCGAGGTTCTCGCCTCGCGCCCAGGAGCCTCTCCCCTGCTCTCAGAGCAGCCTAGCCATTCCACTGGGCTGCTCCCTGCGGTGGTGTCCCCAGGGTGCTGGTGGCGCTGACTGCTTCCCTCCCTCCTGGCTGTCCACCGCCCCTGCCTCCCTTCTGTTGGCGCCAGCAGAGAGGAGGCCAGAGTAAGGTAGGGTGGGGAGCTGGCATCTCATCTCCCTTGTCCCCCCTGGCCAGGGCCTGGCTCTCAGCTGGCCTTGCTCAATCAGCTGGGCACGGAACGGAGGCACCAGGAGGCCGCATCCAAAGTGTGGCAAGGAAGATGGCAGCGGTGGTGCAGGGCAGGCCGGCTGGGACCAGAGGGTGGCAGCAGGGCACAGCGAGGCCAGCTGGGCCTGTCCTGCTTCCCCACCACCACTGGGCACATAGGGAGTAAAGACATGGATGCATTGCTGCCTCTGCCTGCCGAAGGGTCCATCCCGTCTGGCATCTCCCTATAGACTGAGGATGAGAGGCTGGTGAGGGCTTCTGTGGGCAGGCCCCACCATACACCCAGCCAATGGCAGCAGTGGCCTGAGTGGCGGTTCAGGCTGCCAACTGATTTTACCGCACATCGAATCTTGCCACCCCAAGTGGCTTTTATATATAAGGACAGGATACCCAGCATCTACTGCTCATCAGCATCACCAGACATCATATTAAGGCAGAGGGAGGTCTCAATCCAGTTTGTCTACAATGTGCATAATTTAATCAGACTTTCTCAGGTCCCTCCTTAGTCTTCTTTTGAAAAGCCCCAAAGACTTTTAGCCCTTTTTTCTCATACAGAAGCTTCTCCAACCCCTCAATCATTCTGGTTGCCTTTATTTGGACCATTCCAGCTCTATGACATGAGGCTGGAATTTGGTCTGGAACTTCAGCCATCCTGGCTCAGCAGTGGGAAAGGGGCAAATGCAGGTTGTAGCTACAAATAAGCAAGGCTCATCACATCCAGTTCGTGTCCTTTTGCTTCCTCCTCCCCAGTGCATTCTGGGAATCATACTTATCAGAACACCTGAATGAATGAAGAAGAGAGACCCTGAAATTATTAAGACTACACTCTAAAATGACCTAACTCTACCACTATTTTATGATATTTTTCTTAAAAAAAATATTCAACAATATAACAATATTACAAACTGACAATAGAATGGAGTACAATCAACAAAGAGCAGCAAAGATAAATGCAAACAAAGCTCCAAATATCATGCACATCTTAACAGATATAAATTAGCATTAGAACCTTCAAAATAGCATGAAAAGGAATAATTACAATTCATTTAATGTGAACAGAAAAGAGAGATTTTGGATGACCATTTCTTTGAATGGCTTACAGCTGATATAGCTCTTTACTGCTTTAACTGCTGTGCCAAAAGCCATAGTAAAGCATGCGTAACATTTGTATACTCTTTCGCTTCATAGGAAAGTAAAAATGTTTTTGTAAATTGTAAGAATTAGAGATATTCCATATTTCAAAAGCACATTTTTCTTTGAGTTTGTATGCAATGTACACATGTGCACACAGGTGCTCCACAATAGATATGTTCTTAAATCTATGCAAGGTTAAAACTGCACATGCATTTTAAAGCATGCCAGAATCCCCATCCCCCAACTGTTTAGTTAATGTGTACTGCCACTATTCATAAGTTATGCTTTACCTGCTTTAAAAATGTCATCATATCCCTCCAGCTATATTTGATAACTTTTCACTTAAGGGTTTTTAACGTCTCCACAAAGCATAAACAAATCATCCTGCCACAATTTAAAAAGAAAAATTTAAAACTTATAATCAGTCTTTAAAAGGAAAACAAATAGAATAAATATTAATATTTCTTAAATCACACAAGCAGAGAAATGAAGTTGACTTTGACAGCATATGATTTATCATACAGAGAATTATTCAGAGGGATAAGATTACAACTATTTTTCAATAAAGATCATTTTACCTTTTGTTGATCCATAATGAAGAATGTAATAACAAGATAGTAGGTCTAGGGATGCCAGCCTCCAGGTGGGACCCGGGGATGGTCTGGAATTACAGCTTATCTCCAGACTAAAGAGATCAGTTCCCCTGGAGAAAATGGATATTTTGGAGGCTGGACTCCATTGCATTGTACCCCACTGAGGTCTCTGTCCTCCCCAGGCTCCATCCCCAAGTCTCCAGGATTTCCCATCCCGGATCTGGCAAGCCTACCCCCCTCCCCTGCTAGTGGCCAGGGGGACCTGGCAACCCTAGCTGGATCCATGTAGCTTTTTTCACTCAATCATGCCCAGTTCCCCTTCTTATCACAGTCCATTCCTTGTGAATTTTGTCCATGCAGATTTCATGATCCAAAATCAGAGAAGCAGAGTCAGCTGGGTGGGATTTGTCCTGTGGAGTGACTAAGCTTTACCTTTGGCTAGCTGAACGTGCTAGATAATCTCCAGAAGTAGCAGAAGATATCCCTCTGGCTTGCCTGCCCTACGTTCCAGCCAATCTTCCCCTTCCTCCAGAATCAAATGCAATCCAAGTCATTATATGATTGATAATCATCCAGCAGTCCGTAACCTCTCCCACCCTTTCTGCATTACCTGCCTTGCCTCACCACTGTTTCCTTTGCATTCATCCCTGTTTGGTTTTTTGGTAAACTGAAGAAGTTGGGGAAAGCCTTGGCAGTCTCACGCCAAATGCCAGTCTTTCTACACTGGCGAAACTGACAAGATGGACAGGTTCATCTGGTTGTGCAACAGATGTTCACAGTTGTAGGGGAAGAGTATGTAAGCCTTGTAAACTATTTATTTATTATTAGACTGTTTGACGCCTGTCTTTCCCTGGAGAGTGGGTGCTGGTCTAGGAACACTGAGGGAGGCGACTTCTACAGAGGCTGGGTGAGAGGTTGCTTGGCAACTGGAGGAAGGAGCAGCGTGACCATCAAGGAATTTCCCAACTGTCAGTGGAGTGTGAGGCATTCACTCAGGAGGAAGTAAAGATTTTGGGTGAAAGAAGGAGTTCCAGGGAAGGAATAGCCTGTTGAAGGGCAGCTATAGTGACAGAGGAGGACCCCTTTTCTGGTGTGAGCTTAGATTCACCGTGTTTATGGGACTTCTGCTGTGAGGAGGGGAAAGAACTGTTTACCAGATTGTAAATAAGGAGACTTTTCCAGACCTTTCCAGGGCTTTGCAAATTGGAGCCAGAGATTTATTTCTCGCCCCATTCTGACATTGGGATTATTCAGCCTATTTCACCAGTCTTCTATTTCAGGGGTCTCCAAGGTGGTATCCATGGGTGTCATGATGCCCACCAACACCATTCGTGAAACCCACCAAGTATTTTTAGAAAGCAGTTAGAGCCAGGTGGGGCTTTTGCCCAGCAAGGCTTCTGATTGGCCACTGAAGATTTGATTGGCTGTGCAGATTTTTAAAAGCATTGCTTTGGCTGCAGCTGCCACCACAACACAAGGATCTTTACCGTTTAACTGACGGTAAACTGTGGCAGCCATTTTGTGGCTGGCTCCACCTCTTGCTGCAGCCAATTTGTGGCAGCCATATAGTGGCTGCACCCACCATACTGTGTCAGAATTCCAAAGGCTCCAACAAGCTCCAAAAGCTTAGGAACCCCTGCTCTTTTGATTCTGTTGACGCTTCCAGTTCTCTAGCCCTGTTTTATTTGCCTTTAAATAAAAACAATTTTTTTAAGTGTAGTTCAGGTTCTTGAAAAGGGAGCATCCACCACACTGTGACTAGTTACCTGGCCTTTTTAGGGCTAAAATGGGTTACAAATGGTTGGGGGGGGCCACAGGAAGGTCCCATTCTGTGGGAGACAAGTGGGCCAAACATAAATAGAAGTCAAATGCAGTGGTAAATCCACTTGCATGGTCATAATTTAAAATCAGACACAAGTGCATTTGAAACTACATTTATATCTTTCACACATGCTTACTGACCCTGGAAAAGTGGTATGTGTGAAACTGATTTATATTGGGGAGGGGAACCTGATCACATTTTATAATGCTAAGTACACTTCTGGACCTCTGTCTGGAGACAGAGTGGCTCGCTTGCTGATGAAAGTGATAGGTATACCAGAGGTTTCTTTGGGTCGTCATCGTAACAACCATCTTCTGTCATGTTCCTTCCGTTCTTCTGCCTAACTCTGTAAATCTGGTAGAAGAAAGACACTGGAGTCAGTGAACAATTAGTTCTTGTTAGACACTTCCCATCCTTTCTATTCCATTAATCATATGCTTATGGAGATTGAATGTTCTCCCTGCTTCCTTTGGACCAACATATCTCCAGAACTGAGCTCCAAGAAAGTGAATCATATCTGATGACTTTCATCTTCCCAGCAGTTGGGAGATTTATATACAAAAAGTCTTGCCTGAACTTTTCTTAAATATCATGGGATGGAGAGACCAGCATGAATATTAACAGGCTGTCTGAAGAAGGGTACCAAGAAATATGTGCAGAAGTTCAAGCACATTCACAAAACACAGCCCAAAGATCTGATTAGAAGAACATACACCCTGGGCAGCAGACAAAATTACATTCACACACAACTGATTTTCAAGCCAAAGGGTGGAATTTATGAGCTTATTTGTAAAGAACACATGCAGAATGCATTAAATGTTGAATATCCCTTAAACTAATTGGGCTAACTCACCTTAGAGTGCTGGTTGCTTCAGAAGTACTGGGCATCTTTCATGCTCCCACGACAGGCTTTGGAAGTTGAAGTGCTTTTGGAAGACTGATGGTGCCATCCTAAGCAGAGTTACATACTTCTAAATCCACTGGTTTAGCACAAGTGGAACTGCCTTATACTGAGACAGGACTTCAGTCTATTCAAGTCAGTACTGTCTACTCTGACCGGTAGAAGCTGTTTTACAGCAATTACTACCTACTCTCTTTTTAAAAAAACTGGCAATGCAAGGATTGAACCTCAAACCTTCTGCATGTAAAGCAGATGCTCTACCACTGAGCCACAGCACCATCCCTAGTTGTACAGGGTTCCCAGGCTTCTGGAGGCTGGGATCTTGGGATCAGTAGGCATAACCTGCAAGCTCAGTTATGATGCCTGTTGGGGATGGACAGCAACCTGGTGGCATGGGTTTTTTTAAAAAGATTGCTAGTCTCTCCTACTGAATTAGATTTTCATCCTACCCTTTCTGCAAGGAGCTCGTAGCAGCATGCATATTCTGTTTCATTATCCCCACAACAGCCCTGTGAGGTAGGTAAGGTAGAGACAGAAAGAGATCCAAAATCACCCAGTGACCTTAACAGGAGAGAAGGAATTTGAACCTGATCATAGCCCAGCACCCTAACCATGAAACCACACTACTAACTGAGCCCCAACCCAGAACGACTGCACTCTTTCCCACATATTTAAAAGCAAATAAGACAAGACAACCATTTGGGAAAAGGAAGTATTTTAGAACAGGCAAAGGAGACAAAGGATGGACCCAGTAGAAAACACTGTGCTTCTTTGCTTCTAACCCTGAAACTGAGCTCTTTCCCTGGAAGATCTTAAGAGGCTAAACAACCAAACACCCTGATCCCAGAATATATATAGGCCTACCTATATCTTAACACCATGCAGAGATTTATGTCTTCTCGCAACATCCTTGGTAGTAAGTGTCCTTCTGGAAGTCTTCCTGTTTCCATCAGCAAGCTGAATTCCAGCAACAGACTAAGCCAGGGAGGATATGGAATTAATCTTCCTTTGCATTTCTGTGTTCGACAGAACCCGACTCGCTCCGAGCCCACACCTTCCTTCTGCCATGGATTGCAAAACCCTCCGGATAGAACAGGCAAGAGCTGGGAGCCCAGATGGGTCTGCTCCAGTCAACATGTGCAGTAAATTTCATTTTTACATGTACACAGCCCATATAATACAGCCTCAGGCATGATTGCTGGGCAAGCAGAATCCAATTAAAAAGTTTCATTTCCTTATGCTGAGTAGTGTAATTTCAGACACCTCATCTGTCCTGGGTAGAGTGCAGCGCTAAGCAATGTGGCTGCTTGCTTTGTTACCTTTTGCGTGCCCAAGTGAACACTGACGGCTGGATTTCCAGCTGCAGTAGCTTCATTCTGCACATGGAAAGGTCAGGAGGGGTGACCTTGCTCCAACGGCTGGATTAAAGCACTTGGGGGGTGTTACCTAGTTAAGGAGACCAGATGTCCTGTTTTTTTGCCATAGCTGCCCCACTGTTCTGTGGCTTGCCCAACTGTTACGTTTTACTGCATTTTTCAGCACTGTCCTTTATGGCAGCTTTTAGAGCAGTTTTGCAGCTCCCCAAGATCCATACTGCTTTCATTGCTGTCATTTCTGTTTCATCAGAAGGATGTGGCCTGCATCTTGTGCTAGTTAACTAGATGCATAGAGTCTGTAGGCCTGCAAAGTGCTTTAATATTTTAAAATTTCGTTATGAAAACAAAGTTAAATATGTAATATTGTTTGTTTGCTAATAGCCTGCTTTTCTTCCCAGTGAGGACCCAAACTGGTTAACAATATAGGGAAAAAACACAACAGAAACAAACAGGAAAGGGGATGATGACTTCTGACCACACCTTCTTTCGCTGCTAGCTGATCTTCTGACAAGTTCAATGCTATGACCTTCAGGATAAGAACCAAAGGACAAAATCTCCTTGTCCCTTGCCCTTCCATCTTGTGTCAAAGGACTTGCACCTCTGGGCACACCCATGCCTTAAGGACCACCAGTGTGCAGGAAGGGAAACAAATCCAGACCATTTCTGCAGTAGTTAAAATTCCCCACATTGATGTTTTTAAAACTGCGTGTTATGTGACATTTTCCGCAGTAGATTTTTCCTCACCAGGCACAAACCTGAAGTTTTCTCCTTCTTGCTCTGTGTGTTTGGAATCTCCAGTTTTAGTGAGCTCTGAAAACATGGGGTAAGAAGGAGAAAATTCCACACCTGGTGAGGAAAAATTACTCACCTGCTGCTAATTAGCACAATCTTCTTTAGTTCCTTGCCAGAATTATATAGAATGATACCTACATATAAAGAACACCTGCATCAACTCTATGTTCTACATAATTCTTATAGTCGGTATAATGATTCCATAATCAAAGGATTCTTCCTCCATAAAGAATACTCTTCATGACAGCCCTATGTTCTATATAAGGGTTACATAATTTCTGCCCTTCATGAAAGGGTGGAAAAGAAATCTAATAATCTAATCTACTTCAGTTCTATAATCTATAATCAAAGGATTCTTCCTCCATATATAATACTCTTCATAATTTAAAAAGTTGAATATTATCCTGAAATCTTTGTGTTCCAGTGATCAGCAAGTAAAAATCCATTCTTCCACAAACCTGTCAGCTGATTCAATTTTTATAAAATATATTAATTTAGACAAAAAAGGAGTTGACTGAACTCTTCTAAGCCACTCTATCAAAAAGGAGGACCTGATTTTTTTCCAAGAGAAAGAGATACACCCTTTTGCAGAGAATAACAAATGCATCACTAATTCCCAGTCAGAGATATTTATTGCCTGCAAAGTGCTTTAAATGATCTAATCTCGTAACAACCCTCTGCAGAAAGTTAGGCCAAAGCACTGCAAAGTTTGATTAAGCCTAAAGGCATCACCCACCTAAAACAGACATGCATCTCTAATTACAACTAAATGCTGGTTTTAGAGACAATAAAGCAACACCTTTTTAAAAAATACTGCTGTCCCTGACATCAAACAGTTCCCCATAAATTCAGACAGAAGATGGAGAGGATGAGGGCATAACAAGGTCTTCTCCTCCTCCTCCTTTCTAAATGCATCTCTCTCTGGCCTCCTCCATTTCCTTTTGTCCCTGTCACTTCATAAATATGTTCCCTTGTCTGTTCCGCTCAGTCATCCTCACTGCATTTAATGGGCTGCCTCACCTGGCAGTTACAAGCCTATCATTCCAAAGAGCATCCGGCCTGCAAACAACGTTCCCTCTCAACTTACAGCTTGCTTTTTTCCTGTGTATAGACACGTTCTTCATTTCCAAAAAGGATCCGAAAAACAGAGAAGTACATTAGGAGCATCCAGAAATGGGAGAATGGAAGCCATGCTGCGGCTCTCGCGTTGAACACAAAGAACAACAGAGCGAGAAGGAAAGGCAGCCTCTGAAGAGGAAAATCCCAAATCCATTTTCTTTTCCAGTTGTCAAGAAGTTAAAGAACGTTTAATTTACTAATCATCTGCTGTTTAACCAATTCACTGATAAACTGATGACAGTGAAAGGCATCAGCACATCACCCACATTTCCATATAGTTGCATTTTTGAATGTCGAAGGCAGAGGCAGACTAGAGAAGAAGAAGAAAAGAGACTGGATTTATACCCCGCCCTTCACTCCCCAAGGGAGTCTCAGAGCGGCTTACAAACTCCTTTCCCTTCCCCTCCCACAACAGACACCCTGTGAGGTAGCTGGGGCTGAGAGAGCTCTGACAGAAACTGCTCTTTTTTAAGAACAGCTGTGCCAGAACTGTGGCTTGCCCAAGGTCATCCAGCAGGTGCAAGTAGAGGAGTGGGGAATCAAACCCAGTTCTCCCAGATTAGAGTCCGTGCACTTAACCACTACACCAAACTGACTAGAAGTTTTATATGGCCCAGGAACAAGACAATTTCATATATTATTTACTGTGTTTATAGTTCGCCTTTGTCACTGAGACTGAAAGTGGATTACACAATATGGTTCATAACAGTCCCTATGAAGAGACTTGTAATAAGCACAGTGTAGATTGATACAATCAGTATGAGGAGCCATCAAATGTGCAATGTATTAAGACTTGGGTTACCAAACTACTTACCTCCTTCTGCCACACAACTTCCCACAACACTCCCCTTCCACTGCCCTTGCTCAATGGATAGGTGGGGGGAAATAGTGTCAATCGGTGCCAGTATGTCACTTCTGGTTTCAGAACAGGAAGTGACATCAAGACACTCAAGAAATTGCCAGTTCTTTGTGGGTTTTGCCAAAAAGATCTGAAAATTCCTATAGCACCTTGATGTCACTTCCTGTTCTGGGAAACTGCAAGTGATTCCTGGCAGACTCTGCTTCCCTCATGGTGGTGGAAAGTGCCATCAAGTCTTAGACTATTTATGATGACCTCATAGGGTTTTCAAGGCACAAACTTTCAGAGGTGGTTTGTCATTGCATGCCTCTGTGTCACAACCCTAGACTTGCTTGGTGTTCTCTCATCCGAATATGGGGAAGCCAAATATCGGCGCCTGGGGAAGCCAATCCAGAAGCTGCCTTCCTTCCCTTGGGTTCCCCATGCACCCCGCAAGCCACGGGGCACCTGGGGAAGCCGATCCTGGGAGGGAGCTGTGCTGTCAGGGTGTGGCCTAATATGCTAATAAGTTTCTGCTGTTGGGTGTGGCCTATTATGCTAATGAGTTTCTGGTGAGCTTTTTCTACAAAAAAAGCCCTGGCCTGGGCCATCCAGGAAATTGCCTCTCTAGAGCTCCAACAAAAGTTAAACAGCTTCTGTAGTGGTTTATTCTCTGGCTGCCAGTGGCCCACCAGAGCAGTGATGCACTGTGAACTTTCCTGATAAGGTAAGCAGCTGGTCTGGTCTTGGCTGAATGGCACGTGAAGACCAAATTTTGTCTTTATGACTGGATCATCAGCAATGGTTTGAGAGTGGATGTCCAATGAGAATCTCAAACAGCAGGTTGAAGCTGGTTTGCAAACCACAATATAGACAAATGGTTATTTTGTATTATGTCCAAATCATCAAAGCATGTTTTGAGATGTTGCTGTACTCTTGGAGACTTCTTGACCACAGAGATGGGAGTCTAGAATGGGCAGAAAATGAAACCACTCTGGCAGCTCTTACTGGCAGCTTTCCAAAGCACTCTTCTGTCCACCTTCACAGCCACCTTGGCTTTTTCACCATTCCCACAACTACTTTCAAAATAAAAAAAAGATTAGCATCTCAGTATCCAACCATGATTTGCCTCAGGATTGCGGGCAAACGGTGAGAGGTTTGGGGGCAGGAACCGGGGGGGGGGGCTGCAACATCCTGTGTGCTGCTATGTGCCTTCCAGGGGAAATCCAGAAGTGATGTAGGGGAGATCTAGGAATTGCCAGAAACTCTGTGGTAAAGTCACTGCATTTGTTTTTTCTCAGCAGCGATGAGCAATGAGGGCTGTCAGCCGGACAACCCTAAACAGGATTCATATTTCATTTATCATGCTGTTTTTAAAAAACTGCCAAAGCATTTATTATGGGATGCAGTTATATTAGAGGGCATGGGGGTTGGTTAAGGCTAAGTGCCATTGGATAGCATCTGAGCATTCTGGTGGAAGGTAGGTGTAGCATTGCCAAATTCAAGCTGGATCCTGGAGTTCTCCTGGAGTGATAACTTATCTCCAAACTGTGGGAATCAGTTCCCTGGAGGAAATGCCAGTGTCAGTGGGCAGACTCTATGGTACACCATAAAGTCTAAGAGAAACAAAAGCTCTTGAGTGCCATTATATCCCCATCGAGTTCACTCCCCTCCCCAGATTCTACCCTCCCAAGGTACTGCCTCCAGATCTCATGAGATTTTCCAAGCTGGGGTTGGCAACACTGGCAAAGAGTCAAGGAGCACAAACCATGTTTTCTTTTATCTGGGATACAATCTCGAACTGGAGATGATGTGATCCTTGCAAATAACGCCTTCAAAAAAGAATCAAAGTTACGCTGCTCACAGAGTATTTTCTCTTGAGTCTAACACTTCATCCTCTTGAATTGCTGATCTGTACGCAATTTAAAATAGGCAGTATGTCAAGTGTTTGAATATGTGCAGTTGGTGACGTTCATCATCACTTAGGCCAGGAGCCATCACTGACACATGTTCACACTTCCAGCATTGAAGGAACTGTAGTTTTCTTGGTCTTCTGATTCAGTTCAGGAGACTGCAAAAACGACAGTTCCCATTAACCCTAACAGGAAGTAACGTACAGGAAGACAAGAGATAGGCCACAGTTAAGGCCTGTCCTCTGTTTAAACAGGTATTTCCCACATCAGGTTGTTTCCCCTTTGTTTTGGAATGATTTGTGGACTGAGGAGAAAGAGATAGGACTGCCGGGTCCCCTGGGGGGTGGGGGTTTACCCGCTCAAAGGGCTGCTGACCCACCAGCCAGGATCCGGCTGGTGGGGGAACCCCACCCCCCAAGTGTTCAGATTGAACCGACGTGCCCAGTGCGATGATGTCACCCGGAGGAGACGTCATCATGCTGGGCATGTTGCCGGGGGGATGCTCTAGCATTCATCCTGAAAACTCTATGGTATCATAGAGCTTTTAAGATGAATGCTAGAGCATCCCCCGGCAACATGCCCAGCACGATAGAGTTTTCTGGACGAATGCTAGAGCATCCCCGACAATGTGCATAGTGTGATGATGTCACTTCCAGGTGGCATCATCATGGTGCGCACGCATGAGCAGGAGCTCCCCCCCCCGCTAAAAGCAGGTAAGGGACCTGGCAACCCTGAGAAAAGATGGGGTGTGGACATGTACATTTGTACATATGGATTCATGTATTTTGCAAGCTTTAGCACATACATGAACACATAAAGCTGCCTATAATTCAGATCACTTGTCTGTCAGTATTGTCAATTCTGATTGGGAGCAATTCTCTAGGGGCTCGGGTGAAGGTCTTTCACATCACCTACTATTTACCTGAAGATGACCTTCTGCATATCAAGCAAATTCTCTACTAGGGACAGTCACAAACCGACTCACAAACTAAATTTCATCACAAATGTTGGCTGGTTCATGGTTCATGATGCAGTGTCCAGAAACAGAAGAACCACCATGAACTTTCACAAATTTTGATGGTTTGTGGCAGTTCATGAAGAGCAAAACAGCAGGGGTTTAATGTGCAAGTGAATTGGCTGGGAGTGAAATGTTTGGGAACCATTTAAACTCCTGCTTTCTGCTCCTTGTGAAAAGCCACAGGAAAAAGAAAGCAGGGGGTAAAATGGCTTAGAGCCATTTAAACCCTTGCTTTCTCCTCCCTGTGGCTTTTTGTGGGGAGCATGTCATGGGCCAGTCTGCTTTAACTGAAGAGCACTTAGCTGATGCTGATAATAGCTCCATCAGCACCTCTGAGACTCAGCCAGCTGATGCTCCTAATGACCCTGAGACAGCAGAGACAGCTCCTAGTGCCCCAGTTGATAAGGACAGCAGGCACTCCAGCCCCATGAGCACTGGGAACACAAAAGAGACAACCCAGAGAGGTGGTGCCTCAACAACCCAAGATCATGGGGAAACTTCACAGGCTGCCTCACCTCCTCTGTCCCCAGAGCCAGGGGAATGCAGGAGGAGGTGGGTGTGCTTGGAGGTCCTCGAGAAGAGGTGGAGCACACACCTTGCTGCCCAGTGACTGCCAGATCAAGAGAAACACCTGGAGTTAATGGACAGTGCTCTCACAAGCAATGAGACCCAGCTGTGAGGTGCCAATAAAGGTCGGGGTTTCAAAGGGGGAAGGTGTGGAAGCAACTTGTCACTTTCCTGGAGATGTGCAACCACACCACCTGGACCTGTTTCTGGCTGCTACTCCTGAACCTTTGGCTTTGACCCTGGACCTGTTTGACAACACCTCCCGGACCTGCTTGAACTCTGTTTCTTGGACCTTCAGCTGGCTTCCCTTGTGTATGACTCTTGGACTGAACTCTTGACTTATGCATCTGGTTAGTGCTTCTATCTTGTCCCCTTGGTCTTGCCTGAGTCTGCTCTGACCCAGGACAGAGCAGAAAGCAGGAGTTTAGGCTTTAAAAGGCTCATAAAATGATACAAACAGTTTGGTTTGTGAACCAACCTCCTAGTTCATATCAGGTCATGGGTTGTTTTGTGGTTCAGCCACGAACCATCTCTATTCTCTATGAGCCACAGCCCCTCCCTATATTGCCATATAGCACAGTGGAGTACCTGCTGTGCCCCATGGTGTGGCAGAGGGCCCAGTGCCAGCATTTAGTAGTGGGTCAGAGTTTCAAAGCACAAAGCAGGAGACCCAGTCTCAAATCCTCACTCTGCCATGGTGACTTTAGGCTAGTCACTCTTTCAGCCTAACTACCTCACAGAGTTACAGTGGGAATAATAGAGGAAGGGAGGAGGACGTTGCAGGGAGAAAGATGGAGTATAAAGAAAGAAACACACCTGATTGGAAAATTATCTGGTGTCAACTGAGGAAGCTGCCACACTACTTTGCCTCATCCAGGCATCTTTCTGACAGGAAACTGGCCACAGTCCCCTGTGAGATTTTATGCTTCTTTTAGATCTGACAGCACTCTTAGGCTTCTCCACCTTTTGAGGGAACTGCAATGGGGGGGGGGAGCCCCTTCCTATGAAGGAGGAGTGCCCACATAGTAAACCCCACAGAGTTTACTGTGCAGATTATTCCAGCCATTTTTCTGGGAATAAAATACACAGAAGCAGCATCCTTGTGGTAATCAAATCTGGTTACTGTCTGGCATCTGACATGTTAACATTTAATCGAACCTTACTAAACCCTTTTTCGCCATTAACTGTTCACAGCATTCAGAGCTTGGCACCACGAAGTCTCACTCAGACAGGGTCTGTTGGAGGAAAGAGGGCAGGTGCCAGCGAGGCTGGTTGCTGTGAAAGAGAATGGGCATGAACAGACCTAGGAGAAAATCATAGGTTTCCAGGATGTAAAGAAATGTTCTGCAAGTCTGAGATCTCCACAGGAAGAGGTGAAAGAAGTGAGCAGAATGGACTAGGCACTGGAGTGGTGGAAGTATCTGACAGAGCAAAGGCGGGCAGTTGTGGGAGGGCAGCTCCTTCTTCTGGGCCTGCTTCCCATGTTCCTACAGCAACAGACACTTTCCTTTATCCATACCGTTGACATCCTGGGACCTTTCGTAGGTCACAGAGGTGGGGGGGGGGAGAAAAGCCACCTTAAGGCTGTGATCACACACACTAAATAATTGTCACGGGCCGAGCTGCGGGGCCAGGCAAGTGTGGGGGTGGTCAAAACACAGTCTGAGGTCAGAACTGGGCAACCCAACAATCACTGGGAAGAACAAGGTTCAAGGTGCAAGACAGGTGGGGTAGTCGAGGGGCAGTCCAGAGTCGGGAACCAGGCAAGTCAGATAACCGGAGAAACCAAGTCCAAATCACAAACTGTTAGCGTAGTCTGAGGGTTCGAGTTCTGAGAGTCAGGGGTCTGGGTGGCGAAGGTTCAAGGTGCAGAGTTGAGTGGAGTCAAACGAGCCAAAGTCGAGATGCTGAGAGAAACAAGACAGGAGGCAGGAATCCGAGTGGGGTGGTGCAGAGCGTTGTCAAACTGACTAGTTGCTGGCACAAGGTATCCATGTGCCAGCGATGACTAAATAGTACTCCAAGCAGTCAGCAATTAGCATGCTCCAAGCACGTCCCGGCTCCTGCTAGTACTCAGGGCTAAATGAGCACCGGGTGTGCAAGCATGCTTCTCACCGCCGGGCTGTTATGTCCCATCGGCGCTGCTCTCGCAAACAAGACACCGGCGGTGGCAAATCAGAGGGCATGCCAGGCAAGCAGGGATCCACCCCAGCTATTGCTGGGCCCGCCTCAGCACTCGCTGTGCTGTCAGGTGTGGAGGTTTCTGGTGATGGGAGCAGGACTTATCTCTTCTGCTGGAGCCAGGGGCTCGGGATCAGCAGGCACCGTGACAATAATCCACTTTCAATCCTATTTCAGCGCACTTTCCAAGTGGATTTTAATGTGTGAACTGGCAAAATCCAGTTGGAAAGTGCATTGAAAGTGGATTGAAAGTGGATTATTTAGTGTGTGTGACTGCAGTCTCACACTTGATCCAATATTTGAAACAAAATGGCCTTGGGAAGTAGGCTTGCCAACTCTGGCTTGGGAAATTCCTGGAGATTCGGGGCTGTGCCTGGGGAGAGACTTAAGTTTCTCCTAGACTCAAAGGTATACCATACATGTTGTCCTCTGAAGCTGACATTTTCTCCAGGGGAAAAGATCTCTGAAATCTGGAGATGACTGGTAATTCCAGGAGATCTCCAGGTTCCACCTGGAGGTTGATTTGACAACTTTATGTAAGACTCAGGTCAGGGTTCCTCATCCCTGCACTGCCAAGAAATTTGCTGGGTGATCTTGGGGCAGCTACACTCTCTCAGCCTCTCATTTTACTACATGGCAAGGTAGTAAAATGAGAAAGGAATAACCATCACCCTGAGCTCCTTGGATGAAGGATGGTGTCAGAGTGAGAGAAAGGGAGAGAAACAGGGCTCCCGGGAGCAGGCACTGGTTCATTACTTCCTATGTCACCAGTATTACACTTCTACTGCAAGCCATGCAGGCTGAGCTGCTTGTCTCAAGGCTTTAACAAAGTTTCACTACAAATCTCTGTCTCGACAAGTGGACCCTCACGGACCAGTCCAGCTATGCTGCACCCTATCAAGACAATCTGGAAGGCCCAGATTTTGTTCTGAGCAACTGAAGAAGATGCTGCCTGGCTAACTGCCTGGTCCCTCCCTCCTTACAACTTGATCTCCTGCCTTTCTACTTACAGCCCTCTGGGCTTCCAGTGCTGCTTATGGAACTGGTCCATCCACCTGCCATAGACTCGGCTATCTGTCCTTTCAGATCTTCACCTGCTGCTTTTTGGAACTTGACTCTGCTCTGCCCTGTGCTGCCCTAGTCAGCCCTGGCCCCATTAGTTGCCAGACCAGATCCTGATGAACCCTGAAACCTCCTTCCATGTGTCTAACCCAGCAGCAAAGCAATGCCTAATTCTGCACCCAGAACAACTGACATCTAGAATATATAAAAACGATTTAAATTATAAACAGGTTTGTGCTATGCAAGGACCACCACCCTGGCTTCTGAGAAACCAGGAAAGAGCCATCTGGAACAGGAACTAGGACCGCCCCATCTATCTGATGTTGCTCCTTCCGGTGAATCATGGGAATTAGATGCTTCCTAGGTACCACAGTGTTCCCATGCTCTGGAGTGCCTCCGCCCACCCATGCCAGACATTGGCTCCCCATGACCTGGAAGAACTATAAAGCTTCCTGGTTAGGTTTCTATTGTAAATGCCTCCTGCGATGAGCTAGCTTATGGTGTAGAACCGATGCGGCATAGCCCATGGTTTGGGGGCACTGATATCTTTGGTGTAGTGGTTAAGACAGGCAGGCTCTAATCTGGAGAACCTGCAACCAGCTGGGTGACCTTGGATCAGTCAAAGTTCTCTCAGAGCTGTTCTCTCAAGAGCAGTTCTCTCAGACTGATTTCCCACTAGCCGCTGCTCCGTCCTTGCTCTTCCTTTCCCCCGATTCTATGTGTCAATTTCCCACTACTTGCTGCGTGGCCACATTTTACCCCGCAGCTTGACCCAATTTCCCCCACATCTTCTCAATCCTGAGGATCAAGAAGATGCAGGGGAAATTGGGTGAAGCTGTGGGGCAAAATGCAGCCGTGCAGCAAGTAGTGGGAAATTGACATGTAGAATTGGGGGGGGAAAGGAAGAGCGAGGACGGAGCAGCAGCTAGTGGGAAATCGGTCTCAGCCCCATCTACCTCACAGGGTGTCTGTTGTGGGGAGAGGAAGGGAAGGAGATTGTAAACTGCTCTAAGACTCCAAGTGAAGGGCAGGGTATAAATCCAATCTCCTCCTCCTCCTCCTCCTCTTCTTCTTCTTCTTTGCAATTGTTCAGATTCTCTGTATGCCTATCCAGACTTTTTTGAAAATACCTTTCCCCCTTTTGCAGAGTAAAAAAGTGATGTGGCATTGTTTCTCCCCCACCCAGTAACTGAAAACAACCTTTCAGTTCCCCAACATAAGAAAGTGAAACTGGAAGCTCTGCTGCTCAGCAAAAGCCTTGGAATAAAAGATCCACAGAAACTCTTTTTCGTGCAAGTGATTTCCCTTTGTATATCTAGTATGCAATCACCCCTTCTTCCCACCCATCACAATAACAGTCCCTTACAATTATATACAGTGCCATTCAGTTTGAGGAGAGAACAACGTTTCATATCTATGCAAACCGAAGGGAAGGAAGAGAAACTACACTTACAATCTGATTCTCTTTTGTGCATAGTATTCTAAATCATAAAGTCAACATCTACATGCTGTAGGGCTCTTTCATGCTGCCAGAATATACTGATGCTGAGACCTGGGACTGTCATTAAATAGCATTTATTCCCCATGGGTACTTTGTAAAGAAAACTGCAAAACCAATAAATGAACAGGAATGACTGTTAACATTTTAATGACCAGGTTCTCAGCCACTGTTAGGAGCAAGATATTGGGATGATAATGATGATAATAATAATTATGATAATAATGATAATATTTATTACTATTTGTATCCATCAACCATCACAAGAGGGGGGGAAACTGAATGCACAACCAATAAAGCTACCTTAGATAGAAGAGTGGTTCTAGTTTCTGGTGTACTAATGTTCCATTTGCAGAAAGAGTTTTAGTAAATGAAAGAACTAAAAATGTAATTCCTGATTTAGGGTGTGGTCACATGGGCCTTTTGATTGGGGTTCGCTGCTGTTCCCTCGTGCTTGAAATGTCACATTCACATGTGCCAATCTGCCTCCCACGCCCAAGTGGGCTCACTCCTGCAATGCTCCCAGGTTTTCCTGCTCCCTGGAAAATCAGGTATTTTCCTTGCACTTGCGCTTTGAATGCACAATTTCGCCCATCTGGACAGCCATCCTTCGCAATGATTGTGAATAGGGCCATCTGACTGCTCTTTGTGTGTTTTTCTTTTAAAAAAGCTTCCGGTTTGAGCGCTTGAATAAACATGCGCTTAATAAATCCATTTAACGTTTAATAATGGATTTATTAAGCACGTTTGCTCAAGCACTCAAACCAGAAGCTTTTTTTTTTAAAAAAAAAGCACAAAGACGGCCTCAGAGGCGGGAATGAGAGGCAGGGGCTCTGGCAGCCTGGACGGGGGCCAGCAAAGAGGACGGCGGAGATGGCGGAGCCTTTTTTCGTGGGGCGATGGCGGCAGCAGCAGCACCCCCCACAGCAGCAGCAGGAGCAGCAGCCACCCGAGCCTGCCATGGCTGGCAGGATTGCCTGGAGGGACAGCGCAGTAGTAGGTGAGCAGGTGCTGAAAGAGAGGGGCCGGCTGCATCTAGTCAGTCCAACCCAAAGAAAAATGTTCCTGATTTAAACAAAGCTGGAACAAAGTGCAATTACCTTGCCGTGTGACCACACCCTTACACTCTGAAGTGATAGAGTCTGCTCTCCCCTCTCAGGAGTCTCCCACCTCATTCTGTTCCATGTGGAGAACAAGTTTAAGAGTTGGTTCTAATGTCTTTTGGATATAGGAGGCTGAAGTTGGTTCCTTATTCACACTTCTTTATTCACGAATAAGTAACGAATAAGGAATGAATGAGGAAGTGCGAATAAGGAACCAGCTTCAGCCTCTTCCAGTCTCACAGGATTCTGGTGAGAATGGAACGGGAAAGTATTAAATGCTACAAACCATCAAATGGGGTACAAAGACACGCCATATCCCTCTTTTTAGAGGATGTCTCTTTTTAAAGGACTCAGAACAGCTGCCCCGTGGGAGAAGGTCTCTGATGTGCCAACTCTAATGATTAGCTGATGGTCCGGTTTCTACTACAGCCCTTTAGCAAATGTGTGCTTGATTCCACTGGTCTCCTCTACTGCTGTTGATAGCCCACAGGGGCTGCTCCTACCTCTCCTTTCCCCTGCTTCCTACTGCAGCCTGCCATGGGCCGTAGAGAAAGGATTTGGGATGCCTAGAAAGGTTTCAAGAAGCGCCACCTCTCTGGTTTCAGCTTGACCCCCACATGGCTGGAGGCGCACAGCAGGGGCCAGAACCCCTCAGCTCTGGTGGCGTGAATTGCAATAGCCGGGGAGAAATGTAATGCCACTGTAATGCCAGGAAGCAGAAGCTGGTTCCTAGTTAAATCATACACATTCTGGGGACTCTCCCCTTCGAGGGGACACATGTTGTTTCCTAGTCCAAACAAAGTGCTGTTCTTATGCCAACTGCTCCAAAGTGGGGTGCCCCCAGGACAATCACACAGGCAGACACAGGGGCCAGGCTTAGAGTTGCCAGCTCCGGGTTGAGGAATACCTGGAGATTTTGCAGGTGGGAGCTGAAGAAGGCGGGGTTTGGGGTATAGTGCCATAAAGGCCAACTTCCAAATTCAGCCCACTTTTTAATACCACCAATGCATTTGGTTGCTTATATTGAGTGTATTCTGCAAAGCCCTTTTGTCCAAATCCCAGAAAAATGTTACATTTCCATCTCCCCAGAAAAAAGGCCTGCTCCGGCAGCATGGTCTGCTGCACAACAGTTCTCACACTGGCCTTCTTGTGCCTTTGCAACCCGATTCACAGAGGTGGTGCTAGGGAGGTTTTCAGGACTAGCATGCTGGGGTTTTTATACATTTGCTTTGCTGGGGTTTTTATACATTTTTGCTAATTTTGTCTGATGTCGTTTACCATTGATACATCATTTTATAAAATTCTCTTTAAGAGTAGAGCTCAGCATAAATGCATCCACATATTTCCCCATTGTTCCATTTGTACATTATATCCAAAGTTTTTGGCCCATTTTATCATGGATTCTTTCACTCGTTCATCCTTTGTCTCAAATTTCAACAAGAGTGTATACATTTTAGCAATAAAATGTTCATCAGTTGTACATAATTCCATTTCAAATTCAGTTTTCGATTGTTCAAAACCACGCAATCGTTTGTCTGCTTTAAACCTTTTTAATAATTGTGCCCTAAAAATGGGTATTTCCTTCTGTTATCAAATTTTAATAATCGTGCATAAAAAATTGGGAAAATCAGATCTTAATTTCATTTTACGATCCCCGTGAGAAAAATCTAATATGTCACGATATGTTAACCATTTATGCTCAGTTATCATTTCTCGTCTATAAAATGCTTCTTGGGTAGAAAGCCACAAGCTGACCCCTGTCCTCCTGCCCCCCCATCTGCTGTGCTGCCCAGAGATCGGTCCCTGTTATCCAGATGCTGATGTCACAATGCCAGCATCACAAAGCTCCCGGGAGATAGAAATGCATAGAGAGGCTTGAGCCTTGGCAGTTGGATTCAAAAGCAAAGGCTGTCAACCGAGAGGCCCACCGTTGGGCTAACGGTAAGCCATCAAGAGGGCCAATGGCGAGTTTTAAAGTGGAAGTTGGTGGGAGAAGGATGGTTGGTAGGAGGTAGGAGGCGGCAAAGCAGGAGGTGGGTATAGGGTTGCCAGCCTCCAGGTGGGGCCTGGAGATCTCCCACTTTTACAACTGAGCTCCAGCTGACAGAGATCAGCTCCCCTGGAGAAAACAGTGGACTCTATGGCATTGTACCCTGCTGAGACCCCTCCCCTCCCTTCCCCAAACTCCGGCTTCTCCTGGCTCCACCCCCAAAGTCTCCAGGTATTTTCCAACCCAGTCCTGGCAACCCTAGGTGGGTAGGAGGCAGTGGAAGACAGTTTTATTG
The DNA here is from genome assembly GCA_029375565.1 of Gekko gecko. Taxonomy (NCBI): domain Eukaryota; kingdom Metazoa; phylum Chordata; class Lepidosauria; order Squamata; family Gekkonidae; genus Gekko; species Gekko gecko. The sequence continues at coordinate 48,828,763 of JAPDNY010000013.1, read as the reverse complement.
GAGACTGCTTTGGACTGGTTTAGTTTTGAATGACTAGCAGTCCAAGTTGTTCATTGTGGCTTTTAATGGGTTTTTACAATTTTTGTTTTATTTGTATTGTTTCAAAATAGCAAGATCGGTGAAGGGTGTGCCAAAGACGCAGTGATCTGGGGTTTCCCTCCCCTCCCTCCCCAGCTCACCGGCACCCCCTCCTCCACTCACTGTGTCTCTGTCTCCTCTCTCAGCACTTTTGACTGTCTTCTAACCTGTGATCTCCACTCTGCCTTCTAACCCATTAGCTCCACCACCCCGACTGGTTCTTGTTTCCTCTCTTCCACCATTCTTACGACTCTTCTTTCCCTCTCCTCCTCTACCTCCACCATCCCCTCTTCCCTTCCTGGCTTCCCTTTCCACTCCACCCCCACTAACTCACTGACTTACCCCCCCCAACTATCCCCGCTGTTCCTGCTTCCCTTACCTCCACTGGCCCCGCTGTTACCTATTCCACTCCCGCCACCCCCCAACCAATGGCTGGGGTGGTAGAGGGAATGGAACAGAGAGTGATTGGGGGTGGTGAAGGAAAGGGAACCAGGGGCACACCTGCTATGTACCTCCCATTCCATTGTTTCCCAAGAGGAACTGACGGAATGGGGGACCTGTGGCTGACCCCATCCTCTTCCTACCCACTCCCTCCCCCTCCCCTGGGTGTGGGAACTCCACGGTAGCTGCGCCAGGCAGTGGCCCTTTGCCGGAGAAGTCATCCACTGGAGCCAGTGAGGTGAATACTTTCCTTTGCACTGTGTTCAGCTCAGTGTCATAAGCAAATCGGCATGATCCCTTTCATTGCCACGGCACAGTACCTGGCCATTCACCACCTGATATTGGGAAAGTTCTTTTAAAATGTATTTGTATTTTTTTTCCTTGCAAAACCATTTATTTATTTATTTATTTAGAAAATCAGCTTCAAAGAACCAGAAACAATTTATTACTGAGGTGGCAGAGTGTCAAGGTGGCAGAGTTATTTGGCCCTTGAAAAGCACAAGAGGTGCAGCACCTTCGGGATTCCTCCTATTGAGGAGAGAAAGGAAGTGTCAAGATCCTGTGAAGATACTATGCCCTCAACTGAACACACGAGCAGCCGTATACTGAATCCGACCATCGGTCCATCAAAGTCGGTATTGTCTACTCAGACTGACAAGAACTCTCCACGGTCTCAGGCAGAGGTCTTTCCCATCACCTACTGCCAGAACTTTTAACTGAAGATACCGGGGATTGAACCTGGGACCTTCTGCATGCCAAGCAGCTGCTCTGCCACCATTTGGTGCTGAACACAATACAGATCCCAGAGGATCAGAGCAGATGAGCAGAGTCATGGCTGAAACAGCAAGTCAGTTCTGCGGCCCCTTTGTCAAGATCCTACTGACTGTGGCTTTAAAAATGGTGCTGATAAAGGCCCATTCTCTGCCTTGGGGTTCACACAACAGAGGGCTGGCCTAGGACCTGGGAGAGCCAGGTTGGAATGCTATTCCTTGGGCCCATTGCCTTCTCTCAAAGTGACCAGTCTCGCAAGAGGCTGAAGTTGGTTCCTTATTCGCACTTCCTTATTCATTACTTCAGCCTCCTTTTCATTACTTCAGAGAGCCAGTTTGGTGTAGTGGTTAAATGCACGGACTCTTATCTGGGAGAACTGGATTTGATTCCCCACTCCTCCACTTGCACCTGCTGATGTGACCTTGGGTCAGCCACGAGCTCTGGCACAGCTGTTCTCTCAAGGACAGTTTGTGTTAGAGCTCTCTCAGCCCCACCTACCTCACAGGGTGTCTGTTGTGGGGAGGGGAAGGGAAAGGAGTTTGTAAGCCACTCTGAGACTCCTTTGGGCAGTGAAGGGCGGGGTATAAATCCAATCTCGTCTTCTCTTCTTCTCCTTCTTATTTTGGATATTAGATTGTTGGTTTTGTAATGTCCCCCTTTGGCTGTGGGTTCTCAGGTTAGAGTACTCATTCAGGCAACCGTTCTCAGGTCCACTCAGTAGATGGCTCAAAATATCAGCTGTTTTTGCAAAAGTCGGAGACAACTCCAACAACCAACAACTTCAGCTACATACAAAACTGGAAACTGAAACAAGCTCCACTCAATAGGACCAAACTAAATCACAGTGATATTAGGGGAGCAGCAGACTGTTCCATTACATATATTGTCTTTCTTTACTTTGGTGTGATCAGTACAACTCAAATACTACAAAAATGTGGTTGCTAGCCTTTACCACTAACCCATCACATAGTTCTTAAATCTAGCAGGCAACATGACCACCCACCTGCTCTTTGTTCATACACCTTCAGCTGGTGGGGGGGGGAGTCATCAGGCACTGGGAGCACATCTGGACTGCTATGATCCTCTTCTCCAGGCAGGTCTAGAACATCCGAGATCTGTTTTGAGATAGCATGATCAGGCACAGCAGCAGAGGAACAATCTTTTCTCAAATGTCCCCTATTCCTCCTATACACATTCCCATTCAGTGTTTCAACAGTATAGGAATGTGTGTGTTAAAGCTGCTGATGTAGCTGGTAGAAAGCTGCACAATAGCCTTCCCATAAGGAGTTGTTTGGGGGCGTACTCTAGACCAGAAACAGGCATGTTCCTCAAGTTGATGAAAATCTGTACCATCTAGTAAAGCTTTTGTGAATATATATCTGACACTTTGAACCATGCGTTCAGCCTGATGATTGGATTGGGGATAGCCAGGACTGGAGTGAGTGATAGAGATACCCCACTCTGATGCAAATTGTTTCATCACTGAACTTGCAAATGGAACATGTCCCAAATGACCTCTCTAGGAATATCATGGCAAGTGAACAATGCTTTCATCTTGGCCACAACTATGTCAGCCGTCTTGACAGGTAGCAGCAGAACCTCAGGGTATTTGGAATAATAGTCCACAAAATATAAGGTAGGACTGGCCATTGAAGTAAAAAATGTCAGTTGTCCACGTGAACCAGGGCAATTCTGGAATCTCATTGGAGATCATTGGCTCCCTGCAGTTGCTAGGGTGAAATTCCTGACATGGTGCACAATGTTCAACCCATGGCTCTATGTGAGCATTCATGTTAGGCCAATGCATGATTTGATGAGTCCATGCTTTCAACCTCTGTATACCTTGACAGGGAGAGTGAAGCAGGGCCACCATATGAAACCGTGCACGTTGGAGAATTTTAGGGCCAATCATGAGTAAGTAATTTTCAATCCTGATTTGATCCTTAAGAGGCCAATAAATTCTAAGATCTGGTTTACCTTGCTTTCACCAATATCTATGAAGATGTAGGTCTCTGAGAGTCTAGAATGTGCGATCCTTCCTTGTGTGGTCTTGCAGCTGCTTTAGCAAGGAATCACCAAGTGGTTCAGTATCCACCAAACTGTGAATTACTTTGTCCTTGTAAATGGGATCAGGTGTAGAGGGCAGAGGGAGCATAGTAGCTCTGGAAAGCGTATCTGCCACCAGCATGTCCTTGCCCTTAGTGTAAGCAATCCGGATGTCATATTTTTGGAGCTGTTAACAGCATCCTTTGTAGTCATGCTGGAGCTTTTCCAATAGGCTTGGCAAAAATTGCTTCCAGGGGTTTGTGGTCTGACTGGACTATCACTTGGGCATGAAACACATACTGGTGGAATTTAGTCATGGTAAAAAGAATCGCTAGAAGTTCAACTTGTGCATAGTTGCACTCAGCCTGTGTCACTGCTCTTGAAGCGTAAGCAATAGTTTGCTTCTGTTGAAACAGGCATGCTCCCAAACCATCTTTAGATGCATCTGCTTGTACTTCCAGTTGTTCTTCTGGATCATCTAATTTCCAGGTCTGACAGAAACTGCTCTTTTTCAAGAACAGCTGTGCCAGAACTATGGCTTGTCCAAGGTCATCCAGCTGGTGCAAGTGGAGGAGTGGGGAATCAAATCCATTTCTCCCAGATTAGAGTCCACACACTTAGCCACTACACCAAACTGGAGTAGCAAGTAACTCCAAAGGCTGGACACCATCTAGGCTTGTGTGCGTTTCCACATCTATTGCAAATCTTCTGTAGTTTAGCTGGGCAGGCATTTCTGGAGGGGGGTCTGCTGGAGGCTTGCATGCCTGTTGCAAGGATCTGGAACAGTTTCGCTTTTGCTCCACAGCATGCAATGTTGCTTCTACAGACATGCCTCTGGCCTGGACAGTTGTAAGAGCCTTTGTTCTGCACATATCAACTGCCTGCTGGAGGCTGAGATCAGGCCTTTCTAAGAGTTTCTCCAGGAGTCTGCTATCAGTTATACTAAATACAATCTTATCCCTTAACATGAGATCCTGAGAAGTACCAAACTCACAATGCTGTGCTTTTCGTTGAAGCTCAGTGACAAAATCAACTATTCCAATAGCCTCATTATATTGTAATTGCCAGAACTGGTATCTCTCAAACACAGAGTTCTTTCTAGGTTCACAGTAGATTTGGAAAGCTGTTAAAACCTCTGCCAGGACCTTATTGTTAGGGTTTGCAAACACACTTTGCAAATTATTTTAAACTTCAAGGGCTTTGTCTCCTATGCAATGAAGCAAGACTGCGGTTTTCTAATCCTCAGACTCTTTTTCAGCCTTGGGGACTGCAAGTTAGAGTTTCAATTTTTGATCCCATTTCCTCCAGTTCTCCCCTAAATTTCCCACAAAGGATAAGTCTGATGGAGGCTTGAAATGTGCCATTGCTTTACAAGGGATGTGATCTGGAACCTTCCTATTTAGAGCTGGAGACCCCGAGGAGATACAGGCCAACTTCTGACACCATGTAATGTTCCCCTTTGGCAGTGGGTCCCCAGGTTAGAGTACTCACTCAGGCACCCATTCTCAGGACCATTCAACAGAACAAGCTGGCTCAAAACATCGGCCCTTTCTGCACTCTTTTTAATCCATGTTCACCGTGGTGTCCTCCAAGCAATTCTGCACTATAATTGAATTCAACCTCCTTTTTATTCCAGGTTTTTTTTCCTATTCTGCACTAAAATCGAGTTCAACCTTCTTTTTATTCTGTTCCCCTCCCCATTCTTCATTACATTACCTCCCTTCACTGGTCAGCTGGGGTTTCAGCCTACTGCTGCCCCAGGTTATTTAGATGCTGTTGATCTTTTCTGCATTTGCCTGCCACTCCAGATTTTCTCAGTGTTCAAGTCGAGGCAATTTAAGTCCATGGCAAAACAGCATCCAAATAACTCAGGGCACAGCATCCAAATAACCTGCGGCTGAAACCAGGCTGACCACTGAAGGGAGGTGATGCAATGCAGAATGGGGGGGGGACAGAATAAAAAGAAGGTTGAACTCAAATTTTAATGCAGAATGGAAAAAGCTGGATAAAAAAGGTTGAATTCGGTTTCAGTGCAGAATTGCTCAGAGGACACTGTGGTGAACATGGATTAAAAGGAGAGTGCAGAAAGGGCCATTGCATCGTGAACTTAAATTGCCTCGACTCAAACACGAAAATCCAGAGTGGCGGGTGACTGCGGAAAGGACCATCAGCAACTTATTTGCAAGGAGACAACTTCAACAACTTCCGCTAACATACAAAACTGGAAACTGAAACAAGAACTCCACCCAAAAGGGCCAGACTAAATCATACAGATATTAGGAGAGGAACAGACTGTTCTATTACATATATACATGTATGCAATAAATATATCACAGGTTTGACCAAAACATGAGGGCTCTGTTGGTTCCTGAACACTTTCTGGCATTATACCCATCTGAAGTCCCTCCCCTCCCCAACCCCCACGCTCCTCAGGGTCTATGCCCAAATCTCCAGGTATTTCCCAACCCAGAGCTGGCAACTCTAATGGTGGAGACCCAAACCAGATTACATCATTTTCCTCTCCTCTGTGTTATCTTCATAACAACTCAATGAGGTAAGTTAGACTGCAAATGTGAGACTGGCCCAAGATCACCCAGCAAGCTTTATGGTAGAGTGGAGATCTGAACCTGAGTCTTCAAGAACCTGGTCCTACAGTCTAACCACTACACCATGCTAGTATTGAACTTCTGCATGCAAAGCTGATGCTCTACCACTAAGGCACAGCCTGTCCTCTCCTGGTTTTCCCATGTAGAATGCCAGGCAGATAAGAGCCTTGTTTTCTCCCTCTTTTTCCTTATGTCTGTGTGTTCCTGTGTCTGTGTGTTTACCATTCAGTCTGATAAAAATTTCTGGAGAACTTGAAAGCCATGGCTTGTGTTGTTGAATGCTTTGGACCAGTGCAGCTATTGGCAACCTCTGTGAAGTGTGTGTGTAAAGTACCATCAAGACACAGTTGATTTATGGTGGCCCCAGCAAGGGGCTTTCAAGAAGTGGGGAAAGGTGGTTTGCTGTTGCCTTCCTCTGCAGAGTCTTCTTTGGTGGACTCCCTTCCAAATACTGACTAGACTTAGCTTCTGAGATCTGACAAGATCGAGCTATACCATGCTACCTCTCCTCCTATAATCCCTGCATACATGAAGAAAAAAATCAGTTGCCTAGCAGCATCTTTGAGCTAGCCAGTTATCCAGAAAATGATATCAAAGTCCTGAATTTTTACTGAATTCTCATTATATATCTAGAATTTAAGTCAAATTCTAAGAGCTGGACAATACAGAATAGGTTATTATTCCTCCAGGCCCTGTTCTGGGGGGCTTTGCACCTTTTTCTAATATTGGCCAATGTTGCATAATCTCCATATATTGAGGTTTTGGTCATGTGCGAAGTTATATGGTTTTCATTAATTCAACAATTAAAAGACCAATTTAATCATGGTATTCTTTAATCTATTTAATTAGAGTTGATTACCCTAATTATATTATGTGGAGGTATAATGCTCTGTCACAAAGGAGAATCCTGACCAACATTTTAAAAACGGCATTCCTTCAAATAAACAACCAATACAAAGGGTGGGTTTGATTATTTATAGCCAGCCTGGTTCTCTTATAAGCAATAGAATTGTATTTATAACATGCCTTGATTGCAAGAGGTCCCAGTTTAGTCCTTGAATTCTCTGGTTGAAGGGTCTCAGTTAGAAGGTTCCAGAAAAGCCCTTACTTGGCCTAAAACCCTAAAGAGCAGCAGCCAAACACAACACAGAACACTGGACTAAATGGACCAGTTTCTGAGTCCAGTAGCACCTTTAAGCCTAACAAAGGTTTATTCAAGGTATGAGCTTTCGTGTGCATGCACACTTCTTCAGATACATTGAAATGGAAGCTAACAGTTCAAATGTATAGGCAGATGCCTCTACACAGGTGAACAGGGAAAGATCCCATGACTTCACATGCATTGTAGAGTACATCTGAACAGAACTGACCGTGTCAAGAGAAAGTTGTGGTATATAAGTACTCTCGATAAATATACAATAGACCATCTAATGCAGTCTTGTGTTCAGTGTAGAAAATCACAGATTGGCAGGAAAGGAAGGAGCCTTAGAGCCCATCTAGTTGGAATATCTGCCACATCTGCTCACAGACGTAACTTTTAGAAACACTTGTGGGGAGGGAAGCTGAATCCTGAAGACAACTCTAGCAGCTCACACTCCCTCAAAATTCAACAAGGCATTGCTAAAGGGCAGAAACAGGGACAGACTAGGGACTGTGGTTTACCAGGGGCACAGACCAGGAAACAGCAGCTGTCTGGGCGACATGGGGACAGCTGGAGGACACGGGATGGATCCAGACTAAATCTTCAATTCCCAGTTCTCCCTTTCCTCTGCAGACTTCCTTCATGCCCTTCCTCAGGGTCCCTTTTCCCCCAGGAGCAGCATTTCAGGGAGATCAGTGAGCAGCAGTGAGAGGGGCCACACAGGAATGTTCCATTCTGCCATCCGAAATTGTCGTCTGGATCCAGCCCTGTGGGTGTCGTTTTAGAAGAGAGAGTGCTAGGGCTGGTTAGCCTAGCTTGATAATGCAGGTGGCCTTCCACCCAATCTGGAGCAGGATCACATCACTGTAGACTGTCACATGTTGCCGGCCGGCCACCATACCACTTGCAGAATGCCTCTTTCACCGGAAGGGGGGGGGGACAGACTCACAACACCAAAGAGGTGTCAGGCTTCCTAGGTTACCACAGAAAACACCTGCCAAGGACTTAAGTGCTAACGACAGGCCCAAATGAGTGGCACAGAGGTTAACCCCTGCATTAGCGGTTCCCCCTCTTTGAAGGTCAATGATGCCAATTCAAATGGTGCTAGTGAGAAAAACTTCAATCAAGAGCTGCCGACTCTATTACTTGTGTTCAAACTCTCGCCAGTCATCCATGTAATTGAAATAACTAAGGGGATTTTCTCTGCGCTGGTGCATAGAGAAAGGGGAGGCCTGTCGGAGGCCCTCCTTGAAAGGAGCTCCTAAGTGAACTGCCCTTTCCCTTGAGACCCAAAGCTTTTATTTTATTTATTTTCATGTCAGTGGGAGGTTTCATTTAGGAAGGAGACAGTTCTCCTACTGGCAAGGGAAATTAGAAGTGCTACGTCAGGAGGGACGCCTTCCAGAATCTGCCTTCCAAAAATCTAGAACTGTTCATCAGGATTTCCAAATGATGAGATGCAAGGGAGCTCTTATGCTCATCCCGGGCAGCTGTCGTAGAGGCAAAGTCTTCTGAAATAAGGGCTGTGTTCAGAGTATAAAATAAATCGAAGAAGGAACTCCAAATCCACATTGTGCTACTTTTTTAAATTCCAGCTTGGAATTTTCAGTTTTGCTTCTGTAACTGACGTTCAGAATTTGGATTCCGGAGGAAAGACTGGAGCCAGTTTTACAGAAGAACATAAGAAGAGCCCTGCTGGATCAGAGCAGTGGTCCATCCAGTCCAGCATCCCGTCTCACCTGGCAGCCAACCAGTTCCTCTGAAGGGTCAACAGCAGGGCATAGAGGTTGAAGCCTTCCCCTGATGTTGCCTTCTGGCACTGGGATTGAGAGATTTACTGCCTCTAGATTTGGAGAGTCCCTTAGTCACCATGGCTAGTAGCCACTGATAGGCCTATCCTCCATTAATCTGTCTCACCCTGCTTTAAAACTGTCTAACTTTGTGGTTGTTACAGCATCCTCTGGCAGTGGATTCCACATTTTAATCAATACAATGAAGCATTTTATTTTGTGCGTCCTGAATCTACTGCCCATCAGCATGCACCCCAGCAGGCCCCACACACAATCTTATAAACGTTTATCATGTCCCAACCTTTGCATGTGGATTATTTTGAAGAAGGAGAAGGAGGAGGAGGAGTTGGTTTTATACCCCAATCTTCACTACTTGAAGGAGTCTCAGAGTGGTTTACAATCTCCTTCCCTTCCTCTCCCCACAGCATACACCCCAGTGTTCCCTCTAAGCTGAGTTAGTGTGAGCTAGCTCACAGTTTTTTAGCCTCTGGCTCACACATTTTTATCTTAGCTCAGGAAGGATGGCTCCAGAGCAAACTAATTCATACAGTAGCCAAATCGCTCACTCACAACTTTAATGCCAGTAATTCACAAAGTAGAACTTTTGTTCACAAGACTCCACAGCTTAGAGGGAGCACTGCCTGTGAGGCAGGTGGGGCTGAGAGAGCTCTGAGAGAACTGCTCTTGAGAGAACAGCTCTGAGAGAACTGTGACTGATCCAAGGTCACCCAGCTGACTTCATGTGGAGAAGTGGAGACTCAAACCCATTCTCCAGATTAGAGTCTAACCACTACACCAAGCTGGCTCTATTCTAAATCTATGGTTTCAAAACCTTTTTTCAGCAAAATGGCTCCCACTCCACTGCTGTTAGCATTTAAAAAGCATCTGATAGATCCCTAAAGGATCCAAAAGGACCCAAGAACAATGTCACACAAAATATCTACTGGATGGACACACTGGCATGGTATAGTGATTAGTATGCCAGATAAGGCTGCCATGTCTCCTGCCCCCTCTGCCAGGCACCCTCTTTGCTTCAAGCGGCAGCAAGAGAAAAATGAAAGAAAATACAACAGCTACAGCAGTGGCATCACTACATCACATCAAGGAAAAAAGAGTTTTATTTGAAAGTGACGTAGTGCCAATAATGATGTCACACATCTCAGGTTCCCGCCCCCAACCCTCCCACCAATTGCCAGGCTCTGCCCCTAGGGCCAGGCTAATATCTGGAAGGCCCAAATTTGAATTTCCACTTTGCTATTGAATTTTTCTGGGAGCCTTTGGCCAGTCACCCTCGCAGCCTAACCTACCTCACAGGGTTGTTGGAGGAGGGGTAAACAATGGTAAAATAATACTTCGGGTCCTGATTAGGGAAACTGGCAAGGCATACATGTTGAAATAAAATGAATAAATATAGGGAAATGGTGCTCTATGCTAAGATAGCACTATGCTTGAGAAATCTGGATCCTTTTGTCTAGACTTATCATTTCTGCCGTGCTTTGTCATCAAAATCTGAGAATCAAACAGTCCTTTTAAAAAAGCAATGCTTCTGAATCTAATAATTCAGTATTTTGAATCTTTGGGGTTTTATTAGATTTCAAATTGAGCTCTTGCTTTGTCAGTTTTTGAAGCCTCTAATACAGATACCTTGGAATTAGGGACTTCTAGCAACTTGAGGCTACAGAAGTATCTTTTCCCTGCCTAGGACAAGAAATTATTTTAATTATACAGTTGATCTGTAGGAGCCTTCTGGAAGGACGGTGTTCCTTGCCATATTCTATTCATAGCTTGTAGTCATGATAGTCCCTGGAGTGGTCTTTAAATGTTACAGCACCAGTATAGGAGCTGCTTTTTGTTCATCCCATGATACAACTAACGATAACATTAAACACCCGGAACCACATGAACCTGTAATTAGCGAGTGTATAACTGTTACCCAGTGGCAGCAGGTGAATGCAGAACATCATGCATCAAATGTCCTATAAAGTTCCCACCAGCACTTTGGGGAAGAACCCACAAAACATTGACGCTTGCCCCATGTCTGTAATGTCTAAGGGCCCCTGATAGATCTCTAAAGGAACTGGGAGGACCTGAGAACCATAGCAGGCAGAAAATGTCAAGTTGATTTCTGCTGTACACAGCATTTCTCTGGCTTGAGACGTTTAGATCTATTGTTTGAGATTGATCTTTACTGGACTGTGTTGTTTGATCTGGGAAAGACAGAAAGATACAAAGTGGTTCTGCTTTGAGATTAGATTACCGTCGTTCCTCTTCCTTTCTATGGGTTGGATCCAGACTAAACCAGAAACTTCCACCAACTCCCCGTTCCCACTGCTGACCTCCTTCTTGTTATACCACAGGACCCTTATCCTCTAAAAGCAGTATTTAGTGGAGATCAGTGGGCTGCAGTGAGAAAGGTGAGGCAGTAAAGTAGCAACCTGCTGATGGGAAAGTTAGTCTGGATCCAACCCTATAAATAATTCTGTGTTTTTATTTATATTATTTCAGAGTGCAGCTTTGATATATCCAGTAGCTAATTAGCTATGGGATCAAGCTGTTGGCCTTTATTGGGGCAAAATGGCAAACCATAGTTTGATTCTATGTACATGAGCACAGAAGGAGCTTTGGGCACGAATCCCTCTTCTCTTCACACACCACAAGCCAATTTATAATTTCCTGGTTTATAGCATATGACAGTTTTCTGTTGGGAACATTAGAGCCCTGTGGGTTCAGGCCAAAAGTCCATCTAGTCTAGCACCCTGTCTTTGACACTGGCCAACCCATGGCTTTTGAGAAGTTCACAAGGATGGCAATAAGTCAACAGCCTTCCCCTGTAGTTTGGTGCCCACTGACTGATATCTGGTTACTTCCTCTGAACATGAAGGTTCCCCTTAGCCATCATGGCTAATGACTTGTGATAGATCTATCATCCATTCATTAGTCTAATCCCCTTTCATCTAAGCTGGTGGCTATCACCGCTCTTCTGGCAACCAATTTCATAATGACTTTCTTATGCCTTTTATAGGTCTAGTAAATTTTAATCTTGCCCTTCCTCCAAGGTGCTCAGAGTGGCAGACTGCTTTCCCCCATTTTATCCTCACAACAACCCTTCAAGGTAGATTAGGCTGAGAGACTGTGATTCCCCCAAGGTCACTCAAGAGAACTTCATGGCAGAGTAGAGGTTTGAACCTGGGTCACCAAGATCCTAGTCTAACATTCTGACCACTGGGTCTGAATTTCCTACGAAGCAGTTTCACTGAACGATCCCAACTGGCATTAAAACCCATAAGGTATGCTTTGAATTTGCTCTACAAACAAATGTGTCCATGGGAAACAAACCAGTTTATCATCCTGATTTACAGTACAAACCATAGTTGGCCTATTCAGAGGTAATAACAAACTATGGCTTAGTGAAAAAGAGGAAGTAACTAACTTGTTTGTGTGAAGAGGCTTTGGGAGGAAAGATTATATGACTAAACCCAAAGCTTCATGTGGGCTCATTCAGATAATGCACACCATAGCTTGGCATTATGCCTGAGCCCAGCTGGTATCTTTTCCCTGGCATTATACCATTGCAGAGAGGCCAAAAAGACAAAGGGAAGGAGTTAACTAACCAACTGCAGCTTAAGACATGCCTGTACACTGCGGCACCAGTTCATCATGCCGACTGTCATAGGAAAATCAATTCCTTGTGTACTTTTGGGAATTACAGCTCTCATTTGGGTGTGATTTATTTGCTCTATAACATGAGCCAGGCTATTTGTTTCGGCGTTGCAAAAGTTCAGCTAAAATTGCTTCAAGTTTCTGGTTTTCAGAAATGGCATAACGTCTGACTGTCAGCTTCTCTCCTGTGAAATATGGATTATTGGGTGGGAAGGAAGCCCTTCCCTCCAGGGCTGTCAGTTTGCATTGCACAAAAGTTCCACTGTACCTTGTTCAGGAAGGGAATAGTGCTTAGTTTTTTCTTGGTGTTTCTCTAGGCAATCCAAAATGATCTCATTAAAATTTACAGTGCTAATATGATAACCCCCCAAATTACAGAAGGACCGTTACTCACAGGGCCACAATGGTTGACTTCAGACATCATATCAAACCATGATTTGCATTGTACAAACCATGGGTTGGATTTCCAAATGGACCAGCAAACCATCGTTTCAAACTAAGATGAAGAGAGGAAGATGAGATATGACTAGGGAGGCCATTGGTCCACCTAGCTCACTAGTGTTTACTCTGACTGGCAGTGCCTACTCATGGTCTCAGGTTCCTCATGGTCTTCTCCGTTGATGGAGCAACAACCAACCATAATTAGGATTTGTCAGTCCAGATCTCAGGTTACATAATGCTTTCCACTAAGCATGCCTTAGGACCCAAATCATGGTGGAAACTTCCAATTATACAGGAAACTATGTTTCAAACGTTGCTTATCCATGTTTTGTCTCAGTGCTCCAGTCTCTAGGTGTATCAGCTTCCAGAAATGGATGTAGCATGTCAATTCAGACTTCATGCCAAACTATGGTTAGTTCACAGGCAATAAACTTTTGCTTTCGAACCATGGTTTCCTACTTTGGTTTGTCAGGCAATCACAAATCATGATTTCCCAAACAGAACATTATGGAAAAGTAATAGTTAAACTTCCTTAATCCTAGTTTACTGTAGTATCTAAACTGAGACAATGATTAACATTTTAATGGATGACTCTCCAGCTCATAGTTCAGGCTGTTAGTCAGAAGCTCATGAGTGTTGAACTAGCCATGAATAGACTTGGACCACATTCTGATGGACTACTATCTACTAGACAACCAGAAGATGTAACCAGTACCACTGGAGCAGGAAATCGATCCTTTTCCCTAATGGTAGTCTAAAAATGATGGCAGAAAGGCACTGTTCTAAAGAAGGTAGTCTTCAGACCAGTAGGTCTGAGCCCATACGTGGGACAGTGCCTAATCTATGGTGGGTTGCCCAAGTAGCACCGCAACTGGGACCCAAAGAGCAGTTCCTTACATATGATCCTCTTCTTAGAAGCCTGCATATTTTGTCCTTCGTTGTTGTCACCGGTGCTCCAACTGAGTAGTCAAGAACAATGAATAACCTCTTGGAATTGCACCCACTTTGTGATTTCAAAGGGAACATGGGGGAAGGGTTCTCCTGTTGCTGGTTTTGGCAACTTCCCTCTGCCCTTCTTAGCTGTCTTCAAAGCACTAGAGAAGATGCACGCATAACTTGATCTCTGAGCAAAAAAAATGCTAAGGGAAGTATACCATTTTCAACAGGAGATCAGGGGGAAAACTGTACTCTCAAAAGTTCAGGCCTTTTTTCCACCTCGAAAGAAGGAGAGCTCGATGACTGCTTGATGAAACCACCTACATTAGGGTAACATTGTTTTCAATTTGCGATCAGGTTTTCCAAATATACCCCTTTGTCAAAGCCTCGGCAGTCTCTCATACTCCCCCTTTATTTGTCTCACTGCTGTGGCAGTGAAAACGTATTGCCTTTCCAGTTAGTGATTACACATCATCACATACCTAATTTATAACACCATACCCCAAAGAACAGATGTAATAAAAGTGAGGCCAGGAAACAGCAATGTTATAAAACAGAGCAGTCAACTCAAAGGGCTTGGTATGTGTGCAGGAAAGAAAGCCTTGCACATACCCGCTTGGGGGCTTTCTGCTCATAAAGCCAAGCTTGTAAACTCCTGTCTCTGTGTATGCGAAGGGACATGGACATACAGGCTTAGCTGGGAATTCATGTGCACTAATGTAGGTGTGAGAAGGAACTATTGGGTTTTCCAAAAACAAATGGTGTTATGTTAAAATGGGAGACTTAGGGTGCGTCCACATGAGGTTAGAGGTTGCACTATTGTTGTACTACACCAAGAATTCAGATTTTTCTGTGTGGCCATTCCAAGCCAAGCCAAATGATTGCCATGGAGCAACGTTAGTGCAATAGCCATCATTTGCACCATGACTGTCTTGTCCATAGAAAAAACCTAGTTGCAAACTATTTTGATAGCACTTTAAAAAACAGAAGACCCACATTTGATTATAACAAAAGCAGCACTGTATGTATCATCAATTGTAAAACCAAATGACATCAGGGACACAGAGGGAAAAAACACAGGAGTCTTTTGGCATTTTAAAGATTAACACATTTTTTCTCATATATGCTGATGTGGACTAAGTCCTTGTTCCCATGAATGCCTGTTTATGCTAGAATAAAAATATGTTAATCACTTCTGCCAGCCTAAGCAACAGTTCTGAGATCAAACTGGCAGGTAGGGGTGATGATAATTTCTATAGTCAAGAAAGCTAACACTTAGGCAGAAAAACTCTCTTAAACTCTTCTTGACACAGAGTTAGAAGGGATCCTAGAGGTCACCTACTCCAACCCCTTTGTTCAGTGCAGGAAGTAGTCAACTACAGCACCCCATTCTGCTTAAAGGAACACACACCTTTTTAAAAAAATGTTTTAAAATGATTGAATAAAGCATTTACAGATAAATTCTTGTGGGGCTGTGCCTTTAAGAAAGGGGGATGGAGCCCCCCAAAGCCCCACCATAGATATAGGCCTGGATGGGAGCTAACTGGCTGACTGATGGGAACTAATGGTTGGAAACAAGTCTCCCGATCCTTGCATTTCCGAACGCAAATCTGGAGCAGATGGGGATGCAGAATGGTATGATGTAAGCTGATCTTGTCAAATTTCGGAAGCTAAGCACAGTTGGATGGGACACCATTAAGGAAGACTCTGCAGAGGAAGGCAGTGGTGAACCTTCTCTGCTTCTTACTTGTCTTGAAAGACCTGGGCTGGGGTTGCCATAAGTCAATTATGACTTGATAGAGCATGCATACATACTATGGAGCAGATAACACACATTCTGGTCAGGAAAGAGAGCAAAAAGAAGAAGAAGAGGAGGAAGAGTTTGGATTTATACCCCGCCCTTCACTGCCCAAAGGCGTCTCAGAGCGGCTTACAAACTCCTTTCCCTTCCCCTCCCACAACAGACACAGTGGCACTTCTGATTTTAGTTTTCAGCAGCTGGTGTCTGACTGGGGAGACCAGGAGTCGTTGGAGGAAAACCCACCTCCAGTCTGTTAAAAACATATATAACATCTAGGTTGGCCCTCAGTTTTATGAAGAAGGACAAGCAAGGCTGTTGTTCTAATTAGATTCTTTAAAACTGGGGAGGGGGATAAAAATCTCCCTCTCTTTCCAAGGTCCCCCAGCAGCAAGGCAGTTGAGCTGAGACCGCTTTCTGAAGAGGAGCTACCTGAAGTGGTAATTTATCTTCAGGCCTTTCTCTTCCACAGAGAGATGAAATCTACCAAACAGGTTTGAAGAATAATCATTGGAGATAGACATAATACCCTTGGCTCTGATAAACCATGCCGAGACCAAATGTTTGGAGAACAATGGGCTGTGCATATGCTGATAGAAAAAGAGAGAGAGAGAGAAGTTAGCCTCCATTATGATGACTTTGAATGTGAAAGCGCGGTGTAAAATTCCTAACGTTTCATTATCAATAACTTTTTTTTGTTATTGTTGTTTAATAATCCTGGATAATAAAAAGGGCCCCTCTCAAGGGCTCAGCATAGATAAAAGAATGTAAATGAGTGATAAAGCGTTCTGAATTTTAACTCCCACAAAGAACTTCTAAAAGCCTATTGTTCTTCTTTACATCAGCAAGGGGGTTACACATCTATCTCCTGCTCTTCTACTTGCGTCCTTGGCTTTTCTTCCCTACCAGGAGACTTCTGCAAAAATACACAGATCAGGAGATGAGAGGTTTTACAATCAGAAACAACTGTCCCGATCTGAAAACTGGAACGAGCTACCTTGACCTTAAAGAACCTACAGTGTTGAGGCGTCTCTTCCCTAGTAAAATGACGGGGGGGGGGAGCAGATTCTCATATTTTACAATGGACTCGCACTCCTTGAAACCAACACACAAGTCTAAAAGCTGATAGTTGCTTTCACTTCCAGATGAAAGAACACGACAATAGCCTTGCTGAAACAGAGAAGATTTTCCTACCAGTGTCCGGCTAGTTAAGAAGAGCCCTGCTGGATCAGACCAAAGGTGCATCTAGTCCAGCAGCCTGTTTTCCAATCTGCATAGCCAGATTGCCTCTAGAAGGCCATGCAAAGAATCCACAACAGCCCTCCCCACTGTTCAAAGTCAAACAGGAATGTCCAGCATAGCTGTGGGGATTTAGAACATCAGAGTAGCCATGCTGGCTGGATCAGACCAGTTAGGGTTTTTTTTCCAGGGGGAACATGCCAGAACAGAGTTCCAGAACCCATTCGACAAAATTCTTTTAAAAATGTTTAAAAGTTCGTGAGTTTTCAATATACAGATTGAAAACTTCATGTGCCTCTTGAGAGTTCAGGCACCCCTTTTTCAAACAAAAAAACCAAAAAAGCCCTGAGGCCAGTGGTCTACCTAGTCCACCATCCTGTTTCCAATGATAGCCCATTAGATGCCACATGGAAGCCCCCAAGCAGGGCCTGCTGGCTACGGCCCTTGCCTCCCCAACGTCTGGCAATCAGAGGCATTCTGCCTTTGAACACAGAGGTCCCATTCATAGGGCAGGTGCTCCAGCCCCCACATAGTCCTCTTGTTTTTTCACCATTCTGAAAAACTTGCTGTCACCAAAGCTGCCAGGTCTCCTGCTAGAATGAGAGACCGCCCATGGCAGCCCCCAATGCCTGCTACCACTCAGTAGGGCAGCGAGGGGGAAATGATGAGGCCAAACCTGGAAGCAACATCATCACCTCAGTGCACCAGTCTAGGATTCACTGGAAATGCAAAGGAAGTGACATCATAGCATTGTTTGGTGGAGAACCAGTTTGGTGTAGTGGTTAAGTGCGCGGACTCTTATCTGGGAGAACCCGGTTTGATTCCCCACTCCTCCACTTGCACCTGCTGATGTGACCTTGGGTCAGTCACAAGCTCTGGCACAGCAGTTCTCTCAAGGAGAGTTTCTGTCAGAAGTTCTCTCAGCCCCACCTACCTCACAGGGTGTCTGTTGTGGGGAGGGGAAGGGAAAGGAGTTTGTAAGCTGCTCTGAGACGCCTTTGGGCAGTGAAGGGCGGGGTATAAATCCAAACTCTTCTTCGTCTTCTTCTTGTTGTTGGGATACTGCTTCCTTGTTCCCACCTAGGGATGCTAGCCTCCAGGTGGTACCTGAGGATTCCCCGGAATTACAGCTCATCTCCAGACTATGAAGATCAGTTTACCTGGAGAAAATGGATTATTTGAAGGGTGGACTCTGTGCTATTGTACCCCACTGAGGTCCCTGTCCCCTCCAGGCACCATCCCCAAATCTCCAGGAGTTTCCCAACCTGGATCTGGCAACCGTAGTCTTCCGCCGGGTACTAGCCACTGACTGGCAATCCCAGGTGTCATTTACAAACTTCAGTTTGAGCCTAGGCCTCTCTGATCCTGGCCCTGCACTCTGATCACTACATTGCCGCAACTATCATTATATTCACCTATATTCATAAGGGATATTTTTAAATAAAACATGTTAGAGCATGGGATAGAAACTTGTTCTCTGCTTCTCTTGAGGAAAACGCTCTGTGGATCAGAAGGTATTTTATGTTCAGGCCCGGAGCAAGAGCCGCTGTTAAAACCTACCAACGCTCCCATGCCTGCCCCCTCCTACTTCACAGGTTTGCAGCTCAGCTTCGCTGCTGGCAGGATTGGGACCTTGCTGAGTTTATTGGGCAGAGTGTCGTGAAAACCTTAGCCTGGCCTTGTGTATACAGTCGAGAAAATGGCCTTGTACAAATGAGTTAACTTAAAAACTAATCACTTCTAAAGGTCAAAACTCCCATTTGTAATCGGGTGGAACAAAAAGCTAATTAGAAGCCTTTTGTCTGAGTAAATGAGGATGGAGCATTCTGGGTACTCTCAGGAGCTGCCTGCGTTCCGAAGGGCTCTTGGCAGGGTTATTTTCATCATGAAGCATTTATGAGGAAAACACTTCTACCCCCATGAATGGGAATAATGCTGTAGAAATGGCAACAGCTTTAGAACTTGTAATAATGTATCATTAACCCGCTGTTAAGGATTGAAGGGTAAATTGGAACCATGACAGAGACAAAGTCACACTTGGCTGTTCTTTGGATACGCACCTCCAGACCCCGGGATGGCATTCAGGATGAAAAAGGTGCGGAGATTATAATGGGGCATGGAGGCCCAGAAGGTTGGAAAACAGGAGCTGAGATGGATTTGCAAGCTAGGGTTGCCAACGAGTTTCTCTGGCAGAAGCGCTGTGCCTCGCATTTTTGCACTTGTTTGGTTGCAGGAACAGCAGGCCCATTCTGACTGCTTAGGATATTTATTTATGTTGATATTTCTATTTTTCCTATATGGAAAAAAACAGAGCAAAACTTTGATAAAAAGTTAAAGGTAAAGGTTTGCCTTGCTCAAAAGGCAGTTGAATCTGACTCTAGGGGACAGTGCTCATCTCCGTTTCCAAGCCGAAGAGCCAGCGCTGTCCAAAGACGTTTCCGTGGTCATGTGGCTGACATGACTAAACACCGAGGCACACACAATGCTGTTACCTTCCCACCGAAACAGTACCTATTTATCTACTTGCAATTTCTTGCTTTCAAATTGCTAGAGTGGCAGGAGCTGGGGCCAGAGACAAGAACTCACTCTGTCATGTGGCACTTGGGTCTCAAACTGCCAAACTACAGACCTTCCAGTCTGCAGCTCGTCATCTTAACCTCTGAGCCACCATGGCCCCTCAAAAAACTTTGATAGGAATAGTTAAATAATAATTCTGTGAATTTGGCCTGGGCTAGTCAGATCTTGTCGAATCTCGGAAGCTAAGCAGGGGTGACCCTAGTTTGTATTTGGACAAGAGACTACCAACAAAGTCCAGAGACTCTATGCAGAGCCAGGCAATGACAAACCATCTCTGAAAGTTTCTTGCCTTGAAATCCTTACAGGGTCTCTTGCCTTGAAAATGTCTCTGCCCTTAAAAGCCTACAGGTTCCAACTTGAAAGCACCTTCCACCACCAGTTTCAGTTTTGTCTCCAAAACTGTGCCCTTTGGATGAAAAGCAGCAACTGGCTACTGCTGCAAACAATGTTCCTGCTGCAAGCAATGTTCCTGTGCCCTTTGGATGAAAAGCAGCAACTGGCTACTGCTGCAAGCCATGTTTGTGTGGCTGACTTGCTCTGCTGCAGCACTGCTGTAAAAACAGCAGTTGAGCACACGGCTGAAAAATACACTTAGATGCAAAAGCAAGACAAAGCAGAAAGTTGGCAGGTAAAACCTTTCCCCATTACTGCATCAGCATGTTGTTCGTCGTACAGCTGTTTAAAGTCCTGCCAGAAAGAGAAGACTTGATGACTCTAGTAGAATCCAAGACCTCTAACCTCAGCTGTACAAAGGCTTGGGTGTGCTTACTCAGTGGTGGGGGGGGGACACTATAGAACACTATGGGCTGGTTTACATACAGTGCTTATTTTCTCCTTGTGGTGTAAAACCAAGCAGAGAAACATCTAGGGCCAGATCAGACAATACACTTCCCTACAGCCCTGGGAAGGGCTGAGTTTGAAGTATTTAGCAAGGATGCATTGTCAGTGAGGTGCCACAGTAACAGGGGGGGAATGGCGCTCTGGACCTGCGGGCTTCTTGACATCCTTAACTGCAGCATGCTCTATTTTAGGAGTGCCCAGTCCTGGCTTCATATTTTGAGAGGCCTTTGCACAAAATATCCTCTCTACCTTCACCCGTGTCCTAGCACCCATCCTTTGGGTTGATTCCAGCCCCTACCACTTTTCACCAGGGAAGTTCAGGTAAGCAAGCACTTTTCCCCCTTTATTTTTTGTCACTTCCTGTTCCCCCTGGGAGAAATAGGGGTGAGCAGAAGGAAGAGCAGAAGGGTGAGGGAGCAATCCTGCACTGTCCAGTGCAATCCCTGCTGAGCCCCAGGCCTCGGTTGCTGCCCCACAATGTTGACCTCTGATGCCAGCTTTTGAAAATTACCCATAAGTATCAGGGGGTTCAAATATGCAACCTTATATCCTGAGTGGGAATTTATGCATGAAAAGTTGCAACACTGGGTATCATCCCAAAAACATAATGTCAACTTCTGGGCAGCATTCGAGATGGCTTCCAGTTGAATACCGGTTCATGTTCAAAGTCTGGATTTTAACCTTCAAAGCCCTATGCAGTCTGGGATCAACATACCCTCAGGACTGTCTCTCCCGGTACATCCCTTGAAGAACATTACGCTCAATGGATCAAGATCGGCTGGTGATCCCCAGCCCTAAAGATGTTCGCTTAGCCTCAGCCAGAGCCAGGCCTGGGGGAACACTCTCCCTGCTGAGATCCAGACCCTGCAGGACTTAATGCATTTCTTCCAGACCTGCAAAATGGAGATGTTCTGCCAAGCCAATTTATACTGGCCTCCCCTGCATTGCTGACTTGCCTTGCGAGTGTTGCTTTTGCCTTTGCTAGGTGCCATCTGCATTGCCTTTCATCTGCCCGTTCCCCCAGTATCAGTTGCCATCCACCTGCACTCATGTGGGGAGCCCACGCGGGAGCAGATGGAGATGGACTGATTAAATGGTGCCATCAGTTGTCATTGCTGATATACCAATTGATGTCATTGTTTTGGGATTAATTGTTCTACTATTTTAAATATTGGATTATGTTATTTATTGTATAGTTGTGACCCGCCCTGAGCCTGCTTGCAGGGGAGGGCAGGCTAGAAGTCAAACAAACAAACAAACAAAGACGATGGTGGACAGCTGACTTATGGCAACCTCATAGGGTTTTCAAGGCAAGTGATCAAGCAGAGGTGTTTTGCCCTTGCCTGCCTCTGTCTGACAACCCCAGTGTCCTTTGATAGTCTCCCATCAACATGCTAACCAGGGCTTACTTTAATTAAGTTCCAAAATCTGATGAGATCAGATTAGCCTGGGCTATCCAGGTCAGAGCACAGTAACAACATCATTGTCAATTTCTAGGCCACATTCAAGATATTCCCTCTTATTTTGAAAGTCTTAAATTATCGGGGCTTGTTGTTTCTTCAGGAATGTCTCTTTCTATTTGAATTCCCCCATACACTCTACCACCGCCCTACAACCAGCCATAAGCAATGCATATGAAAGTCACACAGCTGTTGACAGCTGTGATTCAGGCACACTCTGAATTCTTATACACAAGGAAAGAACAGATCTTGGGACACAGTTTGGCCACCGCATTAAGCATTAACTTTCACCAATGTTTGAATCAGGCCAGAGAATATTTGGGGCACCACGCACACCTTCTTGGCACATTTAAAGCACTGTCCAATTAATTTATTTATCTTTGCTTCCCACCCAAGGAATTTCTTATATATTATCAGAAATCATTCTTATTACAGTCCTCTAAGGTAGGCCAGTACACCGAAAGGCTTTTGTTTGTCACCAATGTGTTTGTGTCCAAGATTCTGAAGCAGTGACATCCCAGATCTCAGCTCATTCCTTTAGCCACTATGCCAAGGGTCCCACTTTTAGCCACTACGCCAAGCTGCTGACACCTTTCCTGGCACCACCAAGAGTTTTATAAAAAGTGGGCAGGGCCAGATGGGGTTTTTGTCCAGCAAGGCTTCTGATTGGCCACTGGAGATTTGATTGGCTGTGTGGGTTATTAAAATTTGGCAGCAGCTGTCACCACAGCACAAGGATCTTCACTGTGTACATAAGAATATAAGAACGTAAGAGAAGCCATGTTGGATCAGGCCAATGGCCCATCCAGTCCAACACTCTGTCACACAGTGGCCCAAACCCAGGTGCCACCAGGAGGTCCACCAGTGGGGCCAGAACTCCAGAAGCCATCCAACTGCTGCCCCCCCAGGCACCATACAGAGCATCACTGCCCCAGACATAGTGTTCCATCTATACCTTGTAGCTAATAGCCACTGGTGGACCTCTGCTCCATATGTTTATCCAATCCCTTCTTGAAGCTGTCTATGCTTGTAGCCACTGCCACTTCTTGTGGCAGTGAATTCCATGTGTTAATTACTCCTTGGGTGAAGAAGTGAGAAAGGGAGAAGAGTACTTCTTTCTCTACCTTCTCTATCCCATGCATAATTTTGTAAACTTCTATCATGTCACCCCCCAGTCGTCATTTCTCTAAGCTAAAGAGCCCCATCCTCTTTAATCTCTCTTCATAGGGGAGGCGTTCCACCCCCTTAATCATTTTAGTTGCCCTTTTCTGCACCTTTTCCAATGCTATAATATCTTTTTTGAGGTACGGTGACCAGAACTGTACACAATATTCCAAACGAGGCTGCACTATCGTTTTATACAGTGTCATTATGATACTGGCTGATTTGTTTTCAATCCTCTTCCTAATAATCCTCAGCATAGCATTTGCCTTTTTTTATTGCAGTTGCGCACTGAGTAAACAGTTTCAGTGAGTTATCTATCATGTCTCAAAGATACCTTTCCTCCTCAGTTACCACCAGTTCAGACCCCATCCATGTATATTTATAGTTAGGATTTTTGACTCCAGTGTGCATTACTCTGCACTTGCCCACATTGAACCACATTTGCCCACTTGCCCAGCCTTGACAGATCCCTCTGGAGTGCCTCACAGTTCTCCCTGTCCTGAACAACTCACCGTCCTGAACAACTTAGTGTCCACAAACTTAGCCACTTCACTGTTTACCCCCCAAATCCAAATCATTAACAAACTAGATAAAAAGCACCAGACCTAGTACTGAGCCCTGTGGTACCCCACTGCTTACCACCTTCCACTGTGAAAACTGCCCATTTATACTCGCTCTGTGTTTCCTGTTAATTAACCAGTTTTTAATCCACAAAAGGACTTGTCCTCTTATCCCATAACATCTACTGGGTCACCCTTGTCCACATATTTGTTCACCCTCTCAAAGAACCAGAAAAGATTAGTAAGACAAGATCTTTCCTTATAGAATCCATGTTGATTCTTCCTCGGTAGCTTTTGTTCATCAATGTGCCTGCTAATTCTGTCTTTAATAACAGATCCCACCAATGTGAGACTGACTGGCCTGTAATTTCCTGGATCTCTTCTGAAACTTTTTTTAAAGATGGGGGTTACATTAGCTGCCTTCCAATCCTCAGGAATGGAGGCAGATTTTAATGACAGATTGCTTATTTTTGTCAAGAGGTCCACAGGTTCACATTTGAATTCTTTTAGAATTCTTGGATGTATGCCATCTGGGCCTGGTGATTTGTCAGTTTTAATTTGTCCATC
This sequence comes from Gekko gecko, assembly GCA_029375565.1. Taxonomy (NCBI): domain Eukaryota; kingdom Metazoa; phylum Chordata; class Lepidosauria; order Squamata; family Gekkonidae; genus Gekko; species Gekko gecko. Next base: position 48,804,648 of record JAPDNY010000013.1, on the reverse strand, counting down.
AGTCACAAAACCTCCTCTCTTGTCCCCTCAATTCTACTCAGGACTTTCAGCACTCTTCCTGAAATTGGTGGTTCTGGAGTGGGCAAGCACCTCCCATCTTCCGCAGTGAAGACAAAGGCAAAAACTGCATTCAGCTTCTCTGCCATTTCCCTATCGTCCCTCAGTACTCCTTTTACCCCTTGGTCATCCAAGGGTCCCCCTGCCTTCCTGGCTGTTTTTTTTGTTACTAATGTATTTGAAGAAATTTCTATTATTGGTCTTTATGTTTTTTTGCCATATGTTCCTCATAGTCGCTTTTTGCCTGTCTGATGACTGACTTGCATATTATTTGCTCCCTTTTATTTACCTCACTTGGACTAGCCTTCCACCGCTTAAAGGAACCCTTCTTACCTTTTCCTGCTTCCATTACTTTGTTTGTGAACTTGAAGGTCTCCTGACCTAAGGGATCCTGTGGCAGCCATTTTGTGGCTGTGCCCACTGCCCACCACACGGCACCAGAATCCCAAAAGTGCCTGAAGCCTCAGAACAGCTGGGGAGCCCTGCTCTACACTATAAAGAAAGAGAGGTTGACTTCTCAGCACCATTCCCGACCTGCAGTTAACAAAAGGCTTTGGGTGTGCCCATGCCTGGCAGTTTTCAGTGTTTAAATATATAGAATAAATGAGCCTCTGATTTATTATTATATGCGTGTTTCCAGGCAGCAGCCTATTTCATCGGGAGCTCATTGTCAACCATGTGATGCCACACAGCTAGAGCAGGAGGCAATCCCCACCTCCTATGCCAACAGAGGCACACCAGGTCATTGTGCTTGGCACTCGGGGCCAGATCTTTGCCCCAGCGGCTGAGGTACCAGCAGCACTGTGTGGGCCAGCGATGTGGGAGAAGGCAACAGACATGGCTTATATCCATCACCTCCTGATACTGGCAGAACTGCTGGGTCATAGCTTGCTCTAAGTATCTCTGGCCATGTGCCACACACACACACGCACACACCAATGTTGCTGGCTGGCACACCAACATCTTCACAGGTGTACAGTACATTTTTGATACTTGGGCCAAAGTAAGTTGCCTACCTGCGGGTTTGCAAGTGTCGGGCTGGGAGATTTGAGTTCAAATCCCCCTCCTATTTTATGTGCAGCTCACTGGACAAGATTTGAGTTCAAATCCCCCTCCTGTTTTATGTGCAGCTCACACCCTCTTAGCCTAACCTACCTTACATGGTTCTTGTGAGGATTAACATGGGGTAAGGAAAATCAGGCATGCTGCCCTGAGTTTCTTAAAGGAAGGGTGGGATAAAACTGCCTTACACAGACAGGTGGACAGAGATATCAACGGAAGTATATAAGCATGGGTCAAAGGGCACCAATCAATAGAATATGATCTAATCTAATAATGTGATGACAGAGAGAAACAAGGAAATACAAAGGCCCTGCCTGATTCCAAATTTGGAATGAAAACTGAATTCAGCAAGTTTTGAAATGAGCCCGAAAGACAGTAGCGTGACTTGCCTTTAACTCTTAAACAGCAACTATGCTTATGTGGATTTTAGAAATGAGGAGATTAAAACGTTACTGGAATAGAAACGGTAAATAGCAGAACCTGCAAGAAGAGGCCATGTTACCACCTTTTGGAGCAGACTGCAGCTGTGCAGATTCCAACACTGCTGTGTCTTTCACAAGATTCCTTTTCAGGAGTCAAGGGCCCCGCTGATTTCAGACTCTGGCCGGCTGAAAACCCTTGCGTAGAAGGCCAAGAAAATGAAATGACCCTTGCCAGGAAGAAAATGAATAGGATTGTTATCACCAGCCCAGTATGCAATGCCCAGAACAGAACCTGTTAGGGGATCTCGCCAAAGACACACACCCCCTCCCCTTTCAAGGGGGTTTATTACCCTGGGAGCCCCGGGTTTTGCAGCCCCCTTCCAGCTGTCCAGCAGAATTGTCACTCCAGCTGTTATGAAGCAATGGGTTCCCGTTGCCAAGATATGGATTTGGTTTTAATAACAGTTAGTGCAAACATTGTAAATTTACTGCTGCGAAAGAGCGTTTTTGAAAACGTCCAAGTCTGGCTATAATTTTTCAACCGCACCAGCTGTTTGCGCTCTGCTCATACCTGACATGGCACTTTGAAATAGCAATCACTGTATTTATAAGAAGGGAAGGACTCATAAATATGTCAGGAGCGGGAATATACAATGCCATATTTCACCATTTTCTATTTTAAAATGGTGAGTTACGGCTACAGAAATGTGGGCCCATTAAAGGTGATATGATGTATTTTGTGTCTTGTTCGGGAGCCCATCCATCATGGAGACAATAAAGAAAACCGCACTTACTTTTTTTCCCCCTCCCTGTCGTCTGTAATTTATGATGCCCCAAAAGCTGTAACCTTTTGGCAGGCTTTGCAGAAACTGCTGCACTGTTAGCAACTAAATAACCTTTTATAAGGTTTTAAATGTGTTGCTACAGTCTCAATGCACTTGCCGTATCGACCCAAAAGATCTTGCGTGGGGGGGGGAGAACGGGAGGGGGAGAAAGAGAACATGATCTATAGGCGGATCGATAACGGGATATAGATTGTCGAAAGATGCTCCTAATGATTTTTGCCAGCTGTCATCTTTCAGCATGTGTCTCCCAATCTTTTAAGGCTTTAGTCTCTCCACTCAGATTAATTAACCTTGCCAAAGCTCTCAGATCTCTGTGCAGAGGAGAAGAAAAGGAGGCTGCGGAGGGGTCGCAGGAACCATCCCTAGTCCCACCTAGTTAGACAATGTGAGGGGAGAGATCTGTTCCCAGATGGTGAGATTATCTGAGCAGTCAGATACCACTACCACCACCTTTTTTTCAAACTTTGTTGAAGTTTCCTTTAAGATTTTAATTTAGTCCTGGAATCTTCAACATTCACAACAGCTCGAAGAGAAAGGGGGGGTACTATGAATTGTATTGTTGTGCAGTTTATCCCATGACTCTGAAGCTACAGATCTATGCACATTGACCTGGGAGTATTTTGCTAGTTCAGCAGTTCGAGACCCGAGAGTGCCGCATGACGGAGTGAGCTCCCGTCTCTAGTTCCAGCTCCTGCCAACCTAGCAGTTCGAAAGCAAGAAATTGCAAGTAGATAAATAGGTACCACTTTGGTGGGAAGGTAACAGCGTTCTGTGCGCCTTGGTGTTTAGTCATGCTGAACACATGACCACGGAAATGTCTTCGGACAGCGCTGGCTCTTCAGTTTTGAAAGGGAGATGAGCACTGCAACCCTAGAGTCAGATTCAACTGGCTTTTGAGCAAGGGAACCTTTACCTTTACCTTTACCTTTTACTTCACTTGTTTGTTTACTTCAATGGGCAGCTAAAGAGGCTTAAATCATTCTCATCTCTTTTCTTTTATCCTCACAATAACCCAGTGAGGTAGACTCGGCTGAGAGTCTGTGGCTGAGCCAAGGTCACACAGCAAGCTTCCATGGCAGAGTGGAGATCAAATCAGGTTCTCCCGGATCCCAGCCAAACACTGTAACAATTACACTGAATAAAGTAGGGCTTTTGTGTGCGTAAGATTGCACTGCGATTAGTATAAGACTGAGAGAAATCCCGTGATACCACTTTTGAGCTTCTTCCCACTTCCTCTTACGATTGGTAAGAATGTGTGAAAGGCAGTAAATATATTTTGAAATGTGATTGCATCAGCTTTTTTACAATGGATGATGGACAGAAAAGGAAGATGGACTTCTATTTGCATGTTAGCCTTGTCTTCCTGCACTGCGTATGTTACCTATGAAGAGGTGTGTTCTGTTTGAACTTCACTGAACACCTTATATTGGCATAGATTTAGGGGTGAGCATTTATGATGGTTTTAACTTCTGCAACATTGTATAGAAGGGGGAAAGACTAACCAGTTTCAACAGTGCCCATTTCCTGCCAGTTGTCTCCCTCTTTGATCTGTGTGAAACTGGCCAGGATTTGAAGAAGCTGAGTCAGTTTCACCAGTACTGGGAAAACTTCACTGGACCATCTCTGTTCCCCGCCAAAGGATCCTTTGTTGTGTGATAGTGACGTGCAGTTTGCTACTGAAAACCACCAATTCTAGGAGATGCTTCTTTTTGTACTTAAAACTTTACCAGCAAGGCTGGGGTAAATTGTATAGAAATGCCCTCAGCTTGGAACAACAGTAGATACATGAGCCTGGGGCTGCGATCACACACACTAAATAATGCACTTTCAATCCACTTTCAATGCACTTTCCAACTGGATTTTGCCAGTTCATACAATAAAATCCAGTTGGAAAGAGCATTGGAAATGGATTGAAAGTGCATTATTTAGTGTTTGTGTGATTGCAGCCTGGAATTGCTTTTAAATGCAGAGTGTAGACGTACCCTCAGCTATACAAGTTTCTTGATTTGGTGAGACTTATTTTGCCAATGTTTGAGAATCCCCGATGTTTTATTTGCAGGATTTATTTTATCCAAGATTTAACAGAGTTGGAGCTTGCTTCTGATGGCAGCGTAGCCTAGGAGCTATACTTACCCACTTGAGATCAAAGGAAAGGAATTCTAGATGAAGTGATGCAGCTTCTAGGATTCCTTGATGCTCATCACCATTTTTATTAAAATTAAGCTCTGCTTTTAACCTGTCCTCCCTGCACAGATGCAGGGCCCTCCTGGGAGCCCAACCAGTGTCATTGCTTCTGACTTGGTTCATGGTCTGTCCCCCCTTTTGGGAAAAGCAGGATGGTGAAGAAAGCCTGCTCAGTTCTGCCACTTGGATAAAACTTTGGGTTAAGAAACCACAAACCCCCATCACTTTGTTTCCAGAACTTGAGTGCTGCATAGCTACCCAGAGTCCCTACTGAGTGCCAGACTCTGGCGGTTTGTAGAAATAACCTATCCACTATTGAGATTTTAATTATTAACACTAGACACTTTCAGGTTCCTAAAGTGCCGAGTGGGAAGCAATTACCAGGCAGAAGCCTCCTTGTTCTTGGGGCTATTCAATCAAATATGAAAAGGACTCGAGAATGGAGAAAGCAAGCAAAGAGCAGGTATTGACAGTGCTGTGTTCCCAGAGAGCACATCTCCGGTTACTGTGCCTTTGTGAATTAGTCTCTGTCATTTATGGATTCCCTCCACCCCTCCCAAAGCAGCCACCAAATCATTATTAGCATTATAAATAAAAGGAGAGGCTGTGTTATTAAATGTAAAATACGCCAATTTCTCCCACGACTCTCCGAGTAGTTCATAAATATGATGGCTTAATTTTGTCTGTAATCCAAATGGCTGATGAAGCATTACACAGCTCTCTGTTAATTGAAGTTGTTAACAAAGCTAGAGAGAGAAAGAGACATTATTATGTATAGAGTTTTACTCTTCGGGGGTATCATCATAACTGATCATAAATGGAAATGAATCTGTCACCTCCACATGCCACTGTGGCCCACCAAAGGCAGAGGAAGCTGAATTTGAGAGGAAGAGATGCCTTCTGGAACAGAGGGCCACAGACACATTCCACATGTTAGAAGGAGGTCCACCCTCCAACTAAAGAAATCTTGGCCAATTAATCAGATGAGTCATAGGCAACTGGTCGATCAATTAAATCTACAGGCATTTGCACATAAGAAAAGAATAGCCACTCTTTTTAAAAAATAGCATGCTTCCTCCGTTTTTAAATGATGTCCACATATGTCACAAGAGGCACAATTTCAGAAGACTCTCTCAGGCACAGGAGGGATGCCCTTGCCAGCTGTGGTTTTTCTAATTACTTCTATCACAAATAATTTAAAATGCTTTTAAAAATCTGCTGCCTGATGAAATAGAGGTGCCTTTTTTGTCAATCAAAATACTTTCAGTTGTCTGTCCTAACTGGTTGCATATGACGCTGCCATATTCTGAGTCATATCATTGGTCCATCCAGCTTATCATCTTCTGCTCTGACCGGCAGCAGCTCTCAGGGGCCTTAGGCAGAGAAAGGTCTTTTACAACATCTGAGTTTCTTTAGCTGGAGATTCCAGGAACTGAGCCAAGAAACTTCAATAGGCAAACCATGTGGCTTACAGTCCCCTGCCCCTGAATGGCAGATTGCAGATGTTTCAAGTAATAATTGTTCATCTACCTCATAATTGCCTACTCTGACTGGCAGTCACTCTCCAGGGTCAGAGGAAGGTCCTTCCCACCATGTGCCGGTTGAAATCCTTTAACTAAAGATGCTAGGGATTGAACCCGGGACCTTCTGCTTTACCACTGAGCCATGGCCCTTTCCCAATGCACTCACTAAAAACTGCAGCTTTAATGAGGATGTAAATCAATAGCTGAGCCTTCTGAACCTGAAAGCTGCAGAGTGCTTTGCTTTTGTGTTTTGGTCATCTGCAGCATTTCAGCCGCTGACTGGGTCATTCCAATCTTTTTGCCATAAATATTATCCAAATTGCTAAGTCCTTCTCATTTAGACTGAGGTGTGCGTGCCATTGTCATTCAAACATGGGCAGATGGATGGTATCCTTAAGAAAACATTTTTTTGGTTGATCTTAATAGAAGTGGTGAGTCAAATGGATGCCTCTAAATTCTAAGCCTGTACACATTTCTAAAAGTGCATGGAATTGGAATAATAAGAACAGTAGTAAGAGTGGACACTTACTAATGGGGGACATAATTAGAGAGACATAATTAGGGATGTAATTGAAAGGTACTCCTAGTTCCTGTTACCTTTCCTTCTGAAGTCTTCTGCAGTGTATGGCAGATTTTTGCCATATTCTGTATGCACAGAAGGCAACAACATATTGATCAGAGTCATAAACAAAGAGTCATTATTTCACTGCCTTAAGTATCCATGTTTTGAACATGCTGTTTAAAGTAATAATTATTTGACTTCTCCGATAACTGCTTGTTAGCCTGGGCTATTTGTTTTATAGAGAAAAGGCCGCCTACTGCGAGGGGGTATTAAATGTTTTATTGATGCAACTGTACCAGGGGCTTTAGAATGTGTGCTTCTTAAACTCTGCCTTTCTAAAAGCACTGAACAGATCTTATGCCTAGCAATTAAATGCAGGTGTTACCTTGAAGAAACCAAAGTCCCTTTACTGACAACAGTGCCAGACAAAAACTCCGGAGATTCTGCTGTGCCTTGCATCAGAAGATGGGAACAGGCAGCTAAAACAGGCCTTGCAGATCCACACTGCAGTCCTAAACAGAGTCACACCCTTCCAAGCCATGCATCCTGAGCAATTCAGTTCCCAATGTGAGTATATAGATATCCTGGAAGAAAACTTTTCGGTTTTTTTATGGGGACACTCTCCTTCTTCCTTTTGTACTAAAAGTAACTGGAACAAATGCACATTCCTCTGGTCTAGTGTATCCCCTCCCTTCAACTGATTGTCTTCTTTGCCTTGAAGTTTAGATTGTAAACTCCCTGGGGCAGGGGCTTGTCTTCACATGTTCTTCAAAGCATCATGACATTGATGAAGCTATGTAAACAGATAATATCTACAGAAGGGGAAATCGAGTCAGAATTATGTCTTCTTCGTAGCTGTTAGTGCTCCATGAAGTACTAGAAGTGCACGACTGATCAAAACATCCCAGTGAAACCAGGATCCTATATCTCATTGGCATATTCAGATCTTCATCTGTCCATCCCTCCTAGAAACTGGATGATTCCAAGGTAGGGTTGCCAGGCCCTCGTCTGGAAATCCTGGGAGCTCTGGGGACACAGTCTGGGAGGGGGACGCATCATTGATGCTGTGACATCACTTCCTGGTTATCATCCAGAACTGAAATCACAGCTGCTCCCCTGTGATGCTCTAGGGACTCCCCAATCTCTGTAGGAAATATTATAGAGCATCTTAGAGTGTCCATGGTATCAGCAATGTTGTCCCTCCCCCTTTTTCTCCCATTGCTCACTTAGTTGAGCAGCATGAGCAAGGGCAGGGGTGGGAGTTCACCCACCATGGGTAGGCACCTGGCAGCTCTGCACAAAAGAAATCCACCCCTGAGAAAAATTATGGCAGCCCAGACATGACTTTGGACAACACATTCTGTCACATCTCAGTTATTTGGGATGTATCAATCATGCTGAATACTGCTTAGCAAATTACAGTGGAATGCAAGCAGGCTATCATTGGGTCTGCTTCTGACCTTCAGATATTTGAGTAGGACAACTAGAAGATCTATATTTTTTCATTTTATAAATATGCAGTACTTTTCCAACATAGCATGATATTATTACATGACCACAAGATATATACAGAATCAATGACTAGGAAACAGGACAGTGGAGACTTCTGTCCAGATCATTCATACAAAAAGAACAAGCTTTGTACACTCCACAGACACAAACACAGAGGGAAAAGAATGAAGTGGAATATCGTACCAGGCAGGGCTTTTTTTTGAAGAAAAAGCCCAGCAGGAACTCCTTAGCATAATAGGCCACACCCAACAGTGGAAACTCATTAGCATATTAGGCCACACCCCCATGTTACCAGAACTGTGGTCATCCAGCCACAACTACCTTTTGCTTCTTATTCTGTTTACCTTGTTTGTTGTCAAAACCCAGGGCTTTTTTTTTTGTAGCAGGAACTTCTTTGCATGTTAGGCCACACAACCCAAATGTAGCCAATCCTAATGAGTTTCTGCTGTTGGGTGTGGCCTACTATGCTAATAAGCTCCTGCTGGGTGTGGCCAACTCAGCAACCAGCCGGAACTCCGTTCCTGTGTGTTCCTGCCCAAAAATATCCCTGGTACCAGGTATAGGAATACAGAGCGCAATGCTAAGCAGGATTGTGCTTGGAATCCTACTCAGGTCTATTCAGTGAGGTGCACTCCATATTTTTAGGACTGAGCTGATAGTCTCATATATGCACTACCAACAATCCTCTGTGCCACTCTCTGCAGCATCCAGTTTTTCTGCACACACCTTGCCAATTTCAGGCCTTTTATGGACTGCCTTCAATGATCTCCCAACAAAAATATGACTAAGGGCAAGTTCTCATGAAATGCTTACTGATATGGGATCCGTTTGTTACCTCTAGCAGCCTTCTGTGGCTGGGTAATTGCATCAAGTGACTCAATGATCCTAGGTGACTGTACGAAGTCGCCTTATGCTAAATGAGACGATTGGTCCATCTGGCTCCAACTCTCCAAAGTCACTGCAGAGAAGGGCTTTCAACAATACCTAATAGAGATGCTTTAGTTGAAGATGCCAGGAATGGAACCAAAAACCTTCTCCAGGCAAAGCATGTGATCTACCACTGAGCTGCCATGGCTGATATATTACAGCAGTTTCAAGATCTAATTGCAGTTGTCACAGGAATAATATCATGTGTGAACTCAACCTTCAGTTCTGTAAGCTCAGCTCAAAACTGACAAGCTAAAACAAAAACAAAAGCAACAGGGTGGCTCACCAAGATGTGTCCATCCATCCATCTGTCCATCCATCCAAGTCTATTCATTTTCTGGAGAATCCTCCATACTTCCACATCCTGCCAACTGAAGGGTTCTAATTATCCTGCCTCTGTTTTGGGACTCAAGATGGTTTAGTAGATATGCAAGGTAGACAAACTCCTCTATTATTGTCATTGTCTTTGTAAGAGTGCGGATAGCATTTTTGGCTTCCTAGGCCTGGAGTCAGCAACCTTCTTGACCCAAGTCCACATCATCTGCCCATGAAGATGCTGGTGTTCTGGCAGGCAAAAGGGGATGGACGAGAGTTGTACTTGGCCCACTGAAAGAAAGTCAAGCCTCAGCGGCACTGCCGACAACTCCAGGGCTCACTTGGGTCCCTCAGGCAGAAAGCTGGCCCCAAATGCCAGGCAAAGTGATCTGATGTGCTGCTGTTCAGTATGTATCCTGGGAGTTGCCTACCCCTGTCCTAGGTCTATGACCACATAGTCTTTTGAAAGGTTTCTTTCAAACAAGGTTGTCAGTTTTTTAAAAATCAGGCTGTTTGAATTGGCATGCTGTGATTGATTGTGTTAACTGATCTGCCAGGCACAGTGGTCTGCCCGCCAATCAGTGACTGCAAGCAAAGCGACAACTTCAGACCAACATGGCTACCCACCTGTATCTATCTGCAAGCAAAGCCATTACACAGCCAGTGATGGGGACTGAACTGGATGACTGGTGAACCCATTCCCATATCACCAGTCACTGCACGCTAATCTGAACCAGACTGGCATCAAAAAGTCAGCCTAGCCTGAAACAGGCCCAGAAGGATTCATGGGAGTTGACTGTTCCAGGTGGACTTTTGAAAGGCAAACAAATATCTTTTGCCTTTCTTGGATCCTTTCTGGGGGTTTTTTCCCCATCCCGGAAATTTGCAAATATACACTTTCAAGAGCGAGTGACCATGAGGATCTGGAATGTGTTACTTGAAACAGAGTGCATGCAAATTAATGTAGTCTACACATTTTTGCCGTAGCAATAAAAATAAAGGAGAATGTTGACATCAGCCGGAATGTTGAATTAGCTTTTGCATAATGTGGTGTGAGAGCGAGGTGTTGAAACCTGCGCAAGACTTTTCCAAGCTGCAGTGAGGAACCGTTCTGGCAAGGCTGCAGAAACAGTCAACAGTTTCCAGAAGTCCAGGATGAGCTGTGCTTCTTGGCCTCTCTTATAGGTTCTCGGATGGCTTTTGCTCTGTTTCCCAAAGTCAGCCATTTTGTCTGGTTGTGTCAATGGGTTTATATTTCAAGCTCATGTTAAGGGCAAGAATTACGGCCTTGCCAGCCGCTATGAGAAAGAGCTGCTTTCATTCCAGAGAATATTGGCTGCCTGTTTTGATTCTGCTTGTATGGTCACAATTAGTACAACCACAAGAATGGTTTGAATTGGGTTATGGATGGTCTGAGGGAAGCAGTTTCACGGCAGTCAAGGGGAAGCCTAGCAGAGCCCTTCTATCCCAGAGGATCACTACTCAAGTTCCACCCCATACTTGCACACAATATAGGACTTCTCACATGCTACAGACTGTGGAGAATGAACCCACATGGGGGAGGGACATGATTTCACCCACAGTTCCTAGGGCTGTCCTGTCTGTGAGATTGGGATGCTGCATTAGCCAAGATTCTTGATCATGCAAGCAAACTCTGTGTGAACACCCAAATTCTCATACAGAGCATCATTGCTTCAGCTTCCTTGGCACATGTGGACATACATACATGTGAGAACAAGATCCTGTTCTCCCTTTTGTGGTCACTCTCCCTAGATGGTAACTGTGGAGACGTTGGGGAGGGGGCGGGAGCAGCGATCCTGAATGGGGGTATTACAAGCATATGCTTGTTTTTCACTTGCAGAATGCTGGGGGATATGTCATCTGCCCCGGGACTAAGCCTTTTGAGTACAAAGTAGAGGAGGAGAACAGAGAGAATTACCACAATATCCTTGTTCACATACTCTGTGTTCACATGTACCAGAAGCCTGGTGGTTGTGTGGAGTTTCTTCTGATATGCACAGTCAGCATTTGGTCTGAACTGGGGGACAACACATATTTGGCAGGTGCATACGGCTTTATTGCATGCAAACTGACCGACTGGATTTTCCAACATCCTGGTTCATGCACACTGATGTCATACATACATGGAGTGGCTGCTATTGAGAATTGTACTACAATTATTCTGAGGCTACTTCAAGTGTGTGAAAGGGGGATTTCCACATGTCTGCGTTCTTCTGCATGTATGGCTTACCCTGTTTTCTCCTGGCAGTTATTACACGGTAGATTCCATGTCCCAGTTTTTCAAATGAGAGATAGAAATAGTCCCATTTTCAAGTTTTCTAATCATTACTTGCTAAATTCCAGCTCTCTCTAGCCTGCAGTAAGAAAGACTCTAACAACAGTGAAACACATGTGAATGTGTCAGTGATGTCCAAACAACTTGAGATATATTACCGAAGTAAAAATATACTAAAAGTTATTTTTTGCAATTGTTAAAAAAAAAAGGATTTAAAAAGGACATAGGGAACTTTTAACTGTTCAAAGTCTGGCCTGGCGACTCATATCCAGTTGGAATAAGTAAGGAGAGATGGGTGGAAACATAGAAAGGGGGAAATGTAGGGGAAGCTTGAAAAACAAAATCCATCCATTCAAGCTTTTTCTTCAAAAAAAATCTTTAAAAACTTGTGCTTTTACATGAGGTCTGCCTACAGGCGGGGGGGGGGACACTTGTGATTAGACTGAAATACCTACAAAAAAGATACTGTTCTAAAATCACATGGTGCAAAGAATTGGGGCATGCAAAAAGTCAGTTTGGCCTACAGCATGATGCTATGTGGTCTCTGCTTGCTTTTCTGTGAAATCTGGATGGCATCTATCCACAAGTTAGCTGCAAATCTTGAATTGCAAGCCCACCTCCCTTTTCCTTTGAAGTCCCTAGCCCTTGTATCCATCACTGGACCCCTGGGGGTATTAAAATGTGGGGCAGGGTCTTGGTCTGATATTTTCATGTTGTCATTCAGATCACATTCCTCAATGGATGCTAAAAACAACATGAATCATGATGGTAATGGTTCCTTTTGAAGGCCAGAGAGTAGCTTTAAATATGCATAGATTTATCTTCTCCATTGAATATAGGTACAGAGGAGTTGATGTCTTGCAAAAGTACATGCTTTGTTTTTGTAGGTCTTGCTTTTTTGAGGTTTGTATTAAATTAAGGAATGCAGGTCTTGCTGCAGTGTTGGGGGACATTGTTTGGCAAAGAGGGCTGCCAACCTCCTGGTGAGGTCTGGAGTTCTCTCCCAGAATGACAACTGATCTTCAGACTATGGACATTAGTTCCTCTGGAGAAAATGGCAGCTTCCGAGGGCAAACTCTATGGTAAACCATAGATTCTAGGTGGAATCCCTCCCCAAATGTTGCCCTCCACAGACATTGACCCTAAATCTCCAGGAATTTCCCAGGCTGGAGTTGGCAACCCAACAGCAACTATCAATGACCATTCACAAGGTTGTCGCCACAGGGGCTAATGCCTGGATCACACTTGCATGATGTGTGTGTGTATTAAGTGCCCTCAAGTTGCTTCCAGCTTATGTACTGGCATTTTATGGGGATTGTTTTATGAATGATTTTAATTGCATTTATATGTACTTTTATGTAAGCCACCCCAAGCCTGCTTTGGCGGGGAGGGTGGGATATAAATTGAATTAATAAATAAATTATGGCAACCCTATAAATTAATCCCTTCCAAATCCTCCTTGTTCAGGTCTTGCAAATTGAGGGATATGGCTTCCTTGACCTGTTAACACCTCATTCTCCTGCATGTGTGAATGAGGCCTAATTCTTAAAGATGTTAGAGAGGCTCTGCCCCTCACAACGTTGTGTTCTAAAAGGCAAACAGAGGAAGATCTTGATTTATTTTGAAATGTGATGTCCACATGTGAGTTTTGCAGAGCAGCTGATTATACACTTCTGGCGCTGGGCACTTTAAAGATATTATCACAGGGATCCCCTTTGAACCAGAATTAAGGGACTTGGCTGCCTGTTAATATTAGTGCAAAAGTCATAGTAACTATTACATAAAGCCTTTTTAACAAGTAGCTTTTCTTGTTCTCTCTTTCTCTCTCTCTCTCTCTCCCCCCCCCCCCATTCTTGTCTACCCAGGCAGCATTTTCTTTGGCATCCTGGCTGCCTGGAAATGCAATGTGTGCTCTTCTCTCCTTGTGCTCTGACTGTGGTTGTGGAAAATAATTGGGTGCAGCAGGGCATGTTGGTTGGTGGCTTTAATCCTGATCCAGGTGGCTGGAATCCAGTGCAGGATTTACAGTGCCCTGACCCTGAGCTGTCAAGAAGGAACAGCTAGATAAATGGGGTGGGCGGGTTAGTGTAATAATCGTTTGTTTGATGTGACAGGACTGATAGGCGTTGATTTACTTACAGACTGATAGGCTTTTAATTGAGCACCTCCATCCCAGGCACATCAAAGGCAGGGAAGTCGACAAGGAGTCCCTTTTACTGAAAGCTCTCCCTGACTGATGGGTCCTGGATGATAATTTTCCTGGAGAAAGGGGGGAATGTTCTCTGGATTGGCCATACCACACTTTGAAAAAGCCCTCCCCCCTTTCAGAGGGAGCATACTTCTCTTCATTTAGCCAGGGTTTCTGCCAAGTAAAACATTCCTTGCATTTTGGAGGAGTGTGTGAGCACATGCATGCACATAAGTGAGCATGGGTGTGTGCATGCGCACATGTCATGCACTATAGATCAAATCAGATTCAGTTCCGGAAATCCACTATGGGATCTCTTCTCTCTTTAAATTTATTGTAATAGCAGCTGCTGATTGAGGGTGGCAAACTGGATTGGGACCCCAGTGCTGAGGAAGGGGATGTATGGGGGATGCATGAGGGGATATATGAGGAAGGGGATGTATAGACCTTTGGTCTACCCAGGTCTCTATTGTCTACTCAGACTGGCAGCAGCTCTCCTGGTCTCAGGCAAAAGGTTGAACTCCATTGTAGTACAGAATGGGGGGGGGACCTGGATTAAAAAGAAGGTTGAATTCGATTTCAGTGCAGAACTGCTTGGAGGACATCGCAGTGAACATGGATTAAAAGGAGTGCAGAAAGGGCCCCAGTCCCTGATCCGTTTAACTACAGATGCTGGGGATTAAACATGGGAACTTCTGCATACCAAGCAGATGCTTTTCCACTGAGCCATGGCCCAGGTGGCAACCTTAAAAGCACAGAGCCTGAGATATTCAAACTGCCAATCACCAGGAACAGGTGGACTTCAGGAACGGTGATGGTTCCAGGCTAAATGAGCAGGGCTCATCCACTGAAGAATATTTCTCTAGTCTTACCAGCCACAACGAGAGCTGGACTTTCCAAAAGGGCTTTAAAATACCCTGTTAAAATTCCCTAGTCCCCCTTTTTTTTTTAAGGCCTCGAGCACTCCACATCTTCCCTTTTCCAACGGCTGCCAAACCATTGGCCTTTTCTCATCCCAGAAAACACTCAACGCCATTCTAAGCTTCTGGCTCCATCTGTACTAGGATAATAAACAAAAGATGGTTTGAAAGATGTGACATTTTTTACAAGGGGGGGATGGGGGAACTTGTGCAATTGTTTTCTAGGTGACGATTGTATGCAATGTCGGTTTATAGGCTGTTAATGAATGGATTCTTGGTAGTGCCTCCACCGCCCACCCTGTGGCTTTGGAGCACAAACTGGCTGACGTTGCTACCATCCTCCCCTGTGATCAGCTTATGTGAGAAGGGAGTAGAAGGAAGGTTTTCATGTTGTTCCCTAGGACAAGGAGCCCTCCCGCCCTCTGCACTACCTGACAGCAGCGTCCTCTCCAAACACAGTGAGGAGGAAGGGTTGTGCCCAGGAAAGAGATGAATACAGACTATACCAAGGTCAACTCACTGGTCCATGAGTATTATCTATGGTGGCTGGCAGCAGTTTTCCTGGGTCTCCGAAAGACTATGGTCTTCCCAGCACTTGCTTCCTGAGACCTTTTAACTGGATGCCAGGGATTAAACCTAGAAAATGACCCAGGGGAGAACCATCAACACAGGGGCCTCTCAACTCAGACGCGGCCAGCAGTGCCAATGATGGGTGTCAATAGGGTTGCCAGCACTGCCTCAACAAATGGAAGATTTTGAGATAAGTGCCTGAGGAAGGTGGAGTGTGTGGGGGGGTATGCACTTCCAAATGACTTTCTAGGGATTTTTGCTAATGTCCATGGTGAACAGGGGAGGTGACCAGTGTTCCCTCTAAGCTGAGCTAGTGTGAGCTGGCTCACAGTTTTTTAGCCTCCGGCTCACACATTTTTGTCCTAGCCCAGGAAGGATGGCCCCAGAGCAAACTAATTTATGCAGTGACCAAATCACTTGCTCACAACTTTAATGCCAGGAGCTCACAAAGTAGAATTTTTGCTCACAAGACTCCACAGCTTAGAGGGAGCACTGGAGATGACACATGCTTCCTATTCCCAGCCATGGCCTGGAAATTTGATTGCCTCTGCGTGCACACCATGGAGCAAGGGGGGAAAGGGCTCTGTTGTGTCCCTTAATGCGCGAGTGCCACATCCTGCAGATCGACTGGCTTGAGCCCCAGGTGCTTTGAAGTTTAGAACGTTTGGTTGGTTCTAAGATCTCATGTCTTTTCCCAAGATTTAAATGTACATTATTTTCACAATATCAATAATTAAATATTTTCTTTGAGATTAGGTGGTCCAAAAAAGTGTTTCTGCAAAGACAGTCGACGATGCAAAAGAAAAGAGGGGAAAGGAAACAACCACTGAAGGACCCCCCCCCAACCTCCTCTTTTGTCATTTTCAAACCATAAAAATGCCTATTGTTATGAAGGGCTCATAAATAATCTGATTTTGGCAAGCTTTCATATCAAACAGAAAATGAATAAATTAAACCTGATTTACAGCCCTTTTCGCTCTCTCTCTCTCTCTCTTTCGCTTTCTTTTTTTATTAGAGCCGTTCCAAACATTTTATGGAACAAACGTGCCAGACGAATGAAGCCAAATGGTTTAAGGCTGTGGTATTGATATTATATAAATTAAGATGTTTTAATTTGCATAGTTTAATTAACTAATATTGCCAAGGAGAAAAGGGAGGGGAAAAACAGTGGTAATAATGACTCTCTGCCTCAAATGAATACAAGCCGTTCTTGAATGTAATTCTCCACCCCATCTTCCTTACAAGATTTTTGGCTTCCTTCGCTGCTAAGGCGCCTGCTGGTGCTACATTCTAATGTTGAGTTGCCAGTTTTCCTTTCACCCTTTCATTGGGAATCTCAGGCTTTGATCTGCTTGCTCCAGAGTACAGAGGATGGGTCCAGGGTCCCACCACATGTCTTGTGCAACAGTCACAAGTGAGTTGCAGATTTTCCTCAATTCTTAGATGCATAGTGTCCATTTTGGATCGTAACTGTGGCATGCATGGATAAGAAGCTTCAGTCTCCTTGCAATAGGGTTGCCAGCCTCCAGGTGGTGCCTGGGGATCTCCCGCTTTTACAACTGATCCCCAGCTGACAGAGATCAGCTCCCCTGGAGAAAATGGCTGCTTTGAAGGGTGGACTCTGTGGTATTGTATCATGCTGAGGCTCAGCCCCTCCCCAAACCCTGCCCACTCCTGGATCCACTCCCAAAGTCTCCAGATATTTTTCAGCCCAGACTTGGCAACCCTACCCTGCATTTTTTTCCTGGCCTAGGGCATGTTATTTGGCCTCTTGGGGAAACCCGCAGTGTACAGTTGCCTGGGGCCTGTGGGGTTGCACAAATGGAACAAATATGTATCTGTCCCCCCCTCCTCCCTGATTGCCATGGATCAAGAAAACAGTGCATGTGGGGAGGCTGAAGCCCTTTCTCCCCACAAGTCACAGTCACGATCTGAATTGGGCACCCCATGCATGGTAACTGAGGAGAACCTACAATTCACACGTGACTGTTATACTCGGGGTCCCTGGATCCAACCTGTGTGCTCCATACTGTGTGAATCAACACATGATCAGTACTGTAAATGGAGATCCAATCATCAGAATTTCGAACTCTTAGGGCTAGACTACAATTACAATAGCCCTGACCCAGATTGCCCAGACAAGCCTGATCTCGTCAGATCTTGGAAGCCAAGCAGGGTCAGCCCTGCTTTGTACTTGAATGGGAGACCAGCAAAGAATAGGGTTGGGAAATTACTGGAGAGTTTGTGGGTGCAGCCTTGGGAAGGAGGGGTTTGGGGATGGGAGAGAGTGAAGCAGAGTATAAGCCCTCCAGAGCAGCCACTTTCTCCAGCTGAACTGAACTCTGTCATCCGGAGATCAGTTGGAATTTGGGGAGATTCCTCAAGCCCCACCTGGAGGTTGGCCAACCCTACCAAGGAAGTACAGTGTTGCTACGCAGAGGCAGGCAATGGCAAACCACCTCTGAACGTCTCTTGCTTTGAAAACCCTACAGGATTGCCATAAATTTTACATTACCTCTGCAGTGTCTCATGTCTCATGGGATCACCATAAATTTGGTTGTGACTTAACACTTTACACACACACATACACACACAGCCTACAGAATCTGACCATAATTGGTAATTTAGGTGTGGGGGATAAGAATGGATTGGGATTGGGGTTGGGGCTCTGGGCCCAGGGGTGTTTTGAAATGTGCCAAACACAAGTGTGAAAGAAGCAATGAAGCACATTGCCTGGACTTTTACCCCAACCAAGCTCCCAAGGATGTCATAAGCACAAGACGGATCAAAGAAGAAGAACCATATATCCGCCACCCTGACCTCCTTGGAGAAAGGATAGGGTAAAAATGTGATCAATACACAGGATAAATTCCAAATACATGGTGTCCATGCAATGGCTTACTATTAGCTGTTGAAGGTGCAATGTTCCCTGTGACGCCGCTCCTTTGCTCAGAGGGCAGAGTGGACCCAGGGGGCATCTTCAGTTGATATCAGAAGTTGCCCCCCTCATCTTGGGCTGTTATTTACAGGACCCTTTCTCATATAGGTGGTGGAAATCTGTCTGCTTACAGGAAAACTACCACCCACACTTTTCTCATCCTTTAGACCTCAGAACCAACAGGGAGATGTAGAAGTTGCCAGAGAGACCGAGTTTTCTGTCTTTCACTCACGCTGAGCAGAACAGCTTGGCTGCCTGGGGTAGCCAATTCTCCTAAGGCTCATAAAAGACTTCACCAGAGTCAAGATGAAGACAGTGGGCAGCAGACCAAGAGACCTGAAGACATGAAACACAAGCTGAGCACCAGGATTTGTATTTTAGTGAGAAACAAGACAAGCTTGGGGCCATGAAGAAACCTCTCCATCACTGAATAACCTCACATGGCCATTCTGTTGCTCCCCATGGCATGAGTGCAGAGAGAAGAGGTGTTGCACCTCGCTGTCTCCCCCATGAACTTTAGCAGAAGGCCCTTCAAAAAAGTAGGGAAAGAAATGGCTGTTCTGTATTTGCTTATAATCCAGCAGGTAGAACTTTGTATCCCGAACCCAGGGGTTGAAGACTGCTGAGTTCCAAGGGCCAATGAGATCCTTGCAAAATCTATTACACTATCATTCTACCTTGAAAGGAGAAAAAACTCACAATTCCAAACTTTGGAAACTTCCAAGTATCCTCAGTATTAGCTGCAGCCAGGAAGAAGAAGAAGAAGAAGAAGAAGAAGAAGAAGAAGAAGAAGAAGAAGAAGAAGAAGAAGAAGAAGAAGAAGAAGAAGAAGAAGAAGAAGAAGAAGAAGAAGAAGAAGAAGAAGAAGAAGACGAAGAAGAAGAAGACGAAGAAGAAGAAGACGAAGAAGAAGAAGACGAAGAAGAAGAAGAAGAAGAAGAAGAAGAGGAGGAGGAGGAGGAGGAGATTGGATATATACCCCACCCTTCACTCAGAGTGGCTTACAAACTCCTTTCCCTTCCCCTCCGCACAACAGACACCCTGTGAGGTAGGTGGAGCTGAGAGAGCTCTCTCAAGAACTGCCCTTTCAAGGACAGCTCTGACAGAACTATGTCATCCAGCAGCTGCAAGTGGAGGAGTGGGGAATCAAACCCGGTTCTCCCAGATTAGAGTCCATGCACTTGATTTTATATTCAATGAGCCACTGAAGGCATAGAAATTAGAAAAGTATGACTTCTTAGAATAGCGTGGAATTCTCTTAATTTGTCCCGGAGTCCAGTGGCATCTTAAAGTCTAACAACATTTATGCCACTGTACTTTCATTTCATTTTGCTATGGCAGACTAACATGGCTTCCCTTTTGCAATCTTAAATTGTGACCACCTAGATGTATTTTTTCTTCTTCTTGAACTGTGACCAGCTAAATGCATTTCTTCTCCTTCGAGCATTGGCAGGCTTATAAAAGGTCTTTATACAAATGTGCACCCGCCCCTACCAACTCAGCAACCCAACATATCATTCTGATCTGATACCAGATCCTCTGTGTGTGTGTGTGTTTTAAACAGTTCAGTCCCTGCAGAGTAAGAAAGTGAGATTCCCCCCCTTCTTCTTCTTCCTAAAGCACTTTGATAAGTGCGTTGAAGCCCTACTCCCTTTGCACAATCCATCCTGTAGAATTTCACACCAGGAAGCATCTCCATTACATCAACAACAGGAAGATCCCACTGCTTTACCACAAAGAAAAACAGCTGTTAGACACACATCAAGGGAATGAAAGGGCGGGGGGGGGGAATAAATCGTGCCTCCTCTCCCAACCCCAACCACCAAAGTTCACACAGTTCTTTAATGTTAATCACCGGGCTGCAAAGAGAACAGCTAAGCAGGAACAAGGATCCAGGGACTCTCCGTTAATAGTCCCTTTTCCTGCTACATGCTTGCTTGTGAAGGACTAATTGCAGCTTTAAAAGAAATACTGTATTTTGATCAATGCCAGAAATATATGCTGTCTTTATTTTTATTTTTTATTTTTTTTAAAGGACACCCTCCTCTTTTGCTTGTCATTTTACATCTTGTGGTTTTGTCAGTTGTTTTAAAATATGTCTCCCGCAATAAATAAGATCATCTTTATGCACTTGTTCAGCAGTAAGGAAGAGGGCCTTTCTACAGTGCAAGGTAGAACTTGCAAAGTGTGTGTGCGCGCGCACGGGGAAATTGCTGACACAGGCACATTTTCTTCCCCCGGAGTCAGCTGAAAGGGACTGTTATGATTTGAGTAAAGGCTCCCATCATCTTGTTTAAAGGAGAGCTAATAGATGATGATTTACCCATAAAATAAAAGGCGTGTAGCAAACATCCAAGACCAAATGAAACCGCTCCTTCTAAAAAGCCTTTGAGTCATCCTCGTTCCATTAAGGAAAGGAGTTGAAATATTATCTGCTCTTGCCTGGGGTCCAAGAGTCCAAGCTAAGTGGGGGAGGGCCCTGATTCAGGACTGGACTTGAGCCAGGCAGGGCTGGCATTACCATCAATCAATAGGAAGCGGTCATTTCAGGCACAGGGGATCCAATTTTCCTGCTTCCAACCTCTATGTATCATTTTTACACTCGCTCTGGTCCAAAGTTGTGAGCAGCGTGTTTACCTTTTGTTTCTGGGGCAAAAAAAGTCCAGACTTCAGCCCTGTTCAACATATTACCATGAATGTACCTGCATCCCACATACGGTGGCCAACCTCCGGGGGGGGGAGGGGGTTGGAGGGCTCCTGGAATTGTAACTGATCTCCAGACTACAGAGATCAGTTCTTGTGGACAAAATGGCTGCTTTGGAGGGTGGCCTCTATGGCATTTTACCCTGCTGAGGTCCCTTTTCTCCTTAAACCTCACCCTCAACCCTCCAGGAATTTCCCACTTAGTTTACAGCTGGCAGCCCAATGCGCATGCACACATCTACTTGAAAGACAGAGACGACATGCATTCACTTCACAAATAAAACTGGATTTAAAAAGTACCTGGATAAATATGGGGTTTAGATTGCCCATTCAACTGTATATACATTAAATGTAACATGAGAACGAGTCATCACACTTATAAAGGCAATTCCGACGTACAACGTATGTAGAGTGCACAGGAGGAGGAGAAGGAGGAGGATTTATACCCCATCCTTCACTCGGAGTCTCAGAGCGGCTTACAATCTCCTTGCCTTCCTCTCCCCACAACAGACACCCTATGAGGTGGGTGGGGTGGAGAGAGCTCTGAGAGAACTGCTCTTGAGAGAACAGCTCCTAGAGAACTGTGACTGACCCAAGGTCACCCAGCTGTTTGCATGTGGAGGAGGAATGGGGAATCAAACCCGGTTCTCCAGATTAGAGTCCACCACGCTTAACTGCTACACCATATTGGGGGAAGAAGGAGAAGGAGAGTTGGTTTTTATACCCCGTCTTTCACTACCCAAAGGAGTCTCAAAGAGGCTTACAATCAACATTTCCTTCCTCACCCCACAACAAACACCCTGTGAGGTAGGTGGGGCTGAGTGAGAGAGCTGTGACTGGCCCTAGATCACCCAGCTGGCTTCATGTGGAGGAGGAGTGGGGAATCAAACTTGGTTCTCCAGATAGGAGTCTGCCACTCTTAACCACGACACCAAATTAGCTCTCTTAACCATTACACCAAACTGTGCTCACCATAATTTGTGGATAGGACTTTATTAATGTGTTTGTTTATTTTACTTCATTTATACCCGGCCTTTCTCCCCAGTAGGGACCCAAAGCAGCTCATGTCATTCTCCTCTCCTCCATTTTGATTGCTTTCTCTTTGTCAATCTTGGCTGATCTAGGATTGTAACAAGTAAAGGCTGACTGATTGACTTATTCACAACTTTGAAAAGTAGGGTAGGCTGAAAGCATGCGACTGACGCAAAGTCACCGAACAAGTGTCATCGTTAAGAGATTGACCGATGAGTCAGGAAGAGCCTTGTTCAAATCTTACCTCGGCTCCTTACTTACTAGGTAAGCCATTCACTGTCAAGGCTTAACTGTAGGATATGTTATCCTCAAGAACAATGCTCCCTCTAAGCCGTGGAGTCCTGTGAGCAAAAATTCTACTTTGTGAGCTACTGGCATTAAAGTTGTGAGCAAGCGATTTGGCTACTGCATCACTTAGTTTGCTCTGGAGCCATCCTTCCTGAGCCAAGACAACAATGTGTGAGCTGGAGGCTAAAAACTGAGCTAACTCACACTAACTCAGCTTAGAGGGAACACTGCTCAAGACCTTTCCAGGTCCACCATAAGGACTTCTGCTCAGATGTGTCTCATGAGTTCAGTACCTGGAACTCAGTTCCCAAGTCTGTTCAGCACAGTTCATACTGGGACCATGTCTTGCATGGAAATGGAGCTTAAGCCTTCTCCCCCATGTGGTTTTGCACTGTTAAATAAGGTTGCCAGTTCTCAGCTGGGAAATTCCTGGAGATTTGGGAAGGGGAGAGTTTCAGGAGAAGAAGGAGGTCAGTGGGGTATACTGCCTCCACTCTCCAAAGCTGTCATTTTTTCTCCAAGGGAACTCATATCTGTAGTCTAGAGATCAGGCTCTTCATTCTGGGAGAACTCCTGGCCTGACCTGGAGGTTGGGAGCCCTATGACTGAAATGGTCCTGATGGGGCTATTAACCCCACTGGGGAAACCTGTATGTTGGCTAGCTTTCTAGCTGCCCCACTACTGCTTTAAAATTAAAATTAAAAACCTCAGGAAATGCGTCTGCAGATCTCCCACATCCCTTGTAGTTTGGTCATAGTGTTTGGGAAGTAGGGAAATGTGAGGGCTGTGCTAGGAGCTGAACTGCTGAATCTTTTAAATTGAAGAGAGAAAGCAGCTTGCTTTTCCAACAGTGAGTGGAATGTTACAAAAAAGGAAATGAGGAAGAATGGAACAAAGTGAAAATGATCAGGCTCTACAGTGGGACACAGTTGGGAGGGGACCAAAGGCTACGTGAGACAGGTGGGGCCTGGAGATGTCCCGGAATGACAACTGATCTCCAGATGGCATAGGCCAGTCCTGGACATATACACCTGTACTGCACCAGGTACACTGGCTTCCAGTGGACTACTGAGTCAAGTTCAAGGATTTTGGTGTTGACCTTTAAGGCCTTGAGCAGTTAGGGACAAATGTATCTGCAGGATCATCTGCTCTGCTATGTCCCCAGAAAAGCATTATGCAGTCTGGATAGCAATCTGCTGGTGATCCTGGGTCCCAAAGACATCCAGCTGTCCTTGACCAGGGCCAGGGCCTTTTCAGCCCTGGCCCCAACCTGATGGAACTCTCTGCCAAACAACATCAGGGCCCTGTGGGACTTAATGCAATTTCGCAGGACCTGCAAGGCAGAGATGTTCCACCAGGCCTTTGGTTGAGGACAGCAATGGCTTCCATCTTGGCCGGCACCCTCCTCCTCCCCCTTCTCCTCTCCATCCCATTATTCCTCTTCCCCATACCCACAAGGTGGCCGCAGTCTGGAACTGGGAAGAAATTGTAATTTCACCACTTGATCTTTTTAGATAGCTGAATTAGCATTATTTATGTACTTATTTTATGGTTTTAATGTTTTTACAATGTGTTGTACATCACCCAGAGCCCTATGGTATCAGGGATTGGATAATTCATAAGTTTACTAAATAATAATAATAATAATGGATGCTTTAGAGGTTGGACTCTA
The DNA here is from genome assembly GCA_029375565.1 of Gekko gecko. Lineage (NCBI taxonomy): Eukaryota > Metazoa > Chordata > Lepidosauria > Squamata > Gekkonidae > Gekko > Gekko gecko. Next base: position 48,780,632 of record JAPDNY010000013.1, on the reverse strand, counting down.
TGGGATTATACTCTACTGAGGTCCCTCCCATCCCCAAACTCTTCCCTCCCTAGGCTCCAACTCCAGATCTCCAGGAATTTACCAACCCAGAGCTGGCAACCCTAGGAGACATTCAGAATTCTCCAAGGAATGACATTAGAACAACTTGCAGCTTCCCCCAACAGTGCAGCAATCTTATGGGAAAAGCTATCCATGGTGAGATGTTCTGTCCTGTGTTACTCTTAAACGTATAATTAACCTCTCCAAATCTGGCCCTGGCAACCCAACATTCTCTTCATGCCTGTAGCCACACACATTTTTACAAATCGAGAAGTGCAATTCAGGCTGACGAAGAAGTTTGTTTTTCTCCTGCGTTTAAGATCTTTCAGCATCTTGTAATTACACACTGGCCAGATTCCCTTGTTGAACACACAGATTAGGGTGTCCGTCATGCCTTGTACATATTTCTGGCCTCATTCCAGAAATTTAAAGGCATTCCACAAAAAGTGCTTTCAGAAGACAACCTTCCCTTCCCCCACCCGCACCACCACGATAACCAATCTTTTCTTTTCTTTTCTTTTTAAGAGTTGAAAGAAAAGAAACACAAGCTTGTAAGTGAAGGCAAGGGACTACTGGAAAAAGTCCATCAATAACAGAGCTGTCCGCAGAGTCACAAACACAGGAAATGTGTCAGTAGTGATTGATAAAGGGGTAACACTGCCTTCCCAAAGTGATTTCTGTGGTGGCCACTCCCCAGACTCTGGAAGAAAACTAACCATCGGCAGAAGCAAAACCGTGTTTTCTCAATACATATGGCCCAAAGCATTGGCTTTTTGCATTCTTGGCTCTTTGAAAGCTCTTTTTCTGTGTGTGTCCAATATCTTCCAGCAAAGTCAGGGATATGTACTTAACCTGATGGACACACTGCAAGGACCACCCTCCACTGGGTGGGAGCTAGTGCGATGGAGCGCTTTGAATGGCAGGCTAGGGGCTAAACTAGATAATACATCTCCCACAAATCAGGTTGAGGTTCCCCAACCTAACTTGCAGACAGTTACCTCAGGGAAATAATGTTCCCAAACGCACTGGGGCCTGGCTTGTCTCAGGTGTAGGTGGAGGAGGGGCTTCAGCTTCCTTTCCTGTGCCATTTTCCTGAGCTGAAGCAAGGGCTCCATTTGCCCCACCGTGGGGTCCAAGTACACTGACTGCAGCATGTGGAGCTCCACACTGGGGTGAACAAAGCTTCCCTGCAGCCATTTGGCTCCTGAATGTGGTGCAGGGAGTAAAGCTGAATCGCCCCTCCCCTGTATCATGCTCCCACACTAAGTCCATCCCCAGTGCATTGGGAATGTTGGTTCTCTGGTGTAATGTCTGCTTTAATTCATGGCAGATGCATCATCTAGTTTGTCCCTAGGACAGCCAGATTTGAATCACTGCCCAGCTAGGAATGGATGACCCTGAGCCAAACACCTCCGCCCCAGACTAGCCCACCTTACAGGTATTCTGTGAGGAAGAGCGATCCTTGACTACCGCTGGTAATTCCTTAGAGAAAAGACAGGATAAACTTGCAGTGAATAGATCCTAGAGTGCTGCTTTGGATGCTTTCTTGCTATCTGTGGAAGAATGCTCAACATCGAATATATCTGTATTCTAATGCAACTGCTTTGGGCTGCACAATAATAATCATTGCGTAAGATGAAGGGAAAGCCTAGGGATGCATAGTTAGGTAGCAGCATTGCTAGAGGGGCAGGTATGCCATGCCACCGACCCTTAGTGTGTGTGCATGTTTGTGTGCTTGTGTACTTGTCATGGATGACTTCTGGCGACCCCTACTAGAGGCCTGGATGTTTTTCAGAGAGATGATTTGATTAGCCTGCCTCTGCATCCCACCTCTGGTATTCCTTGGAAGTCGCCCTCCCAAGTACTTGCCAGAGCTGGCCTGATTAGCTTCTGAGATCTGACAATTTTTAAACTATTTCTCATGATAGATTTGTCTCCTGCTTGCATAATAGACACTCCATCTCTCTTCACATTTCGAAATTGATCTGTTTCTCAACTAGGTTGTTAATTTTGCCATTACTGCATAATCAGCAAATTTATTTTCCCATTCTTCTAAGCTTGGGCAGATGTCTGATTTCCATTTTGCTGCACAGATGATTCTAGCCACTGTCACCATATAGTTGAATACCTCTTCCAAAACTTTTGGTAATTTGTTGGGCAATATTCCTAATAGCATGTTCTTAGCTCAGTTTTAATATGTTCTGCATTTTCCACATATTTCCTTCCAATATCTTTTTGCTTTTTTACAAGTCCACCACATATGGTAAAAGGTTTCATCTATATCTTGGCATTTCCAACATTTTCCTTTGTAACTTTTGTCTACTTTCTCAATATCTTTGGGAGTTATATACCATCTGAAGAACATTCTATACCAGATTTCTCTTAATGCCTGACTGGCTGTAAACTTAATTTCTTTTTCCCATAACCATTCCCATCAACGCACTGGTATTTGCCTTCTAAAAATTCTGCATCCATTTAATCATACATTTTTTCATTTCTGTTTTTAACAGAAGTAATAACTTGTATATCCATCACAACGGATGATCTTTTTGTTTTGTAATCAGCTGTTTGAACTCAATCATATCTCTTAAAATTCCACCTTGCCTGCTGATAATCTTCTTTAATCTTGATGCTGATCGGTGATATAGCAGCCATTGAATATTAATTCCTTCATCTCGAATGTCTTGCCAGGATTTGAGTTTCCCCTGAGCAGTTACCATGTTGCCATATGTTACAAAATCACTTTTATTCCTCCTATTCTTGTCATAATGAGCTTCTATTGGGGACATAAATGGAGAGTAGTCTACTGCTTTTCGAAAGGAGGGCCCAGCCTGACTTTCAGTTCGGGACCTTCCGATAGTTCACAGAAGAGCGGCACTTGCTCTGTTTGCTGTAGTTATTTATTCTGTCCTCCCTTGCTCTCCACTAATTTAACAGAAAACGATTGCATTTGTTCTTTCAGATCAAAACCTATAAGAAAACTATCATTGCCCTATGATATGTAATCTACCAACAATTTAGAATATCCCAGTGTATACAATGGCAGATTATGCTACATGGTGCCTTAGTGTTCATGTGCATGCATTTGAATGTAAGGATTGCAGAGACAGAACCAATCGACCAGCTCCATCACTCAGAGACCTAACTTCTAAAGACTTAGGGTAAAGAGCTAGACCCTAACAGTGAAACTCTAGCCATTCACATTTGCAGAATCTGAACAATTCATCCTTAAAAGGTATTCCCAAGACTGATCGGAGACAGATGCTACAAAAGCAAGGACAGGTACTAGAAAACCCAGACAGACCCTGGTAAATAAGGACAGTCAGAGCAGCTGCAACCCGTCAAGGCGACATGTACTTGTTCATGTTTTTAATACTGTAACATAAAAGTCTAACCCATCTTCTTGAAATTGCTGCTTCAAAAGTGTCCACTCCAGTGCCAGATCCCTGTCTGCAAAAGACCCAGTACTATAAAGCTTCAGCTCATGTGTCATAGCATCCTGTTGTGAAAGCTGGGCCGCTACTTTCAAAGAAACATTCCATGTTTCATTAAGAAAGATAATTTATTATGGCAGACGAGGTCCTTTCTGTTACCAGTCTGATCTCAACATGCCTCAGGAAGGGCATTCCTCCTGCACACTTCCTGTGAGACTTCCTGGTCCTTTGATCAACTACTTCCCACTCTCAGAGCTGCTGTTGTCTGCTGGATTCCATGTATTATTTTCAAACTGCCCTAGTGGTATTCATCACAATATGCCTGTCCTCCTCCCCGGCATACAGCAGTGTCCCCTAAAGGATTCTTTGCAAGAGGTTTGTGTGTTTTTTTACAGCCATCTAGCAATCTAGAAGTGACCTGAGTGATCTATGATTATGTGGCGGACAGTGTCACCTCTGAGCTGAGTTAGTGAGAGCCAGCTCACAGTTTTTTAGCCTCCAGCTCACACATTTTTGTCTTAGCTCAGGAAGGATGGCTCCAGAGCAAACTAATTTATACAGTAGCCAAGTCGCTTGCTCACAACTTTAATGCCAGGAGCTCACAAAATAGTATTTTTGCTCACAGGACTCCACAGCTTAGAGGGAGCATTGGTGACAGAGTGTAAAAGCTAAAAAAAAAAAAATGTGGGGGAAGGGGGGCAATTCTGATCAGGGCTGTCATGCTGGCCAGGGTAATCTATCTCCCATGCTATTTTCTTGATTCATACGGTCCATATAGTTCCCCCCCACCCTAAGCCCCAAAGACCTTGTCCCCAAAGAATCCGTAGTTAAAATTATTGTTGCTTGGGAAGGCAGAGAGGTACATGAAAAAGAAAACAACCATCAGATACCATAATTCCCCATAATACTGGTCTGTATTCCTCATCCTCTTTGATCATTTAATGGCATTTTATTCCTGCCAACACTCGTCTGAACCTGCCATTCTGCTGTCAATAGACTGGTAAGAGGTCTGTGGTGATGCCTGCTAATGCTTCACTAGCTCTCCTCTTGTTCACCAGTTAAGACAGTTTTATTCAGAAAGAAATACGGCCTCGGCTTCAGCCTGAAAGCCATCAATACAATGGTGCTTTAATTATTCTCACATATGCTTTCAGCAAAAACACAAACTGCTGGGTAGGCAAGGACCGGAAAGGATGCCTATGCATCTGCAAGAGCCAGTGTGGTGCAATGGCGGGAGAGTTGGACTGTGACTGGGGAAACCTCGGTTCAGAGTCATACTTGCCATGAAACTTACTGAGCAACTATGAACACTCAGGTGGCATCTATAAAAACGAATGAAATCTCTGGTAGCGTGCTATGGGTTTCATTCGCAGCCACCATGCTGAGCTTTCTCTGGGGATCCTCAACCCAAACAAGAAGTTTCATAAAGTTCTTTTTGGTACAAGTGCTACGGACTACAGAGATCAGTTCCCCTGGAGAAAATGGGAGCTTTTGAGGATGGACACTGGCATTATACCCCGTTGAGGTCCCTCCCCAAACCATGTTTCTCAAGGCTACACTCCCAAATATCCAGGAATCTTCAACCCCAAGCTGGCAATCCTGCCTCAGAGAGTTGTTGTGAGGATAAACTGGAGGAGGGAAGAATCCTAAACTACAAGGAAGGGAGGGAGGGAGGGAGGCACTAGCTGGCTAGTGGAAGGAACTTTGGGAAACAGAGACCCAGTAGGATCCAGCAAACCACAACGTGAAGCAAAATGTGTCAGAGGGTTTGTCACATGAAGAAACTCTTAGGATCTGGTTTAACATTTTGCCTTTGGGACTCAGAAAGGTATAAAGCTGCCCTTAACACTGGCATCTTCTCTCTGACAGTGGCTAGCATGAGACACTGCAGAGCTAATGTATAATAACACAGACATAGATGCTTACCTCCAGATGCCCAGAACTTAATGTTACTGTCAACGAAAGAATGTCTGCCCTGATCATCTTTGAGAGAACATCTTCCGTGCTATTATATCTTTAAAGAACTCATTTGAATCCAGCTGTATTGTTGCTTATGGCCTCCTCCGCTGAAGAGAGACAGTGTTTCTAAAACCTGGTAGCACCCTGGCTCTTCAGTGAACACAACTAACCAAGCTCCATTTGAGCCTCTCCCAGGCCCTTCTTTGTAGTCAACACAGCTACTGTTACGTTGTGGAGGAATAAATGGAAATCTTGCATGTGATTTATTATCAAAAAGCAGCTGCAAGGGAATGCTGATATGTATCAGGGTTGCAGTGCAGAAGAAAGAGGTAAACACCCCCCCACACACACACACACACACATACACCTCATTTTTGGCATCACACACACACACACCAACTTGTTTACGAGGAATAAAAGACAGGCATGTGTCTTTTCCCCCTAACAGGCCTAAAAGCAGCCCTGGTGGGACAGTTTTGTATGAGAAAGTAGTGGTGGTGGGGACACACTTTTAAAAACATTGCTCAGCAGTCTAGGGTTGCCAACTCTGAGTTGGGAAATACCTGGAGATTTGGGGGGTTGAGCCTGAGGAGGGCAGGGTTTGGAGAGGGGAGGGATCTCAACAGCATATAGTGGCATATAATCAAACCTCCACATTAGCCATTTTTTTCCCAGGGGAACTGATCTCGGTTGCCTGGAAATCAACTGTGATAGCAGGAAATCTCCAGGTGCCACCTGGAGGTTGGCAAGACCACTCAACACTGTGGCCCCCATCCATATCTCCTTCCTGTACCACAGCTCAACTAGAACATAAGAGAAGACAATGTTGGATCAGGCCAATGGCCCATCCAGTCCAACACTCTGTCACACAGTGGCCAAAAATACCAGCTGCCATCAGGAGGTCCAGCAGTGGGGCCAGGACACTAGAAGTCCTCCCACTGTTCCCCCCCCCCAACCACCAAGAATACAGAGCATCACTTGCCCCAAAGTTCCTATCTATACCTTGTGGCTAATAGCCTCTGATGGACTTCTGCTCCACGTGTTTATCTAATTCCCTCTTGAAGCCGTCCATGCTTGTAGCTGCCACCACCTCCTGTGGCAGTGAATTCCATGTGTTCATCACTCTTTGGGTGAAGAAGGACTTCCTTTTATCTGTTCTAACCTGACTTCTCAGCAATTTCATCGAGTGCCCACGAGTTCTCATATTGTGAGAAAATTGTGTCTTGGGGGATCCAGTCACAGATCTCCAATATCATGTGTTGCTTGACCCTAAGGCTTGGAAATTAGAGCGTTCCAAACTTTCAGGGCTATATCCTTCCAGCTTGGGATCAGGGGACCCATGTATGGACAGAAGCCATCTGGGATGGTGACTAAGAAAGGCTGGAAGGATCCAACCCACTGTGCCTTAACTCTGCAGAGAACCTTTGTGACATATTACTCTGTAGAAGAGAGTAAACGTATCTCTCTATACTTTCGTGCTTTCCTTTGTCTCTCTTTTGAAAAGAAAAAGAAAGGCCTGGGAAGCGAGTCCACCCAAGGCCCCACCTTTGTGTGTGTGTTGCCGTTGCTACTGGCCTGCAGCTTGAAAGCAACCTTAAGCAATCCTTGCATTTTCTGCTTTGCTTCCCTCCTCCCCTTTCCTGCTTCGGGCTTCCTTTCTTAACTTGAACTGGCTCCGTCTGAAAAGCAGCCGCCTCCTTGTGCCCGCCTTTTGCCGTTCGTTCCTTTCGAATCAGGCTTGCGGTCGTTTTCGGAGAAAGGTCTCCCAGTGAGGTAGAACTGACAGATCTGACAAGCCGAGTGATTGATTGTGGTTGGGAAAGTGGTACTTGAAGCATGCCATGTGACAAGCCTCCTCTGCTCAGGGGAAAGACTGCCAAGTCCTTCTTCCCAGAACTCTGAGCACGTGGACTCTGGCTGTAATGGGCAGCCCTATACACTTAATAATAGCAACATTGTTGCAAACGAAAGCATCTGCCAGGATCTAATATGATTAATTATACAGCTTGGTCCCTTCTTCCCCCCCCCCACTAGGTAGCTGTAACCTAAAACTTGCATTCTACAAGCGAAAAGAGCAGGGAAGGCAAAGTCCTGTTTCCCAGGAATGGAAGCTTCTTTTTCGAGGCCTGCAAAGTGTCTACTCACAGTTAGAAAACTCTCCTGGAAAGCCTGTGTTCCTTCCCATTCTGGCCGGCCCTGCAGCCAACGATTGCCGTGTGGTGTTCCGTTGGCAAATTCTACGCCGTCACTTAGAAATACATGAAAGGAAATGGGAAACTGTCAAACAATCTGAGTTATAAATCTGTTAGTAGTAAGCCATGCCAATCAGAGAGGCGGGTTTCAATGGGTAATTTGTTCCAGATAAGCCTCGGATTTTTTATTTTTTCTCTTAATATTGTAGCAATGACATCACCCTGAATGTACTATGTATTCGCCCTTTAGCATTCCTGCCTACGGGCTGACAGATTGGTTCAGTCTGTGCTGTCTGATATAATGCTTCCTTTATAAATGGGAATCAGTCTGACTGAAGCTGTGATTCTTAAAACCACATACTTCACAGCAATCGCACAGAATCACATGGAAGCTCCTTTCAAACTGAAATCAGCAGGGGCCGTGGCTCTACGTTGACGTACATGCCTTGCTTGCAGAAGGTCCCAGGTTTGAGGATCCTGTTCAAGGATCATGGAGAATGGGTATTGGATCATGGGGAATGGGTATTGGAAACACTCCTTTCTGCCAGATAGCCATTACCGATCAGGTATGCCAGTGACCTGACTTGCTTGGTATATAGGTAGTACTGAGTTGGACGAGGCAATGGTTTGACTTGGCGTAAGGCAGGATGGCCCAGGCTAGCCCGATCTCATCAGATCTTGGAAACTAAACAAGGTCAGCCCTGGCTAGTACTTGGATGGGAGAGCACCAAGGAAATACGGGGCCTGCTCATCTCTTGCCTTGAAAACCCCATGGGGTTGCGGTAAATTGGCTGAGACTTGACAACACTTCCCAAGGCAGGTTCATCTGGGGCAAAAGAGTTTAGGGGTTCAGACTATGAGCAAAGTAATTCCGAATACTATACTGCAGAAATCTGCTGGGCAGAAAAGGGGGATGCCACTTGAAATAAGATGTGGTAACTCCCCTGTGTTGTGGATATGCAAAATTATTTTAAAGGGGCTGCTAATATGGAGAAATCACCTGCAGATGATTTGGCTGGGTGCTGCCTGGCTGTAGGCACACTACATTTCAGCCATCTATCTTTGTTCACCACTTCCTCTGCAGGTGATATGAAGCTTGTGGACACGTGTCCAAGAAGTCTCAGAGTATTCAGGGAACCAGGCAACTCACATACACTTCATCATCATCATCATCTTTCAAATGATTGTGGGAATCTGATTTTTGAGAAGCCTTGGGCTTTGTTGCACCAGGCCCCTTTTCCAAATGATTGTGGAAATCCACTCCATTGTGAGTCAGCCATGGCTCAGTGAGAACTCCTCAGGAGAAGAGGAGCCCCATGTAGCCAACTCTGAGTCAGCAGAAGCCAGCAAGCAGGAAGACAAGACTTGTCAAGACTCACAGCCACCAGGTAGTGCACAGACACCCTCCAGCCCTGATTCAACAGATGAAACTAAGTTAATCATTCCCAGCCCTCCAGTATCATCCACACCCTTAGGGCACTGCAGATGGAGGTTATGAACAGAACTACAGAAGAGACGACAAAGTGTTTGCCTTCTGGCCTGATGCCAGCTACTTGAGTAGTTGCAGGATTACTCCTGAGCAGCTGGCTGCAAGCATGACCATTAGGCATATGCCTATAAAAACCAGCCAAGGGAGGCTGTTAGGTGTGGAAGCAAGAAATCATTTTACTGCTGATTTTGTAACCACTGCACCAGATGTTTCCTTGCTTGTGTGACTCCTGGACTGGCTCTTGACCTCACTCCTCTGCTCTGTGATCTCTGCTCATGAGTAACTGTTGGACTGCCTGGTTATGCCTCTTGGACACCACTTTGGTAATCATTTTCTTGACTCTGGAACTGAACCCGACTAGGCTTCTTGCATTTGTACCCATGCTACCTGCAAGGAACGCACCCTGGCTCTGCCTAACCCATGACAACCTCTTGAGATGCCCCAATCCCAAAATATTGACGGCAATATCTTTTGCTTCTTCCACAGCAACACTTCTTATGCCATTCATGTCTGCCTTCCACTTGTCTGAAAAGCTCATCAATCTGCCTGACCATTACTAGATCCTATCTCTGCACTGAAATATTATCTGGCAACCTATGATTACTTTTTTCCCAGCAGCATTGAAGAATCTCATACTGCCTTGCAGTATCCATGGTCAAATAAAGTGAGTTTTCATTTCCGTGGGCCCAGAAATTCACCTTCTTAAAGTCCAGCCTCCCATTTGACAGGCTTCTGCAGAGGCGCTTGCAGGCCAGTGTACTTAGATTCCTACAATGAGATAGCTGCACATCCATCCCTCTGCAGTAGCTGGTGCTGATTCACTATAGCCACAAAGCTGGAGGCTCAAAGAGTTCCTCAGGAATGCAAAGACATTATTCCTTGACTCATAAAGGTATCTGCATGTTTGATCCTAGAACTTCAGCAACATGACCCTTTGTCGTGGAATAGTGGGATTTTTGTCTATGGAGGAAACATTGTCCAACCATTAGATAAACATTATCCACTGTGGGTTCTCTTTCACTTAACCGCCTAAAATCAATCTCCCACTCCAGTTTGTGACAAATGTCACTACTGCTTCCCCCCCCCTTCCATTCTCTGCTTTCCAAGGTTCCAATTAGTGCCAGAGATCCATCTGAATCACCTCTGCTTTTTGACAGCACAGACCCATTGACTTCAGAGAGCCAATTTGGTGCAGTGGTTAGGAGTGTACACTCTAATCTGGGAGAACAGGGTTTGATTCCCCATTCCTCCACATGCAGCTGCTGATGTGACTTGAGTCAGTCACAAGTTCTCTCAGAGCTGTTCTCTCAAGGGCAGTTCTTGAAAGAGCTCTCTCAGCCCCACCCACCTCACAGGGTATCTGTTGTGGGGAAGGAGATCGTAAACCACTCTGAGACTCCATTGGGTAGTGAAGGGCGGGGTATAAATTCAATGTCCTCTTCTCCTTATTCTTCTTTGGACTTAGAAAGGTATAACTTGGCTTAGGAGTTTTGGAGCAAACAGAGACCTTTTTAGGTACTCAAACTATCTAACTGAGTTAAGCCTTCATGGCATCTATTCCATTTTATGACCCCAACAGACCTCGGCCTTCCCTCATGACCAGTGGCATACTCTTCTCCCCCATATGTACCCCCTTTCCGAGGGAGGCTCAACATCAGCCTGAAGAAGAGCACTGCCGAACTCAAAAGTTCGCTCACTGCATCCTGATAAAGGCATTATTGTTCCTTTCGGGTTCAACAGACCAGGAGTTTGGTAACAGTGGGAAACAGTAAGGCAGGTCTTATATTTTTGTTTATTTTCATACCACATTTCAAAATGAGTATTCCAGAACAAATAAATCAATAAAGGGGAGTTGTCATCTCACAATGGAAACTGTGATCTTTCTCCCTGATAGCCCAGCCCATTACATTTGTGAGGTTATGGGTGGGCTCTGGTATGCAAAGGATCAAGACTAATAGCCTACAGTGCTCCATAGTCCAAGGCCAGTTGTGAATCCATAGACCGCAGCATTTGTTTCCTTTACCATGCAATGCTAAGAACAGTTTCGGGGGAGTAGACCCCACTGAAATCAACCTGAGCAGGATTCTGATTAGGCCTGCTTAGGATTGTTCTCTTAATCAAAAGAACTGTCATTGTGCTTTGTGGTATCTGTGCCATAGAAACAGCAGTGACAAGGAAGAACCACAAGTTGTGAAAGAACAACAGAAAGCTGTTGACAGTCCTAGTTATGGTAGTATTTTTTTTAACACCAGTTTGACACAAAAGGTTGAGATGAGGGAGGAGGCATTCTGATCCCCATTTTCTCCATCTGCTGATGTGGCTCCCAAGTGGCCTAATGTTGCATTTCTGAAAAAGAAACAAACACAAGGCAGAGTGTGGTGTGGCTGTTATTGTTCCGGTATTACCAGAGAGATCTGTGTTCCAATCCCCACGCTTCCATGGTACACCAGGTGATCTGGGACCTGTCATCATCCCTCAGGCCAACCCAGGGTTGTTGTGCTGATAAAATGGGGGATGAATCATGTATGCCCTGAGCTTCTTGAGTTTAGACCCACCAGTAACTATTAGCCATGACAAGTTAGTGACCCACAAGGAGTCATCATAGGAAGGGACTTCCACACCACCACATCTCCATTCTAGGATTCAATAAGCTCTGGAGCAGGTTTCTCTTCCCCATCTCCCTTTGACCAGCATTCAACATTGCATGCACTTTGGGCATATTCAGTCTTCATCAGTCTGTTTTCAGGAAAGGGGTAACCTTTTCCTCTGATTAATTTACAAAGCCGTATTTTCTGCATATCCAAGTCATCCTCCAAGTAGGCAGAAAACCCCCCATCTTGTGCCTGTTGGTGAGCTGACATGATTGTGCTGGTGAAGGGTCTGAGACCAGCAGAGCTGCTGGGGCTTGGCTGTCATTGGCCCTGCCTATTCGGGAGCCTCCATAGCAGCAACCCATTGGGAACTTCCCCAATAAGTTAAATGGCCAGTCCACCCAATTGGTCTGATCCAGCACTGCTTCTCTTAACTTCAAACATCTATCATCTATCTATATACTCCTTCTAAAACATGAGCTGGGATGGATCCAGGTGGTCAGCCGTGTTGGTCTGAAGCAGTGGAACAGAATTAGAGTCCAGTGGCACCTCTAAGACCAACCAAGGTTTATTCAAGGTATGAGCTTTCGTGTGCACGCATACTTTTCCAAATAAGTTTGAACCATACCTCCCATTCCATTGGATTTGAAAAAGTGTACCTGTACACAAAAGCTCATGCCTTGAATAAACCTTGGTTGGTCTTAAAAGTGCCACTGGACTCTAATTTTGTTCACAAGCTGGGGTGGGTGTTGGGCAAGTGTTGTGTGTGTTTGTATGAAGTGCCATCAAGTCACAGCTAACTTATGATGACTTCAGCAAAGGGCTTTGAAGGCAAGTGAGAAGTAGAGGTGGTGGTTTACCCTTGTCTTCCTCTGCAGAATCCTCCTCAGTGGCCTCTCCTCCAGGTACCAGCCTTGCTTAGCTTCTGAGATCCTGGCACACAATGCTACCTTTTTCAGCAGCTTGATTAATTAGGAACAGCTTTGGGGTCTATTAAAAGATGTCTGGTCGATTCAGCGAACCCACTTAGCTGACTGGAGGTTGCAGCCCAAATTATTTCGATAGGGCGCTGTTCTTCTCACCCCGCTTTCGGGGCGGAGAAAAGGAAGAGCGGGCGGCTGGCTTCGAGGCCACCTAGCGAGTTTCTATCTGGAGATCGAGCCTTGCAATTCTGCAGCAGAGACTTTCCGGCTCAGGGCGTCGATTTCACTCAGCCAGCCAGACTTATTAGGGGACAGGATCGGGATGCATCCCTTTCATCTGGAAAGGAAGTCTGGAAGGAGAGGCGCTGGGAAGCGGCTCGGCTGGCAGACTCGGGGATTTTTCTCCCCCCACCCACTCAGTGATGAAAGTGGCCTAGAAGATTTTGCCTGAGACCCCACCGGTTCCGCTCTCCCGCTAAGTTGAGTGACGAGGTAGGTGAAGAAGCGCCTCCCCCCATCCCAACTTTCCCCACTAGTGCGTCTCCCCGCGGCTTGGCTGGGAGGGAAGCTGGCCTCGCCCCGATCTGCAATGTGGGGCGGGGAGGGGGAGAGAGAGAAGCGCCCGAAAGAGGCGCCTTTTGGAAACGCGCCTCCTCCGCCTGGGAGCAGCCGGGGATGTTCCCCGAGACGTGCACGGGCCCTTTAAGCTCTCCTCCGCCTCCCCGGCTTAGCTCCCCCCACCGGCCGGTGGCCCCGCCCCGAGGGCCTTGGCACGTCCCCGATTGGTGGGCAGGGCCGGTGCCTTTGAAGTGTGCTGCAGATCCGAGCTATTTGACGTGTGGCTCCGGGAACGGGAAGGCTTTTTTCCCCCGTGTCTCGCTGGGGCCGGTGCGGTCGTCCTCGCCGCCGCCGTTGCTACGACGCCCCTGCCCGGGTCTGCGCGCTGCGGTGCTCGCCTCTTCTCCTCCCTCTCCCCCCTCCCCAGCCCAGCCCTACCCCACCCCCGCCCTGCCCGGCTCGCTCCCCCAAATGAGCGGTTCGCCCGCTGGATCTAACGCAAGGACATCGCCCAGCGGCGGCAGCAGCAGCAGCGGCGGCGGAGGAGGCAAGAGCGCGGCGGCCCCCACCCCTCCCGCAGCCCAGTCTCCGGGAGCCGCGTGCCCGGCGCTCTCGCACCTGCCCCCGGACGACCCGCTGCGCCAGGCGAACCGGCTTCCCATCAGGGTCCTGAAGATGCTGAGCGCCCACAGCGGACACCTCCTGCACCCGGAATACCTGCAGCCCCTCTCGTCCACGCCCGTCAGCCCCATCGAGGTCAGTGCCCCCCCCCCCGACCGTCCGCCGGCGAACTGGGCTGCTCGGGAGGGTTTCGCTCGCTTGCGGGCTTCCGCGGAGGGCTGCGCCCCTTTTCCTTCGAGTCCCGCGTCGGTTTAGGGGGCCCCGCCCTAGGACTGTGTTTTCCCCGGGCTTGGCTCAAAAAGTCCGCCTGACTCGTTCCCTTCCTTGGTCTCCTTGAATTTGCTGCTGAGACACCCGGGAAAGCCTTCCCTTGTCTCAACTTGCCGGGTTTCCTGTAGCCAAGTCCTACGTCGGAAGTCGCTTGGAGTGGTGTATTTTTGATCCTTTTTTTCAAAGGGGGGGTTGGTTAAATCTTTGTGATCGGGGGATGTAACTTTTACGAGGCAGTAGTCTCGAGCTTCCCAAGCACCCTTCCCGAGCTCTTGTGGCTACGCACGGATATTATATAAATGGATCGGGGAGGGCGAGAGACGAGAGAGAGAAAGAGTTTGGCTCTTTTTTTTTCACTCGGGGCGCTGCTCGCTGAGTCTGGACCTCCGAGGTGGCGAACGTCCAGGGGAAACGGCCCTCCGGCGGCGGCTTTTGCTGGGAAGAAGGGCTGACGAGTTCTGGCCGTGTTAAAGGGAGAAGGGAGGGACTATAGACGGGAAGGATCGGGGAACGGGACTGGGCGAGAGCGGCGGCGGTGCGCTCTCGGGGCCTGGCCGAGTCGTGTTCGGCGGGGGCTCGGACCCTGAGGGGGGTGCTTTCCGTGGAAGGGGCGGTCGCGGTGCGCTTGGACTACTTTCCCCCCAGCTTTCGCTTACCTGCCTTTTTCTCCCTTTCCTCTCTCCCCCCCCCCCCGGTCTCCCAGCTGGATGCCAAGAAGAGCCCGCTGGCGCTCCTGGCGCAGACCTGCTCGCAGATCGGCAAGCCGGACCCTCCACCCGCCTCCAAGCTGAACTCGGGCGCTTCCGCCGGCCTTCCCGGCTCGGACAAGGAATCAGGCAGCCGCTCCGCCTCCAGCGCCCTCAAGCAGCTGGGGGAGCCCGCCGGCGAGGACAAGTCCAGCTTCAAGCCTTATTCCAAAGGTGGCGGCGGGGGAAACGGCGATCCGCGCAAAGAGGGCGGAGGCGGCCCGCCGAGCCAGGCCGGCCCAGGCTCCGAAAAGACCGGCTTCCGAGTGCCCAGCGCTGCCTGCCCCCCTTTCCCTCCGCACGGAGCGGCTGCTCCTGCCTCGTCCTCCTCCACCGCCTCCTCCCCGGGCGGCTCGCGGGGCAGCTCCCCACAGCATTCGGAGTGCAAAGGGCCCGAGGAGAAGAAGGAGCTCGAGGGAGTCGCCAAGGCCAGCCCTGACGGCGCGCAAGGCTCCGGGGGGAGCCGGGCAGGCAGCGGCGCGGGGAGCGCCGAGCCGGGGGCTCATAGCGAGGCCTCTTCTGGGCGCAAGTCGGAGCCGCCGGCCCTGGCGGCCTCGGGCCACGTGGCCCCTGTGTCGCCTTACAAGCCGGGTCACTCCGTCTTTCCCCTGCCTCCGTCCAGTATCGGCTACCACGGATCCATCGTCGGGGCCTACGCTGGCTACCCCTCCCAGTTTGTGCCCAGCCTGGATCCTACCAAGGCCAGCCTGGTGAGCAGCCAGTTGCCTGGGGCCTTAGGCTTGCCCGGGAAGCCCCCCAGCTCCAGCCCGCTGACGGGGGCCTCGCCCCCTTCCTTCATGCAAGGATTATGCCGCGACCCCTATTGCCTGAGCTACCACAGCGCCTCCCACTTGGGCACCAGCAACTGCTCCAGCTGTGTCCACGACCCGGGCAGCCTGAAGAGCGGAGGATACCCTTTGGTGTACCCCACGCACCCGCTCCACACCACCCTCTCCAGTGCCACGCCCAGCCTGCCGGGCCACCCGCTCTACACCTATGGCTTCATGCTCCAGAATGACGCCCTGCCCCACATATGCAACTGGGTGTCAGCCAGTGGACCCTGCGACAAGAGGTTTGCCACCTCGGAGGAACTCCTGGCCCATTTACGGACCCACACCACTCTGCCTGGGGCGGAAAAACTTTTGGCTGGCTACCCTGCCTCTGGGCTGAGTTCTGCGGCGTCCTGCCACCTCCACCTCCCACCCACGGCCCCCGGGAGCCCCAGCTCCTTGCCAGGATCCCTGTCTTTGAGAAGTCCACACACTTTGGGACTAAACAGATACCATCCCTACGGCAAGAGCCATTTGCCCACGGCCGGGGCATTGCCGGTGCCCTCCTTGCCAGCGGCTGGACCGTACTATTCTCCGTATGCCCTGTATGGCCAAAGACTAACTTCAGCCTCCGCACTTGGATATCAGTAACTAAAGCGCATCCCCCACCCCCGTCTCGTGACCTCTCTTGCCCCTTGCCCTGGACTCTGTATTTATTGACTCTATGTTAGCTTAAAGCTGGGAATATAAGTGCATTAATACACCAATGAATCAATGGTATGCAAAAAGTCTGTGTCCCCCCTCCCACACACAAAAAAAGAATCCCTTTACTTTTGCGGGCGTCGGGGGCTCTTGTGTTTCTTTTAGAATTCCCCTTTAATTTCTTCCAAATCCCCCTACCCTGGTGTCCTTTTGCATGATTCTCAACGGCAACAACAGCAAAAGTTTCTTCTCCTCCCCCCCTTGCTTTGTTTTATCTCTTTTTTTATTAAAAAAAAAATCAGTTCCTCTTCCTTTTGTACAGTTACCAGAAATGTAATATTTTTCCCCCCTTTTGTGTATTGTGTTTGGAGGCAGGGGTGGTGGGAGATCGGCTAGAGGTGGTCTGGCTTTGTTCGGTTGGCAGAATCAGGAGAGCGTCTCCTTGGGTTGGTATCCCCAGCTGCTGGGTGCCATCTCTTGGGGGAGGGAAGGGGAAGACGTGTGGCTTTGCCACCATCTTGGCTGGGACTGCTGCCCTTTATAGTCAGGAATCAGGATCCTTCCCTATAAGAGCTCGCGGGTGCCCCGTAGAGACAGTATTGGCCCGCAACTCCGGCAGGTGCTTGGATCATTGCTGTTACAGAGAGGCCCATGAAGCGTGGGAACGAAAGAGTCCACCATGGGGGCATCTCTCACAATTCCTCCCCCCCCCTTAAAAGACCCGGATTTAAGTGAAATTGGCATCCTCGAATGACTGGAATAGAGCAACTTTTTTCACAAGCGCCAAATGGAGAACTCGGAAGAACTTTGCTCAGCAAAGTACAAGAGCTGGATCATGTAAGCAAGTCCGGCTAACTCGGGGGGCTCATTGTACCCTCATCTAGAGGCTCAAATCTACATACCAAAAAAAAAAAAAACCCAACACAAACCCTCCTTAATGCCCCCCACCCAACTATTCTTGACCTATAGGAATGGAACAGTCATTAGGGTGCGGAGCCTGCCCCCCCATCCCCAGTCTAACGCAACGCGGAAGGCTGTGGATCGTTTTTTGGGTGAATAGAGCTCCGTTCTGGTAAGTCTTATTTTGTTAATAAATGAATACTTGGCTATATCCACTCTGCAGTGCGTGCTTGTCTTACATTCTCTCCTGTTCCCTGTTTGTGTTGCGCACCTTATATATACAAAATGGAGCCCCTCAAAAGGGAATCAAGTGTCGATGAGTCTCTTCGGTGTTATCAGTTGAAATAACTGTAATAATTATGTTTTGAGGTATGTGTGCATTTAGGCCTGGTTGAGCCCTGCAGTAGTATGACCACTGCGGCAGGGATAGAATGGACTTGCCGATTCAGACCACAAGCAGAGAGTTGCATTTTGATGCTGCAATCTCCTTGCAAATAGGAAATCAGCACAATAGGCAAAGGCCTGGACTAGAACTCCTCTCCCTTATGTGCTAGTTTTCTAGTTGCAGAGGGGTTTTTGTATGGGGGAGCAGTCAAAAGTGGTAACATTTCCTCAGTAGTCTGAAGTAAAGGTGTCTGTTCTCTTTCTGCTGTGTGTATGTGCACGGCTTGGGTCTCCCTCACTCTCCTCCAAGTTCTTTTCTTGTACTAAGTCTGTTTCTTAAAGTGGGGTCTTGTTCTCATTACAGGGAAAATACCAACCAAGGGACAGTAAGATTTCAGAAAAAACGGAACTGCAGTAGGCTTGAGCATTGAAAGCCTACACCACCATCTAGTGGTGGAGGAAAGCAGCGCCGCAAGTGTGCATTGCAACAAGTACACGTGTAACACACCTTTTGCCTGGCAGTTGCTTGCACTCTGTACAATGCTCTTTGTACACCTGCTCAAGGACAAAGCACAGTCAGCAGTTAGATGTCTCACCACCATATTATTTATCTGAGCTTTTTTAGAACACTGCTACACTCTGGAGGTCGCAGCCACAAAGCCAGGTGGTCTTGCAATTTAGGGAGTTTCCTCCAGTTGCAAAACTCTGTGGCTGAAGCCATGTGTACCAGTGCCTCCAGACAGTGGGTCCCCGATCTGTATTTCTCGGTGACATTTTTTTGTAAGTGAACTCCTGCAGAGTGGGTGGGGGAAGGGGGACAGTTTTGAGTTTTGCATCTCTGTCTGAGGTGTGTACAGCCCACTCTGGCAAGGCTTTCGACTTGGTGATGTCGCTAGGTTGTCTCTAGTTACTGTGGATTTACAGCTAGATTTACTAGGGTGAAGTTTATTTGGCTTTTCTGGTTGGCTGTGATACTTCCCCTGCATTTCGGTGAGCTGTGTTTTTCACTAGCCTCTGTATAATGGGGGCATTGTATACCCCACATTTTAAATGTTTGGGCTTGATCTAGTATGCCATGGGTGAAGCGCATAAAAGCCTCATGCTCCCCCTCCCACCATGGTGTTCATACATGGGCACTCAGACTGGTATAGAGAATGGGAGGGGTGTCCAGTTTACACAAGGATTTAAAGATCCTTACTGGAGCAAAACGGGAAGATCAGATGGGGTTATGGAGGGCATGGTTAGCCTGCCTCATGCCATTCTCTACAATGCCCTGCTATGCCAGGTGCTAGATGTTTAGTCAGAACAGACAACTGTATTATCCCTTTGTGGGTATTCCTCGGAGCACTGATACTGCATCCTCAGAGAACTGAATTGGGCTTTTGGAGTTCTGCTAGCTAAATCATCTCTGCATAGAAGTGGGTGGCTCAGCAAAGGTCTCCTCCGGTTGCTTCAGACAAGCAAACTGTTGTCTGTTGTTCTTTCCTGAAGTTGCTGAAATCTGGGCTCTTCTGTTTGGCTGGCTGGCAGCTAGAGGTCCATTCTAGACAGGGTAGCCTCAGCACAAAGTCCAGATGGCCGCCTGCCCGAGAGAGGAGCTTCAGTGCAAGGATAGCGGGAGACTGCAGCTAGTTTTCGTACAGCAGGGATGTTTTTCAGAATCATGAATCCTTGCCACCCAGTCAAGCTTTCCTCTCTGGACGGATCTGTGAGTCTGAGAGACCCCTAGTTTTTGGAAAGACCTAAAGTGACTTAGCTAAGTACTTCGTCTGAGAAGTAGCCAGGTATAAATCCTTCCTGCATCGCCCTTTTTAAACATTGTGACCTGAAATCAAATGGTATACATTAAAAATCCCAGAGAAGAAAAATGTAGGGAATGCATGATGTTCTCTTCTTTGGTGTTTAATGTTCTTAAAAGATGGACGCTGGGTCTTCGGTTGTGTGGAGCCTTGCACACCGTGTCTACTCGGCAATGAAGCTTCACACCTAGTTTCAAATTTATGTCACAATTTTAAAATGTACATTGTGGTTTGCAGCCTTTTGCTTGTCTTCACAATAGTCTTGAGAGGCAGGATAGGATGCATTTGATAAATGGGAGAAGTTGGGTTGCCAACTCTGGAGATTTGGGAGTGGAACATGGGGATGGCTGGATTTGGGGACGGAATGACATGATGCCATAGTGTCCTCCCTCCAAAGCAGCCACGCTCCCCTCTGTAGTCTGGAGATCAGTTCTAATTCTGGGAATGCTCCAGGCCCTACCTGGAGTTTGGCAACCCTAATCAGGGCATGAGTTGCTGAGTACCCCAAAAGTCTTCTTATGCCAGTGATGGAGGTAGCACCAACCAAATAGGAAGCTACTTTTGTGAAGCAGCTCAAATGTTTGGTCCAGTTTTCACCATAGTGGTGAAACCTCTCTTCTTTTAGCTCCACCCATGTGGGAACCCCCTTCTGGCAACCATGCCAAAAGGCATCCATGGCCTCACCATTTCAGCCACAAATTCACCAGCCGCATATTATATGTAGAGGGCCAGTTGAGTCAACAGTGGAGATAGAGGTCAAACATGGGGATTCTTTAAGCTGCCTTTGGGGAAGGACTACCTGAATGAGATTTTTTTCCCCGCCACCTCTTTTGTTTTCCTTGATTTTATATTCATGACAGATCCGAGCTTCTTTATGACCACAGACTCTTAAGGTCTTTTTTGCCAGTTCAAGAGGAACTAGTGTACTTTGTATACAAATTGATGGGATTTTGTGTTTATGTAGGAGGGAGAGTTTTATTTGGTTTAGTGTGGTCACAAATATTGAAAGCAGTTGTATCTTTTCCATCCTCCCATCTCAAAACTGGTTTGAGAGCTACAGGCAGATTGTGGGTTAGGGGATATCTGTCTGTGTAAGGTTTTGAGATCATATAGGCCAAGAGGAATTTAAAAAATAGATCATGTATGCAAGAAGTCCTGTGAGGTTTTTTTTAAAAAATATATTTTCCTAGAAGACTGAAATTGTAATCTTTTGTTGTGGGCAAGCATTGTGGGTGTTGAACCGACTGGACAAGCTAGCAAGTACTGAACAAGCTAACAAAGAATTCTGTTTGCAAACAGGGAATGATTTGATCATACACTAAACTTCCCAGCAATATATACTTTTTTTAATTACAGTTTCACAAAATGTGCTGGGAGGGGCACCATTAATTGTGGGTCCATCCCTGGCTCTATCGGCTTTACATACAAAAAGCAAATCTGCAGGATGACTGGGCAAGATTCAGGAGGCAATTCTAGGCAGAGTTATTTGACACTTAAGTCCCCCTGAACTCAGGAGGACCTACTTCAGAGTAAATTGGCCCAGGATTGGGCTGTCCAGTTGTCCGGGAAAGACTGGATTATCCTTTGTGTGCATTTTCTGCTTGGTTGGTCCAGATGCCAAGACTTCAGTGACTATAAGTGATCTTCGCCATTGCATCGTTTCAGTTTGCTGTGTGTTTTGTGTGTGTGTTTTATATTTAGCACACCATAAAGCAATAAAAATAACTGGTCTGTCGACCACCAAGCTGAAAATAATATCTAGAATATTTTTCTTGTAACAAGCATCTGCTTTGGTTGCATCGTAACAGAATGTCCTGAAGGGGGGACACCAGGCTGTATCTGTGGTTCAAGGGGAGGCATCAAACACACTCTTCAGATGTCATGCAAGGGCAAATAGGGGGAAATAAATGATTCTCTGGTGCCTCTGCTGTTGCCCCTTTTTGTGTCAAAAGCCATTTCTGAAGCTTAGTTTACATATGCAAAAGAATGAGGCGGCAAAGCCCCCCAAAATGGTTTATTGACTTAATTTATAGCCCAGTTTTCTCCCCAGCAGGTACCCAAAGGGGCTTGTGGCATTCTCCCCTCTCCCATTTTATCCTCCCAGCAGCCCCCTGAGGTAGGTTAGGCTGAGGGGGGAGGAAATGCTCTACTTTGCCCTCCGCACGCTCTCGTTTTTTGCTCGCTTTAACATTGGCAAAACAGTTCTACAGTGTGCTTCTCCACGTGCTGTCTGAAGTGGCACTGTTCCTTCTTCCGCCTCCTGATGCCGCCACACCTTCCTGCAGTGTATGAACCAGGCCTAAAGCCAGTCCGCTTGTGATGTTATTCTACATGGATGTCATCGTCCTACAGGGAGAAGCCTGAACCAAATACATACACCACTGAGTGAAGGGCACACAACCTATTTTGTCACAAATGCATGGGACTACGAAGCTGCGACACTGTGCTGCTTGGCTTTCTGACAGATGTTCCCTTGCACCTTGGCTTCCTGATAGGGCCACCCATAGCAAAAACAGGCACTGTCATGTTCTTCACACATCACACCTTTTTTACCCTTTTCAGAGACTGTGATCAGTGACATTCTTCTTGAGTACTAAGATCTGGAGCCCTTCTGGGTTGTGCTAAAGGTCTCAAGGTCTTGCCCCTCATGCTTTACATGGGCTGAATTTATATTTTACTTCAAAATGCCTTCACATGGGCTAAGTAACGTGAAGCTTTAAGGTTTGGTTTTGTTGCATTTGCTGCATTGTGTACCATGCACACTCTGGAACTGGGAGCTAGTCAAGTGAAACTCTGTATTAGGAGCACAGGATATGTTCCTGCATTTCAGGTTTGAAAGAGGGCCTGATCCACCTGTCCATTTTCAAGTGGTGGGGAGAGGTAGGGTTACCAACAGGTCTGGAGGAAAATGTTCTGTCCTTGTAACAGAGATGGGATGTTATTTACCAGGTGACATTACTTACCTCCATTCCATGAGAAGATTCAATTTATCTATTTGCACATTTTTCTTCCAAGTATGTTGGCAATCCTAGGAGAAACCTGGCCCTCCCAAATGCAGAAAATGGATAGAAGTGAGAAAGAACATGGTTCAGTTATTCTGACAACATTTGCAAATCCTGTGACTTGCTGGGCCCTAGTCTGCCAAGCTCCATGTGGTGGTGGTCCCTGTAGTAATTATCTTCCTTGGAGCTTTTATACTCACATGTTACACAGAGGGAAACCTGGGTTTGCTGTCAGCCCCTATGGAGAGCTGTGGCTGGAGCTGACTTGGAACAGAGAGGCCTAGATTCAGATCACAGTCTTCCAGCCTACATTGCAAGGTTGTTGTGAGTGAAGCTTGGCAGAGCCCAATAAGTGTTGCTTTCTGTTACAGAACATAAGATGTAGGGTACAAAGATGACTGTTAACACCTAGGCTGTTTTTATTTATTTGGGGTCTATATGTTGGTAACACATTGCTCCACCTCAGAGAGGTATCTTCCAGTATTCCTTATATTAGTAAAGTGGGTGTTTTTAGAACCTAGCCGAGTTATTTCTGGGCTAAACCAAGGTCAGTTTTTAATCATCCAAGGTAACATGGTCACCTCAGACTTTAGATATTTTATTTTTATTTTATTTGCAGACATTTGAAATATTTTATTAGACATATAAAGTCATATAAAGCTTTCTGTAACTGGACTTGTCTGGTATCAAAATTAACAAGTTAGACCAGCACGGTGGTGTACCTGGAGTGTCAGACGGCAGAGACCTGGGTCCAAATCCCCACTCAACTATGAAGCTCAGTGGATGATCCTGGATGAGTCATACTCTGCTAACCTAAACCTACCATGCAGGGTTGTTGTGAGGATACCATGGAAGAGGGACAAGCCATGTACTCTCAAAATAAAGGTGGGATAAAAATGTGATAACGTACATGCTGTCACAGGATGTGTACTGGGTGATTTATCTCCACACAATTGCAGCCTTATCCAAACACAGCTTTCTCTTGAATGGAGGCAATCACTTGTGTGGAAGCGGCAGGGCAGCCATTTTGTTGCTCTCAATGGGAAGTTGGGAAGGGGAGTACAGTATTTCTGAGGTAATATTACACTTTTTGTTGACTGTCCCTTGAGTCTTGCTCTTCCTGGGCATTTGTGTGACAGGTAATCATGAGCAAAAGCTTCTGCTTAGCCTGATTATTTTGAGTCTTGGCCGCCACGGACAACAGCTTCCCTCCCTTAAGTCCTTGTTTCACCCAGATAAATTCCAGGTTGCAATTCCTTTTTCCTGCATCGCAAAGCAGAGAACATGCTTCTCAGCCCTGCCAAGCAATATTTGGAAACCTGCAATTTTATCGGCTGCTGAGTGATCAGGCCGCCAATGCATTAAAGAAGTCCCTGTCAGACATGTGCCTTGGTTACTGCTGAATTCATCTTGTAATAAGAGCCCTGGGATGTACTTTATTAATAATTCTGTCTAACAGCCCACACTCGAGAGTTTTCAGCATGATTTGATTTCTTCCTGTCTTTCTGAGAAGAAAGAAAATATATAGCCAGGCGCACTGGGTAATATATGGCTTAATTTAGGAGCTCTGTGCTTTTGAATTACCATTTTCATGTATGTGACGTGCATGTAATTTGCTGGCAGCATTTAGTGCGGGAAATCTCCGGAGTTTTGTGTTTGCCTGAAAGCAAAGAATTGGCTAAAGGCAAGGGTGTTTTTTTATTTATTTTCCGAGCCAGCTGCGAGTGGTCTCTCTGCCCTGTGGGGGCAGTTGTTCAATGACACAGGTGGGAGCTGGGACATAGCAAAGGATGTGTTCCAATTCCTATTGACAGTAAACTGCTGTTCTCCTTATTGCATAACAACGAGTTTCCTAGCTCTAGGCCCAAGACTGTGAAAGACCTTTAGCAGTTGACTCCGGGCTGACCCCGATCCCCACGCTCCCCCATGAATGGTTGCAATAACACCAGCTGTCCGTTACTCAAACTCTAACTGAGGAGGAAAAAGCACTGATTATCCAAATACAGTCATTAAAGGGGAAATGTGTTTTTAGGGCTGTCAGAGTGATTAATGAGGGTTAGCAAGCTTCACAAATGCACTTGTTTAGTCTAACTGGCAGCCTCTATTTTCCTATTGATTTATTGCAGCAGTTGTGTGTGTATGTTTCATTGGTGTGGGGGGAGAAGTCAGGACACTTTGCAACTGTTTGCTGCTTAAACAGAAATCATGCAAAGATTTTTGTTGTTGTTGCTTGACTTGCAGGGATGGCTTTAAAAGACAGGAGGGCTCTCTCTCTTTTTTTGCTTCCTTACAGCCAAAACTTAACAAGGGCCACGTTATCCTTTTGGACTAGGAAAAAGAATGAGTTGGATGCTGTAGCCTGCAAGCTGTTCTCTTAAGGTGTGAGATCCTTGCTAAATATCTCAGTTAATTCATCATGAAGGGTGTCTGGCTACAGAGGAGGTATCTGCCACTGAACTCATGAAAAAGAGCATCAAAAGTCTATTGTCTGCTAATGATGGATTCTGCTCTGGTCTTTTGTTTTTTCATTTAAAGGAGATGGATTCCTGTGGAAAAATAGTGAAAGAAGACCAAATGAAAGTGGTGCCAGCAAAGGGGGTTGGACTATCACCATATGCAAGCAGGAACTTTAATAGGGCATAGCAACTGGCATGGAGGAATCTGTGGGGTATAGCCAGTTGACCTTAGATGTTTTGGAGGCTTTTGACAGTCATGTTTGAAAACAGTAAGCAAGTTGCTAGCCCTCATGGGTGAGAAACATTTTTAAACACAGTAAAGCTGCCTTCCAGAGATCGTTGCTCCATTTAGTGTACGGGTCAGAGTGTCAGACTAGGATCTGGGAGGGCCAGGTGACCTTGGTCCAGTTACAACACTCTCAAACTAACCTACCTCACAGGGTTGTTGTGGGGATAAAATGGAAAAGAGAAGAACGATGTTAAGCTGCTTTTGGTCCCCATTGGAGAGGAAGGTGGAGTATAAATGAAATGAATAAATGACAGTAGCCCTAAAGCACAGAAGGCAGACTTTGTATCTGAGCCAGAGCCAAACATCTAGCCAATCTTGCTGTGCTCATTTAGTCCCATGTAAGGTATACAGAGGCAAAAGGTCTTAAAGCCCTTATTCCTCCCCCGCCCCACCCCTGCAGACAGCAAAAGAGACCTTAGTAAAAAGTGCTTCTGCTTATTTACAGTTTTTAAATGGCACACTCTTGAGACATTTTGCATAAGATAAAATGACATGAAATCACCATGAAAGGTTTTAAAAAACTAGCGATAAAACAACATTATTTTAAAATAGCTGCATTGGTTTCCAGTTCGTTTCTGAGTTCAACTGAAAATGCTGGTTATGAGCTTTAAAAGCCTGTCTCTGCTAGGACCCACAGAGCTCAAGGATCGTTTCTTTCCATATGTCCCCATGTGCATGCTAGGATGCACAAGTTGCTACCCAGTGGCTTTTCCTTCACTTAGGAGCGCCTACCTGGCATTGACCAGAACCTGTGTTTTTATCACACTAGGGTTGCCAACCTCCAGGTAAGAAAACCAAAGAAGTGATCACAGTTACAGGAGATAAGTCAAAACAAGAAAACTCTGGGAAAGATTGAAGGTCAAAGAAGAAGGGGACAGCAAAGGATGAGATGGTTAGACAGTGTCATCGATGCAACAAACATGAAATTGAGCAAACTTCAGAGGACAGCGGAAGACAGGAAGGCCTGACGTGATCTGGTCCATGGGGTCGCGAAGAGTCGGACTCGACTGTGCGACTGAACAACAACAACATGAACATCAATTTGAATATCAATAAAAACTTTTGCAATATAGCTCAGGAAATTCTAACATATTCAAGAAAAAGTCCAACATCCTCAATGAGCACCTGGTTATACACTCATTTCAACAATCTTCCTGTTGGACATTACAAAATTTTAAAAAGCCGTGGTAGAAACAGTGGACTCTTCTAGGCTTGCCAGGCCTCCCAGCAACTCTTGTTGCCAACTCTGTGTGGTGGTGGGAGAAGGGAGGGGGGGAAGCATCATGAATGGTGTGATGTCACTTCGGGGGGGGGGGGCTGGAAATAATGCCATGAAATAATGCCAGGAATCAGCAGAAACTCTATGGTTTTGCCACAGAATTTCTGTTGATACCTGGAGTGATCTGATGTCAGTTCCAGTTTTTCCCGAAAGTGAATTTTGGTACCAGTGCCCCCCATGCCACTGCCTCCCAAGTTCCCTCTGGTTGCCAGGCAAAACTTGACTGCCCTAGGTACTACTTAAGTGGCAATCGTACCTTTGAAACTCAGTTATTATTTCTTACCCCCTTTTATTATTTTTGACATATTTAAGACATCGTTATGCAGCCTTTCCACCCACCTTAGGGTCCCCAAGTTGGCAAATGGTCAAAAACACTAAAACAACTTAAAATACACACACACACACATATGTATATAAAACAATTAATTGTAAATGATGCTTCCCTATATTTGATTATACTGCCCTGCTGAGAGCTTTTTTGCCCCACCAAAAGATTCTCTTTAAAATGGATTTTAATTTGTGACATAGCAATTCGTAGTTAAACAGCAAGAGCTTTTTTAAAAAAGAGAACTGTTCCAGTTTTATAGCCATCATTAACAACTGTTATGGTTACAGGTGTAATTCAGATGTTTGCAAAATTATATATAGATGGAGAAAGGGGAGGGAAAGAGGTATTTCCCCAAAATACCTTAGAAGGCACCCCATGATGTTTATGGTGAGTAGATCCAGAAAAGGTAAAGTACTTCTTCATGTGCCACATCATGAACTTGTAGAATTCACTGCTGCAGGGTGCACTGACAGCCACCAGCTTTGATTGCTTTAAACAGGGATTAGACAAACCCATGAAAAAGAGGCCCATTGATGGCTATTAGTCCTGAATAGGGAACCTCCATATCCAGAAGCATTGCACCTATGAATATCAGTTGCAACATCAGGGGAAGGCACTGGTCCCAGCGCACTACTTGAGGGCTTTCTTAAGGCATGTGGCTGGCCACTATGGGCAGCAGGATGCTCGACCAGATGAGCCATCACTCTGATGGCCCAGCAAGACTCCTATTTGCATCATCACTGGTATTGATAGAAGAAGAAGTGGCAGCATTGGTTTTTATACTCTGCTTTTCTCTACCTTAAGGAGTCTCAAAGCAGCTTACAATCACCTTTCCCTTCCCCTCCCCACAACAGGCATCTTGTGAGATAGGTGGGGCTGAGAGAGTTCTGAGAGAACTGTGATTGGCTCAAGGTCACCCAGTAGGCTTCATGTGGAGGACGAATGGGGAATCAAACCCAGTTCCCTAGATTAGAATCCAGTGCTCTTCACTACACCACGCTGGATAAATAGATACATTGGATGGGTATGTATTACAAATTGGCTGGGGAACATCTGGAAATGTGGCAACTTGCCTAGTGAGAAGGGCTTGAAGTGACTCTGTTCCCACACCCAACCTGAGCCTGCAGGTGTGTAGAAGAGTGAACCTTCTGGGCAGTTTTCCCCTATTTGGTGTCCCATATGTGAGCTTCAGTTGCAGTTCTTTCCCTTTTGCAGAACTGAAGAAAAATATTTTTTTCCCAAACTGTTAGACTTAAGACAATGCCCAGAGCAGCACTGAGTTACAATGATTGTCTGCAGGGCTTAGTGACGTGCACTTTTCAGAGAGATTTCCAGGCATTATTGTTTGGAAGAGATGTTATTTACAATGATGATGATGTATGGGTAGCAGTTAGCTCTCTGTTTATTATCATGGTGAATAACTGAGGAGACATAATTCTCTGCGTACTAGAGAACTTCTCAACGAAACATTTAGCAGGCCGCTTCATTTAGAAAGGATATTTCTTTAACATGATTCACAATAACAGCCTTCCATAGCTTGTAATGTCTTCTGTAAGAGGTCACTGCCAAAAGTTGGAAAGAGAAGCTGAGCTGGGACTTCTCACACTGGAAACTCACAGAGTGAGTGTGATGTTGTGATTAGTGTGCCAGACCAGGACTGGGGAGGCCTGAGTTCCAATCTCCACTCAGCCTTGAAGCTCAGCGAGTGATTTGGGTCAGGCACTTTCTCTCAGCAAAACCTATCTCACAAGGTTGTTGTAAGGATAAAATGGAGGGGGGGAGCCCTGTACACCATCCTAAGCTCCTTGGAGGAAGGGCAGAAGGGTAATGCAATATATAGGTCAACCAACATTTCAAAATTCCTATGTAGTGGTTAGACTAGAATTAGGAAGACCCAGGTTCAAATCCCCCATACAGTCATTACCTTGGGCCAATCACTTCCTCTCAGATTAGGATGACCTGAAATTCTTGAAGTCTGCAGTTGGGGGTGGCAAATCAGGGTACACACATGTACATACATGAAACTTCCTTATACTGGATCAGACCATTGGTCCACCTAGGTCTATATTGTCTACTCAGACTAGCAGCTGTTCTCCAGGGTCTCCTGACGAAGACTTTCACCTTACCAATTTCCTGGTCCTTTTCAATGGAGATGCCAGGGCTTGAACCTGGGACCTGATGCATGCAAAGCAGAGACTCTTCCACTGAGCACAGCCCCTCCCCTTAGAGATGAATGCACCTTCTTCCCAGAATTTCTGCTTCTATATTACTGTCTTCCTTCAGATGGTTTAAAGTGTGTGGAATGCAAATATTATTTAGTCAGGTAATGATACCTTGGGTATAAACTTGCCGTTTTGAATAGATTGCCCAGCTGTGATTCCCCCTACAATCCAGAGCCCAGATGAGCATGTGGAAACCTGACATTTAAAATCAAATTAATTTCAAATTATATAAAGTCACTTTAAGCATATTTGTTGTGTATCTTCATCCTGATTTTGAGCCCAAGTTTTGCTTCCAAAGAAATACACAAGAAACAAAACCTAATACAAAAGTGATAATTAAAGTTCAATCCAAGATGCTCTTCAGGGAGAAGATTCTCAGCTGAGCCTCAGACCCAGAAGTGCCTCTAGCTGCTGCTTGTTATCAGCAGCAATTGGAAGCTGGGGCGGGGGAGAGCCGGAGCTGGCACCTGGCATGGAGGCAGGAGGCTCGCTACTTCTTGCTCTTCCTCTGAGGAATGCAGCTGGTTTTAGATTGGTTTTCAAGTTAGCATACGATGCCCTCATGATATAAAATTTCTGTCTGTTCTTTCCTCATAATGTAGAATTCCTTCTAAGTATGAAAACAGCCCTGTACCCTTAGGTCCTTAGGAAACAATCCTAAGCAGGTTTACTTGGAAGAAAGAAGCATTTTATTCAATTGGGCTTTCTCCCAGGGAAGTACTTTTAGG
The DNA here is from genome assembly GCA_029375565.1 of Gekko gecko. Classification (NCBI taxonomy): domain Eukaryota; kingdom Metazoa; phylum Chordata; class Lepidosauria; order Squamata; family Gekkonidae; genus Gekko; species Gekko gecko. Next base: position 48,750,951 of record JAPDNY010000013.1, on the reverse strand, counting down.
ATGCTAGCCTTCAATCCCTCCCATCCTTGACCCATGCTAATAACACTGATGTTCATGAATACAATTTATATTCATGAATGTACCCTGGAAATGAAGACTTTCATAGGGCTGAGTCTGCATCTTGATTTATTTATTTATTTTGCAGATGCTTTCATCTGACTACCGACTGCAGCCACTGAAGAGAGAGAGAGAAGTGGAGATGGAAACACCTTTTCTGCCACATGGGGGTGCATTCATACAGATGTGAGCCTCAGCAGGGTTGCAGAGATTTCTAGCCATGCAATTGCAGATCTTTTTAATACACACACGCAAACAGGAGAAATGGGAATTAATTTTTAAATGCTTTAGCATTTGAGCTGAACTTCCCCAGAAACAAAGAAACCAGGACCATAAAGTAGGTGGTGTTCAAAAGTGATTGGTGTATAGATGATCATGGGGTAGCCTCTGTCTTTTAAAGAGTTAGATCTGTCAAAGCTTACGCATTGCAAAAGGCGCCTATCTTTGATCTACAGAGAATTACCACCCTTAAGATGCCCATTTACTTGTTTACTGGGATCTGCTGAATTGATAATCGTTAAATACAATGGGGTTCCTATGCATGCGTGACATTTACTGAATGCAGTTAAACCATTTCTCAAAGGGAGGATTAAATGGGGAGCAGCAGTGGCACATTCTTATCCGCATCCACATCCCTGCCAAAATTAAAGCTCTTGTTCTGCCTACCTGTGTCAGCTGGATGCTCTTTTCTAATCCAGGGGGATATCAGGGCTAAGCTACATGCCATTCGAGTTCTGCAATTAGATATGGGTATTTATTTTTCCTGTAAGGGGTTAAAGCACTGGGGGTCCATTTTCAATCATGGAAGACACCGGGAGGGGCAGGAGAGTTAGTGTCCCCTTCTCTGGCCCTGTGACTCTGATCCAGATGTGGATGGCAGGACTTTTTTTTATGGCCAACAGCATATTTGGAGTACCAGTCAGCAAACCCTCACACATATGAACCTGCCTTTTACTGTCAGAGCATTAGTCTATTGAGGTCAGCGTTGTTTGCTCTGATTGGCTGCAAGTCTCAGGTAGATATTTTTCACCTACTAGGTTTTCTACCTAATCCTTACATAAGAGCATAAGAACGTAAGAGAAGCCAATGCTGAATCAGGCCATGGCCCATCTAGTCCAACACTCTGTCACACAGCGGCCAAAATATACCAGGTGCCATCAGGAGGTCCAGCAGTGGGGCCAGGACACTAGAAGCCCTCCCACTGCTGCCCCCTCCAGCACCAAGAATAGAGTGCATCACCTGCCCCAGACTGAGAGTTCCCATCTATACCCTGTGGCTAATAGCCACTGATGGACTTCTGCTCCATATGTTTATCTAATTCCCTCTTGAAACTGTCCATGCTTGTAGCTGCCACCACCTCCTTTTAACTGGAGATGCCAGGAATTGAACCTGGTACCTTCTGCATGAGAAGTAGATGCTCTGCCACTGAGCCACACCCTTTCTCTGTGTCATTTGTCCCCAAGAGGCACTGTTATTTCAACCACTGGGAAGAGTTCTACCCGGTTACCAAGTGTGCTCCACTGCCAGACCGTGTTCCAGAATTTTGAATCAGCTGCTTAGGTGAGTCCACTTGATATGAAATTGGCTGCCTGGGGGGGGTGAGCTCCTTCTCACTGACAGTCTTCAAGCAGCAGCTGGACAAACACTCATCAGGGATGCTTTAGGCTGATCCTACATTGAGCAGGGGGTTGGACTAGATGGTCTGTATGGCCCCTTCCAACTCTATGATTCTATAATTTCAAATGTTAATGACTTAGCGGCAAGGGGTCCATTTGTCAGTGGTCTCTGAATAAGTCTGTAGAAACAGGAATTCTTCTGTCCCTTTCCTACCTGTGTGTATGTCAATACATTGGCCAAAGCATACTGCCACTAATGATACCACTACAAGGATCTGTGTATTGTGCTTTTATATTGTGCTGGATAACCAAACTTCTGCATCACAGTTTCTCAGTAATATTCCACAGGTTCTAACCCTATCCCTCCCCCCATATTTCCAGTCACTAATAAAAATCCATTTTTGCCACAACGCCTGCCCCCTGCCCCCATTTGCCCATGTCTCCATAACTGATTCCAGCACCTATCTAGTACAACCTCTTATTGAGGAATATTTTCAAAGACAATATTGTTGTTTGCAGATGGGAAAACATGGCTGCCATTGAATGCTGGGACATGGATGCTTGCATGACTAAACTCTGCGCAATTAGCAGAGGCCATTCCATGGACATGGTATGTTTCCAATGCAATCTCTCTGGAACTGGTTTTTCTGGCAGAACATTGAACTGAGAAGGAGAAACAGTGGATTTGATCCAACCCCCTGGGTGAAAAAGGAAGGAGGCATCCCCTTTGACCACCCAAAAAGGCTATACAAAATTTCATTGGACCTGCAAGCACAAATGACATGTGGGATGGGAGTATGGAGTGGAACTCGGGTGAGACGGTGTGAAAAAACTGGCTGGATCCAACCCATTGACTTTAGATATGCACCACATCTGGTCCTTTCTGGTGGGATGTTTTCTTCCAAACAAGAACCAAAAAGGATGAGAGGTAAGTAAGGGGTTTGTGAGCTACTGGATTCATAAGAATAGAGTTCTGCTGGATCAGACCAAAGGTCTATCTAGTCCAGCATCTTGTGACCAAAGAGAGGACTGCAGGAAGTCCACAAGAAGGCAAGCATCCTCTGTTACCCTCAAGGCAAATGCTATTCTGTGCCTTACTTTTTTACAAACATGGAGGTTTCTTTTTAGCAATCACAGTTAACAGCCATGAAAAGTCTTCTTTTCCATGAATTTGTCTAACCTCCTTGTAAAGCTCTGTAAACTCATGGTCAGCAACACATCCTGGGGCAGCAGGTTCCACAAGTTCACAATGCACGGAGTGAAGAAGTAATTTCATCTGTCTGTCTTGAACCTGCAGTTAATTCGTTTCACTGTAAGAGACTGAGTTCTAGTATTATGGGGACAGGAGAAGCAGTGGATTGGATCCAACCAACTTTTCTGCAGGTAAAAAACGAAGGAGACACTTTCTTTGACCATTTCAAAGAGCTATGCTGATAATCATGGGATCTGTAAGTACAAAAGCCATGTGGGATGGGGCTGTAAGATGTAGGGAAACTGAGTGAGTTTGAGCCATAACTGCCTGGATCCAATCCAGTGGATTTTGCTCAGTTCGCAGTCAAGATATTCCCCTACACACTGTGTCACAAACCCACACATGTTCCACCTTGGACTTTCCATGCTAATCACACCAGAGTTAAAGGGGTCAGTGGAACTCTCCATATTTACTTAGAAAAGCTTCTTTTAAATAAACTCTGAGCTAAGCCATGCATGATGCTAGGACTCTGGGGTTAGAGCTCCAGGCATGTCATTTGGCTCTACCAAGCAGCTGCTGGGGTAGGATATCAGAACAGCACAAAACAACATTCAATTTACCTAAAATGATATCCATAAAACAGGCTAAGAGCTGACCATGAAAGATGGAAGCTCTCAGTTAAACGCTTCAGTAAAAAGCATTGTGGTCTTGCATCTATAGTGAAGTAGGCACAAGGAGAGCGTAAAGAAGTAGGACATTTCAAAAGCAAAGTGCCATCACTGAAAAAGCCTTGTTTCTGGTCACCCCGCCCCCTCTCTGCAAGTGGAAGCAATGAGGAGGAGGAGGATCTTCACTGGTGGGCTGGACAGTTTGAGAGGAGGGGATCCTTAAAGTCCCCAAGCCATTAGGACTTAAAGTTATGAGCCAGTGTTTTTAATTGTTCTGAGAAACAGAGATACGGTGCGGTCACACTGACCTCTTCCTGTGACTTGCTCCTGGTGTCGGCATATCCACAACTTTTTTTTCGGATGAAAACTGTTCAGACAGCCACGCCGCATGCGCAAGGGTTATCATGTGCATAACTGCGCATACGCATAATAGCGCTTGGTTGGGGGGGGGGGACCAAATCACACTCATTGTGAGATGGCAGTCCAGATAGGGGAAAGTGCGGAATCACAGCTGAAACACCCAGAAAGTACTCATTTTTCCAGGTGTAGGAAAACACGGGAGAGAACCGGGAGCATTGCGCGGGTGAGCCCGCTTCGGGGCAGGAGGTGGATTGGCCTATCTGATCACCGAATTTACATGCGAGAGGGAACAGCAGTGAATCCCAATCAAATCAACCGTGTGACCGCAGCCATAGAGTTTCTGTACTAAAAAGGCACTCCTATAGCCCCACCAGGCTGCATTTGGCCCTGATGAGGAAAAAGCTGCCATAACATGGCTTCCTGTTTCCTTTTCCCTATTGAGGCTTAAAGCCGCTTGGTTGGGAGGGGGATCCTACCAGGGACGGTGCAAGAGGAGAAGAGTTAACCCTCCTGTCCTCCACTTCTTGGTGCTGATTCAGGTACCTCTCCTCTATGGCCCTTTTATGTAGGAACCAGTGTTCCCTCTAAGCTGAGTTAGTGTGAGCTAGCTCACAGTTTTTTAGCCTCCGGCTCACACATTTTTGTCTTAGCTCACAAGGGATGGCTCCAGTGCAAACTAATTTATGCAGTAGCCAAATCGCTTGCTCACAACTTTAATGTCAGTAGCTCACAACGTAGAATTTTTGCTCACAAGACTCCACAGCTTAGAGGGAGCATTGGTAGGAACCTAAATTACCCATCTGGATTTTCTATCCAGAACTCCTAGTTTGGTCCTTAACTGTTCCTGCTGACTGTTACCACCCAAGCTCTTTGTTTCTGATTTCTGCACAGTCCCAAGGAAGGCTGTGGAGCGACAGAGAGATCATCTACAGCTTGAACCAAGTAAGTTCCAGGTTTGCTAGTCACATGCTGATTTGTCCCAGGCACAAGCTGAACTCTCGGTTGAAGTGTCATTGGCACAGTGGAAAGGAACCGCAAAAGCATTCTTCCCCTGGAACGGCTGAGCCCAGAGGGGGAGCAAAGGGAAATATTTATCACTGCAGCATTTCGAAAAGTGCCTTGGAAAGAGTACCAATTGCTGGTAGGCTTTAAATCTTCTCCTAGGAGCTGACTGAGCTGCAGATTGGAATGGGCTCCTTTGAAAGCGTTTGCTTAGCAGGAGTCTTTAAAAAAAAACAACCCCGCCGCTGCCGCCGCCACCACCGCCATAAAACCTGCATGTTCCTTTTGTGCTGTGTCATTACCTTTCTTCTTTCATTTCTTCTCTCATTCTTAAATGTACTTGTTAAATGAACTTCTGCTGATCCAAACGTTACAAAGAACACAAACTGGGTCTGAATTACACACAAGTTGTGGGTTCTGCTGAGTTCCCTCATGTCCGGTATCTAACTCAGACCACAACTGTGGCACATCTGGCTTCATCCTTCCCCTCCACGCCATTTTCCTGACCTGAAACAGTGTGTGGGGGGTGCTGGAGGTTTCCTGAGAAATGAAATTTTAAGTTTTTGAAAACTGAAACTCAGGAGTGTCCTCATTGATTGATCAAGATATGGGAGGGCATTTGAAGACGAACTTCAGACCAACGAGCAAGAGCTGCAATAAGAACATCAGAATGCTATGGAAGAGAACTGAGAAGTCTTTGCTGGAGAACTTAGTTCCTGCAAGAAGGGCAAGGAGCTGACCTCAGGAGGGACCCAGGTGGAAGTAAAACACATTGTTTGGGTTTAGAATCCACCAGGACAGAGAACAAGTACATGCCTTATGGTCACTCTCTGAGTTCTTCCATGTTCCGTATTGCCAAAGGATCTCTTTGACTTACATATGAAGCTGTCTTATACTCAGTCATACAATTGGTCCGTCAGGGTCAATACTGGCTCCTCTAGCTGGTGGCAGCTCTCCAAGGTCTCAGCTAGACGTCTTTCACATCACCTGCTACATGGTCCTTTTAACTGGAGATGCTGGGAACTGAACCTGGCTGCAGTTCAGCCATAGCCATCTGCAGCTGTATCTTTGCAAGTGCAGATCCAAGAGGAGGAGACCATGAGGGATCAAAGTAGTCACCCCAGCAAGAGTTCAGACCATTGTTTTCTCAAGAACAAAGGCATAAGCAATGAGCCATTTGAACAGCAGCAGACACCTCTGTGCTTAACTAGGAATGCTTTTCCAGAATTATCTTGAAGACCCAGGGCAAAACTGCTGCAACCAAATAGCAAAAGGTATCTTATTCTAGCTGCTCTTAAAGACCTAGTCCTTCTTGTGACCTTTAGATGAAAACAGCAGTTGTCTACTGCCTCAAAGTAGTATGTGACTTGCTGAACTAGGGATGCCAGCCTCCAGATGGGATCTCAGAATTACAGCTGATCTCCCGACTACAGAGATCAGTTTCTCTGGAGAAAATGGGATGCCTTGGAGGATGGACTGTATGGCATTGTACCTACACTCAGTCCCTGTCTGCCCCAAGTCCACCCCCAAATCTCCAGGAGTTTCCCAACCTGGATCTGGCAACCCTACCACTCCAATCTCCGTCAGCAGCTGGGGGACCTGACAACCCTACACTGCTTTTAGTCATTGTGGGCACACTCTGTCGTAAAACAGATTGCTAAGAAATACAGCAAGACACAATGCATGAGAGAAATTCTACTTGTCAGGAGGAACAGGAAAAGGTTGTGGCTTGGAGTGCTGTAAGAGCCAGGAGATAGACGGGAAGGAAAGGTGTCTGGAGCTGTTTCTAGAATTAACCTGGAGACAAGGAAAAGGTATTTGCTTGGTGTAGACCCGCTTCCTTCTTTCTGAGACCTTATGCAGGTAGTAGAGCCCCTCCCTTGCACAATTACATGTATGTGGCATGTGCATTTTGATTGTCAAGTTTGTTGCCTAAATGATATGTAGTGGTATAGGAGTTAGACTGTTGGACTAGGTGGGGGGGGGCAAATCAAACCCACACACAGCCGCAGAACTCAGTGGGCAGGTCACACACTGCCAACCTCACAGGGTTGTTGTGAGGTTAAAAGGAAGGAAAGGTGTTTTTGCATGGCCCTGAATAAAACATGACTGATTGGTACTGTCTACCTATCTAACAAACCCTGACTTCCAAAACACAGTTACCAGAACCTGGTGCCTCAGTAAAACAGAGTCACATCAAACCAGCCATAATAAGTTACCATTTGCAAGTATACTTTTATGTAGAAGCTCGAAATGGCTATATGTGCCAGTATCCTGTACACATATAGGGAGAAAGGTGGTTATTACACCTCTTAAATATCACTGGAGAATTTGTGAAAGTGCCAGAGGAACAACGTGGGGTTCTAGAGCACTAGTCAGCATGACGACCCCCCCCCCACACACACACACATTTTATCCTGCCCCACACCAGACCGTTCCTTGCCCTGTTTCCTCTTGCAGGGAGGCTCCTGCTTTGCCCCCCCCATCTCCTCCTCCTCCTCCTCCTCCACCACTCCATTTGTTTCAATGAACAGCCCTTTTATCTATTCTGTAGGTACAAATGAAGCTGTCCAATTTGATCAGGTCTTTGATATGACAGGTTGAGGGAGTCGGGGCCCCTTGAACAGAGCAGGCCTTGTCTGTCAGGGCTGCCTGACACTCCCCATAATAGCCAGATTGATGAGGTTCTGAAAGTAAGGCCCGGCGCGTTTTCAACTCTATTTTGGGTGAAAACACTTCTTGAAAGATCTTGAAAGGAGCTGGCAGTTTAGTAGTTCGAATGATTAATGAGTGCTGGCTCCACTGGGTGGATTTTCTTGGCCGTGCCAGCAACAGTGGGCCTGTTCCAGCAGGCCAGAACATGAAGCTCCCTCTCCCCCCCTCCAAATAACTCTCCCTCTCTCTCCTTTACACACACACCCTCCATGTTTTCCCGGAAATGACACTAAGGCGACAGGCTACGCATATGGAAAAAGTTAAATATAAATAATTGCTGAAAGAGAGGCCTAGCTAAGCAGAGTCAGTGAAAGAGGTTTATGGATTCAGGAACATGGGCCTGCATATGTAGAATGTATTTAAAGATGATAAATATCATTCAGTAAGTCAAGATATTTCCCCCCCCCCCTCCTTTCTAGACTCAGGCAGGAGCTTACGAAGTTCTCTCAAACGAAAGCTCCATAAATTTGGGGAGACAAGCCGGTTGGAGCTTGGTTTCTACAGTCTCCCTTTGAGGTAGGCCTAGCGTTATTGATTGACTACAGCAGACAGCAAAACTCACATCCTTCCCAAAATTTTGCAAAGGAAAATAGGAGTGGTTGTAGAACACACCTGTTCTTATGCCAAGAATTGCCATGCAAGCCTTCCACTTCCAATATTATATTCTGCTTCATTCTCTGCTCTTGCTGCTTGTATGTATCCATTTACTGCATTTGTATTCATTTTTTAAAAAGAGGAGTTTTTTTGGGGGGGACATTATCATCTTGCAATGTTTTCTCTACCAACTGTTCAAAATATCAAAACCAATTGTTCAAAATATCCGTTGATCAAACCAATGGCAGGCTGTGCTATATCATGCCTTAGAATTCAAGCACACAAATTTACCCATATTGACACGTAATGCTTGCTGGTCCCTTAGTGTTGTCATCCTCCAGGTGAGGCTTGAAGATCTCCTGGAATTGCCGCTGATCTGCAGATGTCAGAGATCAGTTTCCCTGGAGAAAAAGGCTGTTTTGGAGGGTGGACTCTATGGCATTGTACCCTGCTGAGTTCCCTCCCCTCCTCAAACTCCACTCTACCCAGGGTTCCACCCCACAAAAAAAATCTCCAGAAATTTCCCAACCCAGAGTTGGCAAATATACTTAATGATCATATGCCTACATAGTTATGTTGCTTATGTACTAACAACAAGATATGTCCCTCCTTATTAGGGTTGCCAGCTCCAGGTTGGGAAATATCTGGAGATTTGGGAGGTGGAGCCTGAGGAGGGCGGGGATTGGGGAGGGACCTCTATGGGGTATAATGCCATAGAGTCCACCTTCTCAAGCGGCCATTTACTCCAGGTGAATTGATCTCTATCACCTGGAGATCAGCTGTAATCCCAGGAGCTCTCCAGCCACCACCTGGAGGTTGAAGCCAAAAATGAGAAATCTTGGGAGGCAGTTGTTATTGGATTTCCACCACCTGGAGGCTGGCAACCCTACTCCTTACACAGCCTTAAACGTTCCATTTCTGCATATGTTTACACTCAATGGCAAGCTGTAAGAACATATGAAGAGCCCTGCTGTATCAGACCATTTGTCCATCTAGTCCAGCATCCTGTCTCACACAGTGGCCAACCAGTTCCTCTGGACAGCCAACAACTGGGCATAGAGGCCAAGACCTTCCTCTGATGTTGCCTCCTGGCTCTGGGATTCAGAGGATTAGTGCCTCTGAATATGGAGGTTCTCCTCAGTCGCCATAGCTAGTAGCCACTGATAGATTTCCTGTGGCAATCACAACGTCCTCTGGCAGCAAATTCCAGATTTTAATCACTCTCTGTGTAAAGAAGTATTTCTTTTTGTACATCTTGAACCTACTGCCCATCAGCTTCATTGGATGCCCTTGAGTCCTAGTATTTTGGGACAGGGAGAAAAATTTCTCCTTGTCAGCTCTCTCCACCCTGTGTATAATTTTATAAACCTCTATCATGTCCTCCCTTAGTTGTCTCTTTTCTAAACTGAAAAGTTCCAGGCTCTTCAGCCTTTCCTTATAGAGAAGGTGCTCCAATCCCCTAATCATCTTGGTTCCTCTCCTCTGTACTTTTTTCAGCTCTGCAATATTCCAAATGAGGCCGCACCATACAGGGGCATTACAATATCAATCATTTTATTCTCAATCTCTTTCTAATAATTTCTAATTTAGAGTTTGCCTTTTTCACCACTGCAGCACACTGGGTTAACATTTTCATTGAACTATCCAGTATGACCTTGAGATCTTTTTCCCTCTCAGTCTCAGCAAGTTCAGATCCCATGAGCAGGACATGGAACATGTAATGTGTATGTGGCACAGTTCAGAAGTGATGGTAAACCAAAATTTGTTGTTATGTGATCACACCTGAATGATCCTCCAGCTTGTACTTCCTTCTCTTGTACTTCCTTCTCTTCCTCCTGTCATGGGTAGTGATCTAATGAACGGCTCTCTCTTCATGTCTGAGCCATAAACCATGTTTTGCTCTGTTCCCTGCAAACCAGGATTCCAAACTCTGGTTTAATCCTGGAGCAAGCAAACTATAGTTTGTGGTTTGGATATAAAAGTTTCAATTAGATGTGCATTTAATTAGATGAATCAAAGAGAAGTTTTTAATCAGAGCCACATACAAAAGAAGAGTGAGCATGTGGGTCCCCCAACCTTGTTTGCCAGAAACCATGCCTTATCATTACAGCCAGACATATGAAATAGCCTTATACTGGGCCAGATCTCTAGTTTAGTTTTGTCTACTGTAGCTGGTAGTGGTTCTTCAGGGTCTTAGGCAAAGAAGGATTACCTCAGCTCCTGAAATGCCAGGGATTCAGTCTGGAACTCTGCATGCAAAGCCAATGTCCTGCCACTGAGGTCCCTCCCATACACCTGAACCATACCCACATATGGGCATGGGGAACATGCTCTTTGCCATTAGGGAGTGCCATGGGCCCCTTCTCCATAAATCCAGGAGCAATCTGATCCCAATCTTTCTGTACCAATGGAAAAAGAGTTCACTGCCCTTTCCTTTCTTATCTTCGGATGGATTTTCTTTAGGCTCTTTGATTTACTTATAGACATTGGCCTCATTATTCTGGAAAATGCTTGCTCCAGTTTTGGGTTCTGCCATCTGCATCTCCTAACACCTGGGTCTTTGCACAGCCCTGACAGATCTATCACTGGAGAGAGGCTTTTCACTGACCTGCTGAAATGGAAACATCCAAAGAAATGTTTTCTCTGTGCGCACACGTGCAGGCATGTAGAGATCAAGCTAAGCCTGGCTTGTCTTTGATCTGTGTCCAGATCCCATTAGTCATCTTCATCGGGACATCTCTAGCCTAGTGTGCCTCAGAACGGCAGGGAGCTCCCAGAGAAGAAAAGCTCTTCCTACTTCTGCCTTCATGCAGAGTGCAGTGGCTTATTCATTCATTCCCGTCTGGCTTTCTACTTGAGTCTGCTCAGCCATTTCCAGCTTGATCTATGGCTAACAGGGAAAGATTGTGTTCATTGTCTCCAGAGAGAGCTGCTGTTTGATACAGGATTCTAGCAGGAATCTGCGAGAACAGGCCAGGTCTGGGAGATGTGGCACACACTGATGGTCTTTTATTGATTGATTAATTGATTGATTGATTTGATTTATACCCCACCCTCCCCACCAGGGATTTGGGGTAGGGATTTGTTGTTATCAAATAGGACAATGGTGGCATTCCTAGACACACTTCATATTAAGTACCAGCATAGTATAAGGAATAGTAGGGTTGCAGTAACATGCGCCAGATAAATTGGGGGGAGAAGCAAGGCTATTTCCTCTGGAGGAATTTGACCCGCAGTTGCGTGACCACACCTCCCTTTGAAGCTGCAGGGACAACCCACCACTGTGTGATCAGATGCAACCAGGGGTGAGTCGGGGTGTTGTGGTTTTTTTGCCGTTTGTTTCCGATGTCCTTAAACAAGGAATCAATGAATCGCATCTCAACACTGAGGGCTCCCTATGGAGTGTGCGATGATATGCATACTGAGAAGGGGGGTGGGGAAACGGCACGGAGTTGAAATGGCCTGATCAGACCATCCCAACGCTATGAGAGTGCGCTGGAGTGATCAGACAGGGGAAAGTCCATCTGTGTCCTGTAGCAACCAGTTTGCTATTCGACTTTCCCTGGTGTCTTTTAACTCTGCTTCTGCAGCAGAGCAAAATGGGATTGTCGATGGCTGCGGGGCGCTTCCCAGATGTTGTTGTCTGATTACGCCCTTTAAATCTGCCCAGCATTCGCACCTATGGTGGGTCTAATTGTGCGTGTGATCGCAGCCTAGGTTGACTTGGGACCTGGGTTCAAATCTCTGCTCAGGCATACAGTCTGAGGGTTCTCCCCATAGGGTCCCCCCCCCAAGAAAACAGCTACAGGGCAACCCCATATAAACTGATGTTGCAGTGCTGGGAAAAGGGCCATTACAATTCTTTGCTCCTGTACTATTTCCCTGATCAAAAATCACTCCCCCTTCAGGTGCTTTAAGCATTGGTAGGACAAAAACTACAAGCACTAGGGTTGCCAGCTCCAGGTTGGGAAATACCTGGAGATTTTGGAGGTGGAGCCTGAGGACGGTGGGGTTTCAGGAGGGGAGGGACTCCACTGGGGTATAATGCCATAGAGTCCACCTTCCAAAGCGGCCATTTTCTCCAGGTGAACTGATCTCTATCACCTGGAGACAAGCTGTAATCCCAGGTGATCTGCAGCCCCCACCTGGAGGTTGTAGAAACGACAGAGAGATCACAGGAAGGAGGCAAACAATTATGAAAACAACCGCGATGTAGTATTATGAAAATATATTTAGACTGCTATTTTGCAGTGAGTAGTGTTTCTTCAACAAATAATAAAGATGTATACATGATACACACTACGGAATTTGCACCTGGAGGTTGGCAGCATTATTATACAGGTAACTTTAGTAAAAGTTTAAAGCAGCTGCTGAGGGAGGGGGCATTTTTCAGTTCAGTAATCTGGACTGAAATTAATTTCACTCTTGCAGCTAAACTACATGTTTGGGTTCACGAACCCCCAGTGCCCTATATCTTTCACCCCAGACACTCAAAAGCCATTTGCACAATCCAGAAATGGTCTGCAATATAAGCAATTATAAAGTATAAGTAGGTGGCACACTAATCATGTCATCTTTTTTTTTTTTTAAACCCTCTTGCTTCAGTTTGCTGGAGACTCCTACCTCAAAGACTATCAAAAGCCGGTTACTGGAATGGCAGGGAACTTCCAACCAAAGTTGAGGGAAAATAAGGGTTTTAGGTCCTTTAACATTCTCTTTACTCATGTTGACTAGTGGCCTTGGGCAAATCCCCACACTGTCAGCCTAACCAACCCCACAAGGTTGTTGTGAGGATAAAGTGGAACAGAGGAGAATGATGAAAGTTGCTTTGGATCCCCATGAAAGAGAAAGGCAGAGTATAAATGAAGTAAATCATAATAAAGAAGTTAATAAATGTGCACACAAACCAGCAGTTAAAAAAGGAGAGGAAATTAGAGTTTTTCCAACATGGTAAGGTAATAATAGTGAGAAGAATGTCTTGTAGCACTGTTGTCTCTCTGTCTCTGGTGCATCTTGCAACATAATCTTCGTTTAATTGGAAGTAAGTCCGCTGGGTTCAATAGGACTTACACCCAAGTAAATGTGCATAGGATTGTAGCCTTAAATAGAAAATGCTGCTGAAACACTTTTGCAACTCTCCATTGACCTATCAATTCTTGGCAGCTCTGGATATGACCACATTAGGAAAACAGTGTTCAGCTGGGCATCTTAGTTCAAGAAGGGTGTTGACAAGCCAAGAAGGGATTCGGAGGAGAGCTACAAAGATGATAAAGGATTTCAGGCAAATCCTATGATGAAAGGCTAAAGAGAATGGATATATGTGAACTGCAGGGGAGGAGATTAAGAGAAGAAATGCTGACAGTCTTCCAGTTTTTCAAAGGACACCAGAAGGAAGGGGGGCAACTACCTCCGCTCTTCCCATCAAAGATAGGTCAGGACCCAGTGGTTGGAAACTGCAGGGAGGATGCATTCAGTTGCATGTTAGGAAGAAGGCCCCAGCTGAACTATGGAAGATGCTCGTTCTGTCTTCTTTCTCAGAGGTTTCCAAAACGTATTTCACAAGGAATGCTGTCAGGAAGATAGAATGCTTTTTGAACAGACTCTCTTGATGAATCTGCTCGGATTGTCTGGCTCAATATCTGATATTCAGTCTCACCCACCTTTTGGGTTGCCAACCTCCAATTGGGGCCTGGAGTTCTCCCAGAATTACAACTGATCTCCAGACTACAGAGATCTGTTTCCCTGGAGAAAAGGGCAGCTTTGGAGGGTGGACTCTTATATCATCACGTCCCTGCTGAGCTCTCTCTTCTCTCCAAACACTGCCGTGTACAGGGTTCGCCCCAAATCTTCAGGAACTTCCCAACCCAGAGTTGGCAACTCAGATTTCCTCTTATGGTCAGCCATGTTGCTGCAGTGATAGCAGAAACCCAAATGAGCAGGATTCTCTTTAGACTCTAGAGTCTATATGGTAACCCTGTTCCCTCTGGGATCTTTGGCAGGGCTTGTTCAAGGTTGCCATTGCAAGCAAGGTACCCCCATCACCTCCTGGGCCTATGCCACCACTGACTTGGCCGTGCACTGCCAACTCTGAGCTGAGAAATTCCTGGAGATTTGGGGGGGGGGACCTGGGAAGGGCATGGGCTGGGGCGGAAAGGGACCTCAATAATGCATAATGCAGCCCTGACCTGGATAGCCCAGGCAAGCCTGATCTTGTCAGATCTCAGAAGCTAAGCAGGGCCAACCCTGGCAAATACTTGGATGGAAGACCACCAAGGAATATCAGGACCATGACATGGAGGCAGGCAGCAAGCCACTTCTCTGAACAACCTTGCCTACCAGCTCCACTAGGGGTCACCAGAAGTCAGCCATTACTTCCCCGGGCATGCCTGTGTGTGCCTGCAGGGCTATTTTGGGGCAGGAATGCACAGAAATGGAGTTCCGGCTGGCTCCCGAGTTGGCCACACCCAGCAGAAACTCATTAGCATAATAGGCCACACCCAACAGCAGAAACTCATTAGGATTGGCTACCTTAGGGGGCTTAACATGCAAAGGAGTTCCTGCTCCAAAAAAAAAGCCCTGGGTTTTGACAACAAACAAGATAAACAGAGTAAGAAGTAAAAGGTGGGTGTGGCTGGATGACCACATTTCTGGTGTCATGGGTGTGTGGCCTAATACGCTAATGAACTGTGCTGTCAGAGGTGTGGCCTAATATCCTAATGAGTTTCTGCTGTTGGGTGTGGCCCAATATGCTGATGAGTTTCTGCTGTTGGGTGTGGCCTAATATGCACACACACAGAATTATAAAAAAATAATGCATTATACCATAGAGTCCGCCCTTGAAAGCAGCCATTTTCTCTAGGGGAATTGATCTCTGTAATCTGGAGATCAGTTACAGTTCTAGATCTCCAGGCCCCACCTGGAAGTTGGCAACCCTTTTTTGGACCCTGCAGCCCAGAGCACCAGCCCAGGAGCTGATACAGGCTGTAGTTTTGTGTGCACTTACCTGAGATTAAACCCCACTGAACATAGTGGGACTTACTACTGAGTAGACATGCATAGGATTGTGCTGGCAGTCACATGCCCTGCCCCTGGAGGCTGGGAGTGAGCTCTGCAGGGTAATTGGTATCCTCTTTGTTGGCTGGAGCATAAGAATAAAAAATACAAAATCCTGTCAGATTTATGATATGGTTATGTGGTGCCTTATTTTATTTTTCAGCAATCTGCTTTACAGCAGCTTTACAGCAGTTTTCAGCCCTAATGATTCAGAAATACGCACATTGCTTTGGAGCTATAGCTAGCTGCTGCTTTTCATTTAAAGAACAAAGAAAGAGCTTATCCCCCAAAGACAAGATGGGAAAAGATAATTTGATTGCTTTTCTCGTTTGCTCCAGTTTTCCATCTTATTCATAGTAGATATTTATGTGGAACTGTGTTCAACCAGCTTAGGGGCTCTTTTAAGGTTGCCAGGTGGGGGCGCTCCCAGGTCCATCTTGGAGTTTTCTTGTCATCATGCTTGGCATGTCAACAATCTAGCATTTTGGCCAAATTCTATGACTACCATAGAGTTTGGGGCCAAAATGCTATAGGGTTGACATGCCTGGCATGATGATGTCACTTCCAGGTGATGTCATTGCGCCAACCAAGTGGACACAGGAGGGGGCTATTTGGGTGGGGCTTCTCCCACTGGCCAACTGGCTGGTGGCAGATTGGAACCCCCTGAAATCAGTGGAAAACCCACCCCAACCAGGGGTCTGGCAACCCTAGGCTCCCTGTCTAGGACAGGGGCCCCCAATGTGATGTCCATGGTTGCCATGGGGCCCACTGACACCTTGCCTGGTGCCTCCCAAACGTTTTCAGATAGTGGGTGGTGTTCTTGGCCAGCACGGCTTCTGATTGACTATTGAAGATCTAAAATAGTGTTGGTTTGGTGGCCCCTGCCAACACAGGATTGGTGTCATTCTGTCTCTCAGTCCTCTTTCCCAGCATATAGTTTTATGTCATCTCTCTTCTTCCCTGCACTTGGACTTTCTCTGGTAGTTTGTGTGGCTCAACCTCTCACCACATCCATTTTGTGACTGGGCCCGCAACCCTACGTCAGGATTCCAAAGCTGCCCGCAGGCCGAAAAAGGTTGGGAGCCCCCTTGGCTTAGGAAGCTGCCCTGTAACAGTTCCACGTCAGCTGTGATTTCCCCTGTAGCAGGTGTCTGTTCCCTTGCACCCCATTCTACCCGCTTTCTTCTAATGGACGAGGATTGTGTTGGGACACATACAGGCGATTGGGGACATGGGTATTGCACGACAGGGCCAGGTTGGTTGATGCTGAACATAGAAGGCCACTTGAAGGAGGCCGGCTCTTCACTCGCTTTTCCCCAGACAGCTGAACTCTTTGGAGTGACTGGCCCTGTCAGGATTGTCAGTGAGTGATTAATGACCAACAACCTTGAAATTGCCCTCATTGCCACTTTGGGTATTGTTTGGCCTGATGCTTAATGAGTTCGGACATACTTTTGCAAAGCTCTTTACTGAGGCAGCTGTTTAGTCTCATGTCTTCATGTGCTGATGGAGTGGTGCGTGTTGTGCGTGTGAGAAAGAGTGAGAGCGAGAGAAAAGGAGCGGCAGAGGGGAAGAAGAAGGTGTGTACATGCAATCCCCAGTGCTCACATCACATTTAACAGTATTAGGTGACATTTGGTTAGGGAGGTTTCTGAATTTCCCTCATCTGAATTTCTCCTCCGCTTTTGAAGTGCCTGGCTTTTCTTTCCATAGCAGAGCTGATCCATAGGAGGTGCATTTGGATATTAACAAATCAAATAGGTAAAGGTAAAGGTTCCCTTGCTCGAAAGCCAGTCGAATCCGACTATAGGGTTGCGGTACTCATCTCCGTTTCAAAGCTGAAGAGCCAGCGCTGTCCGAAGACGTTTTCCGTGGTCATGTGGCTGGCATGACTAAACACCAAGGCGCACGGAACGCTGTCACCTTCCCACCGAAGTGGTACCTATTTATCTACTTGCAATTTCTTGCTTTCGAACTGCTAGGTTGGCAGGAGCTGGAACTAGAGACGGGAGCTCACTCCGTCATGTGTTACTCTTGGGTCTCAAACTGCTGAACTGCTGACCTTCCGCAGCCTGCAGTTCAGCGTCTTAACCACTTGAGCCACCGCAGCTCCAATAACAAATCAAATATCATACAACAAAACAGCTGTTTTCATTCATGTTGTTATATTTCACTATTTAAAAATGAATGGCATCCATGTCACTGAGCGTGCCTTATTCTGGGCCTTGCTAGGTGGTTTAGAGTTCACAGAGGACAGACGGAAGAGAAGAGAGGAGAGGATATGAATGTCTTCCTCTTCTCCCATCCCGCTTCCTTTGTGTGCCAGCCTGATGCCATGGCAGAAACCACCACTGCATCGACCAGGACAGGCTGGCAGGAGATCTGTGCAAATGGAGGGCGTGGCTACATGTTACAAAGTCCTCGTGGGTTTTTTGGTGGAAATCTGACACGGATGTGCAATGGGAATGTTGTGCCTCCTGGTTGCATGCTGGCCCTTTTTTGTTCACAACCGCTTCGGCCTGCCTTCCTGTTCTGTGATTGCTTCCACAAACTGCCCCATGGAGATACATGGCTGCAAGAGGAAGAATGGCATGGAAAGAAAGGGACTCAAAGGGAAAAGTTTCTCTGTGTTGCTACCAGTCTTTTAAAAGGGGGTTTCAGTGATGTGGGGTAAGTCACTTGATCTCTATTTAAAACCAACTCCCCCCAGGACTTGGTTCAACCCATGACTCCCCACCCTCTTACAGGGATCAGCTGGTTTTGCCGAGTCATCGCGTAGTTGCTGTACTTTTCTTTATTAGATTTGAATTTTACATACCCCTTCTCACCCTGGACTTTCACTGAATAAATCTGAAGGCACATTTGTTCCACTAGTCCAGGTCATTTTCACCCACTCTGACTGGATTTATTACTTTTTTGATTGCATTTTGCCCTATCTATATGCCATGAGAAATTTGAGACCTCTGACATTTTCCCTAATCCGCATCTGTTTGACAGTGAAGCACCCCTGAATTATTTGCTACAGCTTCCCCTCTCCCACCTTTTGTAACTTTGATTTAAAGGAGATTGCAAAATAATGATACACTGCATGCATCTTAGGAAGTGAAGATGAACCTGGAAATGCTTATCTGCTGAAATAAATTTTACTCAGTCTATAAGGTGCCATGAGTCTCCTCTTTAGTTTAATCCATCTGATGAGACCTGACTGTTGCCACCAGTGTTCCCTCTAAAATGAGTTAGTGTGAGCTAGCTCACAGTTTTTTAGCCTCCAGCTCACACATTTTGTCTTAGCTCAGGAAGGAGGGCTCCGGAGCAAACTAATTTATACAGTAGCCAAATCACTCGCTCACAACTTTAATGCTAGCAGCTCACAAAGTAGAATTTTTGCTCGCAAGACTCCACAGCTTAGAGGAAGCATTGGTTGCCATAGGAGAGGTTTACAAAGGGCACCATTTTATATACACCACCCATGAGGTCCAGTTCCTTTTGTAGTATAATTTGGACTGTCCAGCAGTATCTGCAGTCTCTGGAGTTAAGCCACAGAACAAGTTTTAACGGCTGGGATCTGTCCTGAAGTCTGCGCACTTATAAATATTTGAAGGCATCTGGCTTGTCAGATCTTCTTCAGTTATATCTCTTCAGTTATACCACTTTGCAGTGATGCAAAATGCCAGCAGGTCACTGCTGATTTATGGCAACCTTGTAGGGTGTTCAAGGCAAGAGGTGAACAGAGGTGATTTACAAATGTCTGCTTCTGTGTAGCAACCCTGGACTACCATGGTGGTCTCCTCTCCAAATACTACCCAGGCCAATCCTGCTTAGCTTCTGAGATCTGACAAGATAAGGCTAGTTGGGGCCATTAAGGTCTCTTTACATCTCATGTCAATTTCATTCTGCACCGATGACCTTCATTTTGTTTGCATGCTTTTTCTTTCTTTTTTTTCAGCACTGGGGATGCTGCCCTTTGCCTTCTCTCTGATCCCTTCTCAAGTCAATACCATCTGGGGACCAAACCTCATGCAACTCCTTTTAAACTCCCCCCCATCATTTTTAATTATTTATTCAGCAATCCAAGACTAGCAAAGTCTTGTATCACTAGACTCATGTTGCTTGTAAAAAAATTAAATTTAAAAATAAGGGGGAAATGAAGCTTGTATACCGATGAAGGGGGGGAGGATGGCGGAAGGTGCAGGGTGGGCGGAATGACCTCGATGGGGGCAGGGGAGTGACCTTCGAGCGGCAGCAAAAGGGGGGGAATCTGAGGGAACCTATACTCTTCTGAACAAGAGAAAAATCAGCCATGTCCCCAATCCAGATGAGATCCCCACCTCAACACACACTCCTTTTCAAGACCATGTCATTGGCCTATTATGCACGGGTATTTCCCCTCACTTTCACCATGCATGTCTGTCAGGTTTTCTTTTGTCGTTCTGCATTGATTTTCCTCCCTTCAGCACTCAATTCGCTTTCTGGTTGCTGTTTCCCCGGGTTCTCTGAGAGTGCTTTTGTGCTGATTTCTCTCTTGTTTTGGAGAAGATTTGAAATCAGTCCTCCTCACCTAGGCTGCTTTAAGTTTCAATAGGTTTTCTATTCCCCCGAGGGGGGTGCCCGCTTTAGGGGCATCCAATCCACCAGCCCAGATCTGGCCAGTGGGGAAAAACCCACCCCCAAAGTGCTGGGATTGCAGCAATGTGCCCGGCGCAATGACGTCATCCTGGCGACATGCCTAGCATGATGACGTCACTTCTGGGTGACGTCGTTGTGGTACACACGCTACACGTGCACGACAGAAGACCCCGGACAGGATGCTTGGTCCCCCTGCTAGCAGAAGATAGGGACCTGGCAACCCTAAGCTCCAATAAAGGGGGGAAACCTGGTAATAATCTTGTGCTGTCTGTTTTCCCTATTGAGAGGTAAAGCAACTGGGAGGGGGGACAGCCTCAGAGAGGAAAATAACAAAGGGAAAGAGTTAAGCCCTCTCTCCTTTCCTCTGCAGCTCCAATCCAGATTGGGCCTCCCCAAGGCTGTTTTTTACATGGCTGGAGTTCCAGTCACAGAACTCCATGGTCACATGTAGCTTGTTCCACTTTTTAAGTAGGAGATGCCAGGTCAGAGACGAAGAGAAGGGGGCAGAGCATCTCTGCATCTCCCTCTTTCAGTCTTGGGAAAGGCTCAGGACATATGGAGAGGTGCTAATGAGCGTGCTCCTCATCTCCTTTGGGAACAAGGTCAATGAAATGGTGATTGTTCCTTTCAGAAGCTGTCCTCACTGTTCCACAGAAACTGGCCTCTCTTTCATGGATGCGCTCTGAATGACTGTACAATCCTAAACAGACTTCCGTCCTTCTCAATCCAGTGAAGTCAATGGGCCTTGAAAGGTGTAACTCTGTTTAGGACAGTGTCAGCTGAGTTCTAACACCAGTGCCGTTCCGTTCATTGAGCTGGCCCAGAGGAAGGACACCAATGAGGCCTGCCGCTCTGTCCACAGGGATGGATCAGTTCCATCTAGGAGTTTTCTGTTTCCACGGCGGTCCTTTGCCCCTTTTGCATCTGCCAGCAGTATGTTGGAACAACCCTCTAGTGAGGGCTGAGTTTATTGCAGTTTGAGTTCTCTGTTAAAACAATACCATGAAACAAATGCATTTGGAAATCTGGGATGTGTTTGTACGTTGGAGATTTATTACTCTGGTGGCTTCCAGGGGGACATGGCCTTTCATTCCCTTCCTTATTGGAACAGATCCGATTGCAGAGTTGAAAGAGATCAGCAGTTCTGATTTATTTGAAGAAGGAAGCTGGGGAAATGCAGCTTTCTGTGTTCCTGGCTTGGACCATCCAGACTCTCTCAGCCAGGAAATGCAGCGATGCTTTGGTTTGTGTTTGTTTGGCCCCGGCTGGGCCCCAGACCCTGTCCTTGACATTTTAAAGGAAACCTGCCTGGCTTAGGTGGTTGCAAAACTTCCCAATTTGTCTTCCCAGTTGACGGTGCTTGTTCTTGATCCTCAAGCCTTCCTTTCTCGTTTCTCCTTGCTTTTTTTTTTTTTTTTTTTTGCTTTTGCCTTGAGACTCATTATAAGGTTCAGTGGCCTGATTAGGAGGAGAGAGCCTCATTTTTTATCTCTCCGCTTGTGATGAATCCTCCCCGATCGCCTTTTCCAAGCCCAGAAATTACACAAGGGCCCGAGATGCCGGAGCAGAAAGAACGCAGCTGCTTGGATCAGAGTCAGAGATCGTGCTGGAGGACTCTTTTTATGCTTTTCCAAACTCGTCGGCTCCTGCTTTCTCTCAGCTCTCCCCGCTCAACAGTCTGACAAGGAGGATTACGATGCTCCAAAACCAGAACCAAGAGAAGAGCTGATGTTGGCTTCATTCTGCCGCATGCCAGCAAACGGTCATCTTGACTGTTACCCAGTCCCTGCCGAAATTCATTTCCTGCTACAGCCACCTTGTTCCGCTCTGTAGACTGGGCTGGAGTAATGTTAGCAGGGCAGACGCTGTTGAGAAAGTATTCTACTGCCTGTAAAATCAAAAATCTATGGCATTGATAAGGTGATGGTTGATCCACCCTTTGCACGCCTCCTTGTGGTGTAGAGTTCTAATTCTCCTTGTGGTGTGGAGTTCTAATTCTGCAAGCACCGCCATGTTTCCAGAGTTTATACAACTGTTCACAGAAAACACCGAATTTGGTTTGTGGCTCTTCATATTGGTTGCCTATTTTGTTTGCTTATTGCACGAATCTTTGGGAAATATTATTTATGGTGGTTTCAGTCTTAGTATACTTTATGGGTTTTATGGTGAATAGAAGCTGCCTCATGAGTAGAGTTGTCAGGTTCTCTCTCCCCACCACCACCACTGACAGAGGTTTGGAGGGGTTAGGTTGCCAGCTCCACATTGGGGAATTCCCGGAGTTTGGGGGTGGAGAGCCTGGGGAGGACAGGGTGCAACGGTATACAATGTCATAGAGCAGGGGTGTCAAACATGAGGCCCGGGGGGCCAGATCAAGCCCCTGGAGGGCTTCTGTCAGGCCTGCAGTGGAACTGGCTGTCTTCTGCTTCTTCCTTCCAGTTCTGCTGCTGCTGCATCATTGTAGGTTTGCAGCTTACAGATACACACCTGAACAGCATACTCGAGATTGAAACAGCACAGACATTTTGATGCAGTACTTCAGAGCAAGAGGTGTCAGTGATCAGACACTGTTAAATAAACAAAATATCGCAAGACTGCTAATTTTTTAAGCATGTTTTTATTTTAAGTAAAAAAAACACCCTTTGTGTTTGTGTCCTTTATAAAGTTTATATCTCCGCTACCTGGCATTACATTTTATGACACGCATGGCCCGGCCCGACAAGGTCTCATTTATGTCAGATCTGGCCCTCATAACAAATGAGTTCGACACCCCTGTCTTAGAGTCTACCCTCCAAAGCACCCATTTTCCCCAAGGGAGCTGATCTCTGTAGTTTGGAGATGACGTGTAATTCTGGGGAACCCCCAGGTCCCACCTGGAGGCTGGCGAACCTTTGGTTAAGCTTTGCAAGAGATGCATTTATTCAATGACTCATGGGGTCGCGAAGAGTCGGACTCGACTGTGCGACTGAACAGCAACACAATAAAACAGTGCCCAATTGGGTGGATACCCTTTCTACTTTGAGACTGCTATGGAGTCTTCTGAGAGCTGCACGCTCTGTGTAACTGAGCACACAGTACTGGAAATAAATGTATGATTAAAGGTTAGCTAAAATCTGGTGCCAAGCGTCACACAATGCATCAATAATTTTGGCATTTTGCTGCCGTGGGATGTGGTAATGATCCCTACCTTAGATGACTTTAAAAGTATGCTAGCTGCAACAAGACATATTTATGGAGAATAATAAAGTTTGAGTCCAGTGGCATCCTTAAGACCAACAAAGTTTTATTCAAAGTGTCATGAAACCTTCCTATTTCGGGGCAGTGTTTCTCTGAACACCAGCTGCTTGGGGGGTGGGTCATCTTCCAGGGACAGCTGGTGCTTTCCTGTCCTGCTTATAGGCTGTCTTGGGAGGACATCTAGCTGGCCAGTGCTGGGGAAGAGGATGCTGAGTTAGGTGAGCCTTAGAGCTGATTCAGCAGCATTGTCCTTATGTTATCAGAGGCTTGAGTTTGAATCCCAGTGAGCTGTGAATGCACTGTCTTAAGCTGTTTGCTCAGCTTTATCTATAAAATTGTAATTTGGATCATTAGATGCTGCCACCATTTTTATCCTACACCTTTCCCCTGGGAAACACACTGCCATCCTTTCAGGCACTTCCCGATCCGTTAAAGCAGCCATCTTCCTTCATAGCAGTTTCTTACAGTATACTGAGAGAGCTCATCTTGGGCTGGGTTTGTTTGGGTGCTTCCATTCTTTCCATCACAGCCGTGTGGGTGGCTTTAGTTTCTGTGGCTCTTCTGCTGCCCCAGAACTTATGCAGATTGGTACAAGACCTGTAGCCGTCTTCCTATAGGCAAGGCTTGCCAGCTCCCAGGTCCGTGTGGGGGATCCCCCAGTGTCAGGGGCTTCTCCCCACCACAGACCAGCTGGCCAGCAGTGGAAACCCTGCCCCTAAACAGGGACATCACCACACAATATCCCTGACACAATGATGTCACCCATGATGTCCCTGCCCACCCCTGGAACGCCCCCCCCCAAATCCCCCCACCGGAATGACGAGGGGACCTGGCAACCTTTGTCTGTTGCCTGCTGTGAGCTGCAATGTGGCATGCTCTGAACTGCAGGTTGGTAGTCAGCTGGAGGCAGTCAGATAAAGGCAGGTTCTATTTCAGAGCGTTAGAACTTACAGAAACCACTTGCTGGATTAGACTACGTAGTAATGCATCTCCCAGCTCCCAACCAGATGCCTTCAGGAACAGACCTTTTTTTTTCTTTCACTGCCACTAATATTTTGAGCTACATTGCCTCTGAACATGGAGGTTCCACTAACCATCATGGCAATTAATAACCCTGACTGCCTTGATTTTAAGAACGTCAGAAAGAGCCTTACTGGATCAGATCACTGGTCCATCCAGCTCGGCATCCTGTCTCACAGTGGCCAACCAGTTCCTCTGGAGGTCTGATGCTGCTTTCTGGTATTCAGAGGTTTACTGAACGTGAAGGTTCCCTTAAGTCACCATGCCTAGTAGCCAATGATAGATCTGTCTAATCCCCCATTAAAGCAGTCTGTGCCTGCAGTGTCTGGCTGTGAATTCCATATTTTAATTGCTTGTTGTGTAAAGAAGTATTTCCTTTTGTCTTTCCTGTTGCCCATCAGCTTCATTGGATGCCCTCAGGTTCTAGTATTTTGAGTGGGGGGGGAGTTCTCTTTGTCAGTTCTCTCCACTCTGGGCATAATTTTATAAACCTCTATCATGTCCTCCCAGTGTCTTCTCTTTTCTAAACTGAAAAATCCCAGATTCTTCAGCCTTGCCTGATAGGGAAGGGGCTGCAGCCCCCTAATCATCTCGGATACCTCCTCCTGGACTTTTCCTGTTCTGCAATGCCTTTTTTGAGACATGGTCTTGACCAGAACTACCCACTGTATTCCAAGTGAGGCTGCATCATAGATCTATACAGGGGCATTATAATATCAGCCGTTTTATTTTCAATCCCTTTCCTAAAAAAGATTTTTGTCTGGTCTTCCTTCTCCCCTCCCCATCTTCTGTTGGTCACATTTTTTATCCTAGCCCTTCCTCTAAGGAACTTGTTGCAACTTGACTTCCTGCCTTGTATCCTCATAACCCTGTAAGTAGCCTAGACTGAGAGTGAGAGACTGCCAGTGAGCAAGCTTAATGGCTGATTGGGGATTCGAACCTGGAACTGCTACTGTCCTACTGCAGTAATTGACTCATGACACCACACAGGCCCTGTCTTCTGGAATTTTCTCCATCCCTCTTCCCTATGGCCATTTCTCCCAAGGAGCTTTTGTTTCTCTCACACTTCTCCTTCTCCGTCTCTGCACAGATGGGTTCTGTTTGCCATTAGCTTCCCCTCGCCTGCCCCCAGGAGCCAATTGGAGCACTAATTCTCATGTGTTTTTTGGGCAAGTCTACTTTCTTTCCCTGGATGAATTGTGGTTTCTTAGTGTCATTAATCATTTTCCCTTTACAAATGGGATCTGGAGCTGGAAACATTGCTCCTTTATTTACTGACAAGATGACCTGGCATTCTGGCAGCTGTCCACTGAGCTGGCGTCTGGAAGATTAAGTGAAGGAAAAGCCTCTGGGCAAATTCCCCACAGCAAACTCCGAGTCCCCCCCTTCCCTCTCTAAACACTGGGCTCATCCGGGAGGGCTTCCGCCAAGACCCCAAGCGTTCAGCCAGCCCCAGAGTGTAGATGAATCCCTAGCCAAGAGCTGGAAGTGCTCCACCAATCTGCCAATGTTCCAACCAGCAGCAGTGCTAGAGAGATCTTTTGGATGGGAGGCCGACCTAGTTTGTGTAGATTTTATCCATCCAGGAGGCATGTTGTGTGCAGGGGATACAGAAACCAGCAGTGGTGATAGAGCAGTGGTTCCCTGGTGGAATACTTCTGCCCTTGAGCATTGCTGAATGGGGACAGAAATCCAACACCTTTATCAGAGGGCTTCAGGGGTACAGATGCTTGAACACTTGCCTGGTTCACCTGAAGAGTCAGTTATAGTAGATATAAATTACCTGCCTACCATTTTTCTTCTTCTCACATTGACACGGAGAGTACTCCATCGTTCTGTGTGATACCTCTGAGGATGCCAATTACAGCTGCTGGCCAAACATCAGGTACTACAATGCCAAGACCATGGCCATACAGCCCAGAAAATCTACAACTAGTCAGTCTTTCAATGCACTGTCTGTTTGTCAACCAGTTTGTGCTTGTTCAGCAGGTTGCTTCACCGTATTTCTTCCTAAAACTGCAATTGGCTTTTTATGGAGCCGTGGCCACCATTTTTTCCACTGAGCCACCTGAGGGCTTTTTTTTAAAAAAAAAGATAATTGCTATTACACACTGACATTCTAACGGACTAATACCAGAGTCTCTGAATTCCCAGCTTTCATTTAATTTCTCTAGACCTTTTTGTTGTGGAGTTATAAGAGGTGCGCTTTTCCCCTGCAAATCAGGCCCCCGGAGGGCTTCTATCAGGCCCACGGTGGAACTGGCTGTCTTCTGCTTCTGCTTCCAGTTCTGCTGCTGCTGCGTAATTGTAGGTTTGCAGCTTACAGATATACACCTGAACAGCATACTCAAGACTGCAAGGGCACAGACATTTTGATGCAATAACTCAGAGCAAGAGGTGTCAGTTATCAAACACTGTTACATAAACAAAATATTGCAAGAGTGCTAATGTTTTCAGCATGTTTATATTTTAAGTTAAAAAAAAACCTTTGTGTTTGTGTCCTTTATAAAGTTTATATCTCTACTACCTGGCATTACATTTTATGACACACACGGCCCAGCCCAACAAGGTCTCATTTATGTCAGATCTGGCCCTTATAACAAGTGAGTTCAGCACCCCTGGATTAGAGGGAGCATTGTTGGGGATCCCTGGTTTATTGTATTGAATGCACCTGGCTTACTGTATTGAACACATACAAAGTGCCTTATACTGAGTCAGATCTATGACTGGGTTGGAAAAAGGGAATCTAGAGAACTTTTTCTCCCTCCCTTGTTCAACATTTTAGAACTGGGGGAAGGAGGAACCTGATGAAGTTGATGGGCAGAAGATTCAGGACTGACAAAAGGAAAGTACTTTTTCATTCAAAGAGAAATGAATGTCGGGAATTTATAGACACAGGGATGGCCTCTAGTATAGGTAGGGTGACCAACCCCAGGTTGGGAAATTCCTGGACTTTTGGGGTGATGCCTGGGGACAGCGGGGGTTGGGGAGGGAGGAACCTCAGTTAGGCATAATGCCATTGACATCACCTTCCAAAGCAGCCATTTTCTCCAAGGGAACTGATCTTTGCAGCCTGGAGATTAGTTGTAATTCCACGAGATTGCCATGCCTCACCTGGAGATTGGCATCCCTAAGTATAGTTGGCTTTAAAAGGGGATTAGACAAAATATGAAGGATGGCCACAGTGGTTATCTTCAATATTCAGAGGCAGTCATTCTGGTAGGACAATTATGGGAGAGGGTTTGGACTCTATGAGCTGCTTGCAGGCCTTCTAGAGGCATCTGGTTGGCCTCTCTGTAGAACAGAATTTCACTACACAGACCATTGGTCTGAGCCAGCAATTCAGAGAAACGAGTAGAGAGATCATTATAATGCCATAACAGTATAGATTCAAGTGGGTAGTTGTGTTGGCCTGAAAGAGCAGAACAAAGTTTGAGTCCAGTGGCACCTTTAAGACCAACAAAGTTTTATTCTGGGTATATAAGTTTTTGTGTACATGCATCTGAAGAAGTGCTAAAAGCTTTGTTGGTCTTAAAGGTGCCACTGGACTCAATCTTTGTATAATAATATGGCAGTTCTGATTGAAAAACCAAAAAACAAAACCTCTGATGGCAAGGGGAAATGGCTACCATGGGAAAATGGTGCTAATGTGAGCTGATCTGGGAACGTACAGGCTTTCATGTTGATTTTTGTGCCACCCCATTTTTACTGCAGTGTTTCCCAAGACACAGTAAAGCACATTTGGGATTTTTGTTGTTCAGTCGCACAGTCAAGTCTGACTCTTCGCAACCCCATGGACCAGATCACGCAAGGCCCTCCTGTCTTCTGCTGTCCTCTGAAGTTTGCTCAATTTCATGTTCATTGCATCGATGACACTGTCTAACCATCTCATCCCCAGGAGGTGCACAGAAGTACCACAATGCTGGGAAATCAAGGGGGAGAAATACCTGTTTCCTAATAGCACCCAAGCCAATGCAAGTAAACTACGTGATGTAGGCTGACAGGGAAGCAAGGATATAGAGCAGGGGTCCCCAACGTGGTGCCTAGGAGGGCCATGGTGCCCACCAACCATTATCCTGGCAACCCCCAAGTGTTTTTAGAAAGTGTCTGGGGCCAGCTGTCACCCAGCAGGGCTTCTGATTGGCCATAGGAGATCTGATTGGCTATGCAGATTTATAAAACTGTTGTTTTGACAGCAGCTGCTTGCTACCGTAGCACAAGGATCTTCACTGTATGACTGAAGATAAATACTGTGTATGCAGAAAAATATTTTAAACAATATTTTAATTTAAAAATCCATCCTGTGAATCAGAGTTTCTGCCTAAAATATTAAAGAGTCACTATGAGAATTAAGCATCCCGGATATTTCGTGGTTGGCCCCCACCACACCACCCTGGTTCAGAATTCCAAAGGTGCTTGCAGGCACAAAAAGGCTGATAGAGATCTAGGGGAGAATGGAGTGACACACAGCCCTCAAAAACTGACCCAGCCAAAATACAACTCTTTCAATTTTCAGTTCTTTCAATAGGGAACAAGCACAGAGAAGAAAAGTTAGACTCTCCCCCAGGTTGCCAGCTTTGGGTTGGAGAATTCCTGGAGATTTCAGGGCAGAGCCTGAGGAGGGGAGGGGACTAGGGAGGGGTGGGGACTTCAGTGGGGAATAATGCCATGCAGTCCACCTTCCTAAGCAGCCGTTTGCTCCAGGGAAATTGGTCTTTGTTGTCTGGAAATCAGTTGTAATTCCTAGAAAGCTCCAGGCCCCACCAAGAGGCTGGCAACTCTACTTTCCCTCATGGCCAACTCTGAATCAGGGCCCACACCATTACTGTTTCTCTTTTAAAAGTCATATCTTTCATGGTATATCCTTCATGGATCATCACATCATGTTTGGCCCTCTGAGACAACATCTTGTATAAGGATTGCCAAGCCTTCAGGTGGAACCAGAAGTAATTTGTGGAACCATCCACAAAGATCAGTTCCCCTGGAAGAAATAAAGACTTCAGAGGAGGGACTGTAGCCAAGGGAACCTGGGGAGTGAGGGAAGCTCACCAGATGGAGGTGGTGGTCCCAGAAGTCAAAGGGATGGCTGCAATAACCTTGGGGCTAAAGGCAAGGCTTGATGGGGGCTGACAAATTCTGACAGGAGAACAGACAGCCCAGAAGAAACCAGTGGGGCAGGTGTGGCCCAGAGCTAACACTTTGAGGAGGGGGTTGGCTGGCCATCGAGGCTGTTATTGGTGAAGGCAGCATCCCCCTGGGATTGTTCTGGGAATGGGAGGAGGTGAGTCCTGCCTGCGGGGACAGGTCCAGATGCTAGGGAGGTCCGTAAAGGAAGTGATCTGGGGGAGCCAGAATGGTCAGGGTGAGAAGGGCCTGGGACCTGTGTGCTCGATGTATGTACCAGGCCCGTAGCTACAGTGGGGCATCTCGGGGCCTGGCCCCCTGGCTTACTGCCAAGGCCCCCTGACTTCCCATCCACCCCAGGCAGTCCCTTGGAGGTGTGTGCAGGGGTCTGTGCAGGGTGCCTCTGACTTATTTAAAGGCCCCATCAATTAAAAAATACTGGCTATGGGCCTGGTATGTGCCCAGTCTGGACTGAGGAAATTTTGGGAGAAGGACATGACAGGACAAACCTGAATATACAACCAGAGGGACTGAATTAAAGTGACTTTCCACAGACCCTGCATGAGAGAGATTTGTTGGGGTCAAATTGCTGCATATTCCCCAATTTGCTGCATATTCAACTGTTCCAAGTTTCCCAAGCCCCTCCTGAGAGCCAGTTTGGTGTAGTGGTTAAGTGCATGGACTCTAATCTGGGAGAACCGGGTTTGATTCCCCACTCCTCCACTTGCAGCTGTTGGATGACCTTGGGCAAGCCATAGTTCTGTCAGAGCTGTTCTCTCAAGGACAGTTCTGGAGAAAGCGCTCTCAGCCCCACCTCCCTCACAGGGTGTCTGTTGTGGGGAGGGGAAGGGAAAGGAGATTGTAAACCACTCTGAGACTCCAAGTGAAGGGTGGGGTATAAATCCAATCTCTCCTTCTCTTCTCTTCTCTTCTCCTTCTCCTATCCTGCTTACAAGAACTCTTTGGCAGTGTGACATCACAACGCTGCTGAGCTCCCTCCTTTCCTGGAACTCCACCCTCCCAAGGCACTGCCCTAAATCTCCAGGAATTTCCCAAGCCAGAGTTGGAACCCTACCTGTAACACAGGCTTTGAAACCTGTGGTACACAAGTAATCTGAATTACAAGCGATGTATTTATATTCCCGCCCCACCTTTAGCTTCCGATAAATGCCAGTGGGATGAAATAAGGGCCCTTTCTCCTTATCACCTCAGGAAGGAGCAAGTCGGCGCAAACAATTCGTGCCACGCTTCCCGCAGCAGCGAGAGTAAATAGGTACACAGCACACATGTGAGCAGTTTCCTACTTTCCACTTCAGGCCTGTCAGAGGGTGATTAATGACTAACAGCCAGAGCGCTGCCTTGATTGCCAAGTGCTGTATTGTTAATGCTGACATTTAATGAGTCTGGACATCCTTGAACACAAATCGGCACCATCATCCGCAAATAATGTTTGATAGACTTAATTTGTTAAGTTTCCCCCCCCCTCTCCCACTTCCTTTTCAAAATGGTGTCAGGGAAAGTATCCAAGAAGCGGGTGCAGGCTCACCATCTTGTCAGGAGGAATAATGGTCCTTCTGTACAAGCAGTCCCGCAGAAGGGATTGCGATGAAATGGGGCTCGCGGCTTCTTTCCGAGTTGTCTGTTTGTTCGGCACAGAAATGGACGCAGAAAGCCCGAGTGGTTTCTTTGCAAATGGCAGAGATTCGTTTCCAGGAATGAAAAGCCATGTTTGTGTCTATTTCATGATGTGGACCAGAGGAATGTTCAGAAGCTGGATGTGAACGTTCCCTTTAGGACTATGATCAGAGATGATCATTCCAGTAGGGATGACAGTGAAGCTCTCGCTAGGAATGTATAAAGAGATCCCGTCTCATTTCTTTTTGGTTTATAAAAAGTTGTTATGAGTTTTTTCCATTTTGGCTATTTTTTGTTACTGGCATTCCCAATTTCATACCATTTTAATGCCACTTTACATTATATGCCATATATAATTTGATGCCAAAAAGATCAATGAATGCTGCATACATTTAATTGGAAAAATTGGCACAAGGCATCAATGATTGGCTTGACAATAAAGATTTGCAGGCTCAGTTAACACAAAGAAAAAAGAAAAGCTCAAATAAAGGGAGCGGAAGTCAAAACAGTGTGGATGCAAAATTCAGTAAAATCCCTACCTTCCATTCCGAAGATCTGCCCCAAAAGTCTCAAGTAGTTGTTGGTGGTAGAAAATGCCATCCAATCATAGCTGACTTATGCTGAGGGTTTTCAAGCTGGGAGATGTTCAGAGGTGGTTTAGCCATTGCCTGTCTCTGTGTCACAGTCATGGTATTCTTTGGAGGTCTCCCATCCAAATACTAACCAGGGCCAACCCTGCTTAGCTTCCAAGATTTGATGAGATTGGGCCAGCCTGGGCTATCCTAGTCAGGGCAAGTAGTTATCTGTCATAAATCTCTTTTGCCATAAGCCAAAGTTGTCTTGCCAGGATGACTGCAGATATTCGTGGGCCCCCGGGAAGAGGGTATCCATGCTCCCACACTTACAACTCCTTCACTCGTCTTCCCTCCATTTCACAGCACCCTTCCTTCCCCTCCCCACCCAATTGTTGCTCCCCCAGAGGGGCAATCTCCCATTTCCCAACAGGAGGGGCAAGTGAAGGAGGCAGTGTCTTGCACTCGGTTTCCTTCTGTGACATGAACCCATGAAGTTGCTTTCAACTGCACCATCAGTCCATTGGGCCATCAAGTTCAGTATTGTCTACTCTGCCTGGCTGCAGCATTCAAGTGTCTCAGGCTGAGATCTTTTGTGTCACCTAGTACCCAGCTGGAGTTGCCCGGGATTGAACCTGAGACTTTCTGCATGCAAAGCAGATACCATAACACCTGAGCCACAGCCCCTCTTTCATAGGAAAACCATCAGGTGCTCGTACCATTGGAAGGTGGGCAAAAGATCACCAGTGGGCCCTTTGTCAGATTGTGAGCCTCGCCAGTTACCTAACACCTTTCTTGCTCAGCCACGCGTATGTGCTTAGTATGGAAGCAGACATTAAAAATATGATGTGTTTACTCAGAACTCATGAATTTCCAACAAAATTTGCTCCTGAGACTGGAGAGTGAAAGAACCATACAAAATACAGGTTGTCAACGCAACTTGAAATACAGAGTTAGAAGGTCAGTTAACAACAGGATTGCTGTGTGATGTAGAGTGTTTAGATCAAAGATCAAGCTGCATTTAGCATTGCAAAATGATTTCTGGGGTTTTTTTCTGGACACTCCCTCAAAGAGTGCCACTTTGTATGGGATATTCCTGCCTTGGTGGCTGAATATAGAAAGCGTATTTTTGTTTATGTTGTGCTGGAATCCTTTTATCGCTCACATACCATAATCACTGAAACAACCCGGCATTTCAAGGATTCACAGCATTGATGCAGGAGCTGATGGACTTGTCAGGCTCTGATTGCTGGACTCTCAAGCCTGTACAGATGGAATATTAAGAGTGTCCATGCACTGGCAAGAGAGTTGCAGGACTGCAGCAACAGGCTCTAACATCAGCCTTTGCATGCTCACTGGAACACATGGAGAAGTGTGGTGAAATATTTATACATGTGGGGCTCTCTGTGCTGCAGGAAACTGTGGGAAAGCAAGTTTCCCATTTGTGGGGCGAGAGCCTTACACATGAATGGTCGAATGTGCGTCACTCCCATGCACCTATAGGTCCTCCTCACATAAATAGTGTGATCCCAAACAGAATTCAATGGACTAAGAAGTATGTAATCCTATTTTGGATTTCACTGACAGGACATTCATTCATTTTGTATATGTCATCTAAACATGGCTTCTCTGTGTTGGTTTTCCTATCCATAAAATGGGAACAATAACATTGCAAAGAAGGGGAATCCAAGTCCTCTGCCAACACACTGTTTGCCTCCATGGAAAAAATTACACCAGAATTGTTCCTCTGTATGGTTTTTTTTTAAGGAAAGTCTCGTTTTTTTAAAAAAAGAAGAACCTGCAAACCCATATCTTGTTTATGAATCCTTCTGGGGGAAATCCACATGCATCTGGAGACACTAGAAGCACAGAACATAAACTTCTTGTAGGAAATTATGTTGCTGTTTACAGCAAGAATTATTCTTATGAAATAATGCAAATATCAAGAAATGTCAAACATCAAACAGCAGCTGTGCAGGGTATGATATTATTCAAATCAGCAATATTCTGCCACCTACAGATTAATATAGGGTCTTCCAAAACTTCTGTATAAACCCTATGTGGATGATCAGCTCCAACATCAGGGACGGCAGGCTACTGGCTGGTGCGTTAGATGGTCGGTACACCAGCCAGATCACCAAACTCTCCTCGGCCTCTAGCACCAGGCCAACACACTCCATGCCTGTGATTTCCAATGGTGGGAGCGCCCTGAAGGAGTAAGCCTCCCAAATGAAAATTGCCACTCCTCCCCCCACGCCCCCTAGTCTGTGATTGGTGGAGGATCGGGAACCCAGGCAGGGCAAGTTGGAAGAGAGACTTTGTAAGCCACCCTGAGCCCATTTATGGAGAGGATGCGGTATAAAAGTGCTAAAATAAAATAAATAAATAAATAAAATTCTTCTTGTTGTGTTAAAAAAATTGTTACCATTTTTGTCTTCTTCCTGTTGATTTTGTATCCTGAAAAGGATACAAATTCTTCAATATGTTCTATTAGATACCGTACCAATTTTTGTGGGTCCAAAACTGTTAGGGCCATGTCATCTGCATAATTTTTCATGCATAATTTTTCATATATCTCTATGTTACAAAGCCTGTTTGGTCAGTATTATTCAATCTGGTATGCATTAGATATGCTTCTTGCCACGCTGGAGATATTGCCTTTCCTTCTTTTATCTCATTCATGCCTTTTTGTAATGGCATCATTAGAACCTCTTCAGAATTATAATACCTTGCTATCAGCTCATCTAGGCCTGGTGCTTTGTCCTTTTTCATATTTTTATTGCCTGGGCAATTTCTTGAATTGTCATTGTTTGATTTAAACATTTTCTGTGTTCTGACAAAACAAAATTATAATCAGGATGCCTTTTAAATATTCTCTTATTCCATTTTCTGAAACAGACTTCTTTTTGTATAGTTCTGAAACAACAGTGATGAATTATTCTTGTATTTCTTTTTCTGCATATATGACTTGATCTCCTTTCTTTATACATGTTATTGCTCTTTTTCTTTCTCCTTCCTGAGACAGTATGCCAGATATCTGCCAGGTTTGTTTGCATGTTCAAAATGCTTTTGTTTTTAAAAAATTATTTTTTCCTGTACCTCTTCCATTTCTAACATGTCTAATTGGTTTTTAATTGTCTAATTTCTATTAATGTATCTTTATTGAATTTTTTGGTGCTCTTGTTCCAGTCTCTGGATTTTTTCTACTAATGATGTGGTTCTGGTTTTTTTTCTCTTTTCTTCTTAGGTTGATTAATCAAGGGTGTGATCTGTTCATCCAAGTAGCTGAAAATGCCAGTGGTTTTATATGATATGATCTCCTGAAAACCTAGACACCCCAAAAGATGTTAAGTGCAACCAAAAAAAGGAGAGAAAAGCACACACTCACCTTTTCCATATATTCAGCGGGGTGGATTACTGTAGTGCTAATTCTTTTCTATTTGTACTCCATGAGCACTCCATTGGAGCTTTGAGCATTGCAGATTGGGCCTAAGTAGGTAAATATTGCATCATTGGGGGGGTGGGGGAGTGTCCATACCTTTTTTCTAAAATTTAGGTGGCTTTTAAATTTACAATTGTTTAGTCATATGCTTTATGTGTATTTTAGATCCACGGGCATATGAAATATTATACATCTTGATGAGTTGCCCATGTTCCATCTCAAGAATATTTATCACCACTTACTCCACAGGTGAACATCTCAGTGTGAGTAAGGTAGTTCTCCCAGTTCCATATACTTCAAAATATTTAACCTTTAACACATTTTTGTTGCTTAACAGACATATAGATAATTATATTTCTCTTCTCCCCTCCCCTTCATTTTAGGTCTATTCTGTGTATGATTTTTATGTATATTTTTGTTAAAATTACGGAGTGCTCAGTTTGAATTTTACCACTGAGGAAGGCTTTTAGCTGAAACGTGGTATTGGTGTATGTATATGGATCTAATTTGTACCTTTTAACATGTATTTATACAATTGAACATTTGTCCTTATATTAGGATTAGGTACTCATATACATCCTGCCAACCTAGCAGTTTGAAAGCAAGAAATTGCAAGTAGATAAATAGGTACCACCTCAGAGGGAAGGTAACAGTGTTCCGTGTGCCTTGGTGTTTAGTCATGCTGGCCACACGACCACGGAAACGTCCTCGGACAGCGCTGGCTCTTCGGCTTTGAAACGGAGATGAGCACCGCAACCCTAGAGTCGGATATGACTGGCTTTCGAGCAAGGGAACCTTTACCTTTACTCATATGCATAATCATAGAACTGTGGTTTTTAAATGATATTTTAGCACTTTTGAATGTATAATTAAATTGTATGATATTTTGTACATTAGCACTACGTGTGTAGCCATATTTTAGTTTCTTTTTCTTTGGAACAATTAGCGTTGCCAGCTCTGGCTTGGGAAACTCCTGGAGACTTGGGGGATGGAGCCTAGGGAGGGTGGGGTTTGAGGAGGGGAGGGACCTCTTTGGGATATAATGCCATAGAATCCACCATCCAAGGTGGCCATTCTCTCCAGGAGAACTGATCTCTGTCATCTGGAGACTGGTTGTAATTCCAAGGGATCTCTAGGCCTGACCTGGAGGCTGGCAACCATAGAAAGGACACACAGGCAGGCGGGAAGCATGAAGGCAGGTGGGAGGGAAGTAGGCACAAGTAAGAGCCTAGTGGCTGGCAGAGTGGATGGAGGCCCCTAGGAACTCTGCCTGGTCTGCCCCCAAACCTGGAACCCTCCCCGCCTTTAGCACATCCATTTATGCTTTGTGTAACTCTACAAGCGCTTTGGCTGCCAAAGTAGCATGGAGCCAAACTCCTGTTGACATCCCAGAGCCAAGAAACGTGTATATGCAGCTGCTGTTGGCTTTGATGAATGCTCTTGGGATGGCAGGATCAGGCCTGGCAGTTAATATTAAGGAGGGATTTGAATGCAGAAACACGACTTCTCTTTTTCAGCCTTTCACCCGTTGGGAGGCCTCACCCCAAGCTCTTCTATTCTACAGTGCTTTGTTTTTTTCTTTTTCGCCAGGTGTTTCCTTTCTGTGCCAGCTCCCAAAGCCACAGAAGTCAGGCTAGCCTCATGGATTCCATTTAGGAATAAGCTATTTTGTCAAGTTTGACTTCCCCCATTTACCTGTTTAAACAGTAGCTAACCTATAGTTGTGCCCAGTTTTTATTTTTTTTTGGAAAAAAATGTATGCCACATGAAAATGGAATATCATACTCTTGGAAGGAGCAGTGCTACTAAAGAATAGAATTGGGACATCCACCATTCAAGGTGGCCATTGATAGTTCTCAAGGACCATCTCTCCGAGTAGGAGAATCCATATGCCAGC
This sequence comes from Gekko gecko, assembly GCA_029375565.1. Taxonomy (NCBI): domain Eukaryota; kingdom Metazoa; phylum Chordata; class Lepidosauria; order Squamata; family Gekkonidae; genus Gekko; species Gekko gecko. Next base: position 48,714,144 of record JAPDNY010000013.1, on the reverse strand, counting down.
TCTGCCTAGAGCAGCAGTACCTTCTAGCAGTTCCAGCCCTTATGAGGGTATGAACAACAAGTGTCCATTTGCAAGGCTCTTTGGGTAGCATCTCCAATACAATGAACAGTCTTCCAGAGGACATTAGGAGACTCACATCCCGGCTGCAATTGAGTGTTTTTAACATTCCAGCTTTGAAGGGCTTGGAATTTGTTGCTGGACATTTTAATGGTTATTCTTTAAAAGTTTTTATGATGTATTGGTGTTATTGTAGTTACCTGCCTTGGCTACCAGTTTTCAGGGAGAAATGATGCCTTATAAATGTTTTAAATACATTGACAAACAGTTCATATGGAACAATCCCATCATCAACAGCTGAACTCTGAATCATTCACTTTCAGCACAGTCCATACATAGTTTCTTCAACATTCACAGCTGGGGATGTGAACCCCCTGTTTCCACATTGTGCTGGAATGTGCTGGTAGCCAATACTGGGTAAAAGGCTTGGAGCAAAATAGATTGCCATTGCACTTGTGGATTTATTGAGATGGTCTGACAGCTTGAAATGTTCAAATGAAATTAACTAAACTGTTTGCAGTCTAATTTTAGTGAGGGAAGGGGTAGTTGTCAGTTTGGCTGGGATTAAAATCTCACATGAAGCCAGGTGTGGAGCTGGGGAAAAGTCCTGGAGCTCAGGAAAATTAAGGAATAAAGTGGCTGAATGTGGGTGGAAGAGGAGGCAGGGGACTGAGAAAGAAGAACCTGAGGGACAGTTTTAGCTGGAGAACAATTCTTGAGGAAAAACAGCAGAAAATTGGAGCAAAAGGGGAAAATATTATTCCTGCAATGCTATAAGAGATCTTTGCTAAGAAGGAGAGAAAGGGAGAACATTAGGAAGCTGATCGTGAAAGATGGGGACTAACAGGAGTAGGCAGTGACTTGAAAAGCAGAAACTTCAGGGAGTAATGGGTGACTGAGACATGAACTGGAGAGGGGGAGCCAAAGGGAAACTGCCGGTAACTAATGATATACTAGTCCCCAACCAATTGCTTATTATCTAGTCCTCATGCAAAAAAGGAGGCAGCCTTTTGGAAGGGCCTCATCTGTACCCACTAGTTCTCAACCACTGCTATTATTTTTTTAATGAAGAAGTGTCTGGAACAGACAAAAGTTTCCCATGTCTTTGCAGCAAATCTGATGAAACTGATGTGTTCTGTATAGCTTCTCAGAATGAACATTACTATGTGAACCAACAGAGAAGCCACTCTGTGTACTCATTTATTCAACAGGCTATTCCCAACTAGCTTCTGCAATAAGAGAAATACTTTGTCATCTTATTTAAAATAAGATTTTAAATAATAGCAGCATCAGGAGACTGACAGCTGCTGCTGGCTGTAGAGAGGGACGGAGAGGTCAGGTTATATATCCTCACCGATCACTTCTTTACTCCAGGTGAGGCAACTGCTTGGTAGTGAGGCAGCTTCCACATGGCAACATTTCCCCATTATGCAGTCACTGCCACTGCGAATGCAGAAGTGTTAGGTTAAGAGCGCGGACTCTAATCTGGGAGAACTGGGATTCTCCACATGCAGCTGCTGGTGTGACCTTGGTTCTGTCATAAGCTCTTTCAGAGCTGTTCTCTCAAGGGCAATTCTCCAGAGAGCTTTCTCAGCCCCACCTACCTCACAGGGTGTCTGTTGTGGGCAGGAGAAGGGAAGGAGATTGTAAACCACTCTGAGACTCCTTCAGGTAGTGAAGGGTGGGGTATAAATCGAATCTCTTTTCTTCTTCTCTTCATGGAATCCTGGGACATTCTTTTGTGCCCGTCATTCCTCTTCTCACCAGTACCCCTAAAAAACATTAGGAGGACAATGCAGAAAATAGGCAAATGTAAACTTTTGGGACAAGCATCTAGATTCTCGGGAATAAATAAATGCAGGGCTATTTGGGGGCAGGAACGCACAGGAACGGAGTTCCGGCTGGCTCCTGAGTTGGCCACGCCCAGCAAGAACTCATTAGCATAACAGGCCATACCCAACAGCAGAAACTCATCACGACTGGCTACATTTGGGGTGTGCGGCCTAACATGCAAAGGTGTTCCTGCTACAAAAAAAGCCCTGGGTTTTGCCAACAAACAAGGTAAATAGAATAAGAAGCAAAAGTTGGGTGTGGCTGGATGGCCACACTTCTGGTAACATGGGGTGTGGCCTAATATGCTGATGAGCTGTGCTGTCAGGGTTGTGGCCTAATATGCTAATGAGTTCCTGCTGGGCTTTTTCTACAAAAAAAAGCCCTGAATAAATGAATGAGTGAAAGGTGTCAATTCTAGATAAAACAGCTAGTATGCAAGCATCCGAAGTCGTCCCCCCGTCCCCCCGGCTGTGGTTATTTCCTTTGTGGTCTTCACATTTTTGTTTGGGAGAGCACACATGGCTTTGGTAGAGAACTGCAGGTGGGTGGAGTTGGGAGATGGTGAGTGGGCAAAGGGTTAGAGGCACCTAATCGCCCTCTGTCTAAGCAGCTTTTCAAGCACAGTAAGAAGTACAAAGAAAAATTCAATGGGTAGCCATGTTGATCTGAAGCAGCAGAACGAAGTTTGTGTCCAGTGGCACCTTTAAGACCAACAAAATTTTATTGAGAGCTTTACATAATAAAGCTTACACGTTGAATAAAACTTTGTTGGTCTTAAAGGTGCCATTGGACTCTAAATTTGTTGTACAGTTACATCTGTTTGCTTCTACATAGACTGGACCAGACGTTTGTTGCTTCTAAAGTCCCTTATCACCAGATGAATCCAAGGTTCCCGGGAAACCAGACCAGCTTTTCTCCTTTGCATTCTGCTTGTTCAGCAACTCATTAGTCCTTTGGATAGGTCCATAAATTGAAAACTGAAACAACTTCTGTCTCAAGTGATCATATAAACACACACACATATATATATCATATGTTCAAGAAATGACAGTTTGCAGTTCAGTGTTTGTGAACTTGTAATTCACATTCCTATGCATAAATTATTTCAGTAACTTGTGATTGGCTTCCAGTAAGTCATGTGTATCCTACTGCAGTGGGCAAGGTCTGCTTGATTTTCAGCCTGACATGTCAAAGCAAATTAAACAAAGTTAATGGAGCACAGCCCAATGATTCAGAGTCCTTGAAGCGTGCAAATTGAAATTCCGTATTTGGCAAAGGAATAATATACTCCTCTTCTGGTGGGCCTTTGCACATAACGTGGGTGGAAAAGAGGGGAAAAGGAAGCACGAGCCAGCAGCACTTCCTGTTTCTGTGTGGTATGTGGGATGTTATAAAAAGAACTTGCATGGAGTAGATCTGCAAGCCATTTCCACCTTAGGAACTTCCACACATCCCCCCCCCACACACACACACACACACTGTCTCTCAAGACACTGCTGAGTGTTACCCCAGTAGTGTGAAAACAGGCACTGCTGTTCGCTTATGATCCCTCTCCTTCACAGCTGGAGTAATGGACAAAAACACCGTCTCAAATATGGAAGTCACTGCTGCTTTCAAACATGCCGCTATGCCTGTCCTCCTGTATCCCTCACTCATACACGCCTGTTCCACTGTTGTGGTGCTTCTCAGACTGTTAGTGGGACCCCTTGTGGAGTGTGGGGCATCTGGAGAAGGCATGCCATTTCAGGGAGTGATGGGATTGTGAAGCAGATGGTACCTTCCTTTGTCAAGAGGAAGGATCCCTGTGAATTAAATGCCCTCCCCCCACACACTGAGGACCTTCACCGAACCACATTGGATTTGCATGGATGTCCCTCATTGCCCTACCATTCCAATCTCGTTTCAGTTATTTAAATCATTTTATAGCGCTTCGTTACGACTCTCAAGACAGTGAAGAAAAAGAAGGGAGCTGAGGGAAAGCTGCTGCTTTAAACAAATTTATTTTATGATACCCCACCTTTCTCTCCAGTGGGGACCGGAAGAACCTTACATCGTTCTTCTCTCCTCCATTTTCTTCTCACGACAACCATGAGAGGTCGCTGAGGCTGGGAACGTGTGGCTGACCCAAGGACACCCAGCAAACTTCAACGGCAGAGTGTGGTGTAGTGGTTGAGTGTGCAGACTCTAATCTGGGAGAACTGAGTTTGATTCCCCACTCCTTCACTTGCACCTGGCTGGATGACCTTGGGCAAGCCATAGTTCTGATAAGAGCTGTTCTTTGGAAAAGAGTAGTTTCTGTCAAGAGCTCTCTCAGCCCCACCTACCTCACAGGGTGTCTGTTGTGGGGAGGGGAAGGGAAAGGAGTTTGTAAGCCGCTCTGAGAAACCTTTGGGTAGTGAAGGGCGGGGTATAAATCCAATCTCTTCTTCTTTTTCTTCTTCGAATCTGGATCTCCCAGATTGAAGTCCAATTACTCTAACCACTACAACACACAGGTGCTTTCCTCTGGCAATGTTTCCCTGTACGTTGTTTAAGATCAGATGAGGTTTCTTTGCACAGGGTCAGGCCACTGGTCCATCTAACTCAGTACTATCTGATCTGACTGGCAGGGGCTCTCCATGGTCCGAGGGAAGGAACAGCCTTTCCTAATGCCTGCTCCCTGAGAGCCTTTCTAACAGGAGATGCCAGAGATTGAATCTGGGACCTTGTGCATAAAAAGCATGTGCTCTGTCACCAAACCACAACCCTTTCCTAAAGGACCAGGGATATCTGCTGGAGTTAATATCTCAGTCCACAGATCCTCCAGAGGGCTATGTGAACCTATATGTGCACAAGGATCCCTGCATGGTTGCCTGTGGAACACATGGTTCATGTTAGGAAATGTGGGGGGATGCTGTGTGATGTGATCAATTATGCACGAACACAAGATTGCACCCTTATACAGTGCTGTACCCACCATATGGGGCCTAACTATACCTTACAAAGTCCTCTGGTTGTGTCTGGGTGCCCCACAAGGATTTTCAAGTGGGTCGCAGTTTCCATGTTCAGGACTGAATTACCATGCAAGCATGGGGTCTGATTCAAATTAGTACAATGGCATGTAATGAGAGGATGCTGAATTCTCCCCACACACCATGTTCCTAATCTGACACAGTCCCAGGAAGCTGTTACTTTGTCCAGTGGGGAAACCTATCTGTACCCCATTAGTACTCGTTGCAGTAGTGTCACTGGGGCTACTTTGGTTTGGGAAAACCACCCCAAGGGGGAAAGCATAACCAATATTTCCTGATCTGAGCTGGGTTCCTGCATGCCTGGCGACTTAGGTTCCTGTGAGGAACTCAGCAGTGCAAGTCTGATCAAAAGTCCTCATGGTGGACATGTAGTTAGACCCTGAATTTAGTGTCAACCTGAATCATCCTACTTCCATATCAATACTACCCAACAAATCTAAAAAAAAATCTTCACAACATTAAGGGACAGCTCAAATCAAATGCATCCTTTGATCTCTCTTTAACCATCCTGATGAAAGATGAGATGATCATAGTGTGTTTAGAGATAACCTTAATTATGCTGGTTATGCATTATGTTGAGTAAGTGCCCTGTGGGAAGTAGAAACGGGACTTCAGTTTTTCTGCTGCTATTGAACTCATGAACTCTATAGATGCATCCAAATATACTCCAAAAACAGACTTTGGTACATTTTTTGCCAGTGATGAACCTAGTCTCCATGCACTTTCAAACTACAAATCACAAATGTATGTACTGGTGCCTCCAGCAGTGACCCATTCCATAGACTGGTCCTCCCCTTCCACATGTTGTTTTAATTCATGTCTGGTTTCTTTTTTAAAAAAGTAAAACTGCTTATTAAGCATTGAAAAATTGATCTGGGAATAGAGGGTGAGATGTTTTGTGACAGCTCAGGCACAAGCCAATCAGCTGTATGCATGGTCAGCTTTTGTAGCAGATTGTCAGAACCGCTTTTAACAGAGTTGGATCTTCAATGGGAAACCATCTGACGAGAACACAAAGAGTGTGTTTCCAACAGTCATTGCTTCAAGGATGCATCTCTGTGCACACTGTGCTTCAATGTGCCCAGCACCACTACATCTCTAAAGCACTACACTACTGAAGCACAAGCCCTGCTGTACCTGTAAACTGGCAGCAAAAGTGCTGACAGCTACCCATTTATTGCATGACAATAAAGCTAATGATAGGTACAATTGGCCGACCGGCTGATCAAAAGGTTTGAGAGGGTAGCAGTAAATTATTTCGACACAGAAGCCAGCTAAGTTCCTGGGAGCTGCACTCGGGAGCCTTCGTTCTTCTCCCCCTCCCTTCTTTTTGATTGGATCATAACATCCGCTACTTATGGCCAAACAATACCCCTTCATGCCACTCCTCTGCATTAAGTTATTCTCTAACTCTAATCCCCACTGTCATTTCGTCAGGTTTTTGCCCGAAGCTTCTCCTCTAGATCATAATCCCTTCTGTCAGCAGCACCTCTTTGATCAGGGTGTTCTGGCTTCAGGCCTCTCCCCCGCCCAGGACACCTGCGGGGCTTCGAGCTCTCTTTGCAACATTCTCTCTCTAACGGTGGGCACATTTTATAACCCTCCCCGCTTGGCAACTGCTCGCCTGTGGTCCCCTCCATTGGTAACCGGTCCTCACTGAAGCTAAAGGTTAAGCCCCACAATAGGCCGAGAGGCAGATGGATCCTTAGAGAGCATCGCTGGTCTAAGCACACACTGTTGAAGTGAAATGGAGTACAAGTAATATTCATTCAAAGGGATCTTTGGAGATAAGAGCTGGTAATAAAGTGTAAGCAATTTGGGAGTGGAGCGCTGACCTGGATGGCCCAGGCTAGTCTGATCACATCAGATTTGTGAAGCTAAACAGGATCGGCCCTGGTTAGCACTTGGAATGGAGACCACCAAGGAAGTCCAGGACTGCTACGCAGGCAATGGCAAATCACCTAGGAACATCTCTTGCCTTGAAAACTCTATGGTGTCACCATTAGTTGGCTGTTACGTGACGCCATTTTCCACCTCCGCAGTGGGTGAACTGGGTCTCCCAGCAGCCGAGTTTAGGTGTCTTACCACCATTGTACTGTTGCTGCTTAAGCCGGCAGACTGAGCACTGTTTCAAGGACACCACCTAGGCTTGCAGTACCAGCCCTGCCACTTGACTGAGCATCAGTCGACTTCAAGGACCAGTCCCTGTGTACCACCAGCCATGCCTTACAAAGCCCCAACCTGACCCTCAGTCTGGGAGACTTGCCTCACTGGAGAGATGATGGTCCAGCTTAGATTCATAGCAGAGTTGGAAGACATCAAGAGAAGGAAGGATCAAAGGATTGGCCAACAAACTCAGGATACAGTGTATTGCAAACCAAGGGAGAAAGAGGGAAATTGCCTAGAGGCTATTCTTTCTGATATTAAAAATAACCCCAATTTCTTGAATATGTTGCTACAAATAATATTCAACCACATGATCCCTTGCACCTGACTCTGCTGCTTCTTTAAATATCAAGAACTCATCTAGCTGGGATAGATTTGTTATATCCTTCACTGGTGCAATGCTTGGCCGTGCAGTGCTTACTGGCACTGGTAGACAACTCTCGCTGTTTATGATGCACATGTATGTGATTTACTGTTTTACTTTCTGCTAGTATGTTCACTAAGTTCAAGTACTATAACTCACTGATTGTAAATAGTTCCTAGTTGTGTTGTAAACCTTATAAAATATTAATAAACATTTTAAAATTTAAAAAATAACCCCAAAAGGAATCTTGTATAACATTAAAGACTTATTGAGTTCAGTCTTTAAGGTGCCATTACTTTTTTGTGTGTGTGTGTGTGTGTGTGTGCAGCAGACTTAGAGGGGCTAATCCGCTGGAATGTGGAACTCTCTGATGTGGAGCCCCTTCCCCGCTGTCATGATTCTACAGGCTGCTCTACCTTTTTAACTTTTTTGTTTGGGAAAAAAAACCAGTTATCCAAGGGAATATAATACGGGTCTATGATGCATGGTGTGGACAAAGGGGAGAGACCCTCCCCTGTAAGGCTAGAACTTCGACCACCCAGCGAAATTGATTGGTGATATGTTCAGGAGAGATGAAACAAAGTAATTCTTCAGTCAAGACACAATGCATAATTCATTTGCGGGAGTCAGTATTGCAAGACATGCTGGTAGCCACAAATGCCTCTAAAAGAGGGATTAGAACAATTCATGGTCCGGAGGACTGACCTAGTAACGGTTATTAGCATTGATAGCAAAATGTTCACAAGCTGAATTTCAGTTGTTGTGGGCAACTCTGGAGGAGGGTTGCTGACTACTTTCTCATCCTGTTGTGGGCTTCTCGGATCCAGAACCTGACAAAAGGTAGTCAAATGTAAGAAAGGGGGCCAATATTAATATTTTAAATTTGTGATTAATAAATACATGCATCTTTATATATTTTTCATTAAGTTTTTAATATTGGCCCCCTTTCTTACATTTGACTAACCTTTGTCAGGTTCTGGATTCTAGGTTTTAGGTTTACTTTTTGTCCCCTTCCCCCCTTTTTGTCCTTGGTGGACTTCTTGGAGGCATCCTCTTGAAAACAGGGCTAGATGGACCTTTGGGCTGATCCAGTAGGGCTCTTCCAGTTAATTGAAGCTTCTCCTCTGGGGGGGGGGGTTGTGGCTCAGTGGTAGAGCACCTGCATGGCCTGCAGAAGGTCCCAGGTCCAGTCCCTACGAACTGCAATTAAAGGGCTCAGATAGTAGGTGATGTGAAAGACCTGTACTTGAGATCCCGGAGAGCTGTTGTCAGGGGCCTACTCAGTGGGAAGGAGGCATCTTTTCTCCTTGTTGTCAAAGATGAGGCAACACGCCAGAACTGTGAAGCTTGTATTTTAATGGCTTGATTCTTTTACATTGCCAACTGCAGAGTTCAACCATCACCCTTTGCCCAGCCAGTTCTCAGGTCCTCACCTCCATCTGTCTACACCTCTCTGCTAGGGCCATTTTCCCCACCTGGGTCCTTCTCCCAGGTCCATAAGTTCCTTCCCTTGGCCACTGCATCCTTCTGGTAGGGTTAAACCAGGGGTAGCCCGTCTGCCTGATCAGGCATGCAGAGTTCCTCCTGGCTGCCCTTGGGGACAGGAATGCCAACTTCTGAGGCTTCAGGAGACATGGCACCTCCCTCTCTGCCAGTGCCCAAAGACTGACTGCCCACAGCCTTCTCTCAGCCTTTAGTCCACTGCCCCCTTACTACTCCTCCCTTGCTGTTGCTGCCCCACCTGGCTCTCCTCCCAGCTCTGCCACTGGGCTGCTGCCCTCCCTAGGGCTATGCCCCAGTGCTACCCCTTCTCACCCAGTCTGGGCTGTGACCCAGGCTGACCTTGATGAACCAGTGGTCTGATTCAGTATAAGGCAGCTTCATGTGTCCGTGACCCACACATTTGTAACTTTCCAGGATCTCTGGGGTAGCTTTACAGAAATACCAGCAGTGCAGTCCTAATAAGACTTTCCTGGGAGTAAGTGCCATTGAATGAATTTGAGTAGCATTCCAAGTAGACCTGCTTAGGATTGCTTTTCAAGTGAGCTTCCACTATTTTATCTTCTTCTCTTCATCATGATAGTCAAGGGTTCCTGGGGACTATCAAGAATGACATAAAAGCAGTTCTTGATCACCTTTCGGGTCTATTTCAAATGGCTTCCCAAGCTTCCATTCACCACTGCTCTGCATCAAGAACTCCATGTTTTCAAGCAACAAGATATATTATGGCTATCAAAGTTTCTGAATAAGCAAAAGGCAAATTAAATGATCAAGAATAAGATTTATTTTTTAAGTACATAAAAAGAAGACATAACGGCATTCAAACAACTTACAATGTTGACAAAAAAAGTCTTAAATCCACCAAACTGACATTAGAAAGGGCTATTTTTTTATTGCTCAAAAGATGGACAATGATTTTAGATTCCCACACTGCTTGTGCCCCCCCCCACCTTTGTCATTAAGTCACAGCCAACGTATGGCAACCCTGTAGGGTTTTCTAGGCAAGAGATGTTCAGGGGTGGTTTGCCATTGCCTCCCTCTGTATAGCGACCCTGATATTCTTTGGTAGTCTCCCATCCAAATACTAATCAGGGCTGACCCAGCTTCGGTTCTGAGACACAACGAGATCAGGCTCGCCTGGGCTATCTCGGTCGGGGCTTGTGCTTGGAGCACCCACATTATAATGATGGGATAAGGCTTACGTGAAACTCAGATCCCCTGTAGTCTGCTTCTGGGCCCTTGCTGGCTGCTGAGAACCGCTGCAGTGACAAGTAGAAGCCACAACTGGTCGTATTCTCTTCAGGCTCTAGATTGGTCTAGCCTTTTCACTTTTCAGGTTTCCACGAGCCTCTTGCTATGAATAAAGGCTGAAAAAGAGATGTTCTTTGATCTAGTGTAATGTCAGATACCATATGGGATGGAAACACAAGCAATTGTTTGAAGTTTTCTAGTTAGCAATCAACTAATTAATATGTAGATGAAGCAAGAAGAAAGGGAAGGAAGGGGCTAGTTGAAATCTGAACGATTAAAGGGCTCCAGTAGATTTATTTATTTATTTATTTATTTCTAGTCTGCCTTTCTGACTGAGGGTGATTTTGCATCTGGCATTCACTTCACATTTTCTCAACACGGAGGGAAAAGTGCAGCTCAAAACCACATTCAGATACCCTGCTGGGGCAACGCCATACTGACTGCAAAGTCACCCCTGAACGGCCATAAATCTATGCAGAAGGTACCATAAAACCTGGTGCTTAAAGAAAGTGAAAGTGGCATGCAGTGTAGAGGGTACCATCAAATCCGATTCTCAAAGAAACTGAAAGCAGCATGCAATGCAGAGGGGGATTTCTGTTCCAACGTGAGTTTCCTAAAACAACGGAGAGAAAAGCCAATGCAGAATCGCCCTGAGATTCAAAGCAGACTACGCAATGAAGAGCAGTGCAATCTATAGGATGATACATCTGATAAGCAATGTGATCACTGCTGTCTCAAACTCCTTGGAGGGAGAGTGGGATATGATAGGTAATTCCCCCCCCCCCAAAAAAAAGGGTATGGCACAGTTGTGCCCTGCTAATGGGACCACTATGTGGCTAAGAAGGGTTACTGTACAGCAGGATGGCTATAACTGGGCTCAAAAGGGAAGCTATAAAAGGAGTGTGAATATTTTAAGATACAAAGGGCAGCCTAGATGGGTATTCATAACCTTTTCCTCTGATGGAAATTTGGCAGGCCGAGGTGTATCTGTGCATACCTGAGATGACTACCACCTTTCTATACTGCGCACTGCAGACATATTTCTATTTTGATAGCCAAGCAGTAGCCGTGTTAGTCCGTCGTAGTAAAATAAAAGTCCACTGGCACCTTAGTGACTAATAACACAGTTTTTCCAACATGAGCTTTCATGAGGCCACAGCCCACTTCAGCAGATAGATATGCCTATGTCCTTCTCTTACAGTCACATGAAGAGAGCAGGACCGGGGTGAGATTGGCTATCGCCATCCAGTGATAGAAGTCACTTTGCATGTTGTTCGTTTTAAAGAAGGAAAACACTAAATAGTATGTTTTATTTTCTTCATTTATGACCCACCTTTCTCTCTAGGGACCCAAAGTGGCTTACAACATTCTCTCCTCCTCCATTTTATCCTCACAACAACCCTGGGAGATCGGTTAGGCTGAGAGTGTGTGACAGGCCCAAGGTCACCCAGCAAGCTTCCATGGCACCAGTGGGGATTTGAACCTGGATTTCACAAGATCCTAGTCTGACATTTTAACCATTATGCCACACTGGCTCTACTGTGCTTGAGCCTTGCTTCTTTCCCTAGTGCAAGCAACATAATTAAGGCTTCCTGGTTTCTGACCAAATCAGGCTAGCCTGGGCCATCCAGGTCATTTGGGGAGGGTGGCATCCAAGTCATCTGGACTATTATTTTGGGAGGGCCATTTATCCCTCCTGAAATGGCCTTGGGTGTGCTATCTTGGGTGTGCCACCGGAGTAACTGAGCTGTACCACATTAGTACCCGTAGAACCCAAGGCCATTTCAAGTAGGGAAGATAGTGCAGGGAGGAAGGCGTAAGCACCTTTTCCCTGAATGCCATCGTTCTGATCCAAATTGGAAACTTGCAATCCATGTCTGATAAGGGAGGAACCAATGAAAAATGTTAGGTCTTCCTTAATGTGAGATGTGTATTGCCTGTTAGGGTGGGTGGGGATAAGAGGACAATGAAATCGTTTGATGTACCTATTGTTTAACTTTATTTCCCTAGAGGGTCGCAAAGCTTAGAACATTTGCTGTGCAGAAAAAGTCTTCTAAAACCAGTTGATCCAGCTGGCTTCTGTAAGCAAGTCACGCTTACAGCAGATGATGATGATGATGATGAAGAAGAAGAAGAAGAAGAAGAAGCAGCAGCAGCAGCAGCAGCAGATTTACTGGGAATAGGCCTAATGAAATTCGGCGGTACTTCTGAACTGAGTAAGTTGTATTGCTCCAGCTATCCTTACTTAACAGCACAGTCCCTATTTTCTGGTCCGTGCTCCTCATATATCACTGTCCTTATTTTATATCTACTTTCCTTTGGGAGCTGCCTCTTCAAAAAAATTTTAATGTGAAATGCTCAAGTTTTCTGGGGTTCATCTCCCTTTCTAGGGAAATCACACTGTTGAGTGGTGAATAGAACCTGTGTAATACCGCAGTTAACCTAGGACTGGGGAGATCCAGATTCAAATTCCTGCTATCCATGAAGCTCACTGAGTGACTTTAGGCCATTTACTGTGTTGGAAAAAATTAGCAGAATACTAAAAATGCACAGCGGTATAAAAGCAGCACATGATCTTGTGTGTTTGATTAAAAAGACAGATTTACAAAGAAATAAAAGGGAGGGTTACATTGGAACTGAAAAACAATAAAGAGTGAACTGTCTAACTAACTTCTGCTGATCTAAACACCATCTTGGCTAAAACTCCTGTGGCCTCTAAAACAAAGAAAATGAAAGTTCCCCAAAACTGCCTGCAATAACCCCAATAAAACTGTTTAACCAATAGAGAGATCACCTTATTTAGAACACTACCTCCTACGGTCCTATCTCCCTAGATGGAACTTCTGCTTGATATTTAATTGGCTCTATGCAAATTGACTACTATTTGTAAACACAGACAACAGATTAACTCTTTCATGACACAAGTGGGGACTCTTGTATATTCCTAACACACAGTCTTTCAGCTAAAGCTACTTTACAGGGTTGCTGAGGTTAAAATGGAGGAGGTGGAAACCAATGCTCCCTCTAAGCTGTGGAGTCTTGTGAGCAAAAATTCTACTTTGTGAGCTACTGGCATTAAAGTTGTGAGTGAGCAATTTGGCCACTGCATAAATTAGTTTGTTCTGGAGGCATCCTTCCTGAGCTAAGACAAAAATGTGTGAGCTGGAGGCTAAAAAACTGTGAGCTAGCTCACACTAACTCAGCTTAGAGGGAACACTGGTGGAAACCATGCATGCTGCTCTGAACTCCTTGGAGAAAGAGTAGGATAAAAAATGTGATAGACCTTAGGTTGGATCCTACCAGGTTTTCGGCTGTCAAAAGAGAAAGGAAGGACTCCTTTTGACCAGTGAAAAGGCCATGTTGGGGATCACTGGAGCCACATGGACAAAAGCCATGCTGGACAGAAGCTGCAGTGAGGAGGGGAATCAGAAGAGTCTGAGCAGAAACCCTGATAGGATATGCCTTATCTCTAGCCCATGTGCATTTAAATGCAAGCGCATGAGCACTAAAGCACCAGTCACATCCATATCCTGTCTTTTTCACATCCTACCACATCCTGAGACTCAATCTGGTATAGTGGTTAAGGTCTCAGATCAGGCCTGTAGCTACAGTGGGGCCTCCTGGGACCCGGACCCCTGACTTCTTCCCAAAGCCCCTTGACTTTGGGGGAGAAGCCGGGGGAGGCCGTGCGTGCCTGCACTCCAAGCTGCAAATTCATGGGTTGGAGTACAGGTGCGTGTGGCCCTCCTGGCTTCTCCCCCAAAGCATTTAAAGGGACCCTTTAAATGCTTGGAGGGGGGAAAAGCGGGGCAGCACAAACTAAAAAATCCTGGCTGTGGGCCTGTCTCAGATTAGGACCAGGCAGACACAAATTGAAATCCATGCTCAACTGCAAACCTTCCTGGGAGATCTCTGGCTAGTTGTGCATTCTCAGCCTAACCTGTCGAACAGGGCAGTTGCAAGCATAAAACCAGATCAGAGAACTATTTACAATACCCAGGTTCCTTGGAGAAAGAACTGGATGCAAATATAATATAGAGAAAATGAAGGCAACTAAGTGGGAACAGAGTCTTAACAGTAACAAGCCTTGGGCTGTGATCCTTGATATTAAAAGTGGGGCATTTTTGGACTTCTGTTTTCATCCTGTGATATGGGTAGGATCGTCCTGTCAATCACGTCTTCCAGCCAGCCTAAGGCTGAGTGCCGCCTTCCCCTTTGATTTTCAGGGAGTTTACCCTTCCCCCATAAACGTTCTAAAAAAATTCCCCATAAACGTTCTTAAAAGATTTTCAGAAGATAAGGAAGATAAAAAGGAGCCCTCTTCCTCCCCCTCCGCCTGTCAAAAGAACCCTGTTTCAACTCCATTTGATCAGGGCACAGCACACAGCGAAGCCACCTGTAAATAATAATTGTGTTTCCACAACATGTTTCATCTTCAGGGCTTTTTACAAACAACATATTAAATAATGATTAGGCACAGTGATTAGGGAAGATTAGAAGCGCCTCGTCGCCTGATTTCAGTAATTGGCCCAAACCCATTGGAACTGAAACCTGGCAGGAGACAGGAAGTGAAGGGCCTTTCCAGAAAAATGGGGCAAGGAGGAGGAGGAGGAGGGAGGGAGGATTATCCTTGCCACTTCTGCAGCTGCAGGCTCTGATCCAGGGCCTGTGGAGCGATATGCAAGGGAGGGATGCTGGAGGAGCTGAGGGAGGGAAAGCCAAGGGGGCTCGTTGTCCAAAGTGGAGGAGGAAGGAGGAAGAGGAGGAGCCACCTAGAGAATTGCCCCCTCCCTGGACGCTGGGTTCAGTAATGATATGACAGCCAGCATAGTACTTTTGCTAAAGAGTTCAGTTAGAGTTTGGGAGAATGGGGTCCAGATCTCCACACAGACTTGAAGCTTGCTAAATAATTTTGGGCCAGTCACATGCCAACGCCAGGCTGAGCAATTCCTTGAGGGACCTCAGCGGGGTATAATGCCATAAAGTCCACCCTCCAAGCAGCCATTTTCTCCAGGAGAACTGATCTTTGTAATTCCAATTGTTTTGGAGGGGGGAGATTTAAACCCCCCTATATATTTTATTTTTCATATTTTTCTGCAAACTTGGGGAGTCCGTCAAGTTTGCAGGAAAACCAGTATAGCATCCGCATGTCCCTGATCCACAGATTTAGGTATCCACAGATGGGAACCACACATCGCTATTAGGATATAGCAACCCTATAATGGGAGGATAAAGTGGGGAAGGGGAAGTCAGGAATGCCCTCCTGAGTTCCTTGGAGGAAATGTACTAGATAGATTGGGCTAGGGGGAGGGAAGAGATAACTGGGGCAGACAGGAGAAAATAATGATAGGGAAGGAGTTTGAGGGCTTTGGGTTGGGGGGAGAAGAGTAAGGAGAAGGCACTTGGGGATCAGGAGTAGGGAAAGAATAGAAAGGAATTAATGAGGGGGACCAGAGAGGGGGGTTAGCTGGAGAGAGTCTGCAGGAGATACCAAACAATTGGGGTCCCGGAAGAAGATGGGGGTGCAGGCCAGAGTCTGATGTTAATGCTGCCAGTTGATTTCAACTGGGTTTTAGGAATATTCAGTAAATGGGTTTTTAAGGGGTTTGCTATTAATTGTGTGTATGTGTGTGTGTGGGGGGGTCTTCACTACTTTTAAGATGTACTTCTTTGTTTTATTTCCAATATTCATTACTGCATTTTTATGGTTCTCTTATGTCATTAGCTCCCTTGGGAATTCAGCCAAATGAGCCTGTGGGATTGTAAATCGTGTCAATACAGAAATGGAAAGTTAATAAATAAATAATGTGGGGACAGCCCTGCTGCAGAGGAGGTGGCTTTTCCCTCTGTCTGTCCATCTCACCCCATGGAAAGAGAAATGTATGCACCTCCATGCTTTAAATAGGGCGGGAGGGAAGACAGAAGGATGAAGGAAGGTGACAAGGCAGGGCATTTTCTGTGAAGAGGCCAGCATGCATATTTTCCAGCAAATGGAACACTGGCTCATTGAGGGTACATTTTTCTCACTGTATTACATGGCGTAGGAGTGACGTGATAGCAGAAGTCTTTCTTATGTTGATGTCATCGTGCCTGTTCTGTGATCATCAGGTTCTGTGTTCTGTGATCATCAGGTCTTTGGAGCAGTTTACAACATCTTAACGTTCAATTTTAAGCTGAACTCTCCACCCCCTGCATCCTTTCTTAGTATCTGAGCTCTCACTATGGGACATGGTTCTGCTGAATCTCATCCCTCCATATCTTAGAACCTTTTCTCTCCCCACCATTTGGTAATTGATTAAAGAATAGTCAGGCCTAGGGTTGCCAGGTCCCGGGGGTGGACTTACCGGGAGCATCAGAGAGGCCTGTCCAATGTACACTGATGTGTTCATATCACTGCCCACATGACCCGGAAGTGACGTCATCACACCCAAGATGTCGTGGTGACACTCTGGTATTTGGGCAGACCTCTATGGTGGCAGGCCACCCAAGAGTGGAAAGAAAGCCCCTCCAGGGAGTTGGGGAGGGCAGGGCAGAATAGGGACTGCAGGCCAGAGCAGGCATATTCCGCCACAGGAGGTGCTGTTGCCTGACATGTAACTTCACTGTACTAGCCAGGTATTAGGTTCTATAACTGATAGAAACAATCCTTTCCATAAGGGCCCTACAATCTGATTCAACAGCTGAGGCAATAGCACGTGGAACAGAATGGAACTGAGCAGGGGTCCTGAACTTTTGTCAGCCTGCAGGCACATTTGGAATTCTGACACACCATGGTGGGTGCAACAAAATGGCTGCCACAAAATGGCTGCTGCAGGAGGCGGAGCCAGTCACAAAATGATTGCCACCGCTTAACTTCAGTAACAAAAGTGTAGGTCCTTGTGCTGTGCTGGCAACTGCTGCCAAAGCATCTTTAAAAAAATCTGCTCAGCCAATCAAATTCCCAATAGTCAATCAGAAACCTTGCTGGGCAAAAGCCGCAGCTGGCCCCATCCCCTTCCTTGGCAGGCATCAAAAAAGGTGTTGGTGGGTGCCATGGTGCCCACGGGCACTATGTTGGGGACCCCCGGAATAGAGGGTATCACAGTAGAAATAGCCCTGCGGTGCTTTAGGAAAAGCTGAAAAAAGTGTAGACAGATGGAGAAAGACAAGAGAAAGAAGGAATGGAAGAAAAGGCGAAGAAAATAAAACATGAATCCTGAAACAAAGTTGCATGTCTCCAGAGAATCCACACACTTAGGTGTTGCCCTTTGGTAGGTCAGTTGCAATAGAGGACAGGGCTATGCCAAAAGCTTCATAAAGAACAAAGAGTATTTGGCGCCATGTAAATGTTCTGAGGAGACATCTTTGACACAAGGGCTTATTCACAGTTCTCCTATGTGGATCCACAAAAGGCTTCCAAACTAAACTTCAGTGTTTGCATTCGACTTCTGTGGCCACACTATAAGAAATCAACATATCCACGTAGAGGGAAACAGCTATAGAAACCTGGAGGTTCTTTGACATGTCAATGGCATGACTGAAGAGGCAAGCTTGCTATTCAGTTTCAGATTTAAAACCAACACTGAAAAGTGGCTTGCCTCTTCAGCATTAGTGAAGACCTTAAGACAACCTCTGGTTCTTCAGTGCCCCCTCCTTTTCATTGGGGTCTTAAAAGCCACCTGAAAATGCCCTGGGGACTGATGGTGGGCCCCAAACCCCAGCTGAAGAACCACTGGCCTAGTTCAGATTATTTTTGTCTGTGTGCAAGGCATGTGTTGTTGGTAACAGCTACTAACTTGCCTTTTCCAACCCACCTCACTAGTACAGCCTTCATGAGCACATACCGATCTTCACAGAGGTAATCTTAAACTCCAAAGCAAGGGGTGGGAGGAATGGTTTTTCCACCCCTATTTATGACTGTCAAGCAGTGATTAATGACCAACAGGCTGAAAATTGCCTTTAATGCCAGTTCCGTATTGTTGCTTGTGACAGTTAATGAGGTTAGACAGACTTTTAAACAGCACTTTATGTGTGTGGGGGGGGGAATGGAGAGATTTGTCTCCTGCTGAGTTTAACACCACCGCCAGATTTCCTACACAAAGGGCAAAGAATGTTTGATTTCCCCCTTAAGACAATAGACAAAGAAACCGACTCACTGCCTAAGGTGGTGTTTGTCCACCTGTTGGAATCCATTATCCCACACCTTTTTTTCATGCACTCCTTGCCGGAGCTTGTAAAAGGCTCCAGAAAGGGAGTGAAATAAAATATTGCATCTCTATTAAAAATAAGGAGGGCAGTTGTTTGTGGGCCCTCCCTCTTCAGACAGCCTGGAGACAATGGTGTTAACGAGAATATTTCAAAGGCTTTCTAACCTGGTTGGGTTCAGGCGCTAGTAAAAAAGGCCTGGTAATTTCTCCCTGGCTCCAATACAACAAGGTGTGTGCGTGTGTATGTGAATGTATGGGTTGGGGATGTGGGAGTGTTGATGGGGGGGGGGGTAACACTGGGTTTTGAAGTCGCAGCAGCAAAGCCATGATTCATAGGCAAATCTTGGCAAATTTACAAATGTTGTAGCCACCACCTCCCTTCACACTGCCAGGTTTTGGCCCTGAGACTCGGGTTTGGAGAATGATGCTCAGGGCGACAGGTTGAAATCTCGGAGCCATCAGTTAGCCCACACCCTTAGTGGCCTCTTTGAAGACTTCTGTGCATACCTGCTTGTGGCAATCTACAACCGTCGACTGGAGATGGGAGGCAGTAACCTGGCACTAGCAGCTACATTTTACAGCCTACATTTTACATTGATCATGTCATATAATTTCGGCTGTTTGGGCGTGTGCGGGGATTCCCACTGGGGAACAGTAGACCACTTCGAAGTCACACCATTGTGACAGCGCACTTTTGCAGATACCATATGCGACAATTTCCAGCGCCATATGGAAGTCTTCAAACTGCTGTTCAGTGTGACATCACCAGGCCATGGCCCCATTACATCATCAGGACCTGCACCATGAGTTTCAGAATTTGGAATGCTGGGGACCTTACTCTCTTTTGGACATTGCCTAAGGGTCAGACATAGAGTTGCCAGGTCCAGGCTGGGGGATACTGGGAGATTTGGGGGATGGGGCCTGTGGAAGGTGGGGTTTGGGGAGGGACTTCAGTAGGGCATGTTGCTGTAGAGTCCACCTTCCAAAACAGCTGTTTTCTCCAGGTGAACTGATCTCTGTTGCCTGGAGATCATTTCTAATATTGGGAGATCTCCAGTATCACCTGGAGGTTGGCAACCCTAGTCAAACTAGAGATGCTGTGAGATCTACAAACCGATATGCACAGTGTCTTTGAAATTTGGGACTGGGACCACAGCATGATTTAGCTCTTCCTTCATACGGTTTTGCCGGTCAAAACTGACACCCTTCCCCATGCTGTTATTGCAGCCAAAGAGAGGGTGCCTATCTTTTTGCCCCTTTTAGGGCTTATAACCACTCTTGGAGGGCAGTCAATTTCAGTGGGCAAAAACTACATAGGGTAGAATCCGTACCTTCACTTTGTGACTAGAGTGTATTTTTAAAGAATGCTGTGCAGATCTGTTCACAAATCTTCTAGTGGCTCATCTGGTTTAGCCTTTAGACTGGATTCCCATGGAGATGGTAACATACCACCAGAAAACAAGGCGTGCCTGTAATACTCCTATCTGCAAATCAAGAGTCCTTTTGTAAGCTACGCTCTCTCTACGATTATGCTGAAAAAAACACTCACCATTATTTGCTGTATGCTGCATTCATTTACTTACCAAAGGCCTTTCACTGTTAAAGGCCAAGGGGGTGATGGCCAGTGGTCCCTCTAAGCTGAGTTAGTGTGAGCTAGCTCACAGTTTTTTAGCCTCTGGCTCACACATTTTTGTCTTAGCTCAGAAAGGATGGCTCCAGGGCAAACTAATTCATGCAGCAGCCAAATCGCTCACTCACAACTGTAATGCCAGTTGCTCGCAAAGTAGAATTTTTGCTCACAAGACTCCACAGCTTAGAGGGAGCACTGGTGATGGCTCTTTGGTTCAGTGTGCTTGTGTGTGTGTGTAAAGTGCTATCAAGCCACAGCCGACTTAGGACAACCCCAGCAAGGAGCTTTCAAGGCACATATGAAGCAGAGGTGGTTTGCCATTGCCTTCCTCTGCAAAGTCCTCCTTGGTGGCCTCCCTTCCAAGGACTGAGTCCCTGCTTAGCTTCTGAGATCTGATGAGATTGGGTTATACCATGCAGCTTTCCCTCTGCACTTTGGTTACTAGAATATAATTGTTTTACAATATGTTATTGACAGTTCAAAGCACACCCCAGCAACTACCATGTGTAAAAATGGTGGGCTCTGCATAGCAGGGTGCCTTAGTGTTCATGCGCACTATTGTGCAATAGTGGCAAAATGCATCCACCAACCATTCAGAGACTGAATTTCCAGAGAATTGGAGGGTGTAGCTGAACCCTGAAGAATGATAGTGCTAGGATACCAGTCATGTTATTGGAACAAATAGGGTTGCAGGCCAGCAGCTGGCAACTGGCAGGAGTCTGGGAGGCCAGGGGTCAGCATCAGGTGATCTGGAGATGACACCACTTCCAGAGACAACACTAAAATGACATTACACCTCTCTACAAATTGCCAAAAACTCTACGGGTTTTTTTACCAATGAGTTTCCAGCAATTCCTAGAGAGGTGTGGTTTCACTTTTGTGTTTTTCTTGGAAACACCTTTGCCTAACAGTGATTTGCCATCTTTCCAGGGGGCAGCAGGAGCTGCGTGTGTGGGGGATCGTCTGCCCCAAGATGGGAAACGCTAAGGCTGGGAACAAGGACCACCACCATCCCCGATGTTCAGATCAGGACAGTGGTGTGGATCCAACCTACCTCCAAGGTGGCTTCCCTTCCTCCAGTCTAAGGAGCCTTCCTCCAATTTAAGTAGTTCTCCCATTTGAGGAAGTGCCACTTACATTGGAAGATTTCTCCATAAACTGGCACAACATTGCTCACTGCAGTGGTAGGGTAGGGGTAGGATCCACCCCAGTAATTTACTTGGGGCAGGCGTCAGAAAATAGGAACTGTCCTTGGTAAATATGGACAGTTAGAGGATATGCCGTAAACCTTTGTCTGGTTTAAAATATAGTTTAAGGTGGATTGATGGGGGTAGATCGTGGGGAGGGAGGGTTTCCTGTCACTGAGATTTGCCCTGAGATTTAATTCTGTGCTGTGGAGACTCTAAGAAGGAGGCTAATAGTGTAGTACAAGTGGAGACCCGCAAGAAACTTGCGGGATGGTCATCCCATTCCTCACACCTTTGCTTCCTCCCCTCTACCCTTACCTATCTCACACTCTTTCTCCCTTCTGGGGGTTGAGCCATAGACTCAACCCTCCAAAGCAGCCATTTTATCCAAGGGAACTGATCTCTGCCACCTGGACAACAGTTGTAATGCTGGGTGATCTCCAGCCCTCACCCAGAGGCTGGCAATGGTAGTTCTCATGGAGGAAATGGCTGGTTTGGAGGGTGGAGTCTATGGCATTATACTGTTCTGAAGTTCCTCCCCTCCTCAAACCCCACCATCCCCAGGATCCACCCCTTAAATGTCCAGGAGTTTCCCAATCCAGAGTTGGCAACCCTATTTCCTTCCCACCCAACAGCCAACTTAACCTTTATCTGCCTTTATCTGTCTTCAGCTTTTCGTCTCCACCCCCTCCCCCACAGCTTCTACCAAGGAAAATTACAGTCTTTCTCCACAGTGGGGACCAAAGCAGCTTACATTATTCTCACCTCCTTTTTATCTGCACAACAACCCTGTGAGGTTGATTAGGCTGAAAGTATGTGACTGGTCCAAAATCACCCAGTCAGCTTCCACCGCAATATGGGGATCTGAACCTGGGTCTTGCAGACCCTACTCTGAGGCTCTAACTGCTGCACCCACTGCCGGCTCGCCCACTAGGCGAGCTAGGCGCTCGCTTAGGGCGCTGGGGCCCACAGGGGCGCCAAAGCGCCCCCGGCCCCACCCCCAGTGAAGCCGGTGCTCCACCCCCTGTCTCCAGCCGGCGCTGGGACTGGGAGGGAAGGGGCGGCCGGCGCTCCACCCGCGGCTCCCCCCCAAGCCCTTGGGGGGGTGGAGAGGTGGGGCGGTATGGCGGCGGCTGGCCAGCGGGGACTCTCCCCGCTGCCGCCGCCCCCGCCAGTCTGAGCGCCCTTCCGGGCGCTTCAGAAGCCCTTGGGGGGTGGAGAGGTGGGGCGGCATGGCGGCGGCCGGCCAGCGGGGACAGACCCCGCTCGCTGGCCACCGCCAGTCTGAGCGCCCGTCCGCTGGGAGGGAAGGGGCGGGCGTTCCAAGGCCGCCCCTTCCTCGGCTCTTCCCGGGCCCCTCGCAGCTGCGAGGGACCCGGGAGAGCCGCCCGCCCGTTCCCCGGCTCTCCCCGGCGCCCCGCGGCTGCGAGGGGGCCGGGAGAGCCGCGCCGCCCCTTCCCCGGTTCTCCAGGCCCCACCGGGAGGTTGGCATCTCCGGTGGGGTGGGCGCCCCAGGCTCTCCTGCCTAGGGCGCCCAGACACCTGGGGCCGGCCCTGGCTGCACCACTGCTGGCTTTCATCGGGTGGCTGCTGAACAGCAGCAAGCAGCCAGGCCAAGTTGAGTCATGCAAATTAGGTGGTATCAAGTCACCCAGAGGGTGCTGCCTAGGGATGCCAGCCTCCAGGTGGGATCTGGGGATCCCCTGGAATTACTGCTCAGCTCCAGACTACTGAGATAACTTCCCCTGGAGAAAATGGATGCTTTGGAGGGTGGACTCTAGGGCATTGTACCCCAGTGAGGTCCCTGTCCTCCCCAGGCTCCATCCCCAAATCTCCAGGAGTTTCCAGACCTGGAGCTGGCAACACCACTACCCCATCCCCTGCCAGTGCCCGTGGGGGGACCTGGCAACCCTAGACTGCTGCCAGGCCTAAGGTTGGCAACCTCTAAGTGGGGCCTGCTGGAGAGTGAACTCCAGAGATCTGTGAACAACAGAGATCTGTCTCCCTGGAGAAAATGGCTGCTTTGGAGGGTAGATTCTGTGGCATGATGCCCAGCTGAGGCCTCTCCCTTCCCCAAATCCTGCCCTCCTTGCACTCCACCCCAAAACCTCTAGGAATCCCCCAGCCTGGCCCCAAGGCGCCCTCCCTCCCTCCCCCCTCCAAGGCCGAAAGAGGCCTGGAAAGAAAGGGCCCTTCCCCCCACCCTTGACTGACAGAGCCAGTCAGAAGCCTCTCCTCCCCCCCCCCCCCCAACGTTCTAATCTCTCACCGTTGCTGCCTGGAGTCAGGTCCCTGCAGAGGCCATTTCAAAAGGCTTTTTGGGGGAATTCAACTGTCCCTGAAGGGATTTCCTCACTGTTTGGATTTTTCTACAAACCCAGGAAGTCTACTGACTATGTAGGAAAAGCTGTTGGGGGAGAGTGAGGCCCCTGTTGGAGGGAATAGGTATCCGCACAGAAAAAAAAAAGTCTGGAATTAGAATAGAAGATAGGGTTGCCAGGGGTGGGTGGGTTGGCCAGAACCAGGCTGGGAAAGTCCTGGAGATTTGGAGATGGAGTCTGGGGAAAACAGGGACCTCCGTAGGGTTCAATTCCATAGAGTCCACCCTCCAAAAGATTCATTTTTTCTAGGGGAACTGATCTCTGTAGTCTGGAGATGAGCTGTAATTCATAGAACACAGGGGATCCCCAGGTCCCACCTGGAGGCTGGCATCCCCAGTGCAGTCCTGAAAAGCATTATACCAGACTAAGCCCATTGACTTCAATGGACTTCGAAGGCTATATTTCCGCTTAGAGTGGCACTGTAAATCTCCACAGCCCCTAAAGGAATGCTTGTTCCCATATGAGTTAGCCCAACAGCTCAGGCCATATATCAAGGCCCTACTGGGGTGTATCCACCCAGGTTTTCCGCTGGTGAAAAAGGAAGGATGTGTCCTCTTTGACTGCTCAAAAGGCTATGCTGAGAATTGTGGCGCCTGCGTGTTCAAAAGCCATGTGGAAGGGGAGCTGTAGTATGGAGGAGAACTGGAGGCGATTGAGTGGATCCAACCCAGTGTGTGGATCCACATCTGGCTGGTTCCTTACATCTTCAGATGTAAGGTGGACGCCTACTAGTGCTGGAAGCTTATTTAAGAAATCCCTTCCAACTGCCTAGCTGGCACCGGGTCCTTTCAGTTTCAGGTGCCAGGTTAAATTCTTGGTGTAGTGGTTGGTGTAGTGGTTAAGAGTAGCAGACTCTAGTCTGGAGAACCGAGTTTGATTTCCCACTCCTCCACATAAAGCCAGCTGGGTGACCTTGGGTCAGTCACAGCTCTCTCAGAACTCTCTCAGCCCCACCTACCTCACAGGGTGTCTGTTGTGGGGAGAGGAAGGGAAGGTGATTGTAAGCTGCTCTGAGACTCCTTTGGGTAGTGAAACACAGAGTATAAAACCAACTCTCCTCCTCCTCCCAGGCACTTGACTGCTCGATTTGGTTAGTTTTATAGTTTCCCCCCCTCCATTCCTTCTCTTTTTACAAATGGATTGCATTATATTTTTAGATTTAATATTTGTCGATCGCCACAACTCAGGAGCCTGATAGATGACAGGTGGCAATGTAAATCTATCAAAATAAAATAAATATCCTTTTAGAATAGAGAAAGTCAAAAACTTGGAGTCAGCCCTTAAGATCTGGCAAGGCTAGCAACAGCTAACCTGGGTTGGACTTTCAGATAAATGTCCCCAGTGTTCAAGGGATGGCCCCGCACTACTAACAGCACCTTGTCAATTTAATTTCTCCCCTTGAATTATTGCTAATGGTATTTACCTTTGGACCAGTCACATCTTGATGTGATTAACCATAGATCCACAGATGGAGACTGATTTACAGTAATGAAAGTAGCCAAGGCCAGCCCCAGCTGTGAGCCAATTTTTTTTTCAAAACCTCCCTTTGCTCTCACAATTATAGGAATGCATTTTGCCTGAGCTCAGAGCAATTTCCTAGTTTACCCTTATTAAAAGGTGGAGAGACCGAGCCAAGCACTGTGATTTATGAAACACGTGCTAGATTCATTAAAAACCTTAAAAGATTTAATACATTTTTATCAAGGCTTTAAATCTGGGCAAGGGTTTAAAAACTTAATGCAGGGTGTATTTCATCCCCAGCATCTTTCTAAAATACTTATTTAAGAGCTGTAAAATTTGGATTGACAAATATTGCTGATATTTCATTACTTACTTTTATACTCTGGCATGGAATTCTTCTGACAGTTTTGGGGTGTGTGTGTGTAAAATCTGTCTATTATCTGTCTGTCTGTCTCTCCAATGGTATCTACATGGTATGATGATCAACTTATTCTCTTGTCATTAACATTTTAAATATCTTTTTACATTTCTTTATAGTCCATTCAATGATCACACGCACAAATATATATTTCTGTACATTCCCTCGCTCTTTTTGCTCCTCTGTTTAGTCAAACATGCAACCTAATAGAAAGCAGGTGGTTGTTGTTTTTAAATTCGCCTGCAGACTTGTTAACCTTGGAAGCAAAAGGCTAAGAATTTTTGCAAAATCCTCCTGTGGCATTGCACCTCCATGCTGACATCAGATCAATATCAGTGCTGGGATCTGGCTGCCTATGAAGGCATCTCCCTCTTACAAAGTCAGGCTGCAATTCTGCAGAAATTTGAAACCTACTGATCTTCATCCAGGTCCCTAGCTCAGAATCTCAGCCTGAATTTGCTGTATCTTCTGATAGTTCAGGAGCCAGGGACACTCCAGGGACCCAGTTTCTTAACCGGCATGGCTAGAACCAAACCCAGCCAGCCCAGAAATGAGAGTGGTGGGTTTGAACCCAGAAAAAGCTTTGTCTGGGATGACAGGTTGGCTTAGTATGGGCCTTTACAGCTCAGATTATTTGTTTCCAATTATGGAATCAAGATCTTCAGCCTGATGGAACCGGTATCCACAAATCACATAAGCATGTCCCTGTCAATAGTACCATGGAAGTTACTACAGTGGCAGCTATACAGTTGATTCATCCTGCTCTGCCAGTTTATCAGCAGTTGGGATTGGATCGCATCTTCTCAGACTGGATCTTGTCCTCTTGAAAATGGATCTTTGGCCCACTTGTCCTCTGCATAGCTATGCCGTTCGGCCTCCTTTTGCAAAAAAACATTCCCTCATTTCATGGTCTTCTTCTGCCAAGCCATACATGACACAGATTTATAACCAGATCATCTGATCACCCAAGGAATTGCCACATAATAAGTCAGACCACTGGTCTACCAAGGTCAGTATTGCTTACTCTGCCTGGCGGTATCTTGAGGTAAAGGTGATTCACATTGCCTGCTACCTGATCCTTTTACCTGGAGATGCCAGGGACAGAACCTGGGATCAGTGAGGCCAGGAGGTCCTGACCTGTCTTTTACTGTGGTGAGGGCAAGCAAGGCAAGGATGGACTGGAGCAGTGTTCCCTCTAAGCTGAGTTAGTGTGAGCTAGCTCACAGTTTTTTAGCCTCCGGCTCACACATTTTTGTCTTAGCTCAGGAAGGATGGCTCCAGAGCAAACTAATTGTGCAGTAGCCAAATCGCTCGCTCACAACTTTAATGCCAGGAGCTCACAAAGGAGAATTTTTGCTCACAAGATTCCATAGCTTAGAGGGAGCATTGGACTGGAGGTGTGTCACATTCCAAGCCACAGGGAATCCTCCTTCCCAGCACTTCCACCTTGGGCCTGCCACTCTCTTTGGACTCGGGTGACCCTGGCAAGGGGTGGTTCCCAGCTGTTCCTGGTGGTCTTAATGGCCAGTCTGGGGCTGCTCCTGCTCTATGGAATGTGCTCCCTAGTGGGATGAGAGAGCACCACCCATGAAAATTTAGGAAGCTGGGTAGGCTGCTTTATTCACCAGAGCTTTTAATGGAGGATAGGTGTGTGGGGAGAGTCTGTGTGTTATTGTTGTAACTATGCATTGTATTGTGAACCACTGGGCAGGATATAAATGTTTTAATAAACAAATACTCAGAGCACCTCATTTCATTTGATGCGGTTAATCTGTTGCCATTTGGGACAGACAATACACACCTCAATGGACCAATGACATTGCAAATTCCGTATGTTCACATGTAGGTCAGAAAAGAACGCAAGTATTTTAACCAGGGATGTAGCCCATTACTGTCTTCATCCAGGTGTCCTGGTACAATCTTTAATTATGCCTAATATTCAAGGAACAATGCCAGCAGCCAATGACAGGGCTTGAACTAGATGCAGAACTTCTGCACCTGTGGTTGCCAACCTCTAGGTGGTAGCTGGAGACATACTGGGATTACAACTGATCTCCAGGAGACAGAGAAAGGTTCACCTGGAGAAAATGGCTTCTTTGGAAAGTGGACTCTATGGCATTATATGTCCCACTGAAGTCCTTCCCTCCCTCTCCCCCCCCAATTCCTGCCCTCCTCAGGCTGCACCCTCCAAATCTCCAGGCATTTCCCAGGCGGGGAGCCAGCAACCCTATCTGCACCCGTTCTGATCCCAAAAGTGAAAGCGCTATTGTATCTGAAACGGGGACGATACGAAGAGGCCCCGTTTCCGATTCACGATTATGAAAAAAGAATCCTCTCTTTTAATTCACCGGTCCCTAAACTATTTCCCAAACTCTTGCCTCCTGCGTGGCCACAGTTCAGACGTTAATACGCACTTTCGCCTCTTGCGACGATCGAGACTCAAACAGTCCCACCGCCGCCGCCTGCTCCCCATCGCCCTCTGCTGGAGCCAGCGCTGGAATTGCAGCGTAAAAGAAGGGAGGACGGAGAGGGCGGGGACAATTTAGCCAGTTGCATGAAGAGGACGAGTAGTGTTGGCGTCACTAGAGCGACACCCGGAAGTAGCGGTGAAACAGGAGAGGCGGTTGTGGTGAGTGTAAGAGGCGGAGGTTGCGTTTCCTGCTTCCCTCGTGGCTGTTGGGCTCCCCGGGTGGAGTTCGCGTTCTCCTCTCGTTTGTAGGACTCCTCTCCCCGCCCCCCCGCTTTGGCCAAGTCCGTGCCTGAGGGATTCTGGGCCTGCGTTTTCTCTCCTGGAGCCCCCAGCCCTCTTGTGCTCTCAAGCCTATTTAGTCCTCTAATTTACTTTGTGACTCTTTTAGGCGCAGAACCACGTGCCTCATTTATGGCGTAGCTAGGCCTGCTTAGTTTTCTTACTTTCCCTGTGCCTTTTCCCAGTCGCCGCCTGCTCCAGAATGGAGGGGAACCCTGAGTGGGACCCGTTAGGCGTACAGAGGTCTTCTCTGTTTTGCCCCCGCAATAGATGAGGTTAGGAGGCAGTAGGAAACCCAGGATCATTCACAAGCTTCATCGCGCAATGGAGATTTGAACCTGGACCCCTGTCCTAGCCCAGGATCCTAACCATAATATAGGGGCTGTTGCCAAGACTGTTTTCATAGTGGTGATTCTGCCTTGTTCCAAGCCCCTTCTGCTCCTTAAGGTGCAGACCCTAAATGGGGCTCTTCATGCATGGTTTAGCCTGTCTGCCTATCTTATTTTCTTTCTGTTGTTCTGGAGCTCAAGGTGGTGCAACATTGTTCTTCTGTCTCACTTAATTCTCACAACAACCCTGTAAGGCAGGTGAGCTTGAGATGGTTCAGCAGAATGAAGCCATCATCCAACTTCTTAAAGGACAGGCTCTCTTTGAATTTTTTTGAAGCTTCATATATTGCCTAGCAATGTATGATAGAGGGGCAGTGTTGTGTAGGAGTACATAAACTGGTCTGAGTGTGTTTGAAGATGTGACAAAGCTGTGATAGGTATCATGTGTGCTGTAGCAAAACCTGTTTTATTTTGCATGTCTTTCTGCCCCATGTTCTTGCCCTTATCTACTCTTTTTGGTGTTTGTCTATGGTCCTGTCAAGCCTGTGACCTGCTTCCCTGCTCTCTTTTTGTATTTGCTAGCATTTCATGGATGAAAATAGGGTGTGCTGGTAAAACCAGTTTTCAAACCAAAGAGTAGATCTATACTCTTCTCCCTCCCTGACAGATATTGGTATAAGCATTTCTCTGCCTGATGTATGCTGTATTCATTGCTTTTGCAAGAGCCTGCCCTTTGGCAGCTTCAGAAACAGGGTGTGGACCTAAATGGACCATAACCGTTAAGCCATTTATTGTTTCAGTGGATTGCTTATCTATTATAAAATAACTGCAATCAAACACTTTCAGTTGCATTTACTGTTTGAAGAACTTTCTTTCAATTACACTTACCATCTGGAGAAGTAGTTATATGCAGGGAATGGAAGGGGAAGTATTGTACTGGAGTAACCTGTGTGCATATATTCAAATGCATTTTAGCTTTAGTGTAAATGAAACTGCTGTTTTTCTTCCCTACCCTACTTAAATTCTGGAGAACTGAAACTGGAAGAATTGTCATGTGCACACTTCCCCCCCCCAAAAAAAAAGTTTCTTCTGAATTGCCTGTAAGAGCAAAGTTGGTATGATGTTCTACTAGGGCTATGTACCAGGAAATTAGGGGTGGTCCCTGGTAAGAATGGGCAGTTGGAACAACCATCTTTGCTTTCTTGCTCTTTGGTGGACAGGCCTGCTTTCTTCACCTAATGGCATAGCATAGTCATCCTATTTTATTATCTGTCTGTCCCAGAAGAGCTTTAGTCAGCATGCTCTCTGGATGCCAGGTCCACACCCTAAGAAGGGCTGTTCTTCCTTTAAGGTTGGCATAATAGAACTACAGCAAGTTCTGGCTGTTCAGAACACAGAGAATGCAGCCCTTGTAGGAGAAGCTGCTTCTAGAGAGCCAGTTTGGTGTAGTGGTTAAGAGTTCTGGACTCTAATCTGGTGAACCGAGTTTGATTCCCCGCTCCTCCACATGAAGCCAGGCGGGTGACCTTCGGTCGGTCACAGCTCTCCCAGAGCCCTCTCAGCCCTACTTACCTCATAGGGTGTCTTTTGTGGGGAGAGGATAGGAAGGGTTTAATTCCTCACTCCTCCACATGAAGCCAGCTGGGTGACCTTGGGTCAGTCACAGTTCTCCCAGAGCTCTCTCTGCCCTACCTACCTTACAGGGTGTCTGTTGTGGGGAGAAGAAGGGAAGGTGATTGTAAGCCTCTCTGGAACTCCTTCGGTTAGTGAAAAGTAGGGTATAAAAACTGCCTCTTCTCCTGCTGTCCATTCTTATAGTTCAGTTAAGCATATGACCCTGCCTAGACAGAGTCCTATGATGTAGCCCTAGTACTGATTCTT
This sequence comes from Gekko gecko, assembly GCA_029375565.1. Lineage (NCBI taxonomy): Eukaryota > Metazoa > Chordata > Lepidosauria > Squamata > Gekkonidae > Gekko > Gekko gecko. The sequence continues at coordinate 48,683,740 of JAPDNY010000013.1, read as the reverse complement.
GATTGGCAACTGCAGCAGCTCTTCAGAACTACAAGCCGAAGTCTCTCCCAGCCCTGGTACCTAACAGCCAGCATGTTTGTAACGCAGTGCTTGGTTACAGATAAATGAATTGTGTGGTATACTCAGGGTGGTAGATGGAAGCACGTGGACAGGTGTATTGGTCATTGGGTTTTCATTATGATATCTGTCTGCCTTAGTTGCACAGTTCTGTCCAGAAACGTGTGGTCTAGTCTATGCTTAGTTTGGTGCTGAGGTGAAAGTTGCTGAATTCTTGGATGGAATCTTTGAAGAGCTTCCTCCCCATGTATCCAGATGATGAAAATGTGCCTGATAGACCTCAAGTAGAGGAGAGGTGTCAGTGGGTAGGAGCTGAGGAAATGCTACTGTAAGTCAGCCATTAATATTTGCATACTCTGGAGCCACATGGCTACTCACAGCTAGGTCATTAAACCCAAAGAAGATGTTTCCAAATCTGAAGTAATCTTGAGTGAGGACAAAGTAACAAAGCTTGGTAGCAAAGTGTGCTATGTTATTCGATCATATATGCACACCCTGCTGTTTACCTTGATGGGACCCCAGAGCGTCTTAGAAAGTAATTGTCTCTTCCTCCATTTACTCATTGCAACAACCCTGTGAGACAGGTTACAGAAAGAGAAAGAGAGTCTGGACCGAAATCACCGCGTGAGCTTCATGGCTCTGTGGGGATTTGAATCTGGGTCTCCCAGATCCTAGTCCGACACGCTAACCTCTGTAACTACGCTGACTCTTATTTAACATAACTGATATAAAAACGTAACTAATTACTTCTCAATTTCAGCCCAACTTTAAGCAGCCCAGACTTATATATTGTATTTACAATTACAAGTTATTTCAGAGCTGTTCTCTCAGGAGCAGTCCTCAAAAGAGCTCTCCCATCCCCACCTACCTCACAGGGTGTCTGTTCTGAGGAGGGGAAGGGAAAGGAGATTATAAGCTGCTCGGCTAGTGAAGGGCAGGGTATAAATCCACTCTCCCCCCCCCCCAATCCCTGCGAGTACTAAGCTCTGGGCGATGTATAGCAGTTAAAAACAATATTAAAATCAATAATATAGTTATAGGCTCTCAGATGGCATCAATATTTCTTCTTGACCCACTCCAGACTATGTTGCCATTTCATGGGTAGGGCAAGGAGGAGGCCAAAATGAAAAGGAGAGGAAAAGGGTGCCAGCTATGATGGAACCGTTGCTGCCCTCAGCCAAAGGCCTGGTGGAACATCTCTGCCTTACAGGCCCTGTGGAATTACATTAAGTCCCACAGGGCCTCGGGGCTTTTGGTAGAGAGTTCCACCAGGTCGGAGCCAAGGCCAAAAAACCCCTGGCCCTGGTTGAGGACAGCTGGCTATCTCTGGGCCAGGGATCACCAGTAGGTTGTTTTCCGCAGAGCGTAATGCTCTCCCAGGGACATACCAGAGCAGGCAGTAACCTTTGGCATTTCAGTATCTTTCCACAATTTAGCAATGCAAAATTTAGCTATTTCTAATAAATACCAAACAAAATAATCTTTCTTTTCAAACAGTTCCTTGGAAAATACTGCAAGTCCGTCTGGTCCGTCCTGTCCCCCCGCTCAATACAGCTGGTTTTGACTAATGCAGCTTGGTTGAAGAGCAGTGTTGCCTTTTGCATTGGATCACCATATTTGCCCAAGTGGTCCTCTACCAAAAGTCTAAAAGCCATGGAAAACATGGGAGTTTATCTTCCCCTTGGGCGTTAGGAGCATGCTTGTTTTTGGAAATGGCAGTTGCAAAAAAGCTGGCTCTTATAGCTCTTCAGACTCAAGACTACAGTCTTATTTACTAGATTAGTTATACTCCGTGTTTCTCTCCCTTGGGGACCCAAAGGGGCTTACAACATTGTTCTCCCTCCATTTTCCTTCCCTTGCAGAGGAGGTTGGGCTGAAAGAGAGTGGCTGAAGGTCACCTAGCAAGCTTCTCTGGCAGAGTGGGGATTTGGACCCAGTTCTCCCAAATCCTAGTATGACATTCTGATCACTACCGTCTCTGGCTCTCAGTCGCAAAGCACCAGATTCTGGTTTGTTGCAGAGCTGCTCCAACTTCTGAAATGGACTTGACCTGCTGTGTGATAGCTGTTGTGGTTATGCATTATGTCAGTTGTTTGAAACGGTTGGCGTTATGGGTAAAGTTCTTTTGAAAACACTGATGTTTCTGTAGGTTGTGTGAATTAGCGTCACAGGAGTTGCCTGCATGAGGATTGTAATATGTATGAATACAGGAACTGTGAGCTAAAATTGCAAGTAATGGCCTGGAAATGTGTATTGCTGTGTGTTAGCTGTTGCAAAGGGTGAGGTGTTGTACTATTAACCTTGCTCCTTCAGGCATGAGAAGTCCTGTTCATCCAACTTGTATCTTGTTAGATCTCACCAGGTACTGCCTGTATATTCTGAACCTTATTTTTTTGGTACTGTGGCCACTAGCAGCTAGCAGTAAATAAAGATGGTTACGATATTGAACTTAGACCAGCAGGTTGTGGTTTGCTATGATTCACACACCTAAATTTCCCTGTATGTTCTGATGTATGGGGGCACTGCGCTGTGTTCCTCCACAGGGCCATTTCAGTGGCAGCACCAAGATTGTGGGACATTCTGTCACTTAGATGTAAGGCTAAGACATTGCTGTTTTGGAAGGCTTTGGTGGTGCAGGGGTTAACTGATGGATGCTGTCTTGTGTTTCCTTATGGTATTGGATTGCCGATTTTGTAGGCTGTTTGTTTTTCTGGTGTCCTGTGGCTCAGCTGTGTTTTCTCTTTAATACTGAGTATTATCTTAGTGTGTTCATGGTTTTATCTGGTTATGACATTCATGATGTTTTGATACTGGCAATGAACCAGGCTTCCCAGGAACTTACCGTAATTCGGCAGGGGACGGATACGTCTTGGCAGGACCATTCCCGGGGCTGGGGGGAGACGCGGCACATGATGCCATCACCAGGAAGTGACACCGGGAGACGCTCTAGCAATCGAACTGGAAACTTGATGGTACCATTGAGTTTCCAGCCCCATTACCAGAGCGTCGCCCGGCGTCACTTCCTGGCGACAGCATCGTGCGGCGTGGGTGTTCCATGGAGGAATGTTCCGGCCAGGGACTGTGTCCCCCCCGCTGAAATACGGTAAGTACTTGGCAGCCCTATAATGAACTGCTTGACAGACCCGCATAGGTTAAAAAGTGGGACATGAATACCCAAAGTACACATTCAGGGAGGATAGGTCAGTGAGGGGTTATTAGGCACGATAAACCTCATAGTAAGCGAAACTCAGCATTCACTGATAGCATGGCTCCAGAAGAATGATCTTCACTTTTTTAAGGTAGAACAAATTTTGAGTCCAGCAGCACTTTTTGAGGTGTGAGACTCTCTTTTGACTCCAAGCAGCTTCATGGAACCAGCTGAGCGAGCAGGAAGTCACTTGACAGCCACAGGCTCCAAAGCTGCCTGTGCTTGAAAGACATTCTCTCTACTGCTTGAGTATGCTGGCCTCACTGTTCTGTACCTCTTGGAGTGCATGCAAAAGGTACATGGCACCCTTACACTCTGCATGTACACTTAAGCAGCAGATCCTTCTAAAAAGTGTGGGTGGGAGGGGATACAGCTACTACATTAGGACTTGCAACCCCAGGAAAGAGGGATGTGAGATCCACCCGAGGGTGCATGCTTCTCCAAAAGACCAGTTGCTAGAGGCAAGGGAGGCCTCTTTTCGTGCTGTATAAGCTGCCAGAAATAATGGATTGGCTTGCGCTGGATGCAGAGTGCCGGCCTGGATGGATCTGAGCTTGATCTGGGAATGAAGGGGCATTCTTGCATATAATTCCTTACTCCTTCATTGAACTCTGCCCCAGAGCAGGACGTCCTACACCCCAGGTCTGCCCCACCCCCACGAGAACAACAGGTCTGGTGTCACATAGCATTTCAAAGCGCTCCAGGACTAACCAGTGCTTTCCCCCCTTCTCTTTCTCCCCCAGGAGCTATTCTCAGGGATGAGTCAGCTGGGTGCCATAGCAGCTCTAGCTGCCAGCCTGGTGGCTGCTGCTCTTTTTTCTGCAATACACAAGATCGAAGAAGGGCACATTGGCGTTTACTACCGGTATGTGCATGGGCTGGGCGGGAGTGCTGCTCTTTGTATGTGGTGAGCCAGTGTGGGGTAGCAGTTAGCATGTCAGGCCAAGACCTGGGTTCAAATCTTTGCTCGGCCTTGTAACTCACTGGGTGGCCTTGGGCCAGGCACCTGCCTCTCAGGGTTGTTGTGAAGAGGAGTGCTGCATCCCTGCCCTTGGAGGAAGGGCAGAATGAAAGTGTGACACCTGTATGATGTACTGGCAGAGGACTCAGGAGGACTGAGGTGGTGGTGGAGAATCTTATCCCCTCCTCTGGCTATACTTCCTTCCCATGTCCTGTCTCTGCTTTCCTTCTTCCTCCTCTTCCTTCCCCTTGCAGGCTTTGCAGCTTCTTCGCTTTCCCTGCTTCCTTCCTTCCCTGCATTCCCCTTTTGTTCTGTTTTTCTTTCTTCCCTCTCCCCATCTTCTGCTGTGCCCTTCCTGCTTGCCCACTTCTCGTTCCTCCGCTCCATAACTCATCTCGGCTTTCAGAATGGAACTTCAGCAGCCATTTTGAACCATCTAGGCAACTGCAGACTGTTTTCTGAGGTTGCCTAGGCAATCCAAAGTGGCTGCTAAGACCTTAAGATGCTAGCTTGCACAACCTCAGCTCCCCCCATCCCCTTTTTAAATTTAGGATTCCTCCTCCCTCCCCCCTGCTGAAAACCTGAAAGTGCCCCCTGCTTTCTAGAAACATCTCCTCATTCTCTGCATGGCTTCACTGTGTGAGGTATTTTATCTGCACCCTTGAGGCTAGGTCCAGAACTGGGTGTATAGATACATGTGTGGTCTGAAAGAACTGGGGATGGTTCAGTTCCTTAATCATAATAAACCCTGGTTGGTTGGTTTGGTATTTCCGCATTTTTGTGCGTGCACGACCATGCCTGGAAGTCATGGCAACCTCTGGTGACTCCTACTAGGGCACAGAGGACATTCAGAGAAGTGGCTTGATAGCTGACCTCTGGCCTCCTGGCCCTGGTATTCTCTGGAGGTCTCCCATCCAAATACTTAGCTTCTGAGATCTGATGAGATCGGGCTTGCCTTGGCTATCTAAGTCAGGACGATAAACCCTGGTTTGTTGATGCAGCAAACTTTTGTTTGTGCTCTCCAGTCCAAGGGCTGAGACACTCAGATGGGTGATAGAGCCTCATCTACTTGGTTAGGAATCTGCCTTTGAAAGGGTCTTTTGTAAGTGCCTGCTGCTGGTGCACATAGCTAAAGGGCACATCGTGCTTCCAGTTATTCTCTGTATGCTCGCTGGGAGGAGCAGCAAGGGGAAGTTAGTCAGTGGTACAGAGAATTCCTCTTCAGCTCTCTGACCCTTAACTTATTCCTTGTTACGGGACATCCACTGAAGTTCAGCTTGCATTTCCTCTCCTGGTTGCCTTGGTTTGCTTATCATACATTCTACCATTTTGCAGCTTACCACCTCATTCTGTTGTACATGTAGACCACATCTCTGTATGTGTGTGTGTGGTGGATATTGCTTGCTTGAAACCTTAGGAGTGGAGATGGTGGGTAGTAATTCGTAATTAACAATATGATTCAGTTCAAACTTAATATACAGAGCCAAAGCATACTGGAGATTCTGAAAACTGGGAACAAGACAGATTTTATTGTACTGGTCTGCAGATAATCTGAAAGGGGCAGATGGGTATTTTATCACAAATACACTACTACTGATAGAAAGCATGGATGAGTAGTTGTTTGGTGAATGGCACTGCATTTCCGATGTCTGACACTTGACCAAGAGTTGTAGCATTCTCTGCTAAAACATACGCATGTCTTTCTGTTTTTTCCACTACAGGGGAGGAGCTCTCTTGACCTCCACCAGTGGGCCTGGCTTCCACCTCATGCTTCCTTTCATCACCTCTTATAAATCAGTGCAGGTACCTTTCTCAGTGATCTCCCTGAAGGAATGTACCCATCCAAGTTCTCATTATGCCTTTGTGGTTCCCCTCCGCTTTTATCCTATCTTGCTCCCCTGACTGCTGGCAGCTGGGTGGTGAGTGTCTGGGGATGTGCATCCCGTGCTTATTTCTCTTCCACGGTGGCAGATGTTCTCACTGTCATAGGGCAGAGAGGGGATATTATATAATTTGGGCAACATTTTTTGGGGTGGGACATTTTTCAAACTTTAACATTCCATACCTACCCCAATCCTTCCTGCACAAGATGACTTTTCAACCATTTTGGAGCACAGTGGGTGACCTGGAACCAGGGACGGTGGCAAGGAACTTGCACTAAAGAGGATAATTCCCGTCTGCTAGTACTTTGAGAAACTGTATACGGTCCCACATTTTAAAAGCATTTAAGCAAAACTGCCTGCTTGTGTAGATCTTCTTCATAACCTTGAGGAGAGCCAGTTTGGTGTAGTGGTTAAGTGTGCATACTCTAATCTGGGAGAACTGGGTTTGATTCCCCACTCCTCCTGCTGATGTGACCTTGGGTCAGTCACAAGCTCTGGCACAGCTGTTCCTGAAAGAGCAGTTTGTGTTAGAGTTCTCTCATTCCCACCTACCTGACAGGGTGTCTGTTGTGGGGAGGGGAAGGGAAAGGAGTTCGTAAGCTGCTCTGAGACTCCAAGTGAAGGGCAGGGTATAAATCCAATCTCTTCTTCTTCTTCCTTTGTAAAAAGTTCTTGCCAGCCTCTGTAAGTGCTCAAAGCAGCATCTAACCAAATATCAATTTATAGTAGCAGGATCTTGGCTGATGAGCATGCCAGCAACACAGAGCGTGTGCAAACCTGGCAACGCCTTCTTTTAGAGTACTTGGGGCAGCTGGATTGGAGAGCAGAGTTGAGTTTTGCAAGTTTCTCCAGCAGCTGCCATAAGGTGCTTGGAAGCCCAATGACCTGCAAATAACAGGAAGAATGGAAAATAGTGTCTTACAGTATTTTTATTTATGTTTATATGCATATAGATTGCTTTTCTCTCTAGCCGGGTCTCAAAGTAGCTTACAGTGAAGGACAAAGAACCCAGAAAGAAACAGGAAAGGGATGGGAGGCACCTTGAGTGCCATGCAAACCTTCCCTCCTTCTGCTAGTGGGTCGTCCACCCAGCTATAGGCTATAACCTTCTAAGAGCCAAAAGATGATAGCCCTTTTGGCTCCTGTCCAAGGCTCATACTTTTGAAGAGAGCAAAGGAGAACAAACTCAGCAAGATGCCATTCATCACTAGCTAGCAGGATCTTCCTCTGCTGGAAGTACAACAGAACACAATAATCACAGGTCTTCTTGAACTTTTCTCAGTCAGGAGAATGAGTGTGTGTGGTGGGTGGGTGAGCTTGCTGCTCCGATCCCGCATTTGTTCTCCCCACTTAGTGCAGCTGAAAAGGCCATTCTGAGGGTGCAAAGCAGATAAAGTTAGAAAGCAATAGCATTCTCGTGCCCAGTGTCACAGTTGTTTCATTTTGGCATAATTTCAGTGTGAAAGCCCCTCAAATGGTGTTTGGTGTTGCAGATGACAGTAAGATTCCCAGAATGCACTTGCCCTTTGCCTGCCCGAAACTTATCTGACACCCACACTTTTTTTTCCTTATCTGAATAGGATCCAAACCTTGTCTTCAAACAGAGCTCTGCACATTTTTCCAAGGAAGCTTATCTTTTAGATTCAGCATCTGTCAAGCCTGCTGAACGAGTTTGGCTTGTGCTTTTTTTGTTGAGCAATCTTTGGATAGAGGCGTTTGGGTTGCTCTCTCAGCTCTGCCAAGTGCCAGATAAGGGCCGAGGGAATCGATAGCAGCAGATTTAGTTGGATTGTGGCTGAGCAAGAACGATCAAGGGGAGGGAGAGCTGGCTGGTTTGGGTGTTTGATTTTTCTTTCTCTTTTTTTGCATACAGTGCAGAAGTGCCGCTTAGCTGAGCAGAAGCAAAACTCTCCAGGTCCTTTCTGATTCTTTTGCTTTCTATTCTAGACAACGTTGCAGACAGATGAAGTAAAGAATGTTCCATGTGGTACTAGGTGAGCTGTGACGTGGCGATCAGTCTGCCCCCTTTTACTTTCGTCCTCCCACAAACAGAGGCTGGCTTTGCATTTGGAATCTTGGGCTGTTTTTTTAAACTTTTAATCTTTAATACAAGCAAGTACATATAACATCAGAAATATAGCTTAACTGGTACATGTGATAAAACTTACATAGCAAACAGTGTAGATGCGATATTAACAAAAAACAGTTTGACTAAGAACTTCATCAATACAGCATCTCCCCCTCGTCATCCGTAGATCTAGGAGTCAACATGGCCCCACCTGCAGAAACTTAAATCTGTGGCTCAGGGCCCTGTGGACAGAAGGGAGACTCCCCCCACCCGAACTTGCAGAAAAATCTAAGTTTTTTTTAAAGACCGCAGGGGGGGGGTTATTGCACAGATCCCCAAAACACAGGATTATGTCTGCACAAGTGCAGATGATGTAAACTTAACAGCTGCAGGGATAGGAGTAGCTGACCTCATGCACCCTGATGCAGCCCATCCTTGTCACTCTTCTGAAGGCTGGTGAGTGGGGAAGAAGACCAGGAGCTGCCACCACCCCTGGGTGCCAAGTGGCAGGGAGAAGGACAGATGGGTGGGCTGGGGTGGAGTGGGAGCCACTGCAGCCCCCACCTCTGGATAAGTTGTGGAGGTGCAGCAGTATAGCTGGGTGTGGAAGGAGCTGCTGATGCCCCCCTCCGCTACTAGGAGCCTGTGAATGGATGGTTGAACCAAGCTGGTGATGGGAAGGGGGAATGGTAGTGCTGTTGGCAACTGACATGCCGTGCAAGTGGTTGGCCTAGTGGGCGAGTAGGGATGTCTATGATTTCCCCCCTGCAAGTCTTGCATGTCCCCACTTGTAAGAACATAAAGGAGCACTGTTGGATCAGACCATATATCCCATCTAGCAAGGGTGCAAAACAGCTCCTGGTTAAAAAAAAAATCAAAGAAGAGAAATGGCATATCTCTAGACATCTCAGGAGCAATTTATATCATCGCATGGTTTCACATGTTCCTGGCAGGGAAATCCGAGGCAAACTGCTTTTCACAAAACAAATTTGAAGATCCCTGTACCTGCCACTAGATGGCATCCTCAACTTCACTTGCACACCCACCCTGAATCAGAGGTGCCGAACTTATGGGTTACAAGGGCCAGATCTGACATGAATACCACTTTGTCAGGCCAGGCCAGGCCATGTATGCCATAAAATGTAATGCCAGATACCAGAGATGTAAACTTGATAAAGGACATAGGCAAACCCAATTAACAGTGTTATTTTTTTACTCAAAATACAAACATGCTTTAAACACTTAACACACTTACAGTATTCCTTAAAGTATCTTCCTGATGGCCGCCCTCCCACTTCCACTGCCCATTACACATTAGCACTGGGACAGTATGCAGGGACATAATGCACAGTCTCTGTCATCTGGCAATAAAGGTAATGAATAGTTGCTCGTGGGCCGGATAAGAGCATAAGAACATAAGAGAAACCAAGGTCGGATTAGGCCAATGGCCCATCTAGTCCAACACTCTGTCACACAGTGACCAAAAATACCAGGTGCCATCAGGAGGTCCAGCAGTGGGGTCAGGACACTAGAAGCCCGCCCACTGTTGTCCCCCCTCCAAGCACCAAGAATACAGAGCATCACTTGCCCCAGACTGAGAGTCCCTATCTATACCTTGTGGCTAATAGCCACTGATGGACCTCTGCTCCATATGTTTATTTAATTCCCTCTTGAAGCTGTCCATGCTTGTAGCCACCACCACCTCCTGTGGCAGTGAATTACATGTGTTAATCACTTTTTGAGTGAAGAAGTACTTCCTTTTATCCGTTCTAACCCAATTGCTCAGCAATTTCGTGGAGTGCCCAAGAGTTCTTGTACTGTGAGAAAGGGAGAAAAGTACTTCTTTCTCGACCTGCTCTATCTCATGCATAATCTCATAAACCTCAATCATGTCACCCTCTCAGCCGTCGTTTCTCCAAGCTAAAGGGCCCCAAGCATTTTAACCTTTCTTCATAGGGATACGAACCGTGGTTCTGGCCTGCAGACTGTATGTTTGACACCCCTGCTGAAGGTACTAATTGTTCTACTGCTGGCTTCAGCAATCTGCATAGCCCACAAGGACAATAACCTGTTTATAAAAATGACTGAATATAAATGCTGAATACTCCTGAAGTTGCTTTGTTGTAATTTTTTTAACACTGGATTGATGGGAGAAACATCTAGCTGCAAATTCATGGGACGGTGAGAGGAATGATCTCTTACTTTAGCCATAGGCCACAACAGAGCCTTCCTACGCGGTCTGCAGAAAAACTTTGAAGCGGCCTGTGGCTTAGGTAATTTGATCCCCCTGTATTCTGTTTGCAACATCCTCAAAGGCTAGCAGCACGTCATCTGATTGCTAATAAGATCCAGCAGATTTGCATGTGAAATTTGCATAAGCAATTTTCTTTTGTTTTCAGTGCAACCAGGCAACAAGCCTTGAAATGTTGGAAATTGAAAACATGTTGATCTGTAGAAGTGCTCCGATCACCTGGGTCATCAGAGCACCTCTAACAATATAACAGTTCTGCAGATTGAATCCAGCCAGGTTTTTTTTACTCCGTCTCATCCACTGCCTTTGTAAAAACTGAAATGACTGAATTGGGTATCATAAAACAGACATCTTGCCTGTTCTTGGTCAGCTGCATTTTTTGAGAGTACATCTTTGCAGAATCTATCCGTTTCTGAACCTGGCCCCTGATCTATTCAAATCAAAGCATCTTATTTAGTGCTCCCCCCCTTCTCTCTTTTTTACAGCGGAGGAGTAATGATCTATTTTGACAGAATCGAGGTGGTGAATTTCCTGATCCAAAGTGCTGGTGAGTGAACAAGGCTAAGTTGTGCTTCCCCTCCTTCCTGGGCTGTGGCACAAAGAAATGTGCATGAATTATTGGGGTTGGAGTTATCACATTATTAGGTAGACACTTATGTCCCTGTTGGTATTTCAGTACTCCTCATTCTGATTGCCACTCCTTTGCTGGCCCTTGAATCACCATGTTGGAACACACAAAGAGGTGACGTTGCCTTGTACTGGCTGCGTTCAACCATCAGGGATGAGCCATAGTTTGTAATGAGGAGGAGTCAAGAAGTTCATGGACTCCCATCCTCTTCCCCTCTTGTATTGTGCCATGGTTTAAAAACTTCTTGGTTTGTATAACACATCCCGATTTGTTGCTGAACACACATGGAGCTGTCTTTATACCAAATCACACCATTGGTTTATCAAGGTCTGTAGGCAGAAGGTATCCAGGGTCTCATGTGGAGATCTGACACCACTTGCTACCTACTGGAGAGGCCTGTATTTTATTGGAGAGGGGCTCTGGCTTTGCACACAGAAAGTCCAAGGTTCATACCCAGGTATCTGCGGTTAAAAGGGTCAGACAGGAGATAACGTGAAGGAGATTATGAAAAGCTGCTGCCAGTCGGAGCAGACAATACTGAGCTTGATAGACCAGCGATCTGACTTGGGAGAAGCCATCTTTGTGTGCTAGAATCTGGTACGTTCTGCATGTGGAGCAGATACTCTTCCTCTCCCTCTTAAGTTCTTTAAACCAGAGCTCTACCTCACCGTAGTGATGCCTTCAGACCCCACCTGCAGTCCTCTGCTCTGCTACCTTAGCTATTGGAGGACTGGCGTGGAGGTTCTAGAATAGTGAAGTAGGATTGGCTCGCTTGGATTGCCTGCTTCTCAAAGTGAGAAGGATTTGAAGCAACATGCTCTGTTACCTGGCCCCAGAGAAACCTATATTTTCATCATCCGCCAGCTAGTGGTGCAGAGAATAGGGAGCAAGGACTCATCTCCTGATTGGAGCCTTGGAATGTCTGACATTGGCAAAAGTGTGACAGGTGATATGGACCTCCTAACACACTGCCCTCTTTTTCTCACTAGTATATGATATAGTGAAGAACTACACAGCAGACTATGACAAAGCCCTCATCTTCAACAAGATTCACCATGAACTCAATCAGTTTTGCAGCGTTCACACTCTTCAGGAAGTCTACATTGAGTTGTTCGGTGAGTGACTTGATGCCAAAGAGGTTGGCTGTAGAGCTCTTACCAGTGTCAGTTTGCTACAAGCTGAAGTTGTAAGGAACTCATTATCTGACTCCGTGTTTCTGGCTCATCTACTCATTGCCTGTTTGGCACCCGTACACACTCTTCATTGAACAATGTGGAGGGGAATATGTCAAGGGGCTTGGGTGCGTTTGTTGACAGGTTTTGCGTTTTTAATTAGGAATCACAAAGCACAAAGGAATCCTATTTCCTTTCTGTGCTTAATAAGATGTTCTCTATTTTATCCTAGAATCCAAATATAATCTGCTAGGCCCGTGTGGGCTGTAGGAAGGGCCGTGGACCTTCTGCAGTACATCTGCCAAGACTGGACTGCAGCAACTGACAGTGGCCTGGGTCACATATAATGGCAAGCGTGGCTTGGTGTTGCTGGGACAAGCACTGTGCCTACCCACTTCCTCCTTCTCTGGCATGGTGATAGTCCGTGAAGAGTGTAGCGCAAACCAGTATTTGCCATTACATCTGAACCATTACTGCAGTTTGTGCTTTCTCTCCTAGTCAGGATTGCAAGCCGCTGTTTGAAGCTGATTTCTTAGTTGGGAGGGGGGTGAATGCCTCGTAGCAGCCAGTGACCATGTGCACTCAAGGGAAAGAGCAAGATTTCCGTCTAGTAGCACCCTAAAGACTAGCAAGCTTTCCATGGGATCTGACAAAGTAAGCATTGACTCTCAGAAGCTCATGGCCCGAAAATCTTGTCGGTCTTCAGGGTGCCCCTTCAGGGTGCTCAAATCTTGCTCTTCTACTGCAGACCAGCAGGGCCATCCATCTAACACTAAATGGAAAGGGATGAATGAAATCACTGCAGGTGGAGAGGGAAGGGAAGGGGTAGAGCAGCTGAGCAAAAGGCTCAGTCTAGTGCATTTTTGATCTTGCTTTTCTTCCAAGGAGTTCAGGGCTATGTACTTCTTCCTCTGTTTCCTGTGTTGAGCTCACAACAACTCTGCGAGGTAGGCTAGTCTGAGAGGGAGGGATTGGGTCACCGAGCAAGCTCGTTCATGACAGAGTGGTATTTGAGCCCCAATCATCATCTGACGCTCTGTCTGCTCCTCCACGCTCTCTCATGCGTGGCCTGCCAATAGCATATGAACCAACCCAGTAAGTGGCTAATATTGTGTCTACTCTCCTAAACCACTGGCATAGCGAAATGTACTTTTACTGCCACATAGAGTCATTAAAGTTTAGCTTACAGCATAACCAGAGATTTTTGCTGAGCTGGGGCAGAAGTCAGTGCTCGGGCTGGCACAGCAGTCTTTTCCCACTGGGGATGCCCGCGTTGGTGAAAGAAACCTTTCCAATTTGGAGGCATGTTAAATCTCAGCCCACATGGCTAGCCTCTTCTTAGGATCCTCTTTGAGTCACGTAACTCTTTGTTTGATACTTGACCAGATCAGATAGATGAAAATTTGAAGCTGGCTCTCCAGCAGGATCTGACAAGCATGGCACCTGGCCTCATCATACAGGTAAGCCAAAGTCAGGAGACGAGGCACATTTTGTCCAAAACTGGGCAGGAGGTCAGAAAGCTGGAAGGCAGACTTACTGTTGTCCTCCTTGTTCCTCAGGTAGACCAGCTGTCTGTCTGTTTAGTGTTAAGGTTTGGCCCAGAGAAGGGAATTTTAATTCTGCGTTTTGCACTGTTTGCAAAGTTGGGGTCCACTTTTCTGCCCCAACCTGGCAGTGCATATTTTGGGTGGAGGTGGACTGTGGGTGCCCTTGTGTCTCCTCTTTCATTGGTAGCATTCTCAGCTCCTAGGTTACTTTCTTTGGCAAGCTCAGGAAGTCTTGGTGGTTATTAGTCCTGAAATACCTACCCAAACAGAGGGGCTAGGCCAGTTCTGGGGAATCCGTGGTGGTCCTTTCCTTTTGAGGGCAAGCATCTGGAAGTCAGCTGCCGCTTGTATGAGAGACTGCAGCCCTGATAAGATGGGAGACGGGGGTTAGAATGTTGGTTGTGGGAAGCATAGGGATCCTTTCAGGGACTGGGTAGTAGCTCATTCATTTCCTTGTCACAGTTGAGCATATGGTGTTTTGTGTCTCCTTTCATCCCTCATCCTCTCTTTCCGTCCATCTAGGCAGTGCGAGTCACAAAGCCAAATATCCCTGAATCGATTCGGAAAAATTATGAACTTATGTGAGTATTAAGAATTCTTTGGCTACCAGAATCGTGGTAGCTGCTAGTGTAACTGGGCTGAGATGAATTCAGTTTTGTGCATGCAACATTGCATAAGGACACTTCTTTTCATTTCCAAGTATGACATCGAAGTTGGTTTCCTGAGAGCCTCCATTTCCTTTTGGTTTAAGTAATCAACATTGTGGGTTATACCTTTGTGGGTACATTTGGGAATGTTGTCGTTAGTGGCTGCATAATGTCCTAGAATTCAGGAGGCTAAGCTTTTGTTTTTATGTCGTTAGTTCCAGTTGTGTTTTTCTTTGCCTCTCTGAATTTCCAGAGGTTCATGTTGGGATTCAAAATAAAATATTCAGGTACATAGCCACTTGCATAAACGTTATTTGCATAATTATTTTGAGTGCAAAGCATGGACTTTGGTTTGTTAGTTCCTGGGGGAGAGGGGGAATACTGCTATCTCTCTTAGCTAAGGTAGTTGTGGACTGCATAGTCATAGCTGGGGTATCCTTGAGCCTTACACTATCAGTTACAAACAGTGACCCACGTGAACCAAAGAACATTACTAATGCTCTTCTTAATATATGGCATTGCCCACCATCTGAGATGAGAAGTGTGCCTAGATGTCCCATTTTCTGATCCAGTAAAATTGCTCTTAAGAGCTTAGGTTTACCTGGCTCAGTTTATTTGCCACTTTCCTCCTGAATGTCAGCTCCATACATTAATGAGCCTCAGTGAGTGCTTAGCATTGCGTAGCGCTCTGCTTTAGCTTTTCTGTATCCCTTTCCTAGTCTGTATTAGTTTGTTGCTCAAATGACCGACAAATCTTATTGAGCTTTAGGAGGCTGTGAATTTCTTTGGCCCTTGAGATTGTTCAGCATCCCACTCGGACTAGAGCATTCTTCTTTTGAATGCATCAAAGCCTGCTATCAGCGATTTACCTTCACACTCACTTTGGTCCCTCTAGGGAGAGTGAGAAGACGAAACTATTGATCTCAGCCCAGAAGCAGAAGGTGGTGGAGAAGGAGGCAGAGACAGAGCGCAAGAAGGCTGTCATTGGTCTGTATATCTGTAAAGGTTCCTTATTTACAGCCAGCCATGTGTGAGAGGCAGGAGGGCATAACCCTCAGAAGGGTGGCAGTCAGCGAGGCTTCAGCTGGAGAAGTCTGGTTAGGAGACGATGATCGGAAGGCAGGATCACGAAAGGCTTTATGAAAGGTGCAAGTTGAAAGGTGGGGGTCTGGATTGGTGATTTTGTCGCATGGATCATAGCCTACTTCATAAGACTGGGGCTCTTGTCAACTTGCAATCCACCAAGCTCAGTGCATCCCACCAGGAGATAAATGGGGTTGACATAGACATAGGCACAAAGCTGCCTTCTACTGAGTCAGTGTATTTAGTCCCCTATTATCTACTTTCCAGGGTCTTTGGTAGAGAAGAGTCTTTTCCCAATACTTTTACCTGGAGGTGCCAAAGACTGAACCTGGGACCTTCTGCATGCCAAGCTCTAGCACTGTGGCATGGCTTCCTCTTAAGAGGATTGCTGTGTTTTGAGGCTGATTATTAAGATATGGCTCACCATTTGGGAATATGCTTTCTGCCATATCAACTCAGTAGGCAGTTGAGAAGTACCACCAAGTCCCTGCTAAAGGTTCCACCTCCATAAAAAGCAGGGCCTTCCCTGTTACAGCCCTACAGCTTTGGACTGCCCTCCTTTGGAGAAACTCATGTGGGCCACCATCTCGGCTTGTCTGTTTATAGGCAACTGACAATGTTCTGCCTTTTGGTCACTGATCTGTTTAGACTGGTTTATCATGCTGCATTTCTGTTAATTCATATTGTTTTAATAGTGAGCTGCTCTGCAATTTTGAGAAGCAGTAAAAATGTTTTAAATAAGTAAAAGTAATCTTTTCGTTGGAGAACTGTAATCGTGAATGGGAATAGAGACTGTATGTGGCATAAATAGTTAGAAATATGGATCTACCCTCTTATAAAATAAGTGACTTGATACCGGAAAGGAGGGCAGGCTGCTTACAATCTGCTTCCTCCTGCGGGGAAGCCAGGCAGGCGTGTAAGGGCTTTCCAAGCTGCTTCCATTAGGTATGTGCACATGCCCGGTGGGTGATTCAGTTTGCCAGGTCTCTTACCATAGCAGGAGAGCTTTAGAGATGCTGGCTGTAAGAGCTGGCTCCTCGTTACACAGAGCTGTTCTTTTCCTCTGCAGAGGCTGAAAAAATAGCACAGGTGGCTGAGATCACATACGGACAGAAGGTGATGGAGAAGGAGACTGAGAAGCGCATCTCTGAGATTGAAGGTGAGCAGCTGTTTAGCTAGGGATTTTTGGTGTGTCTGAGGATTACAAAGCACAACAAATTGTGTCACGTCTGCAACGCAGGCAGAGGAATAAGGTGGTAGAATAAGCTGTGCCATTTCAGACTGCTGGTGGGAGAATTATGTGTTTAAATGCTTTCCCACTTAAGAAGCTCCCTGCAAGTTAAAAAATAAAAATAAAAACCTAGAACATCAGGGACAGAGATTCTACCATCTTTCTCTTTGCTGTAGTTTTTTACTTGTACAGAGAGGTTATTGGGGAACATTGATGAATGGGATCCTGCCCTAGTCAAAGTCTGGGTCTTAGAGGGGTTTTTCCCTTTTCACAGATAGTTGTACAAATAGATTCCCAGTCAAAAATGAAGTCAAAATGAGGAGGAAGATCTTAGTATTTTAATTGCATTCAAGACACCTGAAAACAGTTAGGCCAAACAAGTCTATCAAAAATTAACTGCTTTCTGAGCACAACCAGGAAATACATGAAGTTTTATACTTTAAAGGACACCATCATGAAAATAACATTCAAAAAGCATAACTGGTTACAAAGAATCATACATCATTTGAATAAAAATCTCCTTATTGGTCAAGTGTAAAGAAAGGTGCACCTACATAATTTCTAAGTATTTACTTAACCTAACCTGAATAATATTTGCCAAGTTCTATCTATACCCAAACAAAGGTGTTTTTCCCCGATAAGAAGCTAAAGTCCTTTTTGGCCCAGACACGGCAAAGTTTTACCCTAAACTATTAAAAACCATGAACTTTATACCTATATTCTATTCCAGAAGAATGTTATCGTCTTATCTACTAACATCAGCTAAAAAAGATAACCATAACCTACAAGGAAAAGCCAACTATGTAATAGGTCTTCATTATATCCTAATAAAATCTTACTTAGGAGAAAAAAATCTATAAAACCAGAAAAATATGAATAATCAGATGAAAAAAAATCTTTATAATCCCCATCTATACTCCAGAAGAGTAAACTGGGCTCCAGGAAAGGGAACTGGGCTGGTTTGCTTCTAGACACTGGATGGCTGAGACAAAACAGGCCAGCTGTAGATCTGTGTGGGTGGTGCCAGGTTGCACCTTTGGTGAGTCAGGCAGTGTCTGCCACAGAATCTTCTTGGAAACAGCAGCTGTATTTGTCTGAGTTGATTCCTTCTCCCCATGTTCTTCTCTTCCAATCCCATTTCTCAGCTGCCTTCTCAATACCGGTTTTCCTACATGAGTTTATGCTGCTGCCGCGAGCTGGAAGAAATATGTCAAAGAGTTTGGCTTCCTTGGCCAGAATTCTGGGTCTGGTTTTGTTCTGCTTCCAATGCAGATTCCGGAATTCTGTACATACAATTCTACCCTATGAAGGCCAGTCTTGGGTGTCCTGGCATTCTGCAGATTTGTTCATTTTACTGCACAGGAAGCGGTTGCCAGAAGAGTATAAAAAGCATGTGTGAGCTAAAACATAGCAAAAAAGCATGAGCAATAAAATAACCCTCATGTCCAGTAAAAAACAGCTCCAAGCAAACACTTGAATCTGAACCCAAGCGTTAGCTCAACAAAAGTGAATCCCAGTAGTATATTTTGATATTGGTAAACCCTGATCAAAGGGCTTGCATCCTACTGAAGAACGGTAGTTACAGGCTATTTCCCGAACCTAGTCAGAGAGGGCACCCTATGGACCACCTGTACCTCCCAAAAAAGAGGGAAACTTCTGACTTGGGGGAGAAGCTGGGCAGATTTCAGTTGGCAGAATTGGTTTGATGCACAAATACAGCAGTGGCAGCAGTTTTTGGGTACGGCTGGTTATGTCATGTTAGCCTTCCTGCCACTGTCCACTTGCAAGGCAAAACAGCAACATTCAGCAGCGCACTCCACTTGTTTACCTGCACGCCGGGATTCTTGGAGAAATTCAATACTTGTCCACCACTGAGGTGGCCCTGCTCCCATTACCTCTCGCAAGCATCCAGAACAGCCCAGGCAGTGGAAGTTAGAATTCTGTATCGTATTGACTTTTCTTCCCTGCGTGGAGATCACCAAGTACTTTGTGGCCATGACTTAGAGGGTTTCCCCTCCATTTTTTGCTATTCCTGTTGTCAAGCAAGTTCCCAGACACGGGAAAGGCCCTGCGAAGGCAGCCTCTGAGCAGCGAGTCCCTAGATCCAATTAGGTTCATTAAGGGTCCTGTCAAGCTTTGCAGTGGCTCGGCTGCTGAGCCAATTAGCGGTTTACAGATCAGCGCGCTCTCATTAGGCAGTCCCCAACAGAGCTCTGCTGGTTTTCTTTCTCGTAAAGGCAAGTTGCCAGATACTGGGCCCTTGCTTCAGCCCCATAGGAGCCGGAGGCCCAGCTGTACCCCCTGGACAAGGAACGTTGGCTTTTGTCCCAAACCATCCCAGCTGCCCTAACAAGTTGACTGTGACTCGCTCAGCTGTCGGGTTTGGTTGCAGCTGCCCTACTGGGAGTGCGTGAACAGAAATGACCAGCCTAATGGATTGATGTGTTTTGAAACAACCAGACACAAAAAGATATTGGGCTGGATGTTTTAAAAGGCAGTTCTTATAAGGGTTGCTTTAAAAATTGGGCTTTCTAAACCCAGAGTTCTCAATACAGTATTTTGCAGCACCACTGAGTGACAGCAGTGTTTTATAGCATGAGCTTTAGAATTTTGTGCAACGAATTGGAACTTTTCTTTTTCTTCAAAGCATCAACTGGAGCAGCAAGATAGAGATGTCATGTATTAGAGGGGGAGAGAGTTGGCATCATGCCCCTCCATGCTGTTCCCAACGGTGATTGCTACTTGAAGATGTCCCCCAAGACATTTGAGAGCAGTCAATTTTTAACTCTAGAAGAAACTGACTTTCATCATCTATAAAAACAATATCAAAGGAAGAATCCAGCAAAGAATGAGTCTCTGCTCTGGCCTAAACAGAGACTTGGGGTTCCTCAATCACTATAGTTGTTAATAGCTCGGTGTGACCCCACGATGTCAGCTTATCTTTTCTCATCATGCTGTTTCCATGTTCTAATCCTTCACAGACGTTTAGTTTTTCTGGTATTTTACATGGCACCTTCCTTGAATAGACTTTAGCCTGTTCTGCCCATCATCTTCTGCACCTATTCTGAATGGACTTCTTACTGTTTTGTCTGGATTTTTCTGTATCTGCATCCTGTGAGAGACTGGAGCCTCTGATCTCTCTCACCTTTCATTATGAGCAGCAACCACATCTGTTCCAAACAGGGTCTCTCTTTGCTACAACTCTATCCCCCCACACACACTTTTTGTTATAGGTAAAGGTTTCCCTCGCTCAAAAGCCAGTCAAATCCGACTCTAGGGTGTGGTGCTCATCTCCATTTCCAAGCCAAAGAGCCAGTGCTGTCCAAAGACTTCTCTGTGGTCATGTGGCCAGCATGACTAATGCCAAGGCACATGGAATGCTGTTCCCTTCCCACCAAAGCAGTACCTATTTATCTACTTGCAATTTCTTGCTTTTGAACTTGTAGGTTGGCAGGAGCTGGGGCCAGAGACGGGAGCTCACTCCATCAGGTGGCACTAGGGTCTCGAACTGCCGAGCTGCAGACCTTCCAGTCTGCAACTCAGCATCTTAACCTCTAAGCCACCGCGGCTCCACTTTTTGTTATAAAGATGTCTGTAGTGATGAAGACCACCATTTGCATATGTTGAAGTGAGATCTGACTCTCAAAAGTGTATGCTGGCATAAATTTTATCCGTCTTTTAGGTGCCACTGGACTTCTGTTTGATCTGTTTTTAGCTCAGGGTACGATGGATTGCTCAGAATCTGAACCATCTCACCACCTTCTGAGAAGGAAGGAAAAATATATTCCTAACCTTCCCATTTTGTGGCAAGAAACTTGAAATTGCAACAGCCATATGGTCTAAATGTTGAAAAATTTTGCTTGCATTACAGGTGGTAAATGCAGGATGGATAAAGCACCGCTAGCTGCCAAACTTTGTGTTTTATTTACAACATAATCCACCCTTCATCTGTGTTGATCTGTTTATCACATTTTTATTCCCCCTTCCTTCATTTCCATGTCTCGGGTTAGGCTGAGAGAGAGAGTGAGTGACCCACAATTACCCAGTAGACTTTGTGGATGAGGTGAGGCTTTCGAATCCAGGTCTCTCCAGTTCAATTTGGGCGCTAACCCCTGTAACCCACAGTAGCTCTCAGTTTGGCTTGTTGATGAATGTACATCATCAAAGAGAAAATAACATTTATTTGAAAAAAAAACTTTGAACCAGCGTCATATTAGTATATTAAAGACTATTAGAAGCCACCAAAAGCCTAGGAAAACAGTAGCAGTTGACTATACAGAGGGGAGGAGCTTCCACAGAAAAAGTCACTACCACCAAGTAGGCCCTGCCTTTGCTTCCTTTCCTCCTTCACGTTCTTTGCCAACTATTGCCCATTAATATCCTATGATTCCCATCTTTCCCTCTTTTAATCAGTCAAAATTATCGGGGTGGGGCTGGTGTTTACTGTCTGAAGTTGATCCTATAAATGATTACGAATTTTTGAAGACACAAGCAGGTTTTAGAAGAGAGAATTCCCAGCTCTCTTGTGGCTTCCCTGTGTTTAGAGGTTTCTTCTCTCCTGACAGATGCTGCTTTTCTCGCCAGAGAGAAGGCTAAAGCGGATGCTGAATGTTACACTGCCATGAAGGTAGCAGAGGCCAACAAGGTAAGAAACCCAGTCGGGCTACCAGTGTCTCCAGATGACCCACAGTGTCTACAGACCCACAGGCTGGTCTAGTTCTCACTGGTGAACCTGTGTATGGGCTGTACCATTTCAAACAGAAATTTGCATGATTGAGTTGCACCTTCAGGTGAGAAAATTCCTTGCTGATAGAAAACTTCCATGACAGGGAGGTGGCCAGCCTAGAGTGCCTAGATTTCAGCATGCAGGGTTTTTTTTTTCCCTGTATGGAGGAGCGTTCAGTTGCATATGTCCCTCAAATTTTCCACCTCGATGAGAACTGGGGTTTAGAACTAAAAAGGGGGATGTGGCTATCTGTATCCTAGCTACAGAAACTGCATCAGAAAAGGAGGCCAACAATCACAGAGATCTGGACAGCTGGGATGTGGCCTTATTTATTTATTATATTTTATTGGATTTATTATATTTTATTGGATTTATAACCTGTTCTGCCGGAACCGGCTCAGAGCAGATAACATCAGTTAACTGCCAACAGTGCTTCTCATCCACTGTGTTCCCGTGGAATCATGCCACTGTTCATTCAGTCTTGATACAGTCTCAAACCGTCGCCATTGTACCACTAACTTTGCAAAACAGAGGATACCTTCAGTGGCAGCCTTTCTGTAGCTAGCTTCCATTCCAGCCTTTTTAGATTAAATGAAGTGGTTAATTGAGGTATAGAGACAAATCAGAGGTTAATTATACTGGCACAGTGATTTGCCTAAGTGTGGGGTTTTTTAGTCATTTTAGTTGTTTGTTGTGTATTCTATGTGCTTTTAAGTGTGGTTTTAATGAGATTGGGAGACGGTTGAGCAGAAGAGTTTAAATACCAAATAGTTCTCAATTATGTGTCCACATAGAGCCTAGGGGGTTTGTTTTAATGCCTTGACTTGGTCATAAGGCAGAATCAAGATGAAAAGCATGTATTGTGCTTTAAGTTCTTTACAGCAGGTAAATACACACAAGCCCAGTTTAGTTCCCCAAAAGGAACCCCAGGAAATGCCTGCTGTACAGCTTAATGGAAGCGCCCCCCCTCCCCCTCGTTCAACTCTTGTCATCTCTAGTTAAACAGTTCTCCGGTAGCAAATACGGAGAAAGCCATCTAGGGCCAAAGCTGTGTAGAATTACTGCCAAACAGCATAGACAGGACTGGGCTAGAAGGATCAGTGATCTGATTCAGCAGGATAAGGCAGTTCTGTTTATATGCCTGCAGGGGTGTAGCAAAGGAAAGTGGGGGTCTCTATTCTGCTTCCTGGCTCGGGCAACCCGGCACAGACTCATGAACCTGGTGCAGCAGCAAAGAGGCTGCTTCTGCAGGGGCTATCTGTACCTTTTTATAGGGCACCATGCTTCACACTTTGAAAAACCAAAGCTACATTACAGTTCATCTGGAGAGATCTTCTGCTATGGATCACACTACAGTGGCCATAGCATCTTTTACTGATGATCGGAGTAGTGGGCAAGAAGGCCAAACTGGTGGGTGAGTCTGGGAACCCTTCCGATCTTCTGAGGGCACCAGCTACAACTACCTTCCAGTATGTCCATGGCCCCTTCCAGGTGGGTGGCTCAGTGCTAGAGCATCTGCTTGGCACGTAGAAGGTCCCAGGTTCAATCCCTGGCATCACCAATAAGGATCAGGTTGTGGGTGATGGGAAAGACTTCAGCCTGAGGCCCTGGAGAGCTGCTGCCAGTCTGGGTAGACAGTACCTATTTTGATGGATCAATAGCCTGATGCAGTATAGGGCAGCTTCTCGTGTGTAATGTCTCATTTTTCTTGTACCCTGCCTGTCAATTATCTGTGCCACATGTTGTAACCCAACTTGATCTCTTTGAAAGCAGGAGGAGCAATCCAGGTGAAAGAATTCCTCCCCTTTTACTGCACTTCCGTGCTATCGTGATACCCTTGGCTCTTGACATTCTTTTTTCCTTCCTCCCCTCTCCCTGCAGCTGAAACTTACCCCAGAGTACTTGCAGCTGATGAAGTACAAGGCTGTTGCCTCCAACAGCAAGATCTATTTTGGCAAAGACATTCCCAACATGTTCATGGACCACTCCGGGACCACCAGCAAACCTTCTGAAAAGAAGGCCGAAGAGTCGAGGGATGAAAACTGGCTCGGAGTGGAAGACCGTTTGTGAGTTCCAAGCCAGCCAAAAGGAGCACCTCGGCCTCAGTTCCAGCGCTGTGTCACAGACTCCTCACCACTCTCCTCGCTGTAATTTCTCGGTCTTTGGGGATGCTGGAGAGAATAAGCAGGCAAAACCTTCTTTGTGCTCGGAAGGCTGCCTGCATGTACACAAAGGGGTTTGGTTTTTCCTCCAGGATTTCCAGAATTCTTCTTTCTCAGCACTGTTGCATTTCTCCTCATGCAGAGTGAGAAGACAACCACAGATGCCACTCGAGGGTCTGCAGAGTTCCTCTTCTTTGGATGCCTCTGCAGCCTGATTCAATTTGAATGAGCAACTTCAGTTTCATTTGGGAGGGGAAGGGTTTGGAATTAGAGCTGGAGGAACCTTCCCTGGGTCAAAAGCTGTGGTGTCACTTTGCATGCCACAGCTGTAGTCCAATACGCAGGTAATCGTGTTTCCAGTAAGTTCAGGCATTTTCTGTCTCTGCTTGACTGGGCTTAGAGGGCTTTGCAGCTCATTCGTATAATGCACCAGACTGTAGGTTTAATTGCCATGTGCTATTCTTGAATGATTGAACTTTTGGATTTCACATGTAGCGTACGTTGCTGAGATACATGCCCATCTCCAGAAAGATGTTTTGGATTTAAAACACAGGTACACTACAAAGTCCAGACTTGGCACAGAGATTCATAGCATTAAATAGCGGTGCACTAAGAGCTCGTCCAAATGGTGCTTATTTCCAGATGCATCCATATAGTGTGTCTGAAGTCCACAGATCTTCTGTCCACTTCCACTTTCCTTCTCCTCCTAGCACACACAACTGATGGGGGACAGTTGGAAAAACCAATGTTGAGGTGGAGCGTAGACCCTTGCCTCCACCGTGATTTTTGTCTCTAAAAGGGAAAAATTGCCATCTTTATTTTTCAAAGATATATCTTCTGCATCCGAGCACAGAAATCTGTACACTAGGCAGCTGGTTGTGCCCTTTGTGGGCTACCAAGCATTGCATGTGATTTGAAGCAGGTGAGCCCACGGATGTCCTGGGTCGCAGCTCTTTCAAAAACCCAGGCCTGCCCGGAATGCATTCCACTAGTTGTTCATAGTGGCTTGCCTGGTGCTTGACAGCCCTAAGCTCCTTTTCAAAATACAAGCAGATAGCAAAAACAGTTAGGGCAGTAGTTGGCCACCATACATAGCTGGCTGTTCATAAGTTGTCCATGCATGCTGTGGATAGTAAACCAGCAATCAGATTCTGTGTTTCCTCTGTCACATGAAGGTCAACATGGACTAGTTTGTTGCAGTTTCCGTCTAGAGGAAGATGTTCCTTAGAATTTAGGGGCATAGATTCTGTGCATTTTTACGAAAGTTACAGTGATGGGTGATGGTACTTTGCACCCATTTTGACATGATTTTGGCTCCTGTGGTGTGGCTTTTTGAGGTGGTCCCATAAGCAGTGTGTGTGAAAAGAAACATTTTGGACTGATCAGCTCTTGCTTTTCTGGGGTGAAGTCCTGTGAGTAGGATTCAAATCACGATGTGGCTTCCAAGTCCATTTCATCAGTAGCAAAACCATCTCTCATGTGATGCCCTTGTTAGACTGGAAGTTTCAAACTGCATACTCTGGAGTTACTGCCATTGCTGAAGACTCTGCTTTGGCATAAGCTCTTCCTAAATAGTGGGCTTGGAAATTTAGGGAGCTTTTCTGTTTCTCCAACTACCCAATGTCAGTCTGTGATTTAAACAAATTCTGTGTGAGGCAGTTGCTACAGCTCTCCCATATTAAATGCATGTATTTGGTAGACTTCATTTCCAATCCTCAGAATAGCTGGGCACAGATAGGTTCAGGTGAAGATCCTTTGATGGAAACTATCCCATAGCCTTGATTCTCCTTGCTAAAGAGTTACCCAGTTAGCTTAGGTTAGTAAAGCTGTTCATTCTTGCAGTGTGTGCATCTTTTCCTCGAGTAGCTGACAGTGTCGGGATTGGAATTTGGGGTGGGTGTGTGTGTGTCACAGTTCTCCCTGTCTGTTGGCATCATGAATGCCTACTTCTTTGTGAACAGAGTAATTGTGTCTTGCAACTTGTGACACTAATGACAATAGGCCATAATCTCTTACTGCTTAAACAGTGCTGAAGTGCCAGGAAGCCATAAACTATGATCCTCAAAGTGGTTTAAATCTGCTGTGATATGTGGTTTAACCCAACTGTGCTGTAGGAAGCCAAGATGGTTCAGAATCATCTCTGCTCCCTACATCATAGTTGGGTTAAACCACATATCACGGCAGATTTAAAGTCATGCAGAAGAAAAGACATTTTTTCCCTTTAGCGTATTATCTTTCAAAGACATTTTTGCTTGAGTGAAGGGTTGCATTGGTTTCTGGAACCAGTGGCTTGAAGATGTGCACACTTTTGCAGTGCGGTTGCCACATTTGCTGTGTAAGGAGTGCTTCTCACAGGTGGCCGCCCTTCAGTCTGCAAAAAGGTGGTTCAGTCAATCTGATAGGTTACAGTATCTACTGTGCACTCACACTGCATTCCTTTGGGGAGTGATGGCACCAGGTCTGCTACTAAGAAAATGGCCACAACCTTTGCAACATGGAACCAATGGTGGTGTGACCTGCCAGTGATCAAAGGTAACAAACCAGTATCTGGACTATTTTGTTTGAGTCTTTGGGAGAGGGCATACTTAACTGAATGCTCAATTTAAAAAAGATCTTTGCTTCTAGAAAACTAGCATATCAGGGTGAATGCTAATCCAGAATCCTCTGACATGCTAGTTTTCTTCAATGCAGGGCATTTAATATATGGAGAAACATTAAGTGAAATCCCCACCTGCACCCTAAAGGGATGTAGCCTGGACACAGGTTTGCCATAATGATCCAGTTGTGTATGAAGTTCAGTTGAAGTTCACACACAGCAGAGCAGGTGGGAAGAAGAATCTTCTTGGTACAGCACAGTAGTTTCTTAAGCAAATCACATTTTTTTTCTTTTTTGCCATAGTGGTGTGTGAATCTTATTAAGTAATAACAGTGCTGTGGCCAATTAGCCTCACTTCCCTTGGCGTTTGTATATTAAGAGCTGCTTTTGGGTATTGCACTGTGCATGGTTTTTCTCCAGAGAAATCCCACTGAAATTCCTGCAGGGTCAATGGCTTGAGTGTTATGACGTTACAGTTTTTCTGATCACATAAGTTGGCACAGGAGTACTTTTAATAACTCCGTAACTGAATTTAAGACCTTCAGTCCTTGCAAAACTAAGAAGGCGCTCCCTATAACTGAAGAAAGTTGACTGAGTGGAAATTAGATCCCATCGCTGCTCTTTGGAATGTGCCTCTAGTGTTCACACTAGGGCATGTATATCAGTGAACATTTCCTTAGCTCTGATTTGATACCAAGTGGGTATGGACTGATTTCTTCTGTGAAGCAACCCCAGAGGCATAACACTAACTATATCTTTAAACATTGTCTTTGTATAGTCAGAGGATGTACTTGTGTGCTGAATTAAAGAATGTATATGTGGGAATGGGGAAGGGGTTGATATTCCCAAAAGGCTTTCATCTCTTATTTTGTTTTGCTTCCCTTCCCAGTCTTCCTCTGCTGGGCAACACCCTTTTAAAATGTGAACAGATATTAGCCCCACGCTTAATCATCTAAGAACAAGTCATTAAAGTGCTAAGTAAGCCTTCAAGATCACATCAGAAAATGTTTGGGTTCCTCTTCTGGCTTTCCTTTCCGCTTGCTATGTAGTTATTTTTCCCTTCCGGCATGGCACATCTACCAAAACGCATCAGTAGTTGTCTGACTGCACCGCGTGGTACGAAACTTTCTTGGTGTCGAACGAAAAGATTGGAATAACGTAGATTCTAAAACTTGTTCTGTAGCTGCTGTTCGTGTCTTCCTCCTGAATGTTTCATTCTGAAATCCTGACAGTGTATTAATGTCCAGTACTGCAATAGAAGAAGCAAGCCACTTTTCACACCACTGCTGTTGATGAATAAAATTATGCATGTAAAAATGGGGTGGGGAAACATTCAGACTTGGAGATGGGGGGAAGGAGGGATAACATTTTACTTTTTTTTACTCCTAGTAAAATGTTGGTAACAAGCATTATAGTGGGTATTTCTTACTCAAAGCTTTTTTTTACTAGCAAAAACTAAATCCCAGCAAGCCAAAGTGTATTATAAGAATTTTATGATGTAAAAAAAGAATGCTTGGAATAAATGTGTAGCATTTTTTAAAAAATTACAGCTTCATTAAACAGAATGCAAACCACTATTCACTGAGAGGCAGTAAATAGGAATGTGAAAATACAGACCTGGGGGTGGGGGTTCTCCAGACAAGTAAATTCTGTCCAACCTGTTAGGTACGGAGAATGTAGATTTTTTTATACAACTGAGCATTTTAGCATGGTTACTGCTTCATTAAGAAGAGGATTCTTTCTACTCAGAGCCAATAGTGGGGGCTTTGAGCAGTGCTTTATAGTTCTTTTGTGTATTTCCATTAATTTTCTTTGAACAAAACACTGAATTTCCTCCCCCTCTCTTTCTGTATGCAAGTTTTTAAGAAAAAAATTGAATGAATGTCAATGAGAATCTGTCCTGCAAATGCGCTGCTATGTACTGATCTCCTTGGGTTCTTTTTTGTTAAACTGTAGCATCTGATTAAACCACCCTATCAGTTTTGATTATTTATTGTAATGACCGAATAAAATGTTATACACTTTTCTGATCAGTATCAACATTATTGTGCAGTCCTGTGAAATCTTAGTTATTTACTCTTCACCAGCCACCTTTTTTGTTGAAAGGCAAGGCAGATTACAAAACAGAAAAATGATGCAATCAGGACAGCATATGACATTCAATAAATTACAGAAACAGGACCAGGAGAACAAAATTAGAAGACAGTGCAAACCAAAAGCAGTATAAACATGCCAATGCAGAAAGTGGATTACAAAAATACACAATGCAATAAGAGAAATGCACTAAAGAGTGGAATAGACTATACAGTCCAGTAAATGTACTTTCCATAATGGTTGCATTACAACACTATTTCCGCTATATTGCCCTCCTGAACAATTCTACTTTACACCTTCTGTGGACTGATAGAAGTGGAGGTAGCCTTCCTGGGATTGGCAGTCTGTGACATGACTCTAGAGCCAATTGTGGCTCGAAATAGAACTAAACAGGGCACTTTAAAAAACCTTTTAAGGTGGACTGAAGGGGTAGGTGGCATGCTAGAGTAGCCAGTATAAAGGAAGGGTTGGCAGAGATTTTTATTGGTCTAAAGGGCTTCTTAGAGATCCTTTACAAGAATGGGGAAATGATGGAGGCAAACAGTTGCCAGTGTTTCCACCTGTGCTCCATGGGCAGATTTATGCCAGTGCGGTAAAACAACTGGCCATGGTGCACATTTATTGTGAGAACTTGCATGCCCCTTCTCCATACAGGACCTGCAGCAGCTAGTGTTTCGACTGCAGAAACTATGGATTATTATCAGTAATGCATAGTTTCAGTTACAAATGATCTTTGTTATTTATTTCATTATACTGGCTTTTTGATCACTGAATTTTGGCAGTGTTTGGCTGTTTAATCAGAAAAGGTTCTGACCCTGATCTATTTGCTAGTTTCCCATTTACCTGCCCTTTTCCTGTAGTCAATGGCTGCTGCTTATCCTAGCTGCCGTCACTGCTCACTTGGGCAGGTGAAGGAAGAACAGAAGCCCAGATTCCCAATATTTGTTCTCCAGCAAGTGTAGTCAGCTTTCTAAGAGCTGGCTTTTTTTTTTTTTTTTTTTGGGAGGGGGGGGTGGCCTTCCTCAGTATATCCGGGAGGGGCAAGGTACATTCTGCTCTCCATACCTTGCAGGCAGTTAGGGCTAGAAAAGTACCAGTGTTCAAACCTACCTGGAAGGTATAGCTTTACCTTGGAAGCCAGTGAAGGACAACAAGTTATGATTTTTTTCAATGGTGAGGTGAAGGGCACCCTGCACAATTATTTACTTATGTTAATTTATAGCCTGCCTTTCTCACAGGGATTCAAGGTGGATGATACACAGTGAATACAATAAACAAAATGGGACCTTCAATGAACAGTGCATTTAGGAGAGAAGTCTGGAAACAACCAGAAGGAACTGAAGCATAGCACAAGTCTTAACATGACACATTAAGCAGTGCAAAAATTACATAAGAGGATTCTTGTCACTCCGGCTTCAGACCTTCTTCAGTAGCTAAGGGTGCTGTTAATACGGTATGGAGAGTCCGTGGAAGCCGAAGGTTGTGATTTAAATCACTATAATCTGTTTTCCGGGGGGGGGGCGCCCCAAAGCCCCTTTCCTCCACTAGTTTGTATATGGCATTTGAATCCAGATTCAGGCCTCGTAACTGACTAGATCACGTTTTCCACTTGTTTTCTTCAGCAAAACAAAAGTATTTTTAGGCCAACATCTTCCTCCTGTTTTCTTGAAACGAATGATTTACAAAATGTGCACTAAACAGCGCCCCCCCCCCCCCGGTATAACTACATTTCAGGATGGTCTGTAATAAATCACGGCAACTATAGAGGTACTTTCTCTGTTACCGTATGTATGCATGCGGGATCCTAAGTACACAGTCCAATATATATTATTCCCACGTAACCATATACCGTACTGCAGCCTTGCTCATTGCTTTTATCTTTATCAGAAATCAGTCTAGCATAATTTTGTGGGCTCATTCCTTAGTAAACGTGCACAGACGTGGAGCCTACGCACAGGTGCTGCTCTTTTGCTAAAAAAAAAAAATGCCGACGCACTCCGCTAAATCTACCATCACGCCACTGGGCACCGTGGTCTTCGCTACACGTCCCCATTTATCCTTCAATGGTGTTTTCACTCGCGCACGCGTCTTCCTGGCAGCCTCCTCTTCTTAGCAACCCTGACCTCTCCAAAATGGCCGCCCACCTGCCCCCAGCCTACAGGCCTACGTCCGACCCCTCTTTGTTCCACCTCCCGTTCTTATTGGCGAGTGGAGCTCAACTCGGGATGTTGATTGGATACTTCAAGGAGCGTGGATGTGTGGCGGAAGCGGCTTTAGGGGGCGAACGGTGAGCCCCCTCTCAGATTAATCGGCCTGGCAGGGAATGTGGAGAGTAGGGATGGCTGCTGGCGAAGGCCTGGGATCGGCACTCAGGACGGTAAAGGAGCGGGTGCAGCAGGCGGCGGCCCGGAGGCCCCAGGTGAGGGGGAAAGAGCTCAGGCCTCCTTTGCTGGGAACCGTTATACTGGATCGAGGGCGTCTCGGGCAGCGGAATTTCGGGGCTTTCCAGGAGGGAGTTGAGGGATAGCGTTTGTGCCCGACCTCGCCGTTCCCCTATTGAGCAGGACCAGTCCCTATTTTCTACTCTTTTGTAAATCCCTCTTCCTTCTTGGTCCTGTCTTTTTGGGGATGCCTCGAAATACGTGGGTGACTAGTGGCAGGTGAAATGCTACCGAGGTTTTATTCAGATGTTACACCTTGACCCTGCTTGCCTTGAGCCTGAATAGATAAGGCGGGATAGAAATGTTTTAAATGTTAAAAAATGGCCTCTAATTCTCGAAAGTTCAGGGTAGAATTTTTTTATGTGTTGGTCTTTCAGGGGCTACAAGCCTGCTAGTTTTATGCATGCAGAAGACTAACACGGACACTGTTCTGGAATTTAAAACGTTTTGTGTGATTTGTCGGAGTTGCTTTGTCTCAGGACTTTCTTCAGGGTCTTGAGGTTTAGTCACAGTAGAAACTTAGATACTTCCCCCGCCACACACAAGTGTATATGTAAATAAAGCATGTGAGCATTAAAGCATCACAGTGCAATGTATAGAATGCCATCTATCCTATTGTGTGTAGCTTACAATCTTCTTCCCCTCCTCTCCTCACAACAGATACCCTGTGAAGTGGGTGGGGCTGAGAGAGCTCTGAGAGAACTGTGACTAACCCAAGGTCAC
This sequence comes from Gekko gecko, assembly GCA_029375565.1. Lineage (NCBI taxonomy): Eukaryota > Metazoa > Chordata > Lepidosauria > Squamata > Gekkonidae > Gekko > Gekko gecko. The sequence continues at coordinate 48,652,262 of JAPDNY010000013.1, read as the reverse complement.
CCAGCTGGCTGCATGTGGGGGAGTGGTGAATCAAACCCGGTTCTCTAGATTAGAGTCCACCGCTCTTAACCACTACACCAAACTGGCTCTTAACCAAAGACCAACCAAAATTGTTACAAAGTAATGCATAGTCTGTTTTGCTAGGATTTCTTTCTCTAAAAGGGGAGAAGGGAAAAAAATGGCCCATCTTCTAGATGAGTGGAAGCCAGGTGACAGCAGAGGAAACAGAGGTAGCTTTCAGCTAAAAAATGGGTGGTGCTGGTTAAAAAGCATGTCCTTATTTTTGTCTACAATGTTTGTTTATTTAGAAAATATATATGCCATCTCTCCAGAAGTTATGGTTTTTGGAAAGGATGTGCTGATGGTAGTTGAGCGTTCTCGCTCTCTCTCTCTCTCGATCCTTTTTGATATGTGTTAAAACTTATAAAGTAATATATACCTAGAACTTGTTAGCTACTAAAACAGTTAACAGTTACAGACAACTTTGCAGTTCAGACATAATTTTTTTGATTGCATCTTATAAACCATTAGCCTTCCAGGAACACAAATCTCTCTCTCTCTCTGAACTGTAACTTATTAACTATCCTGAATGTGCAGTCCTGCTGAGGAACATAAGTGCTACCTTCTTGGATCAGAACAAAGTCCAACCTAGTCCAGCATTCGTTGTAAGAATTCCAGCAACCACCACCACTGCTAAACGATCCACCAGATACTACCAGCATCTTACCCATGAAGTCAAGGTTGAAATTTGGTTCCTGCGTCCCAGTTACTTATTCGCAGTTCCTGGTTACTCACTTATGCTGTTTTCCAATCCAAAGCCTGGTTTGAGCTCTATATGATTCATAAATAAGGAACTGGGGACCAACTTCAGACTGCTCCATGAAGCGTGATCTACTGTCTTCCCATTACTAAATTAAAAGGATATTACTTCTAATGTATTCAGTACACGTCATAAGCACAATTTTGTGTATTGTAAAAAATGTATATCCCATACTCTTAGTTTTGTGAACTGCCTCATGAGTTCTTAAAAATATAAGAACAAAATCCCGCTATTGTTATCTAACATGCTGGTAGCAGTAGTTCCCAACTCTTCCACTGCTGCTTGGTGAAAGAAGCCTTGTTTGCTCTCCTTCCCCTTTTGCAGGATGATTGGCCCTTGATGGATTATGAGAGGGAAGATACCAGGTGATAGTTGTTTAGGCAGGTAGATAGGAAAAGCTTTGCTTTCTCTTTCTTTTGCAGGCTTTTGTGTTTGTGGAAAGAATGGTTGAGGATGGGCAGGGTAGTCTTGCTTATTTTTCATACTTGGAAACATATTGCAGTTTAAGTGAGTATTTATTTGTTCACTATATTTATACTGGAGCTGCGGTGGCTCAAGTGGTTAAGATGCTGAACTGCAGGCTGTGGAAGGTCAGTAGTTCAGCAGTTCGAGACCCGGGTGCCGCATGACAGGGTGAGTTCCTGTCTCTAGTTCCAGCTCCTGCCAACCTAGCAGTTCGAAAGCTAGAAATTGCAAGTAGATAAATAGGTACCACTTCGATGGGAAGGTAACAGCGTTCCGTGCACTTTGGTGTTTAGTCATGCCGGCCACATGACCACGGAAACGTCTTCGGACAGCGCTGGCTCTTCGGCTTTGAAACGGATATGAGCACCGCAACCCTAGAGTCGGATTCGACTGGCTTTCGAGCAAGGGAACCTTTACCTTTACCTATATTTATACTGTGTCTTTCTTGCCAATGGGAACCCAAAGCGGCTTCCATTGTTCTCCTGTCCTCCATTTTATCCTCACAGCGAACCTGTTGCCCTGACTGGACCAAGGTGACCCAGCGAGCTTCCATGGCAGAGTAGGGATTCGAATGTGGATCTCCCAGATTCTGGTCTGACACTCTAACCACTGCACTGGCTCTGTGTGGACGTGTGCAGACACATAACTAGTAAACACCAGCACATGAATACACAATATGAGCTAAAAGGACACTCAGCATAGGTCCAATCTAGCATTCTCTGCAATAATCCTAGCAGGCTTCAGATGGCCTGCCGGTGTCAGTGGTTCACCAGTCTCCTGCGATCCATCTTCTTCTTTCCCCTTCCGATTTATTTTAGGCCATTCACAAAGTTGTTGTTTTTACTTGTGAAAACATCCTTTCCATACCACAAGGATGGGGAACAATCAGCATTGCAATTAAAACCTAATCAACAATCTGGTACAGCAAGCTAATTCTTCAGTAAAAGGGTCAACAGGCAGGTCAGTGAAAGCTGATTCTTTTTTAAATGCTAAGCATTTGTAAAACACTTGAGGCTGCCACATTAACTGGGCTCCTTTCAGAAAGTGTTCTTCCTCCACTGTGTTAACTGGATTTTTTTTTCCTTCGCTTCTGCTTGAAGTGCTGCTCTGTATGCTGAAGGGCTTGTCCTGTAGCTGGTAGCCAGCAGTGTAATTTATTTGGTCTAAACTCCTGTGCTGTTATTGATATGTACAGGTTAAATAAAGTTTTTCCAGAAGCGTTCTGGTTTCTGTGCAGCGTGTAATTCCTTGGAGTTAAAGGCCAGCTTCAGGCTAAAACAACAAAGTTTCAGGGAACCTTAAAAGTCTAAAACATTTATCGTGGCACAGGCTTTTATAAACCAGAGCCCGTTTTGCCAGATAGCTCACAAAAGCTTCTGCTACAATACATTTTTGTTAGCTGTTGAGGTGCTCAAGATGAAATGAAGTGATCGAAAAACATGTTAGTGCTGGTCTCACATGCATCGGTCATCCCTTGGCACTGGCAGTCATCACGTGATGAGTCTGGATGCATGAACTAGTCCACGAAGCTGATCTTGTATTCTTCGTTCTGCTTGCCCACTCATCATTTCTTCCTGTGCCAACAGAGCTTGCCCGCAGTGCAGCCTCGTCTGGTAGCCGTCAGTAAAACGAAACCTGCCGAAATGGTGATAGAGGCCTACAAACACGGACAGCGCAGTTTTGGAGAAAACTATGTGAGTATAGCTAGCCTTTTCCATGGAAAAGAAAAGGTGTTCCTGCTCATCTTGTCCCATTTTGGCCCTGGTTCTTCCCGTTGTAGAATGAGGGCCACACCATTGCTCAAATTCTTCTGTCTTGTGTGTCTCTTCTCCAACACCTCCAGGCCTCTACTACAGAGCCCCTAAGTTCTTGTTGCATCTCTGTGAACACTGCTCCATTTTCATGAGGTTTCTAGGCTTCCCCCCAATCCAGGGGCTAACAAATGGCATTTCAGAGAACAGCCCACTTCTTGCTCAATATATTCTGGGACACTTCTTATTCTTCTTACTTTTTGAATTGGCTTCTGCCTGCCTTGAGACTCAGTGCTTTGGATCTAGGAGTGGCAGGGTGTTGACTGTATCCCACAGGACTCTGACGTTCTTCAACATGGAATGGGATGACTCCAAATAAGCTGCTTGATGCCCCTTATTTTCCAGCCACCTGGCACATGTTTGTCTTTCTTTCTTTTTTTATAAAGAGGTTTCTTCCATTACTGTGTAGCAACAAGTGCAGTTTGATTTCATGGTAACGGTGAAGGTTCTGACAGTGGTTATGATTCTGGAGATGGCCTGCACTTCTGTGCATATGAGAACTCTCCTTTACACTGCATGGGCTTAGGAGTTCATCCCCTCAGTCTACTATTACACCCATATGGTATGGTCGGCTGACTTGAGTTGTATGGTATGATGAAATGTAGTAGTAACCTAGAAACTGAAATGATTTTTGGAGAGGGAATGGTAGTGCGTACCATGTTGTATTTGGAGATGTATGTACAAATACAGGAGTAAGCTACTTCTTGGTCAAAGTGACTTTCAGTGTAATTGGCACAGAGGCAGGCAATGGCAAACCGTCTCTGAAATATGCTTTGCCTTAAAAACAAGTCTAGCTCACCACCTAGTGGTGCATAATGCTAAAAGAGCTAGAGTTTTTGGCTTCCAGACAATCTTAGAATCTCCTGGCTATACTAAACACACTGCCATACGATGATGATGATAATAATAATAGTGTTGTTGGCAGTTCAATCCATGTCTGCGTGCACAAAGATACTGTGTGTTAGCACTGTTGATGAAAAGGTTGTGGGTAAGAGGAGCCTGCCTGTCTTGAATTGTGCTGGAGAAGTTTCTCATAAGCCTTGCTTGCCTTATGTTGCCTGGTATCCTTGAAATTCACTCTCCAGTTCAGTGTGTGTGCTGATCAGAACTCATGGGATTCCACACAGAGGCAAGAGTTTCCAAATCTTAATCTGCAGATCTCTTTTCTCCAGGTTCAAGAATTGCTAGAAAAGGCATCAGACTCCAAAGTAAGTATATTGCATTTTTAAATCCTTTTGTTTGCCTGAGTAAGTTTTTAGGTGCAGAAAAAATGTCCAGTATGCTTCCTTTGTGTACTTTAAGTTAACTGCACTAGAAAAGCAGCTGTCTTTTTGAATGCAGCCATTGAGATTAGATACTGGATGTTGAAAAAACTTTTGTTAATCTAACATGCCCAGTTCCTTTATTTTGTTTTCAAGGATGCGCTACCAAAAGGTCTGTTGACCAATTAATAACCCTGTAAATTAACTCCATGTGTTTCAGCAAGCACTTACCTTTTCATATGTAAATGAAAGATTATCTTGCTGTCAAATAATCAGAAAAGGACAGGCAACAGTTATTTAATATATTCTGCCTTTCCCCAGAGATCTCAAGGCAGTGTACCAAGACATACCAACAGTTTACATGCATTGAATCACACTGTGTAGTACTTCTTGAGTCTCGGTGAGAAAGGCGGATGATAAATAAATAAAATAAAAATGAACTAGCAACAGAGAAAAATAATTAAAATACTAGGTAAACCCACCCAAGTACCAGACCAGGTTTAAAAAGCAATCTTTTCATCGCTCCAAACAACAGCAAAATGCCCTCTCAAAAAAGATGGCAAGAAGGGGATGAAGTGTTGTTCCCCCCCCCAGTATCTTCTGACTCCAGCCTCCTGACCTAGGGGCCTGTTCCTCTATGCAGATTCAGTGACCCTAGGAATGATGTTTGTGGGAGTTGGAAGGGGCTGCTGAAATGGAGAAGGATGAGGGGGAAACTCCACGTATGGATGGTGGGACATGGGCCAATGTGTCAAAGCCACAATAGTTAAATAAAACTTCCATGTTCACAGACTGCGTACTGTTGAACACCAGTTGTTGCAGGCAGACACACAGAGAATTGTTGTCTTTGTGCTCTACTTACAGCCTTCCTGGAAGCATGTGGCTGGCCATGGCTGGGCACAGGATGCCGGTCTAGGTGGACCTTTGGACTAGCTGGAACAGCAGCCCACGTTGTATTAGATATAACTAGATCAGAGATTAAGTCATGAAATACTGATTAATTCTCTGGCCTTGGTGGGGAAAATTCCAGGTTTTGGATGATCCATGTGCTTGAAGATGGACTGCTGATGCCTAGGAATGCACAACTTCCCATCTCTATCCATTGATGGCCCCTTTACAGAACTGATTCTAGCTCCAAAATACTTGCTCAAGGGTGGGGCTAGAATTTTGACAGTTTTATAGTCCTAGGTAGGGCTGAGTCACAAAATCTGTCCCAGCAGAGATCATTAACATTTAACAGTATGGAGCTAACTACTTTCAGAATTGGCCATGCCTCTGAGGCTTCCAGTGAGGGTTCTGTGTCTCATCCTGTATCCCCATGTGACAGGCGTTGTTTGGTCCAAATGTGTTTGTGCAGGAGCACTCTTCAAAACTATCTCACCATGTCTTTCCTTTCTTTAGATCTTGTCATCCTGTCCAGAGATTAAATGGCATTTCATAGGCCACCTTCAGAAAAACAATGTCAACAAGCTGATTGGTAATCTTAATCTCTTTCTGTACTGATTGGAAAGGCAGTATATGGATTGTGATTGGAGGGTGCGGGGGGGGAGGGGACTTCTGTAACAGGCTTCCTGGGGCACACCAGCAGTACCGACTCTGACTCAGCCAGATTAATGCTAATTTTGGAATGCAGTTGAATTGCACAATACAAGATGTTAGCAGAGCTGGTATAGCGTTGGACTCTTGCAACGTTTCTCATAGGAGGTCTTGGCAATGTGTTTTATTCATGCTTAATGTCTGGCCAACTGAAGTCTTTTTGAGATCAGAAGAAAATGTTCCCATGAGGTTTGACAGAATAGTAATGCCGTGTTGTTGTTTTTATGTTTGACATGCTTCCCTGAGCCATCTGGAAACCATACCACTGCAGGCACCTTTCTCAGATGCTTTCTGGCCTGGGCACACTGATTGTTAAACCAGTGATTCTTAACCTTTAATCCACTACCACCCACCAAGTACTCAGCATTGTCATCAAACGCCTCCCAAGCCACATATGGATAAATTAGGATGTAAAAGCAGCTCTCCAGACAAGGCAGCTTTATTTATATAGGTATATTTATGAGATATGCATATGGTACGCAGATTTCAGGTGTGCATTCAATGAGATTTTTGTGTCTGATGGCCATCAGCCAACACCTTAGTGTTCAGTTTGATCCCTATTTGCCATGTGCTACTTTAAAAAGGGGGGGGTCTAGGGGAGAAATCTGGGATTTTATCCTCAGGGAGGGGCAAGGATCTTTCACTGGCTGTAGAAACCACTGGAAGCGGAAGAGCCTAAAAGCCTGCATGGCTCCCATTTGCCTCCCCCCCCCAAAGTTCTGAATGTCCCCTTAGATTTGTAGAACAAAATTCGACTCCAGGAGCAACTTAAAGACCAATAAGTTGTACTTTCAACAGTCAAAGTATCTGACAAAGGGAACTTTGACTCTCAAAAGCTTATACTTTGGGAAATTGTGTGGGTCTTTTAGGTGCTATTGGAGTCAAATTTTGTTCTAATGCTACAGAGTTGACACGGCTACCCATTTGAAACTGTTCTCTGTGTTTGTGAATCATGTCTAGGGAACTGTATGGCCCTCAATAAAAATCACAGGCTAATAGAATACAAACAGGCTGTGGCAGTTGTGCAGACCTGTTGTTTAAATGGGGCAAAATACCATGACCTGGATATGATCGTGGTGCAGCCCGCCAAACTACTTTCTGTCTGCCACAGGAATGTGAGCCTCATGCTTTCCAGGGAGATGTGATGGAGCTCTTTGAACTCTCCCCAGCTGCAATTGAATGGACTGAAAATTTAGATATTAGTATTTAGGGGGATTGCCCCAACTTGGCTAGGTATTTTATATTATTATTATGCTTCCTTGTGTGTAACTCTGCCATACAATAAGTAAATAAATAACAGAATCACTGGTTTAGTCTAGTGAGAGAGCGACGCTGCATTGAAACAAGGGTGGCCTACTTGCTGCTTTCTAGTGGTGTGTGTGTGTGTGTGTGTTTTAAATTTTAGTCACCAGTTAGCTAACTTGCAAGTGGAAGGAAGGAAAATGACCTTCAAGACTAATCTCTTATCCAAAAGTAAGGTTGCCTCCTCAGTTTGAAAAAAGGCAGGCATGTGAGACACCTCCATAGGGTAGTGCAAGCAGCACCTTGTTGGAGAGAGAATGGAGTTCAGAGCATCATGCTCCTGAAGCAGAGAGCATAGCTGGGCTTGATAACATAGACCCCGTTACTATCTTGATGAGTTAGCGAACAGGACATTCACGCTGCTTCAGTTGTCTCATGCCTTTGTCTTGGTAGGACTAAAGTTCTCTGTTCCCATGTGTGATTGGTCTCTCGCAAGGTCCCTCAGGTACGGAGGATCTGTAGTTGGGATCATCTGACTTTTCCTCCTTAAAGCTGGTAGCAGCTGTGGGAGAGGTGCGGCATGGGGGCAGGGGTGTTTAATTCTTTCCCAGGTGTGTGTGTGTGTGTGTGTGCGTGCGTGGGAATCACCAAAGTAAAATTTTCACCCATCTGTCCGCTTTTCCTATATGGCTGCTGCTATCTTCACAGATTTTCAGCTCATGGGTCTGCATTGTCACATGTAGTTTGACCTTTAAACACTGCAGACACCAACGGCTTTGCTGCACCACACTTTATTGCTATAGCCAAAGGCCATTGCATAACAGGCTGAGATTGTAAGAACATCACATACAGACAAGTTAAACATATTAATAGAACAAAGAACTCAGATACTTATATCCATACTAGTCAGAGCATCACATTAAAAGAAAATAGCATATTTAGATCTGTTTACCCACCTAATTTTCTCAGATGGTTTTGGACGCAATTTTGGATGCAATTTTAACTAATGCAGCCCCATAAGAGATAGTTTTGTCTTTATCAGACAGCAAATAAAAAACTGTATCCTTAGACAACCAACCAACTGATGGGTGAAAATACAAAAAAAATTATCTTGGGCAATCAAGCAGTGCACAAATAGTGTTCTTCTTGTTGTGCTTTGTGGTCTACAAAACACTTCCTGCAAGAACACGTGGGCAAGCAGTACCCAATCTATGCTGCCTGTGAAAGAGTGGTAAGAAAAGATCCCCCTTTCCCCAAGAGAGAATGGGCATTCGTTTTGTCACATTCCTAGGATAAGCTTTGTCCAAAATGTGTGCTTCTTTCTGGGGTGGCCAATGTTGCTATGATATGTCTTCCATTTGTCTAGCTGTACCCAACCTATTTATGCTGGAAACGGTGGATTCTGTGAAACTGGCAGACAGACTGAACAGTTCTTGGCAGAAGAAAGGTTCTTTGGAGAGGCTGAAAATCATGGTGCAAGTGAACACCAGCGGGGAGGACAGTAAGTAGCTTGGATGCTGTTCACCTGCCTCTTAACTGTGTTCCAAGTGCCCAAGAGCACATGAACCAAATTATCATGCTTATTTTAAAGGGCTGCTGTCATTTAGATTCAAGGCTCTGTTTGTCTTTGGTATATGAATGAGGAATAATGTCTGGCCTAGATGTAATCTCTTGATCTTGCTTTGTTAGGAGGCAAAATCTCACTAGTAGAGGCGTTTGCCATACTCCTCCCTGCCCTGTATCATTTTCCCTATTGGAGAGCATTGTTTATCCGCCTCGGCGGGAGGACGGGGTAGAAATTTAATAAATAAATAAATAAAGGTCAGCACATCAGATTATACCAAATGATGCTAGTTTGCAAGCATTGAACTGGCAGAGCTATTAAGACTGAACAATTCAGCAATTTTGCCTCAAATCTAAAATGCGGGGATATTCAGACAACTATAGATATTTGTCTCTCCTCCACATATAATTAATCCATGGAATTGGTTGCTGCAAGATGCAGCAATGGATGCTGGCTTATGTGGCTTTAAAAGGGAGTGAGACAAATTCACAAAGGATGGGTCTATCAATGGCTATTCTGTGGTGGCTAAAGGAAGTGTCTGTGTTCTGAAAGAGTGTGGATCTCTGAGTACCAGTTTGCTTTGTGCCTCTGCTTGTGGGATTCCTGGAGGCATCTGGCCCATGATGGAAACTGGAAGCTGGACTAGATTAACCTTTGGGTTTGGTCCAGCAGATGTTGTCATACTGTGGGGGGCAAAGTGTACTTTCCATTTGGAGTCCAGATTTCAGAATGTAAATTCTCAGGAAGGTTCACCAAGAAGGGAAAACCAGCACGCCTCTTCTTTACCTTCTGTTTGGCTTCTTGTAGAGCTTCTCAGGGTTAATATACAAGGCAAGTAGGGCCTGCCCATCTCTTGGGTGAAGAGTGCCCATCCATCTCCACTATATGATGTTAAACTTCTCTTTCTAGGTAAGCACGGCCTTCCACCTGGTGAAACAGCAGTGACTGTGGCACATATCATCCAGAAGTGTCCAAGCCTGGAATTTGTGGGCTTGATGACAATTGGCAGTTTTGGGCATGACCTCAGTCAGGGACCCAATCCTGACTTCCAGGTATGTCTGATCTTGAAAGATTCCACAAGCTTGAGCTCTAAGGAACTGGAGGACAAAATTTAGTTGCATTCTCTCTCTCTCCCCCCCTCCGCCCAGTTGTTGATCTCCTTGCGTCAGGAGGTGTGTGAAAAGCTCCATATCCCGATTGAGAAGGTTGAACTGAGCATGGGGATGTCGACAGACTTTCAGCATGCAGTAAGTCTGGCTTCTTTCTTGCTTGGGGACCTCTTTCAGAGGGGCTGTGGCTCAGCGGTGGAGCATACTGTTTGCATGCCAACTGAATCCCTGTAATTGCCACTTAGTCTTTAAGTAGCAGGTGCCAGGAAAGACCTCTCTCTTCTGAAACCCCAGAGAGTCCCTGGAGGTCAGCACAGGCCCATCCAGTCAACAAAGGCCATGTCTCAAGAACAGATAGCCTGCTGTAAGTCCTAGCATGTAAATGAGATCAATACAGAGAACTGAATTTTTCTTTTGGCGAGTGTTGGCTAAGATGGGTACCAGTAGTACTGCCACTCTATGTTTTTAAAGAAAAAAGACTGCAACGTGCGAAAAATCTCACTTTTCACGTACAATAAAGGCAGTTATGGGGGTGGAGGCACGTTCTTGTTGTGAAAAGGCAAAGTATCACTGGTCTGAAGTGTGACCTTGATTCTGTGCCTGAAATTCCAGCAGAGCTGATAATGCGGAGAATATGGTTTTAGTAGAGGGCTGGATGTGATAAACTTCTGGCTCGATTAGCATTAGAAATTTTACAGACTTGGGGTCTGCAAGGAATGGGGGGGGTAGACTACCTGCAAAATCTTCCCCTTTAGGATTCTCCAGCATGCTCAATCCCCTGAGAGATTAATTCCCCTCCCCACCCCTCTTTTTACCCTTTAATGGATAACTTCAGTTCTCTTAATGTTCCATTCCTTCCGGAACCTTTTGACTATTAATCAGGTCCCTTTTCCCAGGTTTCTTTCTGTTTAACTTAACTGTGGCCCCGGTCACACGGGCCAGATAATGCGGGGGGTAAGCATGGCTTTTTGTGCCGGCGCAATTTAACCTGCCAGAACACGATCAGACACCACGGTGGCAAATCGGGGTTTTGTTTGTCAGCGCGTGTTGCCAGTGTGCTGCAACACAGCGAGAGGAGCGCACTTGAGTGATCACACGTAGGTATTCCATCGACGGCCCTTAGCAAACCGTTTGCTAGTAGACTTTCCCAGGTACTTTTTAACTCCGGGTCTTCAGGCAGATGCTACGGGTCAGCGATGGGTGTGCTATGCTTGCCAGATGTGTCCTTGTGATCGCGCCTGTATACTCCCCCCGACATTCATGCCTCTCCCGTGGCAAATTCCGCGTGTGAACAGGGCCTGTGATTTTTTTCAGTAAAAGGTACCGCCGCTTCCAATTACGTAGGGCTCCCTGCCTTATCTGTAGTTAGCTCCATTGTGAAGCTTCTGTCATCTGCACAAGGGCCAGCCCATTTCGATATAGAGCAGGGGTGGTCATACTTGCTTAACGTAACAGCCACACAGAATAAACGTCAGATGTCTGAGAGCTGCAAGGCATGAACAAATATCACACACACGTTTGTATTGAAAAACATGCAAACTTTCTTTTTATTAACATTAAATTAGGCTGTGTGAAAGAGCCACATGTGGCTCCTGAGCTGAAGTTTGGCCACCCCTGGAATAGAGATCGTGCCCTGGCCTGGATGGCCCAGGCTGGCCCAGTCTTGTCACATCTCAGTAGCTAAGCAGGGTCAGCCCTGGTTAGTGCTCGGATGGGAGACTACCAAGGAAGTCCAGGATTACTCCTCAGAGGCAGGCAGTGCAAACCATCTCTGGATGTCTCTTGCCTTGAAAACTGTGTAGGGTTGCCATAAGTTGGCTGTGACCTGAGGGCAAAGAAAAAAGATTATCATCACCTTTAAGGACTTTCTTGTGCAGGAGGCTGCTTCTGTTCCATTTTACAGATGGGAGAGCTAAGAGCTTGGGAACAAAAGCCTCGGCTTATCAGCCAGTGGAGCAACTGGTCCCATGGACCATGCCAGTTATGCACTACTGAAATCGTGGTGTTGTCTGGGAACAGCAAGCCAGGGCCGTCTGGCAACAAACCATCATCATATCTTTTCCCCTGCTTTTACCTCCGTGCAGATTGAAGTTGGATCCACCAATGTTCGAATCGGAAGCACCATCTTCGGCGAACGCGATTACTCCAACAAGCCTTCCAGTGACAAGGCCCTAGGAGAAATTAAAGGAAAACTGGAGAACTTGACGGTGCAGGAGCACTAATGTGAGAAGGCCAAGGCGATTCCCTCCCCCAGCGGCGGGAATACGCTCATATAGACCTTACTATGCACTTGAATTTCTCCCTTTGTGCTGACCAATGTGGGGCGCTATCAGGTAATCGGGAGGTGTCACAAGCGCCTCAGTTACCTGTAACTTTGTTATTGTGTATCCATAGAAATTGGATTTTTTTAACCAGCAAATGAACACCTGTGATTGACAAGTGACTTTTGGTACCTTAGCTACAGTGACTTTAGATAGCTCTACTGGATAACCAGCTGACTTAAGCCCTACTAGGTCTGGGCATAAAACCATTTCCAGCCGTGACCATCCTACATTTCTGATCGGAGAAGTGGGTTTTCTCCTTTCTGGGAGGCTGCAGTCCCTCCTTTGCAGGGATGCCTCTGACATGCTTTGTCCCATTTTCTCACAAAATGCTGCGTGTAGACCGAGGCGCCCTTGCGGCAGCCTCTCATAAACCCTTAGTAACACTAAAGTAGCCACTCAGTGCGGATGGGCCACTGAGGAGAGATGGGGAAGGATCCACTTGCACATGTAAGCTATCAGCAGTTTTTTAATTATTATTATTATTGAGCCACAGAGTTGAAAAGCGTGAAGCGTTTTTAGGGTTGAAATTGTCCTCCAAAGACTGGCGCCGCCAGCTCCAATCACTTAGCTACATATCACGTTCTTTTCTCCTGGTATTAAACGGTTCCCTCCCCCACCCTCCTGGGCACCCATAGTTCTGCTAGGTAGCGGTACGTTTCCACTAGCCAAAGCAGGGAATCCCTGGCTCTGCTTCTGACTTGCTGTGAGATCTTGGCCAAGTCATTTAACCATTCTGTGCCTGCGTCCCCTATCTGAGAAACGGGGCTCACCTACCTCACGTGGGAGACCGCGAGGCTGCCGTGTCCGGAAAGTTTGTTTGAAATGCCTCTCCCAGGCCCACTCCCCCCACCCAGGAGGGAAGGCACCCGCTGTGGTGTTAAAAACAGGCTTGTGCATCAATCCGAAAGCAAAACCTAGCAGCCCACAATTTAATTTAATTTATTTATCTGGACACACTTGTCTGCATGTACGTATGTGTCTGTCGCAAGACGCCTCGCATGGCGGGTTTGCAAGCGGCTCATGTGCAAGGAACGACAGGTTAATGCAAAGCATCGACAGCCCAGATGTTGGGCCCACTTGGTAGGAAGAACAATGAGTTGGATTGCCACTGTACATACTGCTCTGAAGGAAATTAATTTGAAGCAGCCGTGCCTATTGCTTCACTAAGACTTCATCCGAGCATTCATCTCAGTCTTTGCAGCACCCCACTCAGTGAAAATGTTTACAGTGGAATCTGTTTTGTAACTCACCTGTTGACAATCTATTCTGAGGCCCAGCCTGCTGCTAAAACAACTGTAGTCCTTGGTAGAAATACCTTTCTGTCCTCTTCCCTGTAGCCAAAAGCTTCATGCCTGGTGTGTCTTTTTTGGTTTAATCTAGCTGTGGGGCTTGTGTTAACTTCCTGGATGTAACTGAATGTAACTGCAAATGATGAACGTCCAGTCCAGTTGGGTCCCCACTACATAGGTGCAATGCTGACTGCAGTCTGAACTGTCCTGGAGTTCCACAGTACAGTATTTTCATTGTGTTAAGACTAAATCCAGTTGTGGATCAGAATACTGTACCATCTGTGCCAGTTGCAAAGCTATTAAAGATGTTATTTTTATGTTCCCTGCATCGTGAATAATGATTGGCAAAGGCTGCCGGTTTGCACTCAGCTTTCGCTGCTGTTTCAGGCTCAAGTAGCAGTTGTTCTGTCTGTCAGTCCTTTTTATCTTGCCTTTCCTACAAGGAGGTAGGGGCAGTGTACATGGCTCTCCTCTGTTATCTTTACAACAACCTTGTAAGGTAGGCTGATATTGGCCCAAGGACATCCAGCAGGTTTCATGACAGAGTAGAAGCTTGAACCTGATCCTCAAGTCCTAGGCCGCTACTCTGATCACTGCACCACACTGCCTTTCCCGTTCTGGTGGGCTTGCTTCTGTGCAGCATCTGGAATACCTGTCTCTAGCTGAACAATTTCAAGATTTGTTTCTTGCAGCAGCGTCGTATTGGGAAGCTGGGAAGCAAATCTTGCAACGGGGTGGTTTTCCTGGCCAGAAGTTCACACGTATTCCTATCTGAGTGGATTTAAGGAGCCTTCCTTCAATTTGAGGCTGGTCCTGCAATGGAAGACCTGCTTAATTTTGAGGAAAACTTCAAACCTGAGTCAAATGGAAAGGCAGAGCATAAATATTTAAATTTTGCTCTGTGAAGTGGTAGGATTCAGCCCACTAGTATGTAATTGTTTATGAAAATGGGCTGGGCTTTGTACCAAACGTGACAGTAACACAGCCCCTTCTCCCTTAGCTCACAAGGTGCAATTAATGGAGAAGACTGAGACCTGGGGAATGAGTAGAGGGCCTGGGACAACCAGGTGGAGGTGCAAGGGGGCCAGGGAGGATTCAGCTAATGCTCTGGAAGAAAACTAGGGCTAGGTGAACATCCCCTGTTTCGTTTCTTTTCTGCAGGTTTATCTTTTTGACAGGTTTGATTCTGTTTTGTGGATTCATTGCTCATGTGTACTCATCTCTAGTATTTCTGTGTACAGTGTACATCATTATTATTATATATAAGGCCCAACTGCATAATGCTGATCTGCCAATGCACAATTAACACTGAAAACCCATGTTCACGTAGTGCGAGAAATTCAGTTACCCAAAACAGGACGTAGTATGGAGACTGCTACGGTGGCCGATGAAGGGAGCTTTGACTCTCGAAAGCTGACACACCCTGAAAAGCTTGTTGGTCTCTAAGGTGCTCCTGGATTCAAATCCAACTGATCATCATTGGGTTGATTTGAACAATGGAGAAATGAAATTGAGATTAACTTTATCAGATTGAAATAGAGCAGATGAGGAATTTGCGATCATCACTAAAATATCTCATTTTGGCTATTCAAGCGTACAATAAATATCCAACCGTGACTTAGCATTGTCTGGCTGTGGAAGAGGAGGAGGAAGTGGCTTGCTATATATTTGAGGGCAGACGGACAGCAGAGGTGGAGGGCATCAGCTGTGAGTAAGGAGACAATAGATATCTGCTGTCGGATGAGCTTATGTGGAGCAGAGAGTGAAGAGTTGCAAGGAGAACTAGTACGGTTTGGACTCTCGGTGGTGGGTGCATTGTTGGAGAAAGCCACGTTGATGCTTTCAAATGAAGCTGAGCCATACTTAATTTGGGCACTGGGTGGCGCAGTTGCCTACCTTTCTGGAGGACAAGCAATCCCAACTATGGGGCTTGCCTTAGCAAGAGATGTCCCTGAATACTGCTGAGTCCCATAGCCAGGGACTGGCACCAGTGTCCCCTCTAAGCTGAGTTAGTGTGAGCTAGCTCACAGTTTTTTAGCCTCCAGCACACATATTTTTGTCCTAGCTCAGAAAAGACTGCTCCAGAGCAAACTAATTTGTGCAGTAGCCAAGCCGCTCACTCACAACATCAATGCCAGTAGCTCACAAAGTAGAATTTTTGCTCACAGGACTCCACAGCTTAGAGGGAGTATTGGCTGGCACCTGTAGGAATAATTGAATTGGTGTAATGGGGCTAGCCCCGACTATCATTTAGGGTTCTGCAAACCCTGGGGCATCTCCGGGTGTGCGCAGAATAATCTTAGTTTTATGGGGAAACTGGACCAATAAACCCCCGTTTGTGCCCATGTGGGAAGGAGGCACTTATGCTGCTTCTCTGAATCTCTGGCCCAGCCCGGCTTCTTTCCCCTCTCCCAGGTTCAACTTTTTCCCTCTCTTGGTACTGCTGCCACCAGCCAGTCCAGTCAACTAAAAGGGCACAAACTACCTAAAGAGAGGCACCCTCTACTGCTCAGCCCTTTGCATCTCCCTCTCTGTTAATCAAGGGGGCCCAGTGCACTTCTGCCCCTCTCCCTTTCTTTCTCTCTCTCTCTCTCCCCCTGGGTATGTGTGACTGCACAGGGCTTAATATGGATCATGGAAATCAGATTGACGGCATTTTACCATAATCTTAAAAACAACAACAACACTAAGTTGGGGTTAAAACCCACCCATCAACGTTCTCAAAATATCACTAAAGCTGAACTGTGGGGGACATTTTGGGTTACCATAGCAACCCCAAATTGGTCCATGTAGATGTGTTGGCCAATAGCAGAAGGTGGCAATGGCAAATGTATGGAAGGAGGGGACCTGGAGAGGGTAGTGAGAGGACCATGGGGTTGCCGTTCCCCCCCCTTTTAACTGTAAACATTTCCTGTATAAAGGAGACAAGATCAGAATGCAGAATAACACTTCAGGCTTGAGCCAGTTCCTGGCTAGGCGGGATATACATCGAAATAAATAAATATTGACAGGCATGTCAGTGAAGATGATGCAACCTTTACGTTTCTAATTTTACTCATTTAATTCATTTGTACCTTGCTTTTCTCCCCAATGGAAACCCAAAGTAGCTTCCATCACTCTCCTCCATTTTATCTTTACAACAACCCTTTGAGGCAGGTTCGGCTGAGAGAATGTGACTGGCCCAAGGTCACCCCGCACGCTTCTGGCACTCTGTTGTAGACAGTGCTTTTTATCTTTGTTTTCAGTATGATCTGGGCCCTAAAGAAATCCATGAAATTGTGTGCCTGATGAGTAAAATGTACTTCACTCTCAAGCGCTAGTGAGATGGAGTAGTTAGCAAGTTGAGCGGGGAGAGGGGAGACCCGGGTTTAAGTCTCCACTCAGCCATAACTCTCACTGCACGGCTTTAAGCCATGTGCCTGACCTACTTCCCGAGGTGGTTATGAAGGTAAAATGTGGACGAGCTGAGAACTGTTTGTCCTATTGCTATTTTATACTGGTTTAGACGCTTTGAAAACCACCTTGGGAGACCTAAGTGGTGGAAAGGTTCAGATTCCCATGCCAACATTTAGGTCTTCAAGGTGGTTTTCAAGCCACCAGGGAACAAAGTAAATGACACACAGCCTTTAAAAAGAATAGTAAGTTGTCAGCAGCTAAGAACAGCTCAGTTGAAAATGCTGTTCAAAGGTTCAGGGGAATGGCAGGGGTTTGGCTTAGTGTCTGGGAAGGTAACAAGGTCCCTCAAATATGCTTAGGGAGGGAGTCCCCAGAAGCAGCGTGCCCCCACCAAGGAAGTTTGTTTTTGCGAAGAGGGGGGGTACCTGGGAAGACTCTCAGACGAACATCTCAGCTGCTGGGCTGTAGCAAACAGACTTCATCAGGATCGTGAGAACAGCTGCAGGTAGGTTATGCTATAGTAACAGAGGAATGTAGATGTTCTCCTTGTCTAAGTTTGGTGCCAGTGGTTTGTCTAAGTTTGGTGCCAGTTTGGTGTAGTGGTTAAGTGCGCGGACTCTAATCTGGGAGAACCGGGTTTGATTCCCCACTCCTCCACTTGCACCTGGCTGGATGACCTTGGGCAAGCCGTAGTTCTGATAAGAGCTGTTCCTGAAAAAGAGCAGTGTCAGTCAAGAGCTCTCTCAGCCCCACCTGCCTCACAGAGTGTCTGTTGTGGGGAGGGGAAGGGAAGGGAGTTTGTAAGCCACTCTGAGACACCTTTGGGTAGTGAAGGGCGGGGTATGAATCCAGTCTCTTCTTCTAATGCTGTAGCATCGCTATTCATAGACTTCAGCAAGGAAGACTAAAGGTTAGATAAACATCAGTGCTAAATATGCAGCCTCCTGTGCGAAAGGCACCTCTGTAAACCATGCAATTCCCTCACCTTCCTTCACCCCAGAGCAGGAAATCTGCCTGTCCAAACACAGTCTTTCCTTCACTTTTCCCCATGGCCTCTTTGTTTCTGCAGCGCACACAACTGCTGTCTGAGGCTGCAGACTGATTCATGCTTAACTTAGAAATATTCCCCACTGAACCCAGTAAAACATGTGCAAGTCTGTGACCCCTGTATGTGGATCCATTTGTCACAGAACACAGAAATGCACATAGATTTTTATTCAGCAGTCTCGTTGCTTTCTTAGGCTCTAACAAAAGGAAAGTGTGGCTGTGCATTGAAAGTCATTTACCATTTGTTTTCTAAGCCTTACATAGTTAGGCTTAGAATCAAAACACTGGAGAAAGTGGGTCAACAGCCAGATGGATCAGTCCCTCGACTTACCTTGTCCAACAGCCATGATCATCGCCTGTGCTTTGACTATTGGCCGCGCTTGCCGTGAAGCTGACCGCATCTCTAGCAGCACGACAGCGGCTTGCATTTTGTACGCCTCATCTAGGGGTCAGTCATTCTCTCGTTCTCCCTCTTTGAATTTCCATCCTTTTAAAAAAAAATTGCTCAACCAGCTCTGAGACAATGGACCACAAAGTGGCTTGGGTACCCCCAGGATGACAACAAGGCAAAACAGTTGGAGGCAGCCTTTGGTATACCTAGCACAGTGGCTCTAAAGCAGCAGCGTGCAGACACAGCCTTGGTGGGGTGCAGGGTTTTCATAACAATTAAGAATTCTGTTTTCCTCAAGACTCATGTCCGCTTGCAAGGGGGATGGGCCGTCTCCTGCCGATCCTACCTGTCACCTTTGGGCATGTGGGTAGTAACCCTGGCCCCTTGGTGGTGCTCCTAACCCCCCAGTTCTCCCTGCCCACCATCAAGTGTCTTTGATGTGCCACCCCCCGTGAACCCAGGATTCTCCGTGGTGCTTCTGCCTCTGCTCCATTTCCCTGTAAATGATAAATGCAATAACAGAATGCCTGTAAACATAGAAATGACCTCAGAAAATGTGGGCTTTTTGTTTCTAATATGGTGAGATCCAGGTTCTTTGATACGGGGATCGGTGGGACACAAGACGCGAAAGGTTTAGAATCGCTGCCCTAGAAGACAGGCAGCATTACTGATAGAGCATGCAGGCTAGGGGGAAACATCAGACTGCCTGCCACTCCCCGGTGCTTCTGCCTGTAGATCCAAGGCTTTTATTCCCGCCCTCCGCGTGCCGTGTACCTAAATGTGGCATGTGAGTCGTTGCCAAGAGTGTCAGGAAGCTGGCCTCCTTACCTGCCTTACGCTGTTTGGGCCCACTGCCCGATCATGGCATAAGAAAGTCACCTTGAGCTCCATACGGAAGTAAGCTAATAACTGTTCTAACTACCTTTCTTTTTAAAGTGCAATTCCCCATTTGGATTGTTCAGACAGCGAGGGAATAACTTGGTGGAAAACCCAGCATCAAAACAAGAGTAGCTTGTGGAAATCACTTTACAACTTTGTGCTCTGCATAATAATTAATAATTATTGTATGGCATTGTGTGTAGAATAGCCAGGAGGTCCTAAGATTATCGAGCAGCCGCCAGTTCTAGCTTTTTAGCGTTATGCACCACTAGGTGGCGAGCTAGGCTTGTTTTTAAGGCAAGAGACGTTTCAGAGGTGGTTGGCCATCATCTGCCTTTGCCTTACGAGTCACAGCCCTGGTATTCTCTGGAGTTCGCCCTTCCGAATACTAGCCAAGGCCAACCCTGCTTAGCTTCCTGAGATCTGATGGGCGCAGGCTATCCAGGTCAAGAGTGAGAGACACAGATTGTTAATATGTGTACGCTCAGTTTGGGTGACACAGAGATTGAATGTTTGTGCACAATACGTGTAATCAAAGCCACACCAGAGATAGTGACACTAAGGTGGTGGTCAAACAGCGTGATTATAGCACTGTTGACACGCCTCAAATATTACCTGGATTTATTTATTCCGCAGCAACACGATCAGACACCCAGTGCTTACCCCACAGTCTGCCCTCCAGATATGCGCCAGCATGCGAGGGGGTTGGGGTTTTTTAATCCTCACTTGCTCGTGCACATAGGTGTTTATCCGTTGACTTCCATGTCCGCACACTGACGTGATGGGTGAGTGCATTTGTGTGCCTATGTGCATATTGCTAACTGCTTTTTAAAAATGGTGCCATAAGTGAACCCCTGATGAGGGGGTTCACTTCACGCTGGAAATGTGCAGTGATAGCAATCGCTTCCACAAAACAGGGACTTTCTCCGGTGTCAGGAAAGTCAGCAGTGACACCAGGGGGAGGGGTGATGACTGCAATGCGGGATACCTCCTCTGACATCTGGACACACCTTTTTAAACTGGAGGGGAGAAGTGGCGACACCTGATTAAGAAGCCCGTCTCATCACACCCTCAGATACTTAAAGGCTGGCTGCAATACTAACAGAGAGACCTGGACCTAACATAAGGTTGAAAGTTTGGAACTCCCTCCCCAGTGAGATTTGTCAGTGTCTCTCTATCACTGACTTCTGCCAGGGGGTGAAGACTTTTTTGTTTTGTTGGCCATACCCCCAATAACTGTTATTGGCCATCATCCCTGGTTTTGGTGTTATGTGTGTTTGTGTGTGATATGTTTTTATTGAGTTATTTTATACAGACCTTATTTTAAGTGCTGTTTTCATGTTGAAATGTTTTGATGCTCACCACCTTGGGAACCCTCTTTGGGTGGAAAGGTGGCACAGAAACGTTTTAATCAATGCTGAATGGAATAGGGGAGACCTTACACAGTAGTCAGTCGATCACACCTTGTCTTTTGTAAAGCAGCTATGCTTATCCTAAAGTGCTAGAGAGAACCTTTAAAATGCTGAGCTTCAGAGAAACAGAACTAGTTTATGGAGAGAAAAGCTGGGGGAAGGAAGGAAGGAGATGCTACTTGATAAATAATCAAGTTCTCCCACAGGTAATGAGTGGAAACACCATGGAAAGAAAGACTTCCCAGGAAAAAAAATCTGCTGCAAGTTTTGTCTAAGTGTGATAATTGGAAAGGTTCCCTGTCAGTTTCATTATCTCTTGACTCCCCCTCCCCGATCTGAACTCAGAGTGCAAGCAAACCATGCAGTCCTAATGCAGAGTTTCTCCAGTCTAAGCCCACTGAAATCACTGGGTCAAGACTGGAGTGACTCTGCATTAAGATTACACTGTAAATCAGAAAACTGGTTGCCAGAGTAGTGAAAAGAATCCCAGTTGACATCCTTGCAATAAAGGCCCATACCTCATGTTTAGTTCCTGGAGAAAAACAGGCAAATTAAGCTCAAAATGTCCTGCATTGGATCAGGAACACGTGACTATGTCCAGTTGCTGGATTAGAAGAGGAGGAAATTCTTTTTGAACTGTACGTAGCAGCTTAGTTCTTTCATATTTCAAGAGAGCCTTGTCTGCCTCAAGTGTTGTTTATACAGTGGCTATTGGGTTTCCTCTACGAGAGCTGAGCCGAAATTGTTTTTATTGGCCTCCATAAAGGAGACTTTTGGCCTGGTTCTCATTGTGGTAGTCCACCTGTGTCTGAAACGTACCACTTCAGATTGCTAGGAGAAAAGGGCTCACATGTTGAGATGCTCCCCTCCCCCCAATTAATGGAGAGGAGAGACTTTTACATAGAACAAATAAACATCTCAGGGAGGAGACTAGAATAGAACCATTCTTCCTGATGTCTAGATCTGGTTTCTATAGAGGGATTTTTTTGTATGATGAAACACTGAATCATAGCCCAGGGTAAACATAGGTTTCCACGACATGCCAATAGTGCCAGCTAGACCGCTTCAAATCAATGGAAAGAGAGGTGGTGGAGGCTGGAGACCCTTCTTCACGAGGGCACAGTCCTGATCCTGCCAGGGCACTGTCTGCACAGGAATGGAGAACCCACAACTCACCTCTGTTACACTGGGTGAGGACTCCAGACCCAGCCTGGGTACTCTGTCACATGTCTGTTGGTGGTGATCAAGGATCAGACTGTGCATACCATAACTGGAACTCCAGAGATGTTTGGACCTAAAATTCAACCTTGTGGATGGGTGGGGGGGCATATGGATCAAGGCCCTAGCACCTGGGAATGGAAGGCTCCACTCTTTCCTCAGCACAAGAATGCCTCTCCCCGTCCCAACCCCAGCTGCTTTTCTTTATAGGGCAAAAGGCAGATACTCATTTATCATTCGTTTTCCTTTTGGGGTCTTCAAGGAGCCCCAAAAGACCATTTTAGATTGCAGAAATGGCTCACAGAGGAAAGATGAGTTAAACTGCACCCTTCTCCAGAACTGTGGCCCTGGTCTATAGTGGGACCATCCTCCACTACTGCTATTTAGTGCTAAATAATGAATTTGGCCTCTTAATCACAGGACTGCAAAGTCTGGTGTAGTCCGGCCTGGACAAGTAGGACACAATCCCTATAATACTGTTTATTAGGACTTGCCAGATTACACAATTGTGTGCAGGCTTCTGAGTTCATTGGAACTGTTAATCAGGCTGGATATGACAATATATTTAAAACAAAGGTTGAAGAACTTTCCCTTCTCTTTTAAAACATTTTTTAAAGAAATTTTTGTAACATCCAGCCAGACAAAGAGCTTTGGTGAACACAAAACTCGCACAGTGGTCCAGGTCATGGGGCTGGTCCAAATAGAAGACATTAGCTGTGACTGTGTCCTGCTTTTTTTTTTGGATTTTACTTTGGGACCCACGGGGCGGCTGCTAACAACTTCTTTCCAGAGAAGCAGGCCACCGTTAACCGGTGCTGTGTGGGGCCCAGAAAGGAAGCCTTTGAGGAACTTCTGCATGGCATTTTGAATGAGCGGCTGGAGCACCTCGCTTTGAGAAGCTTAAACCCTTCTTAAGAGCGGGGAGTCGAGTGTTATTACAGGATGGAATAAGTCACCTTTTTATTTGCCTTTGCTGGAGAAGGGTTCCAGCGGATCAGAGCTGGTGTTTATTTGGGAAGGGGTTTGGAAAGAGTTGAAAGAAGCCTGGAAGACACGGTTCTCAAGCCCTTTGGGGAAGCAGTGTTTGAACTGCAGGCCTTTTGCGGGGATGGGCCCAGGGTTTCACATTTCTCCTGGGTTTGGATGTGGAGCCGACTGTTTGGAGAGGTGACTTTACAGGAAACGGTGGAGGGAAAGCGGAGAGGATTTCATCTGGTGGCACGCTCGCTTTGGAGTCCCCGTCTGCCAACTCTGACAGGCATCCTCTGGGTCCCAGGGCCAGCAAAAGCCATCCTGTTTGGCTCTTGGAGAATGCACCGACTGTCTGGGGGACTTCATGTCAGAGGGAAAGGCAGGGAAGTGTTAATGGCGGCCCAGACCACATTTAGAAGTGCTCTGGAACGGATCAGGATAGGTCAGTGGCTCCTGGTCTTTCATCTACAAAATGTTGCATTTATGCATGATCCACCCAGATAGTATTGCTAATGTGGGTAACAAAGTTGGTCTGTTCTTTATCCAGCCAGTCAGTTGGCCCTTACAGCAGAACCTGAGAATAAATAAACCCAATGCAAATGACATTTTATATAAGTCTGGCTTTATCCTGCTCTTGCTCCAAAAATCTCAGAGCGACGTGTCTGTTTCTCCCATTTTGTCCTCACGACAACCCTGCAAGGTCGGGGAGGCGGTGAGCATGACTGATTCAAGGCCCCTTAGGCTGCAGAGCTAAGCACCCTTCTTCACTAATAGGTCCTGCTGAACTCAGTGGGATTTACTTCTGAGTATGCACAGAACCTAGAGACACAGAGTTGGAATGGGCCTCAAGAGGCATCTAGTCCAACCCTGTGTACCATGCAAGAGATTCACAGCTACCCCCCCTTCCTTAGTGACCCCCTGCTCTGTGCTTACGCTTGCACTATCTGTGAGCCTCATGAGTAAATAATAGCAAGGCTAACCCTCTAGCACAGAAGCGTCAAACATAAGGCCTGGGGGCCGGAACCGGCCCGCCCTGGACTCTTATGCGGCCCACAAGCAACTAGTGCAAGGGAGGGAACAGGAGACTGCTGGGGGGGAGAGTGGGCAGAGCCACTCCAATTGTGGCCTCAGCATAGCGGAACAACCTCATCTGCAGCAGTCAAGCAGTGTGGGGGCAGCTGCCCAGTGTTGCTCCGCTGGTTCTCCGGTCTGCCCATGTGGGTTTTCCTTTGCACCCCGCAGTGAGGATACACCAACTTGGAGTTTACCAGCTGCTTTATACATTTTATATCTCCGGTACCTGGCAGTACATTTTATGGCACACGTGGCCCGGCCCGGCCCAACAAAGTGACATTTATGTCAGGTCTGGCCCTCGTAACAAATGTGTTCGACACCTCTGCTCTAGCAGCACCGCACTAAAATTCAGTGCAACTTGTCAGATGATCATTCAGTCCAGAAGTAGCGTACAAGTATTCCTGAACTTGGCCCAGGCATGGTGGAAAGAGGCTTCCTGCCCCTTCTCATTGGTGGAAGCTGGGGGCGGGGGCGGCATCTGGCTGGAGCTGCACAGCAGAGGGAGGACCTGGGAATCTAGTTTAGAGGTTAAGGTCCGGAGACTCTCAACTATTCTTTTCCTAAGCAAGTTGCCAGTCTTCATGTTGCAAAGACGCATTCGAAGATCTACAGGGGAGGGAGACATACATACATTCTATATATTTCAGTACAGCTGGAGGTGATTGTCCCAGCAGGCTTCTGGGCCAGATATGACAATGGGGTAGGGGAGAGTCAGGATGCTGTGCAAAGGCAGGGTTGTTCAGGAAATATTTTGTTCAAGAGTCGGGCCCTGCAGCAGGGGAAGAGGAAATGGTCTGATGGATAGACAAGGGGGGGGGGGTCTCTTTCAAGCAGAGGAAGCTGCAGGCCAGACAGAGCAGCAACGGGAGGGAAAGAGGCAGTGAAGTTGGCTCGCAGGTGATGGGCTGATGTGGAATGGAGGGAGCCGACAGGAATGGCAGAGGCGAAAGGAAAACGTTGGCTTGATCCACAGAGAGAGAGATGGGTTGTTTGAAAAAGAGTCCAATGACAGCCGTGCCAGCTGCTGAGAATGGTGGTTAAAATGGCTGAAGCATTGACAGAAGTCACTCCTGGGGTCATACATGTATAGATTTCCATTTCATCCACCCACGCAAGTGAGCACATGAGTGAATCAGGCCACAGTCAGGGGCAGGTCAGAGTCCTCGGAGTCACGGCAATGATTCGATCATTTACATTTTTTCCAAAAAAAGCTAAACTTGTTGGAATCTGTGGCTCCCACGGGACTGGACTGTGGCCGACTTGGTTGTCACTGCAGCTCTGTTCCTAGATATTGTGGTCTTTGAAGTGCCTTCTCCAGGCCAGCCAATCAGTTTTCGGTGAGGGGCAGTAAGCAGAGTCCCATCCTGGGAGATATCCAGGTTCAAGTCCTTTGGCCAGTTACTCCCTCTCAGCCTAACCTACCTCAAAGGACTGTTGTGAGCCTAAAGCATAGGAGAGGAAGACTATGTATGCTACCTTCTTGCCAGCCTTGCACAAAATCTGAGTAGTTTTAAAAGAGCAATCCTATGCAAAGTTACTGCAGTCTAAACCCACTGGCTTAAATGAGTAATTCTGTTCAGATCCAGGTGGGGTAGCCCTGTTGGTCTGAAGCAACAGTACAAAGTCTGAGTCCAGTGGCACCTTTAAGACCAACAAAGTTTAATTCTGGGTATTAGCTCAGGAAGATCTGGGTTCAAAATCTGCCTCAGCCAGGACTCAGAGTTTGTTCTAATTCTGTATAGGTTTGCATAAGCAATATGATTTCCTCTGAACCAAAAGAGAAGCCAAAGGAATGCATTTAAAAAGGGGGTGTCCTCAATTTTTATTACCAATCAGCAGGACAGAAGATCCATTTTGCCAACATGCTGCGAAAACTATTTGTGAAACGGGAGCATCCGCCATCAGACTGGTGTCCCAAACGCCCTTTGGTCTACAAGGCATGTTTTCAGCTTTGCAGATAACCTGTGATCAGCGCCTCCACCCCCCACCCCCCACCCCGCCCCACACACCTTCTTTCCTGTCACTCGGGGTCAAATTCCACCATGTTGGGAGACCCATTACAGGATTTCTCAAGTTATTTTGTCACGTTGAAAAAAAAAGCCCGGGGGTGGGGGGAGTTAGCCCGAATCAGGTTCTCACTTTCGAGCTTTAATCCTCCCCTCCCACATGCTATAAGACACCCATTTATAGTGATGGGAATAGGAAATTAGTTTAAAAAAATAAACAACAGAGATCGGCTGAGAAACTGGAAGCACCTTTAAAACCAACAAAGTTTAATTCTCTGGATATGAACTTGTTGTGTATGCACACTTCTTCGGATGCAAGCGTAGACCCAGAATAAGACCCTCCCCCCCCCCTTTTTTTTTTTTTTGTACCCAGAACAAAACTTTGCTGGCCGGGGGACTCAGACTTTGTCCTGCTGCTTCAGACGAGCACGGCTACCCACCTGCCTCTACCTTCACCGAAGCCTTCCGGACGGCGAGGCATGAACCCGGAGGCGCTAGGGCCGGGCCGCCAGGCTGGCCAGGCAGGCAGGCGAGGGGAGGGACCCGAATCACAGCAGCCCAAACCGCTACTTTCCAACCCATCCCAAGCGGAGGTGCCGCCGCCGCCGCCGCCGCCGCCGACCTTCCCTGCTGGCGGCGCCGCCGAGCCCAGCGCTCCCGGCCGGTCGGCCGGCCATGCAGCGCGCAGCGCCGGGCGAGGAGCAGGCGCGGGTGGCGGCGGCCGAGCTGCTGGCGCGCCGTGCTTCGTCGGGGTCGTCTGCGCTGTGGCTGGGCGCCGGGCGCGTGTGACGGCCGGGAAGGAGAGAGAGCCCCTGGCCCGGCTGCTCCCCGCTCCATGTCAGCGTCCCGCCGCCGAGGGTAAGCGGCGCCCCGGACCGGAGACCGCCTCGCCCGCACCCCGAAGGCGTTGGGGGCGCCTCGCCTAGGATGGGCTGATGATGGGCTGCTCCGCGCCGTCTCGCCGGGAGCCGCCGTCGAGGATGCTGTGGGCGGGCGCGCTGCTCCTCTTGGCGGCGCTGTGGTGCGCCGGGGGAGCGCGCAGTTGCCCGCTGCAGCTGCGCGCCTGCAAATGCGTGGACGAGAGGCCGAAGGGGCTGGCCATGCCCGGCGCGCCCAGGAAGAGGGTCAGCTGCAGCGGCCAGGACTTAGGCGAGCCGCCGGCGCCCCGGTTCCTACCCAACGGCACGGTCACCCTGTGAGTAAGGGACGGGGCTGCGCGAGGGACGGGAGAGGGCAGAGTTGGTTTAATCAAGAGGCTGTGCCCTTAAAAAAAAAAGAAGTGGGGCGGACGCTCTGTACGTGCTCAGAAGTCTTTCCCTCACAGTGTAAAATGTGCGAGCAGAAATACTGGATTTAAGTGCTCTTGCTGATGTATTTATGTAGACCCTTACTTCTCGAGGCCTGAGCAATGCTGTTAGCATAGGACGTCTTGGATGTCATTAAATCCATAGGTTTGCCATAAGTCGGAAGGGACTTCAGGGCACATACACATGGAAAGTGGTTTGCTAATGAATAAAATTAATCCAGTTGTATTCTTGCAGTTAAAGTACTCTCCGTATCCTCTAAGGTACACACCTCCTTTGTGCTTTGGTTCAAGCACAGTCCTTGGAATGTTTGTTCAGAAATAAGTCCCCCCTATGTTCAGTGAGCTTTACTACCAGGTAAGAGTGCAGCCTTCATTAGAGCTGCTTAAGCCAGATGCCATATTCACCCCCCAACTTTCTACCAATCTTGGTTGCCAAACGAAGGATATTTACTCAGTCTTGAGAGAAGTGCAGTTTGTACATGGTCAGAGGCATGCTTCTTCCCAGGTAATCTGATGTACAGAACAGTGTCTAAATGGAGAGGCCTAGGCCAAGAAATCTCATTGATTGCTCAGAGGTATTCCGTTAACTGACTGTTGTAGGTGTTCATCAAGAGGGCTTAATTTCTAAAATAAGATGTATTTTTGGCTCCTGCTTGGGTCCTCCCACTAATGTGGGAGTTACAGTGGAGGATTTGTCCCCTGTTTTGTATTTGCTAACCTAAGAAATATATAGTGCTGGGTCCAGTCGTCCCTTTCAAGGTATGAATGCTGCTGGTTCTTTTTAACATCAACATATGATCTAATGTCATTCCTGGCTCCTTCACACTTTTTGCTGCGGTTGCACTTTCCGTTTCCCGTTGCTGATTGGCTTGAGGGTGCCTTGTGTGAGAGAGGCGTGCTTGTAACTCAATCCAAAAGTGTGCCCACTCAGAAGTAAATTCCTTTGAATTCAGGAAGAAGAACAAAATTTGAGTCCAGTAATATCCTTAAAGATTTTTTTTTAAAAAAAACAACATTCCAAGGTGCACACTTTTGTGAATCAAAGCTTGTACTCTAGGAACTTTTGTTGGTCTTTAAGGTGTTCCTGGACTCAAATTATGTTCTGCCGCTACAGACTAATATGACGGCTGCCCACCTGAAACGGTCTTTAATTCAGGAAGACTAACTTTCTGGGGCATATATTAAGGATTTCACTTTTAGTCCTGGGATCAGTGTTCCCTCGGAGCTGAATTTAGTGTGAGTTAGCTCACAGGTTTTTAGCCTCCAGCTCACATATTTGTCTTTGCTCAGGAAGGATGGCGCCAGAGCATACTAATCTATGCAGCAGCCAAATCGCTCACTCATAACTTTAATGCCAGTAGCTCACAAAGTAGAAGTTTTACTCACAAGACTCCGCAACTTAGAGGGAGCAATGCCTGGGATGCCAACCTGAGCAAGGCTCCTAAGAGGACTGTGTGTGCTGCCCTGAGCTCCTTGTGGAAGGAGCGGGATGGATATTGGCCATGGAACCCACCAGGCAGGTGTCTTACTGGTGAGGCAAAAGAACTCACCTGTTGCATTTGCACAGCTTTGGTTTAAGCCAGGCTGCTGTCTGCGCAAAGCCAGTTCCCAGGCTTGACGAGAGTGCCAGAGACTGGCAGGGTAGGGAAGGTGTTGTGTGGGTATGCTCATCTTGCTGGCAGGCTACCTCAGCATGCACAGCTGCTTTGCACAGGTCCCAGATTAAAGGAAAGGTTTTGTGAGGACAATTTCCTTTACGTCGCAGTTTGTATTTGCACATGCTTAGCCTAACACCAAATTGTTATTGGTCTGATGTGAGGAAGGGACTTTGCACGCTGCGTCATGCCAGTGTGTAATATGGGTATGATTTGTGGCAGGGTTAATGGCTTGTTTTCTAAAATCCGTGGGGCTAGAATGCAAGTTTAGGTGGAAGTCCAACCCTCTGTTTGGGATTACTCACCAGAGAGGTGGATTACTCACCAGATAAGCACTCTGCATATATGCTCAGAGGCACATAACAGCTCTGTTCATTTTGTTACAGTTTTGGCACTCCAGCCTTGCATAATGAGACAGCCCACTAGCTGTGACTCTCCTGATATCTGCAGGCACTTTTTTGTGCAAATGAGGCAGTGCATGTATTTTATTTTGTTTATTTACTTAATTTATACCCTGTCTTTCTCCACAGTGGAGACACAGAGCAGTTCATGCCATTCTCTTTTCTTCCATTTCATCCTAACAACCACCCTGTGAGGGAGGTTAGGCTGAGTGTGTGACCGCACAGTGTCACTCTTCAGTGGCAGAGTGGGGATTCGAACCTGGGTTTCCCAGATCCTAGTCTGAACTCTAACTGCTGCTTCCCACTGGCTCTCAGTTTTCCAGCTTTGGTATGTAACGTGTGTGTGAGAATTGCTGAGCCCTCACATTAGAAATATCAGGTTTTTAGTCTGCCTTTTCCCCCAAGAGTGGCATCAGTTGTCTCTTCCTTTCGCATTCCTCTTTTATGCTCACAGTGTACCGGAGAGGTGGGCTAGGCTGAGAGATGGCAACGATGCAGAGCAGTTGGGATCTGAACCCGGTTCTCTACAGCAGCGTTTTTCAACCACTGTGCCGTGGCACACTAGTGTGCCGTGAGATATTGTCTGGTGTGCCGTGGGAAAAATTCCAATTTCATCCATAACATATGAACAATTATGAAATAAAGTATTATTATTTCATAATAAAGTAATTATAAAATAATTTCTTTGTGTTTATTTGATTCCTATTCAAGAGAATTACTTTATATATAGTCAATATAGGCACAGAGTTACATTTTTTTAACATTTTCTAATGGTGGTGTGCCTCGTGATTTTTTTCATGAAAAAAGTGTGCCTTTGCACAAAAAAGGTTGAAAAACACTGCTCTACAGTCCCAATCTGACGCTCTAACCACTATAACTGTAAAACAAGCACAGACCTCTGAATGCATTGCTGCAGGGTTGCAGTGGAGGCATTGTGTCAACTTTTTGTGTGAGGAAGGATGTGGCGTGCGTGAAACCATGTTGTGCTTAAGCACTAGATCCAGTATCGAGTTGCTTCTCTGTAGACAGCCCATATGGTACGGGACAAAAAGGAGAAATTACAGCCAGGGGATTTTGTGATGCAAAAGGTAATTGGTAGTGACGGATCGTCTTGCGTCAAGGCATTCTGGTCAATCATTTGCTGTAAACATGAAATAATAGGAACTACAGTATTTGGGCAGTGAGGCTGAAAGCCCACACCAGCATGGTGTTTTAGATGTCACCCTTCCCCTGCTGAAAATATTTCCCCTCTTTGAAACACGATAAGCAAATGTAATGAAAGTGGGAAAGCGGGGTCCAAAGAAAGCACTCGCTTCCTCTTGCACAGATGGGGAGGCGGGGCAGCCTGCATTCACGCAAGCCAAACTTTGATGCCAGTTTTCCTTACACGGAGGAAGGGAAATTATGCCCTCAGGTTTCGTAGGTGCTTATTTTCAGGGCCCTTTGCAATCTGCAAGGGAATGTCAAAAGTTAAACCTTGGCTGAAAGACTGTGAGCTCTTCAGTGTGATTCTTAGAAAGTTAATGCTTGAATTAGAACACACAAGAGTCTTGGAAAGCGGAAGTCAAATACAATGTTCTGCTTTGCTAGTGAATCTTCGGGATGGGCGGCCCAACCCTGCGCATGTTTACTTGGAGCTAAGTCCTGCTGTGTTCAGTGGAGCTTAGTCCCGGGGTGGATAGAATTGCAGCTTTCAGTATGCTGGCAGGTGTAAAGGGCTTGCACCAGAGTATCCCAGGGACCGTCTTCACTCATCTGAACTCACAGTTTCAGATCAGTCACCACTGGTCTGCTTCAGGTCCTTGTGAGCAAGCAGGCTGGGCCTTTTTTGAGACTCTGGAACTCCCTGCCTCAGGAAGACAACTGCCTTCTTGTTCCTTGGCCTTTCAGTGATGGGTGAAGACTTGAGAGGGAGGAGATTTTGGTGGAGGTGGCACGGAGCCATTCTTTGTTGGTCTTTTCCTGTTAATTGCTAACTATTATCTCTCTGCTGGTTCTGTCACCTGAATGAGTCTGTTTGTTTTGCTCACCTGGTTTTTATTGCTGCCTTTGGCTTTTTTCTGGTAATTTGGATGCTGCAGTTTGTCATCAGGGTTTGGAGGATGAGTTGTGGGTTTTGTAACTGGTTTAAACCTGGTAAGCCATTCCTTGTTTTTTTTGTTTTTTTTTTAGTAAAAGATAAGTTAAAATAGGGGCTGTGGCTTAATTGCAAATCATCTACTTTGCACACAGAAAGTCGCAGGTTCAATCCACAGGATCTTCAGTTGAAAGGATTAGGGAGGAGGTGATACGAGACGTGTCCGCCTGAAACCATGGAGAGCTGCTGCCAGCTGAAATAGATAATACTGACCTCGATAGACCTGTAGTCAGACTCAGTTAAACAGTTTAGCTGAATCTATAAAGCTGTGTCATCACTGAAGGACTTTCAGACTCATCCTGTAAGCCTGATGATCCGTCCTGGGTGATGCCGGGCATGAGATCAGGCGTAGAATGGGCAAGGGGTGTGTGTGATGCAGGACTTCTGTGATCAGAATCGCTAATGTTTTTCTGTAATGATTCTCTTTGAGGCCATAGAGTGGAAGGGAGAGTTAACCTTTTTTTCTTGCATTTTTTCCCTTCAGCCAAATTGACACCCCCCCATAGTTTCTGTGCTTCCTCAAAGCACAGCTATTCAAGATCTGTCGTTTCTTTGCCGCTTTTGCTTGTTTTGGAATTAAGTTTTCTTCCAATTCTTATTTTTTCACTTTTCTTGATTCCATTTGGCTTTCCAGAGGTGTTTTTTTTTTTTTTAAATCCACTTTTGCTTGTTTGGAATAGTCAACTTCTGCTCAGCCGAGGAATGACTCACATGTGAAACGATATGATTTGTGGCTTTGCCTGCATGTGCTTGTGTTAATTAACCTCAGTGGATGTCAGCATGGGCATTTGCTTGGAGAGTAGCTTTGCTGCATGCAGGAAAGTGGAGCGCACTTGAAATCTCTCTCTCAGAGTGGCTTGTGGAGTTCTTGCAAATTGTTTTCTGGACCGTTTAGGAGGCTCTTTTAAATCTGCATCTCTGTTTCTTTCATCTGTATGGTGATGTCACCCCCCACCCCCCATTGACTGTACTGAAACAGTAATGTTTTCATATTCTTAGCTGCGCTCAGTTCAGAGAAATCTGTATCGAATGGCTGTTGCATGCAATTAAGAGCTCTGCGTAGTCCTCTGACGCAAATGAGCTTTTGACAAAGAGGAGTCAGTCTGCCTGTCTGCTAGAAGGGCCACCCTCTCTGCACATGCATCTTTTTGCATGTGCTAAAACTGGAGTGCTCTGCCATTGCACATGGGATCCTTCATCAGAGCTGTGGAGCTGCTGTTGCTTCATGGAGCAGAAATAAACTGAAATCTTGGGATACCTTAAGGGACTAACAAGTTCTTGTTGCTGCTTAAGATTTCATGGACTAGGGACTGTCTCGTCATGTACTAAGATTGGAAGCTTGTCTTATATGGAGTCGGACCGTTGGTCTCTCGGGGTCAGTATTGCCTTCTCTGCCTGGCAGTGGTTCTCCAGGGTCTCAGGTAGAGGTTTTTGACATCACCTCTTGCCCGGTCCTTTTCACTGGAGATGCTGGTGATTGGACCTGGGACCTTCTGCATGCTGAGCAGATGCTCTTCCACTGAGCACAGCCCAACCCACATGCATAGAAAGAGACCACAGGAGGGACACACTTGTAAAAAATCTGTAAGCAGTTGTCTCTACTTTCTATGGCAGAAGATCAATCTGATTTGGGACACTCAGTTTTTTCCTGCAAGACACACAGTGAGGAGTTTCTCCACAGGAAAAAAAAATGTAGCTCCTGATAATGAGCATCTTTTTTGTAAAAGATGCTGAGGAGTGCAATTCTAAGCAGAGCGATACTCTTCTAAGCTCATTGTCTTCAATAGACAGAGAAGAGTGTAACTGTACTGACTAGCAGGCTCAGAGTATCAGGTGCCAGGAGTCAGGCAAGACATTCAGTCCAAGGTCCAGAAGTAAGGCACGGCAAAGTTGTTCAGTCCAAATGGCACGGTTCCAGAAGATCAGGCAAGGCAGAGCTGGTGGTTGAACATCTATCATATGCATTGTGTCCATACCTAACAGCCTCCCTTGGCTGGTTTTTATAGCCATATACTTAAGGGTCTTTATTTACAGTCCATGACCAGAATACTACTTAAGGGTCATGCTTGCAGCCAGCTGCTCAGGAGTAATCCTGCAACTAATAATCTTTGCTATCAGCAAGCAATTGGTGTCAGGCCAGGAGGTGTGCACTTTGTTGTCTCTCCTGTAGTTCTGTTCTTAGCCTCCTCTGTGGCACTCTGAGGGTGTGGAGGGCTGGAAACCAACAACTGAGTCTCACCTGTTGAATCAGGGCTGGAGGGTGTTGGTGGCTCTGCACTACCTGTTGGCAGTGGATTGTGACAAGCCTGCAGCTCAGCTTGCCAGTTTCTGCTGACTCGGAGCTGTCTTCATGGGGCTCCTCTTCTCTTGAGGAGTCCTTGCTATTGCTGAGCCCTTGCTGACCCATGACAGTAACTCTATTTAGGATTGCACTGGAGGCAAAGGATGGCTGAATCTTGGCCAGGCAGCCCCATCCAAAGACAGCTGTTCCGAGGTGTGTTCGGCTCCTTTCAGGGTCCACCCTTCACATTTCCACAGCCGTCAAAACCACCTTGCTTTCTCCAGGCTCGGTCTTGTTACCAAAGGGGCAGCTGTTGCTAATTTCTAAAATCAGCTGCACATCTGCAGGTACAAGAGATTGGCTCGCCTTGCTTTTTTTTTTAAAGCGATTTCTTTCCCTGTCCAAACACATGGCAGTTGGAAACCTGCCTGTAGTCTGAAACTACTTTTGACTGTTGATGATCAGGAAGGTATGGCCGAGACCTGGAAGAAGTTTGCAGATGTTGGGTTGGGTCCAAAGGGTTCTGCTCATGGAGGAGCCTTCTGCATGGCAAGGAGGCTTGTTCCGCTGGTGGAAGGCTGCTAGCCCTGGCGGAAGTCTAGAGGAATGGAACCTTTTGAATTCAGCTCTATACATTTTGTGTCTCGTGGAATGGAAGAGAAGCATATTGGTATCTGTTGAGAGGGGCCATTTCACACTACTGATTTTTCCCTTGATTTTTCTCTCCCTCTGGAATGAATATACACACATGCTCACAAATTGCACTCCTCGCCTGTCATGCAGAGGCAGGCAATGGCAGACAGCCTGTTTTCTTTCTTGCACTGAAAACCTTACAGGGTTGTCATCAGCCAGCTGTGATGAAGGCCCTTTCCACTGTATACAACAAGAGGAGTATGATGGTTAAAGTACTGGACTAGGAGTGAGCCACAAAGCCCCAGGGCCAGCCTCTCTCTCTCTTTCAGCGTAATCTGCCTCACAAGCTTGTTTTGAGTGCAAAATGATGTATAGCACTCAGAGCTCCTTGAAAGCAAGGCAGGATAAAATGCTATAGGTTCTGTGGGACATGCTTTGTCTGGCCCACTTTTGAAAGGGTCGCCCAAACTCAGCATTTGCCCTTCTCTGACAACATTTGATGGGACTGTGGAGGCATTTGGAGGTGTTAGTGAAAGAAGCAGCTCCCTTGCTCTGGGATGCCAGTTTTTGAACCAGCTCTTGTAAGTGTCCCTTTAATAGGTTTGATGGTGCCAACGGGCAGTAAGGAGTTTCACCGCTTGCTGGGAGAAACTCCATCATCTTATCTCTCCGCATCAGATCACTTCTAAGGGGACAGGAGTGGAGCAGAGCAGATGACAACTTCCTCTAGGAGATAACAGGCATGGGCTGGAGCAGACCAGATAGATAAAAGGTGCCAAGCTTACCCCAGCAGGTTTAATTCAGCAGCAGCAGGAAATGGGCCCACAGCAGGCCAAGATCTGGGAGCCATAAGCAAAGGAGAAAGGGGCTGTAGCATCAGCAGTGATCCAGGGGTATTTCAGGGCCCAGTTACACTACACATTATGCCCCCCTTACCTCAAGGCTATGCCATCAACACAGTTGCCAACAGACCTGGAGAAAAATGACCTGTCTCTTTAATAGAAGCTTAAGGTGCAGGAAAGGGAAATTGAAGCGTTTCATGGCAGGGTGGTGAATAACATTCCGTTCAGCCACTATTAAAGGGGCAGGATATTTCTTCCAGGCCCGTTGGCAAGCATAGCAATCAAACGGATATTGCTAGTTCTGTGCTGGGAACTTTGTCCCAGGCATGCACGGAAGCAGTTTGCATCAGGAGCACCATGCATGAGAAGAGAGTAGGGTCACCAGCTCCAGATTGAGAAATACCTAGATAGTTTGGGGGTGGAGCCTGAGGCGGATAGGATTTGGAGGGGCTTCAAGGGGATACAGTGCCACCATTTTATCCAGGTGACCGGGTCTCTGTTGCCTACAGATCTGTGGTAATCCCAGGAGTTCTCCAGCCACCACCTGGAGGTTGGCAACCATAGAAGAGAGGGCTTCAGCCTTCCCGATCCCCTGCCATGGTTCCCCCCATCTGAAACAGCCTGGCAGACGAGCACTGTTTGTCCTGTTGGGAAAACCTAGGTATACCAGATCAGTGCGCTTGGAGCCTCCAGTGAGTCAAACAGCGTCCCCCAGTGGCCACTTCAGGTCAGGGAAATGGTGTGTGTGGGCAGGTTAGAGGTTAAACCCCCCTCTCCCTACCCACCACAGCCCCATCCAAACTGTGTCTGGCATTAGGTTCCCAATACAGAGAACATGATATGCATTTGGTAGTGGGGACCTTGGGGGGAAACGTGGTGGTAGATGGGCCCTTGAAGACTTCCATCTTCGGGAGCAGGGCCAGTCCTCCTCTGGTTCTAGCCTATCACTGAGCGCTTCAGCTTCTTAAAGGGCCAGGTTGCCATTTGCACACTTCATTGCCTCCGTGACCTACCATTATGGCCCCAAAAAGCAGCTGCGTAAGGGGATGATCCAGATCACAGATCCTCCGCATGGGGGGAATTTAATTCTGTCCTTTCATTCACGTACTTCATTCAGACAGGAAGGGTGAAAGAGAGGCACTGAGGCTTAAAGCGACGTGGGGGGGGCATTTTTGATCCAGGGAATGGCATGAAGGGAAGATCAACCCTCCCTGTGCTTTTGGCCTCCATCCAAATCGTCATCTCCTCCTTCCTGTTTTTGGGGGCCAAATTGCGCATCTGGAGTTTAAGTCACGGGAATCCAAGGCCTTGTTTAGTTTGTCCCTTAGTTAGGTTGGTTTGTGCTCTTTGTATGGGGGTGGGGTGGGGCTTGCCAAAAAAAAGGGCACTGTAGGGTTCCTTTGGCCCACTGCTGGGGTTTACGTCTTTGTGGGATTGCTCCTTTTCCTTAACATCTGAAGAAATGGCTCTCAGGCTTTGCAGGGCTTGAATGCCCTTCTCTTTTCTCTGGAGAAGATCCCTGTAGGATCAGACCACTGTAGCATACATGGAGTTGAGCATCCTGTCCTCACAGCAGCTGACCAGCTGTCTCAGGGAAGCCCAGAAGATTCATGACCCAGTGAGGATTGTCCAGCCACCACAATGTCAAACCCCAGATGCTGTGCTGTATCTGTAGCTCTGAGAGGGGAAGTTGCTGATTTGGAATTGTTTAGGGCATCGTTCAGTGGGAGATGGACGTGGGCATGGAAACCATCTCAGTGCCGCTAGTCTTCTAGGCACATCCAGATCTGGAGTTTGGTGGCTGGCCTTGTCTCCCAGGTGGCCAGCGAAGTTGTCCTGGAGCTGCTGCAAGGTGGCAGGACCGATCTGGGCCTGTATTAACAAGGTTTTAATTCCCTCCTTCGCTAGCTGACCTCTCCGCTAATAGCTTAATGGAAAAAGTACTGTCTTCCTAACAAGAGACAGATAGCTGTGGAAGGTCATAGCCAGCCGTGCTGTCTCTCACGCAGGAGTTCAAACCTCTTCCAGATGTGGAATTCTTGAGCAAGGCCTCATTTATGCACACAGCGTGATTGCTCTGAAATTGCATATTGTCTAGGAGGGGGCGGGAGGGGAGGGGGAGGTAATATAAAGTTTCAGCTTATGACCGGTTTCCAGGCCTGTTGGGGAGCCCTTCTCCAAGGCTGGTTTTTGCTCTGTGCCTTTCTCCCGCCCTGCGTGCCTGGGGGCATTCCTGACAAAATTCCAGTCTTTTGTTTTGTTGTTTATTGGGCCACAGTCTT
Organism: Gekko gecko; assembly: GCA_029375565.1. Lineage (NCBI taxonomy): Eukaryota > Metazoa > Chordata > Lepidosauria > Squamata > Gekkonidae > Gekko > Gekko gecko. Next base: position 48,614,848 of record JAPDNY010000013.1, on the reverse strand, counting down.
GGCTGTTACCTTGCCCTTTGAAAAAAGGACCCATAATTGAGTTTTGCAAAGACTGAGGAGCTACCTTAATTATGGCCAGGACAGGGAAGAAGCTAAAGGCTTGCATGCCGGAGTGTGTTTTCCTTGGAGGCCTTGTTTTGTAAAGCTATTATAGGCTGAGCTCCAAGTGGCATTTGGTGCCAGCTTAGAGTTAAAACGGGGCTGTGGCTCACCTGCTTTGTATACAGAAGGTTCCCAGTTCAATCCATCTTGCCTGCCTAGTTAATGTCCCTCAGGTATCAAGGGCAGGCTACGGCCTTTCTCTGCCAGAGACCCTGGGCAGCAGCTGTGAGTTCGAATACTGACCTAGATGGGTTCACTTGATATCTGGCAGCTTCACTTGTGCAAGAGAGAGAGACAGATTGGTTCCCTCCTCCTGGCCATGCTGGGCACTAGAGAAACTGATCAGGTTGGGGAAGCTCACCAGGTTGGTGCCTCCTCAGAAGGCTGATGAAACTAATAAGGTTGGGAGGAATCCCCTAGTCACTGGTGCCTCATTCCCCCCTCCCCCTTTTCATTGAAGTATAGCTGTGCAGAACAAAACATGTCCTTGGGAAGAAAAAGAGGAAATGCCATGGCATTAATAGGGCTCTTTTCTGACTATGTGAATTTCCTCAGATCCCCAAGAGAATTTTCTCCTGGAATGTGTGCTGTGCAGTTAGGTAGGATCTCCCGCAGCAAGTGTTAGGAAAGGTCTGAGACCCTGGAAAGCAGCTGCCTGTCAGATGCCTGTATGAAGAAGAAGACGAAGAAGAGGAGGAAGAGATCAGATTTATACCCTACTCTTCACTACCTGAAGGAGTCTCAGAGCGGTTTACAATCCCTTTCCCTTCCCCACAACAGACACCCTGTGAGGTAGGTAGGCCTGAGAGAGCTCTCTCGAGAACTGCCCTTGAGAGACCAACTCTGAAAGAACTTATGACTGACCCAAGGTCATACCAACAGCTGCATGTGGAGGAGTAGAGAATCAAACCTGGTTCTCCCAGATCAGAGTCCTGCTCTTAACCACTACACCAAATTGAAGTGGATGAGCTGGTGCAGGTAAAGGAATGAAGGAGCTGTTGGCCTACAGGCATTCAGAAAACTTCATGTCCCAAGCAGAGATCCAAGCCCAAAGACTCCCAAGTTCCGACTGACAGCCAATACAGTCTGTTAACCACTCCTGTGTATCAGCTTGCTCCACCAGTCTGCGGTGTCAGTTTCCTTTCTACTAGTGGTCATGGATGCTGATGGCTTGTGATCAAAACTAGCATGTCACCGCTCAAAAGTGGGTTGCAAAGCCTGTGAAAGTAGGTCATGGGCTTTTCAGATGTATTGAAACACTTCATTGTTGTTTTTCTAAACAGATCACCATACCGAGGAAATTTGGCCTTGTGAGTCGCCTCACCATACCCAAAAGGTTGAGAACCACTGGTCTCAGCAATGTGGCCAGTAGCTGCTATGTTCTCTGTTAACAGAATATGAAACCATTATTACATGAAGCTGCTTTCTACTGAGTCAGGCCACTGAGTCAGTATTGCCTACTCTGACTGGCAGCTGCTCTCTGAGAGCCAGTGTAGTATAGTGGTTAAGAGTGGCAGACTCTAATCTGGAGAATTGGCTTTGACTCCCCCACTCCTCCACATGAAGCCAGCTGGGTGACCTTGGGCCAGTCACAGTTCTCTCAGGACTCTCAGCTCCACCTACCTCACAGGGTGTCTGTTTTGGGGAGAGGAAGGGAAGGCGATTGTAAGCCACTCTGAGGCTCCTTTGGGTAGTGAAAAGCAGCGTATAAAAACCAATTCTTCCTCCTCTTCTTCTCCACAGCCAGGCAGCAGTCTTTCACATCACCTCCTACCTGATCCTTTTAATTGGAGATATCAGTAGATTGAACCTGGGACCTTCTGTGTGCAGAGCAGATGCTCTGCCACGGAGCCACTGCCCTTTCCAAACACCAGGCATCTTTCTCTTCTGTCCGTTGTGGATTGCTTGTTCTCATTTCTCCTCCTGACCATTGTGGTCAAAACAGGGATGATGATTTCAGTGGCAACTGCAATGTCTAGAAGTCTATGACTAGGGTTGCCAGCTCCGGGGTTGGGAGTGATTAACATGGGGGATTTGCTGCCAGAGGATGGAGTGATGGCCACAGGAATAAACAGCTTTAGAAGGGGATTTGGGGGGTGGAGCCTGGGGAGGGTGGGGTTTGGGGAGGGGAGGGAGCTCAGCGGGGTATAATGCTACGGAGTCCACCTTCCAAAGCAGCCATTTTCTCCAGGGAAACTGATCTCTGTTGCCTGGAGATCAACTGTGATAGCGGGAGATCTCCAGCCACCACCTGGAGAATGTTGACAACTGATACAGGCCTGTGGAAATGACAGGCTTTGAAGCACAATCGGCGCTGTCAAAGTTTCTGTCCATAGTTTGCATCGGGAAGGAAGAGTCCTTTGTGTCTTGTCGCTCGTGAGTGGGTGGGGTGGAGACAGGAGGGAGTTTCAGTGGATTGTGCCAACATTTCCAGCTTTTCAGCTGTTGCTCGGTTCAAAATATGTTCCTTATTAACAGTTAGAGGCTGACCAGAAGGGTCTGCATAGAGTTTCCTGTTCGGCCTTGAGCACAGTCTGCCTGCATGATGCATGACGTCTGAACTGACCCCTTGCTGATCCTTAGAAGTTCACATGGCAGATCTAATGGGTCAGTATGAGTGATAAAATCCTCCAGGTTGGAATGATCCCTGCAGAAAACAGTACCTTTCCCTGCTTCCTTCAGAGCCGCTTTACAAGTTCATCTTACACTGTGCCGTACATGTCTCGGAAGCAAAGAGTAGGAATAAATGGACAGCTCTCAGATGACACAAAATTATTCAGGATGGTGAAAACCAAGGCTGACTGTGAAGGGCTCCAAGAGGGATCTCCACAAATTGAGTGAGTGGGTGAAAATGTGTCATATGAAGTTCCGTGTTGGAAAGTGTAAGGTGATGACATTGGGACAAAAGGAATCCCAGCTTTGAGTATTGGGCTCACGGGGTCTGAACTTCCTGAGAGCGAGAGAGAAAAAGATCTGGAGGTTGTGCTGGATAGCTCAATGAAAAGTGTCAACCCAGTGTGCTGCAGCCATGAAAAAGGCAAACTCAGTATTAAGGATTATTCGGAAAAGGATAGAACATAAAACAGACAATATTATAATACCCCCTGTAAAGGTCTATGGCGTGGTCTCCTGTGGAATACTGTGTACAGTTCTGGTGACCTCTGGTCGCCGTATCTCAAAAAGGACATTGCAGAGCTGGAAAAAGTGCAGGGGAGGGCAACCAAGATGATTAGGGGGTTGGAGCACCTTCCCGGCGAGGAAAGGCCGAAAAGTCTGGGACTTTTCAGTTTAGAACAGAGATGAATAAGGGGGGGACATGATAGAGGTTTACAAAATTATGCATGGGGTGGAGAGAGCTGACCGTTTTTTCTCCCTCTCCCAAAATAGTAGAACTCGAGGGCATCCGATGAAGCTGATGGGCAGTAGATTCAGGATGGACAAAAGGAAATACTTTTTTACACAGGGAGTGATTAAGATGTGGAATTTGCTGCCGGAGGATGCAGTGATGGCCACAGGAATAGACAGCTTTAAAAGGGGATTAGAGAGATGCGTGGAGGATGGGTCTATCACTAGCTACTAACCATGTCTGACTGAGTGGAATCTCCACGTTCTGAGGCACTAATCCTCTGAATCTGAGAGCCAGGAGGCAACATCTGGGGAAGGTCTTGGCCTCCATGCCCTGTTTTGTTGGCTGTCCAGGGGAACTGGTTGGCCAGTGTGTGAGGCAGGATGCTGGACTAGATGTACTACTGGTCTAATCCAGCAGGATTCTTCTTATGTTGGTGGATTCAAATAAAAAGAGACCGATTTTGCCTTTCCTGCCTCTTCTGTTGGTGGAATTGTGCTGATGGATGAGATAGGAGGGAGCGATTTTCGTCCCTTTCTCGCAGCAGTCTGCTGAGGTTGTTACTCCATGTGGATCCCACGACCATGAGAATCAACTTTTCTAGAGCCAGGAGCGATTGTCAAAGCAGCTGGGGAAGCAGGAAGGACTGCTGGACCCACAGGTGGAGAACTGAGAGGAGCAGTCTCGTCTTTAGAACACTTTTAACTCCAGTGATTCAACAGAAAGCCCAAAAGGTAACAAATAACACAATATTAAACTCGAGTAAATCCAATTACTCACTCGTATCTGGTTTCTGAGAGGGTATCTTGAGAAATAAAGAGAGATCTATGCAGGAGTTGTTTCTTTAAAGTCACATATTGGAAAGCATTTACACGAACACCCTTGCTACGTGAAGACAAGCAGGCCCACAGGTCGAAGCGAACATGTAAAGTAACTTTCCCATTGAGCGAGGTCCTCGTGGACGTGCTGATATGTGGATCCTGGTAAACAAAGTTATCATCTCTGCTGGGTCAGGGAGAGGAGCTGTCGCTTGTTTGCCTAGGAGAGGTTCCTCAACACTCTGTTGGGCAACATTAATGCTGAGCTAAACAATTGATAAGGCACGTTTAGCCGGCCAGGTTACCAGGCTGTTATACCCCAGACACACCTTGCTTCAGCTTGGTAAAAATGCATCAAAAGCAAAAGGTGGTTGTAGGAACCTTATGGGAAATTTGCCTGCTGATTCTGTGGGAGTGTAATCTTCAAGCCAGCGGGGGGCAGTGGATTGAGTGTCAGACTGGGATCTGGGAGACCCAGGTTTGAATCCCCGCTCTGCCGTAGATGCTTGGTGGGTGACTTTCACCAGTCACATTCTCTCAGCCTAACCTACCTTGAAGGGCTGTTGTGGAAGCTCCTGGATTGGAAACCTGAGGCCTCTTCTTTGGGGTCAAGAAGCCCCCCTTTCTCCAGGACCCAGCCAGCAAAAGGGTGGATCTTCATTCTAGCAGAGTTGTTCCTTCTGTATCAGTAAGAGCCCCGTGTAGCCCAACCAGTCAGTTAGCTGTGGCATAGCAAGGGCAGATATTCCAGGCAGGCAGGCAGGCAAGCCTGCCGGCGGTTGTGGAAGGCACCTGCCTCTAATCCTTCCCCCTGCGTTGCAGCTCCCTTCCCGCTCCTCTGGCGGCCCTGCACACGCAAGGGCTCTTCCCTCCACAGCGACATCCGTAGGGTGTTGCCGCCAGGCTATTTTCGTCAGCTGCAAATCATTGTTCCAGCCCATCGGTCCCCATTTGTCGGAGCAGGAAAAATAAATCCCAGAGAGGGTGTGAAGTCTGCAGTTCCACCACGGCTCTGGCAGTGGAAGCTCAGGAATTGCTTGGGCACTGGAAGGAAGCCTTTTCCTCCTGCCGTTTGGAGAGGGGGAAATGCTCTGCTGACACAGAGCACGGTCCAGGCGATTGGACCAGCGCAAGGGACCTGTGCCAGATCTTTCCACAGCCACTGCCTTGGGCTCTGCTATTTCTAATGGCCCTCAGCCATGCACTGAGCTTCTGCAGTTGCTTTGGACATTGCAGGTATACAATCGGTAGAACATTAAAAACACAAAAAGAGAGATTCCTGCAGCATCCATATGTGGTGGTGGCAGTGGAGCGCTCTCTTTACAGTGTACCCATATGGGCAGTCATAAGGAAACACGATGCCAGTGAGAATCAGGATGGAGGATCAGTGTGGCTGGGGTGTTGGGCAAAGGCTTTGAGAGACCTGGGTCCAAATCCCCACTCTGCTGCAGAAGCTCATAGGGTGATCTGGAGCCAGTCACTCTTTGTAGGCCTCACCTACCTCGCAAGGTTGTTGTGCAGATGGAAGGGAGGAAGGGAGAGCCATAGATGGGCCATGAGCTCCTTTGGAGTAAGGGATGGATTTTTAAAAGTGATGTGGTGAAAACACACAAGGAGTTGAGTTTGTTGCTTAAGCTGCAAGGCGAGGGCGAAACGGCCACCATGAGAACAACTTCTTGCAGATGGCCATTTTTGACAGCTCAGATCCTTAGCTACTCTGGCCTTCCTCTTCTATTTATGGGCCAGACCTATGTATGTTTCCACTATGTAAGTAGCCTAATACTGCTAATTATCTTCCCGTTGTCCTCTCTCGTTCAAAGATGACATCACAATCAAGTAGATTGACAAGCAGATTGTTTATACTCTCCATTTTTCTCTCCATTTGCCTTGTGAATTTGTTTTATTTAGATAGATTTTTGTATCCCACCTTCCTGCCCAATAGGGGTCAAAAGCAACTTACGGCAACTTAGATCTCCGTCTTATCCTCACGATGGCCCTGTGAGGTAGGCTAGGCTGAGGGTGAGTGACCAGCCCAAGGTCACCCCACAAGCTTCCATGACAGAGCAAGGATTCAAACCTGGGTCTCCCCAATCATGGTGCTGGCTCTTTTATTACATTAATCTACCCATCTGGACCGCATAAATGGGGCACCCCAGAAGAGAAGAGATTGGATTTATACCCTGCCTTTCACTACCCAAAGGAGTCTCAGAGCAGCTTACAATCCGTTCCCCTTCCCACAACAGATACCCTGTGAGGTAGGTGGGGTTGAGAGAGCTCTTTCGAGAACTGCTCTTGAGAGAACAGCTCTGAGACAACTTGTGACTGACTCAAGGTCACACCAGCAGCTGCATGTGGAGTAGTGGGAAATCAAACCCGGTTCTTCCAGATTAGAGTCCGCACTCCTAACCACTACATCTAACTGGCTCTCCTACCGGCATGCTGATCAGGCTTCAGCATGGTGGCTGCATCACATCCTGTGTGACTTTAGACCACAACCTGGAACCCAGGCAATAGCACGTTATAGATAGCTTTTTAAGGATCTTCAGACAAATTCATGGAGAATAGATCTTTCCATGGCAGTTAGTTGTAAGGGCCAAATGGAGCTTCCAGGTTCTATGGCAGTGTACCACTGAACATCAGCTGCAGGGGGTAACAGCAGGGGAAAGCTGATCCCTTCCTACCGTGGGGCTTTCTGGAGGCCAGTTGTGAAGCAGGTAGCCATCTGAGAGGGTTCTTTGCTCTAATCCAGCAGGGCTTTTTGGACTTGCGATCTTATCACCACGCCAATCACCGTTGCTGGCCAACTGGATCCGAGGAGAAAGCCCCTTCTTCCAGCACAGAACAGGGAGATGAGGTTGGTGTTAGGGAAGAAGCCAGGCCCACCCATCCATGGCACCTTCCCCAAGGTGACCTCTTTTGGCCTTCTGATACAAATCCAGCCAGCTCCCGACCATCCAAAGAAAGTCCCCGCTGCAGTAAGGCCCTTTGCTTTCTCCCTGCATTCTGCAAAAAGTTCTGTGTCTCGTTAGCCTTTAAGCATGTGCTTTTAATTACCTCCCTCTCAAAAACAACCCAAAGAGCTCTGAGAGAGAGAGAGAGAGAGAGAGAGAGAGAGAGAGAGAGAGAGAGAAGCATAAAGCCTCCCTCTTACTTTCAACTCCATCTTTGGCTGGCTGGGAGGGGCGGGAGAACTCCCTGCCTTTATGCAAAGGCCTGTTGCTGGCTGCTTTCTGACCGAGGGGGGCTAGCATCACTCCACATCCTTTTTTTGGTCAGAGGACCGGAGAAGTTTATTGTTTTAGCATCCCCGGTTCTGGAGCTGCTATTTATCCAAGTGGATTCCAGCATGCTTGAGAAAATAAGCCTGTGTTTTCCTTTTCATCTCCTCATTTGAGGATTTAGGGTTTTTTTTTTTTTTTTAAAGGTCCGGCAAAAGCCCCAATGTCTCTCCCCCGCACCAATCTGAATAGCCCGCAATGTACAACTGCCCTAGTGCAAGCACAAGAGACTTTGTGTCTAGCAATTAAGTAGCATTAGCTTCAAACTGCTGGAAACTCTCTCTGACCCGACGGGGGGAAACTATAGAATTGGCTCCAGAGTGGTAAATGGCACTGGATCAAGGTTCAGCCTGGTCGGGGTTAGAGAAATCCACTTGTCAACCGAGGGAACCGCGTTTGCCCTTGGCGGGCCTGAAGGGCAGCTCCCCCGCAGCCAGCCGGGTCTGCCCAGTGTCCCACTGCGCTGGATATTTCAAATTTGACAGGGCCCTTTTCTTCCTAATCCTTGCATTGTCTGGAGGGATATTTCCAGCCCTCGCTCAATTAGGCGATGACTGGGCTGTGTGTTGGGCTTCGTTGTGTTTGCAAGGGGGTTAGCAGAGGAGGGTGCTTGGAGGGGGTCCCATAGCGCTGCCGGCAGCGAGGCTCGAAAACGGATTCATCGCCATAGTTGAGTACTGGCCATGCGCAAGAAGAATTTTTGTGGCGTCGTACCAAGAAGATGGGCCTCTGCCCCCAAATAAAGCTGCCTTATATTGAGGCAAGACCATTGGTCAATCAAGGGCAGTGTGGCTTAATCTTATTGGCTGTCAGGTCTCGGGTAGGGAGTTCTTTCACATACGTGATCACACATGAAACCGCCTCATACTGAATCAGACCATTGGTCTGTTGAGGTCAGTATAGTCCGCTGAGACTGGCAGAGGTCTTCTACATTACTGACTGCCTGGTCCCTTTAACTGGAGAGGCCAGGGATTGAACCTGGGATCTTCTGCGTGCAAAGCAGATGCTCTGCTGCTTTCACAGCCCCTGCCCCCCTTCAGGTCTTTCATATTGCCTATCATCTGTCACTGGACCACGGCCTGGGAGAGCTTGGAAACAGAAAATAGAGGCAGGCGGACAAGAGATAAATGAGAAACATATACTTTACGTGGTCTTTGGCTTTGTTTCAGTATGTGATTAAAACTATGAGTTTGTACTGTGGGATTCACGGCAAAGATGGGGCTTGAGATTTGAAGGAGGGGACATCTACAATGGCTGTTTGCCCTGGAAACCGGCCTCAGACATTTTGGAGACAGCAGATAAGGCTGCAGGCCAGACAACATGCAACGCTGTGAATGGAGCTCCTAGTGTTTCATTTCTGTAAACATCAGATGTGCAGGCAGTGTCCCGATTTGGGTTGGGACTGTGGTGCAAGGGGAAAGGGCGTGAAGCAACCCCCTGGTACCATCCTCAGAATCTCAGATTGCCTTGAGGAGCCTCTGTTTGCCTGGTGTGGACCCCTCTGTGTTTATCCAGTGGGACAATTGGGGTCATTTTCAGATCAGGACAACTATATGGGCAGAAAAGCTTCACTGTCTCTTCTGCTGCAGTCTCCATCTGAACTGGGGCATTGCACAGTAGAGTTTTAAAGAGGAACAAGCCTAGGGTGCACCGTTCATGCAGCTCTCCATGCTCCTTCTCTCTTGAGTCCTCAGACACATTCCACTTTGGGTGTCTGTTTTGGGAGGGAAAGGGGGGGGATCCATACCTTTTCATTGGGGTACTCTGCGCATGGCTGGGTTTCTTGCTTGTTTCTTGCAAGATCTTCAGCCTGCAGAAATGCTGTCTGTCAAGGTGAGCTCTTTGAAAATGCCCCATGGAGGTGGTTCCATGTGGCTAGTTCAAGGTCACATCGTGAGTGGTTAGAGTGTGGGATTAGGGGCTTCAGTCTAGAGCAGTGTGTGTGTGGGCAGGGGGGGTCCTCCAGGCTGTTGCTTCTCAGCTGTTGGCCACACATTATGGTTGCTTATTTAGTGGAGGACGATGTAATCATTTGTGTCCCAGCTACACATTTCTCCTTTGCAGAATCCTCCCTTAAATTCCTCACAGAGGGTATCAATTCCAGAGGTGTAGGACAGGAAATGGCAGACCAGCTCTGTGGCTGTTAAACTTGTGTATTCGTTTCTGAAGGCTTAGTGGAGCTTTCTCACGGAATGCTCAACCCTCTGAAGTTAATGCAATGAAACTTTATGATGATCCACACAGGGACACAGGCCTGGGGAAGAGGATCTGTGTTTCTTGTGCCTGGTATTGTCCTCAAGTAAGTCCCAATGGTATGCACAGCATTTGTGCAACCATATAAAAGTCTCAATCAGACCAAGAGTCCATCTAGTCCATCATCCTGTATCTTACAGTGGCCAGCCAGGTGCCTCTGGAAAGCCCACCAGTAGGTCACAAAGGCAATAGCCTTTTCCTGCTGTTCCCTCCCAATATCTGTTAGAAAGCGATATACTGCCCCTGAATGTGGAGGTTCCATTTAGTTGTTCTGACTGTAAACTGTTGTTCAGGCCTATCCTTTTAAAGCTGGAGTCCATAATAATCATATCTGGTTGGACAGCGGGTGCCATAAATTACATGCTCTGTCAAGAAGTATTTTCTTTGGAGGAGTCCAATGTCCCTTAAGTGACCTTGCACAATGCCTCCTGCACACGGCTGATGTTGAAAGGCTAGCTTGAAACAGAGGCAGGGATTACATTTTCCCAACAATGACAGTGTTGTGATTTGGATGCTTAGAAAAGGAGACCTCCCAACTACAGATGTGCTACCTTGAGGAAAGACATCTGGACATCCTGTAAAAGCTAAGTAATTACCGAGAATGGTTTTATGATAAAAGGGGGAAAAAATCTTTTGGAAAGACCCTGGGACCACACAGTGCTTCTTTGCTAGTGGTCCTGCCCTGTCTCAGTAAAACAAGGATCCATTTTTTAACGGTTCCTTCATCCTTGGGAGAAAATCACAGCAGGCTTTTCCTTGTGGCCTTGTTGGTTTGGGAATGGTTTGGGTATTTCAGGCCATTTATTCTTAGCGCGCCTAATCACTTCACCCCAGAATTAGTGGGCATCTGTTTCCACCGCATCCAAAACGGTCTCCATTCCCAACAAGCGATGTGCTATTTTCGAAACTTGATGCACTGTGTGTCTTGGGAATGAAGGGAGAACCACAGTGAATAACATCAAGAAGAGCCTGGCTGAATCAGACCAAAGGGCCATCTAGTTCAGCATTTTTCTACCAGCGGTAGATACAGAGATGCTGGAATGAGAAGGAAAGGCTGGGGCTGTTCAGTTTAGGGGGAAATATGATTAAGGGGAATCATGATAAAAGTTTATAAAATGGTATGTTGCTGAGTGCTGCTGGATACAGAGAACTTTCTCTCCTGTGATCTTAGAACTTGGGAGCACCCAATGAAGTTGATGGTTGGTAGATTGAGGATGGATAAAGGGAGGTGGTACTTCATGCAATGTGTGATTAACCTTTGAAACGCCGTGTCAGAGGACATAGTGGTGGCCACTAACACAGATGGTTTTAACAGGAGATTCGGGTGACCTCATGATGGCCGGGTAACCTCATGATGGCCGGATGCCTGTAAGTCATGATGGCTGAATGGAACCTCCATTCTCAGAGGCAGTGTAGCTCTAAATGCCAGTTATTGGGAGGGGGGCAATAAGAGGCCATGGCCCCTGGGCCTTGCTTGTAGCCTTTCTGGGTGCGTTTGATTGGCCACTGTTAGCAAGAGGAGGATATTGAACTGGATGGATCCTTTGGCTAATCCAGCAAGGCTCTTCTTGTGTTCTTAGGCAGCTGTGACTGCCAGCATTGTTTGCCTTCCCTTGCCTCTTGTTGCCACTGTTTGCCTTCCCTTGCCTCTTGTTGCCACTGATATGCCTTCTCGGGTTGTCTGTAGGGCTGCTGTGCTTGGTGGGGGGGGGGAGGCTCCTGTACCTTTCACAGCTGCAAGAAACCCAACCCACTCAACAATTCATATCCTTTTCATGGATATAGAGACTCAGAGATGAGGAAAAGGCAGTCTTTTCTTTTTAAAAGTTAATTTCGAAATGGTAGAAAACAGCACACAGTTTCTGAATGAGAAAATTTTGTATTCCAGTGCTTTGTAAACAGACTTTGAACAAATCTATTGGATGGAGAGCCTCCTTTTTGTAAGAAGATGTTTTAGTCAAGAGTGCTGGAGTTCAAGATCCTTTTACGTCAGTCCATTGCTGATGGGGGGATTCTTTGGTTTCCTGATGCTGGCTGTACATGATCTTGATGCCCTCAGCAAAAATGTAACCGATTTTATATCATCAGTTCCAGTCTTTTAAAAAAATCCCAACAGAAGCACTTTAGGTTTCACTGGTATTTCATACCCAGTAATATCTTTTAATCTGTTCTAAGAACTGTTTTTCCAAGAAGGCATAATTTATAGACAGTTCCAGAATATGTGCAATATATCTTCTTTTGGAGGTTGGCCATGCCAAGAGTCTGCAGTGTCTAATCAGTGTCAACCTCAAGGAGCTTAGGTTCCTTCTTAACTGAAGCTTATAAAATCCTTCATCTATATATTTATCACATTTATGGATTCCTCCCCCCCCCCTCAAATCCAGTCCCATTCCTTTAATGGGACATCCAGTATGCTTTCCTCCCCTAATTTCTGCTTGCCACCCAGCTATGAAGAGTGAAGAATGCCACATGGTTGGATCCGTATTAGTTAATTTATGGAATGGAATCATAACCCCTGGCTGAGATGGTTTGGAAAAGGGGGAGTGGATAAATTCATAGCGGATGGATGGATCTCTTTTGACAGATGAGAGCCAACAGATGTGGTGTCATGGTTAGAGTGCTGGACTAGGATCTGGGGGACCCAGGTTCAAATGCCCACTCTACCATGGAAGCTTACTGGGTGACCTTTGGCGAGTCCATGCACTCTCAGCCTAACCTACCTTGCAGGGATAAAGTGGAGGCAAGGGGAATGATGTAAGCAGCTTTGGGTCCTCATTGGGTGAAAGGCAGGGTATAAGTGAATATAAGTGAAGAAATGGAACCTCCAGGTTCAGAGGCAGTGTACACGTGAATGCCAGTTATCGAAGGGGATCACCGGGGGGGCTCTTCAAACCCTGCTTATGAGTTTCTTGGAAGCGCCTGGTTGGTTGTTTTATAAAACATAATGTTGGACTAGATGAACCTCTGTTCTGATCCCACATGACTCTTTAAAGAAATGGTCTCTTCTTTTTAAAGAAATGTTTTTAAGAAACGGGCTCTAAAGTCTGCAAGGCTTAAATAGATTTAGGTCTCTGTAGAGCAATCTCTCTCTCTCTCTCTTTTAAGAAAACACTGTTGCAGCCATGTGTGTTGCTCAAGGGGTGCTGGGAGGCCTTCTGGCAATCCTTCCCCAGTTCCACTGGTACCTCAAAGGCTGATAGGGGGAAATGGGAGAAAATGGGAGAAAATGGGGAGGGTGCACAAGCATGCAGTGTTACTTCTTGTAAAAACTGGAAGTGATGTCATGATGCTGGGGATAACACTCTAAGATTTGGCAAAATTCTATGGTTTAACCGTAGAGTTTTGCCAAATCCTACAGTACCCCCCCGCCCAATGTCATGTCACTTCTGGTTTTGTGCTGGAAGTTACATTGTCTACTCTATGACACTGGCATGCCTCTCCTCACTCCCCAAATCCTCCCAGGCAGCATTTCTGTGCTCCATATGACTAAATATTCCTATCTGTAATGTTATTAATCCAGGATGCTGTATGTGGTTCTCTTCTCTTCCACTTTATCCTCACAACAGGCCTTTGAGGTAGGCTGGGCTGAGAAGTGGACAATAAAATACGGATTTGTTCAGTGTTTGCTGATGCAAGATTTTTGCACTGGAGAGGAAAGAAGAGAGTCCCAAAATGGCAGAGAGGTTGGGATTTTCAAAGGGGAGGAAAAACCACAGAGGAAAAGCGAAGCCTCTACTATGCCTGGGAAAGTGGCATCCCTAGGAACTTGGAAAACTTTGTGAAAAGATCACGAAATGGAGGCAACAGTTTGGGAAATTCCTGAAGATTGGTGGTGGTGGGGAGTGCTGTGCTTGGGGAGGGGGAGCTCAGCGGTGGGGCAGTGCCCTAGATGCCGTCCTCTAAAGCTGCAGCTTCCTCCAGGGAAAGTGTTTTATGCACCTGGAGGCTGGCAACCGAATCCTGGAACTCTGTCTGCCCTAGAAGCCAGACTGGCAGCTAAAGGCAAGCATGGCCCCCTGTAGAGACCTCTTGCCCTCATTTCCTGCTATCAGGTCCCATTCTAAACCAATCCCCAGGCAGAAAAGTCCTTAAGTAAATATGGCTTACAAAAAAGAGCATCAATAACAGGAAACAGGCTGAGGAGAGCAAGTGGGAGGCTAGTTTAGTCAAGGCCTAGTCCCCGAAGAGGTGCTGTAGCTTCATGTGTGGATGATGGAGGCCTGATGTTAAGATCCTGTGTTCCTAACAATCAGCTTGCAGAAACCATGGCCTGTTTTCTACAGATGAAGAACAGTCAAGGCTCTGCCTGGCTTGTGATCAGTGTTTTTGCCCTGGCACCTGCCAGGAGTCTGCCTGCCAGGTGGCAACTCCTTGGTTAGGGAATATTTTGGCCCCCTGCATCTATAGGGCAAACTTCGGTGGCTGCAAATCTGCTCTGCTGCCTCTGAAGGGTGCCTCTGCAAAGGTGACTGAGACACTGACAAGTTGCTACTGGGGGCTCTTCCAAAGGGCCATCCCTGGAAAAAAATAGAGCTCCCCAGGCCTGTTTCAGATTGGGAAATGGCACCAGGGCAGGGCTGATGCCCCTCCTCACCTGTGCTGTGCTGTGGATCTGATACAAACTGGGCCACTGCAGTGCTTCAGAACTGAGTACCCACGGGGAACTTGCAGTTGCTGTCTGGTTGCAAGTCCCCATGGTGATCACTGGTTGCTTGTAACATCCAGTTTGGATCCAACTCATATAGCAGGGTGCAGAAGAGGGATCTCTGCCAGAGAGCCTCAAGGGCTGCTGTCAATGAGAACAGAGACCCCAGGGCTGGATAGAGCAGTGATCTGGCTCAGCAGAAGGGCAGCTGCACATATGTGTGGATGTAACCACTGGGCTTGCTGTCCTGCTTGCCCCTTGCATCTCCCTCCTGCAAGCACGTAGGGAGACTCATGGAGCAGCAGAGCAGGATGGCTGGAGCCACTTCTTTCTCTCTGCTTTGGGAGCTTTTCCAAGAGGCAGGTAGGATCTCTCATGTCAGGCCTTGGCAACCCTCTCCTTGGTTTGAGACCCGACCCCTCCTCTTCCCGGTCTTCTCTTGCGTTCTGGCAACATCTCACTGATGTGTCAGAGGCTCTGTTGAAAGTGGGACTTGGGGGCCTCTTAATTGTTTAGGCGCCTTGGAGAAGAAACATTCTCTCCCCACCCCCCATCTCTGCTATCTTTTTTTTCTCATCCATGTTTTTTTCATTAACATAGTTTCCCTTTTAAACAAATGAGCCAAAATCCGGAGGGTTTCAGGCACACTCAGCTGCCTCACCCCCTTTGGCAGATGCTAAAAACAGACAGGCGCAAAGAGGATGATTTTGTACAGGCTCATCTTGTTCTGAAGCACTTTGTAAGCCCTGCCTCCCTTGACCTACATGCCGGGTGTAGTAGAACCATCTCCTCTGTTATCTGTGCCTCTCTCCCTACTTGACTCTTTGGCCTCCTGAACATTGCTTGGGTGGGTTTATGGATGGCCAAAGAAATCGCAAGAATGTGGCTGTGGTTCTGGTAGCTGGGGACAAGGGGGGAGTTGCCCCCCTATGGTAGTTCCACAGGACTGTTCTGGGTCATCCCTGCAGGCTTGGTCTACATGCATAACTCACATCTGACACAGAGGATCTGTGTTTGCATCCCCAGTTTTGTAACTGAGCTACAAAATCCAGCAACACTTGTGTGTGCGTGTATGCACACACACTTGTTGGGCGTGTGTGATAGAGATAGGGTCATGGCACTGGGGAAGGGGAGGAGTTACCACCTCTTTTCTACCCTGGTCTTTTCCCCAAAACAGAAATGCCCAAGAAGGGGAAAAGGGGACCTGTCTTTTCCCCTCCTGGAACTAAAAGCAGCCTGAGAGGGTATATTTCCGACTGGGGAAATGATGTGGTGGAGTAATATGCCCTTCCCCCTTTCTCCAATCCTGAGGCTTTTTAGGGGAGGGGCTGTGGTTCGGGGGCAAGAGCACCTGCTTGGCATACATGAAGTGCCAGGTTTAATCCCTGGCATCTCCAGTTGAAAGGATCAGGTAGTAGGTAGTGTGAAAGATGTCTGCCTGAGACCCCGGAGAGTGACTGCCAATCCAAGTAGACAATTCTGTTGTACGTAGACCGGTTGTAAATCACAGTCTGATCTCAGTTAAGAATCCTGGTTACTGGTGTGTGTGTAGGGGGACTAATATCAGTTTATTAAGGTGCTTGTAGTTTGAATGTTTCAGCTAACTGGAATTAGTGGAAGATTTGCATCTTCAGTCTTGGTGTACCGTGGAAGGGGAGGAGGGATAAGGCATATTGATTTATTTACTTATTTCATTTATATTCTGCCATTCACCCCAGTGGGGATCTGGAGCTGCTTATGCCCCTTTCCTCTTCTCCATTTTATCCTCACAACAACTCTGCAAGGTAGGCTAGGCTGACCATGTGTGCCTGGCCCAAGGCCACCCCGCTAGTTTCCAAGGCAGAATGAGGATCCTCCCAGATCATAGGCCTCCACTCTAACCACTGTACCACGCTGGCATGGAAGTCACATATGAAGATGACTTATACTGAATCAGACCATCTGAGTCTGTATTCTGTCCATCTGAGTCAGCATTGTCTGCTCAGGCTGGCAGTGGGTCTCCAGGGTCTCAGGTCTTTCACATCATCTACAACCTGGTCCTTTTAACTGGAGAAGCCGAGGGTTGAACCTGGGACCTTCTGCATGCAAAGCAGAAGCTCTTCCATTGAGCCACAGCCCCTCTCCCAGCAACTGACCTGCCTTTCACACACTCTATTCCATTCCTGAAGTCTGAATGATGACTCAGGGAGGCTTGGAGCCTCCACCGATCTAGAAAACAGCTGGAATAAGCAGTTCTTCAGGAGGCAATGGGTTACCCTTCCCAGACCTAAAGGTTTGTCCCTTGACTGATTATCCTGGCAGGCAAAAAGGCAGAGAGGAGTCTATGGAAGCATGCAGAGCTGCACTGCAGACCTGAACTACAAATCAGAGCTGGAGTAACTGTGGGGGAGAGGAGATGGTCAAGGATCTATTTTGCAGGCCATGGAGACATGGATTTTTTTCTCCTGGCCGCTGGCTGCAGATCAGACAGGATGCTGATTGCATCTCGGCCTGCCGTCTCCTTGCCTTTTAGGGAGGCAGTCTGAATTTCACGGCAGAAACTTGGATGGACCCCAGTTGTCTGAAGACCAAGCAAAGCCTCCACCTGGTGAACCCGTCCTCCCACGTCCGGGCGGGGATCTGGGAGGCCATTTCTCTGCAGACTGAGCTAAACGGCTCCGGTTTTGTGGGTTCTTGAGCAGCAGCAGACTATCAGTGACCTGTTTTGCACAGTGACCAAAGAAGGGCTCTGCTGACTTGGATGTTAGGTGATCATAGCCCTGCTTTGCAATATGACTCTCTATCCACGAAATTACTCTCCATCCACTGAAGAGATCTGCTTCCTTTACTATTTAAGCAGGCAAGGCAGTGCATATATGTGCCCCCTCCCCCTCCAGCAAGTTGCTTGAGGCAGCCCCCAACCAAAACAAACAAAACAAAACAAGCCAGGTTGTAAAAACAGCATAAAGCAAACATTGAAGGTCTAAAATAATATTCGTAAAACAGTCTTCAGTCTGGGAAGTCGACCATAAAGCAGCTAAAAAAATGGAACTGCCTTAGTTAAAGGTTAGGTCAAAAAGAAATGGTTTGGTCTGGTACTTGATGGAAAGCAAGGTAGGATCTAGGCCAGCCTCAAGGGGGAGGACATTCCAAAAGTGAGGGATCACCACTGAAAAGGCCCTGTCTGAGCCACCACCTGTCTTGGCTCTGAAGACAGGGTCACAGAAAGCGGAGGTCGTGAGGGAAATCTGAACTGATGAATTAGACAGTTCGGGTGATTGTAGTCCTTCAGCGGCCTCACCACAAGCTGTTTAGGACCTTAAAGGTAAGAACCAACACTTTGAATTGTCCTCCGGAATGTCTTTGCCTGATCTTTGCTTTGCCTCAGAAATAGTTTGTTTCCCCTCATATTCCCATTTTTAATGTCTTTTTCTAGCGATACTTCCAGGGTTGGTGCTACAGGTGGTGCTGCTTGTATATTCAATACCCAGTTGTTAGTCTTTGGTTTTGCTGCACTCAGACGCCAGCTCAGAAATGTCATATATTTGCTGACTGGAGAAATTGCGGTGATTCCTGTTAGAATACCTCTTGCTATTGTGTAGAATATCACTAGTATCTATTGGACAGTGTCTGTAACATCATTTCAAATACTACTACTCCCTCCTGCATGCCTGTGCTGCCTTAATTTTTTTCACTAATAAAGTTTTTAGAGGTTCTGCTCCACAGCAGCTTCTTCAGTAAGGAGAAGAAACTTCTCCTTCCTTCTGCGACAGATTGACAGGGCTTGGCAGACAATGCAACAGGCTTGATTGGGTTGATTAGAAGGTGGTTTGCATAATATGCAAAGAAGCTCCCCCCCCCACTGGAATATGACCACCCGGCTGCTGCTACAAGCGGGCCCTGTCACATCTCACCGTCTCCTCCTGGCAAGCCAGTCCTGCTGACAGCAAGAAGGAGAAAGAGAAGCACAAAAAGGAATTCCGGCAAATCTATCTGCTTAGGCAACAGAGCTCCACTTTGCTTATCGTTTGACTTTCTACAGGCCTCTCTTCAAGCTACACATGCCGGGGAGCTGATGCAACAGCACAAGCAGCTCCGAAGAGGCGACTTTTTCCAAACCAGGCAGTCTTTTTTCTAGAAGGCTCGGGAGGTCAGAGCAACCCGTCTACTTAAACCCATTGCCCAGTGTTGTTGCTTTCTGAAGCCTCCGCTCCCTGCATACTTGGATTGCTTCCTCCCACCCCTCACCAAACTGTGGGGTGAGGTTGTTAGTGGCTGTCCTTTGTAGGACAAGGGGGAAAAAATGTGATTTCTGACACACTCTCTCCTTGATAGATATATTGACAGCTGTCAATGTGCCTTCAAAAGTTTAATCATGATAGATCCAGATCTTGGTATGTAATCTAGAATTTTCTGATTAGAGAAACTTATAGCAGAACATATATATTTTATAACTGCATTTTTTTTTTTTGTATAAGAAGCAAAAGTATTATTAGAAGTCTCTGTAGAAGGAATTAGGATGGAATAAGAATGGAATGCTACTGAGAAGTTGCAAGGTCGCCGAGAGCAAAGTTTAATGTGATTCACAGCCTTTATCAGCTAGCTCTCCATATGCAGGTCAGAAAGGAACCCAGTGTTCTCTAATGCTCCCAGTGTCCTGGAGACCAGATAAACAAGTGTAATTACTGACACCACTGAGAGATGCACTGAGTCAAATGATGCTTGTATGACGTTAACTGCTTGGTACCATTTAGAGATTCTTTAATGTGTAAACTATATGTGGTGTCATCTGGGGTATAAGACCTTCTGCCCTTCCTGGTTATGGCAGAATACAGTTTTGGGATTGCTGAAGTGCCAAGGTACTCAGCCCTGTATTCCCGTTTTAAATGCATTAAACAGATATTTATCTAACTCGTTGGACTCTGGCTGTGTGTTTCCAATTCGGAAATGGGAACATGCAGGCACAGATTTGTGTATGACCTTGGTGGGGGAGGCAGGGTTGCCAACCTGCAGGTAGTGGCTGGAGATATCCCATTGTTACAACTTACCTCCAGGCAACAGAGATCAGTTCACCTGCAGAAAATGGCTGCTTTGGAAGGTGGACTCTATGGGGTTATACCCCATTGAAGTCCCTCTCCCTCCCCAAACTCCACCCTCCTCAGGCTTCACTACCCCCCCCCCAAATCTCCTGGTATTCCCCAACCTGGAGCTGGCAACCCTAGTGGGAGGCAGGGAGAGGGCTTAACTTCAAAAGACATGGGTCCTAGTAGCACCTATAAATTGTGCAATTGTATTTTGCAATACAATATCTAATAGCGTTGCAATATCTAATAGCAGACTGGCTGGACCTTCTACAGTTGGGGCAGTGGAGAGGAAGACCTTCGTGATGCATTGACATAAATGGTCTAGGGATCTTCCCGGTCTCTGTGGTTTCTACCATAGAGAGCAGGCAAAATCCTACAGTTTTAGTGACTTCACTTCCAGGTTCCATTTGATGCCCTTTCCCCCAAGCCCTGCCCCTAAAAGTTTCCCAGGGGCTCGAGGCATGCATCTGGCAACCCTATGGGGAAATCCCATTGCAGATGGAGTGCAGCATTGTCAGAAGCCCTAACTTAGTCAGCCAAACACCATGCCTTGTGGTTCAAACAAGAATAGCGTTTATTAGGAAGCTGCAATAGAAAGGTTACTGGAGCAGATACATTGTTCAGAATAACTTGGTTACACAGAGCAGGCAGTTATACAGGGAAGGGGGTGAATGGGGACCCCCCTTCTACCAATCAGGGAATAATATGCGAGTGGGAATCGAAAGTTACTACGCTAGTGAAGTTCCCACCGCCCCCATTAATCTCAGCAAAGCTGCAGCTTTGAAAGCGATAGGCAAGCTCGCAGCTAGACTCTCCAAGGTCAAAATGTTCAGTCTACCAAAGATAGGGGTTGCCAGAGCCACATTCCATTCTCACACATCAGGCATAAATCAACACCCCCTACGATCCCAACCTCCCGCCCGTCACGCCACCATGGCGCCCATAGCCATCCTCCCCTCCCCTCCATCCATCATGGCAGGACTACCTGACATGCAGCCCTCTCGAAAATAAATCTACCCCTTTGGCTTGTGGGGGTACAGTTTGTGAAAAGCCCGGATCAGCCGGGGGGCCAGAACATTTTCCGCCCGTACCCACTCCCTCTGTTCAGGCCCAAAATCAACCCATTCCACCAGATAAAACAAACGATTGCGAGATATCTTAGAGTCCAAGATTTGTGATACTTCGTAGTGAGGTTCCCCCCCCACCAACAGCGGAGGCGGGGCGGGTCGTTTCGGTCTCCATTTGTTCTCCTCAGGTGCCCGGCGTAGAAGCCTTACATGAAAAACAGGATGAACAGACTTTAGAGATTTAGGCAACGCAAGTTCTAGTTACATTGTTAATAACTCTCACAATCTCAAAAGGTCCAACAAATTTCCAACCGAGCTTGCGACTCGGTTGAATGCCACGTAAGTTTTGTGTGGACAAATAAGCAAACTCCCCACACTTAGGAACCCAGGACAGACTGCGTTTCTTGTCTGCCTGGGCTTTATAGGCGTTCTTAGCGTCTTCTAGAGTCTTGGCCAAAGATGACCATGCCATCTGCAACTGTTTGCACCAATCTCCAGCATCTCCCGCCGGGAGGTCGGAAGAGTTCAAGAACGGTAAAGGCGGGGCGTCATATCCATGGACCGCCTTGAATGGGGACATCCCCGTCGACGAGTGCTGCGTATTATTGTAACAAAACTCAGCCAAAGGCAACAAAGAGTGCCAATTGTCTTGCTGAAAGTTTGTAAAACACCGCAAGTATTGTTCCAGAGTTTGATTTACACGTTCAGTCTGCCCATCGGATTCTGGATGGTATGCACTGCTGACCCCCTCTCCACCCCAAGCAGTGACATTAATTCACTCCAGAAATGCGAAACAAATTGAACCCCCTATCCGAGATCACTTTGGCAGGTAAAGTGTGGAGTCTCACAACGTGTTGCAAGAACGCTGAGGCCAGTTTCTTGGCAGAGGGGACGGAGGCAAACGGAACGAAGTGAGCCTGCTTAGTAAACAGATCCACTATCACCCAGATGACAGTATTCCCCCGCTAGGAGGTAAGTCTGTAATAAAGTCCATAGAGATCACTTCCCATGGACGAGCCGGTGTGGGGAGGGGTTGCAGTGCTCCTGGGGGTTTCCATAAGGGAGCCCTCATCTCACCGCAAGCCTCCCAGGATAATCTCAGATGCCGTCTATGCTGTGAGTTGATGGGAGCTGCACTTTTTCCCCCAGGCATTTGGCTCTCTCTGCACAGCATCCCGGTGGCCTATTGGGCCAGTTGCATCGCTGCAGAGGCTGCTAAAGGGCCCGTTGAGTGCTCTTGTTGGAAAGGCCGAAGTCTCAAGTGGCTTCTGACTACAGGCTGTTAAAAGCTTTGGGTCTGCTTGGTGGCCCTACTGGCAGAAGGCTGTGTCTGTGAGCACTAATTGCTCATTAAAAAAGCTTTAATAAGCGGCTAGGAGAATGGGTTGGGGGCTCGTTCTTTCTCCCCTCTTTTCGGCACAGCTGGCTTCCTGCTTGTTGGGCTGAGGCCAAGAGAAGGCCCCTTTTGTGGTCAACTAAAACTGTTTACTTTGGGATAAAGATGCATGAAAGACCCTCAGCCCAGGAGCTGGGGAAGTCCTGACTTGGTTGGGGACACTCAAACTGCCTGCCTGCAGGAGAAAGAAACTCTCTCAGACAGAGACTTGTGATTTTTCTTGTACTCTAACTGAATTGGGACTATGGGAGGGAAGGTGACATGTGTAGCCTGATCTTGCCAGATCTCAAAAGTGCTACTAAATGGTAAATCAGAAACCACTGGAGGCTATGAATATGAGGGAAAGAAAAGTTATCTCTATTGCTGGCCTGCAGAATCTTTGCAACAGCACCGTGAGAGATGAACCATACGTCAGAGAGGGCATACCATCCAGTAAGATTGAGAACGTAAGAGAAATAGATTCACTTACAGAAACGCTATGGGTGGAAATAGTGTGCCCAAAAGGAAGTTTAACTCGGGGAGTTTATCGCCCCCCTGATAAAAGGTTAGAGGATGATTTAAAAACAGCAAAAGAATTAAGGAAAGCACTTAGAGGAAATAACTGTTGTAACAGGTAATTTTTAGCTACCCACACATTGATTGGGTCAATATGTGTTCAAGTCAGGAGAAAGAGATTGGGTTTCTAGCTACTCTCAATGATTGTGCCAGGGAGCAGATGGTCACAGAACCTTTCAGGGGAGTGGCGATCCTGGACTTGGTCCTAAGTAATGCTCAAGACCTGGTGAGAGATGTAAATGTGATAGCACCAGTTAGGAACAGTGACCATAATGTTATTAAAGGTCAACATTGATGTAAATAGGGAGTTGGCCAAAAAAGACCAACATGACCACTTTTAACTTTAGAAGGAATTTGAAAACAAATCAGCCAGTATCATAATGCCCCTGTATAAATCAATGGCATGGCCTCATATAGAATACTATGTACAGTTCTGGTCACCACACCTCAAAAAAATATTATAGCACAGGAAAAAGTACAGAAAAGGGCAACTAAAATGATTAAGGGGATGGAACACTTTCCCTGTGAAGAAAGGTTAAAGAGGTTAGGGCTCTTTAGCTTAGAGAAACAATGACTGAGGGATGACATGATAGAGGTTTACAAAATTATGTGTGGTATAGAGAAGGCAGACAAAGAAGTACTTTTCTCCCTTTCTCACAATACAAGAACTCGTGGGCACTCAACGAAATTAATGAGCAGTAAGCTTAGAACAGATAAAGGAAGTATTTCTTCACCCAAATAGTAATTAACACATGAAATTCACTGCCACAGGAAGTGGTGGCAGCTACAAACATACAAACAAGAGGGGATTAGATAAACATATGGTCCATCAGTGGCTATCAGCCATAAGGTATAGATGGGACACTATGTCTGGGGCAGTGATGCACTGTATTTTTGGTGTTGGGGGGCAATAGTGGGAGGGCTTCTGGAGTTCTGGCCCCACTGGTGGACCTCCTGATGGCACCTGGTTTTTGACCACTGTGTGACACAGAATTTTGGAATGGATGGGCCACTGGCCTGATCCAGGATGGCTTCTCTTATGTTCTTATGATAATGATCAGATATGAATTCTAACTGTTAAACCATTGACTTTCCCTCCACCCCCCTTCCCTTGTGTGTCTTTAGTTTTTTGTTTGTCAGCAGAGAGCCCTGACTTTTGATTGATGAGATCCAATTGGGGAGACAATTGTCTAAAAAATAGGGTATCAATATAATCATCATAACTAATACTGAACCTGGCCCTACAGTGTGAATTAAAAAATCCATACAGTGGGGCGAGGGATGGATGGGGGAATTTTTCTGTAAACCTGAGGGAAACCCCAGCTTTGCAGAAAAGTCTAAAACATTGGGGATTATTTATTTTGATTTAAGAAGCAATTTCTTTGGGTTTAAGAGATGAATGCCCACTGAGAGCTCATAAGATTATGTTTTAAGATCTTGTTGGCCTTTTGGGGGGTTGCTGTGCAAACACAATATTGCTGAGCCCTCAAAGTCTTGGTTTCTGTCAGTTGAAGGGGGAGGGGAGGGAAACTGAAGAAGGTAAAAGATGGAAGGGAAGGGAAGAAACAGGGAAGGGGGAAGAACAGAAAAAGGTAGTTAGTTGCGTAGGAGAGGAGAGAAGGGGAAGAGCTGCCACATGGAGGAAAGAAGAGAAAGCTGAAGAATGGGGTGGTCGGATAAAGGAAGGTTGGTAGGTAGGTGGGAGAAAAGGAAGCAGGGAAAGGGGAGAGGCTATAGGGGTTGCCAGGGAGAAGGAAAGTATAATTAGTATGATGAAGGGGATAAAGGGGGAAAATGTCATGCTATCTGCAAGTGTTCACAAATCCCTTGCTTTTTATGTGAATACATAAGTGCCTTAAACTGCAAGTGAGATCCATGCACAGAAGCAGCCTTCTGCATGGAATGCTGCTGAGGCACATATCTGGATCCATGTTCATTGTCTGTGTTACTATGTTCTTACAAGGCACATTGGACTGGCTGGCTACTTCTTTTGATGTGAACACAAATGTGCATCCACTTTCAGAGCTGTGACATAGGAATAATTACCCACAAATGTTAGCTCACTTAGTGGCTAAGCTCTATTGGCAGTGCGAGAGGGGATCTTTTGGTTATGCTCTGCAGATCAATGCGCTTTGGAAGCATGAAAGACCAGACACTTTTGGAAAGATACAAAATACAAGCTTTATTTGGCATAACTTTAGCAACAGTTTTCACCATTAGCATTCAAGAAAATCACACCATGCATGGTCCCCTAACTCTTTATTTTGGTCTAATAAAGTAAGCTAGAAGCAACATTTTCCCAGCAAAAGCATATTATCTCACCACTCTTGGAGTAGCTTGAACACGAGGCTGGCTGACAGGGCTTCTGGGTTCCTGTGAAAACAGAAATTGGAACAAGAGACAGGAAGATGCTCCCTTCTTTCTTGGCCAATTCCTCCATGCTTTTCAGCCTTCTTTTATACCTTTCTCTTCCCTGGCCCATCTTATTTTTCCTTTAACCAATCAGGAACGCTGACCTTTACAATTCTCCTAATTAGGTGTGATTGTTACTGCTATCTTGTTTTCCTCAACGTTGGGGTTTTGGGGGGTTTCCACACATGGAGTTATGTCCCTGCCTCCACTTCCTGGTCACGGCGACCTGTCATGGACACTTGGGGATTGCCACATATGGAATTATGTCCCTGCCTCCCCTTCCTGGTCATGGAGACCTGCCATGGACACTTGGGTTCCTCGTGTCCACCTCGTGATACTCTTGTCATAGGGTATCTTAGTGCCAAACTTTCGCCCATGCTAGTTTATTCCCTATTCCGATAAATATGCTATTTGTTAATATTGTGTTTCTCCTAATTTAGAGGCTCTGGCTGGTGTTTACTTCTCTGCTCTTCTAAACATTCTGCTCTGGGCCCCCCTACTAGCTTTCCTATTGGCCTTCCCCCATTGTGTCCCATTAACCATTATAATCTTCTAATAATCTTCTAATATTTCCTACCTTATATGCATACATGATTCCTATATGTGAATATATATATGCTTTTGTGCAGTTATGTTTTTGTGCAGTTAATGCATATGGTTTTTCCTATGGCAAAAGAAAAGAAGTTGATTTTAGGCGCTGCTATGTTCCTGGTGCTTTCTTAATTGTTTACTCATGTCCTCGATTTTCGAGTGGTTTCTTCCCTTCAAGCAGCTGTTTTATCATAACAACCTTTTCTCCATCTAAACAGTTTTTGCAAATTATTTTCTTAGGCCAGACAATTATCAGCCTTGCTGCTCATAAATCTCTGAACCAACGTTTTGGTGAACCAAAGTTTTGAGCCTACATAATGAATCTATGCAAAGCTTTAAACCCTTTTAGGTTTGTGTAGGCAAGCTTATAGATTTCTCCAAAGTTATTACAGATCCTGACACTCTCCTCGTTTCATACAAGACAGCCCTCCGGCTGTCGCGTATGAAGACATATTCCGCAAGCTGACCAAACCTTACAGTATGTGCTATCTAGGAGAGGGGTGTGGAGTATTGGATCACAAGTTACCGGCCGTTGCTCCACGAGCCGGCAGGTTAGCGTTCCTGCAGTTGCCGTACCTTTGCTCTAACCCAAAGGACAACAGCCAATGTCAGAATCAAAAGAATAGCTTGGATTATCGAAACAACAGTGATTGGATGAGAGAGGAGTTTAAGAACTCCTGCTGCTGTAGGACTCAGGTTGTAAAAGGAAAATGATGACCACCAGGATGCGCCTCCGAGTTCCTCAACCTCTTTTGAAATTTGCAAGACTTTCTGATTATTGTGCTGCACTGTAACTGAAGTTCTTTCTCCTGTCTTCTTAACACTACTTAATTGCTCCCGCAATTCTGGGTGACTGATTACTTTCCTCAACATATTAATGTCCATTCCTAAAGTTATTGGCTTAATCTGCTCAAATAACTGAGGTTTGTATTTCATTAGTTCCACTGTCCAGTGAGGGACATGATATTCAAAGTCACAGCCTTTAACATGGGCAACTTGACAAAAGCACCTATTAATCTGAGTAGAAATGTAAAATAATTTCAGATCATCTATCTGGACTAATGGGCAATGTGATCTGATGCACACACACCCCTTCCCAGCATAGACAACACAATGACAGTTGGAAGGAGCCGTGGCCATGAAAATATGTGAAAAATCTGAAGAACTCGTTTATGTCTTAGCCCGACTGGCCATCAAGATGTAACAACATTCTTCAAATGCAGTGTTTACTGTGTCAAGCTGTTTCCGTTTTGTCCTGCTTTTCCAAGTTTGCATGAGGCTATGAATGATTTAAAAAAACCCAGACAACCTCATAAACATTCTCCAGAGATGGTGGTGTTTGTTACTGCAGTGCATTTGGTGATAGTGGTGGGTGGGATACATGGATGGACGGTAAAAGTACTAGTTTTGTGTCACTTGACAGACCAGCACATTTTTACTTGCATGTACACTCTCATGGACTACAGCAGGGGGTCCTTCTTTTTACATTTTTTTTTGTGTGTATAAAAATCTGTGTGTCTGCAATATTAGGACCATCTCACACATCTGGCAGTGGATTCTAGTCCACAGAAACATCAATATGCTGCAAAACTCCGGTTTATTTTTGCAACAACATAATTGGTTCTCTTACCTGTTCAGAATATATAGGTTATGGTAGTGGACTCCATTTAATATACTGTGCCGTTTAAATCTGAAGTTCCCACATTTGCCGTAGATTTGTCATCAGCGGGGCTATTTTTGGGCAGGAACGCACAGGAACGGAGTTCCAGCTGGCTCCTGAATTGGCCACGCACAGCAGGAACTCATTAGCATAACAGGCCACACCCTACAGCAGAAACTCATTTAGATTGGCTACATGAGGGGTGTGTGGCCTAATATGCAAAGGAGTTCCTGCTGCAAAAAAAGCCCTGGGTTTTGACAACAAACAAGGTAAACAGAATAAGAAGCAAAAGGTGGGTGTGGCTGGATGACTACACTTTTGCTAAAGTGGGGGTGTGGCCAATGAGCTGTGCTGTCTGAGGTCTGACCTAATATGCTAATGAGTTTCTGCTGCTGGGTGTGACCTATTATGCTAATGAGTTCCTGCTGGGCTTTTTCTACAAAAAAAAAGCCCTGGTCATCAGCCATGGGTCAGCCTCAATTACCCATCTGTAAAATGTGTCTTTGTGAAGCTGCATTATCAAACCATTGGCCCATCAGGCCTAACTCTGAGTCCTGTGACTGGCAGCTGCTCTCCAGTATCTCAGCCGGGGGGGCGGGGAGGGGGTCTTTCCAAGGCTTACCACCAATGCTCTTCCTAAGCTACGGAGTCTTGGGAGGGAAAAAAATCTACTTTGTGAGCTACTAGCATTAAAGTTGTGAGCGAGCGATTTGGCTGCTGCGTAAATTAGTTTGCTCTGGAGCAGTGTTCCCTCTAAGCTGAGTTAGCATGAACTAGCTCACAGTTTTTTAGCCAACAGCTTACATATTTTAGTCTTGGTTCAGGAAGGATGGCTCCAGAACAAACTAATTCATGCAGTAGCCAAATTGCTCGCTCACAACTTTAATGCCAGGAGCTCACAAAGTAGAATTTTTGTTCACAAGACTCCGCAGCTTAGAGGGAGCATTGCTCTGGAGCCATCCTTCCTGACCTAAGGCAAAAATCTGTGAGCTGGAGACTAAAAAACTATGAGCTAGCTCACACTAACTCAACTTAGAAGGAACACTGCTTACCACCTTGCCTCTTTTTCACAGGTGATGTGGGGGATTGAACCAGGGAAACTTCTGCATGCAAAGCTAGTGCTCTGCCACTGAGCTACGGCTTCTCCCGTAATACAGAAGCTAAAACATTCAGAGATGGAAAACCCTTTGCAGATTGGATTATATAAGTGATGACTCTCTGTACATGGGTGGGGGAGGCATCGTCATCTTAATTATGATTCTGTACATTCATCCTGCTCAGCACCTCTCTCCCAAAGCCTGTCTGTGGCTAATGAATCTAGCGCACACCTGGCCCTCGCAGGTCATTTAAGTCCTGATTGCTTGGTTAAAAGTGGGCTGAATAACTCTCTTTCTTTCTCTGTCCATCTCTCCCTCTAGGCTTTTGAGCAACAACAAGATAGCAGCCCTGAAGAATGGCTCTTTCTTTGGACTGCGTGCTCTGGAGAAGCTGTAAGTGCCAATCGTGCCATTGTTGGTTCTGGGCAGTTCTGGGGCTCCTAATGAGCGGCCAGGGAATTAGCAAAATGCAGCCAAAGCAAAACTGAAGTCCGGGGTGGGAGTGGGGGGGGGTAAAGGCATTTAATTGCCGCTGCAAGAACTGGAGAGGAGAAAAGGGAAACATTTAAATTCCTGGATTCTCGGTGAAGCAAATGAAGGGGCGCCCAATTTCAAACACCAAAGTTGTTCACTGTGTGGTTGAATTTGCTTCCTGATGCCCCGTTCCTTCTCCAGCACAAAGGTTCCATTCTGTATTCTTTGACAGGGGGTGTGGTGTAGTGGTTAGAGCTTCTGGCTGGGACTGGGGAGGTCCATGTTCATATGTATCTCCTGTAGCTTGAAGGTCTCTGGGTGGCCTTGAGGCAGCCACTCACTCACTCTCTGAGCCAGCCTCCCTCACTCGGTTGTCATAAACACTCCACTCAGTTTCTCCTTAGTAGCTGAGTCAGGTGGGTCTGTAGAAGAACTGAACTGGTGCCCGGAGAAAGTCACAGGATTGGAAGTGAGCCAGTAAACTGGAGCTCAGTCCCGGCAAGATTGAGGTGCTGTTGGTCAACGGAGAAGCTGCTTGAGGATTGAGAGGTCAGCCTGTCCCGGGGGGGGTTGCTCTCTCTCTGAAGGAGCAGGTTCATAGCTTAGGGGTACTGCTGGATCCTGGTCTATGGTTGGGGGCTCAGGGCTCCTCCATGGCACACAGTCTCCTGCACTTGCACATTCTCAAAACAGCTATTTGGAATTGTGTTTGATGTGTCCCGTCCCCTTCCTCTCCTCCCAAAAAATTAAGATGAGAGCAGTACCCAGAAAGAGGGACTTTCTCCCTCTCCATTACCCACCCAGCCCAACATAGCCTAGGAAAAAGAGTCACAAAAATCTTTATCCCGTTGCCATCAAAAAAAGGTTTCATAGAAAATGGGTATCCAGAGAAAGGTCTGTGTTGTGATGTAATAAAGGGCAATCTGGTTTAGAGAACAGGGCTCTGTGAAATCACCAAGATGTGTTTAGAAGTGAAGGGTTGATTCTAATTTGTGTTAGCATGGAACCAAGGGGTGGTCATAAGTCTGGATAATGTAACACAAGGATGTGTGGGGACTTGTATTCTGCAAAATGGCACTGGCTTCAGTGGATCCTATTTTGGCAGACCCGGTCTCCTAAAACTGCTCTCTGCCGCCATGTGGTCTAGAAACTTTCAGGGAGAGAGGGTTCTTTTCAGGAAGGTGATTGGCTGTGGGAAAGGAACACAAGATCCCTCCGCTGGTTCTTAGCTTGAACAAGTGGGATGCCTGTACCCAGATGTTGTTGTCTGATCGCATCCTTTAAATCCACCCGGCATTTGTACCTGTGTCAGGTCTAATTATGCGTATGATTGCAGCCCCAGAGTTTTTTTCTTGGTAAACAGCAACTGTGCAACAGCCTTGTATGAATCTCAACCTGGAATCCTCTCTCCCTGAAGAGATGCTATTTGTCCAAGAGATGCTATTTGTGCAGACTTTATTCCAGTACCATTCAGGATGAAAGATGGAGAACATTAAATCAGAGATTCCCAGTGTGATGCCCATGGGCAGCTTTCCTGATGGCCACCAGGTGTTTTTAGAAAGTGGTTTGGAACTGAATGAGGTTTTTGCCCAGCAAGGCTTCTAATTGGCCACTGGAAATTTGATGGGCTGTGCAGATTTTTAAAGATGTTCCTTTGGCAGCAGCTGCCACCACAGCACAAGAATATTCACTGGGTATTTGAAGGCAAGCGGCAGCAGCCATTTTGCGGCTGTGCCCACCATGCAGTTTCAGAATTCCGAAGGTGCCCGCAGGATCAAAAATGTTGGGGATTCCTGCATTAAATGTGTGAACAATTAAATAATAAGGATTTCTTTAACATCTGTTTATGCTGTTTAAAAGTTTTCTGAGGTTTCAAAAACTGGCAAAGGGTAACCTGTACATTCTTAGGATCACCTGTTCCTGTTGAACATCTGTTTTCCAAGCTGTCCTCATTGTTAGTCATCTACATGCATGGCTGCCCCTGGAGCATTTTGGCACGTTGATTTTCTTTAACAAAAATGGGTAGCAGAGCTGATAACATATAAGGATATTTATGAGGGCTTGATTGTGAACATGTCAGTGTTCAAATGATAAAAAAATGATTGTGTAAATAGTTGCTTTATTAAACAATCTTTACATCCTTACTTTGCAAAAATGAACAATTCAGTTCCATTCCATAAACCCATCTTAAGTCTGAGAGGGGAGCATTCACTCCTGCCTCTTCCTCACTTTACTGCCTTCTTCTGGGCTCATTTACAGGTTTCATTACTCGCTGTCTTCTTGCTTTGGTACTCATAGTGAAATGCACAAACAATTTCCACAGAAAAGTATTGTGTTTGAATCAGGGCCAAGCTGCATGTTTACACAGTGTTTTGTGTATCTTTTCTCCATTTCCTTTTCAAGCCAAAATAAGTTTTATTTATTTATATACTTCATTTATACCCTGACTTTCTCCCTAATAGGGACCTAATAGTGGTTTACATCATTCTCCTCTCCTCCATTTTATCCTCCCGATAAATCTGTAAGATTGTTTAGGGCGGCTGAGAGCGTGTGAATGGCCCAGGGTCACCTGGGAAGCTTTCATGGCAGATTGCGCGTGTGCACCTCTGCCTGGAAGTCATGATTGACTTCTGGCAATCCCTAGTGGGACTTGGATGTTTCAGAGAGGTGGCTGACTATTGGATGCCTCTGCGCCCCAGCCCTGGTATTCCTTGGAGGTCTCCCTTTCCAGTCACTTGCCAGGGTTGGCCCTGCTTTGCTTCCGAGATCTGATGAGCGCGGGCTTGCCTAGGCTGTCCAGCTAGCGCTTTTAATGAGGCATTTTTTGGTGCTCTGCCCTCTCCATTTTTTCAGGATGCTATCATAAGTGCGCTTGTGTCAGAAGTGCTGCACTGTTGTGTATTATATTGTTCCCTGTATTCTGAACCAAAGGGGAAATGTACTGTTAGGCAAACCCCACTTCCCTGAGCACTGAGAAGACACGTGTAGCATTTTACCTGGGCTGGTTCCCTTTTGAGGTGAGAGCACTGGAGACTTACAATGTTTTTTTGGGGGGGCAGCATTTTTAAAATGTAAAAATGAACTGGAAGGATGCAGTTAGAGGCAAATCCAAGCCAGCCACCTCACTGCCCCACATCCGATCACAGAGCAAGAGGCCTTGCACCCTCAAGGTGTTTCAGCTAACCCACAGTTGAGGCTCTCACCCCAGCCCTGCTGTGCCCTTAGCCAGGGCCATCTCCGTTTCCTACCACTTGAGGCCTATTTAGGAGAGCTCTGCACTCATTAAGACCCCTCACGGTTCCTTTTGGCATGTAGGAGAGGCTGATCCACAGAACTGACGCTCACAGCAGTGTTCTGACCCCAGTCTTCTCCAACGCGGTTAGTCAGTCTGAAGTTATATTTTTACAGTCTAACCGTGGTTTTGTTTGTGGCAGCCTGAGTCACCAGATTTGCAGTGACTGTCTGGAAAGTGGAGGAGAACGTTTGCTGCGACAATTAGGTTCAATGGCAGTGGCAGAATGCTGTGCATGACACATCACTGTAGTTAAAGTGTACTGCTATCAACTTTCTGAACTCTGTAGATGAGTAGAAGAAGAAGAGGAAGAGATTGGATTTATACCCCACCCTTCACTACCCAAAGTGTGTCTCCTTTCCCTTCCCCTCCCCACAACAAACACCCTGTGAGGTTGGTGGGGCTGAGAAAGCTCTTGACAGAAATGGCTCTTTTTCAAGAACAGCTCTTATCAGAGCTATGGCTTGCCCAAGGTCATCCAGCCAGGTGCAAATGGAGGAGTGGGGGAATCAAACCCGGTTCTCCCAGATTAGAGTCCGTGCACTTAACCACTACACCAAACTGGCTCTTTTTTCAGTTTTTTCAGTTACTACTGATAATGGCTGGAATTGTTATTCTTTAGGCCCTTAATGGGTTGGAACAGTAACTTATACTCTGTATCTGAAGAAGTGAGCAGTGACTGACGAGAGCTCATACCTTGCCACAAATTTTCTTAGGTCTTTAAGGTGATACTGCACTCTTGCTCTTTCCTACTGCTGCAGACAAACTAACTCATCTTGATCTCATACTATGATAACAGTGCAAACCTAAGGAGAGTTGAGCACCCGTGGTCTTCGAAAGGTCTAAATCCTCTTAGGGTTGCACTGTAAGCACAAAGGACCCGTGGGGGAAAAAAATAGCCATTGGATTGTCATGGCCATCCGTGTTATCCCACATATCCATGTTATCCCACATTCATGCTGTTTTTGTCCTGCATTGCCGGGATGATTTTGACATCTACACTGGACTATTGCAATGCACGGTACTTGGGGCGACCCTTGAAGAGTGTTCAGAAATTGCAGCTAGTACAGAATGCTGCAGCTGGACTGTTGGTCAGGGCCAGCTACTGCAGACATATGTTCCTGATGCTATAGCAGGTACACTGGCTACTGTTCCACTCCTCAGCCCAGTTCAAGGTTTTGGTTTTGTCCTTTAAAGCCTTATGTGGCTTGGGACTGGAGCATTTGGAGGACCGTCTTCTCTCATGTGTTTCTGCCCAGGAATTAAGACCCCAGGGAGGGGCCCTCTTGACGGTCTCACCAATTAAAGACACCTGTTTGGTGGGTACATGAGACAGGGCCTTTTCCACAGCAGCCCCACAAGTATGGAACAGCTTTCCAGGTAGGTGTGCCTGGCCCCTTCACCATCGATCTCCAGTAGGCAGTTGAAGGCAGTTTTATTTAGGACTGCATTTGATTGATTTAGCTGTTATTACTGGCAGTCCTAATTAGAGTTCTTAAACTGTGACTTTTATGGGCTTTGTAATTGTTGTTTTTGTTGTGTTTTTGTAATGTTTTATTTATCTTATAAACTGCCTTGAGTTTACAAGGAAGAAAGGCTGCTAATAAATATTTTGAATAAATAAATGAAGCAAAACCCATTTCAGATGTTCTGTCAGCGTGTGGATTGCATGTGCTTAATCTTTCCCAGCCTCCATGCATTCAGAGTACAGTCCATGTGCACACAGCTATGTGCTTAGTGCTTTCTCTGTGGAAAAGGCCTACCCTTATGGGTTTAAGTCCCATTGTGGCCTTCCAATGAATGCACAGTGGTTGGGGCAAGACCTGTTGCCACAGTCCTGCTCCTGCCCCAAACATCTGCTGCCCCACATTAATTATTTGAATGGGCCTTCTGATGTGCAGAATTAATCAAGAGCATGGGCAGGACGGTCAATGGCCTGGCCTTGAAAGAAGATACTGACCCTGCCCTTCTGGCAAGGAAACCGGTGGGAGCAAAGGAGCATTATGGGAAGGCCGATCTGTGGGGCCTGGCGTGAAAAGCAACATTGTCCCCCTCAAACAAAGTCAACTTTCTTATCTCTTCATGAAAGGCATCTCTATAGCTCAGGGCTTTCATAAGGGGAGATTTATGTCCCCATATGGATTTGATCGGTAGGTATGTATGTTAGGGGGGAAAGCAGCTGGCACACTGAAGAGGGTTTGTTCCAAGATGCTGAGCTTAGGCAAACCTCTCGCATTCCACCAGCAAATGTGAGACGATGCATTGAATGAGGCTGGGAAGTACTGCTTCTGCGGACTGGGGTGGGTTTCTGACGTGGAACAGAGCTCTTTGATGGCCTTTAGGGAGGCTCGAACCAGAGGTGTGCAAACATCTTTTAAAAATAAAATCTGGAATCCACCAAGCACACATAAATGTTTTAGGGATGTGGTTTTGTTGGCCATATCCAAGACATAGGCATACCACACACTTTCTTACACCAAGGCCTTCTCCGGGGAACTAGTAAATACGTGCCTAATCACATCTTATCCTTTGTATGATGATCCCACAAGTCCCCATTCATTCAATCACGCCATTCAAGGGATAAGCTAAAAAAATAAATGAATGGCCAATGGCTCCTTATGAATAAGTATAGGAATACACTGCATTTCTGAATGGCTACTAGGATTCACTCACACAAGACGGATTGGCTGCTCATGCTGTGGTTTTCAGGAAGCAACCCCAGCTGGCCAAATAGGAAAGCATTGCCCTTTGAAATGGCGCCCTGTTGCCCATTCTAGGGGCCACTTGGAAATTCAGTGTGTTCCAATGGTTATTTGGTGTCATTCTTTTGAGTATGTCTCCCATTAAAAAGCATCAGCATATTCTCCTGCCCATGCAAGTCCAGTGGAGGAGAGAAGGGAGGACACTTTTGCTGAAATTGATAGGGATACAGCTGCTCATCCTCCTCCTTCTCCTCCTCCTCCTTCTCCTTCTACTAAAAACAAAACCAGGAGGGATGAATGTAGCAAACCCAGTCACAAGGCAAAGACTGGAGAAATCTCTTTTTAGTCTTACTTGTCTTCTGTGGATAAAGTCTCAAGACAAAGGTGCATTCAGACATAAGAACACACATTATGGGAATTAATCTTGATAACCCTTGAGTCCATTCATGCCTTCCCCTTCTTTCCTTTGTACATGGCTCAGGAACTGAAGACTTCCTAGTTCAAAACAAACTGTAGTTTGCCATTGTACAAATGAACTGGGGGGGGGGTGTTCCCTCAAAGTCATGGATTCCCTTCCTCTCCTCCCCTTGCACACAGCAATTTTAAGCTCTCCCAGTTAAGCAACAGTGTGTTGCTGCAGATGAACGATGGTTGGCTCCTTGTCTACAGACCAAGAGCTTGGCTCTGGAAAGATAAAGTGTCCAAGGGTGTCACTTTTGAAAGACCCGGTCTTTGGTAGTTATACATCTCATCTCCAAAGATGAGGGCTTTCAGAGTCTGGCCTCCAACAAACAACTAGGCAGGTTCCTATGGGAACAGGGGGCCTTCAGAAGCTCAAGCCATTTAGGGCTTCAGAGGACAAACCCAACATTCTGAATGGTGCCCAAAGGTAAACTGGCAGCCACTGAAGGTCTAAGTATTTTCAGATCCTCTGCAACTCCCTTCTTTGCAAGCTGAGCATGGGTATTAAGATCACATATTGGAGAAGAAGTTGCAGAGCAAAATTCAGATTTGGGGAATCTTTGGCCCTTATTTGGAGAAGGATGGCATATTGGGGGCACCTGCATTGAGAAAGCATCCCAGACTTGTCTGCCCAGGTGGTGGCCAGAGGGTGATTGTCCAGCCATGTTCCCACACATCTCTCTGTAGTCCCATTAGTGTGTGGGATTGGGATGCAATCCTGTTGACAACTGACACAACATTGAGGTTTGCATTCGTAAACAGTGTGATTATATTTCCCAAACAGGAACATTTTCTAAAGGAATTTGATGCCCCCTACATGGCTTGCCGAGGAGGAAGGCCTTTTACTGTGCTTCCCTGACCTGTAGTGGGCAAAACAGGGTCCAAATCCCTGGCACGAGAGCAGTCTCGGCCTGCCCTTGGATTGCTCTCTTTTGGCCTGGTGAAGACTTTGAGGGCCTGGTGCTTTTCTCGCTTGCCTAATGGATGCTGCTGCTTTAATGCCTATTTGTTTGATTCTCTTTCCCCTCTTTATTTTTGAAGTTTGGGGTCATCCCCACCCCTTGATCCTGGCACAAAGCTCTCATTAATGGCAAAGGATTATGGCTCACCCAAGGGGCAGGCAGCAGCTGGGTTGCAGTTCAGAGTCGCTCTTTCTGGAGAGCTCTCTGCCCAGGGTTTCCAAGGAGAAAGCCTAGGAAATCTGTGCTCCTGGACACCTTTTTCTCTCTCCACTCCCTCCCCCCACAGAAATTCCCACTTCCGCTTAGCCCCCTCCTCCCAAGCTTGATGTTTGCTAGGCAACCCTTGAACTTGACTTCTCTAAGCGTCTTTCCCCCTTTCTGGTTTCCTCCTCCCACTTTTGACTGGAAAACTGTGTCTAATTGGTTTGGACCCCGGGGTGCTGAAAATCTCTTTAAAGTCTCATTGTTCGGCGAGTCCTGAACAAACAGCCAGTCCTGATCCCAGGGCGCGCAAGGCAGCATTAACCCCACGGTCAACTCTGGAATGTTCAAATTATGCTGGGAGACGAGAGCTGTCAGTCAGAGGGAGCTGTGCCCGCCCTAGCGCCCTCTGCGCTGGATGGTGGCTTGTACACTCCCAGCGGCAGTGCGCTACGCTGCTCTAGGGGTAATTGCGCAAGACAAGAGCTGGGATTGTTTCCTCATCTTTTGAGCTACAGAGAGACAAGTATGCAGGGTTTAGTTGGTTTTTGTAAAGACAGAGAGAGGCACGCTGGGGCTCAGGGACGTCCCAGAAGCAGGGCTTGATTTCAGTCAGAGATTATCAGCGTTTAAACACCAGAATCTCTTGTCAGTACAAATGTTCAGGCCTGGGAGATGGAAAGTTATTTCATAGGGTCCAGGAGTGAAACCTGGGCAGTGAAAGAGACTTCCAGGTTGAACCCTGATTCCAGTTAAGCCTTGTGATGTGAGCCCAATGAATTCCCTCATGCCTAGAAGGTTTCAGAGGCTGAGGGGGGAAACCCAGACCCATCAGTTCTAATTATTGACGTTATCCCTCTAAATCTAAACTGTCTGGGGCCAGGATACTTAAAGAATTGCCTCCTTGCCTATGTTCCTCCCAGTTCTTCTGAGAAGGCCTCTCTCTCTCTCTGTATATCCCCAGCTGCTGAACCAGGTACCAGAGAGAGGGCCTGGGAGTGCAGCTCTATCCTCGGAGTGGTTTGCCTGACGCCTCATCTGGCTAGTTTTAGACATCAGGTTAAAGCGTTTTGTTTTGCCCAGGTTTTTAACAGAGGATCTTTATTTGGGTGGTTTTCCATATAGGTTTCTATGTGTTGTGATGGCGAGCCACCATGTGAACTCAGAGGGGTTGAGGGTGCAGGATTTATTTTATTTTATTTTTTGCTGTCACAGCACAGCTGAGTTACAGCGACCCCGTAGGGTTTGCAAGGCAGGAGACACCCAGAGGTGGTTTGCCATTGCCTGCCTCAACTTCCTCGGTGGTCTCCCATCCAAATACTCTCCAGGGCTGACCCCGATTAGCTTCTGAGATCTGAGGAGATCGTGCTAGCCTGGGCTATCCAGGTCAGGGCGCAGGATATGTTTTAAATAAATTAATCTCCAATGTGTGGGCCGGGATGTGGTTACCGAGTAGAGGAAGGGAGGAAGTGCATTCTGTTCATGTTTGGGGATATGCTTTTATTGATGATGATGAAGAAGAAGAGTTTGGATTTATACCCCGCCCTTCACTGCCCAAAGGCATCTCAGAGCGGCTTACAAACTCCTTTCCCTTCCCCTCCCCACAACAGACACCCTGTGAGGTAGGTGGGGCTGAGAGAACTTCTGACTGTCCTTGAGAGAACAGCTGTGCCAGAGCTTGTGACTGACCCAAGGTCACATCAGCAGGTGCAAGTGGAGGAGTGGGGAATCCAACCCGGTTCTCCCAGATAAGAGTCCGTGCACTTAACCACTACACCAAACTGATCCCCCGAACTGATTGATGCATGTATATCAAGGAAAATCAGAGGGCCTCCCCGCCCAATTCAAGTCAGGTCTAGTGCAAGGGGGATTTCACCTACTCCTTCACCCCATGTTATTTTCTCAGCCTGAAATTGCTCTCAGGAGTTGGTATTTGCCCCACTGGGGGGATAGGTAGGCACCTGGAAGGGCTTTCTGAAGTTATGAAAACAACATGGGGGGAGAATAGTTTTTAAAGTTTCCCTCCTATTGTCCTGATCCAAACTGGGGCCCTCTTAAATGGCTATTTCTGGGGGGGGAAATGACACACATAGTCCTGGGAGGTGTCCCCCTCCCAACATTTCAGGCCAGGGAAATGTGGGAGGAGGGTGTCTTGAAGCCCTTTCGCCATGCATGCTGCATTCCTGATCTGAATTGGGCACCATGCAGTCAAGAATGGAGGGAGAACCCTCCATACTGATCTGACTGTTCCTTTATTGCTCTGGAATTTCACTGTACTCTACGTTCCGTTCCTGTCTAATTCCAGTATAATCTGGGTTGTTTCAAAAACTAGTTACTAAATTGGCACGGGCTAATTTTTTGTTGCACTAAGGGAAGGGGAGGCAATTTCCACGAGTTCCCCCTTCCTGTTGCAGAATTCCCTTTGTTATTCCTCAGGACACCCATCTCCTAAGAACAATGTTTCATGGAGATCACTGGGCTGTACTGGGGGTGGGGAGTGGGGAGGCAGGAAATTTCTGCTCTGCTAATGGGAAATTTAGTCTGGATCCAATCCTGTGTCTCACACCCCCTTGTGTTAACAATGTGCAGATGCGCACTGAGGAAATGCTGCATGAAAGAAACCTGTGTGGTGTTTTACAGATGTGCACATACAAAAAGAATGTTGATACAACCATAAACACAATTGAATATGAAGCTGCCTTATCCTGAATCAGACTAGTAGTGTGCCTATATTGTCTATTCTGACTGATAGTGGCTTTTAGGATCCAGCCACCTGCAGCTTGAGAGACTTTGATTGGAGATATCAGAGACCGAACATGGGCAGATCTTCATGCAAGGCACATGCTCTATCATGGAGCCTTCTCCACATTGTCTCACGGAGTATCTGTACATGGGGGAGGCAGGGATTATGTGTGGAAGAGAAACCATGGTGTGGCATAGTGACTAGAGTATTGCACTGGGATCTGGGAAGCCCAAATTCAGATCCCCGTGGAGGCTTGCAGGGTGACCTGGGGCAAGTCTAACCTGCCTCACAGACTCGTTATGGACATAAAACAGAGGTGGAGAGAATGGTGCTGTAAACTGCTTTGGGTTCCCATTGGGGAGCAAAGCGGGGTATAATTATCTAGATAA
Organism: Gekko gecko; assembly: GCA_029375565.1. NCBI lineage: Eukaryota > Metazoa > Chordata > Lepidosauria > Squamata > Gekkonidae > Gekko > Gekko gecko. The sequence continues at coordinate 48,575,340 of JAPDNY010000013.1, read as the reverse complement.
GTAAATGTTCCATCAAGCTTATTGTGGTCTGCTCTGCCTGGCAGCTGTCCAAAATCTCAGGCCTAGAGAGGTATTTTCCAGCACCTGCTGCATGCTGACCTTTGCACTGGGAATGCTAAGGATTGAACTTGGGAACACTCAAACATGCAGACATAAAAAAACATATGCTCTACAACTGAGCCACAATCCCATCTCCGTAGCATTGACATTCCAGAGATATCCGTGGTGTATTTCAGAAGCAGAAGTGGCAAAACAGCAAGGAATTGGGGGAAGTTGCGTCTCTGTGGCTTATCCATCCGTCACTTGGCCTGTCTGCTGATGGCACCAGCAAAGAGGGTCCATTAGCGCCAATTGAGATGATGGCTTTTGTATCCTTGACAGGCCCGTGTCCTGTAGCTCACTCTGCTCTGACTTGACAAGCGACGGGCGGATGGGAACAGCACCTCCATTGCTGTGAACCTCAGCTGGGCTTGAACCCCTGACCCAGGGAGGGGCGGGAATTCTCCCTCAGGGGCTGAGTCTGGCATTTTGTGGGTCCTGATCACACCTCCCAGCAGAGCCATGGAGAGGACTCATGCTGTGCGTGAGAGAGAGACACACACAGACTGTTCTTTCAGACCCTTTTGTCTGACAAAGCCACCTATCTAGTGGAATGGAGAGTGGCTTGGAATTTGCCGCTATCCTGCTCCACAGTGAAGCCTTCAGGCTCAATCCTTGCCCAAAATTAAAGGCACTAATGCTCACCAGAGTACCAGTTTCCTAGCCTTCCTTGTCTAAAGAGGAGACACCCCCCTCAAAAAAAAAAGAGTAGGGTGGGTTTTTCAAAACTAAATTGAACACACACAAAATAGCCTTTTTATAGAACCAGGCCATTGGTCTACTGGAGGTCAGTTTTGTCTACTCTGATGGGCAGGGGTTCTCCTGGATCTCAGGTGGAGGCAGGGGTCTTTTCGTAGAAGAACAGCTGCAGGAGCTCATTAGCATATGGTATGCTAATGAGCTATTAGGCTATTAGCATATGCCACGCCCCCTGACATCACCGGAAGTGATGTCAGAAGGGGAAGCAAAAGGGGGGGAAGCATCTTCAAAAGCCTCCCCTTCCCTTCCCTTCCCCAGCTGGTCTGGGTGGGGGAGCTAAAAGAGAAGGGGTTTAAAGTTTAAACTCCTTCTCATGAGAGTTGGGCCACAGAAGGAGGAAAGAGGGAAGGAAAGAGAGAGAGTAGAGAGAAGGAAAGAAGGAAGGAAAGAGGGAAAGAAAGAGAGGGAAGAAGGAGGGAAACAGGGAAAGGAGGAAAAAGAGAAGAGAAGAAGGTGGGAAAGAAAGAGAGAAGAGAAGAGAAGAGAAGAGAAGAGAAGAGAAGAGAAGAGAAGAGAAGAGAAGAGAAGAGAAGAGAAGAATGAGGGAAAGAGGAAAAAGAAAGAAGGAAAGGAGGGAATGAAAGAAATTCAGTGGCAATTCAGCCCCATTATACCCTATGGGCCATTGAAGTCAATGGTGAAAACATAGGGTATATTCTGGGGGCTGGAGGGGAGGGGTTTGAGGGAGAGGCTCCAAGATCACAGGATAGCTGATGGAGCCTCTCCCCAAGATACCCACCAAGTTTCAAGAACATTGGACCAGGGGTCCAATTCTATGGGCCCCCAAACAGGTTGCCCCATTTCCTCCATTGTTCTCTATGGTGGGAAAAAAAGTTATTTTTTTCCCACCATAAAGAACAATGGAGGGAATAGGGGCAACCTGTTTAGGGGCCCATAGAATTGGACCCCCTGGTCCAATGTTCTTGAAACTTGGTGGGTATCTTGGGGAGAGGCTCCAACAGCTATCCTGTGAGTTTTGAGCCTCTCCCTCAAACCCCCTCCCCTCCAGCCCCTAGAATATACCCTATGTTTTCACCATTGACTTCAATGGCCCATAGGATATAATGGAGCTGAAATTGACATTCGGCTGCCTGAAAGACTCTCCGGGACGCCGGCTGGGGGCGGGGCTTGGCTCCTGAGCTCCCGGAGCTGCGCTCCGGTGCGCTCCCCCCCGAAAAGACCCCTGGGTGGAGGTCTTCCAGATGACCTGTTACCAAATCCATGCAGGGTTTTGAACCTGGAACCTTGAGCATACAAAGCTGATGCTCTGCCACTGAGCATGGCCCTGCCATGCCCCCAACATGGGAAAGTGTCATGCCAGTATCGTAGCATGGCAGCATGTCATGCCGGTGCACTAGGGGAGAGGGTTTCACCACAATACCCATTGGTATATGGAGTCCTCCAGGGGGCTGTCCTCTCCCCAGTACTATTTAACATCTTTATGACCCCCTTGTCCAGGTAGTGCAGAATCTTGGACTGGGGTGTCACCAGTATGTTGATGACACCTAGCTCTATCTGTTGATGACCAGCTGGCCAGAGGCCGCCCCAGAACATCTGACCAGGGATTTGGAGGCCATGGATGGTTAGTTAAAACAGAGTAGGCTGAAACTAAATCCAGCAAAGACACAGGTCCTGTGGCTGGGCAGGGGGAGGGGGCAGGGATGGGTTGCCAACTCCCCTCTCTTGATGGGATCCTGTTAACACCTGGACCATCCATGAAGAGTTTGGGAGTGCTCCTGGATGCCTCCCTTTCAATGGAGGCCCAGGTCATAAAGGTGGCTAAGCTAGAGTTTTACTGTCTTCACCAGGTTTAACAGTTAGCCCCATACCTGTCACCCTCTGACCTAGCCACGGCGATCCGTGCAACGTTCACCTCGAGGCTAGATTAATGCAACTCGCAACTTGCAAGGCTTCCCTTGAGGTTGATCCAGAAAATGCAAGTGGTCCAGAATTCAGCTGTGAGGGTATTTACAGGAACACCCTTTAGAGCATATATCCAAGTGGTGCTCTGTCAGCTGCACCGGCTCCAGACTGAGGACATGGTCAAGTTCAAGGTTTTGGTGCTGACCTTCAGAGCCCTTAATGGTCAGGGACCAGCATACCTTTGGGACTGCCTGTCCTGGTACATCCCCTGTAGAGCACTATGCTTGAGTGATCAAAATTTGCTGCTGGTCTCTGGCCCAAAGAGCATCTGGCTGTCCTCAACCAGGGCCAGGGCCTTTTTCTTCCAGGAGAGATCAGGGCCCTGGGGGATCTGGTACAATTCCGTAAGGTTTGTAAAACAGTTGTTCTGCCAGGCCTATGGTTGAGGGCAGTACCAGGCTCCTAGACGATGGACTACAGCTAGTTTCTGGCCTCCTCCCCTTCCCCTCCCCCTTGCTTCTCCCCCTTCTTCCCTTCTAAGATGTCTGCTTCTTACCCCCGAACAAGTTTTTATGCCATCTGGAATCTTATAGTAGTAGTTTATTGAATTTACTGTATTTATGGACTGATTAATTGCATGTTGTATTGTAGGTGGTTTATATTGTATATTGAAATTGTATATTTATACGTTGTTGTCACCCACTCTGAGCTGGGCTCGGGGAGAGTGGGATATAAATCTAATAAACAAATAAATAAAAGAGCTTCACTCATTGCCACTTTGTTTCAGATCATAACTGAAAATACTGGTTATTTGGTCCAACTGGCTTCTGAAGGACTAACTTCTTCTGTGCAACTTTGGCCAAAATGTTAAGATCATCAGTGGCCTTGAACATATATCAGGCTGCCTCATACTAAGGCAGGTCAAACGCTGGTTCGTCTTTCTCGGGACTGTCTTAGCCAACTGGCACCAGCTCTCCGGACTTTCATGCAAAGAAGGGTCTTTCTCAAAATATCTGCTACTTGAAATGCTTTTGCTGGTGATGTCAGGACTTGAACCCAGGACTGGTTGCAGGAAAAGTATGTGCTCTGGCACCGAGAAGTGAGATGTACTGAAAATCAGGTGAAATCCTTGAATTTCCTTACTGCATTTTGTATTGCAGAGAGAACATGAGAACGTAAGAGACCTGCTGGATCAGATCAGTGTTCCATCTAGTCCATCATCCCCGTCTCACACAGTGGCCAACCAGTTATTATGGAGGGCCAACAACAGGGTATAGAGGCCAAGGCCTTCTTCTGATGTTGCCTCCTGAGGTTTACTGCCTCTGAATGCGGAGCTTTCATGGGGCTGCTTCCGTCAGAGCAGTGGTGTTGGCTAAATACTATGTACATTTTCTTCTCCACTGCCAGATGAGGAGGATGCAATATTTCACTAGCCACTGTCACTGGGAAAAGCATATCATAATGTCGTCTTTGGAAATGCAGAAGGGCATAGGATGACCATGACCTCCTCATGTTTTCTAACAGACAGTCAACCTTAGCATGGTTCCCACAGGATGTTTGGAAACTGGAATATCAAATCTAATTTCTTATGATAGAGGTCTGCTCTATACAGGCAACAGAATGAGGCTGTATTTATTTATTTGGATATCTATATGCTGCTTTTCTCCCCAATGGGAACCCCAAGCAGTTTACAGCACCATGCTCCCTTCCTCCGTCTTATGCTCACGACAACCCTGAGCGGGAGGTTAGGCTGAAAGAGTGACTAATCCAAAGTCACCAAGTGAGCTTCCTTGGCTGAGGTGGGATTCAGACCTGGCCTCCCCGGGTCCCGCTGCAGTACTGTAACCAGCAACACACAGTAGGATGCTGTGGCAGTAGAAACAAAGACTGGGGGTGCAGCTCAGGGGAGGAGGAGGGGCTTCTCCCTCCCCCCTGTGCCATTTTCCCAAATTGGGCCCCTGCAACAATTCTAAGTGGATTTGCCACTGGGACATCACATCTGCAGTGTGGCTGCTAGTCCCTGTGGCAAGCTCACATGACTTGCAATGTGTTGTTTGGCTCGTGCTTACAAGATCTTTATAGATTGCACTTCTGACATGAAATGGGGTTCAGTGCATGTGAACAGGGGTGTCGCCTTACACTGGGTTCCATTCTGGACTCACTTGAGCTTTTGGAGCTCTTTCTGGACAAGAACAGTACAGAAATACCCTTCTAGTACACTTCACTAAATACACATACTTGAAGTTCCCTTTTTGCAGTGTACATGAACATGTGAAACTGCCTTCTGCTGAGTCAGGCCATTGGCCTATCAAAGATAATATTATCTGCTCTGACTGGCAACAGTTCTACGGTTTCTCAGGCAACGATCTTTCACATCGCCTATTACCTGATCTTCATGTAACTGGAGATGCTGGGGATTGAACTGGGGACCTTCTGCGTGCCAAACAGGTGTTCTTCCACTGAGCCACAGCCCCCCCCCCCATCAGCTGTTCATGTTTTCATACAGGAAAAATTAGAGTTGAAAGTTAGTTTGCAATTTACATGGCAGCCAGCAAAGTTTAAACATCATGAGCGTAGTTGGGGCAAATTCACTTCCCGGCAAGGGGCAAGAGTCAAGGAGCAGATCTGGCACAGGACACAGTGCTAGCAGGCTGGCTGCTGTGGGGTGCAGAATGCTGGCCTAGACAGACTCTCTTGTTCTGATCCAGCCATGCATTTCTAAGGTTCCATGGGTGGAGTCCCTGAAAACCACTAATCTAAGCATCTGTTCCCTATGCCGGATTTTGTTTGCTTTGTAGTGAGCTCATGGCTCTCTGTAGGCTTGCTCCACAGTATATTTGGTTTTCTCATGATCAGTCAATTCAGCCTCCGAGACCGGGTGTGTGTTTATGCGCATGTGTGCAAGAGGTGCCCTGGCAAGAGCAAACTGCGGCTCATTTTGAGAACCTCATGAGTCCATCAAGGCAAAGCTGTTTTTTTCCCCTGGAGAGATTATTTTTTTCAGCGCAAACATCCCATGGAGTTTGGCCACCTGCTGCTATGGAAGAGAATAGAGCGAAGATACACACTCCAAAGGCCAAAATCAACAAGCCCTTTGGGTTGGGATGAAGTGGAGACTTGGCGTCGGGTGGTCCTCGTTTCTTGGCTCGGCGTTTGCAGTGGCTGGAAGGCTCTTGCCATGTGGGATGCAGAATAATTACCCTGTGTGCATAGCTAGTGCTGAGCTGGCAAAGGGCTAAGCAGAGTTGGCCCATGGAGCGTGTGGTAAGGAAGTTAATTGACACACTTTGAAATGCAGGGGAAAAAGGGTTGCATGGGACCACCTGGAGGAGTTTCTAGACAGAATTACAGCACAGAACTAACTTTTTTTTAAAAAAAGCCTGCAATCAATCAGCTAAACATTCAACGATCTGGGATTTGCAAACATTTAACTGAATTAAAATATGGATAGGAGAAAATACTGTTGTTGTTTTTACTGAGCAGACTAGAGACTGAATCCTGCTAAGACGGAGGTTCTGTGGCTGGGGCAGGGGAGCTTCAGGGCTAGGTTGTAGACTTCCCACTCTTGACGGGGCACCATTGACACTGTTGCAGTCCATCAAGAGTTTGGGCGTGATCTCCCACTATGGAGGCCCAAGTCATGCATATTGCTGGGCTGGCATTTTTCTATCTCCTCCAGGCTCGGCGACTAGCCCCTTTCTTGTCGCACCCTGACCTAGCCGCAGTAATCCACGCAACGGTCACCTCCGGCTAGATTACTCAACTCGCTGGTCTGCCCTTGAAGCTTTAGCTGATCCAGAATGTAGCAGTGCAGGTCATGATGGGAATATCACGGATGGCGCACATACAACTTGTGCTGAGCCAGCAGCACTGGCTTCCAGTAGAATTCTGAGTTAAGTTCAAGGTTTTGGTGTTCACGCCTTGAGCAGTCAGAGACCAACGTATCTGCAGGGCTGTCTACTCTGGTATGTCCCTGGGAGAGCGTTACACTCTCTGGATGGCAATCTACTGGTGGTCCTTGGCCCCAAAGGTATCTGGCTGTCCTCAGTCAGGGCTTTCTCAATCCTGGCCCCAGCCTGGTGGAACTCTCTGCTGAACCCCACCAGGGCCCTGCAGGATCTTATGCAATTCCACAGGGCCTGTAAGAGGCAGATGTTCTGCCAGGCTTTTGGATGAGGACAGCGATTGTTTCCACTCTAGCTGGCACCCTTTTATGCTTTCCCAATCATTTTGTCCCCCCTTCTCCTCTGCCCACAAGGTGGCCGGGAACACGGGGGGGGGGGGTTAGTTTGCCATCTGGAGTTTTAATTTATCTACTGGTATTAATGTATTTAATTTTATAGTGATGTTTTGATTCATTGTTATACATCGCCCACAGCTCTGCGGTAGCAAGGATGGGCGATTCAGAAATCTTAACAACAGCCACATGAGTGACAACTGAGTTTTCTAATATTTCCGAGAAGGGAAAAGGGGCTTTCTAGAGAGGCAGGCATGAGGTCACAATTGCAGTCCCAATAAGCAGAGCAGACGTCCCCAACCTTTTTGAGTCTTCAGGCACATTTGGAATTCTGGCACAACATAGTGGGTGCAGCCCCAAAATGGCTGCCACAAGAGGTGGAACCAGCTATAAAATGGCTACCATAACTTACCTTCAGTCACATATTGTAAATCCTTTCGGTGTGGTGACAGCTGCTGCCAAAGCAACATGGAAAAAAAAATCTGCACAGCCAATCAAATTTCCAGTGGCCAATCAGAAGCCTTGCTGGGCAAAAGCCCCACCTCGCCCCACCTGCTTTCTAAAAACACGGGTGCCTATGGGCACCACGTTTATATATGCTCTACCCTTGAGGCAGAGCATATATAAACATGTAAAGGTGCTTTATATGGAGTTCAGATCAGTGATCCCTCAATTTCACTCTTGTCACCAGGAGGAGTGCTTTACAGACTCACGCAGAGTTGTTCCCAGTCCTTTGACATGCCAGGGGGCTTCTGCATACAAAATGGATGCTCATCCACCAGGTCCCAAGTCTCTCCCCAAGAAGATCACGTATGAACTTTTGCTCCAGCATTCTCAGCAGTTTTCGGTCTGTCATTTATTATTTATTTAAAATATTGTAGTGCCGCCTTTCCACTGACTTAGAGTCCCCGAGGGGACAAGCCATCAAACCCATTAAAACACACTTTTATAAAGCAACAAACACATACAGTTAAAACACCCCAAACCAGGGAGAGGGCCAGTGAAAAGATGGCAAATAAAATGGAAAAATCTTCACCCACTGGTGGAAGGCTATGTTCTCGGGGGGGTGGGGGCGGGGGGATCTCCCTGGGGAGAGAATTCTTCTGCCCAAGACCCTGAGATCTGCTGCATCTCAGTCACAGATCTTTTCAATGATGGTACTGTCCTTTTGGAACAGACTTCCAGAAGAGGTTACAAAGATTTCCAACTTGGCAAGTTTTAGAAGCACTGGAAAACCACACTGCTCAGGAAGTCCTTTGCTGGAGCCGAATCTGTATTGTCCCGTAGTCGCTTGTGAGACAGTAGGTCACGTCAAGCTGTGAACAGGGAGTGCAGGTTGGAGTATCCCCCTGCTGCCCGTCCAGCCAGAGAAGGAGGGGTGGATTGGAGATGTGAAAGAGGCTTGATTGGCCCGTTTGAATGAGAGCTGGCTCAGAAGAAGTCTTTGGTATGAAGGGAATGACAGCAGCTGTTGCTTGGACAGTAGCCTGGCTTATTTATGTTAAAATGTACAATGTATTAGGCATGGTGCTTTCACAGTGCTGGGCTGGCTCTGCTTCTCGGGTCCTCCGTACCTTAGCTGCTTCCTTGCTGAGCCAGCCATTGTCTCCGAGGCTCAAATTCAGCCATGCTGAGTGGCTTAGGCCCAACTTCGCATCCTTTTCACCAGCCTTCCTCTGTTTTGTCTAGAGATTTCTATACAATCTAGCCAGTTGTCCTGGATCTTGCCAAGGTAATCTAGCCAGGTGCTAGCCAGAATGGTAAGGACTGATGCCAGCATGAGAAAGGCATGTCAGTATGGTATTTATTTACTTCATTTTTACTCCTCCTTTCTTTGGAGAGGAGCCATGGCTCACTGGTAGAGCAACCACTTTGCATGCAGAAGGTCCTAGGTTCAATCCTTGGCATCTCCCGGTGAAAGGACCAGGTGGTGAGTGAAAGGGAAAGACCTCTCTGCCTGAGACCCCGAAGAGCCGTTATCAGTCTGCATAGACAACACTGACCTAGATGGACCGATGGTCTGACTCAGTATAAGGCAGCTTCATGTGTTCATATGTGTGTCCCAACAGGGACCCAAAGCGGCTTGCATCCTTCACCTCTCCTTCATGTTATTACCCTGTGCTGTGATATAGGCTAGCATAAGAGAGAATGAGTGTCTGAAGTTTCTGTGGCATAGTAGAGATTTGTACCTTGGGTCTCCCAGATGCTAATCTGACACTCTGAGCAGTATACCATACAGGCTTTATGCCCTTGGCAGGCTCAGATTTGTTTCTCTCCGTATCTTTTTGTAAAACTCTTGGAATCTGAGCCTGATTGGAGAAGTCGGGTTGTCAGGCATACATTTGGAGAACAGGTTGCATCTGCATGAACAAAGGCTAGCCCCGTTAAGTACCTCTGCCATTAGGCAGGGACATGTGCCTTCTGTGCTGTTCGCGCTTTGTGTGTGTGTGTGACGTTGCCACTTTTTTATTTCCACGTTGGATCTTCATGAGGGAGTGTAGCTGTTCTGCTTTCTTTGTGTGGAGACCAGGGGTATCGAAGGAAAGGAGGGAGGGAGCTCTTCTCTGGAGCTGAACGGTGGCCTGGCTGTAGAGCTTCTCCCATAAACAGATTAAAAATGGTTAGGTCGTGGTGGTGGTGGTGGTGGTGGAAAGTGCTGTCAAGTCGCAGCTGACTTCTGGTGACTCCATAGGGTTTTCAAAGCAAGAATCCTTCAGAGGTGGTTTGCCGTTGCCTGCCTCTGCATAGCGACCCTGGGCTTCCTTGGTGCTCTCCCATCCAAAGACTAACCAGGGCTGACCAGCTTCTGAGATCGGAGAAGACTGAGGGAACCTGGACCATCCAGGTCAGGGTGACTAGGTAGTACGTGTTGTAACCTGAGGCCCTGGAGAGCCACTCATGCAGCAGGCGGTCCTGATTTCGATAGAGCAGTGGCCTGATTCAGCTAGCCTTGGGCACGCGACATCTCTTTGCATTCAGTCAATGCATGTGTGTCTGGGCATGGACGAGTATACTGCCCCCGCCCCCTGCCTGTGCATGATTGCCATCTCACAAGCCAAAGGAAGCATAGACATGTGTGCTCCCACTCTGTGATCAAGAACTTTCATAAGTGTCTCTGACCATGGGGAGGGAGCCTAAGCGTGCTTCCAAAGCAGTGATCACACAGAGGCGGTGGGCAGGGCCAGTGTGCTCATGCCTGCTCCTGGTGTATGCACATTGATTGAGTGTCCAGCATGGCCCTGGGCTTAAGGCGCTGTCCATTCATACGCTATAGTGCTGAGCTGAGATGGAGGTGGGCGGTGCACAGTGGGGACATTTTTCGCTCCCTGTAAAATGTAGAGCCCCCCCCCCCAATGCTCCCTCTAAGCTGTGGAGTCTTGTGAGCAAGCATTCTACTTTGTGAGCTCCTGGCATTAAAGTTCTGAGCGAGCGATTTGGCTAGTGCATAAATTAGGTTGCTCTGGTGCCATCCTCCCTGAGCTAAGACAAGAATGTGTGAGACAGAGTCTAAAAAACTGTGAGCTAGCTCACGCGAACTCAGCTTAGAGGGAACACTGCCCCCCGCCCCAATTTTGGCAATCATTCCAAAGCCAAACTGAAGATAGAACAATTTTGCATTCCAGTCATCTCTTCTCTGAAGGGATCCTTTACCAAATGATCCCCAGAGGCCTAACGAATTTGGTGCCAATACAGAGCGATGCACGGAAACATCTTCAGGCCCTCTAGGTGGTGGTGGTGGTTTCCATTCTTCCCCTCCCCATAGACACTTGAGTTGTTTTAAACAAACCCTCTGACCCAAATTATATGTTAACATAACCTATACACAGCAAAACATCTAACTGATTGAAACAGTTTAAATCTTACATAAACTGTGACTCCTACTCATCCAGCCTCATCATCTAATTCTGATCCATCCCAAGTTGTCATTAGGAGTGACCGGGGGGGGGGGGGCGGGGGGGATGGATAGGAAAATGAAACACAGTCAATAAGCACAGCAACCAAAAAAAGGCCAAAAAAAGCCAGATCTGATTCTGAAAGTCCGATTTTCCATGCTTCAGCTCTCTGAATTCTTCCTTTGTACAGGGCATGCAACAAACATGCAAGAGCCAATAAAGAGGTATCTGTTGTGTTTCTGTAATGACTTGGGGGGTTTTGTACATTTAGAGCCCATCCTAGAAACAATGGCCAGTCTCCCAGTTTTGGGGCTTTGTATTGTTCTGGGGTTTGTTTGTTTTTTTGCAAAAGCAAATATCTACAGGGCCCCCAATTCGGATCAGGGCAGTGGTGCATCTTCTCTGTCCTCTTCTCTGAATTCCTGTCTTTCTTAACCCAGGCAGTCTCTACCTGTCCTCATGTTACATTTTTCCATGTGTATAGTGTGGGAATCACTGTGCGATTGTGTGAGCTTTCCTGAGCCAGGCTTCAAACCAGATGGGTTCATTGGTACACCTGCAGTCTGATCAGACTTAATCACCTTGATTCAGCAGGAAGTTCAACTGACATCTGTGGGGCTTTGACAAAATTTGCACAGACCAGTTGAAACCTTTTTGCAACCACACTTCCAGCACTGGTGCACATCTGAGAAAGATGGGGAAGCAACTTTAAACATGGGGGCGATGGAAAGTGCCCTCAGCTCACAGCTGACTTACGGCAACCCCCTAGGGTTTTCATGGGAAGAGGTAACCGGAGGGGCTTGGCCATTGCCTGCCCCTTCATAGTAACCCTGGACTTTCTTGGTAGTCTCCCATCCAAGGGCAACTCTGCTTGGCTTCTGAGGTCTGATGCAACTGGGCTAGCCTCGGCCATCCAGGTCAGGAGAGTTCTAAATGTGGGTGGGGGAGGTGCCATCGAGTCACCACTGGCTTATGGCGACCTCAGCAAGGGGCTTTCAAGGCAAGGGAGAAGCAGAGGTGGTTTGCCATTGCTTTCCTCTGCAGAGTCTTCCTTGGTGATCTCTCTTCCGGTACTGACCCTGCTTAGCTTCCGAGATCTGATGAGATCAGGCTGTTTATTTATTTACTTCCTATTTGTATCCCGCCTTGCTGGTGCAAACTGGCTATACCGTGTCGCCTTCCCTTCCTAGCTTTAAAGATACTTGAGGCAATAAATCGACAAGTTATAATTAATAGCAATTGTAAAAATTAATTCGGGGGTTAAGGGGGGTAAGAAAAACAAAAAAATGTATGAATTATATAACGATATATTTTTGGAACGTAGAATTAAGTTGGTGGGAATGTTCCCAAGTGGATTATAAAGACAGGACAATAGATACATTAGAAATCAATCCAATTTGGGCATATTGTAGGTTATCCTTGACAAAATAGCTTAAATGTTAGTCCTGCCTTTGTTATGATGTTTTGTATAAACTTGTATGGCGGGAATTAAAAGCAAAATAAAATATTTTTTAAAAAAAGATGCTTGAGGCCAAGTAGTAAATGAATCGATGGCCATATGGGAAGGTGGGGTTTAAACGGCATGCTCATTCTCCTCTACCAAGTTTCATGTGTTTGGGAGTGGCCTTTTCAGATTTTTACCGCTCCTCACCACATGGGAGTGTTGTGGAAGTGAGCAAGTGAGCCCAAGGGAAGGGGGTCATCTTCGGTGGCTGGCTGGCTTGTTGGTTCACTCGTCTTTCTTCCTCCAGAAAAATCACTGTGAGATTGTACCCAGTTTTAAAGGTAAAGGTTTCCCTTGCTCGAAAGCCAGTTGCATCCAACTCTAGGGGCCGGTGCTCATCTCTGTTTCCAAGTCAAAGAGCCAGCACTGTCCGAAGACTTTTCCATGGTCATGTGGCTGGCATGACTAAACAGCAAGGGGCACGGAACACTGTTACCTTCCCACCAAAGCAGTACCTATTTATTTACTTGCAGTTTCTTGCTTTCGAACTGCTAGGTAGGCACAAGTTAATATTGACTACTTTCCTAGGAAAACAAGGAGGAGTGTCTTAGCCAGCTTTACCTGGAAGGAGTGTGATGACATGACATTTAAAGTAGGGAAAGCTTAGCTTGTGAATATAAATGACAGCTAGCTGTAATTTTTTTCTACCCTTTTTGCAGGGCAGCTCTCGTGACCCCTGCCCCTCAATTTTGGCTTCACAATTACCCTGCAAGATAGGTAGTCTGCCAGAGAGAAAGAGAATGACTGGTCAAAGGTCACCTAGGTTCATTGTCAACCAGCAATTTTAACCTTGGTCTCCCAGATCCTGGTCTGACTCTTTAATCCACCAAACTGGCAATAATGGAAGCAAGGGAAGATTCCTGAGTAATTATTAAAGCCCTTTAAAATACACATGTGAATTTGACCTTGTTCTCAGCTAATGGAGTTGAAGCTGAAGTTAATTAAAATTTAATCAACAGATTAGAGTTCCACTCCCAGTTAATCCATGGAGTTTGTAATAAGAGAGCCAGTGTGTTGGAGCAGTTAGAGCGTCAGACTAGCATCTAGGAGACCCAGGTTTGAATGCCCACTCTGCCCTGGAAGTTTGCTGGGTGACCTTGGGCCAGTCACACACTCTCGCCCAAATAAATAATTGACTTTGCAGAGTTGTTGTGAGGATAAAATGTGAGAGAGGAGAATGAGGTAAGCCACTTTGGAGTCTCCACTGGGGAGAGCGGTGGGGTATAGAGGAAGTAAATAAATAATCACTTAAGACTTTGCGATTCCAGATCCAAGCAGGCAAAACAGACCAAGAGGCTTGGTCGATCCGAACACAAGGTGGGTAGTGTTGGTCTGTCTGCAGCAGTAAAAGAGCAAGAGTCCAGCAGCACCTTAAAGGCTAACAAAATTTGTGACAGGGGGTGAGCTTTCGTGAGTCACGGCTCCCTTCTTCAGACGTAGATGCTGTATCTGAAGAAGTGAGCAGTGGCTCACGAAATCTCCTACCTGGTCACAATTTTTTGTTAGTTTTAAAGGTGCGACTGGACTCCTTTCTATTGAGCGGAATACAGTTTGCCTCTGAGATGAAGCTGGGTGTGGCTGTCTTCTGACAATGCGTGGCTGAAATGGATAGAGCTCAGCAGAAGTTGCATTCGGATGTCACATAATAAACCTGTGATGCCGGAAGAACACAGCTTGTTGCTGGGCTCGCAGTCTCCCTGCCCTCCTCCTCCTCTTGAATAAAAAAAGACTTCCTAGCCGGAGCAAGCTCCAGTTCACCTTGACATCTAAATGCAGGCATTTGGGCAAACTCCTCCCTCCAGTTCTAAGGATGATGCCAGCCCTCTGTGGGGCTACTGTCTCTGTTGCAAAGGCAGAGGCATTGACCATGGCAACAGAACATCCACATGGTGGGTCTCCATGCACTTTCCCTGCCCTGGTTCCCCCCCCCCTGCATGCCACTGGTGGGCTTTTTCTGGCTTTAAAAAGTTTGGTAATTGACACAGCACTATGTCATTGTAACACTATAGCAAAGATGTCAATTGTCAGTTTTTTAATGCCCTCTGGGAACATGGGAGGGGAGAAATGGCAGCCAAGGTGGGACCGGTACAAGGACAGCATCACCACTGTGGGCAGGATCCGTACTTTCCCTTCCACTCTGGTGCAAGTCCGCTTTGGGTGTGATCTTTCAAAAACGTTCATCCCAAAGCAGCTTTAGGAAAGATGGCCACGTGTTGGAGGGAAAGCTGAAAGGTGCTCGGATATATAAAAATGCCATGTGGACACTGGGAGCAAGACCACTCCTATTTGGGAAACACAGTGGAGCAAAGCAGCCATGTGGAAGTAGCCTAAACCTGAAATGAATTTCTTACCAGCCAGTCAGTTAAGTGATTTAAAGTTGATGCAGTTCTTGTAAAGCGGATCCCAGGGCAGTCACTGAGTGTGGTCACTCCCACAATCCTTGCACATTTTGCATAAATGCAAGCAAACTGTTGCTTGTGTGATGCAGGGATCGGCCTCCAGACTGCACTGCCTATCCCTCGTCTGGAATCTCAGCAGCGAGAGAACAGGCAGCGATTTCTGTTCCATTTCAAAATAAATGGCATTTCCTGTTTGCTAATTGCCGCTTTCCAAATGTTAACCCAGTTGTTCTCTTAATAATTACGGCATGTTTCCAAGCTAGATTCCAGAGAGTCCTTGCCCTCTGTCGACTAGGATTTCCCATGGCAGTTTCACTCTCAGGCTAGCCTCACTTCCTTTGTTAATTTTTTTTGGTGCAGAATTTTGCCAAGAGGTGTTGAGTTCCACCAGCATCCCCTCCTGTGCCGTAAAGCAGTGAGGGGGGTCAGTTGAATGCTGCCCAAGACCAAAGGAACTCCCCCTAGCCATACAGCCAGTAGGCGGCTGGTTCAAGCAAACTCCTTTCGTCAATAGATGCCAAGGGCTACTGTTATAGGCTGCTGGGAAGTTGCCCTTCACCACACCAGAAGGTGCTACAATAACATTTCTGGGGCCTGCAGAAAATGTCCAAAGCCAGGCCCCAAAACGTGTTCAGTTTCCAGTGCTAAATCCCACCCATGTTCTGCCTTGATTCCCAGTTTGGTTTTTATTAGTCTCAGCTGCAGTTCTAATGATAATTTAAAGCTTCCTTCCACCCAGTAGCTAGAAAGGATGATGAAATCCTGAGAAGGAATCGCATTTGCTACCAAAATCCTGCCACGTTCCAGTGTAGTCCGTCCCTAGAGTGGAACTACGTAGGTGGAAACAGATATCTCTCGCTACAGGGCAGCTGTTTTGACAACTTACTATATGGCATCTCTAGTCCTGGACAGAGTTAGTTGTCTCTGGCTGTCCAGGTAGCTGAACATTACGGCCAGTGAGGTGCAAACTCTCTTCGGCAGGCGTCATGATGTGATTATTTCAATCCACATCTTTGAATGCTTGGGGAAAAAATGCTCACTATTTATCAAAAACTCAGTGTGGTTCTAAATAGTACTGCAAATGGTTGGTACCTGTGGATCTGTAGACTGCTTTCCTGAGGTTGCCCTTGTTCCCCTCTTCTATCTGCCCAGTCTTTCCAACACACAAAAATATCACTGACTAAGGAGGTGTTTTCTTTAATTGTTTCAGTCCTGCTGGGATGGTGGTGAAAGGAGGTTGTGCAGCTTCTGTCTCTAATACTTGACTACTTTGCCTGTTTTGCCTGCCTGGAATCCAATGCATCTGTGTTAGTCATGTGTTCTAAATTGGATTGCAGACATTTTGTGTGTTCTGACACTGCCAGCTGGGCGCTGTGGTTCAATCCAGTAAGTTCTGAGCATGTTTCAATATGGTGAACGCTGTTGACTGATGAATGCCATCACTGCGCAGTCAGGAAAGCAGCACACTCACTCAAAACATGGCTTTTTCTACTTGATACATGGCCTTCCCATGATAACTCTGCAATGTACATATTCCTTGTAGACGTGCAAAAACAGGGTTACAGGGTCGGCCACCATGCTGAATGCCACCAAACTATGCAAACTTGGACTGCTAGTTGTGAAATCATCAGTGTGATCATACAGGGAGCTCTGCTGGAGAAAATGGTCATTAAACATGTGCAACGTGATTTAGAACCCTTCTTAATTAAAAATTAAAAAACAAATGAGAACGTGTCCCCTGCTTTCCCAGATCTCTGAGTGGTTGTTGAAGCCTGGGCATGTTCAGTTGGAGTTTGTGAGCATGTGGGGGCCCTGTGCAGTAAGCTTTTAAAGCAGTTGTCACATAATCCACCGTCCTCTGTATCAACTTTTGTGCAGGAAGGAACAAGGAGAGGTTAGGGGAAGCTGCCAATGAACTCTGCGCTTTAAGGGTTAATTTTGATGAGGAGTGACGGCTGTGAATTCTTGCACTGAACTTGTAAATATGTGCTGGCTGATAGTAACCAGATGTCCAGTGCAGATAAACTCTGCAAGGGAATTGCTGCCAGTGCAAGTATTGGCGGCAACAGGTTTATGAACTCTGCCCACTAGCTGTACTGCTCTCCAAATTGGTAAGCATTTCTCATGTTACCCTAGAAACAGGCTGATGGGAATACTCATTCTCTTCCCCCGAAAGTCTCTTGATTCTTGTTGTGGAGGGGGGTTGTGGCAGAGCAACAGAAAGGTCCCAGAATTTAGTCAGGTAAGGTGATAGGCCTTCCTCTGGTCAGCGTTCTGGAGAGCTGCTACTAGTCTATAAGTAGCCAATATCAAGCTAGCTGGACCAACAGTCCCACCAGGGCAAGGTCGCTTCAGACATGTGAACAGATAAAGCTGCCTGTCTCTCCAGGCAGAGGGAGAAAAAATCTTTCCTGGAGATGCCAGGTGTTGAACCTCTGGCCTTCTGCATGCAAAGCAAATGCTCTGCTACTGAGCTACAGGCCCTTTCCATATGTAGTTGTAGTGATGGGGTTAAAGACTTGGTATGGGGTGAGACCATAGTTCAGTGCCAGAGCACATACTGTGCATCTAGGTTCAGTGATGTAGTAGGTGTTTCAGGGGAAGACATTTTTGTGCCTGAGATCGTGGATTAGTCAATACTGAGCTGAATAGCCCATTAGTCTGACTTGGTGTAAAGCGGTTTCACGTGTGCATCTGTAGAACTGGTGCCTGGTTTCCCATTTCTACATGCACACATTTTCATGGCAAGTCAGTGCTTGCTTTGTGCCACTAACACATATGTATCGTTTGCTGGAATACAGCAATATGTACACATGGATCTTTTGAGTAGTCTCTCACCGAGGCACAGGAGTGCATGTGTGTATCAGTAAAATACTATACAAAAATGCTCTTCATGCAGTTATACACACAGACATGTCAAGACTGATTTTGCGGAAGCTCTAATTCTGATGATTAATTTTTAAAATTTTGATTACCTGGAGTTAGAGGGGTGGAATGCATCCCAAAGCAAAATTCTGGAACCATAAAGGAATGGAATGAGGGCAATCTGTTAATTCTTCCTCAAAATACCTGGCTTTTTATACTTTGATAAAGCTTGTAGATCTGCCTGCATCTTCACAGTGATTGGCACATCTTATGCTGTTGTTTGACCATTTGAATATTATGGAGAGTAGACCTGGGGAGCAGTCCTGAGCAGATCTCCTTGGAAGTCAATCTCATTTGATTCAGGGGGGCTTACTCCCAAGAAAGCATTCTTAGGACACCTACCTGAACCAGTATGACCAGCAGCAAAGCCCCTTTGCTGTGACACTCAACTCTCCAAATGCCCCCCAGCATTTCAGCAAGTACGACTGAGATGCAGTCTGGACATTTGCCTGAAACATGGCAGCTTTCACACGCATGGGTCACCATGCCAATGTGATCAGACAAGGATCTGGAGGACCCAGGTTCAAATCCTTACTCTGCCACGGATGCTTGCTGGGTGTCCATGGACCAATCACACACTCTCACCTTAACCTACCTCAAAGGGTTGTTGTGAGGAGAATGGTGTAAGCCACTTTGGGTCCCCACTGGGGTAAAAGGAGGGGTAGAAATGAAGTAATGTAAATAAAAATGGCAAAGCATGCACCCACTCAGTTTCCTGACAGGTCACATCTTCGAGTTATGTAAGAACCCAACATCTCCTGGCTTAGACAAAAAGTCTGTGTATTCTAGTATTCTCTTTCCCATGCTGGCCAACCAGATCTGTAGCGGGTTTTTATTCCACCTTTCCTCCAGGGAGCTCAGGGTGATGTGCGTGGCTCAACCATGTGAAGTAGGTTAGGCTGAGATAGTGACTGGCCCAGGGTCACCAGGGAGTTTCATAGCTGAGCAGAGAGTTTTGATTCCGTGTCTCAGGGGTCTTAATCCGACAGTCTGACCACTATACATACTGTTGATACCTGATGCCTTGGAAACCTCACCAACAAGGCATGAAGGCAACGGCCCTCCCAACCGCTGACATTCAGAGATACCCTGCCTCTGCACATGGATGTTCGTATGAGCTATTGTGAATAATAGCTGCTGATAGATCCACAAATGAATGAATTTTTAGAAAGCCATCTACACATTTGTGACAGTGAATTCCACAAGTCAACTGTGTGTTCTCTGAAGTACTGACTTCTGGCTGCCCTGAATCTTGTCATTTTTCTGTCTTGTCATTTTTGTTGGGCAGACACTGAGAGTGCAACGTTATGGGAAAGGGAGAACGTTATGGGAGAAAAAGACTTCTCTTCGTTAGACTGCTTTTGCCACTGCTTAGGATGATACAATACGTCCAGTGGCCGGTGACAGAGCCCTCTGTGCCCTTTCCCTCATTTCTGCAACCACAGAGCAACTCCTGCAGAAGTCTAGGGAACTTTTAAAAGAAGAGCAAGGTTCTGATTCTTGACCTGGCAACCTGATGATGCCCTTTTGGCTCTCCAGTGGCTGTGTGGCCCCTCTCTCCTGCCCTCTTCCTTCCTGCCAAATAGCCTCCAGCCCCATTCCTCCTTGGCTCCTCCTTCCTTTGGCAGCCTCTGTTTCCTTCTGCTCCTGTTTTCTAGCCCACTTGTCTGTTTTCTTCCATTTCCTTTAGTCTCTTGGACAGCTTCCCTCACATTTCTCACACAACCCCCCGCCACAATCAGACTGCTCTTCCTGATGTTAGACATTGTGAAGTTTCTTCAGAGCTCCGTCTCCCTCACTAGCCTGTCAGTTTCCTGTCAGGTCATTGGTCCAGACAGTCCAACATCCTGTTCTCACACTGGCCAGCCAGACATCTTTGAAGACTCACTGGTCAGCCCTTTCAAGCAGCTGGTACTCTGAGGTGTAGTGCTTCTGAACAGGGAGGTTCCATTTACTCATCAGAATGAATAGCCACTGGTAGACTTACTATATTTACCCAAAACAAAGATGACCTGGGCAGAATGGGGATTCAAACCTGTTTCTCTAAGTGCCACACCCTGCTGGATCTCCAGCCAGTGTAAATGCAGTGTAAATACTTTTAACTTGACTGTTAGACAACCTTGTCTTTTTCACAGGGAGCTAGTGCGATATAGTGGTTAAGAGTTAAGATTCTAATCTGGAGAACCAGGTTTTATTCCCCACTCCTCCACTTGAAGCCTGCTGGGTGACCTTGGGCCAGTCACAGTTCTCTCAGAACTCTCTCAGCCCCACCTACCTCTCAGAGTATCTGTTATGGGGAGAGGAAAGGAAGGAGATTGAAGGCCGCTTTGAGACTCTGGCTGTGGTTACATAGCAAGCTTATTGTGATGTGAGAGCCAGTTTGGTGTAGTGGTTAAGTGTTCAGACTCTAATTTGGGAGAATCGGGTTTGGTTCCCCACTCCCCCACTTGCATCTGCTGATGTGACCTTGGGTCAGTCACAAGCTCTGGCACAGCTGTTTTTGAAAAAGAACAGTTTGTATTAGAGCTCTCTCAGCCCCACCTACCTCACAGTGTGTCTGTTGTGGGGAGGGGAAGGGAAAGGAGTTTGTAAGCTGCTCTGAGACTCCTTTGGGTAGTGAAGGGCAGGGTATAAATCCAATATCTTCTCTTCTTCTTCTTGTTCCCACTATAGATTTGATCGGGAATATTTTATTTTGGGTTGGGATGATCACACATTCCTCCCCGAACCCCAAGCATTGCATGACGAGGCTCCGGGCACCATCAAGATAGCTGCACTGCCACTTGGGCAGCGTGAGTTTTTTTAAAAATTGCTTTGCGCATGTGCATATGCACACAATTGAATTACTGCCTCCACCTGGTCTCGCCATACTCCTTTGTTTTTACAGGTTCCCCCTCCAGATAGTGAACAAAATGAACCCGCAATGTACTACCAAGCGTTGGAGTCTATATCTATGCTTGAACATTTAAACATTGAATTTATTCAGTGCAGGATTGCTCATGCGCACAAAGGCAGAAGCTGGGGGGGTGAAGCCCTCATCGCATGAAGGACAGTCAGACGACCTAATCGCAATCATTGCAAGAGATGGCTGTCCAGATTGCCGAAATTGCAGATTCAAAGCACAAATACCTGGAAAGTACTTGATTTTCCTGGTGTCGGAAGACTCGCTAGGGAACCGGGAGGATTGCACGAGTGAGCCCACTTCGGTGCGGGAGGCAGATGTGGCCATCTGATCAGCAATTTTAAATGCGAGAGAAAACAGCAGTGAAACCCAATCAAAATGACTGTACAACCACGGCCTCTGTAAAGTAGAGCAAAGTGGGGTATAAAAACCAACTCCTCCTCCTCCTCCTCCTTCTTGGCACACCTTTTACTACTGAAGGCTATCATGGGACCAGCATGGAGGAAAACCATGTGGAGAGAGGAGCTGAAGCAAGGAGGGAAATTAGGTGAATGAAAAAACTGGCTGGATCCAACCCATTCTTCTGTCCTTCTGCACAGGTCCTGTGTTCATACATGCTGTAAGCATGTAGGATTTCTCTGCGTGATGTGTGCAGAGCACAGATGACATGGAGGCTGTGCATGCAGGCACTGTGTAAATATTCAGAGGGACTTGAGGAGCTCAAGGGTGGGACCCAGGTGTGACCTCACACTTGCCCCCTGCATTCTTTCTCCTTGCATTGTGCACCTGGCTTCTGCCTGTAGTCTGATCTGTTGTCATACAGCATTTCTGCTTTGCACAGAAGTTTGCTTATTTTTAACACCTTTGGCCAATGCCGGTCCCATCATTTCCACTTTACAGCTGATGAGCTCGGTCTGAACCTCCGCTGAGGCATGAACCTCACTGTCTTTCCTTGCCTACCACGCAGGGCTGTTGTGAGAATGAAGTGGAGGAGAACCTTGCATGTCACTCTGAGCTTCTTTGAGGAAAGCTGGGGCAAAATGCAAGAGAACTGAGGATGAGAGCGTTGCTTGCTGAACACCATTGATAAATAATTGACAAATGTGCTGCTTAAAAGCCTCACAGAACCAAGAGCATTGATCTACCCACTAGCCCGTGTCGCTTATCTGTCTCACTCACCCACCCCCTTCCTGCGATGCCCACAACCTCCTCCACTATAAAGCACAGCATGAGCTAACAAGCTAGTGTGGCTTTTAGTTTTGCATTGTTAGCATATCTGGTCCAGATTCTGCAGGCAGGGCATGCCAGCTTATGCCGGCAGTGGGTCCCACCTGCTGTTGCTTCCTTTTGCAGCTGGTCTCGGCATGGCATTCGCCACTAACCCCCAGCCCTTCTGAATGGAGCCCCTTGTGTGTGTCAATAGCACATCCCTTTATTATTGGCTCCAGAAAATCCACACCCGCCCCTGGCGTTCCCAGGGACTGAGGAAGCGAGGGGCTGTTCAGACACAGAGCCCGCCCTGTGTGCCGCCGCTCCTTCGGCTGTCCCTTGTTTATGCTCTGGGTGGAATGTTGGGTTAAAGTCCCAGAGACACAGATGTCCCGCGGGAAGCAGGGCAGAGGGAGTTTATATTATCTCGGGCTGTTTATGTTCAGACTATGAAAGTCTCTGGTTTGTCTCCAAGCTGCACTCTCGGCAGAGCCAGAGCCTACTCTGGGAATGCTGTGCCAAGACGCCTTGTCTGAAGGAGCGAAAGGGGAGATTGGAGCGTCTTCCCTCAAAAAGAGAGTTTCTGTCCGTCCCCTGGAAAGTAGAGAAAACCTGGCAAGGGGAAGACAAAGCAAGCACGTTAATTTCCCAGTTTACTTTTACATCATGCAGCACTCGGGCCGGCCAACCAAAGTATGGGTTACATCTGTGGCTCCTCTCTGTTTATGGGCCCAAGGCATGGTTGGCAGGCCCAGGATCCAGCCACATTGCTGAAGCTAAGCAGGTCTGGATCTGGTCAGGGCCAAGAGGGGAGAAGAAGAAGAAGAAGAAGAGAAGAAGAGTTTGGATTTATACCCCGCCCTTCACTGCCCAAAGGCGTCTCAGAGCGGCTTACAAACTCCTTTCCCTTCCCCTTCCCACAACAGACACCCTGTGAGGTAGGCGGGGCTGAGAGAACTTCGGACAGAAACTGTCCTTGAGAGAACAGCTGTGCCAGAGCTTGTGACTGACCCAAGGTCACATCAGCAGGTGCAAGTGGAGGAGTGGGGAATCAAACCCGGTTCTCCCAGATAAGAGTCCATGCAGAGAAGAAGAGGAGACTGGATTTATACCCCGCCCTTCACTCAGTCTCAGAGCAGCTTACAGTCTTCTTCTTTCCTCTCCCCACAACAGACACCCTGTGAGGTAGGTTGGGCTGAGAGAGCACTGAGAGAACAGCTCTGAGATAACTTGTGACTGACCCAAAGTCACTCAGCTGGCTGCATGTGGAGGAGTGGGGAATCAAACCCGATTATCCTAACCACTACATCAAACCGGCTCTCTTAGGATCTCCATGTACACTGACTTGGGTTCTTCAGTGGAAGAAAGGCAGGGTCTAAGGAAAATGAATAAATACAAAATTCCATTCCTGAGAACTAAGGACCAAACTAAATTATGGACTGGGCCTGTATGCAGTAGGACAGACAGATCAAGAATAAGACACAGCATATAAATCCACCAGTTCCTGATTCTGGTACAACAGCCACTGACATAACAGCACAAAGCCCACCTGTCTGTGTATTCCAGAGAGCCATTAAGGACTTGAATCCTGACCCTCAGAATTAAATCTTTTGTTTTTAGGGTACCAGAGTGCCACAAGAATATCATCTGACAAACTGTGCATGCACACGAAAGCTCACACCTTGTATAAAAATGTGTTGGTCTTAAAGGTGCCCCAAGACTCTAACTTTGTTCTACGGCTTCAGGCCAACATGGCCGCTCACTTTGATCTACTAGAACATCCAGTCGGTGATTATCAAGGAAGGTGATATCAAAATTGTAATACAGAGATAACTGGAACCCTCAGTTCTGTTTGGGAGTCAGAACAGAAACCAGAACAAAGGATTGGGTATAAATCCAACTCTTCTTCATCTGCTTCTTGTTTCCACCCTTTGGTAGATGAAACCCATCAGACCTACTCTTGTCTTCTAGATCAGCAGAGAACGAGTCTTGGATGGCCCTTCTAGTGTTTGAAGAGTTCCCTGCAGTCGTCTGTTCTCCTGGCTAAATATGCCCAGGCCCTTTGACCTTATCTCATAGGAACTGTCTTCCAGGCCATCTTGGTTGCCCTTCCCTGTACCTGTTCCAATCTGCCTACAGTCTCCTTGAAGTGAGGCACTCAGAGCTATATAAAGTACCCAAAATGAGGTTTGGTTAGCTCAGCATAGAGGGGAAGGGCTGCCCTCTCCCTGCAAGGGGGGTGGAGAGGGGGGAGGTGACCAGGAACTGTGGCTGCCTTGTCATGTCTAGTTTACGTAAACCAGGGGTGGCCAAACTGTGGCTTGGGGCTCTTTCACATATATTGTGTGGCTCCCAGCAGGGCGGCTGAAGAAGCTAAGTATCATTAGCAAACAAATATCATTGGAAAAATAAATATCAATATCAATATCTGCTTTTATCACTTTTGTTATTATTTTTGGCAGTCTTGTTTAATGTTAATAAAAAGTAAATTTGCATATTTACCAGTAAAAATGTGTAATATTTGTTCATGTCTTGCGGCTCTCAAACATCTGATGTTTATTCTGTGTGGCTCTTACATCAAGCAAGTGTGGCCACCCCGAATTAAACTCTTCTCAGGTGAGCAGGAGCTGTCCTTTCAGCACCATTTCCCACCTGGCCACCAGCAGTGTTTGTTAAAGCTGCTGAAAATCACCTGGTGGCAGACCTTGCCATTAGCTCTGTGCTGCTAAATCAGATTGTACTAGTCTCTGCACTTCCTCCCAACTTGCATGTCCCAGCAGAGGCCCTTTATGTCTGCTGGGTCCAGCACAAGGGAATAAATAACAGATAAGACATTTGAAATGAGAACATTCAGAAAGGAGTGGCACAGCATTTCAACCTGTATGGATTGCATTGTGTCTGTAGAGTTGGTCACTATAAAGTATGATCCTGCCAGTAGTTATCAAGAAAGGTTCTTTCAACCCTCTGGGCGTGGATTGGTGGGATTATTAATACCACCCACCCAAGAATTCAGGAAATGCAGCCCTTCCAAATATCTTTACCACAACCTTGTGAGGTTGGTTAAGCTGAGGCACAATGACTGACTCTCTGTACCTCATAAACTTTGTGACTGAGTAGGGATTTGAACCCAGGTCACTCCAGCCCAAATTGAACATTCTAGCTGCTATGAGGCAGTGTGGTGTAGTGGTTAAAGTGCTGAACTAGGATTTGGGAGACCCTGAATTGACCCCCCCCACTCTTCCATGGAAGCCTGCTAGGTGACTTTGGCCAGGCCCAAGTCCCCCCCTCTCTCTCAGCCTAGTCTGTTTCACAGGATCCTTATTGGATAAAAAGGATTGGATAAAAAGAAGGGAGAACTTATGTTGTAAGCTGCTTTGGGTTCCCACTGGGAAAAAAGCAGGGTGTTACTAAGTAAGCCAACATAGTGTAGAGGTTAGAGTGTCCATCTAGGGTTGGGGAAACCCAGGTTCAAATCCCACCTCTGCCATGGGAGCTCACTGGATGATCTTGGGCCAGTCACAATACTCTCAGCCCAAGCTACCTACAGGGTTATTGTGAGGATAAAATGGAGGAGAGGAGAAAGGAGGGATATAAATGCAGTAAATAAACACCATACTGGCTTTCCAAGGATGGTGACTGGAATGTCCTATGAACGCATTAAAGTAGCCCATGTGCCTAGCTCCGTACTGTCTACTTTTGACAGGCAGCAACTCTCCAGGGCTTCAGGCAGAGAAAGGCCTTTCTCAACAACTTCTCTCAGAGATCCTCCTAAGCAGAAGTGTCAGGGACTGCTGGGACCTTCTACATGCACAGCAGGTGCTCTACCACTGGGCCACCATGCCTCTCCATGTGCTGGCTAATGGCCTCTGTTCCTTTGTACTGACACTGCACATTTATACACATTTATAACTACTCACTAAGGCTTGCCTCTGAGAATGTATGCTGCAATAAATCAGTTAATAATCTGTCTGGGGGCTCTTGCCTTTCTTTTTCTGCTGCAACCGACTGACTGATGCAGCTGCTCTTTGAGAACTGAGAGCAACATCTGTGATCTCCAGGCCTTTGTGCAGCTCCATCCTGCTGTAATCACTTTACAACATGCTGTGGAATCAATTGGGAATTTGTTATTGACAATTCAGAAGTTTTTGAAGTATCTGGGGGTAAGATTAACAAACAGAAATCTGAGCCCCAAGTGGTCAGTATTGCCCCGATTGTAACGCCAGGACATTTCGGAAGACTAAAATGGACTAAAATGAAGCCATTTAGGAAGGAGTCTCTTGGCTCATTCCTCTTGGTCAAGTAACATAAATTGTGAATATGTTGACTGGTAAATTTTAAGGGGAAGAGCCAAATTCTGGGGGTCAGCTTCTGTTGACATGGTCCGTGACATCAGAATGTTGTGATGGAAACTTTCAGGCGTGCATTTTTGTCCTGAAAATGGTAGCAGGGGAAATGGCAACTGTGAGGAAGCACAGATGTGAATTGGACATTTGAAATTGTGCACTTTCCCATCCAGACAACTTGCAAACACATTAGGACTAAGTTCTTACTAGAAAGACCATACCAAACCAAGTTTGAGACTGCACCTAGGATGGGGGACAACCAGGAAAAGAACAATTAGAGATTGAGGTCTTGCAAATGATCCAAACAAACGACCCCCCCCCCCTAAAAAAAAACCCTACTGCAAATTGGGAAGTTGAGTCAGGGGAAAAAAACCTTCATATGGATGCAGCTCTTGTTTGCAGTTGGAATTTAGCAGTTTGGGAGTTAAATTAACTCATGGGTTGGATGTTATTGAACAGGTCATGGGATTTTATTGAACAGTATTTAGGATCAGAGGACTCTGTGGCCATATGGAGGTCTCTTAGGAACACCATATACATCATTTTGAGAAGATTTTTATACTCGGCTCTTCACAACCCGAAGGAGTCTCGGAATGGCTTACAATCACCTTCCCTTCCTCTCCCCACAACAGACACCCTGTGAGGTGGGTGGGGCTGAGGGAGCTCTGAGAGAACGGTGACTGGCCCAAGGTCACCCAGCAGGCTCCATGTGGAGGAGTGGGGAATCAAACCCGGTTCTCCAGGTTAGAGTCCACGACTCTTAACCACTGCACCAAGCTGGAAGAAAGGCAGTATAGAACTGTCATAAATAAAACCCCAGGTTTCATGTGTATGAAATTTTCAGGGAATTTTCAGCACTGGGTATATCAATAAGAACATTATTATCTGTGTTTATTGTCAGTGGTAGCTTTGTATTCCTGTGAACAGGCTGCAGAAAGGATGGGAGCATGTTGTCCTCTCATCTTTCTGTTTCTTCCAGCAATGATGTCTTTGGGACCAGAAATTCAGGAGCAACTGTTGTTTTGAGGGTGGCTGACAGACTGAGGGAATCAAATAGAAGCCACAAGGATAAGAAAGGGCTTTTAAGCAAAGCTGGGTGAGGCGATCTTATATTTCTGATGACCGGATGATGCATACAAGGAAGAACAGGGGGGAAAGATTTAGTTTATATGTCTGAAGAAACATGGATGTTGTAAACAGAAATCCATTAAATGGAAAATGATGCCTAACATGCCATGAGAAGTTCATGGGGATTCTTACTGTTTTCCTGTTTTAAAAAATGAAACAGAAAAATCAACGTAGAATGCATGACTGGTTTTGTAGGCCTCAGCAGCAAGTGGTGGTGGTAAAGGCTGACGGGATTAGAAGGCAGAAGGGAAAAGTGCCATGAGGACTTCCTGTAGGAACCTGCTTTGTCTGAAGGAAGATTGGTAGGGACTCATAACAGGTCCTTTCCTGCTTCTGTCCCCTAATTATATCATTCATGGGTTAAGGTTGACCCTGCCTCTGCAGGGCTTCTTAAGAAATCCAAGGACCCTGCTTTGAACTGGCCAACAGATGATTGTTGGTACCATGTCTTCTTTCTTTATGCTTTCCATGATGTTTTCTATGGTTTTATGATGCTGTTTTCATGCTTTAAAGATGCTGTTTAATTGTCTTTTAAATTGTCTTGGTCTTTTATGTATGTCACGAACCATCTTGGAGGCTGTTAAATAAGGTCAAAAAGCAGTGTAGGAATGAACTAAAAGCAGACTCTTAAGCGGAGTTACATCCTGTTAAGTCCGTTGTCATCAGTGGGCTTGAAAGGGTGTAGCTACATTGCACTATACATAAAACAGAGTGGAATGGAATGTCTCTGGGCAAGGAGGGCAGGCTTAGTGGTTACTTCTTGCCTGGAGACATTCTCTTTTGCACTCTCGGGCTCCCGCTAGAACTGTCTGCAGTTGGTTGATTCCAAGAGACCATTAGGTCCCAAGGGGGTAGTGAATTCAGAACTCTGTGTTTCAGATGCCAGTGTCCAGGGCTGGACTCAGACCAGAGAATCCCAGGGTCATCATCCCTCACCCATGATGATCACTGGGCCACCTCACACCAGTGATTCCCAGTGTGTTGCCCAAGGGTACTATATTGGCTGTTGGTGTGCTTTCTGGTGCCCGCTTCCTTCGTTCCAAAAGCACAGTAGCCCCAGAGCAGAGAGCTACTCTTGGCTTTCCTTCATGTCTTTGAAGCAAAGTCCAGATCCAGAAGATTGATGAAAGTGTCCTCATTTTACAGGTGACTAACGTGCTTCTTTGCAGAGGAGAGGCAAGAAGGCAATGACCCACTGGGGTGTGAGTGACTGTTTCCTATGGTGGGAGGTCTGGGTTCTGTTTCATTTGACAAAAACAGAATACACAGAAAGGAGATGCTAAAGCATCAAATTGCAATCCAGCACTGAATAGCATTCAGAAAGCTTCAGAGGGGCTGTGGCAAGTGGCGGAGCATCTGCTTTGCGTGCCAAAGGTCCCAGGATCAGTCCCCAGCACCTGCAGTTCAAAGGATCAGATACACAAGACCACTGCCTGGAGCTGCTGCCAGTCAGAATAGACAATACTGATCTTGACAGACTAATAGTCTGACTCAGTCGGTTTCGTGTGGGTATTTCTGAAGAGCAGAGTCTTGTGCCCTTTAGAGAAATGTAAAACTGGTTGGCCACTGTGTGAGACAGGATGCTGGACTAGATGGACCACTGGTCTGATCCAGCGTGGCTGTTCTTAGTGGTCTGATGTTCTTAAAAGCAACACTGCCTCCTTTGTTTTCTCTGGCAAAATATTCTAGAGGGTCGAGGCCACAGCCCAGAAGGTCCTGATGGTCCCACCTAATGGAGTGGAATCACCCCACTAATGTGAGACATTTAAAAGGCCAAGCATGAGAATTCATACATAAGGCTACTTATTGCTAGCAGATGTGAGATCCCGACATTTTATGTTGGGGAGGGGGGAAAGCAGAGCATGTTGAGCAGTGTGGATCCCACTTGACAACTGATGCTTGGGAATGTCCCTTTCTTGGGTATGGAGGCTTCCCTGTTGGAAGGGCAGCCCAATAAAATAAATCAACCTGGGCCTCAGGACCTCAGGAGAGCCCCAGGGGCTGCTGAGTTCTAGAGGACCACCAAGAAGCTGATTACAGAGTGGGTAGCAATCGGCCTTTTGCTGGTCTCTAAACTGGGGTCCTATTTTATTTGAGGGCTTCTTCTAGGTGACTCAGCTCTTTCCTGAGCCCAGCTTTGCTCCTTAGAGACTGGTAACCTTGCTTGTAAAAGCCATCTGCTGTGAGAAAGGGCTCTTTTGCTGGCTGCTGCAGCTGGGGCAAGTCAATAAGAGGCAGCCCTCCCCAGGAGACAAAGGAGGCCTTCAACTAGGAGAAGTCCCACCATGCAACTGCAGGCAGGAGCAAGGTGAGAGGGGAGGCCTTTTATTGTCTCAAAGGAAATGAGTCTCGCTCTGTGGAAAACAGGCTGGGCTTTGTTCTGGGCAGCTCTGTGTGGCTTCTTGTGGAGTGTGTGTGCCTTGTTGGGTCTTGCTGCGTATGTGGCCAAGAAATGGGGTCTTCTGTGCAGCTGGATCTTTTGTGGAGAGAGGAACAGCTTTGTCCCTCCCCAGCAGTTCTCAAGACAGAACTCAACCCTTGTTTGAAACGTGGGCTGTTTCCACCCAAGAATTCTACATGTAGCTCTTGCTGCCGCTGCCAATGCAGAGGCATTCAGAGTGGCAACAGAACATCTGCAAGGCTGTTTGCCCTGCCTCAGCCCCCCATTTATTAAAAACAGTGCAATAACCATATAACAATCTGTTGCCTGGATCTGCTAATTCCTTTGAGTCATCAGATTCCAGTTTTTCGAATGTAAGGCTGTAGCCCTTTTCACTGCAACAAAAAGGACTAGAGACTTACTTGTTTTTTTTAAAAAATGAGAGCTTTGAATTCAGAGGATCTAGAAGAACATGACAATAGTTTGTTACAGTGTTCCTGCTCTGTAGCCACCTAGGGACTGCCAATTAAAAAAAAAAGTTTAAAAAGCCCTCTGGTAGTGCAGGGAAAAATAGGAGCTGTAGATATGGGAAAATGGCACCTAAGTGGACAGGACTTGAAAAAATGTTCACCTTCCAATGCACATGGCATGCAAAGGTGGTCTGACTGCAGTCTTTCCCAAAAGACTTTATCAAACCAAGTTTGGAAGAGATCACATTAGGACCAAACGGGATGTGACATCTGTCACAAGTCCTCTTCGGGTTCCTTGGCACATTTGTAAGATGTTACACTGGAGAACTGACATTCCCAAATGCTCTGGGAACTTAGGAGTGCAACACAGAAGGAGGAGGCGATTCAACCTTCCCCTGCTCTATTTTCCTGAGCTGAAATGACTACAGGGGTCATATTTGCCCCACTGTGTGCACACGCCCCCGGCAGCCCTTTCAGCTCAAGAAAACAGAGCAGGGAGGAAGGCTGAAGCCCCTGCTCCCTCCCTCCCTCCCACCCTGGCCGTGGTCTGGAGCTTCATCTAGCACAGTAGGAAATGGACTGGGATAGACTATTTCTCCCATTAGGCTCCATTGGCATGTTACTTGTGAACCCAGCATAGTCAGGTGCTAAACATAATTGCATCACCATCCTGTTTTAGGACCCTCCCTTTCAGACATGCTGTAAGTATGAAGGGGGTTATGGGTGCCATTGTCCAAATTCAGTATTTACTAAGGGCGAAAATGAGCACGGAAGCATGGCTGTGCAGGAAACACATAAAGGTGAGGGACAAAAGAGAAATGAAGGAGGACAAAGAGTGAAATTTTGCAAGGAACTGTAAACTCTGGTTATTTATTCAGCAACTTTCTGGAGCATATGTGTGTATGTGTGTGTGCGCGTGCACACACACATACATAAATATATTGTAAAGCTAATTTAGTTTCAGAGGGTAGCCATGTTGATCTGCAGTAGAACAGTTTGATTTGAGACCAGCAGATTTTCAGAGTGTAAACTTCCAAAAGTCAAAGCTCCCTTTCCTTACAACATTCTTCCCACTTTCTGACTGGGATAAAAAGACTCAGATCTCCATTCCTACTCATGGCTGATGAAGGAAGATTTGACTCTCAAAAGTTCATACGCTGAGCATCTTGTTGGTCTCTAAAGTGCCTGCTGGACTCAAGTCTAACTGTAAAGGTAATGTAAACAGTCAGAGACAGTCCCTCCTGACACTACCATGGACACTCAGGTTGCCAGAAAAAAATCCCAAGTATACATCTTCCTGTAGGCCAGTTGTCCAAATTCTGTAGTTGCCAGGAGCAGACAAAAAGGCAATGCAACATGGGATATGCTTGATTTGCAAAATCCGCCATTATGCAAAGGAGCAAGCCCAGACTGGGGGAATGGGGATATGACCCTCCCATCCCTCACCCCTAGGGAATGAGCATAAATCCCCGTGTGTGTGAATTAATACATTCGGCTGACTTCGGTCTTGTTAATAGAGAGCTGATGAGCAGACGGCCAAGTCAGATCAAAGGCCTGCAGCAGGATGCCGTGTTTACTGACCCAGAGGATCAATGCTCCCTCTAAACTGTGGAGTCTTTTGAACAAAAATTCTACTCTGTGAGCTACTGGCATTAAAGTTGTGAGCAAGCAACTTGGCCACTGCATAAATTAGTTTGCTCTGGAGCTAAGGCAAAAATGTGTGAGCCAGAGGCTAAAAACTGTGATCTAGCTCACACCAACTCAGCTTAGAGGGAACATTGCAGAGGATAGATCTGGGTAGTCCTCAAGAGCTTAGGGGAGGTGGCAGCTTCTTTGAGTCTGACTCCGGAGCCTTGTGCCACGTGTTAAGAACCTGCAGCCTAGGACAAGAGGTTTCCAAAAGGGAAACAGCTCTGCAGCAGAGCAGGATCTGAGTCCAGGAGCGCCTCAGAGACCAACTAAATTTTCCAGGATAGAAGCTTTTGAAGAGTCACAGCTGACTTCTTCAAATATTATCGTATCAGGTGAAGTGAGCTTTGACGAACTCTTCCACCCTGCAGAATTTAGTCGTTCTCTTAAGATGCTACTGGACTGAAATTTTGTTCTGCTAGTACAAACTAACGTGGCTACCCAGTTGAAGCTACGTTCTGTGGCAGTGTTCCTTGATGCAGATGGAAGAACTAAGCACAATCCTGTCAAGATCTGGAGTTTTTGTTCTGCAGAGCGAGTCCAGCTTCTTCTTGCCCTTACAAGGCAAATATAAACTAGCCAGTTTGGCCGTTTCACTCATGTTTCATGGTCCCCCTCCCGTATCACAGAGCAGAGCTGGCGCTTTAATGGGAACAGCTGCCTGTCTCATTGACAGATGTTGTGGCTTTTTAGACAAGAATGGGTCTCGGTTTAATGACGTTTTGTGTTGCCGGCCGAATACACAGAACTGTGCACTTCCGTTCATCCACACATGTTGCCGATCATCGCTTTCACAGCATCGTGCAGCTGCGGCGATCCAAAGGGCGATGTGCTGCAGCTGTTTGACAGGAGTCAGGGAAGGAAACAAAGAGGGACAGTGCAGAAAGGAGGGAGAAACCATATTTGGTTACAGGTGGGGATCCGGGGACCCAACTGCAAACAGCTCAGACCTTCCCAATAGAATTGTCACCCTGTGAGTTGTCGCCACTTGGATATTACTTTTGTCCAGTTTATTTCTTGCATTAGTATTGTGTCTTTCTTCCATCGTGGAACTCAAGGAGGTTTTTGTAGGATTCCCAGGAGGTCTTCCTACCAGATTTAGATGTGCTTTGCTTCAGCAAGGTTCCTGGATCGTGTGCCCTCCAACCATATCTTGAGAGAGAACCTGCTTTTACTGGAACATGCCAAGCCGCCTTACACCAAGGCATCATTGTCTACTCTGACTAGTAACATTCTCTCTAAATCTTCCCCAACACTTGCTACTTGAGACAGCATGAAATTAACTTGGTGGCACTCAATGCCACAGGATGTCATGGCGGCCATTAGGTTAGATGGCTTTAAGAGGGGAGGATTAGAGACATTCGTGGCGGATCAGGTCCAGTGATGGTTATTAACCTTGAAAGCTAAGTGGAACCTCCACGTTCAGGGGCTGTGTACAATTAAATACTAATTCCTAAGGAGTCAGCAGCAGGGTTGGATTATTGGGTTGGATTTATTGGGTTGGATCCAGCCAGATTTTTCACTCATTCACCTCCCTGTTACAGCTTCCATTTCATGTGGCTTTTGTCTTTGTAGGTGCCATGATCCCAAGCATAGCCTTCTTTGAGTGGTCAGAGGGGATCCCACCTTCCTTTTTCATTGGCTGAAAAGGTGGTTGGGCCCCCAATCCAGTCACATGAACACACACGAAGCTGCCTTATACTGAATCAGACCATTGGTCCATCTAGGTCAGTATTGTCTAGTCAGACTGGCAGCAGCTCTGCAGGGTGTCAGGCAGAGGTCTTTCCCATCACCTACTGCCTGGTCCTTAACTGGATGTGTTGGGGACTGAACCTGGGGCCTTCTGCATGCCAAAGCAGATGCTGTGCCACTGAGCCACTGCCCTTCCCCTGTCCCTTCTTGCCATGTCTTCTGTAGTTCGTTCAGCCTCTGTGGGAAGCAGAATGCTATTTGTTTGCAAGGAGTTTTTATAAGAAGGGAGCATTAAAAATGAGACTCTTCTACTTCAGCGTGGTATACTAGTTAAAGTATATGACTAGGATCTGGGAGACCCAGGTTCGAATCCCCACTCTACCATGGAAGCTTGCTGGGTAACCTTTGGCCAGGCTCAACTACCTCACACGTTTGTTGTGAGGCTAAAATGGAGAAGGGGAGAATATTGTAAGCCACTTTGGGTTGAAAAGTGAGGTACACATTAAGTAAATAATGGTGTAAATACTTGCAATCTGAAGTGCTACAGCCCATTCAAACAACTTTTTCTCCCTCTCCCCAAAAAACCAAACCTTGGGGCAGCCAATAAAATTGGTGATCAATTCAAGGTGGAGAGAGATGCTGGGGATTGAACCTGGGACCTTCTGCATGCACAGTAGAAGCTCTTCCACTGAGCCATAGTCCTTCCCCTTATGGCAAAGTGGAAGACAAAGTAGACAGAGAGAACTTTTTCTACCTCTCCCCAAAAAAACAAAACTTGGGGTAGCCAATAAATTCGTGATCAGTTCAGGGTGGAGAGTGGATAGAGAGAGATTCAGAGAGTGCGTGTTGCTCTCATGGAGGTCAGAGAGAGAGAGAGCACACAAAGACAGGAAGAGAAGGAAGCAGCAGGAAAGAAGGAAATTCCCTGAGAACAGCAATTTGGGTAAACAGTAGCAGTAGCAGAACCGACAAGAGGAAGGATAGAGAGGAAACTATGGCCCCTTTCACATTACCATTCTAATCTGGATGTTATCTGTTGTTGACCCAGTTCCGAGTAAAGCAATACAGGGATGGTAGTTTCATACAGCAAACTTCATCCCGTTCATGAGCCGTCTCTGAAGTGCTATGGCCATTTCAAACTGTGCTGCTTCCCCCCGCTTTTTACCACACAATCTTTCTCACTCTTCCCCCCCAAAAAAACATTCTAAGTTGAGTGCTATAGCACTAAAGCAGTATAGTCCCTCGATGATGCCAATGCATCCTAATGGTGCTGCTGTAACACTGATATGCTATAT
This sequence comes from Gekko gecko, assembly GCA_029375565.1. Classification (NCBI taxonomy): domain Eukaryota; kingdom Metazoa; phylum Chordata; class Lepidosauria; order Squamata; family Gekkonidae; genus Gekko; species Gekko gecko. The sequence goes on along the minus strand of JAPDNY010000013.1, from coordinate 48,540,553 downwards.
TGGTTTAGTGTTATAGCACTCAGCTTAGAATGTTTTGGGGGGAAGGGTGAGGAAGATTGTGTGGTGAAAAAGGGTGAGGGGGGAGCAGCATTGTAGGGAGTGCGATGGACATTTTAAACAGCACACTACATTTGATTCAGAAGCACAATGAAGAGGTGAAAATGGAAGAAAGCAGTTTCCCTCAAAAATGGCTCAACCCCACTTTGTCAACTGGACGCAAGCGGCTTTGTATGAACAGGTAAATAAAACCGATTTGTAGCTGGTTGCTAAAACAATTGTTTCTAAACTGACACAAAAAATCCATTAGCAACCTGCTACTAAAATGGATTCCAACCATTAGCAACCTGCTACCAAAACAGATCACAAGGCTACCTGAAAGGGGCCTGACTTATGCACCTTTTAGCGCTACTGCCCCCTCTGGAGTACTAATCTGCTTGGTGCAAAGAGATGTTCCACAGTCTTTCACTTCCAACACCTGCAGGTAAACCCTGGGGCACAATTCTTTCCCTTGAATCCCAAAGACCAGCTCAACTCAGACATCTTTATGGTGCCATAAGAGTCCTCTTCGTTCATACATAACAGGATTCTCATCCCAATATTTGTGGTCCAAGACCACTCCTGAAACCTGAATGTACACTTCTCAGATTGTGGACTTGGAGTCTAGGGTGGCACCCTTACAGGCACACAGCCCCTTTCTGTTCCGAGGTACTCAGACTCAAGTGTGGCAGAAGGAAGTCAGCAGTGGAAACGGTGATTGCAGGGTGGCTCGTGCCGATTCCTCGCGTTTCCTGCTGCTTCCTATGTTTTGTCTTGCTTCTTATCTCTCTGCGATTGGAAAGCAGCCTCCTGACAATGGCGACTGCCAGCCATTCCAAGCTGTCAAATGCCTCTGTCCATGCTCTTTCCATGTCTCTTCGTTCATTAATTCTCTGGGATCAAATCAGAGGAGATGAACCTTCCATACCATCCTTGCAGGCTCCAAGTAAGGTTGCCAGCTCCAGCTTGGAAATTTCTGGAGATTTAGGGGTGATACCTGGGGAGGGCAGAGACTGAGGAGAGGAGGGTTGTCAGTGGTGAAGTAGTGCCATGGAGCCCTCCCTCCAAAGCTGCCCCCCCCCAAGGTAACTGATCTTTGAGGTCTGGAGACTGGTTGTAATTTTGGAAGGACTTCAGGCCTCGCCTGGAGATTGGCAACCCGAGAGCCTGTTTTGGAGCCTAACACCAGCAGGAGGGGTGGTTCCTGCCATTTTGGACCCAGGTGGCAGCGGGATACCTCCTTCACGTTAATTAAATTAATTATTGAATGGCATTGTATGTGGAGTAGCCAGGAGATCCCTAAGATTGTCTGGCAGCTAGAAGTCTTAGCTCTTTTAGTAGGATAGGGAAGTTGACAACCCTAGGACAGGAATAGCCCAAGCAAGCTAGGGACACAGGTTTTGCATTTTAAAAACCATGGTCAGAAGAAGAGAGTGAGGAAAAGGACAGCCTGTGGAGGAAGCGAGTGAAGCAAAAGTGCTGTCCCATTGGCCTGGTTCCTCAAGCGGTTGCTTGTCCAATGACCCAGTATTGTGAGGAAAGTGCATTAGGCACTAATCCTTTGTTACTGCTAAACAGATGGGGGGGTAGGGAAGGGAAGGGAATTTGCAGAATGTCCTATGACATGAGTGGAAATGGTCAAAGGGAAAAAGAAATTAGGGGGTCGCGAAGTGGGACGGAAAGCTTTTGGGAGAGAAAGAGGGGCACAGTGCACCAAACCACCCTGAGCCTGCCTCGCGGGGAGGGCGGGGTATAAATCTCATAATAAATAAATAAATAAATAAATAAACCTCTGTCTGGATAGCTTACTTATTGGCAACTCCAGAGCTTCTGTATGCTCACCTGATCTTATCTTAGGGTTGGCATGCCAGTCAGTTGCCTGGGCATATATTACATTTATAGAACCATGCCTAACATTGTTAAAAGTTATCAATAATTAGTAATTGTTCAATTTAATTGCATTTTTTAAAGTTCTTTGCTTCACAATAACAGGTGACTAACTTTTAAAAAAAGTGGTGTTAAGTATCAGATTTGGTGGTTATCAGTGCAACTAAGCAAAGTTACACCCTTCTAAATCTATGGAAGACCATTTAGGATTGCGAAATCTTGCTCCATTGTGAACGATGACTGCTGTCACTTGCCATCAATTTCTTGCTGTTTTTGTGGTTGTTGTAGTAAAGTTAATGCTCTAAAATGTTTGACCAGTCAATTGACACAGTCTGTTTTTGAGCAACCAAATGGCCAACCCTACTGTGCCTCAGATTTGACATCTTTGTACATAGACTTGAGGGCTAGAAACTTAAGCTGTGAAAAATGATATTCCCAGGAAGTCAAGCTGTACATTAGCCTGTCCAGGTGTATGAAATATATGCAACCCTACCTGCGGTGTTCATTTCTACTATACCCTTGAGTGGCAGTAAAAATCGGTGAACATCGTAAGAAATGTACAAGTGGGGACCCACAAGAAACTTGTGGGATTGGCTATCCCATTCCCCCCACTTTGCTTCCTCCTCTCTCCCCAAATTTGAGTGTTGGCAACTCAGATAAGTAATCTGAACATGCGTAAATATAACAGTACTCTTTTTAGGGGGGTTAAACCTCCCAATGTAATGTTTACAACTTTTAGGATTTGTATGCAAACCCCAATTTTTGGGGTAAACTCTCCTTTCTCTCAGCATGGCCTCAATCCATGGATTTAGATATCCACAGATTTGGCCATATTTGATATATATAGTTTTATTGCTGCAGGCTTAGAATCACAGAATCATAAAATCATAGAGTTGGAAGGGACCTCCAGGGTCATTTAGTCCAGCCCCCTGCACAATGCAGGAAATTCACAAATACCTCCTCTCCACACCCCCAGTGACCCCTGTTCCATGCCCAGAAGATGACAAAAAACCTCTAGGATCCCCAGGCAAACTGGCCTGGAGAAAAATTGCTTCCTTACCCCAAAGTGGCGATCAGCATTTCCCTGGGCGTGTAAGAAAGGGCCACAAGAACTAAGCTCTGATGCAGCCCTTCCTGCCCTCCCTCTCATGATCTGCCTAAGTTCACAGAATCAGCATTGCTATCAGATGGCTTGAGTCATTTTACTGTAGACAAGTCTCATTTTAGTTACAGAATTTAGTACCTCTAGGGCCTAGCAGTTGTCTCTCACCTATCAGTGCCTGGCCCTGACTCAGACCAAGGTCTTCTTCTGTCCTTCCTTTTGTCCGTGGCTGATATGGAGCAACAGAAGTGCAGGCACCAAAGGGTTATCTGCCCCCTACACCACACCCTCCTCAAGTTGACATCTTCCTGTTTCCTTAGAGACTCTTCCTCTGCTTCCTATAGTGGGTGATTAATGTTCTTAAAGTCTTGTTCCTCTGTGGCAGCAAGCCAGCAATGACTGAGAAGGCGCCCCGTGTCTAGCCCTGAGAGAAAGCATCTCTTTGCTGCCCAAGGTCAGTTTGGACCACAGATAAAGTCTGTGTACCCTTTGACTGTCCCCATTTACCAGGGACAGCCTGTTCCCTCATCTCTCTCCCTGGGGAGCCAGTGTCCCTGTTTTACCTTTTGGAGATGCCAATTAAACATTTTGTTGGTCTGGACATGGCACACATGTGCAGTGGAATTCCTTGGGTTTCAGCCCCCCTCCCCAATCTCTAGATCTGAGGGTGGATATGTCTTGAGTCCAGTGCACACGGACAGAAAACGCCCACCCACTGCTTCCTTTCCGCTTCCTCCCCATCCCCATAGCTGCCAGATCCAGATAGTAAATATTGTTGAATGCATTTGAATTGCTCTAAAAAGTCTGTTAAGCATTCTGAAGATCGGGAGGGGGGGCTGCTGCAGTCAAAGAATGGGGAGTGAAGAGCCTCTAGCCAGGAGGTTTGTGAGTCAAATTATATATTCTTAATATCCAGTCATTGATCTCCCAACATTTTTTTAAACAATAAAATGCAGCAGTGTGTGTGTGTGTGTGTGTGTGTGTGTTGGGGCAGGGGTTAGAAATCTCCCCTTCCTAATCTGCTGTTAACTGCAGGGCCAAGGAAAGACAAGGACAAGATGAGTTCTTTCTCAGTTTGGAAGGGGGCCATTTCTATTGGAAGATGGTGTTAAGTCTGAAGAGGGTTTTTTTTAATACTCTCCAGTGCCCTGGCTGGGATCCAGCTTCCCACCCCGCAGCTGCTGTTTTAACATTAAATAAAATGGTAAGCAATCGCTGCTTACATGCTATAGCAGTTAGACTAGGACCAGAGAGACCTGGCTTCAAATCCCCCACTTTGCCATGAAGTGCTCTCCCCCTCCCCCTCTCTCTCTCTCTCTCTCACACACACACACACACACACACACACACACACACACACACACACACACCCCTCTATCTACATAGGGTTGTTGTGAGGATAAAATGAGAGAAAGAAAAACCATGTATGCTCCCCTGAATTCTAATTGATGAAAAACTGGAGATGTGTGAGATTGCTCAGATCTGTTCTCCAGAATTTTATTCTTATGAGCATAAGATAAAGATAAAATAAAGTGGCTTGAAGACTGATTCGTCAAGCCGTCATCTGCACAATCCTTCACCAGTATCTTCCTCAATTCCCTGAAGCAACTTAACAGAAGTAGAGAAGAGGGCTCTGATTTGGGGGAATGTGAGGACTTGGTATTTGACACATTAGTAGGAGAAGTTGAATGTCGGGTTCAATGCATTTGTTTATTAGCTGGGGCCAGCGTTGTGAGCCAACCTGGGGCGCCATTCATAGGGAGAAAAGCGTGGTAAGAGTGTTTTCTTTAAAAGGTGTCCTCCTTTGAAAGGAAACTACAGATCAAACCTGAAAACTGCCAAAGGCTCAAGAGTCAATTTGCGTGGAACTGCCAGAAGTTCTGTGCTTGGAGCTCCCTAGGGATGTGAAAAAAAAAAAAATCAGCCCGATTTGGTTCGGCCGAATCTGGTCGAATCTGATTCAGCTGGCCAAATAATATCCCAATGCCACTTTTGGCTATTTAAGTCGATTCGGGGCTCATTCAGCCAGCCGAGTCAGATTTGGCCGGGGATAGAGCAGGGAGGCATTTAAATGCCTCCCTGTGGTTTCCCTGGGGCCGGGGCCACTTTTTGGGCCGCGGCTGAACTGCCGCTGAATTTCGGTGGCGGCTTTTGGCTGCAGGCCAAATCAGATTAGAGAATCTGATTTGGCTCACGGCTGCCTGAAAGGGCTCTAGAGTCAATGTGCTGTAGTAGGGACTTGCTGATTTTAAAAAGCCACCAGTGACAGGGGGAGGAAATGGCTGCCATGTGGGTGGGAAAATCTGGACTTTGCCACCCCACCCACACGCCAGCCTTCCCAGCTTTACTGCAATCTTTCCCAAAACACTGAAGCAAAGCACGTTTGATAAAGACTGGAGAAAAGGTGGTGAAATCCTCAGAGGTGCTCAAATGCACCACAAATCTATGAAGCAGGGGGGAAAGACCCACTTCCCAGCAACACTAAATCTGGGGCAGCTAACCTGTGCCTCCTTCAGCCTACCCGCCTCATACAATTTTCACTGTGATAAATAGAGGAGGAGAGAACACACTGCCCCAAACTGCTTGGAGGAAGGGTAGGTTAAAATGCCCTAAATAAATGAACATACAAACAGGCTGCATATGTGGAACCTTCATATCTCCCCCAATGAGGCAGATTTGACAACGAGAGAGAGACTGGCACAGGGGCACATAGGGATTCGAACCCAGATCTCTCAGACCCCAGTCCAGTCCACAACATCATCATGACTCTCAGTTCTGTTCACTTGCTTCAGATTGCAAGGCAGGAAGGGATAAACACACAGACAGAGACCTAGTGTTGTGTAGTGGTTTGAGAATGCCAGACAAGTCTTGTGGTGACCCAGGTTCGAATCCCCACTCTGACATGGGAGCTGTTTCAAGTTATGGAAACCGTGCAAGGGGATCAGCACCTGCTCCCATGCCTTCACAGTCCCAGTCCAAAGCAGAGAGCCAAGCAATTGCTGTTCACCAAGGAGTTCCAGTCATGAACTTCCAACATCTTGTCTGCTTTAACTGTGGGGCAGCTGCCTTATACTGAGTTGAGTCAGTGGTCTGCCATGTGGCATAAGTCAGTTCCGACTGGCAACAGCCCTCTGAGGTATGCAGAAGGGGTCTTTGCCTAGAGCACAGGCACTGCACGTCCTTACCCTCCAGAAGAGGGTTGTGTATTTTTTTTTTTAATGCTTGCCAATCCTGGTTTCTAATTCCAGCTGTCTTTTTGGGTCTGTGAGAATAGTGCCTCCTGTTCCTCTTGTTCTTCTAAACTTTAAAAGGATGATTTAGGGTAGCAGCTGCCTTCGGTGGGGTCTGCATACTCATCCCTCCTTTCTCAAATCTGTAGAGATGCGGGGAGGAGGCAGAGGGAACGGCAAGAAGGTTGTGTGTCTCCCAGATTCCAGATTCTTATCTTACTGCTAGCAGGTTTCTGCAATTAGCAACACCCGTGGAGAAGCTGGGGGGTGTGTGGTGGGGGGATGGCCTTGGTCAGCACAGAACCCATGAGGAAAAGGCTTCCAATTGAGTACATATCTTCTCGCTGCATGGAATGTACCATACTCTTGGCATCATTTGTGTGAACATAGTAAGTGCCAGACTACAATGAGTGAACTTGTGCTTTTTTTTCTGTAAAGAAGAATCAACTTCTGACAATAACCATGACACAAGTTCACCCTCGGTGGGAGCCTTCCCAACTTGTTCTCATGGGGGGGGGGGAAACAACTTGAAAAAATCATCAAAGGGTCCACATGCTGACAGTTTTATTATGGCACAAATTTCTTAAGGGGAAATACTGCAATGGTAGGAATTGCTGCCGACATCCATGATTGTGCCATATGATTGTTTAAACACATAATCGTATCAACTGAATTTGTCTAATCTTGTGCACAGAGCTTTAAGCAAAACAGAAGACAAACAACCCACCAGAAGCTGATGGGGGGGGGGGCGTCAGGGGGTAACAAGAAGGACAAACCAACATTTGTGTGTGCATTTGAAGAGTGAACATTTGGGTATATTTTTAATTGCATTGTCCATTATGAGAGACGTGGGAAAATATCAAATATACAGTACCATACGATTTTGGAAAAATGCTATTCCGGTATGATACAAATTCATTTTTGCAATTTAACAAAATGATCTTTTCTATGCATCTTCTTTTATTCTCTTGTACTACGCCAGTTGAAACACCATGATTTTTTAAAACAGTGATGCACTTGATTATTTGCATTGAAAACCGCTAGTCGTTTTTGCTGATGTCAGTGAACAAGAGCTCCTGTTTTGATGTTCACTTGTACTCACTCTCCCCACCCTGAACTTGACCTTTGCTTGACTTGCTTTTTTTTCTTCCAAGCATTTTTCTTTCAAAGTTTCAAATCCGTCTCACTGGCCACGAGGTCTAGAAAACAGCTCTTAAAGGAACCAGCCCTGAAAGCTAGGATCCCCCAGATTCTAATGACCATGTGGGCGACACATGGGTATGGGACAAGAGGGTAGCTTGGTTACTACCGCCCTCAAAGTGTCTGGCTAGACCTCTAAAACACATGGGTGGTCTATTGTGTGTGTATGTGTTGTTCTTCCTTATTACGTTGCATAAACTGAGGGTGGGAAAGAGAACCACCAGTTACTGGGGAGGAGTCCATCTGAGGGTTCTTAATGAATTACAGAGCAATAATCAGTCTCCTGAAGCTACAAACACTCTTTGATGTGAGGTTAACAGGAATTAATGCCCTTGGGTTAAGCCGATGTCAAACTCCTGCCTGTCTTGGGTGGAAATTGGCCACTATTGCTTCCCTTTTATAATGCAGGTAATGGAGCATTATGCACCACTCTGACAGCAGAACTACACTTTACAATGGTGGCGGAAAGTGCCATCAAGTCTCTGCCAACTTACAGCAACCCCCAAGGATTTTCAAGGCAAGTGAGAAGTAGAAGTGGTTTGCCATGGCCTTCTTCTGCTATTAAGCATTCGCCCCCCTGTACGCCAGAAACGCTGGCTCTTTTGCTCAGTGATAAGGATCCCAAGATCACTCGAGCAATTGCAAGAGTTGTCTCAGTCCTTTTAGCCCTTACATCTAAAAAATAAGAAATAAGTGTTTTCTGCTGCACAAGATTTATGAATCAGTGAGCTTCTAAGGGTACAAAAGGAAAGGAAGCTAGCCTTCTTCTTCAGAGCCTTCTTTGGCGATCTCCCATCCCAGGCTGACCCTGCTTAGCGTCTGAGGTCTGATGGGATCAGGTTAGCCTCAGCCATCCAGGTCAGCGCACACTTTGCAACCGACCTGGCCAAATTGCTGCTGGAAAATTAGTAGTCCCTTGTTGAATTCTTCCCTCTGCAACCTGTGGCAAAATGTTTGCATATTCTGATGTCATCAGGTTGCACATTGGGTATGGGGAGCTATAAGCTAACTATGAAGTTTCAGAATGTGGTTATGGCTCAGAGTGGGGTGCTCAGCATAATGTCAACTTATGGAGTTTACTGCCACAAGATACGACAACGGTAATTGGTTAGGATGCCTTTGGAAGGGGATAAGAAACGCTTAAGATAGATTTTTCCAACAGCTATTGACCATAATGGTTCAATTGAACCTCCATGTTCAGATATACTATGAACAGCAGTAGAGGAGCAAACAGCTGGAAGCGGCTGCTGCCAGTGCCTGGCTTGTGGGCTCCCCAGAGCATCTGGCTGGCCACTGTTGGAGATGACGTGCTGAGCTAGAAGAACTTTGCACAGAACTCTTCCTCCAGGAAGACAAAAATGAAGATAGGTGTCGCTTCCAGGGCAGGAAGTTGTTTGCCTGGACATCTCTGTTCATAGCCTTCATTTGAGACTAGCTTCCAAGTTAGCATCTCCACTTCCCTTTAGCAAGAAAAGTTCTCCATCGGGATAAATACACAAAAGCTCCTACGATGATGATGATGATAACGGGATTCCACTGTGCCTTTAGCCAGAAAACAACGTATCTGCAGTATCTGTGGATAAATGCAGAAGGTAGCGCCCTGACCTCGATGGCCCAGGCTAGCCTGATCTTGGAAGCTGAGCAGGGCTGGCCCTGGTGAGGACTTGGAGGGGAGACCACCAAGGAAGTCCAGGGTCACCACGCGGAGGCAGGTGATGGCAAACCACCTCTGTTTGTCTCTTGCCTTGAGAACTTCCTGAGGAGTCACCGGAAGTCAGCTGTGACTGGATGGCCCTTCCCACCAGAAGGCAACAGCTTCAGTGCTGCTGCTTTGATATTTTTTAAAAAAATGTTTTTTATTAAATTCCAACAACAAGCATATACAACAACTGTAACAAATTTTTCAACATAACGCAGTATAGCAAACATACTATAGAACAACTAGAACAATAACTAGACAAAAACAAAGTACAATAAAATAAAATAAAAAACAGAAACATTTAGAATAATAACAGGGAATACCAATAAATAATGATAACATATGTAGTTCAGTCACTACAAAACCAGTATCGCTTGTAACGTAGAAGCAAAGTCTTCCTTGTCTGTTAAAAACTCTAGAAACGGAAACCAAACCGCTGTGAAGTTAGATTGATACTGTTCATTTTTTTTTGTCTCAAAGATTCAGTAATTTTATCTAACATACACAATTCACTAGTTTTTAGGATCCAAGAATTAACTGGAATTGGATTGGAACTTTTCCAGAATTTGGCTAAAGTCATCCTAGCAGCTGCACAGAGGTACTCTAAGAGAGTTTTTGAGGTTGCATCTATACCTAATTGGGGCCATAAATTAAATAATAAAAAATTTGGATCCAAGGGTATTGGGTAATTAGTAATCTGTGTCATAATTAATGTAACAGCCTTCCAAAAGATTTGTATCTTAGAACATTTCCACCAAACGTGCCAATACATTCCTCGTTCACCACAATTTCTCCAACAATTAGAAGAGCTCTTTGTAACATAATGGACTTTAACTGGGGTTAGATACCATTTTGAAATAGTTTTAAACAATTGACTTCTAATTAATATATTTTTTTCATGAAAAACCTTAGATTTCTAAATGTTAGCTGCTTTGATACTTGATGGCCAGAGTCACTCCAAGAAGGGAGTTTTGCCCTTGTCTCAGGATACAGAGAGGCTGGACTTCTTGTAAGGAAAAATACCTTCCTCGTGTCATCACAGGACTAATCCCTTGTGTGTTCTCTTCTCCATTCTCAGAGACCTAAAGAACAACTTGATCAGCACTATCCAGCCTGGAGCTTTCCTTGGCCTCTCAAACCTGAAGCGTTTGTAAGTACCACCCATCCTGTTCCCCACCACCTCTCTGAACCAGCCAAACCCATTTCCTCTTCTCCCTTCCTAACCCCGTTCCAGCCCTCAAATCTGCCCATCGTTCGGTCACCTTTATGAACCTCATCTCTCTTTTCTCTCAGTGCTGTGTCACATGGGATCTAGGTCATTAATCCAGGCCCTGTGTGTTCTTCAAAAGGTGTGCCCTCCTGGATGGCATGTGGGTTTCATGTTAATTTTTCACCACTGTATATTGTCCAGGCCTGTGTAGCCTAAAAGGAAATGTACATGAGGAGATGCGCTTTTTAAATATTATTTATTTCAAGGAGTTATCTCCTACCTTGTGTCTTCAAGGTACTGTGGAAATATTTTGACAAAGTTGTTTTCAGTCACAGCAGTTATGGGTTTTCTGATGCAGATCTTTCACTCCGTTCCCTTACCTGGTATCTATATCAAAGGGTCACATCGGAGGACCTGTTCCCTTTGGTGTCCCTCTCCAGCAATATCCATTGGCACTGCTTTAGTTTTTTCCACAGAGAGGAGGTTTTGTGAGACTGTCCTTCTCCCTTGCTGATATCACTGACCGTTCTCGCTGTCTTGACTTTGGCGACAAGTCCTAGTCATTTCTCACATGGGTTATTTGCCTTGGGTTCAATGCTTTTGGGGAGTGTAAGTCCCCCCCCCTTCCCTTCAGCATTGTGGGGCATTCCTGTGCCTTTTGGGTTTTCCCTAGCTTTTCTCGGATCATCCTCAAATCTGCTTTGCTATGAAATTTTGGGAAAGATTACAGCAAAGCCTGGATGGCTGCCATCTTGGTAGGAAAGTTTGGGTTTTCCCAGTCCTGTCCATGCGGTGACATCCACTGCTTTGTTTATAATTTTATGTTCAAAGACCTGTTCAGGTTGGTTTGAAATACAGAGCAGTGTCCAAGGGGCTGCACTTTTGGTTCTGGCATCGGCCCAGGGGTGGCCTCTTTTTCAGCATTCTGCTCCACGCAGTTGTCCCTGCGGCTTGCAGTTTCCTCTTGGTAGACTTAGTATAGTTGGTGTCTGTGACTTCTCATAGTCCTCACGTGGTTCCTCTGTTTATTCCCAGAGACCTCTCCAACAATCGCATTGGCTGTCTCAGCACCGGCATCTTCCAGGGACTGACCAACCTCATCCGCTTGTAAGTATTTGGGTAGGGACGATGGCTGTATTTGGCACGCTCTTTCTGGATTGTGGGCTGTCAGCCTCATCTGTGCCCATGAGTGAAATCCTGTTGCTATCAAGACTCCATTCTAGATTTAATTCACAAAATTATAAGGAGGTAGGGTTGCCAACCTCCGGGTGAAACTTGGAGATCTCCCACTATTACAATAGATCTCCAGATGACCCAGGTCTTTTCCCCTGGAGAAAATGGCTGCTTTGGAGGGTGGACTCTATGGCATTATGTTCTGTTGAGGTCCCTCCCTCCCCCAAACCCCGCCCTCCCGAGCTCCTACTCCTTTAATTCTCAAAATGGAATTCAGCTAGGATACCCTGAATTCCTTCTGATGTTTTTCCTTCCAAGGAGGATGAGAGCCAATGTGCCACAATCCAGGTTATTTTCTACAGATAAAATTAAAGCACACATCCCCGCATCCTAATTAATCAAATAACTTTTTGGGACACAACCGAAAAGTGAACGCCAGTCTGGAAATTAAAATTCTAGCTGCTTGCTGGTCAGCAGTTCTTCTGGCCAGCAGCTTCCAGCTACCACTTGCCGGTTATTGCTGGGCCCACAGGCCCTGCAAACAGGCCACGTCTCTGGGTGACAACACAAGGACGTTGAAACGGATGTTCAATGGGAATTTGGCATCTCCCACCTGCCCGTTTCTCCTCACGACCACAGCACGTGGGCAGATGTGGCTGCAACTTTCTTCTCCATGCCTCCCCCCCCATCCTTAAACTGGCCCATGGAGCTGCGATGGACACCGTTTGTGAAATCATGTTAATTATTTGGCACCACGTCAGTTTTGCCACAGAGCTAACAGCAGCTCCCCAAGCGGTTTAAGGAGGGGAAAACAGCATAAAAAAGAAGGCTGCAGCCACTTCTGCCCTTGCACCTCGATATAAATATCTTAAATAAATAAAATACAGAGTCAGGGAGATGGAGGGCAGGGGCACACACAGCCGTGCTCTCAGTGATGGATAATCTGACCAGCCGTGACCCAGTGAAGTGACTTGTTCATTCTCTGCTTTGTCAGGAACGTGTCAGACAATATTTTCTCCAGCCTCCAGCCTGGGATCTTTGACCAGCTGCTGTCTCTGAAAGTCATGTGAGTATCCCCGTCACCACCATTGCAGATGAAAATAGGCATGCAGGGCCGAGGTCACAGAACTGGAACCTGGAAGAGGAGCAGTGCCAGGATTAGTCCACCTGTGGCTACCACCCGATGCTAGAAGTCGGAGGGGGACATCCAGTCTTCCACGCAAGGATTCCTCCTCCCAGCCCAAGTCTGTGAAGGTTCTAGGCTATGTTCTAAGCATGCACAGGGACCAGAACATCCTAGGAGCAGTACATGATTCATGCATGCACTGGTTCCAACATGGTAAGCATGCCATGAATAGTGTTAACAGTCATCTATACAAAAGGATGGGATATTTATTTAATATTTATTCAATTAGTACATTTTTCTCCCAAGATGACCACAATAGGACCACTTAAAGACAGGACAGGAATTTCTACATACCCAGAGAAGACCTTGAGATTACATAGACTCCTGGGGCGGGTGTGTGTCCTGATTGTGCCTGGCACACAGTTCCTTGTGACATCCTGCTTGTCTTTAACCAAAAGAACCAAATACCCTTCAAATCAGGGCCAAAATACACATGATGGTGTCCTCGGGTGCAGCCTGGGGATGCCGCCACCATTATAAAGTCAAATGTGGGTGTCTTAAGAATGCCATATGGGCCCAGTCCTGATTGGGCGTGCAAGGCAACAAGAACAGACACCCTGGTTGCTCCGTGCACCTCTTCAGGTGCTGAAATGGCTGCCCTCTGCATCTAGTTTGGCTCTCAGATGGGAACAGGGCTTGAGCATCATTTTTTCGGCCCCCATGCATATACAATCCCACCGCAAACCAACGTGTGACAATCCTATCTCACTGGGGCCTCAAAAAGCACGGCCCTGGGCCTTAGGCACAAGGTCTGCCAGCCTCCCGTGCCACAGGTTTTCAGTGGCCATTTGAGAGGCTGTCTCTTTGTCATGGAGCAGAGGTACTCATTATGTGGCTCACAGAGAGTCATTTTCATAGTCACCATCAACCAAGAGAGCCACGTTTACTTCCTTCCCTGGCAAGAGGCCTGCACCTCAGGGAGCCTCTTAGCTTTGCTGTTCCTCTGGCATCTGTTTCAAGGTGGGAACCACCTGCCAACCACAAGCTTCACTGGGCAAGGGCCTGGCCCATTTCTCTGAAACATGGTAGGTACCACATTAGGGGACAGTATCAAGAGAGCCACAGGTGGCATGTCAAAGTGGCTCCCAAGCCCCTGAGTATCACTTCTCTGGAGTGTAGCCAGAAAGTCTTACTGCCTCACAGGCACCTCCTTTATTCATGTGCCTCTCCTGGAGCCAGTTTGGTGCAGTGATTAAGAGCGAGCGAATCTGGGAGAACTGGGTTGGATTCTCCACTCCTCCACATGCAGCCAGCTGGGTGACCTTGGGTCAGTCACAGTTCTCTCAGAGCTGTTCTCTCAAGAACAGTTCTCAGAGCTCTCTCAGCCCCATCTACCTCACAGGGTGTCTGTTGTGGGGAGAGGAAGGGAAGGTGATGATAAGCTGCTCCAGGACTCCTTTGGGTAGTGAAGGGTGGGGTATAAAACCAGCTCTTCTTCTTCACTGGCTTGAAATGACACCACTTCTGGTTTCGACTGATCTGATCACCTCAGGAGCAGCTGGGAAAGCTTCTGTGAGGATCCCAAACTCTGCACACTGCAATACAGTCTGATGAGTCGTGGAAGAAAATGAAATGTCTGTTTTATTTCTGAAATGAAGTTAATAGATCATTTTGGGGTAATATGCTTGCAGCCCTGTGTTCAGCTCAGCTATAGTGTATCAATTTCCTCTACCCATGTTTGGGTCCTGGATTTGAAGATTTCTCTGAATTGGTTCTGTCTTGGTGTCTCCTGCAAACCCCTCCTCCCCATCGCCCTCAGCTGACTACAATTTGTGTCTCTATCCCTCTCTCCAGTGATTTTGCCACAGAATACCTGACATGCGACTGCAACATGCGCTGGGTCCTGCCCTGGTCCAAGAACCGCTCTGTCCAGATATCAGACAAGACGCTGTGCATCTACCCCAGTGCCCTGCATGGGAAGCCAGTGCGGAGCATCCGGGAGAGCCAGATGCGCTGTGGTGAGGTTTCCAGCAGCTTGGGGAAACCTACAGAATGAGTGCTTGCTGGGGAAGCAGTCCCTGAATATCTGTCAAGAGTCTAGCATTCCTCTGGGAACTGGGAGGAGGAGCGCAACCGCTAAGGTGTGGTTTCAGTACAGGCCCAGCTGTGAGTGTTCTGCAGTTAGAAGTGCAGTCATTACTTGTAGAATTTTAGTACCCTTTTTTCTTGGTGGTTTTGCAATGAGGCAAATTCCTAGCATGCAGATCACTTTGAAACACATTATATGGAGACTCTTGGTTTTCTTCCTTTTTAATAAGACAGGTTCATAGTCCTTAAGATATTTAGAGAGCTTTGTGTTATTTTTAAATGTAAGAAAATAAGAAGACCCCTGCTGGATCAGACCAGTGGTCCATCTAGTCCAGTATCCTGTCTCAAACAGTGGCCAACCAGTTACTCTGGAGGGCCAACAACAGGGCATAGAGGCCAAGGCCTTCTGCTGATTTTACCTCCTGGAACTCAGAGGTATTTAGAGATTCACTGCTTCTGAATGTGGAGATTCCCTTTAGTCACCAAGCCATTGATAGACCTGTCCTCCATGAATCTGTCAAATCCCCTTTTAAAGCTGTCTATGCCTGTGGCCTTCGCTACATCCTCTGGCAGCAAATTCCATGCTTTAATCACTCATTGAATAAAGAACTATTTATTTTTGTCTGTCTTGAACCTACTGCCCGTCAGCTTCACTGGATGCCCTCGAGTTCTAGCATTTTGGGAGAGGGAGAAAAAATTCTCTTTGTCAGCTCTCTCCACCCCATGCATAATTTTATAAGCCTCTATCATGTCCCCCCTTAGTCGCCTCTTTTCTAAGCTGAAAAGTCCCAGACTCTTCAGCCTTTCCTCACAGGAAATGTACTCCAGCCCCTTAAGCATCTTGGTTGCCATCTTCTTTACTTTTTCCAGCTCTGCACTGTCCTTTCTGAGATAGGGTGACCAGAACTCTGCACTGTATTCCAAATGATGTCACACCGTAGATCTATACAGAGGCATTGTGATGTTGCCGGTATTATTTCCAATCCCTTTCTTAATAATCCCCAGCAGAGAGTTTTTATTTTTCACTGCGGCATACGGGGCTGACATTTTCATTGAGCTACCCACTACGATTGCAAGGTCTCTTTCCTTCTCAGTCTCAGCAAGTTCAGAAACTATTAGCATATTCTTGAGGTTGGAATTACTTGTTCCAGTGTGGGTCACCTTACACTTACCTACTTTGAATTTCATTTGCCATAATATTGCCCACTCACACAGTATGTGGAGATCATCCTGGAGCTCTTCACAGTCAACCTTGGTTTTCACCCTCTTGAATACTTCTGTGTCATCTGCAAACTTGGCTACTACACTGTTCGCCTTGGTTCCAGATTATTTACAAACAAATCGCACCACTCCCCAGTAGCAATGCTTGTGAGACCCCACTGCTTACTTCACTCCATTCAGAGAATTGTCCGTGTAGTCTTACTCTCTGGTTCCTGTTGTTTAACCAATTTTTAATCCATAAAAGGATGCATCTGCAAACCCCATGACAGCTAAATTTACTCGGGAGCCTTTGATGAGGTACCTTGTCAAAAGCCTAAAGCCCAAGCATATAATGCCTACCGGGTCCCTGTTATCTACATGTTTGTTCACTTTCTCCAAGAGCTCCAAAAGATTGGTGAGGCAGGACTTCCCTTTGCAGGACTCTGTCGGGAATAGAATGTTACGTTGCCTTGCGGGACCCCCTTTGGGGAAAGGCAGCATCAAAATGCTTTAAGGAAATGAAATAAAATAAAATGTATGCAGAGTTCTTTATTTGCATGATTCCATAAATATCCAAATCAACTGGTTTTGTTGTTTTGAATATGAGCAAACAGATTGGGGCTGGGGCAAGGTTACTATTTGGGGTCCCCCATCCTGCACAGCCTGAACAGGTCTTGCTATCCTTCCTCCAGAAGGTGCCCCAGAGCTGCACACCCACCAGTTGATCCCTTCACTGCGGCAAGTCGTCTTCCAAGGTGACCGCCTCCCTTTCCAGTGTACAGCCACCTACCTGGACAACAGCACACACATCCTGTGGCATCACAACCGTGCCCTGGTCCAGGGGGATGAACGCAGTGGCATCATCCTGGGGGAGAGCCTGATCCATGACTGCACCTTCATCACCAGGTATGAGACAACGGGTTTCTCAGGTTTAAATAGTCTGGCAACGAGACCCCACTCTTCTAGTTTTGGTCAGGGGCAACAAGTTACAGGGTATAGAGTCTATGTAATTGCTTCTTTTCTGTGCTCAGAGAAGGCACCGAAAGGCCTTTTTTACCAGGGAGTGAGAATATCGTTTCAGCCAGATGACTGCATGCCGCATTCTTGGTTCAAAGTGGTTCTCCTGTCAAGCTGCTTGCCGACTAAGTCTGTACATCTTCTGAAAACACTGTCTGTCCCCAGCGAGCTCATCCTGTCCAACATCCATGTCTCAGCCAGTGGCGAGTGGGAGTGCACCCTCTCCACTGCTCAGGGCAACGTTAGCAAGAAAGTGGAGATCGTTGTGCTGGAGACATCGGCATCCTACTGCCCAGCGGAGCGGGTCACCAACAACCGTGGAGACTTCAGGTAGGAGCCGGTGCAGCTGTGAATACGAACACTCAGGATTAGTGGTACCTGTGATAGACTTCCAAGGAAAGGGCCAATACGTGATGAACTGGGCTCCCTCCAAGTGTCTTATGCATAAGGGTTACAGCTTCTTTGCTTTTTGTAAAAAGTCAAGCTTTTAGGTCTCATTGTTGCGTGAGCATGGGTGGTTTCTCAGATATGTCTCAGGAATCTGTCATGTGTTATGTGACAGAAATCACTTTGGGCTGGTGTGGCACAGCTTAAGCTCTCTGGGAAAGATTGGGGAAAGAAAGGGAAGGGTCGCTGCAGAATCAACAGGGGGCACCGCACCCCAGTGCCCCAGTGCTGGCTACAGGCCTGCTCCACTCCAAATGCAGAAGCATGTATGCATGTCTCTTCTGAACACCACCACCTACCCCACCCCTTCGCTGTATCAAAGCGAAGCCACCGTGTTTCCCAGCTTCGGACTCCTCCAGATACTGGCTTCTGTGCTCTATATTCAGCATCATACTAGCTGGGCAAAGCAGGACATTTCATTTGATAAGAGGGAAGTATTTTCACTGTGCTTGCAGTGTCTTTTTCCACGTGTTTCCAGAACAATGAGGAATAGAAACTTTAAAAAATTAAACAAACTGCGGTTATGACACTGCAGATCCAGCTCAAAATTTACCAGTTTTGTTCCTTAGAAGTTACCTTGTCATGTTCAGGCGCTGGAGAGAAGGAGGCAATGGGGGTGACGGGGCTTCCTGGGCAGCCTATGGGCCCCACTGGGCAGTAGCTTGTGCTTCCTTCTCCCGTCTGCCCTCTGCTGCCATTCTGGTGGAATTTCAAGGGAGGCAGGATCCTCCCAGACCGGTATGTTTCTCCGGCCATGCAAGGAATGCAGGAGAGATGTGGCTTTTGCTGTGCCAGCAGCTGTCAGAGTGGAGCCAGGAACCCCTTGCAGCCCCCATCGGGGCACACAAAATCTCAGTACCAGGTAGGAAGTTGTGCATCTGCTGTCTGGGGAGGTTTCTTTCTCATTATAAAAGCAAACATGCACCATCTTCGATCCAGAGGGAGCGACGTTGCCACAGCTGTTGTGGGGGGAGCCAGCTACGGGTCCCTGGGTTCACTGCCCCTCTTATGGAAAAGAAGGGGTGGCTTCGTCTCTCTCTGGCAGTCCAGGCCTGGGAATGATTAAGCAGCCATTGAGAGGGAGGCGGCAGAAGAGGCCCAGCTCTGGCAGCGTAGACAGGCTCCAGAAGCAGAGGTGTTGGAATTTCTCTGGCAAGAGAAAAAAGGCTTATGGAGCCAGCCGTAACCTCGGCAGGGTCTTTATGGAATATAAATTACTGTGCAGTCAATGTGGCTTGAATTAACAGCGGGTTCGCCTTCTCCTCCCCCCCCTTTCCGCCTCCACGCTCTGCATGAGCAGGATATGGCTTACAGTTAGATGCAGGAAAAACAGCACCAAAGTCCCAGAGGAGGGTGGAGTGCTCCACCCACCGTGCGGTCACACTGGGACCCCCGGGAGGGTATTGAGGCCTGACCCACGGCAGGCACAGGGGGAGTTGGCATGCTAAGCAAACAGTCCTCCCATGCCAAAACCACACTGAATCCTGGAAGGGGAGAGAGATGCTCTAGATAGCCTCACTGTGCCACGTCCAAAAAGGGCCGTTTCTATCCGCTCTGCTTTGTAATCTGATTGGAAGTTTTGTATTTTCCTGGGAAAGAGGTTTGATTTAGTGAGCAGATGGAAGATTATTCTGAACTGAGGTGAGGGGGGCACGCAGCGTTTCCTTCCCGGTTTGATATGGGTTCTTTGAGCATGGATACCGAGGTCTTTCTGGCAGACCTGCTTGCCAGAACCCACCCGGATATAAGCCTCCTGAACCGCTTTGTTGAGAAGCAAAGGCCCCTGGGAACCCTGAGGAGGATGGCGGGGTTGTCTTTGCAAGGAACAGCCTGTGGCAGGGAGGTCCATGTGCCTGCATAGACACTGGGGAGGGGACCCATGTGACCTCCGTATGCCTTCTTCCAATTCATCCAGCTGTTGCTGCCGGCACAGGAGGAGGGGGCGTAGAAAGACTCTCATGAGCCAGATGTTGAAGCAGCTGGCCCGGCAAGAGAGTTCCAGGGAGGCAAATAAATTACCCCATAAAACTCTTGGCGTCTGAAGTTTGTTCTCTGTTGCAAACCCTGTGGCACAGCATGAAAGCTTTCCTCCCCCAAGGTGGAGCTGCTTCCTAGGCAGACATGGCCCCTGCCCCTTCCGCTGCCTTCCCAGCCTCCTTGTGCATTCCCAGAGAGGGTCTCCATCCTAGACACGCAACTGTCTGCAAGGCCTTAATTTCCCTCCGTCTTTTCAGTATTACGTAATCTCAGGCCAGTAAAACTCTAATCCAAATGTGGAAGAAGATGATAATCTTTGCCGTTTTTGATGGAAAGACATTGGCTCAGTTTTGACATAACTGCAGATCATGGTTAGTGCTACCTATGGTCTAAACACCAAAGCATGGTTTGAGCTTCTAAACAGACAGAACACCATGGCTGAGAGCAGGTTGTCTGCCTGCATTTTCTGTCTGCTTAGTGGCCCATAGAACTGATGCCCCACTTCTGATGTTAGGGGCCTTTGGAGGCAAGATGGTGCCAATTCAGACATCACAAACAGATGGAAGAAAGAGGCCTCTGTTAATCAGAAATTAAGATGAACAAAGTACTAGAAAGCCTCCATAGAACAGTCTAGGTTTTTAATACACTTCTAGATAACATTGCATTTCCACCATCAAAAAGCAGAGCACATATATATCAATAAAATGCACAAGATGCATGTCAATAATTATGAAAATATAATCCATGTATAGTAAAGTAGCTAGATCCATTTTACAAGAAACCGGTCAGCATCTGTTTCTGTTGACGACACTGAGATGTGAAATCAGCTACCAATACGCACCACTGTGATCTGGGATGTTTCTTCACAGAAGGGATGGTTGTTGATTTCCTAGCTCATTGTTGTATTCTGAAGAAGATTTGATCTTTGATGTACACACACGACACCTTTCGGTGTTTGGTAATTTCTGCAGTTGAGAGGTCACACCAAACTAGAGTAAACACAACCTGTGGTTTGCAAACCTGTAGCAAACTATGGTTTGATACAGGTTTGCTGATCCATCACCATCACAAGCCCTGTTTTGTCAATCCAGGCATCACACTGAACCACAGTTAGGCTTCTAGAATATCTGGACCAGTGTTCCCTCTAAGCTGAGTTAGTGTGAGCTAGCTCAGTTTTTTAGCCTTTAGCTCACACATTTTTGTCTTAGCTCAGGAAGGATGGCTCCAGAGCAAACTAATGTATGCAATAGCCAAATTGCTTGCTCGCAGCTTTAATGGCTGTAGCTCACAAAGTAGAATTTTTGCTCACAAGACTCCACAGCTTAGAGGGAGCATTGATCTGGACTGAGCCATTGTGTCAGGGAGGAAACACAGCAGTGTAGAAGCTTCAGGCTGTCAGAACAGTACGGCTGAATGTTCCTTAATGTTCAGCCCCACAACTCCTGACATTTGGAAAGTTTGCATGGAGGGAGAGATGGAACCTAGATCCACCTTCTGGATGCCATTTGAGAGCCAGCATGGTTAGAGTGTCGGACTAGGGCCTGGGAGACTTGGGCTGGAATCTCCACTCTGCCCTGGAAGCTTGCTCGGTGAACTTGGCCAGTTGCACACTCCACCTGTCTACCTCACAGGGTTGTTGTGGGGATAAAATGGAGGAGAGGAGAAAGTTGTAAGCCCAGGTCCCCACTGGGGAGAGAGGCAGGATATAAATGAAGTAAATAAATATATGTTTGTTTTTTACATTCAGATGTGAGTAACCTGAAGCCTGTAAGGTCCCTGGAGGGCTTTACCAATCAGATGTGGCTGCTGGGCAACAGAAGCCAAGTTGTGCCAGAGGAAGGCAACTTCCCAGCCTCCCATGTCTCACGGCAGCTTTCTGTGCCCCCTGAAATTGTAATCATGTGGGTCGGTGGACCCAAAGGAACAGTGTGGGGAGCATACTGGAAGTCGGCCAAAGAGAGGAATGCCATATATCTCCCTCTCCTCCCCAGATGGAAAAGCCTTTTCTCCAAAGCAGCTGTTGTTGCATTGTTGCTGTAGTATTTCTGAATGAGCAGCTGGTTCTTTAAATTCTAAAAAAAAAACCCCAGAGTACAAGATTGCCAAGGACAAAACAGGGCCCCAGACTAGGAAAGTGGCAGACCACTGCCAACGGTGTCCATCCCCAGGCAGTTCCTGTTTTCAACTGGTTGCCCTTCTCCCTGCCAACAGATGGCCACGCACCTTGGCTGGCATCACTGCCTACCAGTCCTGCCTGCAGTACCCCTTCACCTCTGGGAACGGGGGGCCCGGCCTGGAGAAGCAAGCATGGCGACGCTGCGACCGCACAGGCCACTGGGAAGAAGGGGACTATTCCCACTGCCTGTACACCAACGATATCACCCGTGTTCTCTACACCTTCGTGTTGGTGAGTTGGGGAAAGGTGGTGGGAGGGGGCATCCCTTTCTGTTTGCCAATAGCAGTGTCCATAGGATGCCATTTGTCCCCTCCCTGGTGCGCCTCCCTGAATGTGCAAGTGCTGCGGCTACACTGTACAAGTGAATTGGCTTGTGAGAACATGCTTGTACATCTGAGTCCCAGCATCTGATGCCTAAATGTGATCTGGTTGATCCATGATTAAAAGGAGTGGGGTGGGGTGGTGGTGAAGGTATTGGAACCACGACCACTCAGCTAGAAGGAAATAATCAAATGATAATCTGACACATTTGTACAGATCCCTATATGAGCCAGGCTTTGGCAAGGCAGGATATAAATTGAAAATAATAAATAAATGTTTTACTCTCTCGTAGTAGTGGTGGGGGAACTACTGAGACCTGGAGAGTGGCCTGGGGAGTTAAACCCGCCTCCCCATGCATTTTGGCCCCAGTCCAAACAACGGCTGAAGGGTGACATGATCGAGGTTTATAAGATTATGCATGGGATAGAGCAGGTCAAGAAAGAAGTACTTTTCTCCCTTTCTCACAATACAAGAACTCGTGGGCACTCAATGAAGTTGCTGAGCAGTCGGGTTAGAACAGATAAAAGGAAGTACTTCTTCACCCAAAGGGTGATTAACACATGGAATTCACTGCCACAGAAGGTGGTGGCAGCTACAAGCATGTGCAGTTTCAAGAGGGAATTAGATAAGCATATGGAGCAGAAGTCCATCAGTGGCTATTAGCCACAAGGCATAGATAGGAACTCTCAGTCTGGGGCAAGTGATGCTCTGTATTCTTGGTGCTTGGGGGGGCAACAGTGGGAGGGCTTCTACTGTCTTGGCCCCACTAGTGGACCTCCTGATGGCACCTGGTATATTTTGGCCACTGTGTGACAGAGTGTTGGACTAGATGGGCCATTGGCCTGATCCAACTTTGGCTTCTCTTATGTTCTTATGTCCCGCCCAAGCATCTTGTTTAAAGAACCCTGTGGAAATTCCTAAGTGCACATCTTTTGAGTCATGTCTGAGTTGGCCCTGAGCCTAGGCTTTTGCTAGCTTTCAGCCCCAGAGCCTGATTTTCATGCCATCTCAAGCACATGTGAAGTAGTAGCAAAGAGAGTGCTTTGGAGCATGTGCAGAATTCATTTTTGTTGTCCTCAACGGGAAGCTACTTTTATGTGCCTGGGATTGTGGGGGACGGGGACGGGGACGTCTTCCATGAGCAAGCAGGCTTCAGCCTAGGTCCGTCTCAGTTTTATAAATACAGTACCATTGGCCCAACTCGGACCTTGGGAGGCTGTGACCCCGCTCTTCTGTACTCCCAGATGCCCATCAACGCCTCCAACGCTCTCACCCTGGCCCACCAACTGCGTGTCTACACAGCGGAAGCCGCAAACTTCTCAGACATGATGGATGTCATCTATGTGTCTCAGATGATTGAGAAGTTCACCGGTTATGTGGACCAGATTAAGCAGGTAACAGCGTCGCCCACCCGCCACACTCCTGTCCTCTCTACCTCCCTATACTCCAGTACAAGGGGAAGGGTTCCTCCACACACCCCTTCCCTCTGCATTCTCCCAGTGCCCTCAAAACACCATGGATTGAGACTTGTGAAGGGTGGGGGGAGTTCAGGTTTCTGTGATTTTAGCAGTAGGTGGGAATGGAGTTGATTGCCACAAGATTGGCTTCATTTGCACCTCTTACTCTGCAGTGGTTTTACAGGTTGGGTCATGGAAAATAAATTTTGCTATATTAAATGATGAAATATGCAACACAGAATATGTGGAAATGATGAAATTAATAATAATGTTGCAAGATAAATCAGTAATAGTTTGAAATTTAAAATGTCCAAAGTAAGGACCACTGTATCTTATAGAAAATGTTTTAAAATTGTGAGGAAGAGGATGTTAGAGAGAAATGTTTTTCACCTTCTTGCTTGATATACCCTGCAATGTACAACAATCTCTAATATACACAACTTTCTATATAATCCCCCTTTTTCTGTAACCCTATTATTATTATTACTACTATTATCATTATTTAACAGATATTTATATATGTTAAACATATAAATATATTTAATTTTTTTAACAAAAAAAGATTGGCTTCATTTGCACCTCTTGCCCCACACAGGTTTTACAGGTTGGGTCAGGGATATTGTTTAACTAGAAGTATTTCCCATGCCACATTGGTGAACGTGCAGAAAAACAGAAGAAGAGTCATGTAAAGGACTCGTATTTCAC
The DNA here is from genome assembly GCA_029375565.1 of Gekko gecko. Taxonomy (NCBI): domain Eukaryota; kingdom Metazoa; phylum Chordata; class Lepidosauria; order Squamata; family Gekkonidae; genus Gekko; species Gekko gecko. Next base: position 48,516,502 of record JAPDNY010000013.1, on the reverse strand, counting down.
CTTTGCAGGCCTGTCCCTGAAGTACAATTTAAGACCTTTCTTTAAAAAAAAAAATATCATATATGCTTTTTAGGGTAGCCAGATGCAAACATCTACTGTGTTTTTAATCACTGGACCGCAGAAGGAATTTCAGCATGTTGCCATGCAAGGGTGAAAAAAGACACACCCAGGCTAAGCGGAAACAGACCCCCCGTCACTTCTCTGCCCTGTTGACAGGCAACAAAAGGGGCTCATGCTTTGTTTTATTCCCCCCCCCCCGAATGCCTTAGTTATCATATCTTTGAAGCAACAGGGCAGGAATGGGCCCAGCACTGTGGCTATGGAAATGAGCAGTGATCCCGGTGCTGGTCAGCCTTAGTCCTATCCATCTGCAATATGGGGATAATAATGCCGACCTACTCTACAGGGCTGTTGGAAGGATTACTGGGATAACGTATGTTTCAAGTGCTCTCAACACTGTCAGTGCTAAATAATGTGAAGTCATGTTTTCAATATGATCAAAAGGGTACCCAGTACAAAAAAGACACCTTAAAGCATTCACAACAACAAAACCTTTTCTCCTGAGTTATAATGAAACTGATGTTCATAAAAGCTTTGTCATGCATAGGGACATTGAAAAGAGATGCAAGGATGCTTAATAACAGAAATATAAAATTGCCAGTGTTCAGGAAACAATCTTTGGATGATTTTGCAACATGTGGATGCGGCTTTTCCACCCAGCTGTTACTTTTTAGCTGTGACATTTTAATCCTGCTTTTCCTCCAAGGAGCTCAGAGAGGCAAATATAGTTCTCCCCTTGTTATGTTCGCAACCGCTCTGTGTCGTAGGCTAGCCTAAAGGCAAGTGTTTGGCTCAAGGTCACCCAGTGACCTTCAGGGCTGAGAGGGGATGTGAACTCAGGTCTCCCCGGTTCCAGTCTGACCCTCTTACCATCACCAGATCCCCATAGTTGCCTCTGGGTTACTCATCTGAATTCCTTGATAAGTTACCCTGACTCTTGCTGACTGGGAAGGGAGGTTACCATTTCACCCCTTTTCCTTAGGAGACGGCCGTGATTGTAACAGAAGCCACTCTGCCTTTCTCTCCTGCCTACCAAACGTTCTTTCTCCATGCCCATCCAGAGCAAGGGAAGGGTAAAGCAGGAAGCATTGCCCTCCATCTGAATAGCCTACATTTGCCCTCAGTGGTGTCACGGTGTCAGATCTGATTGGCATTATCATCAACAACATGATCCCTGATTGGCTAACTTTGCATTGTGAGGGAAACATCTGAATTAAATATTTAAAAAGAACTGCAAAGAAAATAGTGGTGGTGCCGTTTATAGTCTTTGGGCTGTGACCCACTAATGCCTCCAGATTTACTAGCTGAGACCAGTGTCATAAAAGTAGGAAATGGGGGCCAGGAATGTTGCCAGGATTCCTCCCCACCAGCCTTCCTTAGTTCTTATCATGGAGCCCCCCATTAAGCTTCTCTGAGTAATTAATCCCCTGCCCAGTTCCACTTCCACCCTTGCTCTGAGCTGTTTTGTCTCTGCTCTCAGTTCGTCATATTCATCCGCTTAAATAATCCAAGATAACATAGGGGTCAAGCTTTTCAGTTCTTTTGTGGACCAAAAGCAAATGAGATATGGGAAATGGATGATCAGTCCTCTCTGTATTTTGATTTATCACTTCAGAACACTGAGGAACCCCTTCAGTAACTGGTTGGCCACTGTGTGGGATGGGATGCTGGTCTAGATGGACCGCTGGTCTGATCCAGCAGGGCTCCTCTTTTGTTCTTATGTTTAACAGCCATGGAAGGGCTGCTAATTGGATCCGAAAAGTAGCACAGTGTGTGTGTGGGGGGGGGGTTAGCTCCCTCCTCCTGCTCTGTTTTCCCACTCTGAATCCCACCCCTATTTTCTTTGCTTTTTTAAAAGTTTTTTTATTGCACAAATAATCACAGTTAAAATTATGTACAACAAATTAACAAAAACTATCAAGAAATAATATCCAGTTTCAAATGCTTGTATTATTTCTATTATACTTTAAAAATTAAAAATTGAAACTAATCTATATAGATCCGGCATTTAAAAAAAATTCACCATGTTGCTCTAAATAGTTCAATACAGGGTACCAAATAGACTCAGAATCTGATTTATACTTTTCTACAGATTTAAAATTCAACTGTTCAGTCATCTTTGCCATTATTTAATGTTCCCATAATTTCCTATGCCACAAAAGAGAGCGGGGGAGCTATCAAACTTTTTCAGCAATGGGCAATGGTCGTTTTGGCTATTGTCAGTAATCTTGTGATTGTTACTGTTCATTGATATGGGCAAATTTTGTCTATCTTTTAACTTAAGAATAAAGATTCAAGTGTCAGCTCAAAAGTGTGACCTGTAATTAGAGCTATTTTTTGTATAATTATATTCCAAGAAAAAATTAATTACATCACACTCCATCCAACGGTGGATATAGGAACCTATACATCCACATTGCTTCCAACAATATGGGCTAATATCAGTATTCAGATAAGAAAGCTTTTCAGGTGTATAATACCATCTAGTAAGAATCTTAAAGGTCTGAAGCTTTATTGATAAAACTGATATTTTCTACTTTATTTCAATCTGCCTTTGTGTACACTGTCCAGGAAATCTTATGCATGTGCTAAACACTTAAGTGTAGTCCAGGTTTCCTAGTGCTTCACCTCCAAAATCTCTGGTTTCTGCCTAGCTCACAGATGTCATTGTGGAGATGGCCAGCAACATGATGCTGGTGGACGACCACGTCCTGTGGATGGCTCAGATTGAGGACAAGGCCTGCACCAGCATCGTCCGCTCACTGGAGAAGATTGCCAGCTATACGCTCAGCACCAACTCGCAGCACGTTTCCGTGGTAGGTGTACAGGCTTTTCGGGATGGTGAGCTGAGTGGAATCACAGGGAGTAAGAGACCAGGCATGAGACTTGGATGGGGACTGTGGATCAAGACTGAAGGTTGCCAGCAAAACTGGATGTTCCTGTCAAGAAGTATTGGAGAAACAGAAGATCACAGGGCTAAGACGGTGGGGGAAGGATAGTAGGTAGAACTCAGATCTTCATCACAGGTTATGGTCTGGCTGACAATAAAGGGCAGGCTGTGGCTCAGTGGTAAAGCATCTGCTTTGCATGCAGAAGGTCCCAGGTTCAGTCCTCAGTACCTCCAGTTAAAAAGTGATCTCCTAAGACCGTGAAGATCCAGTCAGAGTAGACAGTACTGACCTTAATAGACCAATGGGCTGACTCAGAATAAGCAAGCTTCACGTGTCCAGCGGTGGTGACCTCGTTTATGAAACTTGAGCCAACCCTGCATCTGATCCTGACCTAGCTTTTTGTGATAGTTCCCAGGAGCAAGTGCAAAGCAGCAGGGAACATGAGGAGCAATGTGCTTGATTTGCTTCATTAACAAACGATTAGGAACGTGGGAGATATGGCAAACCTGAAAGTCAGTGGCAGACCTTTGGAGGAGCAGGAAAGGTGTGATAGCCTACAAATGGGTTCTCACAGGGCATGTGTCAGTTTTCCCGACGGTATCCTTGCTTGGGAGGCAATCTTGTGGCTTTTGCTCTGGCAGAACTCCAGGAATATCGTCTTTGAGGCCTACCTGATCAAGCCGGAAAGCTACACGGGCCTGAGCTGCACAGCATTCCAGAAGCACGAGGTGGTGCTCGGTGGGCGGCCCCCCCGTCAGGAGCGATACAGTGAGCCCCCAGCAGACCAGCAGCTGAAGTTCCGCTGCACCACGGGACGACCCAACATCTCTCTGGCCAACTTCCATGTCAAGGTGAGGGAAGTGGGAAGGAAGGCAGGAAGGACGGGACGGACCTTGGAGGGTCATGATAGGAGGGTGGGGTAGGGGATAGGGCCCTAAAATTCCTGTGATAGGAAAGATGCAAATCAGCTCTGCGCTGCAGATGGAAGACAAGGATGGAAGGAGAGCAAGATGCAAGCAGAGATCCAGTTTTCAATGGATATGAAAGGATTTATTGTGTTTTAATATACATTCTGTCAAAAATTCCGGTTGACAGCCTGGTTCCACTTTGGAACGGCCATTCCTCTTTCTCTCAAGAACCAGGAGGGCTGCCTCTTCCAGCCTCTTATGACGTGTGCTTCTATTCCCTAAAACAAAAATAGTACCCATCCCTCTTTGCTTTATATGCACAAGGCATAAAGTAAGCAATGGCTCTGCTAGTGGATCTGACCTCCTGTGTTAATTGACTAATTGACATCTGTAGTTTTTAAAAGGTATGGGAGATGTTCACTGTATAAGATAAAGGGGCCACTAAGACTGTACTGGGAAGGTGCCTGTTGTGCCTTACTTTTCCCAGGGTGGCGGTGAAGGGCGATGAGGCTTGGTTCAGTTTTGTGCGGGTTCTGCTCACCTCTTGTTCCCTGTCCCATCAGAACAGCATTGCTCTGGCCTCCATTCAGCTACCTCCAGGCCTCTTCTCTTCGCCAGCATCCCCACATCCTCCTCCCACCAAATGCAAGCTCCAGGTGCTGGTGTTCCGCAATGGCAAGCTCTTCTGCAGCACCGGCAACTCTTCTCACCTTGCCGACGACGGCAAGAGGCGCAGCGTGGCCACTCCGGTGATCTATTCAGGCACACGTAAGAGCTGGTAGCGGTGGCAGGGATGGGTGGGTGGGATCAGTGTGAGTGTTACAGGAACAGCGCATGGGCTTCTCTGCCTTGCAGGGCAAGAGTAAGGGGGCAGTAGAGCCCATACTTTGGATGCTTATCGTTGGATGAGCAGGGACTTCATGGTGATGCCTGTGCGGTCCCTTTGCCAAACCCTGTGTCTCCCTCCCCAGATGGCTGTGGAGTGAACAACCTCACCGAGCCTGTCCTTCTCTCACTGCGTCATTTGGGTGAGGGGACTGACCGCATGGCTGCCTACTGGGACTTTGATGTGCTGGCTGGCTACGGCAGCTGGAGAGCGGAAGGTTGTCAGCTGATTGGCCTTGAGCTCAACGTCACCACCGTCAGCTGCCGGCACCTCAGCAACGTTGCTGTCCTGATGGTAGGCGTGAGGCGGAACAGGGCTGGGAGTGGGTGGAAGGGCACAGGCATGCCCAAATGGTACTTGTAGAGGTTAAGAATGGTGAGGCACCTGCCATGGACCATGGCCACCAGATTGTACTCCACTGAGTGGAGAAGCTTGGCCAGGAAATGGGAGAACACCCCAGAGGCCCCCTGCAACAGCCCAGAGGCCTCTAGGGCAATTTCCAGTGTCCTGATTGGATGGATTCTGGAGAAGGTTTAATGTTGACAGTCTGGCTCCTTTTATGCCTGCTTCCTTGGCCCCTGAGAGGTGGATAGGAGGCGTGTGAAGGAGACATGTGGAGTGGAGGAGCATAAATCATGGCAGTGCTTAGTGGAGAAGGTCTACAGGGGGACATCTGCTGGAGGACATATAGGAAGTCCTGGAAACTAATTAGAATTAAATCAGAAAGCATAACAGTTGCCGCTCAAACAGGAATTGCATGAAATGAAACAGCAGCAGAATGTGTTTAAGGGTGGGACTCTCAAAAATCTGATGGAACACAGACCTCTTCACTTGCCTCCGAAAGGATGCAGGAGGAAGAAGGTAAATGAACTTCCTGACGGAGGGCATGCCATAGCGACTCAGGAAGGTGCTTATTTCTATGAAGGATGGAGCTTTGTTTATTTATTTAACGTAAAATATTTAACTCCTTGACTCCAAATTCTTCAGGACTGCTGTGATCTCCCTTGGGGGGAGGGGGAGGAACACTGAGGACCACCCTCCTCCCCGAGCTCCTGCTAGCTGTCTTAATTCCTGACGTCCCTGCCCCATCTCAAGTCAGTTAACCATATTCTCCGATGCAGGAGCTGAGCAATTTCCCACGCGAGTCACAGAGCCCAGCTGAGGTGCTGCATCCTGTCATTTACACCTGCACGGCCCTCCTCCTCCTCTGCCTGTTTGCCACCATCATCACCTATATCATCAACCACAGGTGAGCAGCTTTCCAATTCTGTTGGTGAACTCATTTTGCTGAGACCCCCATGGTTGGAAGGCATTGGGTCCCAGGGGTCAAGCACATGGTCTGCAGGTCTTTCTTACTTCTTTAGCATGTGTGTCCCTCCCCCCCCGAAGGGGGTACAACAATAATTTTTTAAAAATCACAATTAAATATAACGGAAGAAAAAAATACCATTTAGATCAATTGTGTCTTGAGCCAGTCCTGGATCCAGTGGGCTAGCTTGTCAAAGGCCAAAGGGCACAAGCCATAGACCAAGAGCCCTTTGGCTTGTGCCCAAGGGCTCGTGCCTCTGGCCAAGCTGGAAATTTGTGCCTGGAGACAAGAAAAGCAAACTAAAGTAAGTGGAGATGTTGCAGTTGGCAACCATCTGCCCTCTCTGCTCGTCTGCAGTTAGGGAATCTCAGGTGGGAAGGAATTTTCCTTTGACTGAAATTCTGGGTAGAACTGGATGAAGTGGACCAGTGGCTGGAAAGGAAAAACTGACAGCCCTGTATTACAGAACTGTTCATAAGCTGCAGTTCACCTCTCAATGTGTTATTTTCTAGCTGTTTATCTTGCTTATGGCTAGGAAGCTCTGTGCAATTCAGGTCCACTTGCTTGTCATCCCAGACTAACCAAAGCCTGTGTTTCTCTGGGGTCTGTTTCTCAGCACCATCCACATCTCACGGAAATGCTGGCACATGCTGCTCAATCTCTGCTTCCACATTGCCATGACGTCTGCTGTGTTCGCAGGTGGCATCACCCTGACTGACTACCTGGTCATCTGTCAAGCAGTGAGTATGGTCAGCCTTGGCCTGATTCTCTTCATAACAGCACTACCACTGCAGGCACACATTATAACAGCAGCACACTAGTGCTCCAGACATCAAACACATAAAGTGATGGAGGACAGACCTGGGTATGTAATTTTATTTAAAGACCTGGGTATGTAATCCTAGGAGCTATAACCTAACTGGATGGGCTTGCCATTTGCCATTCATGGAGGGTAAAACCCTGCCCTTGGTCCCAGTTCCTTGCCCTTGAGAAACTGAGGAGTGGGAGGAAAACTGGCCAGGAAGTAGCTTCCATAGCAACACTCTAGGAATTTCTCCATGCCTCTGTGGCCTTTACCTGAGAGATTAAGGGAAATTCCTAAAGTGTCATCATGTCCTGGCCCCACTGCTGGACCTCCTGATGGCACCTGGTATTTTTGGCCACTGTGTGACAGAGTGTTGGACTAGATGGGCCATTGGCCTGATTCAGCATTGGCTTCTCTTATGTTCTTATGTCATCTCCAAACTCCAACTTCCCCAGGCACCCCCTCAAAATCTCCCAGCATTTTCTGAGGCAGTGCCGGCATCTCTCCTGCTGGAGTTCCCACGAGCATGTAAACTGGCATTTGAGGGTGGGGGCCTGTCTTCACTTGTTATGTGCTTGTGGTGGCAAATGCCAGTGTTCCCATAATAAACATATTGCCACATAAAGTGCAGAGAAGCTCAGCAGTGGTAAGAACCTAAGAGGTGCTTTTATCAATAGAAGGTAGCGAGTTGCTTCACAGAAGCAGACCATGAAGATGGTAGACCTCCACTACTGCTTAACTTACCTCCTCCTCCTCTTGCAGCTGGTATTTAGAGATATGCTAACTCTGCTTATGGAGGCTTCTTTTAACCATCATGATTAATAGCTGCTGATAGATCCACCCTCCTTTTCAAGCTGTCTAAATCAGTGGCCAGCTGCCCTGTCTCATGAATCCCACATGCATTGTGTGTGAAGAAATACTTTTCTTTCAAATCTGCAACCAATCAATTCCATTGGAGGAATCCAGTGTCTAGTATTATGGAAAATACGTGCGTGTGTGTAGGGGGGATCTTTGCTTTCTTCAAATGGATGGAGTTTTTCTCTCCTCCTCCCATAATACTAGAACTTGAGGGCCCCCATTGATATTGCTTGGCAGTAGATTAAGGGCAGGCCAATAAAATAAGTCCAAAGTTCTTTTTCACACAATGTATAGTTAATTTGTGGAAATAACCGCTACAGAAAGTAGCAGTGGCCACTGGTTTAAGATGGCTGTAATGCAGGGATTAGGAAATTCAGGCAGGTGTGGTCTGTCTGTGGCTATGATGGCCAAAGAGATTCTCTAAATACAATAAAAAAAAATAAAAAAAATGGCAGCAGCAGACAAGTGCTAAAGAACAAGAAGGTTGTTCCAGGGCCAGCTACACAACTAGCTGTTTCCTAGCTTACAAAGATGTCCTGCATGGAGACAAATCTCAAGCAAATCAGTCTACAGACAGGGATTATCCACTCCGTATGCGCCCCAGCTAAGCACACACATTTGGATTGCATTCTTTTCCTCCTCTACCAGCTGATCTGTCTGTAGGATGTTGCAATCTGTACAGCTGTGATGGACAGTAAATGGTTAATGCTTTAACCTGGTCTGAGAACCTTGAGTGACAGGAGATTCAAATGAAATTCTACAGTTGGGAGTGGCAGTTAAGAAATGAAAAATTGACTGGGAAGGAAGTTTAAGAGAGTGAGAGGATCAAGAAGGATCCCCATTCAATCCTGAGGGAAATAGTTCCTAGTAATAGGAGTGATCCATATCAAGTGGTTAGAAAGCAATACTGGAACTTATGTTCCTGCCTTCACCGACTTAAAAACTTACAAAGAAGCTTATGCTTGTTTATTTAAGCAGAGACTGCCAAGAAATCTCTCTCCTTAAGTTTTAAAGACTTGTCTGTACAATTAAACTGCTACATGTTCATGACAAACTATCATTTATACAAAGTTACCTCATTCCTGTTGCTTGCTTACCTTCTATGTCCTAATCCTGACACCTACCTGACCATTTGCCCTTATAAATAAAATAAAACAGTTTGTTAGTTCTTGAATTATCATCAGCCTCTCATGTGCCATTGTCAGACAAAGACAAAAGAAGGGTTTTCGTTGGTCCCTCAGATCTCTAGACTGGGTCGGCATATAGCTATATACATTTAAACAACTGGGCAGGGCAGACAGAAGAACAAAGAAAAGAGGCTGCCCAGCCAAGAAGAAGAAAATATAGAGGGATCTTGGGGCGGGGGAGGGGGAATCATCATAGCAATGTTCCTGAACAAAGCCACCTGGGCAGATATCAGTGTCCTCCAATAAAACCATTTCCCTGCAGGTTGGCATCATTCTGCACTACTCTTCCTTGTCAACCCTCCTGTGGATGGCTGTGATGGCTCGAGTGATCTACAAGGAAGCCACGTGGAAGGCTCCACAGCAGCAGGAAGGGGAAGCACCTCTGCCAGCCCCACGCCCAATGCTGCGGTACAGAGAAAGAAGGAAGACAGAGGGTCTTTTGGGGAGGGGGCTGCAAGGAGTGTGGGGAGGGGAGGAATCCTGATCTGAGTGTTGAGTCTTGGCCTGCAAGGGAATCCCCATTCTAAGATTACCAAATTCAGTACAGGCCATGGTTCCTGGACTTTTGAAGAAGCAGACTGTCTTTTGAAATATCTAGAAAGAGAGCCCTGGTGTGTGAGCTAGGGGTTGGATGCTCAGACTGAAACAGGGGGCACTTAATTTAAATTCCCACTCAACCACAATGCTCACTGGCTTACACTAAACCCATGCATGGTGAAAGTCAGGGAAGCCAAATGCTCCCCCTGCCACTCAACTTCCTTGGAGGAAGAAAAATGTGATATGGTGGCTTCTTCTCCCATTGTCTCTGTACCTTGGGGTATTCAGGAGAGGAGCTCTGCTAATGGTGGTTTCCTTTGTGCTTCAGGTTCTACCTGATTGCCGGCGGAATCCCCCTCATCATCTGCGGGATCACAGCAGCTGTCAACATCCACAATTACGGGGACCACGACTCCTAGTAAGCAATCCCAACATTTGCTTTGCATGCTTCAGCTTCACCAATATATAATGGAGCCTTCGTTTTGGACCGGGATTATGTTGCAGGTGACAGCAGGTCCTCCTTTTATCCCACTTGGGAGTGCCTGCATGGCCAAGCATGGTGGAAGTTATGACTGCTGCCGACTGGCCAAGGGAATGTGCCTGCACATGACTTGCTGGTCCTACCACTGGTAGAAGGCAAGTTGCATCCTCCACACAAGTAGCTGCAATTTGCATTCTACCCCGGGCTCTTGCTTTATCAGAAGGTTTTGTTCATTAGGCATGGGGCTTTTAATCTGTTTGTTAGTGTGACATAAAAATGTGTATTACTGGAGAGTCAGGCTTGCAGAGCAGCAGATCCTTTTGTTTAAAAATGGGGCTACCCCAGTCAGTACAGGGTGGGAGTTCTGATTTTGTAAAGGAAGAGAAAGGTGGGTGAAGGGAGCCGAACCCTCCAAACACTTGTCGCGTTAGAGAGAGCGACTGGCCCAAGGTCAGCCACTGAGCTTTATAGTTGAATGGGAATCTGAACTCAGGTTTCCCCAGGCTTGGTCTAGCACTCTAGCCACTACACCACGCTGACCTTTTTTCCCAGCAAATTTATTTTGAGTCTTCTTACCAGTATGTGTACGGTGGTGGAAAGTGCTGTTGAGTTGCAGCTGACTTAAGGGCAGTCCTGTAGGGCTTTCAAGGCAAGAGACATCCAGAGGCGATTTGCCATTTCCTGCCTCTCTGGAGTGACTCTGGACTTCTTCAGTGGTCTCCCAGGCAACCATGGCCAACCCTGCTTAGCTGCCAAGATCTGATTAGCCTGGATTATCTAGGGCAGGGCAGGCCAGAGAGAGAAAGAGAGAGAGAGGCCTAAGCAAACTTTATGTTATTGTGGTAGCCACCTCAATCAGAATATCCGTATGAAGAGAATAGGTATAACTTTTTCTCAGTTAGAGACAATACCTCCCACTTCTAGATGTTGCCCAGCTGGGCATGGGTCATTTGCTGATTACTTAGTTGATTTTTCCCCTCTTTTTCCATCCCACCCCTGCTGCTCAGCTGCTGGCTGGCTTGTAGGCCAAGCATTGGGGCATTCTACGTCCCTGTGGCTTTCATCTTGCTCATCACCTGGATTTACTTCCTGTGCGCCGGCATCAGTTTGCAGTGCCAAACCAAGAATCTGAAAGAGATGCCCAGACCTCTGGAGACCCCACCACGCCTGGGCGGCAGCAGCAACCTCTTGACCGATTCAGGCTCCATCTCGGTCACATTGAACTCCAACCCACATAGTGCTGATACTGATGGCACCTACTCCCTGGGGGTGCAGTTCTGGGCACTGATGATCACCCATTTCCTGTACATCACCCTGTGGGCCTTTGGAGCCACAGCCGTGTCGCAGCGCTGGTTTCTCCTGAAGGTCATTTTCAGCTGCCTCTATGGAGTCACCGCCATTGTGTTGGGGCTCTTTATCGTCGTTCACCACTGTGTCCGTCGCAGGGACGTGCAGAGTTCCTGGTTTGCCTGCTGCCCGTCTTACAGGAATGCTTTGCCGATGCAAGCCTACGTGCACCCGGGGGTGGGGGTGGAGGACGGCTCGCAGGTCTTCATCGGCTGCAGCCCGGAGGCCGCTCACTCCGTTAAGTCTTCGTCCTCCCCCAGCAGCACAAATTCAGCCCCGGGCTCCTGCAAGCTCAACAACTTGCAGGTGGCTCTCGGGCAGGCGGAGAGCAACCCTCTGCCGACCCCCTGCTATGAGGATCTGGAGACGCCCAGCAGCAAGAGCAACCCTGCCCCCAGGTACGCCAACAACCTCCACGGGCGCAGCAGGCACCACAAAAGCAGGACTAAGCAGTATCGGGAAGGGAAGCACCAGCGGCTGAAAGCGCTGCGGGGGCCTTCCTCCGATCACCCCGCCAGCGAGAGTGGGAGCTTCCACAACAGCCTTTCGGAGAGCTACCAAAGCAGTCGGAACAGCCCGCTGAACAATCGGCACCAGGGCCCGGTTCCCAATGTGGACTTGGCCCTCACGCAGTCAGACTTGAGCGACGGGGGCGGCAGCAGCAGTCACAGGGCGGTGGACTCGGGCAGAGCCCAGCGGCGGAGCACCAGCAGAGAGAACCTCAAGCACCAGGCCAGCACCGTGGACAAAGAGACTAAGAGGAGATCGTTCCCGCTCAACGTGGCCAACCAGAACGGGGGTCTGAAGGGCAGCAAGTACGATATCAACCTCGCCAGCGCCGACAGCACGGCAGGCATGAGAACGGGTCTCTGGAAGAGTGAGACGACAGTGTAGGAAAGGTTGCCAGACAGGTAGGAAGCTGCGAGCCATGGGTTATCTCGGAGCCTGCCAAAGCAAGCTGCAGAGGTAATTGTTGTGCACTAAAGGGGACTGGGGTGGCATCGGCAAGAGCTCTCGTGCTCCTTGCTCGTTTGCCTATAGGACCGGGGGAGGTTCACCTGGTACTACAGCAAGAAGGGCAGCGTGTGTGTGTGCCCCGTCTTAAGAAGTAGGGCATATTTCCCCACACCTGACTTTCTAGACTCCAGGTAATGTTGGTCAAGGAGTCTTCCCCTCTCCCTAGACAGGGCAGAAGACTCCGCCCTCCCCGAGGTGCCAAGGCAGTCACGTGAAAGACAATCATTGTCCTAGAGGATCCAGGAGAATTGCAATCTATTTTAATCCTTCCTGCATGTCACTTAGGCCCTAGATGCTTTTGTATATCGTATGGAGGGAAGGAGGTGTTCATAAGCTGAAATCTCGAGCGTCGTATGTACATATGTATAGGCAAATTGCTATCCAGTGGAAGTGCCTTCGCTATACGTTAAGCAATCATGTAAAGGAGATCTCCTCTCCCCTTTAGCACTTAGCTCAGGGTCCATTCATACAGCTCCTTTCCAGCTCAGCTTTGATGCAGTGATGAGATTGCTTCAACATCACGCCAAAGCAAGAGACAGGTGTACGATGGAGGAATCCTGCCTGCAGACTGTACACTCATATCTCTCGTCTGATTCTTCTCTGGTGCCAACAGGTTGTGTAGGTTTCTGAATATAAACCTACAGAACCTGTGGGCACCAATGATAATGGGATGAGTATACAGCGTCTAGCAGGCCATAGGAGTCTCCCTAAAAACCTTGGGTTACCTCCAGCCTCAGAGTCAAAAGGCTCCACTCCCCCCCCCAAAAAAAGGTCTTAATAGCAAATGAGGACATTAGCCCAAATTGTTGTTTAGAGTAGCATTTGGAAAGCTGGGGGACTGGAAAGGAACCCGGAAAATGTTCCTCAGATTTTGCAAGGAAAAGCCCCAGGTGGCTTAAAACTCATTAACTTTGAAAAATTACTTTGCATTAGACACTTTTCAACACCTCCATCTTCTTGGGGTTGTTGTTTTTTAAAGGTGCAGCCCTCAGTGTTGTGCCAAATAGTTCAAAAAAATCACATGCACAAAGCTGTGCTCAACACGCAACCTCAAAAATGAGCTGGAAGTGGCCAGGTCAGGGTGCCCTGAGAATGTCTCAGAGGCAGCTTCCCAAAGTGGTGGGGCACCAGCGCTATGGCCGCTGGAAGCCAGAGGCCTGGTCCTCGCCTAACGGCAATAAGCGTGGCCCTCTTTTCACATTTATTTCTTGCAAGCGGACGATAATCACGGCATGCATAAAACTTAAGGCTTGGTTCATCCATGCAGAAGAACTGAGGGGACGGTATTGCTGAAAGGCAAGAGTGGATTGCCCCACTTGAGATGCAGGCGGCAGATCTTAAGAAGATCACATTTTGGGGGTGCTCCTCCAGGGTTGGGGGGTGTTGGGGGAAGTCCCCTGCAAGTAGACATGCAGGGCAGGAAGCAAAGAGAGGCCACAGAACTTTCCTTTCAGTTCTGCTAGTTTGCGCGGAAGTTGCTTTGGTTTTATGTGAAGGAACATGCAACGCTAGGATCCCCACCGCCTGCAGTCAGCAGCAGAGCAATCCATGCTGGCACCCAATCCTCCAGAATGTGAGAATCACACTTTCGTTATGGGGGTGTTTCATTTCCCAGTCTGCCTCCCCAAGTTTGTACAGCTTCTTCCAAAGATTTCAGGAACACTCAGGCAGAGGCTGTGGCTCAGCGGCAGAGCATCTGTTTTGCAGGCAGAAGGTCCCCGATTCTGTTCTTGGCCTCTCCAGTTAAAAGGATCAGATAGCTGGTCATGTGAAAGATCTCCGCCTGGGACTCTAGAGAGCTGCTGCCAGTCTGAGCAAACAGTACTGACTGTGAAAGACCAGTGGACTGACTCAGTATAAAGCAGCTTCATGTGTCGGGTTTTAGGACATCTGGGCAATTTTGCCCCTAATATGTGGTTAAAATAAGGAGAGGCCTAGCCTCCCCATGCCCCCTCCATTCTGTACAGTTGCACAGACTTTTGAACAGAGATGTAAAGGGGCTCTTACAGCGAGGTGACACAACAAAGAATATTTTTTCCAAAGAAAACACTTCCTGTTTGCTGCCTCTGTGTTTTACTTAGCTCCACTGGTTTACTGTGGGGTTGCCAGGTTCCCCTTGGCTACCAGCAGGGTTGGGTTGCCAGATCCAGGTTGGAAAACTCCTGGAGATTTGGGGGGGGGGGCTGGGGGGGAGACAGTGACCTCAGTGGGGTACAATGCCCACAGAGTCTACCCTCCAAAGCAGCCATTTTCTCCAGGGGAACTGCTCTCTGTAATTTGGGGCTGAGCAGTAATTCCAGGGGATCTCCAGGTCCCACCTGAAGGCTGGCATCCCTAGTTTACTGAGTTAGCAAAAGTAAAAGCCATAGCTTAACCCAATCAAAGAAATGTACCAGTTATGAGTGACTTGGTTGTGACAAGTTTTTTTTAATCTGTTTCTTTTTTAAAACCTTTTGAGCTGGACTTACCTCTCCTTCATGGCACGTACTATGCAAAGATTGTCTGGTCTGGAAAAAAGGAGCAGGTTGTTTGTATGACACATTTTGTGGAGGCTGTTCTAACCTGTACCTTGTTGCTCCACCATCACTCCAAGAACTGTGAGGAACCAAGGAAGGGAGAGGGGAAACACCTGTCCTTAACCTGCACCTTACTCTCCAGAAAACAGACTCTTCTCCTTCCCTTCCCTCTCCCCCTCATTACTGATTAACATCTGGACTTCCAAGTTTCCAGATAAAAAGGGGTCCAGAGAAGGTGTGGTAGTTATTTAAAGCAACCCTGTGTAATGAATTGCACAGTTGACTCACCCACCGCAAACGCAAATGTTAGAAGCAATCAAAAGGCTGTTGGCTGAGCGTATGCCTCACAAAAATTAGCACACCCACTTTTCTCTCTGTTTTGTACTGGAAAACAAGGCAATGCAGCGTAAACACGGACCAGGCTTCAAGCCTATTGCCTTGAAACATTTAGCAAGAGAATTCTCATGAGCCTTTTTCACACCTCCAGACCGAGGCAACACCCAGATGAGTGCAGTTTCTGGGATGGTTGTTGCATTGTGACCGTAGACAAGCAAGCATAGAGGTTCAGGAAAGGGCTGTGTATTCTTGACAGCTTTCAGAACTGATAGTGTGGAGATTCCTTCCACAAAGCTGCCACTAATGGTCTTTGTCCCTGCCCCATGCACATCAAAGAACCCTTTATGCAATATTACAGCAATCAAGTGAGACACCAGCTGAGAGCAACAGCCATCCATGTTTCTCTTTGTCCTTTATCTAAAACAAGTACTTTCACTGAGGACAAAGGGAGCAGACAGCTTCCAAAAACATAAGCGGCTCATGTTAGGGCAACCTGCACTGATGAAAAACACCTGAAATCCAACGATTAGGTGCCTTTTAATGGGCAGCACATTTTATGGAGTCCTCCAGTGGTGCTAGAGTAATCTGTAAGATCTGCAGCCTCCTGAGCAGGGCTGGTCATTTGGGTCTTTCCCATGCATTTAGCTGCACATGTGGCTATGTGACTTTCAGCAGAACACTATTTCAGCAGAACCCCATAGCAAAAATCACTGCTATGTTTATGAAGTCCACCTTTCTGGCAGAGGAATCTAGATTAGTCCATTAGCAGTTACACGCTTCTTTGGTATGCTGTATCAGCTAAAGCCAGAACAAGCTAAAAAAAAAAAAAGATCCCTTCCACAGTGTCTCGTTGGTATAGCTCTTGCTGTAGGGAAGCACTGTAATTAATGCCCTGATGCTTTAGGCTGGAATACCTGCTAGTTATGGAGGTCCCTTTTAATCAGGTAATAGCAGATTTTAAGAGCACAGATATTCATAGGAACAAAGAGCCCTGCTGGACCAGACTTGCAGTCCATTGAGACCAGCATCCTGCTGCTGCATAGTGGCCAGCCAGAGGCTGCCTGGCAGCTGCCCCCTGTTGTTGCCCCTCTGAATATCTAGAGATCTATGTTCAAATGCAGTATAAGCTGATTCAGAGAGACTGGAAACTTCAGTGGCGAAATGGCGGCAACAGAGAAACAGAACTCCCCTGAACAATCCTGCTGCCATGTTGCAGTGTTTGTATCACAAACAGCAAACACATCCCAGTAGGGAACCCACAATAAAAACTAACACACTGACCTTGGGCAGGAGGGAGGGAGAGAAGAGAGCAGCACACGTCTTCCTAACAAACACACACTGCCAGTTCAGATCTCCACCCCCCATGTGGGGAGGGAATGACACTAGTTAGACTGAGGTATCACAAATGTGCATTTGTTTTTTTTGGGGAAAGAGGCTTTTGTGAAATAGCTTCCAGTGTCTGACATGCTAGTCCGTAGCAGTATGATTGTCATTTAAAAATCAACTGTTCAGTGTTTATTAAGGTAAGTCCTCCCCTCTGGACATAGACAGACCTCACAGACAAGCTAGAAACAGCCATTTTCAGCCTCCTTGCCTGCACAAATCCTACTTCCGAGGAACTGCAAGGGCCATTTGTCTGGTAGCACCACATAATGCAGGACAGGCCAAACAGACAGCCCTTTCAGCCATAAGTCAGCACAAGGATCCACACTGGCTCCAAGAGCTGGCATGTAGCCATCAAGGGGTTACAAGGCACTTAATCTCTTTCCCCCTCCCTCCATCTTCCAAAAACTGGTTCCTTCCTTTGCACCTGAAAAGGACTTCCTACAGACGCCCTTAAAGTTGTCCTTTTTTTTAACACTTTCCCCCACTTGTATGAAAATTCCTTCTTGGGTTTATAAGTTTTATATTTAA
This sequence comes from Gekko gecko, assembly GCA_029375565.1. Lineage (NCBI taxonomy): Eukaryota > Metazoa > Chordata > Lepidosauria > Squamata > Gekkonidae > Gekko > Gekko gecko. The sequence continues at coordinate 48,499,450 of JAPDNY010000013.1, read as the reverse complement.
TAAAGCCTATATCATATGTCCATGCTGCAAACCGCATGATATTGGCAATGCTGAATTTGTTATATATGCTTGCTACACCGAAACACTATTAATCAGGAAAGCTTTGTATTATTACCTTTCTTTTTTTTCTGTTTACATTATGAGCATATGACATATCAAACAGAGCTTTAGGAGACAACTGTGCCAAAGAAACCATTTAAAGGGTTTTTCGTTATTGTTGTGTTTGTTTGCATTTTATATAAATGAACTGTTTCTAGCAGATTTTTCTTGTTTAATATATTAAAAGATTTGCAACATCCAGTACATTCGGCTCTTGCTTTCTCGCTCCTCTGACGCAAGGACAACCCAAACAATTCAGTATCTGTTAAGTCAGAGTCAGGATTTATTAAGTCTGGCTGCAAGGATGCCCCACCAGGTTTTTGTTTTTTTAAAAAAGCAGTGAACAGATGTACACGGCCTTCAAATTCCCAGTTGCTGAACACAGAATTGAGCCTGTCACAGCTACACAACTGTAAAGCCTTGATCCTTTTTTTTTTCTTCACTCCTCAGAGATATGAGGGTGGGGCAGCACAAGCTGAGCAATGCAATGCAGGAATGAGCAGACCCATGCACCCCTTTCTCTTGGGCTGTTGCTTATGACAATGACGAAATCCAATATAATAGTGAAATGCACAGTATATATGTGAACACAAAGAAATCAACTGTGCGTGGCATCGATACAAATTCCAAAAATCAATAATAATAAATAATTCATTGATAGACAAATAAACCATTTATACAATTTCCAAATCCTAAGCAAAATTATTCATGATTTAATGTAGGTCCTGTATATGACTCACAAAGTCCAAACCACTCAGAGTGCTCAGTCCCTCCTAATGAGCGGTATGCTTCACAGTCTAAAGGGGGGGAAGCAAGCTTCCAGAAGATATCGACTCCAACAGTTCCAAAAGAGGAACACTTGAATGGCTCCAAAAGCAGAACTACAGGATTGCCGGTTTCCGCAATATGCTCCACATTTCACCAATATGGCTTTATCAAGCTGGAACCAGTAACTTGGCTATCACCAGGGCTCTTTTTGTAGCAGGAGCTCCTTTGCATATTAGGCAACACACCCCTAATATAGCCAATCCTCCAAGAGCTTACAGAGCTCTTCCTACAGGGGCTACTGTAAGCTCTTGGAGGATTGGCTACATTAGGGGTGTGTCGCCTAATATGCAAAGGAGTTCCTACTACAAAAAGAGCCCTGGCTATCACTATAAAAATACAGAAACATCCAGAAACATTGTACAGTACACTTTATATAACTTATTTGTCTATAAATGAATTATTTGTTTATTATTAATTATTGATTTTTGAAATTGGTATAACATAGGGAAGCCAAGGGGCCAAGTGTGACAAGAAAGAAATCCCTGTGACATCCAGGGGTCCCCAGAGGACAAGGTTTGTGCAAGTGTATGGGCAGGCACCAGCCGAAAGAAACAGAAGTACTCAAAGCAAACATTCTTTCTAAAAAGGCAGAGGCTGCCCCAAGTGGCCGTGTTGTTTCCCTCCCCCTTAAGCTACATTTCCTCTGGTTCCTCCCTCTTTTTGTTGAAGAGCCAAGCAGGGCTGGCTATAATTACAGTAACGACGCAATTGCAGGGGGCTGAACTTTCGCAGGCTGCTCTTTCTTACCCACATGTACATGCATTATTTCAGCAGTATCGGAACTGCCTGGCCACGGCTCCATGCCATACTAATCTTGCAGGAACTGAGTATGTGCACAGGCCAATGATGTGGTTACTTCCCACACCAGCATCATTAGTCAGAGTTGGCACTACCGTTGCCATCCATCTACACACCTGATCACTTGCTTTCAAATGTTGTGGGTACAGCATGAGGAAAAACAACAGTGCAGCAGTTTGTTCATATTGACAGTAGGACACAGATCTATGAGTGGCTGGGACAATGACCTTCAAAAGAGAACTAAAACCCTTTGAACGTAGCAAGATGATTAGTCCTCGTTCCAAAATGACTCTTACTCAAAACATTTTTCAGTTCCATCATCTCCCACTCATTATATAATTTCTTCTCTTCAAGGCTTGGAAAAGAGAGGCACACCAAATCCAGATTCGGCAGCAATTAAAAATGAATAAACTACATCTCAACTGACACAAACATAATTAAACAACTTTCTAGTATAAGAGAGCAGGTCCCTTTGTTCTCATGGTCCTTTCTGGGCGAGAGGTCTTTAAGTGCCACTTCCCCACAATCAAGCAATCCCTTCAGTTGGGATGGAAACAGCTCTGAAACCCTAAGCTGCAGACCGGAAGAACCACCCTCAGCACAGTGGCTGCATGCCTCCCTGAATCCCTTCAAGCTTCAGCATCACAGGCAGGCTTGGGCTCTGCTGAACGTCTCTTTTTCTTCTGGGGTCCGAAGGTATTGCTCTATTTCACTATCCAGAATGGGCTCGTCTCCAGTGACTGAGAGCTCTGAGCAGGAAACGGTTGTTCGCAACTTCTTCCTGGGGTTAAGGAGGCAGGGTGGGAGTAAGGGGGGCCGCTCGCTGCTGCACTTGCGCTTCTCTCCTGGCAGAGATGTCCCTTCTGTCTCTGCATCTCCGGGCTGTAGTGGCGCTGCTGCTGAGTCTCCCAAGGAGTCATCTGCAACAGAGTCCCCTGTCCGGAAGGCAGTTTGCAGGAGCCGGCGGCGGTGCTGCAGAATGTCTGCAATGTATTTTGCCACGCTCTTCTTGTTCACCTTGAGCACTCGCAACCAGCTGAGCTCAGATGCCATCCTAAGGAGGATGTTATGAAGTTCCTTCAGCCGCTGGGGAGCTGGTGGCGGCAGGTCCGTTCCGGCAAGCTTGCAGAACTGGGAAAGGGTGCAAGTGAGGCGACCAGCAGGACACAGAGACTGCCAAGCCAGGTAGGCTGCTGCTGTGACTATGGGGATGGGGTGCCGGCCAGTCACCAGCCATGTCTCACTGGCAAGCTCCACCACCTGGATTGTTCTCGCCACCAGTTTTTCCTTGTCCTCCACAAACTTGCTTGGGACACTGGATGAGTTCGGGAATATCTTAAAGCTGGGAGGAGAAAAAAGAAAGCCAGAAATGCCATTAGACAGATGGAGCTAGCTGAAGAGAGAAAGGTGGGAGGCTGTTATAAAGATCGAATGAAATGAGAGGGCTGAGTCCTCTAACACGCCAAAAAAACAGGCAGCAAAGGGCAATCTTTTACTTTGAAATATAACTACAGGGAGAGATCTGAGTCTCGTTTTATTCTTCACTTGCAGGTTAGGACTGGCTTTGCATTCTGTTTGGGCACTGTGTCATGCATACTGCTCAAACCCAGAAAGAGATGGTAGCAGGAGTTATCATTTTGAAAATCTCCATTTTGGAAAAAGAGCTCTTTGGGGTCACAGCTGCAAAGGCAGTTTTAAAACTGCGTGGACATCTCCTCATCCCAACCACAGGGCTGCTATTCCAAGATCTGGACTCATATAGGCCATCTGTGTCCCTGTTCCCATGTATATGGCAAACAAGTCCAAACGGATAGATAGTATGAATCTGAGTTATATTCACAAATACATAAGAACATAAGAGAAGCCAATGTTGGATCAGGCCAATGGCCCATCCAGTCCAACAATGACACACAGTGGCCAAAAATACCAGGTGCCATCAGGAGGTCCACCAGTGGGGCCGGGACACTAGAAGCCCTCCCACTGCTGCCCCCCCCCCAGCACCAAGAATACAGAGCATCACTTGCCCCAGACAGAGAGCTCCTATCTATATCTTGTGGCTAATAGCCACTTATGGACCTCTGCGTTATTATCTTTAGTGCCACATCTGAGCTTGGAGTTTTACGGATATATGTGAAAATGTGCACAGAGGCCTTCCTTCTTGTGAGCTCCCCATAGCAACTGTTGCTGCTTTGCAAGGGATGGCTCCTTGAAGGCCCTGGTAACCATTTATGTACATGCTATATACTATATAAATACAGGCTACCTACAACTATATGAGGTTATGGGGGGGAGGACCATTATGTTGTTATACCGCTAAACTGAAAGGGACAGTCTGGAACCCAGTCTGCTTCTGGATCGCCTACCAGCATCTCCAACAAAGGTGAATAGTTCTTTCTTGTCCCATTGACAAATGATGCAGCTGTCACTGTAGCATGTCAGATCACGTGACACACTGTCCCAGAAAAGTCACAACAGCAGCAGTTTCGTGACTTTCATAGTGGGGTGGCGCAAGCTGCAGCACTTGACCCCACTGCATTACATGCTCCTTTCCCACTTGTGGGGACTTGCACCCCAAGATTTCTCTCCTTGGCTTAGCCAGAGCATGCTGCAATGCAGATTTCTTTTTAATCTCAATTCCTTTGCCAAGAAATGTAACATCAATACATGAGTGAGTTCTACCAGACATTATATACCCATGGCTATCTGGATATCAGTCATACTTTTAAGCACAACATCTAACGTGACCCTCACTCTGCACTGAAAGCTCCTTCTGCTATGCACAGCTATCTGCAGTGCACAAGGGCAACTTCTTTTTATGTATGTGTGTATGTGCATGTGCTTGCATGCTTGGAAATTGTGGTGACTTCTGGCGACCCCTAGTGGGGCTAGGACATTTCAGAAAGGTGACTTGATATGCCTGCCTCTGTGTCCTGGCCCTGATATTCTTTGGAGGTTGCCCTTCCTAGTACTTGCCAGGGCCGGCCTTGCTTAGCTTCTGAAATCTGATGAGACATGGCTTGTCTGGGCTATCCAGGTCAGCACAAGGGCAACTCCTGAGCAATTACTCAGCTACTCTTCACTTAGGAGAGGGCCGATGGCTGCAAATATCATCTCCAAAAAAAGTCTCTATTTCCTCGACAGCTACATGATAACTTAGAGAAGTGCACTGGGCAAAGGACAAAAGAATTTCACAATACCTGCCAAGGTGAGTTTTCACCAGGTCTACCAAGCTCAGAGCTGGTACATCCAGTTCTAGTTCCTTCAAGAAGCTCAAGTAGGTCTTGGCAAACAGCTCCTTTTCTGCATACAGCAGCAAGCAGATGGAGCCCATGGTCAGGGGCCAGTTGTGCTGCCGGCAGGTCACAAAGACACAACAGCCCACCAGCATCTCTTTCTTCTCCAAGCTGACCAGGCGGAAGAAGGGGCGTTTGATTGCCTGTTGGTAATAGGCCACAGCTGTATCTTCGAACAGAGAGGGAAGCTGAAGAACTTTGCAGAGGTCCCGAACACGCCCAATGCCTGCAGGGGAAACACCATGTCCAGGTTTGGTGTTTTTTTAATGTACACACAAATACATGCATAATTTAAGATGTTTATCTGAGACATTGTTCTGTCCCTGTTCATTATCAAAGCAATGACAACAGAAAAGGGCTTTTTCAGTTGTGGCACACAGGTTATGAAAAACCCTTCCCTTGTCGGTTCACCAGGCTTGCTAAGTTTTCAGTGCCAGATGAAGACTTTTTTAAATTGGTCAGCTTTTAATCTATGCTTATGTTCTAATTATATAAAATATTTAGCTTTGTGAGCTACCTAGAGATCCTGCATTGGCTGGGAGGTGTAAGACACACATTGTTTTATTTATTTATTTATTATTTCAATTTGTATCCCGCCTTGCTGGGCAAACTGGCTCACCCCTGAGGGCATTAAAACATCTTGGAGCTGGACTGAGGCAATTTTCCATCTAGGCCACCCCAGGTTGCCTTTCCCATTGCCCCAGGAACTGCTGAAAGATCATTACAGTGGCCAAAAAGTGGTGGAACAGTAACAGCAGATGAAGTCCCAACAATAGCCTGTTGTTGTTTTTAATTGCTCTTAGTGGATGGTTTTTGTATTCTTATTTCAGACCGTAATGTTTGGGACTGATTTTCACTCATCATTGTGAACCACCTCAGGCACACACACTATACATACACACACAGACAAATCAGTGGTTCTTCATCAGTGGGGTAGCCCTATGAAGTACAGGGAACAAGAGTACAAAGGTCTATGGGCAGACAGGATGCTGAGAAAAAGGTAGCCATCTTCCTTTCACCAGCAGGGAAAGCAACAGATCACATATCCTTTAACAAAAGATTCTTATTGGCTCACTTTAGACATGGGCGGGGCAGCTGTTCCCCCCCTTGCCTTGACAACTCAAGATTTGCTGCTTTGTTCTAATAGTATTTCCCCATTTAGGGTTTCAGGAGTAATCAAGGTCACCTGACTATCCTTTTGTCATGCAAGCACTGGATTGGTATGCCAAATTTAGAGGGAGCACAAGCTCAGAAAGTTTGAAAAATGTTTTAAATCAATGAATGAATGAATTGCTGTAAGTTGCTCAGAGCTCCCAGGGTAGATTACAAGTACAATTCATCCGAACATACATGCATGTTAACACTGATCTGTTAACCACATCAGTTTCACTATTTTAAATAGTCTGTTTTGGTTAGTCAATTATTTTCTGAGATAAAATACAATGGAGTCTGAATTATTTTTTAAACCAATACAAGTATTGCCTCACTAACCAGCCTTAATTTATGTCGATTTTGTATGTACAGTTATTATGCACACTGAATAGTTGACAAAGTCTCGGACTCCTCAAAAGTTACCCAGTCGGTACATGGCTCTGCAAAGGTTAGACCAAAGTCCAATTTCTGTCCACTATGCCATGAAAGGCTGTCAAGGAAACACCCCTGAACAGCACAGGAGATATTCATCTGGTCTCCCAGCAAAGGGGAAATGCAGGTTAAAAACATAGCAGCTTCTTTGTTTTCAGAAAAGCAGCAAGAGTATCACCTGTGTGGATGGCAGACATGTACACTTTTGTATCAAAGATGCAGAAGAAGAGATTGGATTTATACCCTGCCCTTCACTACCCGAAGGAGTCTCAGAATGGCTTAAAATCCCTTTCCTTTCCCCTTCCCACAACAGACACTCTGTGAGGTAGGCGGGGCTGAGAGCTATTTCGAGAACTGCCTTTGAGAGAACAGCTCTGAAAGAACTTGTAATTGACCCAAGGTCACACCAGCAGCTGCATGTGGAGGAGTGGGGAATCAAACCCAGTTCTCCCAGATTAGGCTGCGCTCTTAACCACTACACCAAACTGCAAATTGACAATAAGAAACGCTTACCTCTTTGCACACATCGGCTCAGCTGTTCATTTTGACCAGTACTTCGTGAATAAGTCACCTCTGGGAAGAAAAAAATATAATATATCAGACAAAGCAGCCTTGTTCAAAGCTCACAATGAAGCACTTTGCAAAAGTGGTGTAGGATCTAGCTATATTAGAAACCTGCTCTTCAGTGCTCTCCCTGGGAACTTTCAGGGCTCATTTGCCATTGTCTGATAGAGCATCCCATCATCTCCCTGGATGATTAGGCCTTTATTGTGATGGCCCCAGAACATCTTCCAGATAACTCTTAGCTTTTTCTTTCATAATACATTTGAGAACAGCTAGTTCTCAAGGTGGCTTCAAAGATCCTCCCTGATTTCCTTTCCCTGACCATTTAGAAATGCACCGATATATCTTTATGTGCTGAAAGTGCAAGATAGCTGAGGTTGGAAGAAGCACTGGCAACTCCTGCACACAGCCCTCCAAAATCTATCCTCTAGTTGCTAATACCAGAATACCAGAATTTTATTGTGTATATAGCCAAAGGCCGTCACAATACAAAATTAAGATAATAAAAGGAGAATAATTCTAATCATACATAGGTAAAACTGCGATAAAAAGGAATTTTTGCACAAATTGCTAATACACTAAAACAGGTAATGTGATGCAGTGCAGATGTTGGTATTACATAAAAGACAGTTTTTCTTATTAAAAAGGGCTTTTTTTGCAATACGGACCCCTTAAATAATGCAGACTATAAACCAGTATATGTATTTCATTCAAAAACTGGATCAAACAGGCAGAAATTTATAACCTGTAGCACAGTGTGACATGAGCCTTTTTCTACACAGGCAAGTCTGGTCTCCGTTACATGACAGCAAGATTCGTAAATTCCAGTGGGCCTTGAATAAATATGCTTTAGAGTGAAGCACAGTTTTGTTCCTTCCCCTTCTGCATATACTCTACTGCATTTGAACTCACCTTGCAAATGCTCTTCATCAGTATAAGTGGTTGTGAGGAGTCCTTCAGTTAGGATGAAGCCACAGTCTGCACACACCAGCTGGTTCTGCGCATAGTGAGAATCCTCTACTATTTCTGAAGAGCCACAATCTGGACACTTCCTTTGACCTGACATATCTGCAACCTGAAAGAATAACCACCCATAAAATGCTTATATTTGGCCATGGGAAATGTTAACTATCATTTAAAACACTAGACCTAGCAACCGTAATTTTCTAGTTGATTCCTGAAGAGGAAAAGTTACTATCTCTTCCTTTTTTAAAACTTAAAACTCTTGGTCCAACAGACAAGATGGAACAACACAAACATATTATCAGTGTTCAAAGTTTCATGAACATTTCAGTATCCTGAACTCCATTTGAAACCGACATCGCAGCAATTGCAGTGATCCATCCAAAATACTACTAAGAAAATTTACAAGTGAAAATCCAGTGAGAAGAAAAGATAGCAGATCCTCAGCTTACTCTTAGATTCAAGGCAAGTTGCCTGTACACTTGAATATCATTATACAGTCTGCACAAGTCAGTTAGAGGATTCTTTACCACTTGGAGCAAGTCTACCAAGTCTTCAACATTTACAAAAACACCTATGTGTCCCAAGGAGAAGGCAGGAGAGGCAGAAACCCAGGCCAAGGGCCTCACACTATCAATACCTGAAGAGCCACCAACAGCCTGTGAGAATTCTGCTGTTTAACTGTAAAGAAAAACTGCAAGTCACCTATAAATTTATAAATAACATAAAGAAATGTTTCTGGAGAAAGATACCAAGGACAGGCACATGTTCTGTCCAAGGACTGCCTCTGCCACCAATCAGAGGATCAAGGACTATCAAGGAGAGTTTGGATTATATTTTATCTATCATTGGTAAACTTTCTTGACAACCACTTGTCTAAAATACTTATACACACAAACATATATACACACACACATACTGTATTTATATGCTGTAATCTAGAAACAATGCTTTCAGTCCTGATCATACACAGATGCCAGATATACTTTGGGGCAAAAAAACCCAAAATAAAACCCAGGGTGTTCCTGCAGATCTCCCGCTATTATCAGTTCCCCTGGAAAAAATGGCTGCTTTGGAGGGTAGACTCTATGGGATTACACCCTTCTGAGGTCCCTCCCCTCCCCAAACTCATCCTCCCCAGGCTCCACCCACAAAACCTCCAGGTATGTCCCGACTCAGAGCTAGCAACCCTACCAGGGGACAATAACACCCCACAAACTGCCAGCGCCACCTGGCCCAAATAAGGAAACAACCGAAAAGGAACCCTCTGCGCATCAAAAGCGGACGAAGGTAGCCATCCCCACACCCAAAGTACCCAGCTTCATTACCTCGCTAAAACAATCTGTAGGTACCTCCGTTCCCCTGTAGGTACCTCGCGCTGCACCTTTCTAACACCGAAATAACCAGACCAGGGGACCTTGTGAACGTGGGACGCGCTGCTTCCGGGCAATCACCATGACAACGACGCAGCTGGTTCCGATATGGTCCTTTCAAAATGGTCTCCGTACAGAGCACAAGAGAGGAAAAGTAACGTTCCGGGGTCGGCCCCGAAGGAGTACTTAGAAGACTTTTTGAGTCGTGGGTGAGTGTGTGATCATAGCCAGCCTGTCCGTCTGTCTCTCTCTACTGGGCAGGGCTTAAGGAGAAGGCTTTAACGGCAAAAGGCGGCAGGGCTTGAACCCCAGAGCATCTTTTTTGTTAGGATTGCCACACAATTAATTGAAAGGTTTTATCCTTCTTCTCCAAAGGTCTCCAGTCCAAAGAAACAAGTTAAATCTCAGACGGAATCGCCAAAAGCAAAAAGGCAAGCTGTTTTCCACAGAACTCTCCCCATTTAAACCATGCCTTTCCAGCGTGTTTTTTTTAGTTGTCTTACTTACTCACCAATATAGCCTAAGTATAAATCACTTATTTTAAATATGGGGAGAAGGCAGTATCCTGCATTGGTGATTTCCTGAAAGAGTCTCTGTGTGTATTTGTCTCTGTGTGTCTGTCTCTCTCTCTCTCTCTCTCTCTCTCTCTCTCTCTCTCTCTCTCTCTCTCTCTCTCTCTCTCTCTCTCTCTCTCTCTCTCTCTCTCTCTCTCTCTCTCTCTTTCTTTCTTTCTTTCTTTCTTTCTTTCTTTCTTTCTTTCTTTCTTTCTTTCTTTCTTTCTTTCTCTGATATCTTAGTAGCGCGGGTGTGTGTGTGTGTGTGAAGGAAATTTAATTCCCCCTGGAATTAAACCCAAACAATGGTGACCTGATAAACTTAGCTTGTTATTCCTGTTTGCATCTGTTAAAACATCTTCATTATTTGATTTTGATTTGTATTATGTTATATGCTAATTTACTGTTCAACTTCTGCCTTATATGTATGGACTGGTAAATTCTATTTCAATTGTTTCTGAGGAAGTTTGTGAGGAAGTGTGCATGCACGCAAAAACTCATACCTTGAATAAAACTTTGTTGATCTTAAAAGTGCCACTAGACTCAAACTTTGTTCTACTGCTTCAAACCAACACAGCTGCCTTGGATCTATCACTGAGTGGTGTGTTGCAAACCTCTTCTGTTCTACCTTCCTGGCTCAAGCCTCCAGTCCTCAGCTACTGTTCTCACAGGTTACACACACAAACACACATTAAGAGCTGGACAGCATACGATTGTATGAAATGACCCTTGTCAGAACTGAGTAAGTAGAGCAAAAGATGAACCAGCAGATGGCGCCCATACTTTACACTTCCAGCTCTCTTTAATAAGAAAGCTGGCCAGCCAAAATAATTGCATTAGATTTCTATAAAACTGCATTGTGAACTAGGGAAATTTAGCCAAGACAGTATGACTGTGGCATCAAACAGAACACCAGTGAACCAACAGGATGCTGTTCAAGGAAAGCCTTCCTCTCCTTCACAGTAACAACTCATTTATTAAATGAATTTGTTAAATATCTACTGTGCAAAGCAGCTCTGTAAAAAGGTTTTAAGTAAAAATCTACAGACACTTTACTAATTTTGGACTCATATTCTGAACCTGTCCTCTAATTTAAAAAACAAACAAACACTGGACCAACAGACTTTCCATAATTAGTGAAATTACCTATTATTCATTACCTGACGATCCTAAAATAATCTTATTTATTTATCATTTCGATTTCTAGACCGCCTTCCTCCAAAATATTGGGACTCAGGGTGGTGTACAACATCTCATAAAATACATTCAAATCAGATTTAGCTACAATAAAACAGTAAAATATTAAAACAATTCAAAATTCGTTCCAGAGGTGCCTAGAATGGGCCAGATTACATCCTCATTCCAATGAAAAAGGAAAAAAAGGAGCCAGACTGAATAAAAATTGTTGATTAACTGTTGCTGTCCTCAGTCGTAAGCCTGGCGAAACAACTCTACTTTACAAGCCCTGTGGAACTGCATTAGGTCCTACAGGGCATGGGTGTCATTTGGCAGAGTGTTCCACCAGCTTGGAGCCAGGGCTGAAAAAGCCCTGGCTCTGGTTGAGGGCAGCCAGATGTTTTTCGGGCCAGGGACCACCAGTAGATTTTTCTCTACTGAGCATAACAGTCTTCAGGGGGTATGCCAGGAGAGGCATTCCCAAAGGTACATTGATCCCAGACCAATTTAGGGCCTTGAAGGTTAACACCAAAACCTTGAACCTGCTTCCGGTATTCAACATGGAGCCAGTGCAGCTAGTGAAGCACAGATTGGATATGTGCTGTTGGTGGGGTTCTTCCAGGTCAGTCTCAAGGGTAGCCCAGCGTAGAGCAAGTTACTGTAGTCTATCCTGAAGGTGACCATTGTATGGATTACTGTGGCTAGGTCAGGGCGAGACAAGATGGGTGCCAGTTGCCTGACTTGGTGCAACTGCAGAAATGCCAGTCTGGCAAACGTTTGTGCTCTGGGCCTCCATTGGTAAGGAGGCATCCAGAAACAATGGTACCAGCCTCTAGTCTAAACATATCAATAATCAGTATGTGGCTCCTGGACTCCTCCTTGACAGGGAGGTTGTCTGGATCCTTCCGACCTCACAGGCAATAAACTACTTTTGGGCAAAGTTCATACTGCCAACCTATGAGGGGTTGCATCTTGTCAAACTCGTCACATTCTTAATTGACAGCTACACCTGGTTCTAGAGACTGCAGAAAGGGTATATATGATTTGTGTTTTCATTGCTGTGGGCTGCACACCAACATCTCCTGCGATTCTGTGTGAGTCTTAGCAGGCAGACTGGAATATGCTCCGATTCAGCACACTCGATCTTAAGGTACAGGATTTTATTTTGTATTGTATGTTATGCCTTGAGGTTTTTTCTTATCCTTATTTCTGAAGTTCAGTAAATAGTTTATTGTGGCACAGCTGGGACTAAAGTCCTTAGCCAGTCTCCTTCCAGCCCAAATGGAATTCTGGTGGAGTCTGGAGCTCAGAGAGCTGTCCTGAGTCCAGGAATTCCCCAACACTAGAAATCAGTGAAATCAGTCTCATACCCTTTCCCTAGGTCTAGCTCAAGACACCCCTTCAGCTAATCATGGTGGACTTCTAATAACTATGACTGTTTCTGAAACTTTGCACTGCTGTCATTTCAATGAATTAGGAAGTAAGGGGGGGCACTAGGTACACTGCATCTCTAAAAGCTGGAACTGTGTGGTTGGGTGACTATCAGCACAATGTTGAGTTGTGTGTCCACACGGCAGTGGCTGACCGCAGTGGCACCGCTAGTTCATTCCCTGAGGGGGAAGTTATGTTGCGCCTCAGTTGGGAAAATTCTGTTAGCTGTACTTGCGCGCACTTGGTGCTGGTGATAGCAGTACTTACCTGGCTACCTCTTTGTATTCATTCATCTTAGCCTGGTAAACATTTTTTATTAACACTAGTAGTAGTTCTCCCACTTGGTGTGTTTATTCTCAGCTGTTCAAAAGCACTAGCTGTTGCATAAAAATACCAGTTTATTGTTTTTGCTTCTTAGGAGGCACACACCCGGGCCTTAGGTGCACTGAAGCTGCGTTATCTGATTACTAGTTGACTTGCTTTGACTTTTGCTTGAGCAGCACGTAGCCTTGGAGAAAAGCTCTGATTTCTCTGTGGTGATGGGTCAGAAGGTCTTCAGCAGCATTACCAAAGATCTGCTTCACAGGCATTTATGGCATGCTAGTTGCATATTTGTTATTCTGGAGGTGGGAGTGGGAGGCACACTTGCTCCTGTCCTGCATAACAGTCTTCCACTGTGCAGAAATGGGTAGCTATATGGATCTGGCTGCAGCAGGGATCAATTTAAGTTTTCTCTGGGTGCTGGCTGTTCCCCCAGTCTCAGATTGGAGAATGCACTTTCCTTCTAATCATCAACCACCACCACCCCCAGTTATCAACCCTCTTTGCTAAAACTGTTGGCACAACCACTCCGTTAAGCCTTTCTTTCTGCTGAGCCTGCTGAAGGACTTCAACCGGGTCCTTGAAGGTGGACTGCTGACTGTAGAACTTAAAATCTCAGGTCCTAACCATACTTTTTTTAGTGTAGATGGAGGATGAACTCTGGCATGGTGGCCTGGGGTGTGTGGCAGTTATTCTCATTCTAGCCCGAATAACCACCTGCAGATGACTCTCATTGATGACTGAATCAAGGTACCGTAATCCATCATTGCTCTGATTCTGGCTTCCTTCCAGCATACCAGCAGTGTAAAGTAGCCTAAGACTAGGAATAAACAATAATGCCCTTGTAAAAAAGAAAGAAAGAAAAGTGGTTTGAGACAGTTGCTTTGCATGACTCAGCATGAGGCACATACATTTATTATTTACACAGTTGGTGTTCTGCCTTTCTGCCCTTACAAGGGCCATCAAGGTGGCTAACAATAAAATACATTATAAAAGCCATTAAAATAAATCCCTCTCCCAAACATACCACTTTAAAAAGAGTTTAAAAAAACAGAGTTAAAATACATATAAAACAGTTAAAATGCATACAAAACATTGGTTAGGATGGAGAGATCATTGAGGGAATGCCAAACAAAATAGAAAAGTCTTCACCCACTGACAGAAGATGGCAATAGAAAGGGACAGATGACTCTCCCTGGGGAGAGAGTTCCAGAGTTCTGGGGCCATGAGCAAGAAGGCCCTCTCCCGGGTTTCCTCTTGCCTACTCTCAGAAGGCGAAGCGGGCATGTGTAGCAGGGCATCCAAAGATGACCATAACGGCTGGGCAAATTCATAAGGGTTTAGGATTTCTCTTGCTCCACAGATATCTGGGATCAAACAAGTTTTTGAATGATACAAAAACCTGTTAAGTCAGTTTGCAAGAGCCAAAGTGTAACATGAGCAGCGACCCCCCATCATACTACCTTCAGCTCTGAAAAAACTACTGTCTGTCTTCGGCCTTAATCCTGCTCTGTTTTTCTGTGTCTTCCATTGGTGTTTGCTTGCCTCTTGCACTTGGCCAACGAAAAGCCATGTGTGAAGTTTAGGCCTTAGATCAGGGGATCCCCCATTTGCTCCAGAGGGGGTCGTCCTCCCTGATTCCTCCTTGGCTGCTCCACTTTAAGCTTCCAATATATTTATTTGTTTGTTTGTTAGATTTTTATCCTGCCCTCCCCGCTATGGCAGGCTCAGGGTGGCTAAGAAGGCCATAGGTGTTATATACAATAAAACAAATTAATAATTTAACAATTATTGGTCCCATGCAACCCACCTCCTACCGTTCCTCTTGGAATATTAGCCAGACGTGTGTATAACTTTAAGAAAAAGCTAGAGGAAAAAGGGTTACCTTTGGAAGTAAAATAATAAACATCCCATCTAACTAAATGACCCGCTGGTTGATTTTGAATTTTGAGCAACGATTGTCACCATAAGATGGATATCGGGGGTGGGGGGCAGGGCAGTGTCGATCATAACATGGCTGCCATAGGGAGCAGAATTGCCTTTGCTTGAGTGAAGAGATGCGGTTTGATTTCAGTTTGAAAGAAAGGAGAAGGGTTGTTCCCTGTGTGGCACAGGGTAGACTTTGCCAAGCCCAGAGACATTAAAGAAGGCTGCGTCCAAGCCAAGGATGTGACAACCCTACCTGGAATTAATTCAGCACTTTACTAGTCAGCCAGCTGGCAAGGAGTGGCCTGCAGTGCTTTTGTTTGTTGTTCTTCCTGTTCCACTCAACATCCTTTGGATTTTCTACTAAGGTTGCCAACCTCCACGGGGCGGCTGAAGATCTCCTGGGATTACAACTGAAGTCCAAGTGATCAGCTCACTTGAAGAGAATGGCTGCTTTGGATGGTGGACTCTGTGGCACTACACCCTGTTGAAGGCCTTCCCCTCCCCAAACCCTGCCCTCCTCAGGCTTCACTCCCCAGTTTCCAGGTGTTTCCCAACCTGGAGCTGAGAACCCTATTTTATCCCCAAGAAGCAAGTGGGCGCCATTGGCAGGCAGCACAATGGGGACCAGATAAGATCACATTACAGTATAAAACGGATTCGTGGCATACTGGCTGGATATCCCTCCAAGTTCAAAATGGTTTCAGAAAATATGAACAATGGCCAAATTGCCATCCTACAAAAGAAACAGACAAATGAATACAGGCCGTTGGATAAATGACATTGTTCCTAATATATGATTGGAATGGCAAAATCCTAAAAACTACAAAACTGTATTTTTTATCACTGCAATCTTGAGCTTTTATTGTATATTGCACTTTGATATTAAACCTAAATAAAAAAAAATGTCCCTAAATGGACTAGAGCCAGAGTACATAAAGGATTGCCTCCCCTTACTATTAGAGTTGCTAACCTCCAAGGCGGGTCATGGAGTTCTCCCAAAATTACAACTGACCTGCACGTGACAAAGATCAGTTCTCTGGAGAAAATGGCAGCCTCAGAGGGCAGACACTATGGCAGGGGTGTCAAACATACAGACCAGAAGCAGCCCATCCAGGGCTCTTATCTGGCCCATGAGTAACTGTCATTACCTTTATTGCCAGATAACAGAGCCTGTGCGTTATGTCCCTGTACACTGCCCGCATGCTAATGAGTAATGGGCAGTGGAAGTGGGAGAGCAGGAAATACTGTCAGAGAGTTAAGTGTTTTAAGCATGTTTGTATGGCATAGTACTCTACTGAGGTCCCGGTCCCCAGGCTCCATCCCCAAATCTCTAAGCTAATTTCATAAGAACATAAGAACATAAGAGAAGCCAATGTTGAATCAGGCCAATGGCCCATCTAGTCCAACACTCTGTCACACAGCGGCCAAAATATACCAGGTGCCATCAGGAGGTCCAGCAGTGGGGCCAGGTTGGGGGTATTTCCCAACCTGGATACCCCCATCCTCTGTTGTACAACCCTACTACCAGCTAAAACCTTCAGAAGCTCCATTCTCTGTGCCCTCACTTTCAGAGGTGTGGCAGGTGGAAGCCAGAGACAGGCCTTTTCCAGCAGTGGCGCCTCATCTGGGAAATGCCCTTCACCAGTGTGGTGTAGTGGTTAAGAGCAGAAGATTCCCCACTCCTCCACATAAAGCCAGCTGGGTGACCTTGGGTCAGTCACAGCTCTCTCAGAGATCTCTCAGCCCCACCTACCTGACAGGGTGTCTATTGTGGGGTGAGGAAGGGAAGGAGATTGTAAGCTGCTCTGAGACTCCTTTGGGTAGTGAAGGGTGGAGTATAAAACTAACTCTTCTTTTCTGAGTGACTTTGGTTCAGTCACAAGTTCTCTCAGAGCTGTTCTCTCAGAGCTCTCTCAGCCCCACCTACCTCACAGGGTGTCTGTTGTGGGGAGAGGAAGGGAAGGAGATTGTAAGCCTTTCTGAGACCAAGTGAAGGGCAGGATATAAATCTAATCTCTTCTTTTCCTTGAAGCCGGCCTGGTGCCTGCCCTCCTCACTTTTAGGCACCAGGCCAAAACAGTTTTTTTATGGGAGTGATCTTTTAGCATCATTTTTATAATCTCCTTCAAGCCTGAGAACTGTTTTAAGAGATTTGTTTTAAACTGCTCAATGTTATGTGTTCTCTTTATACACTGACTGGGTTTTTCACGTTTTTGATCGCTGATTCATTGTTGTTAACAGCATCACGGTATCATATGCTTTACTTTGTATGCCTCCTCCAGCAGGTTGTCCGGAGAGGCAGCATGGAAGCTTTCTAAATACACAAGATGACAAAAACAAAATACTTATTTTTCCAAGCTTACAGAGCAGTGTGTTTAAACAACAATACTTAAAATAATGCTTAAACCATTTCTCATACATTGTTATAATCCTTAGAACAGCCTTGTCAGGTAAATCAGCATTATTATCCCCATACTACAGATAGGCATGTGAGGTGGAGAGAGTAGTTTGTCCAAAGCCTCATACAGTGGAAGCTAAGCAGAGTGACACCCTTCTATGCCCATTAATTTCTATGGAAGTAAGAGGGTATAACTCTGTGTTGGAATTCAAGTTGCTCACATTTCAGCCATTATAGAGTTAAATGTTGTTTGTAGCCAAACAGGATGTTACGCTGTGTAATGTATTCAACGGCGGGAAAGTTCGTGGGAGTTGTTCATCTTAATGAAGTGACCTGTAACCTTTGTATTGGTCAACTAGCATCTTGTTTGTAGAAATGCTTTGATCTAGTATTCATATATTCACAAGTTTATGGCCCTTTGTGTGAAGCAAAGAGGAAACACCAGAAGAAAGAAAGAGAAAGATGTAGCCATTAGCATGTATTAGAGTAGGTGCAAGTATGTAACCTTTTATTTTCTTTTTCTCCAAAGTACCATTCCTATGATTGTTTTGTTTATCTAGTAAAGATATTTTCTTTTACATGGTGTGGCTCTTGTGTTTGGAATGCATCCATCGACTCTAAATAAGAATCCCAACATAGTGGCAGCAGAGTGCGGTTCCTTTATTTGCATCCCTCGTTTTTGCAACACAAAAGAAGCCCACTGTTTGCTTGAACTGAATTAGAAAAGGCAGAGAGAGTTCTTTTAAAGTTAGAAGCTTTTGGCTATAGCATTTCGCCTAACGGACCGGACCGTAAGAAAGCTGAAGGGCGCACTCAAAGGCGAGCCTCCGTTTCCTTGCTCATGCGGGGAGGATTGCATGCCAGAGGTGATAGACGCTGAAAGGAACAACAGCCCTCCAACTGAGAAGGGGAGAGAGAGGAATCTAAGCAGCCCTCCTAGCCAAGACGATGTCAACCACCGATACAAGCAACGATGACTCTGCATCTGGATCAGGAACAGTGAGTAGTACCAGTGCCACAATGCATAGCATCTCAAACTTTCAAATTCCCACTTTAACGACCCAAAACTATAGATGGTGGGCAGCGGTGGTGAAAGCAGCCTTGGAGGCACATGATGCTGAAGATATTTTAAGGAAAGATATCCCTGACCAGCAACCACAGAAACGAGAATTTATGAAAAAGGATGCATTTGGGAGAGGCCTAATTATGAGTTGTGTTTCTGCAACAGAATGTCCTTTGCTAGTAGATTGTGAGACATCTAAAGAGATGTGGGAAAAGCTGAAAGATCAATATGTGCAAAAGACTGATGCACAAGCATTATTTCTTAGACAACACATGCATAGTATTAAATTGCATGAAGGTGAATCAATTGCTAAACATTTGGATAAGATTCTGAAAATTGTGTCTGATCTGAGAGCTTCAGGAGACAACCTCTCCGACAGAGAAATCATTGTTTCTATCCTCAATAGTCTGCCTCAGAGTTTTAACAGCCATATAGCTGTGTTACAAGCACAGACAGATCTGACTGTTGATTTTGCTGTAAATTATCTAAAACGAGAAGGGACTAGAAGAGATCTTTTTGAAGCAACAAATAAAATGTCAATTCTGAGGGTACAATCTGACAGAAAGGAAATAATATGCCACATATGCAAAAAGTCGGGACATATTGCAAGATTTTGCCTCTCTAGAGATGCCCAGGGCAATAAACCCAGTGCTTCTACTGAAGCAGGGACACCTAGTGGCCGAATGAAAAATGGTGCCACACCAAAATATCAGCCATAGGCAAATGGTCATTGGAAAGGAAAACCACACAAGCAAGCTGGCAAACCTACTTCTGAAAGGCACGTTTGCAATCACCGGTTCAAACCCGAATCTTGAGAATCACTGGCTTCTCGGATTCTGTAAGTCATGTATGCAATAAAACAGAATGTTTTATTGAGTTTGATGAACATAAATGCCCTAGCCTACAACAACTTAATGGTCAAGAATTGGATGTTCAAGGATGTGGTTCAATACTACTAAGAGTTATGACTGTAAATCAGGAAATTGAGGAGATTCTGCTAAGAGACTGTGCTTATGTGCTTGAGGGTACAAATAATCTACTCTCAACTAAGAAAATTGTAAAAAGTGGATACAGAGTCCTCATTGGAGAAGATAGTTGCATTTTTAATGTCAACTGATTTTAAAGTAATGATACATGAAAATGATGGTTTTCATTATTTAGAGAATATTGTTGAAAATGCTGATGAAGTTTAGAATGTTATTGATTATGTTAATCGGCCAGTGTGTAATACCATGCAACCTATGTGTGAGTATAAAAATTGTCTTCTTAAATGGCATGTAACAATGGGTCACCACAATGTGCAAAGTGTACAAAAATTATTGAGGGAATGTAACACTAATGTTGTTGATTGTAATCAAATACAAGCTGGTTGTGATATATGTCTCAGAGCAAAGAGGAAAGCCCCAAGCTATAAAGGCAATTCTACTGTCCACAGTGAGAAATTTCTAGAAACAGTGTTCTCAGACCTAGTAGGACCCATAAAGGTGTCAGCTGGTATCAGCAGATACTTTCTAACCTTCATGGATACGTCTTTGTCTACTTAATTAAAACCAAAGACCAAGTTTTTGAAAAGTTCAAAGCTTATATTGTGTCTATGAAAAATAAGTTTGGCAAAGTTCCAAAGGTGTTATTTACAGATAATGGGATGGAATATAGTGGCGGTCAGTTCCAAAGGTTTATGGAACAAGAAGGCATTAAACACAGAACCACAGTGCCTTATTCCCCACAACAGAATGGTGCAGCTGAGAGACTAAATAGGACCATTCAAAAAATGGCCCGCTCTATGCTAATGCAATCTGGACTTTCTGATTTCTGTTGGGCTGAAACTGTCAACACTGCAGTCTATTTGCATAACAGAGTTCCTTTCAAAGTGACAGGCCTAACTCCACTTGAGATTTGGTATGGCAGAAGGCCAGCTCTGAAGCATTTAAGACCATTTGGTTCCAAGGCTTATGCATTCATACCCAAGGAAAGAAGGGGAAAGCTAGACCTCCGAGCAGAACTTGGTATCCTTGTGGGGTGTGCTCTTGGAGGAAGAGGATATATAATCATGGATCCTAATACTCGTATGGTCAAAGAATGTAACGTGGTACATATAGATGGAAACAGTGTGTTACAAATCCCTAAACAAGCTGAGTCCACAGTGCAAACTGATCAGCACACTACAGAAGATGTCTCTTTCAGTGACCTGGTCAATTGGCAACCTGCAGAGACCGCCTGTGAACAGGCAGGTCCACCTTCACAAGAAAGTACCAAATCAAAAGGGGAAGCAGGAGACCTTAGGCCAAGGGAGACAGAGACTGTGACTACTGTAAGAAGATCAGCAAGGGACAACAAAGGCGTACCACCACTGAGACTTGGCATTTGTGCAACTGTCCAACTTGTTAAAGAACCTTCAAGCTGGAGAGACAGAAATAGATTACCCGCACCAGAGAAAAATAAATGGATGGAAGCAATGAATGATGAAATTGAATCTTTGCATGAAGAACAAGCTTGGACACTTACAAAGTTACCTCCTGGAAGGAAAGCTATTAACAACAAATGGGTGCTCAAAGTGAAATACAACCCTGATGGTAGTGTGGAAAGATACAAAGCACGCCTAGTGGCAAAAGGCTATACACAAAAATATGGAATTGATTATATTGATACTTTTGCACCTGTTGTAAGTCACAGATCTTTCAGAATGCCTTTAAGCATAGCAGCCTCAAGAGGCATGCATGTGGAACATGTGGACATCAAAACCGCTTTTCTTAATGGAGACTTAACTGAGGAGATCTACACGAAGCAACCTGATGGTTATCAAGAAGAAGGAAAGGAGGATCTTGTGTGCAGACTTAAAAAGGGTCTTTATGGACTTAAACAATCTGCCAAAGGATGGAATGACAAACTGACTATGTTGCTATGAACACAAAGCAGAACCTTGTCTATTTACAAGTCTCAAGAATGGACAATATCAATATGTACTTACTTATGTTGATGATTTGATTTTATGCTGTCAAACCAGAGAAGACATCAAGGAAATAGCTGATGAACTGAATAAAGATGTGGAAGTGAAACAACTAGGAGATACAAAACATTATCTTGGAATACAAATTGAAAGAACTGATGATGGAAGTTTTCTCTTGAACCAAAAACACAAAATTATGGACATTGTTGAATCTATAAGCATAAAGAAGCATAGAAATATTAATACACCAATTGACCTGACAGATGGAAACTTACTCGAGAACAATCATGAATACAGAGAAGCAGGTGGAAAGCTCTTATACCTAAGCTGAGTAAGTCGACCAGATATCTCTACTGCAGTTGGAACCCTTGCAGAAAGACAAATTCACCGAATCATCACGACTGGAATGCTGTAAAAAGACTAGCTAGATACCTCATGAAAACAGCTGATCGAAAGTTATTGATTTCAGCCTGTGATGGCCCAAGATTAGTTGGATACATGGACACCAACTGGGGCAAAAAGGAAGAAGATGGAAAATCAACTAGTGGTTACCTATTCTTCTATGGAAACGGCACGATCAACTGGACTATTAAAAAGCAAAAGACTGTTGCCTAATCTACTGCTGAAGCAAAAGTGTGTATCAGCTCAAAATGCCTGCAATGAAGTAGAATGGATCATCTATCTGCTAAAGGACTTTGGGACAGAAGAACCTAAACCAATACTTGCATTTGAAGATAATCAGGCTTGTATAAGCATATGCAAAGGCGAAAGTACCAAGACAAGCACCAGACACATCGCCATCAAATGTCTTCTAGTGAAAGATATGCAAGAAAAAGGATTGATTGAAGTTCAGTACTGTCCTACTGAAGAAATGGTGGCCATTCAACAAAGTCAAGATCGCAAACTTATGTGAGAAGATGAACCCAATTGACACAAAGCATGACTGAAATGTTACAACTTGAGAAGGGGTGTTGGAATTCCAGTTGCTCACATTTCAGCCATTATAGAGTTAAATGTTGTTTGTTAGCCTGTGTTAGAGTATTTGCAAGTATGTAACCTTTTATTTTCTTTTTATCCAAAGTACCATTCCCATGTTTGTTTTGTTTATCTAGTAAAGATATTTTCTTTTACATGGTGTGGCTCTTGTGTTTGGAATGCATCCATCGACTCTAATTAAGAATCCCAACACTCTGTTTAGGATTATACTTGGTTAGTAAACTTCATAGCAGAGACAAGACTAGAGCCAGAGATTCCTAATTAGTGGCTTAGTCTATATTACACTACTAGTAAACTCAGCCTCTGCAGGATAAGCCCATCAAAGGGACGAGGGGCATTCTGCAATGCTTATAAACAACTGCAAAATTGAATTTAGATCTCTTTTGCCAGGAGGCTCCAGAGCAGCTCTGATTCTAGGTTTTGCAGAGTGCTAAGCATGGACAGAAGGTTAAGTTCTGATTATGTTCTTGACTATGGTCTTCAGCTCTGGGTTGGGAAATACCTAGAGTTTGGGGAGGGGGTTTGGAGCCTGAGGAAGGTGGTGTTTGGGGAGGGGAGGGGCTTAAATGGGGTATAATGCCATAGAGTCCACCTTCCAAGGCAGCCTTTTTCTCTCTGTTGCCTGGAAAGTAGTTGTAATAGCAGGAGGCTGGCAATCCTATTCATGATGGACTTGATTAGTTTACCAGGCCAGTCTGTATTGTGAAGGCAGCAGTCGAGAGGGAAGGAATCTAAGGTTATTGTCCTGCAAATATTATGTGAGATCTCATGGAGTCATAAAATAAGTCCTTGGTCAAGGACCTAGCTTGCAGACCTGGCTGTTTCATCCTGAAGTGCCCTTTCATTGCTTTGAACGCCACCCATGACTTTCAGGTTTGATTCAAAATGGAGTCTTCTCATACCTGCAGCTGTGTAAGCCCTAGAAATGCAGGGATTTCTGGAGGGAGTATCTCTTCCATGTTTCTTTGCAGAGGGGCAATGGGGGTAAGAAAGGTCACCGAGTTTCCTGTCAGAGGAGGTATTTGAATCTGGATGTCCCCAGCGTTCTCCAGCTGAGCATGCTACCACTACACTTCACTAGCTTTCATAGTGACCCAAAACAGATACTACAAAGATAAAAGACCTCTGTTGGTGTCTAAAAAAAGCAGCAGGCAAGTTGTAGCATCAAATTATATTAGAGCCTCACAGGAACATGAGAGGAAGTTTAACCCTTCAACTCCAACATGGTCTCATCAAGCAAATCCCCTGCTGTATTAGTAGAACGTGGTGGGGGGTGGACACTGTTTTTGCACCATTGATTTTATATTGTAAGTTACCTTGAAGGCTTGACAGCAGAAAAGTGAGATCGAATATTGTAAGCATTGTAAATAAATACAACTTCTGAATTATAAAACAAGATACATTTAATGGGCTTTTATACTGTTTGCTTTCATGACAATCCCATGGACAGTGCAGTCTGCAGGCTGGGTGCCAAAAAAGGAGTGCTATTTGGCAAGGATGATGTCCTACCAACAACTGTCATAAAATGAGGGCATCACCAGCATTTAAACACTTGATCTCTGACTCATTGAGGAGAAGCCCTGAACTTGATGACTGGGCCAGAATGAATGATCACTGATGACAAACTCTCCAAAAGGTCTGTCTGCAGCGATGCTTTTGTTCACTGTTGACCCAGCCTCCCTTTGCTCACCTGTGTGCTTGTTAAATAGGTATCTATGTGACTAACGTGGTGACTGTGTTTCCGGCAGTCTTTAAAAATCCTGCCTTCTGAAAAATCAGGTTCTGAAATAGCCTTGCATTAAGGGTTCTACATAGCTGATTGTTAATATTGCAAGGTTTGAGTTATGGATGCCTCTGCTTTTGGAGACTGGAACTATTAGGTCATTTGGAACATATGAGAATGTTCTCATTTAGGGTTGAACAACTTAATGGAGGCACTGAATCACTGGAAGGCATGGGAAACATGCAACTTCAGTGGCACCGAAGCAGCTGATTAAAAATCCCTTCCTGCCATGCAATTCTGCATCACGAGTATTTCCAAATTGGTTTGGCATATTCCAGAAGTTACAATGTCCTTTTCAGGAGCCATACCAAGCATTCAATACAATGCAGCAGGCCAAGACATTTGTGACTTAAGGGAATTGTGTTTCTTTGGTGAAAAACTGGCTACAATGCTGACATACAATTAATGAAAGAACCAGTTAATGACTGTTGCCAGATAAGTTTTGTAATGATGATCAAGTTAGGTTTTGGGACCATTTTTGTCCCAGAGAGGGTACTTCAGGTACTACAAAATTTCAGTAGTTACAAATCAAGAACCTGAGTAATGAACTCACGGGAACTCAAGACCTGAGAGGGCTGTGAACTAAAATGGAGAAATATAATTCATCAAAGCAAAGATGTTGTTTGCTCCTGGAGATGGAAAATCTGAGACGTAGTTACCATAATAACTGGGAAAGAGACTTTAGATTACAATGACCTGATCTGTTCAAATGTTTTTAAGCAGGTTTACTGATTATCTAATAATGCAGAAATTAGGGAGAACTGCTGAAAAGTGATATGGTGGTAGAAAGAGCCATCAAGTCACAGCTGACTTATGGCAACCCCATTGGGTTTTCAAGGCAAGAGACGTTTCAGAGTTGGTTTGTCATTGCCTGCCTCTGCGTCATGACCCTGGTATTCTTCAGAGGTCTCCCATCCAAATACTAGCCAGGGCCAACCCTGCTTAGTTTGCAAGATCAGGATAGCCTAGGCTATCTGACTCAAGGGAGAAAGGCGATATGGTATTATATACCAAGCAGACTATCAAAAATGATTCCAAATTCTTCAGATTTATGTTGGAGATGTGGGAAACACCAAGAGTTTACATTTACCTATGTGGTGGCAGTGTTGTATTATAAAAGTTTGGGAGCACTGTCCAACAGGGAATAAAAGATACTATAAGGTGAAATACAAAGCTTTCACCTTTGATTTTCCTTTATGAGCTTTAATGTGGAACACCTATCGAAGAATTTGTGGTACTTGGTCCTTCAGTTGCTTGTAGCTGATAAAAATGCTAATAGCTAAGAATTAAAAATCATGTATCTTACCAAATTGTGATATTTGGTTCCGGAAAAACCTGGTTCATAATGACCATGGACAAAAAATTCTACTCAGTTCATAAGAGGAAAAATGCACAGATACTTTTTAACAATGGACTCCTTTTATTGCTGATTGGAATAAATTTCCCATGGAATCAGTTAAGAGAGAATTATTGAATGATAGGTGTGACAGATGTCCTTTCACATGTGTTAACTTTTAATTTTTATTAAAATTTTGCAGTTTAATAAAAAAAATTAAAACAAAGTGCTGATTAATATTCTAGCTAAAATTGCTGAGGAATTAGAACTGGGAGGGGGGACACACCCAACTTCTCTGAATCATAAAAAAATGTTGAGAGCCTTGCAAGAACCTGACCTTGAGAGAAATCACTCGTAAGACTTACATCCAAAAGCCAGCATGGTGTAATGCTTAAGAGCAAGACTCTAATTTGGAGAACCAGGTTTGATTTCCCACTCTTCCACATGAAGCCATCTGGGTGACCTTGGGCCCTTCACAGTTCTCTCAGAACTCTCTCAGCCCCACCTACCTCCCAAAGTATTTGTTGTGGGGAGAGGAAGGGAATGTGATTGTAAGCCACTCTGAGAGTCCTTCAGGAAGAGAAAAGTGAGGTATAAAAAGCAGCTCTTCTTCAAAAGTCCTGAGAACAGGGACTAGGGAAGATTTTTTTCAAAATTAGTTTATAAATTGTCTTTGGATATAGTGTCAGGAATCCTCTCTCAGATGCTTTGCCAAAAGCCCTCAACTATACACACCGTTTTGCATAAAATTCTTCCTGCAAAACTGTACTTGTAGCAATGAAGCCTTGCCCCCAAAACAGGGCATGTGTCAGACACAGGATGGTAAGAGATGGGGAGGAAAGCTGCACAAGGTGACAAAGGAGGAGACCAGGCTGAGTGGTAGATGGCAAGACATTCTCCCAGAGATCACCAAATAGCTGGAGGGAAGGGTATCTAAGCAGGAATTTATCAGCCTCTAGACTTTTTACTGTAAAGATGGTTGCATTATTTAGGTACCTAAGCAGATTTAACTAGGATTATACACTAGCCTAACATCCAAAGTAAGCAACTGTTAGATCTCTGCTGTCCTCTAACCCACTACATAGTGGCTGTCACTATTTTGACATTACTATGCACAGGGTTTTTTTTCTGGGGGAACACACCGGAATAGAGTTCTGGAATCTTTTTGACAAAATACTTCTAAAATATTTTCAGTACAGAGATGGAAAACATCATTTCCCTCTTGATAGTTCTGGCACCTTTTTATCTTTTAAAAAAGGAAGTCCGACTGTGCATAAAAAGGGCCATGGTACAGATGTAAACATGACAATACCTGGCACGGAACTTTCTATCCTTTTCAGAATGGTGACAAGAGGATGAAAGCTTGGTTGGCGTTTGGTTCTTTCTAGCCTAAGTCTTCAAAAGCTACATAGTACCTGAATTACTAAAGGTGAAAGCATTTTATGCCACCCACTTGGGGGGGAGGGAGATTTCCCTGTCAAATAAGCCTGATGGTGATCACTACCAGCTGGGATATTTTAAGCAGGCAGGAAGAACTAAATAGCACCCATTTAAATACTAGCCGATGGGAGTGATCAATATCAGGCTTAAGAGATGTATGTGGTATAAAACACTTGCTCCTTTTAGCAATTTGAAGATAGGTAATTTTCCCCATAGAGATTCAACCTGTAATGGGAACCCAGGAACTGAAAAATAAGATCAAAATGTGAAGCTTAACACTGATTTTGAATTAGCTTGAAAATGACCATCTAGGTGCAGTATTAGATCTTTTGGCTCCTGCACAGAACATGTTGGTTCAATGTCAAACTTGCTTGATGTCCTATAACTAAGGTCTAGCTGATTAATCTTCAATTAGGCAGGCAGATATATTAATGGAGATCTTTCAAAGGAATGGATGGTTTTGGTTGAGCTTCTCAAAATGTTGCCCTTACACTTTGTATTGGAATATGTACTGTAAGTAGTTCTACAGAACTGGTAGCTACATATTAATTGCTACTTGACGAAGTATTTCCATAGACAAGTGGCTAGCCCCCATCCCAGGCATGAGGACAGCAAAACCAGGCTACCCACACAGTCATATGTTTCTTCCATTACATGGGGGACTTGTCCAGCCATGCAGAAAAATATGACTTTCAAATTAACCCCCCTCCTCAACTTCCATGAGGTTTGAAAGTACCTCAGGAAAACAAAATGCTGAGAGCACCCAGAGCTGTTAAGGGAAAGGACCAAGGGAAAAATCTTACAGAATCCTGGAGAAAAAGCCCTTCAAGAAGGAAGGATGATTTTTTTAAGTACAGCCAATTATTTGCCCATTACACTAAGCACCCCTCATTTCTTTTTTACATTTCAGAAAATGGATAAATGTTCACACAAATTTAAAATAAAGTTTATTTTAACAGTCCATGAGGCTGAAGGTCTTTGTATAAAAACCAAAGAACTATAAGTACCAAGAGTAACAAGGCAGAAAATAAATAACATACATTCAGATCCTTCAATGATAAGCACTAAGCACATGAGAGAAGCTGTATTTGTATTGTTCATTAAGACACAGTACATTTAAGAACACACCAGCAAATCGATGCCCTGATTGTATCAGGAACTGTAAGTCATAAGTACTCTTTAGAAGGCAAAGATTGCAAGGAACTGTTTTCATTACCTACTGATCAAAACTCATGAGAACTATACAACAGATCAAGTCTTCATACGAAGAACCAGTCTACTGATTTTGACCCAGTGACACCACTTTCCCCGCGCGTGATTCCCACAATAAACTGGAAATCTCTCTGGTACAAACTTTATTAAAAGAGTAGGCACATTCAACAGCAATGGTTGCATTTAAGAGGCTGACTCCCATTTGTGTGTCATTAAGTAAACAAAACATGACCCACCAGGCATTAAGTTTTCCAATATAAACCTCTTCATAAAACATTTCTTGCCAAAAGCAGCAAACATACAGTATGGTGCCACAGCTCCAGCTAGCACTACGAAAGAAACAATGAATCACTTAAAATGAAAAGCTATAGGAAGTAGTAATTTGATCTATTTAAATGTTAGGGTACCTTCACACAGAGGCCCAGGCACCTTAAGGTACATAGCATGCCAGATGTGTTTGTGCACTAAAATTTTTCCCATTATCAGGAGCCAGAGGCATGTGGGAAGACCATTATCATAGACACAACAGCTCCTCTCCTTTCAGTGTTCATAATCGCTGTGCACACGCACTCTACCACAATGCTGAAGCAAAAAGAACAGCTTCAGTCAGTGAATTCCATGGTGAGAATCAGCACTGTGCAAAAAGATAAACCAGTCTATTCCGTAGGTGCAAAACACCATTTATGGAAATGGAGAAAATAACCACACGCTTGGAACCACACTGTGTTTTGTATCTAACCCTTAAAATGCATAGATAGGCTATCATTACGAAAACAGTGCAAGTCATGTGAGCTGCACTGCTTCTTGAGAAATGAATACTGCAAATGTTAATTGCTCTACATGCTATATCATCTGACTGATTATCACTAAAGTACCACCATTCAGTAAAAGTCAGATTTTTGATTTGAGCTGACCAGTTTGCAATCAAGTTTTACAAGTACATGGGAATGTGAGGTCTCAAGTGCTATTCAGTGCCAACTTCAGCCCTCTTTAAAAGTGCAGTAATGTACAGAAATGATATAGTAGTTATCCACACAGACTGTGGATTTAAATGGGTCGAAAGACTTTACAGACAGCACTTGGAGTGGTGTCAGGGCGTATGCGAGCTAAGATTTTCATCAGTTTCCTGAAAGTAAAATAGATTTAACGTCAACTGCAAACAATTGAGCTATATAATGAAACAGAATGCTGAACGCTCTGCTATGAGATCTACTAAACTGAACCTTTGCAAGTCAGGCAATCCGTATTTGCCCAGAAGCAAACAGAAATGTGAAAGGCAAACAGCAATTAAATTTTCCCCTATAAGATTTAAAATAAAAAGCTTTACTGGAATTTAAACTAGTAACTCATATAGTCGAGGCACAATCTAGAAACAATTCAGTAAATTGGGGAAGGGTATTTGTTGAAACATTTCTGCCCCACCTTTCTCTTGTGGCCACTCTTGTTGCTCAAGAATGCAGCCTCTCAGCATGTTCCAGTAAGTGAAGCAATATAAACAGACAACTGTCCTTTATTACTGGTATGAAAGGAATCTAATTTAGACAAGATGCAAGAATCTTCATATCAAGTATGCAAGGAGTGCCTAAATATTTAGGATTCTCATCTGTTCTTACTTGTAACTTTATCAAAACAGTAAGATTAAGGCAAGTAAGAGCTGCTTGCAAACAGCACAGCTGCATTTCACTTTGGGCAAAACAAGTAAACTTTGTACAATCCACTGCAAGTTTGTACTGCACAAGCCCCCCCGACCCCACATGAATGAGAACTGAACAGTATAGCTGTGCTTTTAATGTCTTTTTCAATTTAAAAGGACCAAGAGATATTCCAAAATACTTTGTGCTCAATTGTTGCAAGCAAAAGTGCATCTAGGCTTTGATGGAAGTGCTCATTTTCAAGCAACTCAAGCAAAATAAGGCACTTCTTGACCATGCAACAATGCTTTTCCATTTGCATTCCTTTCAATCTCTTGAATGTAATTAGCATATGATTGTTATATTGCACAAAAATAACCTAAATTGCACTAAAAATAACCTAAAAAGTCCAAGAGTTTATTCTTCTGTAAGCTACTGCAGAAACATCCATTTTTAAAGCAAATCCTTTAAAATATTCCAGTTACACAATTATTCACAGATAAAAAACTGGCTCATAACTCCTTCCATAATCCATGATCTCAGGCTGTTAACCCTAATGCAGCAGCAAAACATGTACAGTAACTACACGGCATGAAGGTGTTTGCCCCCTCCCACCATTATTTTCATTTTGAATTATATAATCATTAGCCAGTCTCCACCAATAAGGCAAGTCGAGAAAGGGGGGGAGAGAATAATTTGCTTTGGTACAAGGAGCAGTTAATTTCAAGGTCAACATTTTCACATTCTCTGCTTCCAAAATATGAGTAACAGAGAAGCCTTCATTTGGATTTCATTGCCATTTTACATCCGTCCAGCTTTTTTGTTCGTCTGGGGTTGTGCCCGAAGAATGTTTGGGGTTTCTTCCATGACTCTGACCAGCAAATTATCAATGTAGTCTTCCAGTTCCCGCACCTGGTTATCTCGCTTTGCTATCACATCTTTCTGTTTCAAGACCAGCTGGATCAGCTCATCGTGTGTTAGCTGAGCATAAGCATAAGCAGGATCCGAAGGGTCATATTTCTTTAAAAGGGAATAATAAAAGTGGTTAGTCATTCTGGTAGGGAGAGAAGTCAAAGGTGTACCAAAAGCATCAGGCATAAGGTATTCAGAGGACTTTGCTTTCAGGGGCTGCTAAAAACCAAGACGTGCTGATTGCACACAAAAAATTCCTCCATCACAGCAGGTGGACCTTGTTAAAGATCCACAAAAACACAGGAATTTCAGGATCTCAGTAAGTATTTTTTGTGAAGGGCACTAAGGTAAGGTTTTGGTATGCCTGCCTGTGTTGTCTGGCTGGAAGCACCAAGCCACTAAACTTTACCCCTTTCAACAACAAAGTCTTTCATACCAAAGGTCTATGGAAAAGAGGGCAAATTCTGAACCTGTTGAAATCATACTTGCAACCCATCAAATCTGACTGAATAGTCCTCAGAACCACCAAAGGGAGGACAGTAAAACAAGAACATTCAATAACATGACCTTTAGAGCCACATACACTGAATTACATCACACCTGTTTCCACAGTAGTGTATATCTTCACTGTATGCCTGATCAAGCAACAAGTTAACAGAACACTTTCATGTCCTTTTACACCGATCCATGTTTCAGGTGATACAGTCAAGAAGCTAAGATATTATACATCAGCCATCTTTTAAAAATTAGATTTTTGTGCTTGCCATTGTTAATAGTATATACAGCTGAAGACAGAAAATACCTTATTTAGTTTATAATGTACTAGCCCTAAGTACCTTTAGATTGGTTTCATTTTGGTTATCCAGGATCTTTGCTGTGACATTCAAGGTTTTTGCAGGTGGTTTATTTGTTGTAGTATTCATTGGCTTCACAGGATGAAGTCTGAAAGAAAGACCCAGTAATTTTAGGCACTTGTTAACACCATATCAATGTGTAATCAAACACCTTTGTCACCAAAGGAGAACTGTACATGAAGTGTTGTGTACATATGAAGCTCTTTTTGTTAAGTCATTAAAGTAAATTTCCTTTCCATACAAATTCTTTCATTCCAAGGCAAAATTTCATAGTTACTAGGCTTTCAGGCTGACATATTGCTATCTTTTCTGAGCAGTTCTACACTTTTAAATAAGGTGTTATAAGAGTTCTCCAAAGGAAATCCTCAGTTTTTCTGTGTTTAATAAAATTAGCAATAGATATTTATTGCATCTTTATCATACCCTTCCTCCTACTCCCCCCATTTATCCTCACAACAACCCTGTGAGGTAGGTTAAGCTTCAGGAGATAGTAACTTGCTCAAGGTTACCCAGTTATTAGCTGGCTATTTGCACGGCAGTATTCTATCCCAGAATTCAACAGGTTTTCCACATGCGAGTTCTTCAGTGAAGGTTAAATTCAGAGGTTTATCTTGGCATACAATGTTCTCACTTAGTACCTGTAAACAACTTCAGGTACCGAGATAGGGAATGTACAAGCAACATGCCACAAGGAACTACAGTTCAGTTACAACTTGTAACTGCGAGTTTTTTCAAAAACAAGTAACGATATACTTCACCATTGCAATCTTTCATTTTGGCAAAAGAATGAAAAAAGCCACAATTTTAATAAATCAAAGCTACATATGGCACTCTGAGACTGTCTACTGTAAGCCCCCAACTCCTCTCACCTGAGCTTAGCAGGCACAGTTCCACCGCTCTGCTGAGTTTGATTGGAATGTGTTTCAGAGGGTGAAACCCATGCCTGAAGCAGCTTCTTCTTGCCAGAACTGTCCACTTTGACATCCAAGCCCTCCGCTGCAGATTTTTTCGGAGATTCTGCTTTATTAGAGCTGAGAGCATCAGACTGGAAAGAACTAGCAGAGTAAGGCTGGGAAGAACTGGACAGAGAGGAAAGAGAAACAGACTTATCAGAGAATTCAGGACAATCACCCATTCTACTTTCCTTCAAACTGTTAACATCCTTCTGTTCTGACCCTTTTATATTCTCATTTCCATTCTCAAGCACTACTGATGAAGAACAGGCTGACAATTTGGTTGATTTAACATCATCATCAAGACCAGTCTTTTTCACAAGCAGGGATACAGTCTGTCTCTCACCAGTAGTCTTCTTGTCTGAAGCCAGCTCCCTTCCCTCAATGGAAGACCACAACTCTGAAGAACCATCCTGGGCACTTGACAAGCCTTCATCACCTTTCTGGATGCCACTTAGCTGCTCATCATCAGAGCCTACTTCAGGAATAACTGGAAGGGCAGTTGGTTTTAGATGCAATTCTTCAGCAGCTAAAGTGTCCAGCTGTTTGCCCGTGGGAGTGTCAGAGTGATCGTTGTTAACGCTCTGCAAAAGTTCACCCTCACTTTCAGGATTAAGTTCAGTTGTGACTAAATTAACAGTTGTTGGATTTTCACTGGAGAGTAGAGAAGTATCTGTAAGCAACTCGAACTCTGAAGAACTGGTCATATCTTCTAGGTTTGCTTCAGGCAGAGGGAAAGGTTCCTTTTTTAGTTTTAGAGAACTTCTTGGGGCTGGCTTTGGTGGTGGTACAGAGGAAGAAGTACTGCTCAATACTATCCTTGAGATGTCTGTTTCCTTAGGTGATAGTCTAAGGACTCTTTGGATTGGTACTGGTGGCTCTCCTTTAACTGAGGGGCTGATTTCATTTTCTCTTTCTAAGGAGCTCCCAGTGTTATGAACTGCAGTGATTCTTCTATCATCAGGCATGGATAAATAGCAATCCTCTATACTCAGTTCACATCTTTGTGTCCCTTCCCCTCCAGTGAGATCTACTGTATTCTCACTTCCCCCACGAGGCCTGCTCTCAACCAGATCTTCATTTGAAACCTCATCACCGCTATTTACGCTATTGTTATCTCTCATGTCATCAACAGCAAACGTCACCGACTTCTTTATGCTTCCACTGTTTTCTTTAAATGGTTTAACCACTTGCACTTCTTTGTCATCTCCTTGTGTCTTTAGGATCCGCCCAATTCGGTCATAAAAACGTGTAGGTTGGCTTCCAGAAACAGATCTGGGAACAGTCCCCACAGGATCCATTTGATCTTCACTCTGAAGGTTCTCTGAAGGCGCAGTGGGATAGAGTTCAGAATCAGCAATACTGCCTGCTGAAGTGTTATGCTCTTGGTCAGAAGCAGTAGAAGGAAAGGAAACAGAAGTGGGAGGACTATTAATACTTTCAGAATCGTTTTCCAATGTAGTTACAAAAGGATCTTCATGAACAGGACTTGGAGGAGGATGGGAAAGATACACTGGAGAGTTAGTCACATTTTCAGAATTCTCTGTCTGAGATTCCTGCCTCCAATTAGAAGCAAAAGGGTTGTTTTCACTGCTACCAACTGGAGAAGGCCTGCAGAAAGGACTAGCTCTAAAGCATTCTGGGTCACCTTCTTTGGATTCTTGTCCCCACTTAGGAGTGAAAGGATTATTGTCATGCTGTGCAGAAAGTTTTAATGGAGGACTAGCAGAATGACTGGAAACTTCAGTTTTCCATTCCAGACTATGTTTAGAGGTAAAAGGGTTATTGTCATTACTAGAGGGATGAGAAAGACAGAAAGAAGAAACAGTAGGAGGTACAGAATCAGTAGAAGTGGCTTTGGTTTCATCCTCTGAAGACACGCCCAGTCTGCAGAAAGGGACAAAATAAAACCTGCATGTCAGTTGCAGATGCAACATGAGACAAGCAGAAACATTCTGAAGACAGGTTTCATAAAGCTGCTGCACATTAAAAACATACAGCAGAAACCAAGGGTTTTTAAACCAACCAAATTAACTTCTATGTAATTTGGTGACTTTAACATCAGAAATTTGAAGCCCAGCAGCACGTTCCATGAAAAAAACCAACATTTTCCACATTTAAAAAACAAAGTTTTCCAAGGCAGCAAGGTCCATTTGCAATGAAATACATGGTCAATTCTTTTCAGTCAAAATCCATCACAGGTTGCATTAGTATACAAGCCATTTAAACATAAAAAGCACCCAAAATGCAAGGGCTAAACACAGGAAAATATAGAAGTGTGTCTGTTAAGTGGCTCCCAGAAAGTTTTGTTCAAAAGAAGCCATTCACCAACTCAGAAGATCATGTTTAGTTGTAAAGTCTAAGCAAAAGGAAAGGTTATACATTTCTGTAGAAACCAGAAAGAAAAGCAGAAATGTTCAAATCTTTGTTAGATTGCAAAAAAGCATTAGTTCTAGAAGGCAAGTCAACAAAGAGTCATTTTGGTAGAAGTACCGACTATTTTACACACATAATGTAGCTAAGTCCCTATTAGCATTCACAGCATGGATACAGAAACATTAGATACATAAACTTGAGGAAAGAAACAACGAAAGCTCTGTAAAAACTTAATATGCGACATACAACAATGCAAATTATTAGAGGGCAGGAGGACAACTGCACATTGACTCACTCGCCCAAATCTTTTCCATTCCACCCCAGGGTTCCTCCCCTTCCTGCTTCCAAAACACAGGGAGGGAGGGAGGCATCATGGCCTCCCACACATCACTCACTCCACTCCCTAATTCCTGCAACACATTGAACGGACAGGACAGATGATTGCTGTTTGTGTTGTGCTGCTTCTCCACCATGCACTGCCTACAATGATTACCTTTTGTCTTCCCAAATTTGGAAATCATAGCCAAGTCTATGAAGGCAGAAGGACCTCAGCCAAAGCACTAGCTGGACAAACAGACCAGAAGACTGGCTGGACTGACTACCTATTTCTTGTGCCCCTTATCTGAGAAAGGAACAAAAACAAAACATAGCCTAACTGAATTTGCCCAGCAACACAAACAGAACAGAGGTAGAGCCTCTTATGTGCTCAGGAGGTAAATGGACAGAAAGTTAAAACAGTAAGTGCCAGTCCAGCCAGCTGAAGTACATAATTCTCTTGTTATAAGGCTAGACTTTATTTTGGAGACAGACTGTAGGACTTTATTACACTCTCTACCACCAACATGCTGCCTTTAAAATAGAGGAGGCAGTACATGTAGCTATTTGTTTCTCACTTCCAGAGAGACATCGGAGCAGACCCCCCCCCCAGGCCTCAGGATTACTAGACAGCACAAAATCTATTTCAATTTGTCACCTGTAGGCTTTTCTTATTTGCCTCCATTAAAACATAACTTTTAATCACCTTAAGTGCCATCTTTCATGCATGATAGTGTCTGAAGACTAACCTGGGTTTGATGGGTTTGGCCTGGGATGGTTTCACAGAGGCAGCACTTTTTTCTGATTTCTCTTCCTCAGTGTTTTCGGTAAAAGGATTGAGGGATGCCTTTGGAACAGGGGCATTTGTAGATTTTCTCTTATCTGGGCCCTGGTCTTTTCTGCAATCCACAGGGACTTCAAAGGGGTTTGTCTCTTTTCCTGCCAATTCTCTCTCATTACGTTTCACTTCCTTGACCTTGACAGAAACCTCAGAACTATTTTCAGCTTCTTTTTTTCCTGTCACAAGGGACAGCAGGGCAGACTTCATGTTCTCCTGCTTTTTGATCTCTTTTGAAGTGTCTGAAATCATCGGAGTGATACTTTCTAGCAAATCCCCACCACTAAGCAGTTTGTACGATGGCAAAGTCATGGCTTTAAAGGACTCCAGTGAGGAAGACTCAGGTGGTCCTTTGTCAAGAGACAGTCTTCCTGTCACTTCAGCATCCTTACTAGGAATGGAAGTCAGGTTCTCTTGAGATGAAAACAGATGCTTTTGTCGGGATGTCTGAGGGGAAGGGAAAGGGGAAGATGGAGTGTTCTCTTTTAGAACAGTATCACTTTTTGGCTCACACTCTTCAACGTAAACATGACTGCCATTGATACATACATTGGAACGGGAAACTGGGTCATTTTTGGACTTGAGACCACCAAATAAAGAATGCCCATCTTTCTTGGTGCTGCTGGATGCAATTTGGTTCAATTGCTTGGAATCTGCACTACCTGTTCTCTTATGAGATCTTCCAGAAGAAGGATAAAGGAAGTTCTCTTCAGCTCTACTTGCAGGGGGTTCTGAAAAGATAGAAATAAAAATAGTATCAGGATTACGAAAGCCACTTGAAAATGTTTCAATACCCAGATCAGCTGATGGCGCCTGGCAACCACAGCATAACAAGTTTGGAGAACTACTTTTAAACAGTCTAGGAATTATCACACGAAGTCACAAAGATGCACCAATTTCTTCACAGTATTATAATCTGCAGAGCTCTCAAGCATCAGTCTCAAAGAACAACTAAATTAAAACGGCCCAGTTGCAGCAAGTATAAAGAAAAAAAATGTTCTACACAGCATTTCATGCCAACTTGGAAATCAGGTTTATTCTTATGAAAAGAATACTTACTCTCTGAGACTGGAGTTAAAGTGTCGTCGTCATCGTCATCATCCCATCGTGACTGAAAGTCACTTGGTCTAAGCCTCACTTTCTCTGTAACTGGTTGGAGAGTAGGTAGCACAGACATGGACTGGGAGATGTTGCTTTTCTGCAAGCCAGGTTTGGAAAATAGTGTCTTGAACTTTGATTTTTTCTTTTCCTTCTCTTTCTCATTTGACTCTTCATCACTGTCAGCTAGTGAGTGAGTTATGCTAGGAATAATAGCAGAGGCTGTATCTGGCAATCCATTTCCCCGTTTCCCCTTCAGTTTATGTTTCAGCTTGCCAAATGGAGTCCGGGACTTATCTTTCATAGAGAGATCAAACATGCTGGCTGTCATGTTGCTCCTCATGAACTGGATGTCCACCTCTATTTCACCCCTCTCTTTTTCTTTTTTCCCCGGTTTGGAGTGAAGCTTATACCATCTGTTCAAATAAAACATGTAAACATCAGTGATAGGGACCTGAAACTATTCAAGGAGTAGTGTGCTGCAGGCAGCTTTTTGTTCAAGGAAGAATCTAGAATCTTAAGAGTGAAGTGCAATGTCTGCAATTTGAGATGTGATGTCACCACATGGCATCGTGAGGACTATTGCCAATAGCTAACGGTAGATACAATGTTGGGACATCAAGGCAACAGCATAAAAAGCTATTGTGGCACAAAGTATATACTGAAGAAGAGACTATGTTAGAGTCTTCAATGCATGCCATCTTAGTTTGTCTAACCTTTTTGCTCCCTCAAGATAAGTGGTGTAGGATAGTCTTGAAAAGAGCTGGATACAGCAGAGGATATAGTAGAACTAGAAAGAGAGAAAAGGAGAGAGTTATTACAAAAAGTTTAGAACAGAAATGAAAGGAACATAAACATGCAACTTCTTTCAAAGTATGAATCATGATTTTCAGAAAGTTGCATGCCTTAAAATCTTATGGAAACCAAGAAAAGAAACAACAAAACTAGAAACAAAGAGACAAGAATTTCTACAATTTTTTATACCTAACCATCTTCTGCTCATAACTTGGCATTCACATGAACAAAGGGGAAAGTGATAAGAAATGCTTCTGCGTTTTGCCACTACTGGATGCTGGTGATGGATTGAATGGATAACAGTTCCCTGAACATACAAAAAACAGCATATCAGAGAGAAAGCTAGTCTATATGGAAGGATCATACAGTATAGGAGACTTGTGATCCATGTTCTTAAATTATACAGTTTTACCATTTCACTATTATGTGACTTAGGTCAAATACCACCTGTACATCTTGATTAGGAATATATAGCAAAAGACTTTAAAGCTGATTATTCACCTTTTAAATTACCACCTGATAAATATAGTATATCTGTATACTATCAATATATCTAATTCTCAACATAGCCCTATCCATGGATACTTAAATCTGGAGATTGGAGCCATGGACAGACAAGACAGCTCCCCCCCATTAAGTCAGAGCTGACTTCTGGTGATCAACGCTCCCTCTAAGCTGTGGAATCTTGTGAGCAAAAATTCCACTTTGTGAGCTACAGCCATTAAAGTTGTGAGTGAGCAATTTGGCTATTGCATACATTAGTTTGCTCTGGAGCCATCCTTCCTGTGCTGAGACAAAACTGTGTGAGCCAGAGGTTAAAAACCTGTGAGCTAGCTCAAACTAACTCAGCTTAGAGGGAACACTGCTGGTGACCCTGTGAGGTTTTGAAGGCAAGAAACATTCAGAGGTGGTTTGCCATTGCCTGCCTCTGCATCACAACCTTGGACTTGCTTGGGGGTCTTCCCATCCAAATACTAGCCAGCCTGACCTTGCTTAGCTTCTGAGATCTGATGAGATCAGGCTAGCCTGAGCTATCTTTCTATAAACCTGAAAAATGCCCCAAGTTTAAAGATCTGACATCTAAAACAATAGATCACCTGAAAGAATGGACTACAGTTGAGGCACTGTAGAAGCTAAGAGGCAGAACTACATATTCTTAATTTGAATCCAGCCTCTACCAAAAACTTAATTGGTGGCCCCTGTCAAGCCATACTTTGCTTCAGCCTCTCTGGTGTATTATGGGGATAATAGTGAGGATTACAGCAAAAATGCTAAGTGCCCAGCATGCTCTAAAGTGGTATATAAATGCTCTGTCTCTTTTACTAGTTTTTAAACAAATAAAAATCAATCGTGCTTTCACTGAAAATACACCTGTCCAAAGGGAAGCAGTTGAAAGTAGTTCAAATGCAATGAAATTCTTGACAACTAAGAAATTCCACACTT
The DNA here is from genome assembly GCA_029375565.1 of Gekko gecko. Classification (NCBI taxonomy): domain Eukaryota; kingdom Metazoa; phylum Chordata; class Lepidosauria; order Squamata; family Gekkonidae; genus Gekko; species Gekko gecko. Next base: position 48,460,147 of record JAPDNY010000013.1, on the reverse strand, counting down.
ACAGATGCATGAATATATGTGCACATATGTGTATACTTGGCCAGCATACCATATCCTTGTCCAAACTTAACTTTTTTCTAAGAATCTGCTGAGCAAGCAGGTCCGGTTCATCAAAACACTTACTTCTAGAACAAGTTAACTGTATGTACTTTAGTGATTTAGAGCACAAGTTATGGTCCTGAGAGACCCAGTTCAAATCTCAGATTAACCAAACTCTTGAGGCAAACTATTTTCTCTCCCTCTCTTGCTCATTTTGCCCAATTTAGCAGGATCATATTCTCTTGCCAACAGAAGCTCTCACACTTTCTATTTTCTGCCTCAAAATGGTAAGCTTTTGCAATGCTGATGTCCTTTTAAGTCAAACAATACTGTCTAAATGAAAACACCTATTTATAAACTTGTCTGGAAGTATAAACAAGGTTGTTCCATACTCCATAACCTTACACTGCCTCACTTAAGGGGAACACCCAATTAGTCATACAAAAATTCAGGAGCATTCTCTCCTTTAAGATTAGAAAGGCATCTACAGAAACACTGTAGTGTAGAAATGACTTGGTGAGCCAATTTGCCAGAAGTCTAACTTCCCATTAAACAAACCACACTAGCGTCTATAAATATTGGCCGGGCCTAACTATACCAGGGTGGTGGCCTCAAATAGGTGCCCTAAACATACTCATCAGTTTAGGTGTACTTTGAGCATGACGTATGGGTGTCATTCTTTTTTGCTTCAGACTTTCTTCCCAGAGAGAGGAAGTCTACTACACTTCAAAACACAGCAATCTAGAGTCCATTACCCAGCCCCACCACATACCAACTGGCAACCAGGCAGTATTTTAGTAGCTAAAACTCTAGCCAAGGCGCCATCCATAACATGTGGAGGTCTGTGCAGGCTCCCCCACTCCTGGCTATATATTTTGCCCAGATTTCATTCCTTTCCTTCAGATTCTACCTTCAATCACACCCTAGTTTACATACCATGGTTGTTTAAATAAAAAAACTCCAGTCTCCACCTATAATACACAGAACAGTTTTTGCAAATTAGCTCTGAGCACAAATTAGGGGGAAAGACCCTATCAGGAAACTCTAGCCATCTTTCCACCAGTACCTGAGCTTTAATTTAAAAACACAACTGAAATGCAGTCTTGGTACAACACACACAAGTATTTTTCTTTCATGTCATACTTCCTTCCTCAAAATCCTTCCTGAGAAGTCACTGACACGCTCATGAAACTGGATGTGACCTTCCTCCCCCCACTCCACCTTTGACTATCTGTCCATCTTCCTGTTTCTGCCCCATGTCAAATTTGAGACTGAATCCTTCACAGGGATTTGTTACTTGTTGTTACCTGTTAAGCACCATTCACAATGCTAACATTTACTGATTAGAGCATCAGATTAAAAGTGGGGAGGGGGGGACCAGAGATGCATTCAACTTAGTCAACCAGGAAACTCCCTGAGTCACCTTGGGCCAATCACTTATCTCAACCTAACTCACAGGATTGGTGTGAGGATTAAAACTAAGAACTATGAGCCATTAACTCCACGGAGGAAAAGATACACAAAAATGTGACAGACACAAAAAAAATGTTATCATCACATTATGTGGCCACCAAGTTAAGGTAGGTTAACCAAGAAAAAAATTAACTTGGCCCGAGATCAGTTAGATGGACAGTGAGGGTATAAACCTACTTTACTTCACCACTGTGGTCTCCATCATAACCAAACACCAGCAACTACTAGTGGTGAGTACCAGCCTTGGACAGACCTCCCAAGAAGGGGTGGGGAAAATGAAAGGCAAGTTTACCGATGTCCTAATTAAGCTGGGGGGCAGACAGAACCACACAAGTCATGTGCCTGGGGTCTCACCAGCCTATTTATTACATGTTCACGACCGGCTTCCTGCAAGCAGTTCAAGGCAGCATTCCTGGTCATCCCCCCACCATTTCTCCTCAAAAACCACTCTGTAAAACAGGTCAACCTGAAGGAGCGTAACTAGCCCAAGATCACCTACGAGAGCCTAAAGCGAGGATTTACTAGTGGCTCTCCCCAAGCACCATTTTATCCTCAGGACAACTCTGAAGCGTAGATCAGCCCCAAAGGGCACAGCCAACCCAAAGTCACCCGGCGAGCTTCCATGGCCACAAAGGGGTGGGGAGCTTGAACCGACCCCCCCCCCCCAGAGTCTTGCCCGACAGACCAACCCACTCCCCCCACTGCCCCGCCCCCCATACCCATCGGGGGCTCTTCAGGAAGGCCCACCGGGGACGCCTGTTCCGGGTTCCTCACCGAGTGGTCCTTCGGCCCCCCTCGTTCTGCAGCTCCGCCAGGCTGATCTCGGCGCGCCCCAGGAACTTGTCCAGTCCCAGGAGGGCGCGATGGGAGACGGTGAGCAGGAGAACGGCCGGCGGCGCGCTCCTCCCTTCTTCTTCGTCGTCGTATCCGGACAGGCCGCGCCGCGGCGGCGGCGGCAGCTCGAAGGTGGCCTCCTCCCTCCACACGGGCGAGCCCAGGCACCGCTCGGCCACCGAGGTGGCGAACTTCTCCTTGCCCAGCGCCATGACGGCGTAGGCATCGCTCCCGCCGCCGCCCTTGGCCTTGGCCCGCAGTCCCCGCGCCTGAAGGACCGTCACTTGGACGTGCGTCGGGGCCCAGCGCGGCCCCGCGGACATCGGCGAGCCCGGCAGCGACATCGCTCCGTCCGCCTCCCGAGTCAGCGGCGGGGCGAAACTGTCTGACCGAAACTCGGAGAGGGAGAGCGAGCCGGAGACGCTCCTGAATCTCGCGAGACTTGGGCGCCCGGCCCCTGTTCTGTGCTGCAATCCGCCCCCCTTTCAAATTTCGCGAGAACGGCGCGCCTTCACCGCACAATTGGACTACAGAACTCGCGACAGGTCGGAGGGGGAGGCCTTCCTCCGGAGGAATGTTAGCAAGAAGTGTGGAGTTAGGGGGCGGAGCCAAGAATGCCTGGCCCTGGAACTTCGGTGTTTGTTTACTTCCTCCGAGCCGAGTTGTGGTATGCGCGATAACAGCCTGACGTGCAGAAATGAACCAGGTGAAGTTTTTCCATTGCCCTAGGAGCATGCCAAAAAAAGAGCTTCACTCGCTTAATTTATCAGTGTCAGGTTGGCAGGCACAGAAGGAGGTAACTTTTTAAGAGTAGTAACTCTAAATGACAGGCAGAAATCCTAAGGATGCAGCTGTCTCTGTCACTTGAGGGGGGGGCGCATTCTAGAAGTGAATTTATCATCCCGGGAAAAAAGGGCAGGGCGTAAGCGATCAAAAGTATCAAGTGGGCTGAGTTAATATCACATTTCTTTGTGCTTGGCAAGGCTTCACTTTTGAATTTTTGCCTGTTAGCTGTTAAAGGCATAGGAGCCCAGTGCCCCCAAAGGATGGCATCTGTATCTTTAATTTGTATGTGTAATGAGACCTGTTTTTATCCCACCCTCTAGGAAGCTAAAGGCAGCATATTGAGTTATCCTCAGAAGGTGAGGTAGGTTTGATTAAGAGACAATGCCTGGCCCCATGTTGATCAGGAAACTTCATTCCCAAGTCGGGATATGACGTTGGATCACCCCAGTCTTAGTTCAAACCTTGCAAATGGGACATCAGTGACAAAACAATAAAACTGACTCAGCATCCTGTGGTGTCTCTGTTTGCTGTGTAGAGCACTGGACTGTATGCAGTTGTCTCTGAGCAAGCATAGAGTGCATTTCTCCTTGGTGATGAGAAAACACAATAACCTGTATGCTCATCTGGACTCAGGCAATAGATGTTCTACCTCAGAGAATTGGCTTCCGCTTCCAGGCCAACCTGAATTTCTTGTATATCTCTTTGCAGAATGCATACCTCCCATGCCTGCAGCCTTATGACATTTTGATGCAGCCCTGCTGAAGGAATAAGACATTACACAAACAGGCCCTGCTGCTAGGCTCCCAAGGGTATGATTTGCATGGCTGAAAACTGGCCTGGCCTCAATCTCTATCTTGTTTTGTTATCAGTGGACAGTAATACTAAATTTAAACCTAGCACTGAATCCCACCTTGCTATCTATTGCTTGATTTAAACACGATGCTGTTGAGGCAAAAGCACTCATCCCAGGACTGTGTACTCACATAACACATTATTTAGAGGGGTGTGCTGCCCATCTGGAGTACTTATGTGGCCATGCATAGTTGCCCAACCGGTTTAAAGGAAGTATCGTAAGGAAGTGTCGCGCAATTAACTGGGTCCCGTGGAGGAGTGCTCTTGCCTCACCACCATCATATGTAATCCGTACCTTGGTTTCTTTGGCTGGCAGAGTGGTATCCAGTATGGGAATGAGAACTTGCAGCATTCTGCAGAGCCTGGATTTTGAAATTCTGGCCACCGTACTGATAAAAGTGCCTAGATCCATGCTGCACCCACCCATCATTAGATATTGTGCTGTAGCAATCACACTGGCAAGTGGTTGCAGCTTTGCCGGGAATGACTGCTGTAAGTCAACGATCGTGCAATATACAGTGAGGGGTATATGCAGCCTTTGAGCTGTATCCAAACTGAAATGACAATTTCCACCAGTTCCCCCGTCCCGTTGCAGACACCCTTCATGTTGTTCCTCAGAGTCCCCTGTACACCAGAAGCTGCAATTTGTGGAGATCACTGGACTCCAGTGGGAGGAGGGCGGCAGGAAAGCTGTCTTTGGGAAATTTAATCTGGATTCAACTGTTTGCCTCTAATCCAATGAACATTTAGAATTACTCTAATCCAATGTACATTTAGAATTAATGCAGTGGATCTTACTGTGTGTGGGGGGCATGCATAGAGTCATGCCACACATAATTTAAACAAAACAAAGTTTGAGCCCAGTGGCACCTTTAAGACCAACAAAGTTTAATTCAAAGTGTAAGCTTTTGTGTGCAAAAGCACACTTCTTCAGACAAACTGGAATAAAGTCTCCTCAAGGGCTATTTACAGGAAAAAAGAGGGTGGGGGCAGGTGTTAGGAGGGACGACTCAGAGCCAAGATGCAAATGCCCCTCCAAAAAGCTGCCCCCACCCTCTTGTTTCCATGTGTAGCCCTGGAGATGTTATTTCAATTTGTCTGAAGAAGTGTGCTTTGCATACGGAAGTTTTCACTTTGAATAAAACTTTGTTGGCCTGAAATGTGCCCCCACTGGACTCTAACTTTATTCTGCTGCTTCAGACCAACATGGCTACCCACCTGAATAATTTAAACAAATCATTCTTAAGTGGGACTTTGTAGACCTCTCCAGGGGTTGGTTTGCAGTTCTTGGGGAACAATGAGGACTTTGGGGGAGGAAACAGGGAACACCTGGGAATTTTTAGTAGCCCTTTCTCCCACTTGCAGTAACTTTTGACAGCTAGTGGAAGAGTGTCGGTTGTCCCGGACCCAAGATTTCTTCCTCAGTTGGGCCCATAGCGGTACATAGTGAACAGGAATCAAAGAGGAAAGCCACTCAGGGGGAAGAACAACAAAAATCATGCTCTTCCATGGGACTGACTTTGTGGGGTGAACTTCCAAAAGAACAAATAACCGTGTTCTTTTAAATTAACGTAAGACAGGATATAGCAAAGTGAACAAAAACAAAAGGGTAGTAGGGTGCAGCTTTCAGCAGTGTCTAATATGGGAAGTGGAGGGCTTTGCTTAGAGAATAGAGGAGTTAGGTAGATATTTTTACCCCACCTTTGTCCCCAATGGGGACCCAAAGCAGCTTACATTATTCTCCATTTCATCCTCACAAAGGTATGAGGTAGGATAGGCTGAGAAAGAATGACTAGCCTGAGGCCACCCAATGAGCTCCCACGGTAGAACCCTCATTGCACAAGATCCCACTCTGACAACTTAACCCTCACTCCATGCTGTCATATGTGTCCCTGTGAAATGGTGAAACATAGACTACTCAGTAACCACAGCTTGTTCCAGCTATCTGCATTTAGAGGGCAATATTTGCTTGTTAGTGTTTGTGCCTATCAATATTAACCACAGTTTTCATATGGGAACAGAGTTCGCTCCACAACGTGTTTCTTATTTGATGTCCTCCCCACCACCCCAGCAAGCAGTTCAGAGGAGGAAATTCCACTCTGCAGAGGAATGTGCTGCCTCTGACTTTGTGCCTGGCCGTGTCTTACAACATTCATAAGTCAGGGAACAGTCAGACCCTCAGTATCTAGGAATTCAACTGGAAATGCTGATTAGCCATAAAATGTCAAGAAGGTTTTCAAAAGTAATATATTCCCCTGTAGGGGGGGGATTCATATGGTGTGATTGTAACAGGTTCCATGTTCTCTGGAAGGGCAATAAGGAAGAAAGAAGCTGTAAAGTACTGGGTTCCATACATCAGGACTCGGACCACGACATAGGCGAAGACGTGTTTATTAGTACTTCACACAAACAAAGACAAACAACAACAGCCGGAGGCCAACTATATACATTGGGGGGGGGAATGCCCCATAGTTCTATTGGCGGGTTCAAATCTTCCGCCAGTGTCCCTATTGGCTCCTTACTCTGAATTCAGGAGCCTAGTCCCTGTTGTTCTCAGGACTGAAGCTTGGCAGCCTCTGGCTGACGCCTGTTCCTGATCTCAGGACATAACAGAAGCACAATACATAATGGATGTATCCGTCTCCTCACGTTCCTCTCTTAGAACGCTTTTTTTGAAGCCCTAAGGGATGAAAACAAGCACCAATATCTAAACTGGTCAATGATGATGAAAAGAGTCTGGGAAACAAAATCAGACTGGAAGACAAGTCTTTCGCTTACAAGCACTGATGATTGTTACCGTGAGCCCTCAAAATATTCAGATATGAGAACAAAATTTTACTCCAGTAGTACCTTAAAGAGCAACAACATTTCTCAGGGTATAAGCTTGTGTGAGTCAAAACTCACTGCATTAGGTACAACTGAGAACGTAGCTGCCAAAGTGAGCTTTCAGTCACGAAAGCTTATTCCCTGGAAGAAAAATCGTTGGTCTTTAAGGTGCTAGTGTTCTCAAATTATATTCTATTGCTACAGGTTAACATGGCTACCCACCTGAAACTTATCAGGTACCAGAATTTACTTTTTTAAATTAACAGTGCTGATATCAATTATTTTCTTGCTCATCCTTCAAACATGGACTTAGATCGATGTGGAAATTTAAAAAAAGGTACAGATATGTTTGTCAGCTTTAACTGGTTTGAGGTTTTCATTCTGCATTTCTGGGTGGGGGGAGATGAAGACATTCTGCTGGGTGGGGGAGAGATGAAGACAAAGCTTTGCAAAAACAGTAGCAGTAGTGTTAGATCAGACAATTTAATTGTTGCTGTTTTCCTTGGGCGATCCCTATCAGATTTCTGGTAGCATTCATACAGGGATGATTTTTCCATGTTCCATTGCCATTGCAGAGGCATCCACAATGACAAGAAAGCATTTCTCGCAGGTTCCTGGCCTCCTCCCCCATCAGCCTGATTCTCCCTGTGCCAGCTGAATTGCCATAATGTTACCCTAGAGGAATATGTCAATTACCAATTTTTTTTAAGGCCCACCATAGACTTGGGGGGAGGGGTGGCAACTACAGGGGACCAAGGCAAGGAAAATGGCAACAATGTGCACAGGACCTATGAAAAATGCCCACCTTCCCATCCACACAGTGTATAAGTACACTTTGACTGCAGTCTTTCCCTAAAGTTTGTACCAAAAGTGGATTTGGAAAAAATTGCAACAAGGCTGGTGAAAATACAGAAAGGGGAAGCAATTAGGGAACAACATCATGTGGATGCTCCATAAAAACTGTTGCCAGTTAAGATAAGGAGCAAAACTGCCCTGTGGAAGCACCCAAAATCTCCATGCTGTCAGTATCTTTTTCTCTTTGGCGGTTGTCAGAGTTTGCTCATATGTGTTGCTAGAGCTATCATTTTCCATTCCTGCTTCACAGTCTCTAGAAATAGTTCAGAGTTTTTTTCCACTTACCATGGCTGAAAGCAGCTGGGAGAGGGACTGTTTTGGTTTGAGAACTGGCCTGGAACAAGAGTTCAAACCTCTCCTTTCCCAGCACTATGACCCTCATCCATTTATTGTCCCCCTGCCTTCATTGCTGCTTTTTGGAAAACTGAAGGGCACCCTGGGTGATCTAATCACCAATCCCCTATCTCACCTGTCACTTGTAAAACAAGTCCTGTTTTCTCTCCCAATCCCCTGTAAATGGAGCCATGTGGTGGGATGAACTCTGAACTCTCTGCAGCCCATATCACAGCAGGCATGGCATTGCTATTTGAAGTTTGTTTTCAAGTAACTTTCCAGCTATAGAACAATCCGAAATGCTATATGAGACAGGCTGTTTACTGGAGCAGTTTGACTTTCAGCCTTGTCAGAAGATCCCCCATCAATGATGCCTAATTAATACCCACCAAGGGACTCTCTGTGGGCTGTCAAATCACCCAGCTTTGGCTGCAAGTGAACAGCAAATATGGGTGTATGCAATAAAGGCCAATGAATGCCAATTGCTTTCCTGTCTTCCATTGTGTAGCTGATAACTTAGTAGTGGTGCATTAAAGACCGGGAGAGAAACTAGAGAAAAGAGCAAGCAGGTGGAAAATAGTTTCGGTGTTTGGCTCATGTCTCGGTTATGCTCTGAAGGGTGTGGTGGAGTTCCTTGATTCAAGCCCTGTTACTCATTTGCACATGGGTTGGTCAAAAGTGATCTCATCTTATTCCCCTTTCCTATTGGAAGCTGCCCAATAAGAAGTGCTGTGCTTGCACAGAAGCAGAAAAATGCAGAGTAGCAGTACTGGAAAGGGTCAGGGGCAGCATTTTGTAGTGGGCAGAGGAGTGGGTCCAGTTCCCTGCTCAGCCATGTAACTCAGTATTGAATTGCATGCCATTTTGGTACACATATGAAAAGGAAACATCTCCTTCAACTTCTTACACAGAACTAGGAACATTCAGAAGGCCATCAGTGGCTATTAGCCTCAAGGTATAGATAGGAACTCTCAGGCTGGGGCAAATGATGTTCTATATTCTTGGTGCTTGGGGGGGGCAACAGTGGGAGGGCTTCTAGTGTCCTGGCCCCACTGCTGGACCTCCTGATGGTGCCTGGTATTTTTGGCCACTGTGTGACAGAGTGTTGGACTAGATGGGCCATTGGCCTGATCCAACATTGGCTTCTCTTATGTTCTTATGTTCTTGAAATGCCCGCATTCTCATACCATATTCTCAATAGCCAGTGTAGTGTAAGGGTTAGAATGTCAGAGTAGGCTCTGGGAGGGATTCAATGGAGGCAGTGATTTTCCAGGACAGATAGTAGAAATTACAGACTATTCCCGGTCAGCTTGCACAGTGATATGCAGGGGCAGGGGATATTTGCTGAACAGAAATTAACAGAAGGGATGTTTAAACTTTCCCATGCCTTCAGATTTGCCCTTGCAAATACCCTCATTAAACTCAGTTCCCCTGCTGAGCTTATGTCTGGTTTTGGAACCCAGCTGGGTAAAGAAATTAAAAACATCATGGGGAACAGTGTAGTATAATAGTTGGACTAAGATCTGGAAGACCTTGGTTGAAATAAGCACACTGGACTGCAAGGAGATCAAATCATTCAATCCTAAAAGAAATCAACCCTGACTGTTCCCTGGAAGGCCAGATCCTGAAGTTGAAACTCAAATGCTTTGGCCACCAAATGAGAAGGAAGCACTCACTGGAGAAGACCTTGATGCTGGGAAAGATTGAAGGTCAAAGAAGAAGGGAATGGCAAAGGATGAGATGGTTAGACAGTGTCATCGATGCAATGAACATGAAATTGAGCAAACTTCAGAGGACAGTGGAAGACAGGAGGGCCTGGTGTGATCTGGTCCATGGGGTCGCGAAGAGTCGGACTCGACTGTGCGACTGAACAACAACATGAAACATCACTGGGTGACCCTGGGCCAGTTGCTTCTTTGCAGCCTAACTGATTTCACACTGTACACTGCCATGTACACTGCCCTGAGTTCCTTGGAGGAAGGATGGAATAAAAATGTACTAGACAGAGTGGACAGGTGAGTACACCTTCCCATGGACAGGTTAAACACAGCTTCCTATTCTGAGTGATTCAAATATGGAATTCACCACCAGAGGATGTAGAAATGGCCACAAGCACAAATGGCTTTAAAAGTATATAGATTCATGGTAACTAAAGGGAGCCTTCATGATCAGAGGCAGAAAACCTCCAGCACTGGTGCCAGGAGGCAACATCTGGGGCAAGCCTCAGCCTCTGTGCCTTTTTGTTGGCCCTCCAGAATAACTGGTTGGCCGCAGTGTGAGATAGGATGCTGGACTAGATGGACCACTTGTCTTTAAAGTTAAACATAGAATTGGGAGCCCTGAATCTTTCTTGTATTGAGTTGCTCTGCCCTTTCTTGGCGCCCTTGGGCCAGTCACACAACCTAACCTACCTCACAGGGTTGTTATGAGGATATATGGGCATAACCCATGTACTCTGTTCCCCTCACAGCTGCAAACACTTTGGTGTAAGGGTGAGTTACAAATTTCATACTACCCCTTCCAAAAATGGTACAGTGTTATGTGCTTGCCCTGGCTCAAACTGTACATACTCACTGTTGTGCTGGAGGAAATGTGGGGAGCAGGACACGTTTTTACATTGTTGGTGGTCAAAGAATTTTGGTTTAAGGTTTTTCGTTTTATTAGAGATATCTTAAGATATGACATCAAATGGTCACTGGATCTGGTACTATTGGACCTGTGACGGGACAATAGAATACCAAAAATACAACAAGAACTTATCTCTTTTTTACTAACAGCAGCGAAAACTGGGATTGCTAACAAGTGGAAGGATTCCGATTTCACAATGGTACTAAAAATCTGGGAATATTATGCAATGGACAAATCTCAGACACTGTTTAGTGTGCTGAAAATCCTGTTGCGCACTCCACCTTGATCTCTAAATGGTTTCCATTCCTGGAATATGCCTTTGGAAATACTTCATCTTTGTGTCAGTCTATACCACAGAAATTCCATGAACTCATCGACTATTCCTGATGGATGGCTAATTCTTGAGGAGCTTCATGCTATATATGCTTAGAAAGTTGTTTGTCACTAGATAGGATTACTGTTTCTGAGAGACATTTATGAAGTCTCCAACTTGTTGTGTTTTGTTTAAATGTTTGTAATAGTTTGAAAACTTAAAATAAAAAATGCAAAAACGGTACAGTGCTAGAGAACCGGCACTGAAGGCTGCTTCCTATCCATTTTTTTGTACTTAGTGTCTGATCCCAGAGTACAAAAGGTCTGTTATGAGAAGCACACCCACTCATGTATATAAATTTCAAGTTTTCCCTTCAAAATAAACAAACAAGCACTTTTCCCAGCTGCCAATTGGATATCTTTGAAGAAAGAACCTGACATTGGCACAGTTTTGTGCACATTTTATGTCTGAGATTTGTACATCTGTGTGCAGTCTTTGTAATAATCTGGAAGTAATTTGTACACAAATATTCACACATACACAAAACATTAGGGTGTGTAGATTTTACCTTGGGAATCCAAGCCTCTCTCCTTTAAACCGTAGGCCAGGACAATGGCAACTATGACATTTTATCCTCTCCTCCATTTGATTTTCACAACAATCCTGTAAGGTGGACTAGCTGAGAGGCTGAAAGAATGACTGACTCTCTTGAACACCCTAATTACTACCAGTGAGTAATCATTTTTAACATAAAACAGACTGGGATTTAAGCCCATTTACAAATCCAGCTTTCTGACATGATAGTTGGTTCTGGTTTCTAGGGAGTGATATAACCACTCCTCAGAAAACATGTGCGCAGGTATATGTACACATGGACACATCATTTGATTTCTTGTTGGGTAATTACTCAACACTTCATAATTGACAGCTGGATATGGGAATTGATGGTTTTGCTTTGGAGGTGGCATCAGATGACCTGAACAATCTATCTGTGGGCTTAAATCCCATTCACACATATAAGTTATCACCTGATTTTTCCCTTTTTAAGGGATGAATATGTACGTGTGAACTGGGCCATGGGGAATGAAGGCTCAGGGCACTAACAATCTTTTTTGTATAATTAAGAGTCACTGTATTCATCGAAAAGGTAAAACATATCAGTAAAATAAAACAGAGCCAAATGAGGTGATGTGTTTAGAGTGTTCAGCTAGGATCTGGGTGACCCAGGTTCAAATATCCACTGTGCCATGGAAGCATGCTGAGTAATCTCTCTCTCAGGCTAACCTACCTCTCAGGGTGGTTGTTGTTGTGAAGCTATAATGGCGGTGCAGAGAACAATTTTGTATGTTGCTTTGGGCCCCTCATTGAAAAGCGGGGAATAAATATCTAAAATAAATAAACGTTACCAGTTACGCGAATCCTTCCTTGCTCCAGCCTGGAAAACATATATATACATATACATACATATATATATATACATACATACATATTTTATATTCTAATCCCAGACTTTTTTTTTTCTGTGCGGATACCTATTCCCTCCAATAGGGGCCTCACTGTCCCCCAACAGCTTTTCCTACATAGTCAGTAGACTTCCTGGGTTTGTAGAAAAATCTGAAAAGTAAGGAAATCCCTTCAGGGACGGTTGAATTCCCCCCAAAAGCCTTTTGAAATGGCCTCTGCAGGGACCTGACTCCAGGCAGCAACGGTGAGAGATTAGAACGTTGGAGGGGAGGGGGGAGAGGAGGCTTCTGACTGGCTCTGTCAGTCAAAGGGTGGGGGAAGAGCCCTTTCTTTCCAGGCCTCTTTCGTCCTTGGGGGGGGGGAGGTCGCCTTGGGGCCAGGCTGGGGGATTCCTAGAGGTTTTGGGGTGGAGTGCAAGGAGGGCAGGATTTGGGGAAGGGAGAGGCCTCAGCTGGGTATCATGCCACAGAATCCACCCTCCAAAGCAGCCATTTTCTCCAGGGAGACAGATCTCTGTTGTTCACAGATCTCTGGAGTTCACTCTCCAGCAGGCCCCACTTGGAGGTTGCCAACCCTAGGCCTGGCAGGGTTGCCAGGTCCCCCACGGGCACTGGCAGGGGATGGGGTAGTGGGGCTGCCAGCTCCAGGTCTGGAAACTCCTGGAGATTTGGGGATGGAGCCTGGGGAGGACAGGGACCTCAGTGGGGTACAATACCCTAGAGTCCACCCTCCAAAGCATCCATTTTCTCCAGGGGAAGTTATCTCAGTAGTCTGGAGCTGAGCAGTAATTCCAGGGGATCCCCAGATCCCACCTGGAGGCTGGCATCCCTAGGCAGCACCCTCTGGGTGACTTGATACCACCTAATTTGCATGACTCAACTTGGCCTGGCTGCTTGCTGCTGTTCAGCAGCCACCCTATGAAAGCCAGCAGTGATGCAGCAGTTAGAGCCTCAGAGTAGGGTCTGCAAGACCCAGGTTCAGATCCCCATATTGCGGTGGAAGCTGACTGGGTGATTTTGGACCAGTCACGTACTTTCAGCCTAACCAACCTCACAGGGTTGTTGTGCAGATAAAAAAAGGAGGTGAGAATAATGTAAGCTGCTTTGGTCCCCACTGTGGAGAAAGATTATAATTTTCCTTGGTAGAAGCTGTGGGGGAGGGGGTGGAGACAAAAAGCTGAAGGCAGATAAAGGTTAAGTTGGCTTTTGGGTGGGAAGGAAATAGGGTTGCCAACTCTGGATTGGGAAACTCCTGGACATTTAAGGGGTGGATCCTGGGGATGGTGGGGTTTGAGGAGGGGAGGAACTTCAGACCAGTATAATGCCATAGACTCCACCCTCCAAACCAGCCATTTCCTCCATGAGAACTACCATTGCCAGCCTCTGGGTGAGGGCTGGAGATCACCCAGAATTACAACTGTTGTCCGGGTGACAGAGATCAGTCCCCCTGGATAAAATGGCTGCTTTGGAGGGTTGAGTCTATGGCTCCACCCCCAGAAGGGAGAAAGAGTGTGAGATAGGTAAGGGTAGAGGGGAGGAAGCAAAGGTGTGAGGAATGGGATGACCACCTCAGGCCAGTGGCTGGCTCTCAGTCTAACCTGTTGTGAGGATAAAATGGAGAGGACAGTGTTGACTGCCCTGAGCTCCTTAGAGGAAGAATAAGTATGAGGAATTGAATGTGTGTGTGTGTACACAGAGGGACTAGCCTAGTTAAGCTAACAACAAGTCTTATTATTTCAGACAAGAGTTGGGTAGAGTGTAGCTGGTGTGAAAAGGGGCCCTCAGAATGCGGTTGTCATCTCTGGCTTGGGAAATTCCTGGAGGTTTGGGTGCCTGTGGGAGAAAGGACGGGGTGGAATGTGATCCCGTAAAATCTGCCTTCCAAAGCTGCCATTTCCTCTGATGGAAATGATCTCTGTAGTCTGGGGATCAGTTATAATTTTGGAACAACTCTCAAGTCCCACGCCAGGGTTGACAACCTTAACCCAGTGGACACCTTTGTCCCAGGAGAGGGCATGGTGGTTGGCAGCAGATCTGGGCTAGTAGTGCACCAGTAGAGAGGCAGACAGGTGATCTAGGTAGTAGATCTGGTTTAACCACTAATCTCCATAGCCCACACTACCTGCAGCACCCACATTGCAAGGTGGCCATTCTTGCATGCTCTGTGGCATGATCTTATCTGTTATGGATATCCTATCTTGTGGCAGAACTACACATTATGTGTAGCTTTATTTTATTATTAGTTAACTCTAGTGTTTTTGTTGTTTTTATTAAAGGATGCAGTCACGTTGCCTGCAGTTTAAAGAGCCAGCTAAGTGTGTTTTTGTGTGGGGAGTGTGGGCCCTTTGACTCTTCATGCCTTTTTCCCGTGTTGGTCCCACCCCACCCCCTGCTGCTTTTACCACCACTGGGGAAAATCTATGGGAGAGGTCATTTTTCAGTGATGGTGCACATGCTATGCATGCAGGGTGTCCCTCTTTCATTTTCCAGTTCAAAAGGTAGCAGAGCTGAGAAAGACTTCTTTCTGAGGCCCTAGTGAACTGGTGCCAGTCAAAATAGACAATCCTGAGCTAGTGGGACCAATGATCTCACTCACTCACTATGAGGCAGCTTCACACAGAGATGATAAGTTTCATGCTCCTATTAAATCCTGATACCTTCATGGTTAGTTTTCCTCTGGGCACTTGTGGCAACTTAACATCTTTTCTCTTGTGCATTATTCATTGTGCATAATGCCTTAGGATCTCTTTTGAACATAGTTCCCCCCACCCACCTGTTTCTAGTCAGTCAGGAGCCATCCAAACCATGAAAACCCCATAATGATTTACAAGCGAGGTGTCCTGATATCGTCACCTTGACATCAGATGATGCTAAATTAGTTAGGATCCAAAAGAGTCGATCTTGTTTTGTTCCTGATTTCTTTTAAAATGCTATCATTCCCCTTTATTTCTGTGCAGTAGGCAGCTTTACCACTGGAGAGGACAAATAGGCAGATGTTTGAGGTTTTTTGTTTTGCTTGCACACCCTGTGAGTGTAGGCAGGAACAGAGGTCAATAGTTCACAGCTGTACACATAGGCTGGATGCCAGGCAGTGTCCACTGCCATCTCCTGTCATCCAGGTGAGTGCACTGTGAGGCAGCAACATACATAAAGAAACAGTGCCAATCCAGAAGAATTACAAGAGATGAAAGTACAGTACTGGACTGGGAGAAAAATGCCAAAATTATCTGTGAATAACTTTGATTTATGGCATGGCATCATCTGGGATTATAATAGCAGTCTTATCCTTAGCTAACTGATGTAATTCAAGGACAGGGTGACAATGTGAAACCTTTTGAATTTTTCTTAAAAGTAGTTGTGGGGAGTAAGAGATGGTGTGGTAAACCAGTGGTAGTTGGAATGTCAGACTGGAGTCTAGGAGATCTACCAGATTCAAGTTCTAATTCTGTCATGGAAGCCTGCTGTGTCATCTTGGGCCAGTCACACACCCTTTACCTAATGTACCTCACGAGATTGTTGTGAGGATAACATGGAGAGGAGAATGATGTAAGCTGGTTTGGGTCCCCATTGGGAAGAAAGGTGGGGTATAAGTAAAGTGAAATGAAGTAAGGAAATAAGTAAGTAAATAAATAAATGTCATTTCTGTGCTAAAAAAATCACAATGGGCCATGGTTGTGTTGTAGTATATGCTTTGCATACAGAAGTTCCCAGGTTTAATCCCTGGCCTCTACAATTATAGGGTCAGGTAATAGGTGACATGAAAGACATTCTTTCTACCTGAAATCAGCAGGAGTCATTGCTTGTCAGAGTAGACAGAACTGAGCCTGATAGGCCATTGGTCTGATCTGGTGCGAGGCAGCTTCATGTTTTGATCAACTCCTCCAGCAGCTATGAGCCCTGGGAATTTTTAATCTAATTAAAATAAGGTTCAGGGGAAGTCATGCAGGGATGTGGCTGTCTGGGGTGGAGTTTCCCTTGCAGGACAGCTGGCTGATGGTGGGCAGAAGCCCTGAAAACCAGGGGAGCCCCGCCCTGACCTGGGGACTGACAAGCCTATCTGCATCTCTCTTTGGTGACTTCAGAAGTTCCCCTGAAGCTTAGCTGACTTCCGGTTCTGGCATGGTACTGGGAGAACAGTGCTGAAAGCATCAGAGCATAGTTTTGATTGAGGTTATCATCAGGGATTGAATTGCAATGCAAGTCTCAACTAGCTGATGTAACTCAAACAAAGGAAATATTTTGTTATTTATTGGGTGGTTTCTTTCTTTCAGAATAGTATGCTTCTTCTGTGGGTCAAAGCCATTTCACAATGATGCATCAAATGACCAATAAAACATTTAAAAAGTCATAACCACAGATTTCTAACCAAGCACTAAAGGGCACTGGGCATCTTTACAACATCAAACCAAACATATCAATAGCAGCTGGAGAGCCAGAGAGCCATTGTGACTTCAGAGGAGATAAAGTGGGAAGTCAGAAGGAGAGACTTCAGCTATACATAGGGTTGCCAGCTGTGGATTGGGAAATTCTTGGAAATTTTGGGAGTGGAGTCTGGGGAAAGTGGGGTTTGAGGAGGGGAGGGGCTTTATCAGGATATACTCCTATAGAGTCCACCTTCCACAACGCCCAGTTTCTTCAGGGGAACTGATCCCTGTTGCCTGGATATCAGTTATAATCCCAGGAGATCTCCAGCCACCACCTGGAAGTTAACAGCCCTAGCAATGCCGAAGGAAGCAGACAGGTCATAAGCAGGATTCACCACCTTTCAGGTTCTATCTGATCAAACAACAATGATCTTCTCCAGAATAGTATTAGAGTGAAATATTCCAGATTATCAAAAATTACAACTGCAGTTCTGGTGGATTTTATAAATAATACAAAAGAAGTTCTTTCTTATTTTCTCTCTCCCCCACCCCAGTTTTTGTGTCCTTTTATGCACCTTTAGGTTGATTTCTATAAGGAAAATTGTTCAGCAGCTCTGCTAAGGTGTTCAAAATCATGTACAGAGGAACTGGGATCATCTTTGCTGGCCTGGCTGTTTTCAGAATTTGTGCATGCTATAGAATAATTGCAGTGCCCCTTTATGTGTGTACAACTGTATACAGAGGCCCTTCCATGGATTGGGAACCCTACGAAAAGCAGAGTTTCTATCACAGAGATGCACCTACATGCATACAAGGGGCATGTGATGTTTTCAGTATGTAAGTATTTTTGTGTGTGTTTTATTTTTAGGTTTTGATGTGCAGTTTTATAGAAAAGAAACCTGTGTGGAAGTTATGAGCCTAAGTGGCAAGTGAGGAAAATAACCCCGTGTGGAAATTATTAGCCTAGGTGAGAAAATAAGCATTTGTGGCTACATTTATTTAAGAAACTTTAGAGAAATAAGAGGAACAATACACCTGTGTGGAACCATCACACTTATGTACCTATCTGGAACCATTATGCTTAATGAGCATACAGAATGTTATGCTGTTATACTTCTAAATAAATAGATTATGTTTAAGAGAAATAACTGTTTCATTTAGAGTAAAGATCCCCTTTTACCTCAAAGAGAACGCCACATGCTAACCATTCTGTCATTCTACCAAATACAACTAAACCATCCTGTTCTTTTGGCCCTATTAAGAATTCTGAGGCAAGAGCCTTTGGTGGCAGAAAAATAAGGAAGGCAAGGAGGCAGTAGAACACACATCACCTCAGAACACTATAGAGAGGGGGCCTTTACATATAGAGAAGGTCCCGTCCCACAGAAAAGAGAAAGGTTACAAGACAGAGAACAAAGGATAAGCAAGGAGCCAACAAACCACTTGAGCTTGCTGCCCAGTTGAAAGACGATGAGAAAGCATTACAAGAGGCCTTATGGACATTTTAAATGTATGGAAACTGTATGTTGAATTGATATTCTAGGGTACAAATCTCCCTAAACGATAGTTAGGTCCATACACGCTCACAAGTGAGTTCTGATTCACAAAAGCTTATGCTGGAATAAATGTTGTTAGTCTTTAAACTGCCACTGGACTCCTGTTTTATTTTGCCATTTAATAATGCAGTCCCAAATCTTTGTCAAGGCAATTGCTAAGAGTCAATGATATTTAAGTTAAGCAAAATGTCATATAAAATGTTCTCTAGCAAAATGTAATGCCATACCATCAGCTTTGTGGGAGGGAAGACTGAAGCAGATTCCTTGATCTAGAAGGGAATGTCTTTGGGGAGTAATGTCATAGAGTCTGTTCCACATGCATTATTGTGTAGTAGTCTTTATTCTGGACCTCAGTCTAATTTGCTGGTGCCTTGGATTTCTAAACAGAATAGAGATTTGAACCTGGGTGTCCCAGATCCTAATTTGACACTCTAACCACTACACCATATTGCTCCTGAGATGTTGCCCCCAAATCTAACCATTTTTAAAGGACTCCCAATTTATTTATTTACTTCATTTATACCCCACCTTTCCCGCCAGTGGGGTCTCAAGGCAGCTTACATCATTCTGTCCTCTGTTTTATCCTACAACAAACCTGTGAGGTAGGTTAGGCTGAAAGAATGTGACTGGTCCAAGGTCCAGTGAGCTTGCATGGTATGAGTAGGGATATGAACCCAGGCATCACAGATATTAGTCTGATACTCTTAAACACTGTGTCACAGTGGCTCCCATGTTCACCCAAAGTCATGCTGTAGTAAAGAATCACAGTTGAATATCTTGTTTTTGAGCAAAGGGTTTGTTCCGAGCAGTGAAGTCTGAAATGTGTCGTTTTTACCCTTCATGTAGAATTCCCTGAGCAGAAAAAATGCTTGAGGGCCACTCACCTCCTGCAATCAAATGCTATTGTCAAAGGAGTTTTGAAAGGTCCGTCCCTGACTTGAAGGGAATTGTGAGTCTGTTACTCATCCAAATAGTTTCCCATCTTCCTCCCTTTGTGCTAGGGTTGGTGTTTTTTTCGGTTAGGTAAGGTCACATGACTTTCTCTCTCTACTTAGAACTCCCATCTTCCCTACCGGCAAACAAGCTTTTGGGGACTTGATTGTTTGCAAGGTGCCCTGAAGGTATGAAGTGCTGTAAAATGATGCCATTGTCCTTTGCTCAGAGCCAAGAATCATCTTCATTGACCTGTCAAGAGTGCAGGAGTCACATAATGACTCTTTCCTGCCTTTCTTCATGCAGCAGCCAAAACAGAACTATGCTTTTAAAAGCCTTTGTTGGATTTTATTCAGAGGTCAATAGTTGTTGGAAAAGGCAATATCTGGTGTACAAAGAAGAACAGAAGATCCTGCAAGGGGAATAGTGAGGTCAGCACCTTCTCTCCTGCTATGTCATGCCTTGTCTGTCTCCAGACTGCTGCTCATAGGGCAATTTCCCACTTCTTCTTGAAAGTGCCACACTCAGTCTTACCCTCTCTCTCAGCTAGAGATTTCGTTAGGAGCCTTGTCTCTCCTCTTTCCTATCAGGTATATTAATTCCTAAATAAACCTTCATCTACCCTTTAATCAAGTTGTGCATCTGTGTTAATTACTCTGCCAACAATAGTTTGGGAATAATCAGTGCAGTTTAGTAGGCAGAGGGCCCAATGTGCATAATGAAAAGACATAACCTGCAAAGTGCTCCTTTTGTTGTTGTTCAGTTGCACGGTCAAGTCCGACTCTAGAAAGAATCAGAAGCAGAGGCGATCGGGGTGGAGGCATCCAGGGATGACCCCTGTGATCATCAGTCCAACACCGCTTGCTGCTCTACATGCCTCTTTTCTGCCTTTTCTCTGTGTGGAACCAGCCATACATTCCAAACAATCCACAAGAGGCTGTTGTTCCATAGTAAAGTATGTTTTTTGCACCCTGAAGATCCCAGGATTGTTTCTATCATCTTCAGTTCAGGGATCTCAGCTGGCAGGCATTGGAGAAGACCTTTCTTTGCTATGGCCGATCAGAGCAGACAACGCTGAGCAAAATGGGGTGGCTTTCTTTAAGACAGCTTCATGACTTCCAGACAAGTGAGGATTGGTGGCAGCCAAGTGTTGCACACCAGGGAGGAGGAGAATTGATTTATTATCCATTTACTTCATTCATACCCCACCTTTCTCCCCAGCGGGGACCCAGATTGGCTTACATCACTCTCCTCTCCTCCATATAATCCCCACAACAACCCTGTGAGGTTGTTTAGGCAGAGAGAGCGCAACTGGCCCAAAGTCATCCACCAAGCTTCCGCAGCAGAGTGGGGATTCAGACCTGGGTCTCCAGGATCGCAGTCTGACACTCTTACCCACTGCACTGTGCAGCCTCACTGAGAAGCCAGCCTCAGCAGTGCCCGTTGCCAGAACCACTGTATTACGTGGTTTTCGCCCCCTCCTTCCCATCAGATCTCACCAGGTTGATCTGACAGCAAATCCTACCAAAAGTGTTGTAGGGTTGCCAAATCTGGATTGGGAAATTTGGGGGTGGATCCCGAGGAGGATGGGATTTGGAGAGGGGAGGGACTTCAGCAGAGTATAGTGCCATACAGACTGCCCTCCAAAGCAGCTGTTTTCTCCAGGGGAACTGATCTCTATAGTCTGGAGATCAGGCTCGGAACTAACACGGGGCCCATGGGGCGTGGCCCCCTAGTATTTCTTCCAGGGCCCCTCCCTCCCGGGCTGACCCCCAATTAAATTAAATTAATTAACTTATTTAATTAGTTGAACCCCCCCCCGAGGTCCCCTCCCAAGAAAATCCCTACCTATGGGGCTGCTGGAGGTCAGGTGTAATTCCAAGTGATCTCCACACCCCACCAGGAGCTTGGCAACCCTAGGGTCTGTTCAAAGTAAAACTGAATAATTCATGGTCATTGTTTATTCAGGCAACAGCAAAGACCAGCTCATCTGTGTAGTTGGCAAGTCAAGAGGTTCTCTCCACTCGCTTCCATAAGGGTGTATTTAGCATTGCAAAACAAAGCAATTAGTTGGGCCAGTGTAATTAGCAGGTAATGGTTGTTGTTTTAATGCACTCTTATGCTTCAGGCTCGTCTCATCCGATCCGGTATCACCACAGGCATCTCTTAAGCCATTACCTATCACCCAGCAGCAACTTTCTAAAGCATTGATTAGGTTTTCCTGGAATGAAGATTTGCTTCCAAGAATGGGTTGCCTTGGCCATGCTGCAGAATATATCAATTACATAGGTCTGATATTACAAGAGATACACGTAGCAATTAAAAGAAAAAGGAGGAGCCCGAGCTGGAAACACTGTTATGATTAATAGTTTGAGTGATATTTCTAGCCTGCCAGTTCCTGTAGGGAAGCAGGAAGAATAGCCCTGTTGGATCAGCCCAACAGTCGCCGCTTCACAGGTTACAACGTCCTTTCTGGTGGACAATAGGAAGCTGTTGCACCTCTGTTTTCACCCTTTGCAAAATCATGCCAATTGCATGGCTGCGAGGGAGCCAGCAGCAGCTCCTGGGGTGGGGGGGTTTGAAGATGTGAAAAAGACACTGGAGGGGGGCAGACTGAAGCCACTTCGACCCGGGCGCTGCAGTCGCAAGCAGAAAAGGCTCCCATTGACGTCTGATGCAAAGTCTTTGTGTCATCTAGTAATGAACACCAGGACTTTGTAATGTGCAGAGTGGGCTTAGATACCACAAAAGGCTGGGCATGGAGGACAAAGTGTCTCCTGGTTGTCACCCCCCAGCTGCTGGTGTTCCAAGATGTATTACCTCAGAACATGAAGGTTCTATTTAGTTGTCATAGTTACTAGCCATCGATGGACCTCTTCTCCATGGATCTGTATAATCCCCCTTTAATTTTATTTATTATTTATTTAATTCATGCCCCCCCCCTTCTCCCCAGTGGGGACCCAAAGCAGCTTTCAACATCCTCCCTTCTTCCATTTTTTCCTCACAACAACTCTGTAAGGTAGGTTAGGCTGAGGTGTGTGACAAGCCCAAGGTCACCCAGCAAACTTCCCTGGCAGAGTGGGGATTCGTACCTAGGTCTCGCACATCCCAGTCTGACACTCTAACCACTACATCGTGCTAGCTTTAAAGTCATTGGTACATTGCTACATGACACAGTGCAGAGTTCCACAAGTGCATTGTGCAGTATGGGAAGCTGTATCTGCTTCTGAGTATTGAGAGCCAGTGTGGTGTAGTGGTTCAGAGCAGCAGACTCTAATCTGGAGATCTGGGTTTGATCCCTACTCTCCCACTTGAAGCCGGCTGGGTGACCTTGGGCCAGTCACAGTTCTCTCAGTCCCATCTATTTTGCAGGGTGCTTGATGTGGGGAGGAGAAAGGAATGCGATTGTCAGCCAGTGTAAGACTCCTTAAAGTTAGAGTTGGCAGGTCCCTCCTAGCATCCAGCCAGCAATGGGGGTGGGAGACTTAACAGGAGTAGGAGGGAGGCCCAGGCTATGTCGCCAGTGATGCAGCAATGTCAGTTGCAGTGTGTACAGGGAGTGATGAATGGTGATGCTCAGGCATTTGGACAAAAACTCTATGGTAAAAATGACTTCTACCATAGAGCTTTTGCCCAAATACCAGAGTGTCCCTGCAATGTCCCTGACATGATGATGTCACTTCTGGTACACATGGGAACTGATGTGTCACCTGCAATGTGGCCTGGTCCGCCCTCCTGCTCCTGGTAAGTCCCCCAGCTGGCAAGCTGATTGGCAGCACAGGCTGGGGCCTGGCTCGGGGGGCTGGCAATCCTACTTAGAGTAGAGAAAAGTTGGGTATAAAAACCTTCTCTTCTTCTGAACATAGAGCCTTCTCTTTAGTCGCCAAGGAAGCAGTTGTGAAGGACAACTCTTGCAACTGACACACACGACTTTTGAACAAATCATCCCTCCCGAGTACAAAACAGTGATTTGTTAACCAGGGATCGGGACCAGAAAAGAGGGAATGTCTCTGGTAAACATGGACAGTTGGAACATATGAACAGAAGCAAGACAAATTGGAAGGAGTCCTCCAGCTTTTGGACTCGATGATTCTGTGGGATCTCTTCCAGTTTTTGGGTTCCATCTGAAGCCCATAACAAGATGTCTTTGTAATACTATGCAGTGGTTTAAACGGCCGCGTTCCTTTCGGTCCATGGGCCGGCTACACAATAACCTCTTTGTGAGGACCTCTCTGGCTTCCAGCCTTAATTTGGTCTGTTTTAGTACTTGTCCATAAGGATCAGCCAAAAACAAAAAGTAGTGCTTTCATGTCTTTGTGTCAGTGATGTTCCCTACTTATGCTACAGAAGCTCCCGGCGTTCTATAATCATGTTTTGCAGAAGCAAAGATGCCAGCCGAAAGCAGCGGAGTGTGTGCTGTGATGAGAAAGAGTGCTTCAGAAGTGAGGTATTTATTCCCCTGCCTCAATCTCTGTAATCTCGTTACAGTGTCAGCACTAATGGCATCCCAAAGGGGAGAAAATAGAGTACATTTGCAGGATGTGAGAAACAGATGGCAGAATCAAAGCCTAATGATGCCTGCTGGAACCTCAAGGAGAGTGGAATAATTTCTTGTAAATGCCCAAGGATCTGGCCTGCAATTGTAGCCATCAGGATATTAAGATGTGTCAAGAGAAACCTTTAAGGATGACGCCAGCCATTTTCCACAGAAATTGTGCTGTGTGCAGGAGCTGAGATGTTATGTTTAAACTAAATACGCTGGAGTCAACTGAAAGGCTGAAAGCTGGGTAGATTGCTAGTGTTAATTTGTATTTACTTTTAACTTTTCTACCCCACCACTCAACTGAGGGCTTCCAAATACAGCACATAAAATTACAGATTAAAACTACTGAAGAAACAGTAAATTAAAAATCAGCCACAGGAAGAGCTAAAGCAGTAGATGAACTGCTGTACCCAAATTCAGCTCACGACACAAGATATCACATACCTGTGCACATGAAAATCAGCCAAACCAGACTTAAATAAAAACAATTAAAAAAAAAAGTGTTTACATTTCAAATTGCTATGAAAACAGGTTATAAAATTTTATGATACGCATAAAGCTGCATCCAGTTTTAGCAAAGAATGTGCATAGGAAGCCCAGAATCAGATGTGACTGTCAGAGTAACTCCTAATGGCTATAGTCTTGTAGCATAGAGGTTATAGTGTTGGACAAGGGTTTGAGAGCACTGGGTTCAAATCCCCGCTCAGTGAAGAAGCTCATTGGGTAACCTTGGGCCAGTCACTCTCATTCACCTTAGCCTGCCTCCAATGGCTATTGTGAGGACAGAGGGGAGGCATCAGTGTGGAGGAAGGCTGGCATAGCCTGCAGTTCTTAACCAGCTCTTGCTTGTGGCATTCTTCCCTTCCTTCCAGCCACAGGACTGCTGCAGACTTTCAACCCTCGGGTTGACTTAGAAACAAACTCACTGAACCTAGCAGCCTGAAACTAACAAAGTGAGTAGGTGCAATGACCAGTTACACAGTTGGGATGCCACCACAGAGAAGGCCTTGCCTCGGGTAGCCGCTGACCTTGGTGCTGGTGGCTCCCAAAGTAATGCCTCCATAGAAGATCTCAGTTCTTGGCTAGGTTCATATCTAGTGTGTGAGATGCAAGAGAGGACAGAGTGCCTGTATTTTTTCCTCAAACCTGCATAAAATATCATCTGCACAGCTGCTAAATGCAAAGGCTGTCCTCTACATCAGGTCACTCTAACTAATTATAAGATTGCTCTGATGTCTGAGTAAGGGAAGGCAGAATCATAGGAAGAGCCCTGCTGAATCAAATCCAAGAGCCACCTAGATTCCCACAGCAAGCCAGTTGTTTCTGAGAAGCCCACAAACAGGGCATGGAAACAATAGCCCTCTGGCATACTCCCCCACCCCGAAGATAAATTATACTGAAGTGTGTACTGCCAGTAGAGATTCTGCTTAGCTTTCATGGACAGCCATCGACAGACCATGAGTGTCTTGTCCCCTTCTTAAGCCATCCAGACCAGTGACCACCATTACATCTTGCACAGTCCATAAATTATCTGTTATGTATAGAAGAATGGCAAAAAAGAGTGCTGTTCTCTCTGTGTCACCCCCCCACACACAAAAACGAGACATAATTTTATTCAGTAGCATTAACTCTGTGACTCTTGAGTGCATCCTAGGGTGTCCCTCAATGCAGTAATGTTACTGCTGGCTGTGTAGCCAGATGTAGGGCTGTCAGGTCCTCCCTGGCCACCGGCAGGGGATAAGAGGGTAGTGTTGCCAGATCCAGGCTGGGAAACTCTTAAGAGATTTGTGGGTGGAGCCCAGGGAGGACAAGGACTCCAGAGGGATACAGAGCCATAGAGACCACCCTCCAAAGTCTCCATTGTCTCCAGAGGAACTGATCTCTCTAGCCCGGAGATGAGCTGAAATTCCAGGGGATCCCCAGATTCCAGCTGAAGGCTGGCATACCTAGCCAGAAGTGACATCATAGTATTGCTGGAAGCCATTTGGGTAAATCCTACTCTTCCCAGTCTCCAGGGGCTGGCCAAATCATTAATGTCTGTAGTGAATAGGGAAGTCAAGGCCTTTATTTGTGGGAAACAATAAACTTCTTTAACAGTATTCAGGACCCTTGTTTAATTTTATAAGTGACAGAAGAAACAGTGGAGGGAGATGGATGGAGCTCCCTGGGGAGGGAACTCTTATCTTTTTGGTGCCCTTTCTTGGGTTGCCACCTGTCTGGTCTCAGAAGCCAGGGCACTCTTGACACTTATCCTCCACAGAGGAAACATCCAGAGGTATTAATGACCATCAGCACTCTTATTTTGTCACAGGCCATGACTCCAGTCCCTTTAGGCCCAAACATTCCCAGTGGTCACACAGCAGTTTCACAGCAGAATCATCATAGAATCACAGAGTCGGAAGGGGCCATCAGACCATCTACTCCGACCTCCTACTCAGTGCAGGATCAGCCCAGAGCATCCCTGACAAGTGTTTGTCCAGCTGCTGCTTAAAGACTGCCAGCGAGGGGGAGCTCACCACATCCCTAAAACACTAGCTTCCCTACAAGGAAGAGCTGAACCGTAAAGGGCTTTATAAATGAGGACAAAATGATGACCAGGGGAAAGACACAAGAGGTTTATAACTGACTCCTCTCTGATTCTGCTAGAATGTGAGGGTCTCTGAATGGCTTTGATGGGCAATAGTTTCTCAATGGACAAAAGAAAGCACATCCTCCAGAGCAGGGTTCTCCTCTTGTGTAATTTTCTGAGATAAGGAACACCCGGCAGTGATCCAAATACTAGTAAATGGGAGGTACAGCATGTGTTCATTGAGAAACATGTTGTTGTTGTGTTATCCACAAGTAAGTGTGCACAGGATTCTGGTTGACCTGAACTTGGGAGTCCTAGGGGAGATTAATGTAGCCAAGTTTCATCAGTCCAGAATACATACAATCCCACCACCTGTTTCATTCCTACTTTTTCTGTTTTGTGTATAAACCAGGTCCGAAAGTGTTTCACTTAGGGTTTGCCAACCTCCAGAAGGTGTCTTGATCCTCCTGGAATGACAACTGATCTCCAGACCACAGAGAGCAGTTCCCCCAGAGAAAATGGCTGCTTTGAAGAATGGACTCTATGGCATTATACTCCACTGAGGTTACTCCCCTCCCCTCCCCTGCCCAGGCTCCAACCACCCAACTCTCCAGAAATTCCCTAAATCAGAGATGGCAACTACACATCTGACAAAGTGACCTCTGACTCACAAAAGCTTATTTTTGGCCAAGTTCAGACTGGCAGTTTGAAGTGGGAGGCAATTGTGGCAAAAAAGTTCCGGGTTTTCCTGGTCACGCTGCACCGACTGATGCGGGAGCATTCCGGGGAGGAGGAGCAAGGGAGCATTCACGCTGTTGGCCCGCCCCTGGTGGAGGCATGGCTGTAAGCAGCTTTTTGTAATGGAATCTGACAATATGTGCTTATGCGTTCATGCACATAAGCGCTCATGTGCATAACGGCATCCCTACCAGATCAGCTTGTTTGCGTTCACACCTCTGGGAAGTGGGATGAACGCACTCTCAGGGTTTGCTACCATTTTCACCTGGTACTTTTTAAACTTGGGAGGGAAGTGTTACAAGACAGTTTGAGTACGGCTGGGGAATGCCTGACAGATGTGCCCGTCTGAACCAGCCCTTTAATCCATTTGTGAAACATTTCCGAAACGTGCCTATCTCGGGCCAAACTGCCAGTCTGCAGTCGGCCCTTGGATACGTTTTGTTAGTCTTTAAGGTGTCCCTGGGCGCCTGTTTTGTTTTGCTGCTACAGAGTAGCACATCTACCCCTCTGGATCTGTGATCTTCATTTTGTGATTCAAGGATGTGCTCCATCTTGAATATGAGTTCAGGCTTGGATTTGTTGAGCAGCACTGTGCAAGCAACGGGAGCTGGTTTAATAGGTAGCGGCTAAAAGGAGGAGTAGCCTGATCAAGATGGCCCAGGCTAGCCCAATCTCCAGTTTGGTGTAGTGTTTAAGAGCACAAACTCTACTCTGGGAAGACTGTGTTTGATTCCCCACTCCTCCACATGCAGCTGCTGCTGTGACCTTAGGTCAGTCACAAGTTCTCTCAGAGCTGTTGTCTCAAGGGCAATCCTTGAAAGAGCTCTTAGCCCCACCTACCTCACACCCTACCTCTCTTGTGGGGAGGGGAAAAGAAAGGAGTTTGTAAGTTGCTCTGAGACTCTGAGTGAAGGGCAGGGTAAAAATCCAATCTTCTCCTCCTCTTCTCCTTCTCCTTCTTTTCTTGGAAACTAAGACAGTTGGCCCTGGTTAGTACTTGGATGCAAGACCCCCAAGGGAAGTTCAGAGTTACTATGCAGAGGCAAGCCACCTTCTCTGAACATGTCTTGCCTTGAAAACGCTACAATGGTCACCATAAATTGGCTGTGGCTTGATGGCACTTTACACACATAGAAGGAGGAGCTGTGAGATAAGTTAAACTTAAGAGTATGTGACTAGCCAAGGTCACCTAGCAAGCTGATGTGGCAGAGAGGGGACTCAAACCTGGGTATTCCAGGCACTGGTCCGACACTCTTAACCACTGTACCACACTGGTCGATTAGGTTGTGGTAGCTCACCGGGTGTCTGTTGAGGGGAGGGGAAGGGAAAGGAGTTTATAAGCTTCTCTGAGACTCCTTTGGGTAGTGAAGGGCGGGATATAAATCCAATCTCCTCCTCCTCCTCCTCCTCCTTCTTCTTCAACAGATGGTTCAGCTACCTGTTAGAGTTCCCTCCATGCTTATTTAGAACTCCCCCCCCCCTTTCTTTTGAAATGCAACTTTTGGAATTGCTTTACTAAGGAAGAGAACAATGGAGGGGGGGGACTTTAGCCCTTTCCTCCCCTGCCATTTTCTTGACCTGTTTTTATTCTTGGGGGAAATTCCCATATCCCCCCTCCCACCCATGAAAGTAAAATCAGGTATAGAGGGTTTTTCCCCTCCAGTGAAAAACAGCAGGGGACAAAGGGGTGAAGGTTCTCCCCTGTCCCTCCCTCCCTCCCTCGCTCCCTCCCTCGCTCCTTCTGTTCCTCTCTCTCACCACACTGTTCTTGCCCACCTTAAAGCCCTTCAGTGTTACTTGCAAAAGGAGGAAAAAGTAATTTTAAAATGGCAGTAACTGAAACACTTGCTTTGGATCCCCCACTGGGATACAACTGAAGGGAATAAACAATAACCCCGTTGAAACCGACTTCAACCCTGTCTAAAACATCCCTACGTTCTGGAATTGTGAACATGAGTCTTCACCACTCCTGCATCACTTGGACATTTTAGCGGCTGCATCCAGCCTCAACACCTGCACACATTTCCCATTGATTTCAGTGAGATTTCGGCACAGCTGAAGCGGCTCCTAGAATTCTTTGTAGCTCTACTAGTCCAGTCTCGCTAATTCCATGCCATCAGTCATTTCATTGATGACAATACAGCCACTCTTGAGGATTTGTAACAGATGTCCCTGTTGACACACTACAGATCATTGCCTGAGCAGACACACATTATTACACATTGCTGACGAATCTTGTTGCTGGCTATACACTGTATTAATTCAAGTCCCATATTGCGCTGGCTTCTAAAGCAGAGGAAGCTATCCACGGTGTTTTCTTTCCGTAGGGTTTTTTAATTTCTTTTTTCAAACGTATACCTCATCTGCACAAATGTTGAAGAATAAAGAATATTTAACCCTATTGAATAGCTGCAACTCAAACACATTTAGCAATATTTACTGCCTGGATAGGAAGTAATAGGGGATGGGACAGAAGGGACCCATAAGCAGGAGGATGCCTTACCTAAGACGGATTGCCTTAGCGGTGCTACATGCTTTAGAAAGAAAGGAAGCAAGGAGAAGAAAATAAAAGAAATAGATGGAGAAATAATTACACCATTTCTGCACCATGATTTTGTGTTGGTTCTGTACTATTTGTCATACCCACTGCCAATATTTTGGGAACCGTAAGAATCCCCTGCTGAACAACTCTTCCCCTCATCTCCAAACTACATTTCTCAAGATACACCTGGGATAAGGAATGATTATTACATCAGCATGTCTGTAGCACAGATTAGCTCCTGGCAAAGATGGAGAAGCACTATGACAGAGAGGAGGAGAAAGGGAAAAGGCCATAATGGGGTGGACCCAACCATCCTTCAAGCCTCCTTCCTCCCACTTATGTGGCTCTTCCTCCAGCAGAAGACCCCCGTTATGTCGGAGGAAAGCTCCTTAGATTGGATGGAAATGTCAAATTTCAGTCAAAAGGAAATGCTAGGTAGAAATAGTTTAATAAATGAATTAAATTGTCTCAATGGAGAAGTAGGATCCATCCCACTATATTTTTTAAAAATCTATTTAAAACTGACTCCCATATTGCAGGTTGAATTGGGGGGTTGTAAAGTCTTTAATCTGTGGCTTTAATCATACTAAACACCTCTAACATCTTGCCAAAAGGCAAAACAGAGGCATAATAGTGACAGCAGTTTATTAAGAACAGGTACCAGAAACCAGGGACTGCTGTTGATACACAGGAATAATTGGAACATATGTAATTGCTGGTGGATGTTTCTAATCTGAAAATGTTCAGATGGTACAATGAATTCCTGTTTATTTGTGATGGACAACACCCATGGCTTGTTTGCTGTATTCACACAGTTCCCACTTCTCCTCCGCCCTGTAGCAAAGTGCCATCAAAAGCTTCCTGGTTTTAGAAACACTTAGGCTAGTCTAAGGAGTCTGTGTCCTCTCCGCAAGATTCGAAACCACAGTTTAATCCCAGTTTGGTTGGTTTGTGGCAAGCAAAACTCCAATTTACCTAGGTGGTGGCATTTGGGTGTCATAGAGAACTGGAGTTTGATCAAAGACTTCCAGAACCAGAAGTCACAGTGTATGAGTTAGGGGAAGAAGTAAAAGGAGTATGTAAGCACACTAACAAGCTATGTGGGTGCCCATCAAGGAGAAGCCAACTTTTTAAAAGAGGTACAAACCTGGCCTAGGGAGGGGAGGAGGATGGGAGCACATCAAATAAGTTGGGTTTGTGTCCATGGTGAACAGCAGAGGTTGGCTAGGACATCTGAATGCTGGCCTATTCCATGACATGTTTCTTTTTCCCTTTACAAAGCTTTGGGCTCTTGCCTGTGTTCTCTTGAACTTGCCTACCCTGTAGCTGGATGGTTCTGTGATCTTAGAGTGATTATGAAATAAATTGCTGTACTCACATGAGTGGCTGAATGTAACACAACTGCTTTACTGCAACCAACTTCAGACTAACACAGAAACTGAAAACTAAAAGAAAAAGAGAACACTTGGGGGCTGGAGTTTTCCTCCGACCCATAATCAGGTTCCAGTTAACTCTTTACTACCCATTTTACAACATCCCTCCCCTTTTAAGTTTTCCCCCCTTCTTGAGTAATACCCTTTCAAACAACCAGAACGTCTTCTTACTCTCACTAGATATTGGTGGACTTCTGCTGCCTCATTATCCTTGGGTCTGGAAAGGTTGGTTTTTTCAGGAGGCTGAAGTGGGTTCCTTATTCGCACTTCCTTATTCATTCTTTATTCGTTACTTATTTGTGTAGTCATTCGGAAACACTAAGGAGAGTTGGAAAGCTCTGAACCCCAAAATAAGGGGTGGACCACCACATATCATATACCCCCGCATTCATAGGACTCTCCCTGTCGAGAGGACATATTCTGTGTGCTGGTCCAAAGCACAGTTCTGGTGTCAGCTGCTCCAGTGTGTGGTGCCCCTAGGACAATCACACAAGCAGACACTGGGGCCTGGCTGCACCCCCAAAATATACTTTGGACCAACCCAAAGGACACATCCCCACTTTCTGGAGACTGTGCCCTGCAAGGTGACATACAATGATGCCCTGTCCAAATACTGGTTCTGATGCCACGAGCTTCTATTTGCAGGGCTCCCCCAAGGCCTGTGTTTCAAAGGAGATTTGAATAAGGAAGTGTCCTCTGCACCCAAAATAAGGTTTGGGCCCCCACATTTCATACACCCCCGTCTTCAGCAGACCCTCCCCTTCGAGGGGACACATTTTGTGTGCTGGTCCAAAGCGCAGTTCCGGTGCCAATTGCTCCAAAGTGCGGTGCCCGAGAACAAACACAGACACAGACACTGGGGCCAGGCTGCACCCCCAAAAAATATCTGGACCACCCCAAATGACACATCCCCACTCTCTGGAGACTGCCCTGCAATGTGACATGCCCGGTATCTTTAGTTCAAAGTTCTGGCAGTAGGTGATGGGAAAGACCTCTTCCTGAGACCATGGAGAGTTCTTGTCAGTCTGAGGAGACAATACCGACTTTGTTGGACTGATGGTCAGATTCAGTATATGGCTGCTCGTGTGTTCAGTCGAGGGCATAGTATCTTCACAGGATCTTGACACTTCCTTTCTCTCCTCAGTAGGAGGAATCCCGAAGGTGCTGCACCTCTTGTGCTGTTCAAGGGCCAAATAACTCTGCCACCTCAGTAATAAATTGTTTCTGGTTCTTTGAAGCTGATTTTCTAAATAAATAAATAAGTGATTTTACAAGAAAAAAATACAAATACATTTTAAAAGAACTTTCCCAACATCAGGTGGTGAATGGCCAGGTATTGTGCCATGGCAATGAAAGAGATCGTGCCGATTTGCTTATGACTCTGAGCTGAACACAGTACAAAGGAAAGTACTCACCTCACTGGCTCCAGTGGAAGACTTCTCTGGCAAAGGGCCACTGCCTGGTGCAGCTACCGTGGAGTTCCCACACCCAGGGGAGGGGGAGGGAGTGGGTAGGAAAAGGATGGGGTCAGCCACAGGTCCCCATTCTGTCAGTTCCTCTTGGGAAACAATGGAATGGGAGGTCCGTAGCAGGTGTGCCCCTGGTTCCCTTTCCTTCACCACCCCCAATCACTCCCTGTTCCATTCCCTCTAACACCCCAACCATTGGTTGGGGTGTGTGACGGGAGTGGAATAGGGAACAGCGGGGCCAGTGGAGGTAAGGGAAGCAGGAACAGCGGGGATAGTTGGGGGGGGTAAGTCAGTGGGTTAGTGGGTGTGGATTAGTGGGGGTGGAGTGGGAAGGGAAGCCAGGAAGGGAAGGGAAGAGGGGATGGAGGAGGTAGAGGAGGAGAGGGAAAGAAGAGTCGTAAGAGTGGTGGGAGAGAGGAAACAAGAACCAGTGGGGGTGGTGGAGCTAATGGGTTAGAAGGCAGAGTGGAGATCACAGGTTAGAAGACAGTCAAAAGAGCTGAGAGAGGAGACACAGAGTGAGTGGAGGAGGGGGTGCCGGTGAGCTGGGGAGGGGAGGGAAACCCCAGATTGCTGCATCTTCGGCACACCCTTCGCTGATCTTGCTGTTTCTGGAGCAAGACATCAGACAAAATTAGCAAAAATGTGTAAAAACCCCAGCAAAGCAAATGTATAAAACCCCCGGCATGCTCCAGAAAACCTCCCTAGCACCACCTCTGTGAATCGGGTTGCAAAGGCACAAGAAGGCCAGTGTGAGAACTGTTGTGCAGCAGACCATGCTGCTGGAGCAGGCCTTTCTCCTGGGGAGATGGAAACGTGAAATTTTTCTGGGATTTGGACAAAAGGGCTTTGCAGAATGCACTCAATGTAAGCAACCAAATGCATTGGTTGTATTAAAAAGTGGGCTGAATTTGGAAGTTGGCCTTTATGGCACTACGCCCCAAACCCCGCCTTCCTCAGTTTCCACCTGCAAAATCTCCAGGTATTCCCCAGCCCGGAGCTGGCAACTCTAAGCCTGGCCCCTGTGTCTGCCTGTGTGATTGTCCTGGGGACACCCCACTTTGGAGCAGTTGGCATAAGAAAAGCGCTTTGTTTGGACCAGGAAACACCATATGTCCCCTCAAAGGGGAGATGTCAGACAATGCCTTTGATGTTTCTCACTGAATCCATTGTTTTGTGTTCCCTACCCTGCTTTGCGCTTGCGTAGCTATGCAGGCAGAAACGTGGGAGCTTCTTCCCTGCCGCTTTTCCTTATCACGGTGGCCTTGAATGTAGGCTTTGGACTATTCTTGTTTCACTGAGAATTTTCCAGTCCTGGGAAGGCAAGGGGAGGGGGGAGTAGTCTCCCGTTCATGAAGTATTTCTCCCGCCGGGAGTTCCCGCGCGAGTGCTCATGTTTCATTTGCTAGGCGCTTCATTGCATCACACTATAAGTTAACTTGCTTTGCTTTGCCCCCCATTCCTGACAATGACCTCCTACTGTGGGTTTTAGCAAGATAATCCAATAAAACCTTTCTTTGTGCAAGAATGACTGGATCTACTTGATTTTAAACCTGACAGGAGAGTCCCCAGAATGTGTATGATTTAACTAGGAACCAGCTTCTGCCTCCTGGCATTACAATGACTTCATTTCTCCCCGGCTATTGCAATTCACGCCACCAGAGCTGAGGGGTTCTGGCCCGTGCTGTGCGCCTCCAGCCATGTGGGGGTCAAGCCGAAACCAGAGAGTTGGTACTTCTTGAAACCTTTCTAGGCATCCCAAATCCTTTCTCTACGGCCCATGGCAGGCTGCAGTAGGAAGCAGGGGAAAGGAGAGGTAGGAGCAGCCCCTGTGGGCTATCAACGGCAGTAGAGGAGACCAGTGGAATCAAGCCTCTGCGGGCCATCAACAGCAGTAGAGGAGACCAGTGGAATCAAGCACATGTTTGCTAAAGGACTGTAGTAGAAGCTGAACCATCAGCTAATCATTAGAGTTGGCACATTAGAGACCTTCTCCCATGGGGCAGCTGTTCTGAGTCCTTTCAAAAGAGACATCCTCTAAAAAGAGGGATATGGCATGTCTCTGTACCCCATTTGATGGCTTGTAGCATTTAATACTTTCCCATTCCATTCTCGCCAGAACCCTGTGAGACTGGAAGAGGCTGAAGTTGGTTCCTTATTCGCACTTCCTTATTCATTCCTTATTCGTTTATGTCACTTTGTTGGGCTGGGCCATAAAACGTAATGTCAGGTACAGGAGATATGAACTTTATAAAGGACACAGGCAACCCCAATTAACAATATTCCTTTTACTCACGATACAAACAAAAGCAGTTGATTCCTAGCAGTGAAAGTAATTGATTTACTGGGAAACCCACAACATCCGCAATAAATTATTTAATCATATGCAAGAATAGGTTTTTTTCCGAGGGATACCATCAAAGGGGGAGTACCTTACATTTCCATACATACCAGTTGCTTGCGGACCGAGTAAGAGCCCTGCATGGGCTGGTTCCAGCTGCCTGACCTTATTTTTGACACCTCTGTTCCAAAGATCTTCCAAAGATCACAGTTCCAAAGATCACCCTTTACCAGACATGGTCAAACACCCTCATTTCTCCAGGAAGTATCACTTAGCATTAAACAACTACATGAGAGATCTTGAGTTGGAGTTCCTTTAAAAAAGAAAACTATTCCCCAACTCCAAGTAGCTGCTCTGAAGACTTAGGGAAGTGATCTTGGTGAATATTTAACCTTTTCCTACAGCATCATCCATTTCCCCAAGGTACAGTGTCCTCCTAGAACTGCAATGAGCTCTCAGGTGTGAGAGGCAGGTACAGGTGCAGTATACATCTTGGTGTTCTTGAGGGGAGGGAATGCATTACATGGGGGAATAGCACAGGAGGAAAGGGTTCAAGCACCTGTCTTTCAGGCTCGGATTCTTGATCTTCTAAGTAGCTGTGTTGATCACTATAGTCAAAACAATGTAAACCCCAATATGGGGTGTTAAGACCATGAAACTCATCCATTGTGTCTAGCTTTGCCACTGATTGCATACATAATCTATGTAAGGTTTCCTATTTTAAGTCCCTGATTGCCCCAAAATTGTTAATTTGTTCAATGGAGGTGTGATGAAAGGGACCAGATGCCTAGGGAGAAATGGTTTCCCAGGGGGACCCTTGCAAGTTACTCTTTGTAGCCCTGTTCTGGACTGTGGCCCACCAGTTCAATAAAAAATACACGGCAAAACTAAATTGCACTCAGCCTCATGAAAACTAAATGAAGGTGCCAACAATGGGATCAGTTACAGACCATGGAGTGGTTCAAGGTAAGCCACACTGCCATCTGCAGGACATCTTTAGCTATTTTTGGATTGGAGCATGGAGGAGCAAGTTTAGAGAGCTGCTTTGTCATTTTGTCTTTGTCCCTTTCGTGCCATTCTGATTAACAGCTTCTCATTAATTTTGTCTATTGTGGATTGACACAATCAACACTTGAATGTGAATCTTGCTCAGTCTAAGCAAATGAAGTTCCTGTCAGTATCTGTTCTGATCTTGTCTTCAGTCACAGTTCTGCGAACAAGGTCTAGTTCTAGTTCCTGTTGAAACAGACTGAAATATTGATGAATAAGCCTCTGTAACCCTGTTTGTTGCTTTAGCATAGTGGTAGGGTGGCTGCTATACTCCCAAAAGAAAAGAAAAAAAGAATAACTGTTGTTCATTGGCTTACATTTAGGCATTTAATGTATGCAAACTGAATCATCCATTAAGTCTGAGCATAAGCGAGTGGGCTAGAAGGCAAAAGAAAACATACAATAATGGTCACCTTAACTAAATGGCAGCCAGGTAGCATTCATGAGACTGTCAGTTACAGAATACACTTGAAGCATCATTTTCACAGTTACGATGGGAAATTTCTCCATGTTCTAAAGAATATTTAAAAGGTCCATCACAATACTATTCAAAACTAATAAAGTGATTTAGTCCATGAAGTGTGGTGGTTAAAGTGTCACATGTTAGCATCTGGGAGACCCAGCTTCAAATCCCCTCTCTGCCATGGAAGCTCACTGGGTAACTTTTGACCAATCACTCTTTCAAATCCATACCCACCTTTAGTGGTTTTGAGAGTCATAGTCATAGGCTTTCAGCCTAACCATCAGCCTAGTGACTACTGACTTATCACTATAGCATTATAGCACTATATAATTATAGCTATAGTGATATGTTATAACGCTATAATGCACTATAATGTTATAGTGATATGTTAATTACCAACGAACCACCTCCATAAGCACTGTGGTGGTGTGGAACAGGATATAACCACTGTGGGGGAATAGGACAGAAAAAAATGGGAAATACACCTGTGTGGATGCTTTGTTACTACACTGAATGCTTCTTCATTTGTTGCAGCAAATAAGAGCCCCATTGCCATGTGAAACCAGTCTTTATCCCCACAACCATGAGAGGATCAGCTGAGAGAAAACATGACAAGAAGAAGAAGAAGAAGAAGAAGAAGAAGAAGAAGAAGAAGAAGAAGAAGAAGAAGAAGAAGAAGAAGAAGAAGAAGAAGAAGAAGAAGAAGAAGAAGAGGAGGAGGAGGAGGAGGAGGAGGAGATTGGATTTATACCCCACCCTTCACTACCCAAGGGAGTCTCAGAGCAGCTTACAAACTCCTTTCCCTTCCTTTCCCCACAACAGACACCCGGTGAGGTAGGTGGGGCTGAGAGAGCTCTGACAGAAACTGCTCTTTTTCAAGAATAGCTGTGCCAGAACTATGGCTTATTCAAGGTCATCCAGCAGGTGCAAGTGAAGGAGTGGGGAATCAAACCCAGTTCTCCCAGATTAGAGTCTGCGCACTTAACCACTATACAAAACCAGTAAGTGTCAGGGCAGGGTGGAGATTTGACCTCGAGTTTCCCAGCTATTAGCGCAACATGTTAACCACTACACCATGCCAACTTTCATCAAAGATTCACAAAAATGGTGGTATTTATAAGAGAAGATGAGATATTGAATGAGAGCCAGTTTCCTGCTCACTGCAATACATGCACCAAAGTGGAGCATAGATCTGAGCTCTCAGAGCATCACACTAACAGCGACACAGTTATTGGTTGGGATGATCTTCCGTTTGAAGGTGAACATCTCTTTCAGTTCACTCCGGAAGCGATCGTGCAGCCAGGCATAGAGGAAAGGGTTACAGCAGGAGGAGCTCATAGCAAACCAGTGGCAGAGCAGCTGGATCAGGAGGAAGTAATCCTTGTTGATCAGGTTGATGTCTATGTCACGGATGATGTTGAAGACATGGATGGGGAGCCAGCAGATGGCAAAGGCAGCCACCACCAGCACGAGGAGGCGGAAGATCTTCCTCTTCCGCACACGATCAAACTCCGTCTGGCTCTGTGTTGGGTGGCCGGGCACCACGCGATTCTTTAGCTTGACGGTGATACAGATATACGAGAGGGAGACGGCCGAGAGGGGCAGGATGTAAGTGATGATCAAGGCGCTGTAGGCGTATGCCAGGCGCTCCTTCTCTTCCTCCATCCAGAACTCCTCGCAGATGGCAAAGCCTTCCTTCTGGAACTCCACATGGTAGGTGTGGACAATAGCCGGGGCCACCAGAGCACAGGAGAGCAGCCAGATCCCTCCGATGATGTACACGCAGGTACTGAATGAGATGCGCTTCTTGAGAGGGTGCACTGTGGTGTAGTATCTGGGAAGAAAGGACAGTAGTGAGTGCATTTCCCTTCTTCTTGTTTGGTGTGGTCCACTTACCTGTTACCGTGACTTTTTGTTACCAGAGGCTGTTGTTACAGTAATATTAGTTAATGTTAGTATTGAGTCTGGCCCTCCATGCATTGATTTGAAGGCCAGAATGGAGTTGTACAGGAATGCAAGTGTGTGCGCATAGGTTGCCAACTTCCAGGTGGTGGCTGGAGTTCTCCGGGATTCACAACTGATTTCCAGGTGACAGAGATCAGTTCACCTGAAGAAATTTGCCACTTTAGAAAATGGACTGTACGGTATTATACCCCACTGAGGTCCTTCCCCTCCCCAAACCCCACCCTCCTCAGGCTCCACCTCCAAATCACCAGCTAATTCCCAATCCAGAGCTGGCGACCATATGATCAGGTCTCCTGTGTTGTTTCAAGTACCAGATACCAGATTGAGTCCTGGAAAGTGTCCAGCTGGTGATCATATGAGAAATCATTTGAAAGGTGCATGTGGGCATGTGCAATCTACTTTCCCCTGCCCACTGACTAGCCACAACTGGCCCAGCATAGGATTAGGAAAGAGACTTCCAAGCAGAGGGCATGGCTTCCAGGCAGCCTTGAACCTCAGAACTTTTCACTTTAGAAAAGCACTTCTTTTGACATGTGGCTTGTCAGCCCAACCCTCCAGCTCCAGCACATATATTCATACATAGAAAACATGAAACTGGGTCATGAAGGTAGGCTGCTGCCCAGGAAGGACTAGAGTGATCCCTCATGCATAGCTGGTGCGGTCCAATGTGAGTACCAGCTTGTGGGAGGCTGTTGGACTGGATGTCTTCATTGATCCCCACACCTTCAAATCGGAGGGGTGGGCCTCCTCCTATCAAAGTGTGCACAGCTTGTGGGAAGGGGCCCATGGCTCAGTTCCTGCTTTACAAGTAGAATGCCTTGCGTACAATCCTGTAGAATGCAGTGCTATGATCTATTTTCCTGCACTTTGATTTTCAGCATGACATGCTGCCATTTTGGAGACTGAGGCAATTTTTGCATAGCTGTGCACTTATTCACACCCATTTAGGGAAAGGCTCTGGGAACGTCCTCATTGGTGAGATAGCTGAGCCAAGGAATAGTATTCATGTGTACATATGCATCAAAGTCATATCCGTAACAACAGATTTGTGGCAACTCCCTAGGGTTTTTAAGGCAAGAGACATTCAGAGGTGGTTTTGCCATTGCCTACTTCTGTTTAGCAAACCTGGGCTTCGTTGGAGGTCTCCCATCCAAATACTAACCAGGGATGACCCTGCTTAGCTTCTGAGATCTGACAAAGATCAAGCTAGCCTGCTAAACAAAACACATGAGCTCCAACCAACCACTAGAGGCCTCATTGTATTGCATATGTATATTTGGACATCTCTGCTCATTGCTTTTGTGATGCTTCCTGACAGTCCACTGACTCATCTAATGTTTATGTTAAAGGCAGGACTAAGTCCATCATTGCACAGAAAAGAAAAGCTTACAAGGGCCTATGGAAATAACTATTTTTCACAGCCATATGGTAACTGAAAGTATGCAACAGTGGTAGGCAATTACAATCTAAAACTAGAGATTAAAGGGACTTAAAACATGTCAACTTGGGGAGCAGACCAAGATCCCATCCAGTCCAACATCCTGTTTATAGCTGTGGATGGCCAGAAAAGCCCAGGAAGCTGACAAGCCGGGCATGAAGGCAACAGCTCTCCCCTATTATATGGCACCAGCATCTGGCATTCAGATTGCCTAGGAAGAGCTAGTGCAGAACGCTGAGGCTAGACTGCTGGTTGGGGCCCGCTACAAGGAGCATGTGACCCCAATATCACAGCAATTACACTGGCTACTGATCTGCTCCTAAGCCCAATTCAAAATGTTGGTTTCGTCCTTTAAAGCCATCTGTGGTATCTGAAGGACCATCTTCTCCCATGTGTTCCTGCCTGGGAATTAAGATGACAGGGAGAGGCCCTCTCAGCTGTCCCATAGACCAAAGAAATTTGTCTGGTGGGTACACAAGAGAGGGTCTTTTCAGTGGCAGCCCAACAATTATGGAGCAATCTCCCCAAGAGGGGTGTACCTGCCCCCCCTCGATCTTTAGGAGGCAGCTGAAGTCAGTTTTATTCCAGGCTGCATTCAGTTAGTTTAGTTTTTCTGCTTATCAACAGTTTTAAACTGTGGTTTTAATTTGTGTGTTTTTTTATGTGTTTTATGATTTTTTTAATGTTTTATGTTGTTTTTAGATTGTAAGCCACCTTGAGTTCTGTAAGGT
Organism: Gekko gecko; assembly: GCA_029375565.1. Taxonomy (NCBI): domain Eukaryota; kingdom Metazoa; phylum Chordata; class Lepidosauria; order Squamata; family Gekkonidae; genus Gekko; species Gekko gecko. The sequence goes on along the minus strand of JAPDNY010000013.1, from coordinate 48,419,610 downwards.
GGAATGGTGGCCAATAAAGGTTTTAAACAAACATGAAAGGGCGGCTTCTCTTGCTCCCACTTGGGGGCTTTCATATAAGAAGAGTTGCACAAGAATTTGTCCTTCCTGAAATACAGGTCAGCTTGGAAGCTTGCTCCCTTCCTGTATTCTCAGCTCTGACCTGGATAGCCCAGACAAACCTGATATTGTCACATCTCAGAAGCTAAGCGGAGTCAACTGTGGTTAGTACTTGGATGGGAGACTTCTCTGCTGGGTCAGAACAAAGTGGGCCCGCATCTTTCCAGCATCTTGTTTGCTACCAGCATGACACAGAGGCCAAAATCCCCCCACCCTTCCAAGCAACTGGTGTTCAGAGGTGCAAAACCTGTGGGATTTATCTAGCCAGAGACTCTGATGCTTCTGCAGGACCAAGGAGATCCAAGGAGATTCAAATTCCTTTTCAGCCTACATGATCCCTTTCTAACCCTTTCTTCTTCTTCCTCTCTCCTCCTACCCTGTTGAAATAGAGATGTCCAGCTCTCTGGGCAGGGACCTGTCCAAGTAAAAATATAGTTTCTCTAACGTATTTTGATCCTGGGTGTGTCTTCTTGACCCTGTACGGACGCGCCACAAGGTAGCTTTGCCGGGGGGTGGGCGGGCATTGCAAGATAGCCTCACCTAGTGTGCAAAAAATCCCTAGGATGGCCCTGCCTGAGATCCAGCAGAACTGCTGCTACTAGCCAACGTAGTTAACAATTAGTAATGGACATAAGGCAGTTACATACGTTCACAAGCCACTCAAGGTGATTGTTTGGGACAGCAGCAGCTTGGATCCTACAGGTATGACATTGTTCCTCTTGTACTTTCCTTTGCTTCCTCTGCTACGAGTACTTTTGAGTACATAACGATGTCTCAAAAAATGTTGTTCTTGTGCATGCAGAAGTGCAAGTGGCAGAGGAATTGGGTGTTGCGGTGGAGGAAAACTTCTGCAGTTGCCAGAAAGAAGCATGAAGGGAACAAATTTCTTCTTTACTTGGCAAAGAATTAAATTGAGTAATGCACTGCCAGTGGACACAGGGATGGCCACAAACACAAGTGGATTTAAAAGGGGATTAGACAGATTCATGGAGCAGAGGCCCATTAGTGGTTACTAGCCATGGGGACTGAAGATACCTCACGTAACCGGTAGCAAATCCTGAAAGCACGTGTGTGTCCCGCGTTTCCCTGCTTCCAGGATGTCTGAACGCTCCACCGATAAGCCGGGAGCGACCTGCATTGGGCAGAAGGCAGCAGCGGTATGATTGGCCGTGCTCCGCTCTACTGCCCAATGCGGTGCCGGCGCTGTGGGGTCATCCCCCAGTCAGCAAAATGCGCTCATGCACCCATACACCCACAGCTGAATTAATGGGGAAACAGCGAATACAGCGCACCTCCAGGGCAGCAGTCTGAACTCTCCCATGCGGGTCTGCCCAGTATGCTCTGGCAGCAGCCCAGGCTGTGTGAACGGGAAATCTGTTCCGGGGCTTTTTTGCCGTGACTGGCTCCCAGAGCAAATTGCCAGTCTGTCCGCAGCCTAACAGAATCAGCAGTAGTCAGCTAACAATTGGCCCCCAACAAATTCCAGGGCAAAACACAATGGCAGCTAAAGGTGCAAGGAACCTAACATGCATTAAATCAACCATTCTGCCCCCCTGCTTTAATTTCATTAGAATTCCATTTCTATACCATTTAATTAAACACAAACGGCTTTTCACAGGGTGAAGCTATGGAAAGAAATTATACCCTTCCATCCCAGAACAGCCCCTATCCTCAGGAACTGCAATTATCGCATCAGAAGCTGAGTAACCAATTTAAGTCACATGGTAGGCATGTATTGTGGGGGAATGGAATAATAGAAACTTTTCTTTCCCTTCATCCTGACAACGGGTATTACACAGCGGGTTCCTGCTGGCCACTTCAGAATCTCGCCAGCCAATCAGAACGCTCCTTTGAGCTGACTTGAAAAGAAGTTGCCTCGGAAGGATGATGAGGCAGGGATTTAAAGAGCTCCATGTCAGCCATCCAGATCTTTTCTCTGCCTTCAGTGCATGAAAGAGCACAGTGCCATTGTGAGGGAAGAAGAAAAGCTTGATTCTATTTGCCTGTGTCTGCTGGAATCCACACTTGCTCAGGGACCTCTTTCCACCTGCATTCATCTGCTGCAGAGCATGAGTGCACTGCAGAGAATATCCTGGGACTGGGAATAGTATCTGAGCTATCTTTGGGCTGCAGGGCTGCCTTGACCAATATTCCCCTTGCAGGACTAAGATCTGGGAGACCCAGGTTCAAAGCCCCACTCCACCATGGAAGCTTGCTGGCCGACCTTGGGCCATCCACATGCTCTCAGCCTAACCTACACCATGGGATTGCTTTGAGGATGAAATGGAGTACAACACAATGTAAGCCATCTGGGGTTTCCATCGGAAGAAAGGTGGGGTATAAAGGAAGCAAATAAATAAGAACCATCAATAAACTTGTTTAGAACCCCAGTTTTTCTTGGAACGTTGTTTAATAACCACTGGGCAACAGGTTGGTTCATAAGGTATACTTTGTCTCCAAGCCCTGCTCCCTGAATTCTTCTTGGTGAACTCATTAGCAGGACAGTCTATATATGAACTGAGATCTCCATAGATCCAGTTCTGCCGGTCTCTGGTGACTTTTTTGCAATTGCTGTGCTGCCTTTTGCAGCAACCAGGGAGGGGTGTGTGTGGTTCAAAAGTAGAATCTGTACACTGCATGCAAAAAGTACCAGGTTTAATCTCTGGCATCTCCAGTTAAGATACTGCAGTTAGCTCTATGGGGGGGAAAGAAGTTTGGTACCTGTTATTCCCCTCTTCCAGGCAGCTAATCAAAGCTTCAGATGAGCATTTTAAATTCCGGAAGAGGCAAGGGAGAAAAGTGTAAGATATCTCATTCTGCAATCCTCCCCTAATCTTCAAAGCAGCTTTGAGGAGCTTCAAGGATGCTAATTAACTTTCTGAAAATTCCAGAAGATCCGTCACTGGGAGTTTTGCATTATGCTTGTTTTGACCTCTAATAACTCATTTAAAGGCACAGCAAAGTCCACTCCATCCAGGTGCTTGTTTGGAAAGCAGCTCAATGCTGCAAACCGTACAGTTGGTTGGGTCCAGAGTACATTTTCCAGGGGCAGCACAGAATTTTCCTGCCTTCCCCTTCCTACTGTAGCACATTGATCTCCGTGAAATGTTGCTCCTGGGGGAAGGGAGACTCAGAGGAATATCATGAGTGGGCTCTGAAACAGGTAGGGGGAACTAGAGAAAATTACCTATCTAGTCTGGAAACAACCCAAGGTGTCCAGTCTCCCTCCTGGGTGCAAAGGATAGATGCCAGCTGCCACGGGGTCAAAACTGGGGAGGCACTGGAAGATCCTTGATCTGATCACTCCAGCATTTACCCAACTCAGTTTCAGATTATGGGACACTGTCAGATCACAGTTATGTACAGGGGCATAGCTAGAAAAAATTGGTTGGTGGGGCATGGGAAAATGGGGGAGGGTGCCTGGCTGCCCCTGCTGCTCCTCTTGCAGCAGCAGAAGCAGCAGCCCTGGCTCCGCTGTGACCTCTAGTCCTCCTCTAGTCCTTTTGATTGGAGACACTCGATTCCGGGCTGTTTTTCTGTGTAAGCCAGGGTGGAGGATTGCATTTTGCAATTTTATTTTATTTTTTGCAGTTTTATTTTATTTGCGTTTTTAAGACAATATTTATTTTTCAGCCCTGAAAAAAAGAAAATGAGACTAAAGCTTCCCTGACTGTGCCTGGGGTCATTTTGGAACCTGCACATGCAGCTTACATTTTAAAAAATATTTGTTTGGATTTTTTTTAATTGCTTTAATTTTTTCTGATTTTTTAATCTGAGGGGGTGGCACTCATCTATGGGGGGGCATTGCCCCAAATGCCCCCCTGTGGCTACAGGTCTAGCTATGTAGGAATGGAAGAGGATTTCAATCCACCCTACACAGTTTTGTTCATTGAAACCATCCCTGTGTACGGAACGAAAGAAGACAGTGGAAGAAAGATGCCTAATTTCCATTCCTTCATAAGGCTGAAAGGAACATGGAGGTGGTTTTGACTAGAGAAACCATGCAGAAGTGGAAGAATTAAAACTCTGTACCTTCTCACGTGGCCTCAGCCAAATCTAAGATCCATGCCTGAAATTTAGGTTTTAAAGATCTATTATTTCTGTCTAGTTTTACCCACAGGAAGGATCAAAGTTGGCTCAAGAATCCCATCTGGAAACATTGTAGCCCTTTCCTGAAGGAGCTGTTTTCTTCTCTAGGTGAATTGTGGGACTCTCCCCTGGGCTCCTTTCTCCTCAGTGGGACCTCAGTATGGGCTACACCAAGCCTCTTTCCAACTATCAGGCCAGCTTGACAATCTCAGTAACACAGCCGCAGTATTGGTTGCCACAGTAAATGATGCCTTCAGTTAATAAGACAACATTCACCTCTCCTCCACTTTATCCTCACAACAACCTGTGAGGCAAGTAAGGCTGAGTGTGTGTGACTGGCCCAAGGTCACTCAGCAAGCTTCCACAGCAGAGTGGGGATTCGAACCCGGGCTTCCCAGATGCTAGTTCGACACTCTAACTACTATACCATGCTGATTAAAAAATCACGTATCACCTGCAGGCTTAGTAAATCTCCTTTAAAAAACACATGCTTACGAACTTGGGAGCGATAAGTGCCACCTTAAAAGAGACATTAGACCTTTTCTCACACAGGGGAGAGAATGCTTCTTCTAAGATGAAGTCTGCTATGGTACATGCTTTCCCTTCAGTGCTATTTTTATTCATATATAAATGCATGCAAATCAATCAAGTGATCAAGCAACCAGCTTACATGATTGACTTACCGTGCCATGCCAAGCAGAGTTATACCCTTCTAAGTTAGTTTAAGACAGTAGGCTTAGAAGATGGTTACTCTGTTTAGGATGGCATGAATCTTTCATGAACTTCCTTGAGCATAAATCTTATTCAGTGAGGTTTAAGTCTGAGTAAGTCTCTTTAGGATTACGCTACAAGGTTTCTTTTATCTATTGAAAGTCATCGTTAAACCTGTCTTTCTGTCTATCTATCATCTATCTATCGACCCATCTACACACATTTTGTGAACACACCAGTTTGATTAGAAAATTTAGGTTTCTTTCCTCCTTATTTTCTCCCAGCTTGGGATGAAATATTAGCTGACTTTCTAACATACCAATGAAATTCAGTATAACTATTATCGTTAATATTGATGCTTGCTTTTGGGGTCAGTTGTATGCCAACAGCATAAACACAGCATTCCAGCTCTGTGTGGCGCATAAATGGCATTACAATGGCACAAGAGAAGCAAAGAAAATAAGAAAAGAGCCAAAGAAATAGGGGCAGCCTTGGTGATTCTGGGGCCCTGGGCATAAGTCCAAGATGGGGCACCTGAATCACTGCCACTGACCACTGAACTCCACTGGCCCCTGCCAGGGCCAAGCAATGGGGTCATCCCTCAACCCATATAAGGATAGTGGAAACCATCACTGGATGCCAGCTGTGCCCAATCCATCCACGATTGGGCACAAGTGGCCAATACCAAATTGGCTGCCTGAGCGCTAGATGGGGCAGTGTGAGTGGCTGTCACTGTGGATGGCCAGCCCAAGCCCTGGATGGGATGGGTGACAGAGGCAGTAGTATGCTCTTTTTCTTTCTGACCTCTATTGGTGGGGGGCATGTTGCCTGGAGATCAATCGTAATAGCGGGAGTTTTCCAGCCACCACCTGGAGGTTGGCAGCCCTAGCCGATGCACCCCCAAACATGGGGACAAAAGCTACTGCTCCATTACCTATTGGCCCCTGCAAAGAAAAAAAGCAGGATGAAAATGGTCTTCCCAACCATGAACACAAATGAAAAGAAGTGAAAAAATATATTCATATATATTCATGCATCCTTAGGTTCCACTTGTACCTTTATGTAGGCCTGTTACTTGCATGAAAAATACCCCTTGGATTTCACTGTTGTAAAGGTTTGTACCCTGCCTGCCTGTTACCATTTCTTTCTGGGATCAAACACTTGGCTATTAGAATTATGCCATCATGGAAACACTGCAATGCCCTTCTCTGAATTTCTGCATCTGTGTCCAGTTTGCCAAAGAGAAGAACTGCATTCAGCTACTGGGCCCAATTTTTTGCACACAAAATATGGTATTAACTCACAGGCAGGGATAAAACCTGGTACAATAGGGAGTCAAAGACACTTTTCTTTGATTGATTGTTACAAAATTCATCCTCAAACCAAGACGCATCATTCTCCAGTCTCCTGCTGATAATTCAGCTCTCTCAGGATGGAGAACAGATATGAAATTAGTACATTCACCAACTCAGTTGGCCAGAAGCTAAAAACATGATGAGAACTTGATGTTCTGGATTAAGTGAGGGGCAGAGTGTGGGGCAAAAAACAGGAGGCACAAGGAGCCAACAAACCACTTGAGTTTGCTGCCCAGTTGGAAGATTATGAGTCAGAGGCCGAATCTGCATTTGGCTTTCCCACCAGTGTCCCCGCCTTTTGACTCCATCTTCAAAAAAGCTGTCCACATTTGGTATCGTTTTCACACCTCAACTATGCTAGCATCCTTTTGCACGTCCACATATGTTTATCATCCTTTGGGGCGGCTCCACTGTCATTGCACCTCTGCACTGCTTTAAAAGAATCTTCTCCAGACAGCATTCAAACAAGCATAGAGAAAGACGGCGTCACAGCAGCATGCAACTGATTTAAAAATGCAAATGCAGATTTGACCAGAATCATCTACTTAAGCTGTGTCACACTGTGATTTCCCTAGATCTGCTGAGATTAAAACAATACGCCGCTATAAGAGCATAAAAGGCAGGAGAGAGATGGGCTCATTTGCAACCCCCTTGCTACAATCATTGGATTCACTGACAGGTGGCCAGAACAGTATCATAAGAGGCCTTATAGACATTTAAATATATGGAAATGTATGGAAACTGTTATGTCGAACTAATATTCTAGGGTCCAACTTTCCCTACACTGTAATTATGGCCATACACAGTGAGCTGTGATTCACAAAGCTTATACTGGTATAAATGTTAGAACAAAGTTTTGAGTCCACTTGCACTTTTAAGACCAACAAAGTTTTATTTATGTCGTAAGCGTTCATGTTCATGCACACTTCCTCAGACAAATGGAAACAAAATTTCTTCGAGACTTGGACTTAAACTTTGTTCTGCTACTTTAGACCAAATTCTGTTTCAATGAAAGGCAATCTCTAAGAATCGATGATATGCAAATCAAGTAAATTGTCGTATCACCTCTTTTATAGCAACACGTAATGGCCGTACCATCCCCTTAGTTGGCAGGCAGATCTGATCTGAAAAGGAATGTCTTTGTAGGAGTAATGTTGCCCTAACAGCTGATCTGCTGGGAGTGAAACTGACCGGAAGTGGCAGGGCGGCTTCTCTTTCCTTCCCCAGCCTCCCCCCAAGCTCCGGGGGTGAGGTGCACCAGGGTGTGGGAGTCTAGGGGAGGGGGTTGGCATCCTCCTGGGGTGGGGCAGGGCTTGTCTGTGGTGGGATTCCACTCCCAAATGCCCCACCATGGCTATGGGCCTGTGGCCACAGCTCCTTGGCCTCTTCCTTCTCTCCTTCCCACTAGCCACCCTACCTATCCCGTGCCTTCAGATTTCGCTTGTTCACTACTCCTGACAGCCCTCCTTGGGAAAAGTCTGGCCAGGTTGCATGGCAGCCAGCATGGGGCCAGGCTACACTGAAGGTAGGCCCAGTGGTCACAGCTGGGGTGAGCTGAGTTGTGTGTGCAGTGAATTTCTACTAGTCATGCTGGGCCTGTCCCTAGTGAGCCCTCTGTCAGGGGATGTGACAGCAGTACGAGTGCCCAGTGAAGGGGAACATATTTAAATTTTAAAGTGTCAGAGGAACAGAGACACCTTGATGGTGGCTTGGGAGAAGCGACAGCTGGAGTTGGAAGTGGGGGGGGGCGCTGGTAGATCACTTGTTGAGGGAATTGCACGGTCTGGAGGCTGGTGGGGTGGCAATGGAAGGAGAGTTGAAGAGAATGGAGAAGGCAAAGCAGGATTTAAAGGTCCGGGAAGCAGAGGATGAGCGATTGATGGGAGGGTGCCCAGGAGGTAGTCAGGGAGTGCAGTGGGGTCTGGGCGCCCTTGGAGGTCTGAGAGGACAGAGTCTGGAAGGGGGCCTAGAGGGCCGCAAAGACAATGCAGCCTGGTTGAGGAGGCTGTTCGTCTGGTGCAGCTGGAAGAGCCATGGGCAGTGAAGGAGAGGAGGACTGTTGGGGGGGGGGAAGAGCTGCAGGAGCAGAAGGGGGGCTGTGCCAGGGTGTGGCCAGGTGAATGCTGGGATGCAGGCCCCAGAGGGGTGGATGTCCGAAGGGGGGCACAAACCCAGGGGGTGCCAGAAAGCAGGCAAAGTTGTTAAAAGGGGAAAGGAGGGGGCAGTGAAGTGCCTGCTGTGCAGGGGTTGGCAGGATTTGGAAGAGGGGGCCCTGGGATAACAAGACCAAAGGTGGGGCCCAGCTCCCCCAGAACTCTGGAAGGGTGGGGGAGGTAGTGAGGGGGTGTTTGAAGGATTTGGTGATCTATTAGGGGCTTCTGGGGTTGGACTGATGCTCTGAACTTTTGGAAAGTGAGAAGAGGGCATGGAGGGATACCCAGTAAAGGAATGGGGTTCAGGGGCCCCCAGGATCCCAAGGACCAAGGAATATGGGGGCACAGATTGGAGGGCCCCCCGGGGGCAGTGGAGGGGCTGTTGGAGAGCAGCCTCTGCGGTTTGGCAGAGGGACCCCTGGGGAAAAGTTTGGACACTAGAGGCATTCCCAGCACCATGAGAAGGCGAGGATCAGTGAGGAAAATGGAAGAAGTCAGTTGACAAGTGGAAATGTGGATGCACCTTTGGGGGTTTCTGTGATCCCACTGGGGGGCTGGACCATGGAGAGTGGAAGGGAGGCCCCGGAGGGGTACACAGTGAAAGAATGGGGTTCAGGGCACCCAGAGATGTGAGTACTGGATGAAGAGGAGGAGAGGAAGAAGAGGAAGAAGAGGAAGGAGGAGGAAGAGGGTTGGATTTATATCCCACCCTTCACTCAGAGTCTCAGAGCAGCTTACAATCTCCTTCCCTTCCTCACCCCACAACAGACACCCTGTGAGGTAGGTAGGGCTGACAGAGCTCTGAGAGAACTTCTCCTGAGAGAACAGCTCTGAGAGAACTGCAACTGACCCAAGGTCACTCAGCTGACTGCATGTGGAGGAGTGAGGAATCAAACCCAGTTCTCCAGATTACAGTCCACTGCTCATAACCACTACACCAAACTGGCTCTGGAAAAGGAAGGGGGGTCTTTGGGGGGCAGCAAAGGGTTTCCAGACTTTGGAAAGTGGAGGGGATCAGCTGCGGTACAACTCCTCAGTGAAGGGAAGGTTTTTAAAGTTCAAATACCTTCCCCTTCACTGGGAGTTTTGCCTCAGAGGTGGCATAAGCTACCATGAGCCAGGGATGGAAGGGAAGGTATTTAAAGTTCACATACCTTCCCTTCACTCACTGAGTTGCTTGGCGAGTGGAATTCTCCCTTATACCCTATGGGGACATTCCCCATAGGGTATAAGTGAGCTGAATATATTCAGGTTTCCTGAATATTGACCTGAATACCAGTAAAATACCAATACTGGTATTCGGGTATAATCGGTGGTAGTGATATTTTTCAGGTCCAACAAACCCAAATCCAGAAAAAAAAATAATTATTTTTTGCACACCCCTAGTATTGAGTCACTCTGTGTAATCCAACCTGAGTCCAAATGAGACAGGCGGGCTAGAAATGACATAAACTAACAAACAAAGAAATAACATTGGCAATAGCCGTCACTAGGCATAGATACTTGCATCTCCTCCTAATGATGAGCAAAGAGGTAATACTTATATTATTTTAGGCTTATATTAAGAGAGCAAGGCTAACACCATTTCTAAGGAGCTAATACACCTTTATATTATAGAGTGTGCTTTGAGCAAAAGGCTATCAGTAAAGCAAACTCTTTTCAGCTTCAGAGCAACAACGTCTACCAAGAAAGAAGATGTGGTCACATCTGGCTAACACAAACTATATAATCCATGATGGGTTGGTTTGTCTGCTTGTCTGCTTGTTTTTGAGAAACAATGCAGCAGTACATTTTCTGGTCTACCACCAACTTAAGTGGTCACCTTAAGCCAAAGCATACCTGGCTCTATAACAGCTGTCCTGGATGAGCCTACTCTGCTGAGCAGGTCAGCAACTTGGACGGAAGAGAGGGACTCAGGTGGGTGGTGAGGAATAGAAGAAGGATAATACTAATGGGAAGGGACCTGGGTGATTGACAGTAGGAACTGTTGGAAACTTGGGACTGGAGGGAAAGGATGTAAGAAACACTCACTCCAATGTGGCGGTCTAGTAATTGGAAACCCCAAACTTCTTCCCTTAGTGAAAGAGGTAAGTGAAACCTTTTGGGTCTGAGTCAATCATGGGGGAGACATTCAGCAGTTACCTGTCCACTGCGATAGCTGTGAGGGTGAAGACAGACACATATACCGTCATGGGTTGCATCAGGAATACAAAATAGCACAGGAACTTGCCGAAGATCCAACCCTGGGGGTTGAAGGCATATGCCAGGGTAAATGGGACGCAGGTGGTACACATCAGCATGTCTGAGAAGGCCAGGTTGCCAATGAAAAAGTTGGTAACGTTGTGCATTTTCTTGGTCTTGCAGATGACGTAAAGGAGGAGATAGTTGCCGAAGATTCCCACCAGCACCACTAAGGTGTAGCAGGGGATCAGAAGGGGTTTGAAAGATTGGATCAACTGCACACCTGTAAACTGATTACTGGAATTGGAGTTGTTCTGAAGCACGACTTCATAGGTGCTGCCATTGAATGGCCCATTGTCCCAATGGCCAGTGGTTTCCATGAGTCAAAGACGACAGGGACTGTTAGTAAATAATTGCAGTAATTGCAGTAGGACGAGCCTTGTGGGTTCTACTCTAGAGTCATGGCCACATCGTCAGAACCTGGCTTCCCTGTACAAGTGAACATCACAAATCCATTTCTTTCATTTGATCAGAGTTAGGCGGTCAATATAATAAGGGAGGTTGTTTCAGCCTAGGTCAGTGTGTGAAGGGGGTCTATAGTTCCTACGGCGATGCATCATCACGGGCCATCTTGCTTCTCTAGCATTCGTCGTTCAAATGTACATCACTGAGATGACATGTTTTTCAAGAGCCATTTGTTTCCCCCCCTGATGCTCTTGCTACTATAACACACACCTTTTCTGATGCCTTTCTATTTTCATATGCGCTGCATCGGAAGCCTCTTCATAATTTTGGTTTTCCACCTCAGCCTTGCAAAATTTCTACTGCATGTCTCGATGGGAAGTTTTAAAAAGTTCAAGGGAACAAATCGCTCCACAGATGCCTGAGAAAACAGATACAAATGGAGAGTCAGAACAGCAGAGATTTTGGTAAACAGCTTTCCACTAACGACTGGCAAAATGGAACACAATTGTGATAATGATGATGTCAAGTTCAGAGAAGATAGATTCTGCTGGGAGATTTGGGATTCAGCTGAGAGCAATTGCAGGTGTGGAGGACAACTTCCCAAATTGCCCTAAGGGCTGTCAAAGAGAAAGGTTTGCTAAAAAGAACAGATTTTTTTTTAAAAAACAACAATAACATACAATTATAGACCCATTTTGACAAGTGCAGAGGTTGGTTAACATATGTAAGAAACAAAGATTACATTGTCTAATCCATTATGGGGTCCAGAGGGCACTCTTCTGTGGCATCTCTGTCTTTTTTGTTTTATCTACTTCCTTACTTTGAGGATAAAATGAGGTCTGGGAATACTATGATCTGCTCCAAGCCCTCGATTGGCCACAGTTAGTACTTGGATGGAAGACCACGAAGGAAGATGGGCTGCTATGCTGAGGAAGGCAATGGCAAACCATGTCTGTTCTTCTCTTGCCTTGAAAACCTGGGGTCACCATGAGTCGTTAGCAGCTTAATTGTGCACAGTTATTATTATGAAACCAAATATGACCCTTATGAAATGTTGGCATTAAAGCCTATTGGAGGGATAGGCAGGTTTACTAAATTAACCATTACATAATGGCAGGTGAAGGTTTTTCTTGGTCTAAATGGCTTCTTATGGATACCTTACAGAAAAGAAATGATGGAGGTGAATAGTGGCCAGTAATCTAAGTGCAAATCAATTTCATTCCAGTACACTAGGGAAAAACTGCTCAGGGCGCTGTGCATATTTATTACTGATTGCAAGACCTTATGTGTGCCACTTTCTGCAAAAGGACACACAACAGCTAGAGTTTGGGCTAAGGAAACTTTATATGTTATTGATAGATAATAAATAATAGTAGATAATTAATTAATTAATAACCATGTCAATTATCAGTGCTGTTATAGCCATATATTTTCAGCTGTGCCAATAAGCGCTCTGATACTGGCTTTTTGTTACCCTCTTTGTTTTGAATTTTGATAGAGTCCGGCTCTTTAATGGCTGTACCATCATAGATTAAGGTGGCCAGCTGTGTTGGTCTGAAGCAATAGAACAAAGTTAGAGTCCAATGTCACCTTTAAGACCAACAAAGTTTTATTCAAAATGCGAGCTTTCATGTGCATGCACAGTTCATCAGACGATGAAATGGCATTACATATCATAGTTGTATATATAGGTGGCTTGTTAAATTAACATCCAAATTAGTGAAAACAGATCGAAAGAATGACAAGCTCAGTTTCTGGTTATCTGTTTTGGCTCATCTAGGGGGGAGGGGACAACATTGGTAATAAATATGTTAGAGCTGGAGATTGAATCTGTCCTAATTTGTGAGAATCCCGTCCTTAGCCCCCCATTCCCTCTCCTTTCTAGCATGGAGGTGAACTTTATAGCATCTTGGCTGTACAGAGCATTTCCCTTGTCCCCAAAACAGAGGACTACACTTTAAATCTACCATTCCAAATTACATTACATATTCGATTATATTCTTAATTGTTAAGAGCAGTAATAACATTTTGGTCCACTAAAACATGGAGTTAACTGACAGAATCCTTTTACTGGGGTGCAGTGTTATGTCAGAGATCAACAAAATATTGCATTGCATTACAATCACTATTATAATATACTATTTCAAAAGAAAAGAAAAGAAAAACATCAAAATATAGGGGGATGTATAGTTTTTCATATTTCATCATAGTTTTTCAGTGTAGGTATCATGGAACATGACTGAGTCCCTGGCTCAGTTCAGACACTTGTGTGAAACCATGGTGTATTTAGATATGGAAAACCAGCTTGGGAAACCAGAATTCTTTTTAGAGATGATCATACAAATCCTGTTTTTTCTCAACAACACCAGCTTTGCCACTTGAACTCTTTCCCCCACATTCCTGCTTCCCCAAGAGGCTTAGCTGGTATCCTGGTATCCTGGCCTGGCAATGTTCCCTCTAAGCTGTGGAGTCTTGTGAGCAAAAATTCTACTTTGTGAGCTACTGGCATTAAAGTTGTGAGCAAGTGATTTGGCTACTGCATAAATGAGTTTGCTCTGGAGCCATCCTTCCTGAGCGAAGACAAAAATGTGTGAGCTGGAGGCTAAAAAACTGTGAGCTAGCTCACACTAACTCAGCTTAGAGGGAACACTGATGGGGGCAGCTCCAGGGTGTCTACTTTGCTACACCAGAGGAAATTGCAGTTAAGACTCCTTGTTCGTTTAATGAAATCATGGTTTTGTGTGATGTCTGAAGCTCACCACTGCTCTTCCTATTATTGCCATCTCTGGGTTGGGAAATTCTTTGAAATTCTGGGGGTGGAAACTGGGGAGGCGGGCTTTAGGGAGGAGAGAGACCTCAGTGGGGTATAATGCCATTGAGTCCACCTTCCAAAGCTGCCATTTGATCCAGGGGAACCGATCCCTGTGACCTGGAGAGCAGTTATAATTCCAGGAGACTCCCAGCCACTACCTGGAGGTTGGCAACCCTTCTCTATACAGACTTTGTTTGCCTGTAACTCTGAGGTGATTTATCACTCCTGCAATTTTACAGATGGAGAACTGGGCCTGAGTGATCCCAGGACTGGACTGTGATTGAAAGACCAGCCTCTTTGGTAAGCATGCCAACTCCAGGTTGAGAGATTCCTGGATCTTTAGGGTGGAGCCTGGGGAGGGCGGTCTTTGGGGAGGGGAAGGAACCTCAGTGGGGTAGAATGCCATAGAGCCCACCCTCTGAAGCTGCCAGTTTTCTCCAGAAAAAAACTGATCTGTTTAGGCTTGAGATCAGCTATAATTCTAGAAGATCTCCAGGCCGTACTTGGAGGTTGGGAACCCTACCACTAGGTTCAAATCTCACTTTCTCCTTTTTGTGTGAAGCAAACTATCACTGTAATTCCCCACAGACTGGGAACATCACCACATCCATATTGTTGTTTGAATTTTTTCAAAATTCCTCTCTGGCCTCCAGATAATGAAGATCGTATCGACAGGTAGGCTCACACAGAAGGGGCAAGGGGGGGGAATGAATCTTGACAGAGAAAAGAACGGTGTCCTGGCTGTGTTGAGTGAATAGGAGACTTCTGTTTGATTGCTACAGATTGAGGGTTCTGTCTGGAAAACATTATCATTTATAGATATGAGCCAGCAATGCAGAAAGTGCTTTATTAGCTTGACTTTTTGGTCATACAGCTATTCATTCGGTAATTTCCCCCCACATTATTAAACTCTCTGGCAAAACACATGATACAACATGTGAGAAAATAATGGCTTTTTCCAGCAGTCGCTAGACTTGATTATCAGCCAAAGCACCACTGAGCCAGAGCTATAGACAACATATGAAATTGTACAAAACCTCCGTGAAACCTGTTTACCGGGGACAGGAGTGGGAGGATTGTCTACACCACAAGCAACCATTAGTCTGATAAGGTGCTTTCAGGTCTCTGAAAATAACTGTTTTTTCCCAGCTGTAACACTCACATCACCCTGTTGTTGGTGGTGCTGTGATCCTTGTAAATAACAAGCTCACAAATCAAATGTACAGCACTTGCAAGGGCTAGGGTTACCAACTCCAGCTGGAGAAAATCCTGGAGATTTGGGGGCAGGGCCTAGGTGGGGATGAAGTTTGGAGATGGGAGGGAGCTTAGCAGGGATGTGATGCCAAAGTCTGTCCTCCAAACGGGGATGCCAACTAGGGATGCCAGCCTCCCGGTGAGACCAGGAGATCCCTTGGAATTATAGCTCATCTCCAGATTACAGAGATTGATTCCCCTGGAGAAAATGGATGCTTTGGAGGGTGGGCTCTGTGCATTGTAACCCACGGAGGTTTCTGTCCTCCTCAGGATCCACTCCACTCCAGGCATTTCCCAACCTTGATCTAGCAACCCTTCCCCTACCCTCCACTGGTGGCCGGGGACACTACTGTGCAGCCATGTCATAAGAACATAAGAACATAAGAGAAGCCAATGTTGAATCAGGCCAATGGCCCATCTAGTCCAACACTCTGTCACACAGCGGCCAAAATATACCAGGTGCCATCAGGAGGTCCAGCAGTGGGGCCAGGGCACCAGAAGCCCTCTCACTGCTGCCCCCTCCAGCACCAAGGATAAAGTGCATCACCTGCCCCAGACTGAGAGTTCCCATCTATACCCTGTGGCTAATACCCTGTCACTTCCCAGAAATGATGTCAGCATATCAGTGACATTCTAGGAGTCCCCCCCTGCTGGGAAGCCTACCTCCAAAACTGCCATTTCCTTCAGGGGAACTTATTTTTAGTCCAGCGATCAATGGTAATTCTGGGAGCACTACAGGTCCCGCCTTAAGCTAGGCAACTGAAACAATGTCTAAAGTCAAACCCTTGATACGCTCACAAGGAAGATTATTTTGCAGTTTAAATGAGCAGCTTTTCTCTTTTTTTGAGTATATGTGTGTGTGTGCGTGTATGTGCTTGTGAGCCTGGAAGTCATGGTGACTTCTGGCAACTCCTAGTGAGGCTAGGATGCTCTTTCAGAGAAGTGGCTTGGTTGCCTGCCTCTGTGTCCTGGCCCTGGTATTCCTTGGAGGTCTCCCTTCCAAGTACTTGCCCTTGGTCGGCCCTGCTTAGCTTCTGAGATCTGACGAGATCGGGCTTGCCTAGGCTATCTAGGTCAGAGCAAAACAAGCAATATTTAATTTGTAGTTGCATCCGCACAGCTAAGGGCATTCATCCTCTCATCATGAGCAGCAGTTCGCAGTTGGAACACCATTGGTTTCTGGGGGTGAGCGATGATTGTAATTTTCTTATCCTTCTGATTCCATTTGTGAGGCTGCAAAAGTTACAGTCCCCAATAAGCCCAGCAGGAAACCATAGCAGGAAAGATCAGTAATTTACAGCAAACAGAGGCCCAGTTGGAACCTATTGCTCTGGCACATTACTTCCCATCCCTTCAGAAACAGTTGTGGACTGGAGAGGGGACAACTGTCTGGGACAGAAGGCAGAACCAGAGGATGGAAACCACTGTGCATGTACACAATGTAAATGAACATTCCAGACTGTGTAGGCTGTACATTCACATTACAAACCTGATAGAAGCAAGACCCAATTTATGCCTCACAGTCACATGTGATGCTTCGCATTTAAAAAGTGCTCAACAACTTGCCCAAAGCAGCCCTGTAAGTCTTCCATCTGCTGTTAGGCTTTCTCACATCTAAATGGCTCAATAAAAGTGAAGGCAATGTCATTCTTTAATGGTGACTCTGGCCTGAAAGCAACTTTGCTGCCTTGAAAACAGCAAGCTATGTTAGGGCTAAGCCAGCTAGGGGTGGGCACCTACTGGCTAGTGTCTGTATGATCACCAATATAACTTTCTCCCCTGAATTCCTGGAACTTTGCAACACTTTTAAAGAAGATTTGTGGGTGGGTGGGTTGGTAAGGTGGTGGGTGACCATACATATTCAGAATTACGTGAGATGCCGGAGCTAATCTCATGTTCCATCTACATAGAGAACAGGCTGCACACAACTTGCAAAGCTAGGTTCACTCTGCAGCCTTAGGTCCCTCATGACCGTTACTAATACTCTCTGAAGAACTGAGGAAGGAGGGGAGAAGCTTCAGGTATCCTTAGCCTGAAAGGTGGGCATTCCATGATCACAGGGTTGCCAACTTCCAGGTGGCACCTGGAGAACTCCCACTATTACAGTTGATCTCCATACCACCAAAGTAAGTCCCCCTGGAGAAAATGGCTGCTTTGGAAGGTGGGCTCTTTAGCATTATACCTCTGTCGCATTACTATTGGCTGGTTTCTGTGAAACCTGTGTAAATAACCAATCACAATGTAAATATGTATCTTGGAGGGAACAGACCTTATTGGTCGTTATCCTGAGTTTATGATTGGATGTTAACTTATTTATGGGTGTGGCTTTGACAGCCCGGATGATTTAAAAAGGGAGCTGCGCTCCACTGTTGTGTGGTGGGTTCCTGAGTTGAAGTTTGCTGTTATAATAAAGCTGAATCACTTTTGCTGAGATCAAATCATGTTAAGTTGCATACTTAACAAACACCTTCCTTAATTTCTTCCCTTTTTGCCTTGTATAGCTCTGTCTGCAGCCACACCCATTTCCTTCCTCCCTTGCTTTGCTTACCAGGAGGCCCTTATTCATAAGCAAGCCTTGATTCACCAGCAGGCCGCTTCTCACAAGGAAGCCTCTTTGCTAAGGTCAAGGGACATGGCCAGTTGAGGAAGCACAGTGTTTACTACCCCCACGGCAGTGTTGCCCATGGCTCCCCCTCTGTTCAGAACTCCACCTTCCTCCTATCTGAGAACCTTTTCCTGTATTGGGGTGTGGAGGTGTGGTTGTTGTGGTATTGATTGAACCCTCACACAGTGTCCCAACTCTGTACCCTCCAGGAGCAAAAGGACACAATATTAGTCTTCTGTGGGTATGTCTAGAGCAGTGGTCCCCCAATAATATGGCACTTTCTATGGGAGAGCCAGTTTGGTGTAGTGGTTAAGTGCATGGACTCTAATCCGGGAGAACCAGGTTTGATTCCGTACTCACACAGCTGCTGGATGACCTTGGGCAAGCCATAGTCCTGTCAGAGCTGTTCTTGAAAAAGAGCAGCTTCTGTCAGAGCTCTCTCAGCCCCACCAACCTCACAGGGTATCTGTTGTGGGGAGGGGAAGGGAAAGGAGTTTGTAAGCTGCTCTGAGACTCCGAGTGAAGAATGGGGTACAAATCCAATCTCCTCCTCCTCCAAAAAGAGTGCCATTACAAAATGGCTGCTCATGGGGGACTGTGGCCAGTCACCAAATCACCGCAGTTTACAAGCCAAGCATCCCCCTGTGATGAAGGCAGCTGTTTCCAAATGGTGCTCCCTGCTAGCTTCCCAATTGTCTGGAGGGGAAAAATATATATATCCTTGTCCCTTTAACAGAGGCTTAATGGGATGTTATTTACCTCCCAGGCATGAAAGGCCATGAAAAGCACCAGCAGCCTGTTTCCACACATTAAGGCTCTGCTAACAGGACAGGACATTTTTCTCAAGGCCTTTGGCAACCTTGCTCCCTGCTGTAGGACTGCGAACTGCGGCTTCATTAATTCTTTGATATTTGGGGTTGGTGCCCAGGGAGGGAGGAGTCTGAGGAGGGGAAAGAGATCAGCAGTGATATGATACTATAAGCCCCGCCCTCCAGAGGTGCCATTTCCTCAGTGGTAATTCCAGGACAACTCTAGGGCCCACCTGTAGGATGGCAAGTGTACTCTGCTGACACAAAGGTCATGCCTTCTGAGTTGTCCTGAAGCACCTCCTGCTCCAGTGAGGTGGAGGAAAGCCAGGACAGATGCTTTGTTTGGGGAAGAAGCAAACAGGTCCTGGGAGAGCCATTGGAAGGCAGCACGGTGCCCCTGGGTCTAGAATCAGAGTTGTCAACTCTTGCTTGGGAAGTGCCTGGAGATTTGGGGGGTGGATCCTGGAGAGGGTGGGATTTGGGCAGGGGAGGGACCTCAGTAGGGGACAATGGCATAGAGTCTACCCTTCAAAGTATCCATTTTCTCCAGGGGAATTGATCTCTGTTGTCTGGAGATCAGCTGTAATAGTGGGAAATCTCCAGGCTACACATGGAGGTTGGCAGCCCTAGTCTAGACCAGTCAGAGGTTGCTCAGAATCATCATGTTTAATTCTGAACATGGCCCCAGGTGCAGATCCTGAAATCCAGAGACTTGGGGCCATGTGCAGACAAAGCACTTTCCCACAAACCTGGGGGAGCCCTTGGCCGCTAAGTTTGCAGGAGAACATTTGGGGTTTTAATGACTTGGGCCCAGGTTCCCTGGGTTCCTCAGATCCAAATCAGGTTCCCTGCAGTCACACAGGAGTTCTGAGGAATGTTTTTTTTCCTAAGAGCCCAAATGAGCTTGGATGGCCACCACAGGGGGAGGAAGGGGCTCCTGCACCCCCCTCCGGCCATTTCCCTGCGCTGAAACGGCACTGAGAAGGGGGAGTTACTTCTGCTTGTGGTTTTTTTAAACTGCTCCTCATGGAGTATTCTGGGCACAAAAACAAAAACATCACGGCTGCAATTTCAGGAGGAGGAAGCCTGAGCACACCTAATATTAGGGAAAATAAGAAACGAAAAAGAGGGGGGGGCATAATCAAAATGTGCCAGCTGTTAAGTATAACTTAATTGCAATACTTAGCATGTCTTTAACAGTGTTCAGAGCACTTAAGAGCATAAGAGGTGCGCTGCTGGATCAGACCAGTGGTTCGTTAAAGGCCACTTCTGCACAGAAATTTTGTCCCATCTTTTATTCCTAACTACGGCAGTATTTTTTCCTTTGCTTCCAATGAGAATGGGCTCATTCTGAGCACAACATGAATGGCTCCAGGGGCTTTCCTCTTTGAACCAGTTTTAAAATAAAAACCCTTTTGCGCTCCAGTCTTCTTCCCCTCTTTCAGCCATTTAAGGGTTGCCCAATTCTGTGCTTTCCCTAGCTTTACATTATCTTTTTTGAGATACATCAACCAGGACTGTACATAGTATTCCAAATGAGCCACACAATAGATCTGTATGGGCGTTATACTGTTTTACTTTAATCCCTTTCCTCATAACCCCCAGCATGAAGTCTGCCTTTTTCACCAGTGCCACACAGAGTGGACATTATTCAACTAGCTATTTACTGCAATGCCTGGAACCCATCCGCATAGATTTAAAGTTAGGGATTTTTTGTTCCATTGTGCATCACCTTGCATTTATCCACACTGAACTTCATTTTTCCATGTTCTTGCTTTCCAATCCAGAGAGCTCTTCACTATCTGCTGTGGTTTTCACCATTCTCAATAGTGCCTTACATATGTTACCTTGTGAAAATCCTTACCACAACCTGGAAGGTAGGTGATTCTCATTATCATCCCTGTATCACAGACGGGGAGCTAAGGAAGAGAGACTCTGCGTATAGTGAGCTCATGGCCAAAGCAAGGTTTGAACTAGGGACTTCCCAGACCACAGCTCATTCTTTTAGCCACTCAGCACCAAGACCCCCAGTGGTGTTGGAATTAACATGTGAGACTGCAGAGCTTGGGGTTCAGATCTCGACTCACCTATAAAGATCACTGGACAACCTTGGTCCGATCTCTTTCTCTGTCTCTCAACCTATCCTACCTCTCAGGGTTGTTGTGAGGATAAAATGGAGGAGAGGGGAACCACGTATACTACCCTCAGCTCCTAGGAGGAAGCGAGGGGTAGCATTATTTTAGTTTATATACATCATTTAGTCTGTGTTTCTCGCCTAAAGTCAAAGCAGGTTACAAAATGTAAGTCGGCACAACCAACAGGATGGGTTAAAAATTTTAGATGGACAGAAAACTCTAGTTTGGCCATTTGCCTATTGCCTTTCCTACAAAGCACTGAAGTGTAAATACATTTTGACCTAACAACGGCTTAATAGTTATATTATTGTTGTTGTTGTTGCTCAATTTTTAGGACAGGGCTCAGGGTGGTGTACATCAATATAAAACATATGCATAATAAAAATCACATTTAAAATCCATGCTATAAATACAGAAGTAATAATCAGTGAGATAGTGATGGAACTGCCCAAAATGTGCCACTGCCTTGTGGGGGGGAAGAAGACAGGAGAAACCGGGGTGCCAGCCAGATGGGAAGCCATCACTGTCCTCAACCAAATGTCTGGTGGGACATCTTTGCCTTACATGCCCTGTGGAGCTGCATTAAGTTCCACAGGGCACAGATGTTATTTGGCAGAGAGTTCCACTAGGCTGGGACCAGGACCAAGAACCCCCTGGCCCTGGTTGAGGGCAGCCGGATGTCTCTCGGGCCAGGGACCTCCAGCAGGTTCTTGTCAACCAAGCATAAGGCTTTTGGGGGGATATACCAGGAGAGGTGGTCCCAAAGATACATGGGTTAGTTAGTCTCAGACAGCAAAGAAAGATGAGCCAGCCTTAGATTTTGTACCACATACCAACATCACGCAAAAGCCAGCCCGTTTAGTTACAGCAAGCAACATTGCCTGACTGTCCTATGGATTTTTTAGGCTCCACTTTATGGAGCACAGGATTTTGCTGTTGTCCTGCATTCTTGCAGGAGACGGCTGAAAGAGCCTTCCAAAATCTCTGTCCTATCATGTGCCTGAATTGTGCTGTTTTCTACCCCATTAAACCAGGGTGCAGGTCTCTCTCAAAAAGAAGCACCAGGGGACAGACGGGGTTACTCATTGGCAAGAAATTTGCTTCACATACATTAACTCATTGTAATCTTGACAACGGCCCTATAAGGTCGGTCCAGTATTATTCACCCCATATTGAAGATGAGGGCTGAGGCTGGCTTTGTTTCTGCTTTACTTTGTTTCTGCTTTACTCAGAAGTAGAGCCCCACTGAAGTCAGTGAGACTTACTTCATCTTTCACCCTTCATTCTAGGCACAAAATGTCTTTCAAACCTGTGCCCCAACAAGTCTCTGAAGAGGAGAACCAGCTAACAAAATGGGACGAAGGCATGCAAACTCTTGCTTTCCATTTTTACCACCCCCTGTAGAAACCAGTGTTTCTTTTGGAAATGATGTTGAGCATCTAATGCATGCCATTTCTGTACTCTATACTTCCAGGACTTCAGGAAGACTTTTACGAACAGATATGAGTTAGCTGAGACGCTCGACTCCAGTTACCAAAACTTAGCATCTTTTTAAGCATCTCCCTCCTTTTCATTGCTGCCAAACTGCTGGGTGGGGAGGGGGGGAGGTGAGAAGCATTTCTCACTCCTTTGGGATCAATTTGACATTTGGACATGCAAATAGAAATCATGCACTCTGTACTGACCTGAAGCTCAGCTAAGTCAGGACGAGAAAGCAGAAAGGTGCCTCTTTATATGCAGAAGACATGGGAGGAAAGTTTTACATCTCTCCCTCTGTGTGTGCACCCACGCGTAGAACAGAGAAAGAGAGAGGAAATGAAGAGCGAGAATCCAAACTGGATGGTGTGTGCTGCTGCCCGTTACTTTTTCTGATGAATGCCGCTTCTCATTCAGGCACGCTTCCAACTCACTGGCACCCTCTGCTGATTGCTCTCTCTCTGTTCCCAAGGCCACCCTCTACAGAGATTTCACAGGTGGGATGGATGGATGTAGGTCTCTGGTCCGTCATGCATAATGCAGGAAATTTCACTTTGCTAGATCCAAACTGCAGTGCCTTTGGCAACCAGGCCTTTGGCATCAGTGCTCGGTTCCACTGCAGGAGTCAGACAGCGACTCTGCTACTTAAGCCCTCTTACCATTTATGACATGCTTTTGAATTTTATTTCATTTTTATTTTTTTTGGGGGGGGATTCAAAACTCCCCCCCATTATTTTTGTTGTCATGGGCATAACAGCCCTGCAAAGTAGGCTGGTATTAATTTGCAGGTGAGGGTGACGCAGGTGAGGGTGACACAGAGCAACTTAGCTAGCTTGTGGAGGACGTGAGATTTTTAAGCCAGGACTGTCTGATGCACAGCTTGTCCTCTTAGCCACTATGTCACATCAGTTCCTACACTGATGCTTTTTTAATTTTATAAGGTCCTAGTTTTGCTTTGAGTTCTTTCTGCAACCAGCCCTAGAATTCTTTAAAGAAAGCCAGACCAAAGAATTGCAACAGCCAACTCCCTCCCCCAACAAGAGCATTCCCAGCTGGCCACATCTGTAATCTTTCATCCCTACTTGCTGGTCCCTCCAAGAACCTGGAGAGCAAAGAGAAGGGTCAGCTGGGGATCCCCCTGAGACCAGAGTGTAGGCCTGTGGGCCTTTCAGATATGTGGTTACCACCCTCCTGGTAGGGCCTGGAGATCTTTTGGAATTACAACTGACACCCAAATTATAAAGTTCCCTTGGAGAAATTGTAGATCTCCAAATTATAGAGTTCCCTTGGAGAAAATGGCTGCTTTGGAGGATGGACTCTATGGCATTATACCCTACTGAGGTCCCTCCCATTCTCAAACGCTGCCCTCTCTAGGCT
The DNA here is from genome assembly GCA_029375565.1 of Gekko gecko. NCBI lineage: Eukaryota > Metazoa > Chordata > Lepidosauria > Squamata > Gekkonidae > Gekko > Gekko gecko. Next base: position 48,396,071 of record JAPDNY010000013.1, on the reverse strand, counting down.
CTGCCCCCCAAATCCCCCTGCACAACTGTCCGAACCTGCTTGGAGTCATTGTAACCAGCTGGATGACGTTCTTAGCATATTCTTGCTGGAGTTGCTATAAATTGGCTACAATTTGATGGCACTTTACATGCACGTGCAGTATCAGTTGTTTCTCTCCTGATGATCTGGGGGGTGGACAAGGAAAATTCAAGGGAAAACCAGAACTAGGCAAACAAGGACTTAATGATATCTTGTGGGGGTGGGGGCTGATGGGGGCAAGATTCTGAGTGCAGAAAAGCCCAAGGTTCCAGGAAGAAACATTTAACACAAGTTTGTACATCAAAACGCACTGCAGGAGACAGAATAAGCCTGGGAGAAAAGTTGCCAGCTCTTTTTATCTTACCACAGAGTATCATCTTAATTAATGCTGCCTTTGAACCCATCCCTATGCCGAAGGGATGTTTGTGTTGCCTTACCCATAAAATAGCTACAGTGATGTTATTAATGTATACCACATACAGCCTGCGATCTTGCATTATTTATGCCTGCAAAGTCCTTAAGGATTACTCTTCTTATGACATGTTTTATCAATAAGGCAGCACTTCATTAATTTCATTGACCTCTTTAAACCCACCAAGATCAGCAGGACTGTATCAGCAGTGAAGGACTTAGAATTCTGTAGCGTGGTCTGTTGTGAAGAGTGTTTTCCAAGAAGGAGCTGAACACAAAGGCCGTGTATAGCACAATATAGAAATAGCAATGGTATGTCAAGGGAATGTTAGTATGCTGCCCACAACTCTTAGGAGGAAGGACAGGTTAAGGATGTGGTAAACGAATACATTTTTAATTTATTTAAAGTATGTATATACTCTTCTTCTGAGAAATCTTTAAATTTGTTTCCAGATATATTAATCCTTACAACATTAAAACTTAAAAAATAGATTCAAATGGGCATGTCATTTGGCCCTTAAAAGCAGACAAGGAAATAGGGGAAGGACCCTGGACTGGGGCCATGGTAGTGGAAAGGATGTGTGGGGGGATAACCTTCCTCTCTGCCCCACTTCTTCAAATAAAAATGCCCTTCCCCAAGCTGCTTTTGATTCTGGTAGAGATAAAAGAGAGGCACCCTTATGGGTAACTGTCTTTTCCCCTTACCAGAGCTGAAATCAATTGAGTGGAGTCATTTCTGACTGGGGAAACATCATGACCCCTTCCACAGCTGCTTTCAAATCATGCCTCTGAGGTCTAATGATATAATCTGCCATTGTCACATGTAGCTGGGCCTTAAATACAAGCAGTTATCTCTATTGCGCTAGTGCATTTTTCTTCTGTCGTTCCCCCCAAGAGCTCAGGACAGCATGCACGCTTCTCCCCTTCCCACTGTATCCTCAGAACAGCCCTATGATGTAAATCAGGGTCCCTAATGTGATGCCCGGGAATGCTGTGGCACCTGCTGACACCTTTCCAGGTGTTCCCCAAGTGTTCATAGAAAGTAGGTGGGGACAATTGAGGCTTCTGCCCAGCAAAGCTTCTGACTGACCACTGAAGATTTGATTCGCTGTACGGATATTTTTTAAAAAATGTTGCTTTGGCAGCAGCTTTCACCACTGCACAAGGATCTTCACTGTGCGGCTGAAGGTCAGCTACAGCAGCCATTTGGTGGCAAACATTTTGTGACTGTGCCCACCACACTATGTCAGAATTCCAAAGGTGCCCACAGGATCAAAAAAATTGGGGACCCCTGAAGTAGATGATGCTGAGAGTTTCTCCCTAGCCAAAGGTCACCCCATGAACTTCATGGCAGCACGGGGAACTGAACCTGGTTTCCCAGATCCTACTCCAACACGCTGACCACTGTACCACTGTGACTCCTGGGCTTGGCAACAGGGCTTTAGAAGCTAATGAGGAAAACCAAGAAACGAATGGAGCAGCAGTAACGCAGAGCTGCCCCAATGGGCAGGCTAGGTTGCTGATGGGTCTGGTTGACATTTTGAAATTGCTTTCATGAAACAATCATCCTTAGTGACAAACTGAGCAGTCAGGCCAGGGACACACACATTCAGCCTTTGCATGGCCTATTAAGCATGCACGGCTTACCCCAGATTTTCATAGCAGTCGAGTAATGAAGGTTGTATTCTGATTCGGTGCTTGCGTTTCGCACCATTCTTTTTCCTTTGGATTTTTTGTTTCCTGAAATCTGGTGTATTTTTTCTGCATGTATAATAAAGAATTGTACCTTTCCTCAGTGAAAGTGGGGATGTCATTTGTGACTTGGTGGTGAGTGGCAACAAAGGTTTGGAGTTTTTTTGTATTTTCGCAAGTGCTCTATCACAGCTGCACAGTAATGCTAATTTTCTGCCCCCCCCCTGCAAATTCGTGCAGTTTTCTGTTTGCACGTGCCTTTTAGTGCTAATGTGCTGAGCAAAGCACATCTGTGCTCTGCCATGAAATTTAAAAGGTCACTGATTTACCTCTTTGGCTGTGAGCCTCTTTTTTTTGAAAATAGGTTTGCCATTTCTCCTGGAGATTCTCGCATTTGCACTTACTTGCTAGTCACCATCTTGGCAGTGCATTGAAGAATCTCAGTGTGCTGATTGTATTCCTTCCTCCAAATGGATCGATCCCAAGTAATTCTCTGTTCAATGATTTGCCGAAGGTCCATGTGGCTCAAGGGCCATTTTGATGTAGCCATTTGGAGACTGCCAAAATGGTTGCCCCCCCCCAAAAAAAGTCATGAGGCGTTATTTGCTGTAGGAAAAGGAAAATATAGGGTAAGAGTAAAACACATATACACAAAATGAAACCATACTGAACAACCATATGATTGAACAATGCTCTGAAAATCCCTAGTGTTCAATCACTAATGAAAAGGGGGATACTCTGATCTTCATGTTTCTTTTAAATAGTGCATTTCCTTAGAGCACTAAGGCAGAGGAATCATTCCATCATTTAATTAGGTGGATGATTTAAATAAAGATTGGCAAAGATGCCCTAATCAGTTGCCATTAATTATGGAGGCACAGTTTTTCTAGCAAGGGGTATCAGATTGTACATGCTGATGAGGGGGCAGGTGACACATGGGGGGGGGAAAGAGATTTTATAATGGCATGGTTTTTTTTCAATATTAAAGTGAAAAATGTTTTAAAAGCTTGGGTCCTTCAACATTTCTTCCCCAGCATCACTTTCTCAGTGGAGAGTGGGGGTGGGATGAAGAAACCCCCATTTTTGGCTTCCTATCCCTGGGTCTCTCTCTTTGCTTCTTAAACCATGTCAGTTTCATTCAGCGCTGGTGATTCTCTCTCCCCTTTTTTTTGCTTTGAATGTAGCACTGAAATCTTTTTTTTCTTAATACTGGGGACACCGTTGTTTGCCTCTGTAGATAGACGAAGGGAGGTGGATGGGAATTGGATCGCTTCAACTCTGCTCCCAAATGTATTCCAAGCAATTTCTGATGGCAACAATGCATCTGATGCTTCTTTTTATGAGTCCTAAATCCTATTGGATGCATTTAATAAAATCATTACAAAGATCTAGTAGAGCAAACACGTCTTACGAAAATTACAAAATATGAACAGCCGAGAGGCGGCCATTTCACCAGTGTCCTATCACCAAATTTTCACTAATTTTCACCATGGAGGAAAATAGATATTTCCCCTGTGGTGAAAATATAGTGAAAATTTGATGTTAGGATACTAGGGAAATGGCCATCTCTCAGCTGTTCAGTTTTTATAATTTGTGTGTGTGTGTATGGTACTGGGGATTTAAATTCCTGATTAGCATTTTATCGCTAGTCTCATACTGCTAAATTAAAAAATTAAAACTAAAGAAAAAAATTTAAATGGCGATTGTATGGCAATAAAGGAGGGGGGATGGCAGAAGGTAGTTGAATGAGCAGAACGACTTTGGTGTGGGTGGGGGAGTGGGCATCAAGGGGCGGCAAAGAGCTGAGTGCAGAATCTGATGAAATCATTATGCTTTGGGGTTCACTTTGACTTTGAAGCGAACAAAAAATAAGCTTGCCACAAAAGTGCTCTCAGAAAACGTGGGGAAAAACTGAATAGAAAGCAAGGCAAGCACTAAAGGGAGGTAAATGCATGGGGAAAGGGGAACCCCCCCCCTTCCAATGGACACATACACTGAAAGAATTGGAAACACACATCTGTAGAATAGGCCTGTGTCTCTATTACTATTACTCTGTTACTCTGCTGAGTACCATTATTGTGGGCATATGATCTTTATCTGATAATGGGTTTAGTTGTTCTGGAAATATCTGACATTTATTCTAGAAGTGGCTCTAATTGGCTACAATGACCTAGTGGGAAGAAACGCACAAAGCTCTTTGAAAAATAGCAGTTTTTGGTTTGCTCAATAGTGAAAGAGTACAGCAATAATGGGGGGGAGTAAAGTACTGAAAATGTAGCAGCTCATATCCCACAGTTCTACGGTGCTTCCATATTTAGAATCTTGCGTGTCATTCTGGTTACTCTAGGTAACCCTAGGTAACCAGATATTGATGTACCATCTCTGCCCATTATTATTTGATAAATAACTTCAGGAGAACTGGTACAAGATGCCAGACTAAGTTCAGTAGGAACTTAGCTGCAAAAAAGTCTTACCACACATTGGAAATATAAACAGAATCGTTTAAACTTGGCTGATTGCATGCCTGGAAAACATTAAACTTCCTCAAGTTGACCTAATGTATAGTATTTAGAATTTGAAGCGTTGGTCTTCACAGTGTTAGAAGAAAAATGTGTTGCATTGTGGGAAATCTTATAACTGAGCTATATTACTGGGAATATTGACAAACTAGAAGGGGTTTGGAGAAAAACTGTGAGGACAATTTTATGCCTGATGAGTAGTCCATTGGTCTATCACGGTCAGTTATTATCTAATCAGACTGGCAGCAGTTCTCCAGGGTCTCAAGCAGGGGCCTTTCATGTCACCCACTACCCACTTTTTTTTGTGGGTAGAGATGCCGGGGATTGAACCTGGGACCTTCTACATGCCAAGCAAATGTTCTACCACTAAGCCACATGCCCTCCCTGAGGACTGCCCTTGCAGTCCCTTTAATGTGGCATAAGCAGACCAATCCAACCTGCACTTTGCTTCCAACAGTCCTTACAACTGATGGAGACCATTGCAACACTGATATGAAAGGTTTTAGCAATCAAAACCAGTCTCAGTTGTCATTTTTAAAAATTGAGATTGTGCAATTATTAAGTTCAAAAAATTATTTTGCTCTAGAGACAGATCCTTTGTGTATTCAGAATTCAGTATGCTTAGCACATACCTGAGTACAACTCACAATGCAAATTAGAGGCATACCTGGAAGGTTCATGAAACCCAATGGGACTGGTACTTCTGAAGTTCATTTGCATTGAGTTAGTCCTTCAGTCATGTAGAAATGCATACTTGGAGAAAATGCCTTGCATACTTTCTATGCCTGCAGGGAGTTTAAGTTCTAGGGAAGTTTCCTTTGCAATCCTGACTGCTCTTTACACCATCATTCATATATTCTTTTCTTCCTTTCTCTCTTTGATCTATCACAGAATCATGGGTTTTTTTGTATTTTTCCTCTAGCAGCTCCTTTGTTTCTGTTTTTACATTCTAAAAGGGAATGCAAGGATTTTGTACAAATAATTCCCTCTTCACTAAACACGAGGTCTTGAGCTGAGAGTGCATGCTGTATCCCGTCACTCAAGGTTGGCAGCTCTGGATTGGGCAATACTTGAAGACTGAGGGGAGGAGCCTGAGGAGGGTGGGGTTTGGGGACGGGAGGGACTTCAGTGGGCATAATGCCATAGGACCCTTTCACGTTACCATTCTAAACTGGGTGTTATCTATTGTCAACCCAGTTTTGAGTAAAGCGATACAGGGACAGTGGTTTCATACAGCAAATTTCCTTCCATTAATGAGCCATCTCTGAAGCACTATGGTCATTTCAAAAAGTGCCGTGCTTTTTCCCCTTCTCTTTTTTGCTGCACGACCTTCCTCAGGGAGATACATTGAGATTGCAGTTGCTGTCAGCAACTTCTGTAACACCACTGTAACTCAGATGCCCTGAGCACCTGCTGCCCAATGAGCTCCTTCTCCTGTATCCAGGTAACAACAGCTGCAATCTCAGTGTATCTCAGTGGTGCTGCTATAGCACTGAAGGGCTGTATTGGTCTAGTGCTATAGTGTTCAACTTAGAAAGTTCCAGAAACAGTTCGAGGAAGATTGCACGGCAAAAAAGGGTATGTGTGTGTGGGGGAAGTGGCACGATTCGAAGTGCTGCAGACATTTTAAACAGGACACTACAGTGATTCAGAAGTGCAAAGCACAGAAGATAGAAGTGCAAAGCACAGAAGAAAATAGAAGAAAGCAGTTTACCTTTCTATATGAAAGGGGCCATAGAGTCCACCTTCCCAATCAGCCGCTTTCTCCAGGTGAACTGATCTTTGTTGTTTGGGGATCAGTGGTAATCCCAGGAGATCTCCAGCCTCCACCTGGAGGCTGGCAACCCTGCCGTCACTGACTCCTTGTTTTGGGTGAGAAGGCACGGCCTTCAGTGGGAACATCATCTAACAGGGCATGCAAACTGGGAGCATCCATCTATTTTCACATGTTCTCATTTCTGCAAGTGGTGAGAGGCCACGGGACAACACTGCCAGGTTTTGTCTTCTTTGGAGGAGAGAGCACTAGAGGTTCATGGTGTCTTTGTAACATTTCCTTTATTTACAAATGCATAAGCAGATTACAAGTGGAGGCAAAGTGGCACTCCAGCAAGACAGCAGAAGCTGAGATCCCTTGAGAGAAAACCTCTGCTTCATCCAACTCTCAGCTAATTTGTGGCTGCATCTACACAGGGGGTGCAAAAATACACACACACCCCACACATCATGGCAGCAGCTGCAAACAGCATGGAAACAGGAGGGACGGTGTCCATACTGCCTCCCCCCCCCCGCCTCTGTACCGCTTGCTGTTCCCCACTCTTTGTACTGCTTACAGCACAGTAAGGACCAAACACAACAGAGACTGCACAAGGATATCCCTTGGAGCCCAGAAACTCTGCTTTCCCCCTCCTTTCCCCTTTCCTGGCTGAGCTGCATTGTAAAGCTACAGGACGACTCAGAGGAAAATGAAAAGGGGTGGACAAAGTGGTGGGAGGAAATGCCGAGCTTAGCACTGCCATTTTGAAGGTGGAGCTTAGCTCTGCCCCCACTTCGTAGTTCATGAGCTAATGGCAGTTAAATTTCTTGGTTTAACACTGCTAGGGTTGCCAGGTGCCTGCCATCTGCTGGCGGGGGGCTCCTGGCTGCTGCTCGGGGTCTTCTGACACATGCACCACAATGATGTCACTCGGGAGTGGTGTCATCACGCCAGGCATGTCGTGTAGGGGACGCTTTAGCATTCAGCCCAAAACTCTATGGTCACCATAGAGCTTTTAGCTGAATGGTAGAGTGTTCCCCTCATGACATGCCTGGTGCAGTGGAGCTCTTCGAGTGTGGGGTTCCCCCCACCGGCCAGCTCGCTGGTGGCAGATTGGGGGGGCTGAAATCGGGGGGAAGCCCGCACCCATTGGGGGGATGGCAACCCTAAGCGTTGCACAAACTGTATCTATCTTATACTATTGCAGTGAATTACCACACTCATTCTCACCCTTACCTGTTAACGCACCTAGTTCAGGGCACGACCACTGATGGGTCAGCCCAGAGCTGGTGCAAAGGGCTTTGGTGCCCTAAGCCAGCTGCAAGCAGGAGACTCCTCCTTTACTAGGCTGGTGCACCCCCTTTCCAGGTGGGCCTGGAGACACCATGGTTCAGACACATCCCAAGCAGCTATACCTGAAGCACACATGGACCTGGGCAAGCTGGTAGCCACCTGCTCTTCCCTTTCCCTTCCCTGCCTGCCTCCTTCCCTCCTTCACAGGGGTAGCGTGGGGCAGGAGAAAGTGGGCAGGGCAAACATGCCTCAGCAGCCAGCACCACTGTGGATCATGAAATGTGCCTGGGCAGGAGCCAGGGGTGCCACCCGCTGCCACTGGCCACCATCAAGAAGGTTTACCAGCTCCCGGTTGGGAAATTCCTGGAGATTTTGAGTCAAGGCCAGGGGAAAGCACAGTTTTCAATGCTCCCTCTAAGATGTGGAGTCTTGTGAGCAAAAATTCTACTTTGTAGGCTACTGGCATTAAAGTTGTGAGCGAGCAATTTGGCTGCTGCATAAATTAGTCCTCTCTGGAGCCATCCTTCCTGAGCTAAGGCAAAAATGTCTAAGCCGGAGGCTAAAAAACTGTGAGCTAGCTCACACTAACTCAGCTTAGAGGGAACACTGGATGTGATACCATAGAGTCCATCCTCCAAAGGTTCCATTTTCTCGAGGGGAGTTGACCTCTGTAGTCAATTGAAATTCCAGGTGAATTCCAGGGCACCCCCTTGTGGCTGGCAACCCTGCCAACACACCCCTGGTGCCCCCTGCCTTCTGGTGTTCTAGAGGATTGCCTTGGCTCACCTCAGGGGCAGTCTGGCCCTGAGTCATCCTACCAGCTGAAGACCAGGGTTCAAGGGCAAATTGAAAAGAGAGTAACAAAGATTGCAACCACATAAGGGGAAAGGACAGGGAAATCCCTAACTCTAACAAGTAAGAGGTGACATTAAGGGTCAAACTAGACATTCGGGTTCTTGAAGAGTTGGGTCCAGATTTCCTGGAACCTGGACCCAACTTTTTAAAATCCAAACATCTAGTTTGGCCCCCAGAGAACAGCCTCTAGTGATGATCTGAATGCTCAGGAAAGTAGTTATAGGATCATGTTCCCTGGCAGAATGATATGACATCCCTGCTCTCCCCCAGCCCCAATCTTCCAGTGATTTCCAATCATAGTGGTTTAAAAAAATTTAAATAGGAATATGCCAGTGAAAAGGGTATATAAGCATTTTGCTTGTTCCAGTGGAATTCTATTCTAGCCAGGTAGGGACTGTCACAAGTCTTAATGTTCTCATGGCAGCCTGTTCCTGGAGAGGAAAATGATTACAAATTTGCACATGGTTATTAATTTCCTTGCTTTCCCCCCAATTTAGTCAGTGTGAGGCTGAAGAACAAATTCTCACCCCTTAATTAATTTCCAAACAGGGTTGAAAGACGCTAAGGCATAATGGCGTAACAAGCGGCATGATCAGATGCAGGCGTAGAAAAGCTTCTGAAGTTTAGCAGGGCTGTTTGGGGTACATTACAGAGCAGCAAAGCTGGCTGTCTTCCTCAGGGCCAATCCAGATTTGATATGGGAGATCCATGCTCAGGCCCACTAGCATCTTGTTTCTTACTTCAACACAGCTGTGCAGGACTGCTGATTTCCTCAAGCAGGCAGCCCAGGAAAAATGAGTCCTTGACACTTTCTCATGTGCTCCTTCCCCAGTCTAAATGCCCTCTTGAAACTACTGTTATCCCCACTGGGAGAAGAAGAAGAGAAGACATTGGATTTATACCCCGCCTTTCACTGCCCAAAGGCGTCTCAGAGCGGCTTACAAACTCCTTTCCCTTCCCCTCCCCACAACAGACACCCTGTGAGGTAGGTGGGGCTGAGAGAGCACTGACAGAAACTGTCCTTGAGAGAACACCTGTGCCAGAGCTTGTGACTGACCCAAGGTCACATCAGCAGATGCAAGTGGAGGAGTGGGGAATCAAATCTGGTTCTCCCAGATAAGAGTCCACACACTTAACCACTACACCAAACTGGGAGGAAACAGAGGAACCTCTGACCTGTAATTGGTAGGTTGGTGAGGTATTTTAAGATTTTTGGGCAACACATGATGGACAGGGTAAACCCCTTCCCCCAGTACTACTTCCTTGGGTACAGCTAGCAACCTTTCACTCATCAGCTTTGAAAGAACGAAAGAAAAATACATTTGGTGATCCAGTCACAGATCTTCCATATAGGTTGGCCAGCCTATCACAGTATATACACTTCTGCACAGTATTGGTATGGCAGGGTTCAACTTCTCCAATATCATTGAGCCCACAGGTACTCTGGAATTTCGAGAAAGAATTAGTGGGCACCACCATGAAATGGCTTCCATGGAGGTAGGGCCAATAATAAAATAGCTGCCATGAAAGGAGAGGATCAACTGTGAACAAAAGGGTTTCTTCCCTGGTCAGCCACAGGAGAGGTTGTCAGCCCTAGAGATATGAGAACATTTGTGCCCATGCCCAGTCTGGATGCATACAACCGTGACACAATTTTCATTGCAGCTGCTTGTGGTGCCTCTTGCTTTTTAAAAACACTGTGACATTTGAATCTTTTTTTAAAAAAAATGAACTTCCTTTGAACAGAAAACTAGGATATAAATATTTTAGATAAATAAAATTAAATAAAAAGCATCTGGGAAGGGGGATTTCAAGCAGAATGTCAGGAAGGAAGGGAAAGGATTAAGCAGTTCTTTTGCGCCCCCCCAACCATTTCTGCCCTAAAAGTCAGAGCTTAAGAGGTGGCTTTCGGTTACAAAATCAATGCACCAGGGGGAAAACTGCACATGGATGCATGGAATGTGTAATTTGGTGCTGAGTTAAAAGGTCCCAGCATTCATTGCAACAAGTGGTTGAAAGCTAGCAATCAATGCCACAGTACTCTGCCGGAAAGCTATAATATTCCCTGCATCCTCCTGATATATGTGGTATTTGAATGTATTTTGTTTGGTATCTCCTCAGTGACCTTCCTTCCTGTTGATGTGTTTGTGTTTTGTTGAATGGTTTTTATAGCTTTATATAAGTACAAGAGGTGGGACCCGCGATACTCGCGGTGGGGGAGAGGGAGTATTCCGGCCGCCAAGCTTCCCCCTCCCCCCCCCAGCAGCGGCGAGGACTGAGCGGCTTTTAGCCGCCAGCCGCCACAGAGTTCCCAGAGCGTTCCCTGCGCACGCACAGGAAACGCTCTTACTTTTTTGGGGATTCTGATATCCCCCCTAGACTTTTAAACACTTTTTAGATTTTTCTGTACATGTGGGGACTGCCCCACATGCGCAGGAAAATCTCCCTGCCCCCCAGGTGCCCCCGATGTGCGGATTTAGATATCCGCACACAGGGGGCCACTTGGGAATTAGATATATAGATGTTCATTTAAAAGGTGTTTTAAAGTTTTGACCCACAGTTTTGGGTGGACCTGGGTGGAAAGGTAGAATAAAAGAGTGATTAACATATGGAATTCACTGCCACAGGAGGTGGTGGCAGCTATAAGCATGGACAGTTTCAAGAGGGAATTAGATAAACATATGGAGCAAAAGTCCATCAGTGGCTATTAGCCACAGAGTATAGATGGGAACTCTCAGTCTGGGGCAGGTGATGCACTCTATTCTTGGTGCCGGAGGGGGCAGCAGTGGGTGGGCTTCTAGTGTCCTGGCCCCACTGCTGGACCTCCTGATGGCACCTGGTATATTTTGGCCGCTGTGTGACAGAGTGTTGGACTAGATGGGCCATTGGCCTGATTCAACATTGGCTTCTCTTATGTTCTTAAGTGTTTTAAATAAAAGATTTCAGAAGAATGTGAGTGGGTCTCTCAGTTCCCACCCAATCTTTTTTTTTCCTGCTAGGGGGAATTCAGTTGCCTAGACATGCCAACTGTATTGGTCTCTCTGGCACAATGCCATCCCTTTTGTTATTTGTGTAGGGGGCTGTCTGTGGCTCCAGGATACATGGTGTTCCTTAGACCACCAATGGTTTTGTGCTCTGAGGAGTCCCCCTGCCCTTTAAGGGCACAGCAAGGACTTATGACTGGAAAAACAAGCAGCAGCCAGAGAGGGGCACAGTTAGGGTTGCCAACAACCTACAGGTGGACCTGGAGTAGGGTTGCCAGGCCCCTGGTTTGGGTGGGGCTTTCTGCTGCTGGCAGGGGGGAATCCACCTGCAAATGGCCCCCAACACAATGTAATGATGTCACCTGGAAGTGATATCATCACATCACCAGCATCGGGGTAAAATTGGGCTCAAACCATAGAGTTTTGCCCAAAAACTAGAGCATCACCCCCAACCTTGGCAGTGCAATGATGGCACTTACGAGTGATATCATCACAGGACACATGCAAAGCAGGCATGTCTGATCCCCCCCATCAACTTCCAGGTAGTGGCTGAGTTCTCCTTGGATTACAACTGATATTCAGATGACAGAGATCAGATCACCCAGATAAAATGGTTATTTTGGAAGGTGGGTTCCTTGGCATTATACCCCAATGAAATCCCACCCTTCCCCAAAGGGCCAGAACAGCATCCCACAATGCCTCAGTGTCATTTCCAGCTGCATAACCAGAAATGATGTCACTTGCAGGATGCTCTAGGATACCCTGATGTCAGGGCAATGACATGCTTGCTACAAGCTTTGCTGCTCTGTGTTAGCCCTTACGCCATTATGGGGCTTTGCTATGGACTGTTTGCTGTTGCCACATGGCCTGTGTGCTTGTTAGGCTGTAAAATGGATGCCAAGGGAGAAGCCCAGAAGGAAGGAAAAAGCTGTCTTTTTACTCTGAGGGACTCCATTGCATACCTGCCGCATGTCACATACACAGATTAAGGGCCATACAGCAGACAAAGGACTTTCCCTCTGCAAGTCGTTTGCATGATGAGATTAACTGCCTTCCCCACCCCAGACAATAGGAGAGCCATACACACAACAATACCAGGGCCATCAGCTACCTGGAGACACCATCTGCCTGCCAGCCAGCCTCCTCTGCCCAGCCCTCAGGTATCCAACGGACAGCGTAGCCAATAAGATTTAAAATTGACACTGACACAGCCAGCTGGGAGGGTCAGTAGGTGTACACCGCCTGGCCTTCTCCGCCCAGCACCCAAGACGCTATAAAAACGCGATCTCTGGGCTGCTTCGCGCGCTCTGCTACACCCCCATCTTGCTGCTGCTGAAACCACGACCTCTGTCTGTCTGCTTTTACCCTCTTATGCCCCCATCCTGTACCCGAACCCTTGCCTCGCTTCGTTCCAGTCGGCCGTTGGAATTATACACGTGCTGCTAGCTGGTCTAGACCGCGTGTCCCTTCTTCCATTCTTCCTACCCTACCTTACCCCACTCACTGGAAGTTTAGGAGCCGCACCTTGGAGGTAAATATTGCCCTCAATGAAACCAACGATAACCTGCTCATGCAACTGTGCTTTATCTATCTTTTATTCTTAGACCTTGAATGTATGTGTGTGTGAATTGTATTTGCTGATTGAGACTGTTATTGAGTAAACCAAACATTATTCTGAGTCTTGTCTCTTGCCTCTTCACTGGGAGGTTACCGCGGCAGCCCATTCCTCGTAGACACAGACCAAAAGATCCCAAAGGTTATTATACCTGTGGCGAAGTGCTCAACCCCTAGAGAGCATTTCGCCCAACATCTGTGAGAAGACAGCATGAGCCCATTCCTCATTTTTTTGTAGTAAATGCTTCCTCGTTTTTTGTGGTAAATGCTACCAGCAAGCACGAAGCAATCAGTAGGGAATACAATCATTCCTGTGCGTTACTGGTACAATCAACAAATAATTTGCTCAACAGGCAATACAGATTTGAAGAACTGGGATACAGCAGCCCTACCTTCAGAAGAGCCAGACTCTCACACTAAAGAGCAGAAACCTCATTTCAGAGTATGGGCCAACTGCTTAAGTGGAGAAAGGCACCATCTTGTTTTTCTCATTCACCTGGCCATTCTTTGTTGGCTTTTCCAGGGTGGTCCTTGCATGCGAAAAAGAGACCACTTTGGCACTGGCTACTTTGACATAACCATGGCAACAGAATTCTGATTAACAGAAGATGCATGGCGCCGTGGAAACAAACCCCAAACAAACAAGAGAGCTTAATGCAGAATTTTTTTTCAGTCGCCAGCACAGAGATGTACATGGTGGGTGACATTTCAGATGGATCTGACAATACTGCCCAGTGCAGTCAAACTACCTTCCAGAAGGCCCTGAACTCTCTGACTAGACAGGAAGTGGGGGCACATTAGGGGTGGGGTTGTGCTTTAGTGGAAGGGCATCTGCTTGCTATGAAGAAGGTCCCAGATTCCATCTGTGATGTCTCCAGTTAAAAGGATCAGGTAGCAGGTGATGCAAAAGATCTCTGCCAGAAAACCTGGTGACCTGCTGCCAATCAGAGTAGACAGTACTGGCCCTGATACACCAACAGTTTGATTCAGCATAAGGCTGCTTCACAACTGACCTTATGTAGCTACCTTCTACGAGTATAGACCATCGGTCCATCTACTGCCTAGTTTGACGGCCATGGTTTTAGTCTTTCTTGGTGCAATTTGAAGTCCTCTGAACGAAACGTTTTTGAAACTGAGCAGGGAACTTTTTGTATGTGAAACATGCATTTGGAAATACTGAGCAATGGTCCCTCTCAAATGTTTGTTTACTTATTTCGTTTACATTTTACATTGATAGCCGTGTCCACATATTTTGTCAAGAAAAAGCACTGGACTAAGCATGTACTCCTTTTGCAACAAAGGCATAGCAAATGTATTTTGAACTCAGTGGTCCGTACCACTTAAATAGCATCGTATTCAACATGATTGGTGATGACGATCACAAAGGTGATGATAAATCTTGTTGCCCACCCATCCCCATTTTAACCCAAGTGAGGAAAATCACCAGATTCTTCAGGGTATTACCTATCATCACTGGATTCAGCAGTCTTACGAGAAGATGTTTGCTTAGAACTCCTATCCTGAGGACCTGGACTTCTGATGACAGTTACCTTCTCAAACTTCAGTTTATTACTCTCCCAAAGACCTTTGAGTTCAACTAAGTCTGTATCCCCAGGGAGAGAAGGTGGTATGGCATATAACCCCATCTCACCAGATCTTGGAAGCTAAGCAGAGTTGGTACTTGGATGGGAGACCACCAAGGAAGACTCTGCAGAGGAAGGCAATGGCAAACTGCTTCTGCTTCTAACTTGGCTTGCAAGTCCCTTGCTGGTGTTGCCATAAATTGGTTGCAGCTTGACAGCACAAACGTATGTATGTCCATGTCTTTAAATCGAACTGGTAGCTTACAGCCTTCCTTGGTGTTTGGTGTAGTGGTTTGGTGTAGTGGTTAAGTGCGCAGACTCTAATCTGGGAGAACCGGGTTTGATTCCCCACTCCTCCACTTGCACCTGCTGATGTGACCTTGGGTCAGTCACAAGCTCTGGCACAGCTGTTCTTGAAGAAAAGCAGTTTCTGTCAGAGCTCTCTCAGCTCCACCTACCTCACAGGGTGTCTGTTGTTGGGAGGGGAAGGGAAAGGCGTTTGTAAGCCGCTCTGAGATGCCTTTGGGCAGTGAAGGGCAGGGTATAAATCCAATCTCTTCTTCTTCCTTCCTTTGCCTGTTCTGTCATGCCTCATTGGGTAATAAATTGTTCCTAATTCTAGAGGGAAAGATGTTGGAGTATCTGCAAGTTCTCTCCCTATATCATGAAAGAGTTAACCTGTTTGTTTGTCTATGCTAATTGGTAGTTCGTTAGAATCGATGGGGCCTCGAGTAGAAGTTCTTGGGATAGAAGGGGAAGGTCTGTGCATAATTAACTGACCTTTAGCCTAGTCCCTGGTCAATTCATAGTTGGAACATGTTTTTGCATGCATGCTGGGGGCTTCTTCTCCCTTCCTTTGTTTTAGAGTTTAGTAGCCAAAATCCCCATCTTGGAGTTGACATCAGTTAGAAAGATGTAGCTAAATAGATGGGCTGTTTTCTTGTTTTCATCCTTCCAAGTAACCCTTCCTATTCTTTAGTATAATTTCTTTTAGCTAATTTACATGGATGCTGCATTATTGTTTTTAACTCTAGTAAATCGGGCCAACAAAAGCTCTTTTAGTGTCTGTTAGTAAAAATAAGATTATAAAAATGACACTGTGGCAAAAATTTCTTCAAGTCTTATAATTCCATTTTCAGCACTATTTGTGGTATGTCGTGCCGTGTACTCCTAGTCCTATTGCATTGTTTACCAGATGCCCTGCACTGTCTGGTTGCATTGGTTTGTCATGTTTTGTAAATCTTAGCAAGGAAAGATGGGCTATAAATGAAGTACATAAATAAATAAGGCAGCAGCATCTTAAAGATGAACAAATTTATTCCAGCACAACCTTTCACAAATCATGTTATTATAATTGTTAATTTCATTTATAGCCTGAGTCAAAGCTCCCTTCATCAGATGCATGTGCATTCATCAGGCCGATGCATTTATATTAATGTTAATATAAATGCATCAGATTAATGGGTGTAAACTTCAATGCATCTGGTGAAGAGAGAGCTCTTATTCACAAAAACTTATGCTGGGATAAATTTTGTAGGCCCTTAAGATGCCACTGGACCAGGCTTCCCAAGAATTTACCATAATCCGGTGGGGTACACATACTTCTTGGCAGGACCATTCCCCGGGAGGGGGGAAGATGCGGCACATGTTGCCATCGCCAGGAAATGATGGTACCATTGAGTTTCCAGCCCCATTGCCAGAGCGTCACCTGGCGTCACTTCCTGGCGATGGCATCATGCAGCGTGGATGTTCCAAGGAGGAATGTTCCGGCCAGGGACTGTGTCCCCCCCGCCGAATTACGGTAAGTGCTTGGCAACCCTACACTGGACTCTTGTTTTACTTTTACTGTACCTGATAGCATACTGGGCACATGGAAGTCAGCAACTACTAGTCCTAAAGCCAAATCTGACCTTTCAAGAATGACAGCTGGGTTGTCAATTCCAGTAGTAGTTCCCTTTCCTCTGTGTGCCAAATGCAGCCATTTCAGGCTCTTTGTCTGGGAAAAGAAAGACACTAAATATCCGTGAAGAATACATGTCAGTCAGTCAGTGAGAGGAAGACAAACTGAGAGTAGTGGAGGAGGAGAGGAAGAGATTGCCAATGGACTTGGCCAGGTGGCCAAATTAGTGACTAACTGGGTAATATGGCCGTGAACCAAACAGGGATCCTTCAAGTATATTTCTTCAGAATGTCACACCAGAGGAAACTCAGCAAGCCTTTGAAATATCCACTAGACAGGCTTGCCAGCAAAACACTTGTGTTGGCTTTGCTGTATTTGGCTTTTCCCTTGCTGATGCCTCTGCAAGGAAGAGACTGTCATGCAAATTTGTCTATTTTACTCTTAATCCTCTTTGTACTTCTTTTCTTCCCACATGCTGTTCCTCAGGGAGCAGGATAACCTGGTCCAATAATTAGTCAGGGTTTCAATTAGCAGTCACTTTGATTTGTTTCTGTCGGCCCTGCATTTTTCTTCCCTTCCTGAAAGGTATTCTAGGTAGCTGCTTTTTGTCAATAATATCTTCCCCTCAGGCATCCCACTTGGAGCCTGATTTTAGCTTCAGCAGCCAAGTTGAATTGTTTTCATTTATCCAGGCCTTGGGCTTTTTATTTATTTATGCTTATCCTTCCATAAGGTGGAATATATAGTTCTTCCTTCCCCACTTTATCTTCACAACAACCCCGTGTGGTATGTGATGTGGAGGGAGGAGGTGATTGGATTTATACCCCACCCTTCACTCGGAATCTCAGAGTGGCTTACAATCTCCTTTCCCTTCCTTTCCCCTCAACAGACCCCCTGTGAGGTAGGTGGGGTTAAGAGAGCTCTTCTGAGACCTGCTCTTGAGAGAACAGCTCTGAAAGAACTTGTGACTGACCAAGGCATGTGGAGGAGTGGGGAGTGTTAGTGGTAGGGTTGCCAACCTCCAGGTAGGAGCTGGAGATCTCCTGGAATTAGAATGGATCTCCAGACCATAATAATTGCTTATTTGTTTGTTTAAAATATTTATTACACTTCTCCTGGAGAAAATGGCTACATAGAAAAGATGAAGAAAAAATAGGTTGCACTCAGCAATGTGCCAACAGAACAAAAAGGGGGGGAAATGCCAGGTGATAGTTGACGGAATCCAAGAAGCCAATGTGGACAGAGAACTGTATGACGTGCTAAGGGAGAAAAAGGGAAAGTTCAAGAAATGGAGGCAAGGACATATCTCTAAAGAAGAGTATCTGCAGGTTGCTAGACACTGTAAGTCAGCCATCAGAGAGGCCAAGGCTCACAGTGAGCTAAAGCTGGCCAGGGAGGCTTGCTACAACAAGAAAATCTTCAGATATGTGAGGAGCAAACATGGGATAAAAGGGGCAATGGACCCACTGCTGGGTGAAAATGGAGAAACTCAGACAGAGGACAGAGAGAAAGCAGAAAGACTTAATGCATATTTTGCTTAAGTTTTTCCCCCTGAAAAACGAACAGGCTCATCTAGAGATGGTGAAATAGCTGACAAGAACCTGTCTGTGTCAAATGAGTACAAATCCCCCAGGCCAAATGGTATGCACCCAAGAGTACTCAAAAAACTTTCTAGAGAGCTTGCAGAGCCTTAGTCCATCATCTTCCAGACCTGTTGGAGGATGGGAGATGTGCCACAAGACTGGAGGAGGGCAGATGTTATCACAGTTTTCAAAAAAGGGATGAGGGATGGCCCAGGCCAATCAGTCTAACCTCTGTTCCAGGGAAGATAGTGGAGCTGATTTTGGGGGGAAAATTTTAATAGATGTCTCTGTGTGTTGTGTGTACATGCACCTGGAAGTCATGGTGACTTCTGGTGACTGACCCCTATTCAGAGAGGTGGCTAAATAAAGTCTGCCCCCACCTCCCGCTTCTGATATTCCAAGGAGGTCTCCCATCCAAGTACTTCCCAGAGTCAACCCTGCTTAGATTCTGAGATCTGATGAGATCTGATGAGATCGGGCTTGCCAGGGCTATCCAAGTCAGCGCTTCTGGAGCAGATTTAAAGGGATCAGTCTACAAGCATCTAAAGGGCAACGTGGTGATCCATGGAAGTCAGCATGGATTTGTCCCTGTCAGCGTCCTGAAGCAACCAGTTCCCCACAACTTTCTTTCCAAAGGAGTAAAGTTTATTGGAGTCTGTAAAGGCAAGTCATCTACACACACATTTAGTGTCAGGATTGAAAATAAGTGCACCTAGCCAAAAGATATACTTGATTAAAAGGGTCAGGGGGTGGTCTTGGGCCAATCAGAATAAAAGCAAAAGCCCACCTAAGCTAACCGGCTATACATTCCCAGAGAATAGAACAAGGTACCAAGGTCACAGGCTACAGGGTGATAAAGACGAGGGAGAATCGAAAAATAACATTCCAAGCCAAGCAGCAAGCATCCCCCCCATCCCAGCCATGGCAGCTGCATAACTGACAGTCCCCAACAGACAAACCTCATGCCATACAAGTCCCCTTGTCAGACAAACCTCATTTCCTTATTTGATTGAGTGACGAGCTTACTGGATTGAGGGAATGCTGTTGATGTCATTTACCTGGATTTCAGTAAAGCTTTTGACAAGGTTCCCCATGATGTTCTGATGGGTAAACTAGAGGACTGTGGACTGGACTCTAGGATAGTTAGGTGGATAGGGAACTGGTTGGCAATGGCATTTCCTCTGAATGGAGGGAGGTGTCCAGTGGGGTGCCCGATACTTTTCAATATTTTTATAAATGATTTGGATGAAGGTGTGGAGGGGCTACACATTACATTTGTAGATGACACCAAATTGGGAGAAGCAGCGAATACTCCAGAAGATAGAGATAGAATTCAATGAGATCTAAACACACTGGAAAATTGGGTGGATGTGAACAAGATGCAATTTAACAAGGATACGTGCCGAGTTCTGCATCTGGGTAACAAAAATGAGGAACATGCATACTGGATAGGGGATACACTTCTGGGTAGCAGTGTGTGTGAACAAGATCTTGGGGTAAATATGAGTAGCCAGTGTGGTGCAGTGACAAAAAAGGCTAATGTGATCTTGGGGTGTATCAACAGAGGCATAGCATCCAAATTGCAAGATGTCATAGTCCCACTGTACACTGCATTGGTCAGGCTGCACCTGGAATATTGTGTGCAGTTCTGGAGGCCTCACTTCAAAAAGGATGTTGGCAGAATGGAGCAGGTGCAGAGGAGAGCGACGAGAATGATCGGGGGCCTGGAGACCAAGCCTTATGAGGAAAGGTTGAGGGACCTGGGAATGTTCAGTCTGGAGAAGAGGAGGTTGAGGGGGGACACAATTGCTCTCCTTAAGTATTTGAAGGGCTTTCACTTAGAGGAGGAAAGGGAGCTGTTCCTGTTGGCAGCAGAGGACAGGACTCACAAGAATGGGTTTAAATTAACTGTGGGAAGGCACCAGCTGGAGATTAGGAAAATCTTTTTTACAGGAAGAGTTATGCAACAGGGGAATCACTGAACAAGGGGTTGGACTAGATAGCCTGTATGGCCACTTCCAACTCTGTGATTCTATGATTCTATTCTTGTACAAAGTCCCTCCACATTTCGCTGTGCAGGCTTTGTCAGGGGGAACCAGAGCATTCACCTAGTGCTGGAACTGTCCACAGCAATTAAGTTCTTTTACTAGTGAAAGGTGACCTCTATGGTCCCTCTCCTCCCTAACCCCCCTCTCCCAGGCTCCACCCTTAAATCTTCAGGTATTTCCAAACCTGGAGTTAGCAACCCTGGTGACTGGCCCCAGGTCAGCTGGTAAACTTCATGGCAAGTGGAGATTTGAACCTGGATCTCCCAGCCCAAGTCCAATACTCTAACCACTATGCCAAGCTACTGCTGCTAGGATTAATGGGGGGTAGTTTCAGGTATGTTAGTTTTAATGCTGTTTTTACTGGTTATATTTGTCAGTAGGGTTTGTGACATTTATAGATATTTTGGACAGATTTGGGGTCAGATCCAGCCAGCTTTTTCATTCAGTCTTCCCTAATTCTCCTCTTTCCCATAGCCCTGTCCCACATGACAGTCACGAGGTTCAAGTCAAGGTTCTGATTATAACCTACATGGCCTTGGAACAACATACTTCCAAAACTGCATCCCTTGCTCTGCCCCACCATGACAGCTGCTGTCACATGAGCAGAGTTTTCTGGGGTGCCACCCTGCAAATGCATAAGATCGGCAACTGCCTGCTCACACACATTCTCTGTGGTGGCTCCCACCTGTGCAATGGCCTGCTGGAGATGGT
This sequence comes from Gekko gecko, assembly GCA_029375565.1. Classification (NCBI taxonomy): domain Eukaryota; kingdom Metazoa; phylum Chordata; class Lepidosauria; order Squamata; family Gekkonidae; genus Gekko; species Gekko gecko. Next base: position 48,375,107 of record JAPDNY010000013.1, on the reverse strand, counting down.
CTGCTCAGGAACGCCCCTGTTCTTCTATCATTTCATAGAAGGTACAAACCAAAAATGTCCAGGAGGGCATTTGTACAAAGGGATGAGAAGTGTTGTATGATGCAACGGCTGCTTCGGTAAGGGATAATATTGCAATCTGTTGCAATGTTGATCATATGTAACATTTCCCTTTTTACTGTAATGTCTGCTGCCTTTGTAACCCCCATTCTTGATTGTAGTATGTCATACCTTAGGTACTTTTTGTTACTTCAGACTTTTGTTGTTTTTGTTGTTTACATTGTTTTCCAGTTCTGTAATCCTAGTCCTGCTGTGTAGTTTATTGGAGGTTTTTGCTGCATGACTGAATTGCTTCTCATATTTTGTAATCTGCCTTGAGTCTAAGGTTGCCAGGAAGTGCCACTAGTCACTTCTGATTTTTTTTTTAAAGCAGCAAGTGTTAAAAGTAGCTCTACAAAATGATGAAAACTCTATGGTAAAATCATAGACTTTCTGGTGATTCCTACAACTACCCCATGTCACTTCCAAGTTGTTTTTTTTTTTTAATGACACTGCAGCCAGTATTGGGGAGAAGAATTTTCAGCATCAGGCAAAAGGTTTTGGGGCTGGAGACCCCCACCCTGACCAGGGCTTAGCAGCCCTACTTGAGTGTCAGTGAGGAATAACAACATGACTTTAGTCCATGCCATTCCCATGATACCCCACATAGCCTTTCTAGTGGTCCTTCTCCTCCATATTTCACCAGCAGAAAGGTTGGTTGGATCCAAACCTTTATTTTATTGGATTTTGTCCTGGTAGCTGGGGTGGTGGTGGAATATAAATCCCCTAAAGCAGGGGGGTGCCAAATATAAGGCTAGGGCTGTTATGTGGCTCATGAGCAACTGGCGCAAGGGAGGGAACAGAAGGCTTCTTGGGGGGGGGGGTGGAGCCACCTCATCTGCAGCAGTCAAGCAGAACACCTTCACTTCAGGGACAGCCTCACTGGTAAGTTGGGAGCCACTGCAGTCCCATTCATACCTCTCTACTCGGCCTGCAGCTCCGGGGTTGCTGTCCTGGAGGGCTGCAGGGATCAGCGTTTGCACATGGGGGGTGCAGGCAATCCTCTGTTGGGGCATTAGTGTTGCCAGCCTCCAGGTGGGGCCTGGGGATCTCCTGCTTTTACAACTGATCTCCAGCTGACAGAGAGCAGCTTCCCTGGAGAAAATGGCTGCTTTGAAGTGTGGACTCCATGGCATTGTACCATGCTGAGGCCCCTCCCATCCCCAAACTCTGCCCTCTCCTGGCTCCATCCCCAAAGTCTCCAAGTATTTTCCAACCCAGACCTGGCAACCCTGTGGGGCACGGGAGCATCTACCCAGTGCTGCACAGCTGGCTCTCCAGTCTGTTCACACGGGTTTTCCTCTGTGCGCACTCAGCCCATGGAGCCTTGCAGGGGGGACATACCAACTCGGCGCTTACCAGTTGCTGTCCTTTATAGAATGTGTATCTCTGGTACTCAGCATTGCATTTTATGGTACGCATGGCTCAGCCCGACAAAGTGACATTTATGTCAGAGCCAGCCCTCATAACAAATGAGTTCGACATCTCTGCCCTAAAGCCACACAGTAAGAGACATATGTATACATTTGTAAAACACTCAAAGGGCACTTGATTACTTCTGTCAGGTAGAGCCCGAAGTGGCTTCAATCTTCACGACATGTAATCATTTGCAGCAGTGCACTGAAGACATCAGTGATGTCTTGCAGGAAGCTGGAATTGGATGTTGTGACTTTGAATAAACCTGTTTTGTACCAGTTGGTCCTTTTAACTCCCAAGTACAATTTTCTGATGAAGACAATTGACGTAAAGTCATCATAATTCCATCACTTTCCCACCCCCATCTATTCATTAGCTAAATTAAACTATTTCATTTCCTTGTCATAACAGCTGGTTGCTAATGAGGGACAGTAGCTAAGAGAGCACAAAATAAATATGAAATGGCCAGGGGGGGGGGAAGCCACTGATGACAGAGCAACAACAAAGAGAGGTGTTTGCAATTAACGACTTAACATCTTTGGTAGAGCAAATTGAAGTCAATCTCTTCAGTTCTTGATTTCCTGTCACGAAAAAATTGCCAGGAAATCATGTTGCAGAAAATTACATCAAGGGAACCTTGGACGGAGTTGATGGTCTCTCATCTTAACATGATAATGAAGGCTTTAGCAGACTCTCCAAAGAGGTATGCCTGTTTGAGATTAATTTAGATGAGAAAATGGCAGTTTGCACCAAGGCAATAGGTCCACAGCTGGAACTGCCTCCTTCCGCAGGGGCCAGCAACCAGTAATCTGATTAAAGAATGTTGGAAAATGCTTGTTCCTTCCATTCCCACCATGAGTTAGAAAATTAATGCTCAAACATTACAATTTAGATGCTTTCTGTGTGTGTTACATTAATCTTGCTGCCAAACAGCCTTCTTTTCAGAAGTCAGTATATACAAGCAAAGGTTGCAGATCTGGTCTCAAAACCGTCTGTTACTGGTTTCAAAAGGTACAATTGGAGAGGGGCTGTTGCTCACTGGCAGAGTATCTGCAGGAGGTCCCAGATTCAATCCATGACCTCTCCAGTTAAAAGGAACATGTCGGAGAAGACGTGAAAGACATCAGCCTGAGACCCTGGAGTGCTGCAGCCAGTCTGAGTAAACAATACTAACTTTGATGGACCAAGGCTCTGATTCCGTATTAGGCAGCTTCATGTGTTCAAGATGAGTGCCAGCATTAGGTACAACATTTGGCATATGGTATGTAGAGCAAAAAATTAGACACAGCTGACAGAATGTGCCTGGGACATGTTTTTTACAAAACACAGAACCGAGAGGTTAATTCACATGAAGTTGCCATATACTGAGTTCAACCTAGGGCTGCCAACCTCCAGTGGAGAACTGGAGTTCTCCAGGAACTACAACTGATCTCCAGATGACAGAAATTAGTTCGCTTGAAGGAAATAGCAGCTTTGGAAGGTGGACTCTGCGGCATCAAATACTCACAGAGCTCCCACCATTCCCCAAACTCTGACCTCTCTAGGTACCACCCTCAAATCTCCAGGAATCTCCCAAGCCAGAGTTGGTAGCCCTGGTCAGGCCATTGCTCAGTCAAGGTCAGTATTGTTTGCTCAGACTGGCAGCAGCTCTCCAGGGCCTCAGCTAGCAATCTTTTATATCACCTACTACTTGAACCTCATCCAGGAGCACCTTCGAAAATAACCAGATTTTCAGGGCATAAGCTTTTGAGAGTCAAAGCTTCCTTCGTCAGATATTGATGGTAGGAATTGAACCTGGGCTCTTCTCCATGCAAAGCAGATGTTGTCAATCAGTTCCATTTGAAGAGAGTTTGATTGTATCACACAATTTTGGCACCCTTGTGACATGAGCATGCACTACCCAATCCACCCAATAAGTATGGTTGCCATTTTGTGTGAATAAGACAACGCAGTTCCAGCAGAACTGAACACTGGAATTTTGAGGATATGCATTTATTTAACATAGGAAAATGAGCGCATTCCCCTGTTTATACAACGTGGTGACCATGCTTATCGAGAGTATCATGGCAGCAAGTTGTCCTATGGCATGAGGTGAGAACACCAAAATGAAACTTCTCAGAAAGCTGGCTGCCAAATAGGCATGATGGGATCCTGTGTTCCTCAGAGGGAACAGAGAAAGTTGACCTTCCTTTGTGTCATTAGCCCTTTTCACTCAACCTCATCCAGTTCTCCCCATCCCACATTATTTATTATTATTAATTAAATTTATGAATTACCCCATCCTTACTATCGTAGGGCTCTAGACGATGTGCATAATATTAAAAACAATCATCAAACAAAACAGTCAAACATATTAATTACATTGAAACAGCAAATAGTATCTTAGAGTTAATTATTCCCCTATTACAGACTGCCAGCCGTTTTGCAGGCAGGGGGGAAGAGGTCAAAATGAAGATGGAAAACTGGGGAGGGTGCCAGCAGAGGTAAAAAACAAAACAAACCCCATCCTTGTCCTCAATCAAAAGCCCAGCAGAACATCTCTGCCTTGCAGGCCCCGCGCAACTGCGCAAGGTCCCACAGGGCCCTGATGAAATTTGGCAGAGAGGCTTTTGTACCTGCAGACCCCAGGATTCTCAGCATAGTTATTCTCAGTGGTCAAAGAGGTTGCCTCTTTCCTTTTCCACCAGCAGAACAGCCAGTCGGATCCACCCACTCACACTTCTGCAACATTATATTAGAGGAGAGTTATTACATCTGACTGTGCTGTATAATCTGCTTATGGGAGAGTGGGGGACTCTTCATGTGCAGCTGTGGTTCTCTGTGTTAATTCCTCCTGTTGTGAACATAATGGATGTTATAATTAATTTGCATTGCATTAACAGGCATCTTTTGTCTATCACCCAAAGCTGTCCTCCTTTCTTCTTTGAATTACCCTTGCTGTTAATGGACTATGATGAGTCCAAACAAATGGATTACTAGAACACACCTTGTTTCCCCCCCCTTGCTAAGTATCTTTTCAAAATAGACTGATGTCACAGCTGTAATCATAACCAAAGAGCTGCTATTCCACTGTTCCACAGTTGAGAGACTTTCAGCATCAAACAGTAAAAGTGGACCTCATCTTAACCTATGTCAGACATGAATGGACAGACATATGCATGAAAATCCAACTATTGAATTTTACAAGCTTGAGACCTGTAAGGATTCATGAAAAGGGTAAATCTCATTTCTTCTACTTCTGGTCCCTTCTCCTCCTTCTTTTCCTCTTCCTCCATCTCTTCATGGCCACCATCTTCTTGATCCACCTCCACTTCTTTGCTCCTGCCCACATTTACTTTCCATAACCTACCCTCCCAATGTTCTCCTCCTTCCTGTCCATTTGTCCAGTCATCTACCACTGGCTGTCAGACTCCTGAGGCAATCAGTTCCCAACAATGTTCATTCAGAGAAGTGAAGTTTATTGAGACAGTAGTGCTACAGGTATCATAACTATTTTGTGACAGAACTAAAGAGCAGTTAATTCAAAGGGGTCCCCTGATGGGCCCTAGCCAATCAGGTTGGCAGCAGAAGCCCGCCAAAGTAACGGGTAACATTTCCCAGATGAAAGACTACACCAGGCACTCAAGGTCATATAACACAGAAGACAGATAATAAACTCAGTGTAGGCACTGCAGAAACAAAACTTATCATTCCAAAGCTCCCCCCCCGCCACCATTGTCATGACAGCCAGGCCAGAGGCCTAGCTGACACTGGCTACACATGCCACCTGCTACTCACTCCTTGTATCCCCACAAGTTCCATTCCCTACTCCTGCCATCCTCCCTTAATTTCTTCTGTTGTCAGGCTCCATATTGGGTTGCTGTCCAACACGCCACTTGGTATTCTTTTCCCCGCTGTGATTTCTGCTTGGGGGTTTTAATGTCCTTCTTTTTAAAAAAAAAAGGTTTTCAAGATTTTCTACCCTGGATCCTTTGTTTGGATGGCGGAGCCATACTTTAGAATTAGATGTATGATACCTGCCCAGTACCTGCATTCTTGTGTTAACTAAGGCTGATTTCCCACTACAGCTGCCTCAGGGTTGCGCGGCCTTTTGCCCCAATACTATTTGTCAATTTCACACCCGAAGCTGCGGGGCTGCATTTTGACCCGCGGCTTTGCCCGATTTCCCCCGCAGTTTCGTGATCCTGTTTTTTGAAGATCACGAAACTGCGGAGGAATCGGGTGAAGCCGCGGGTCAAAATGCAGCCCCGCGGCTTCGGGTGTGAAATTGACAAATAGTATCGGGGCAAATGGTGGTGCAACCCCGAGGCAGCTGTAGTGGGAAATCAGCCTTAATTGCCAGTAAAACAGAGAAGTTGTTCACAGCTGTGTTGGTCCAAAAGTAAAAGTCATGAATACAATCTATGCAATGCCTTTTATTAGCACCAGCCCTAAGATACATAACAGCATGCAGGCTTTCAAGTTCACCAGCACCCTTCATTAGGCTCAGGGCTGTCAGCCTCCAGATGGAGCCCAGAATTACAACTGATCTCCAGACTACAGAGATCCGTTCCACTGGAGAAAATGGCTGCTTTGGAGGGTCCATTCTATGGCATTGTACCCCTCTGAGGACCTCCTCTTCCTGACCCCTGCCCTCCTCAAGCTTCATGATAAGTATGACACTTAAAGGCAGCTTTCCAACAAGTAATTCAGCTTTAATGTAGTGATTCAACAGCTCAGAACAGATAAGAACAGACAACACAACTTAGAGCAACAGGCTCATATTTAAACAGTGCGGGCTAGCATAGCCATGCCCATATTCACGGTAACAACCAATAGCATTGCAGAGATAACATCCATTCAGTTTGCTTCCCTCCAGCACAATCCTTGTATCCTGATTGTCCTGTTACGCAGAGTAGCCAATCAGGTATTGCCATTCTGGATAGTAGCCTGTCAATGGGGATGAAATCAAGCTCAGGACATAACATTTCACCCCAAAATCTCCAGGAATTTTTCAAACCAAGTGTTGGCAACTCTACTCCAGATAAAGTTACGGGGGGGGGGGGCAGATTTTTCAGGTCATTATTTTAAGACTTTGTCATGACTCCATAGCATCATATCCTGCTAGTGGCCTAGATGGAAGCTAGAGAATCTTTTTTTCTTGTTTTTTACTTTATAATCTGTGGCTTGATGAAGAGTTCTGGGGAACACAAAAAGCTTGCACACTGTTATGAGTCTTTGGGGTGGGCCTATTCAGAGGTATTACTTGGATTGTGTTCTTGGCTGTATAGCAGAAAGCTATTCTCCTAGGTGCCTGAAATTTGTCAAGCAGAGTCCCAAGGAAGGAGGATACTGTTCCTGAATATTTCATCCTAATTATGTGGAAAACAACAACGCTACCACTGGAAATGAAGAATTTTAAAAAATTAACAATTAAAGTGAACAAAACCCAGAAATAATTTATCTGAATGTGTTTGCAACTTTCTACTGTCTCTCTGTCTGAGATACCAGAGATCTGATGCCAGTCAAAGAGGAGTGAACAGTTAAAATCTAAAATGGACCACTGGTGTGACTCAGAAAACAGCAATTGTCTATATTTAAAGCATCACTGTAGCTTTGCCAGCTATTAAAATGCCCATGTGACGAAGCTGTGTTTTCTGCACTCTATAAAAATTCAATTTTGTGCATAATTAGAAATTATGAATAATTGCAGTTTATGACAATAAGAATAAAGTATGCAAATTAGACATTTTATCTAATTTACTGTTCGAATGATAGCATCCGCCTTTGGAGCCAAACAAAATACCAAGCGGAAAGGTTACAAGGAATGAAATGAATACTAAAAAAGGTATGGGGAAAGGGGAGAAATATGCAATGTGATAAAAATGATAAGGAAGTCCAAGAAAGCCAGTGTGCTGTAGGAGATAATAGTACTGGACTAAGGTCTGGGAGACTGGGAGGTCTGAGTTTAAATCCTCACTCTGCCATGGAAGCTCACTGGGTGACCCATGGCCAGTCACTTTCTCTCCACCCAAATAACCTCACAGGGATGTTGTGAGGATATGATAGGGTTACCAAGTACTGCCTGGGAAATTCCTGGAAATTTAGGCATGGTGTTTGGAGAGAGAGCAGAGTTTGAGGAGATAACTCAGCAGGGATCTGATGTCACAGAGTCCACCCTCTGATGCTGCCATTTCCTCTGGGGAAACTGATTTCTGTAGTATACCACAAGGAGGTTGGTAACCCTAGGATTTAAGGAGGAAAGAAACCACGAATGCTGCTGTGAGCATGTTGGGTGAAGGGCTACATTAAAAAGTGCTAGGCAGATGCTGAAGAAGTAGGGTTGCCAGCTCTGGGTTGGAAAATTCCTGGAGATTTTGGGGGCGGAGCCTGGGGAGAGTGGGGTTTGGGAAGGGACTTCAGAGAGGTATAATGACGTAAGAGTCCACCTTCCAAAGCAGCCATTATCTCAAGGGGCAAGGACCAATATAGAAATAGAGACGGAGCCCAATAGCCTGATGCAATTTGAATCACAGCTTGGTCATTGTAAAGAGCTTGGTCATCTTTGAATTTTACTGTTTTGGAAGAAGATATCTATACTTCTTGACAAAGGTTTTGTTCCAAAATGGCTTGTATCATCGGCCGTATCTCCGTTGAGAGAAGAGATAAGCAACTATAGTGGCATTTCTGTTGCCTTCATTGTGCCTTAGTATAGTTTAGAAAAGAGAATAGCAGACTGAGGTGGCTCACTTGTCACCTTCATTGTGCTTCCATTAAAACTCAAGGTCATTAGACAGTATTCTGTTCAGTCACATTGTCTTTTGTCAGCTTTAAACTCTATAGAGTTTGTAGTTCATATTGTGTTAAATATATTTGTGATTTCTTGTGGAATCTTTGTAATGCTTAAGAATATTCATGTTCATTTATATGTGATTGTTATGATCCTTTATTTCAATTAGATGATAGTTTCATGTATTGGTGAGTATTGATATATATATTTTTGTCTCTGGGGAGTAATTCTTGTTTTTTACTACCTGGAGTTTGGCAACCCTATGAAGAAGTGATGAGGCACGTGGGGAAGAGAAATGGAATCTACCCGAAGGTTTAGGCTTCATTATGTATTCAGTTCTAATCTCATTAATTGTTTTTCATATTTGTTTTAGAAATGAAGAATGAAAGGTATATTTGAAATTCGTATCAGTTTTCCTCTACTATGTGAAGGAGCACTCTTTGGGCTTGGTTACACGATCAATGGTTACACAACCAGAGGTGTATTTCAAGTCAATAGGGTTCATCTTCAAGTTCAAAAAGTATGTTCCTGTTCTCTACCTCAAGATACTGTGTGCCTGCAGAGAATTCTGGACTTCAGAAAGCAGAGGTGGATAACAAGATATAACAACCTGTTGTTGTTTGCAACATCATTTTCCATTGGATGACAGAAATGAAACTCAAGAGACATTTTTTTTTGTCAAAGAACCACGTCTTAGATGATATAAACACACCAGTGAGAGAGGTTAGGAGGGGAGAGATTGCAACAGGAAAATCCATTACACATTTAAGGGCCTAATGACACATTGTGGGAAGTTCCCTGATAATTTTTCAAAGCCTTTATTTAAACAGACTGTAGCCATGTGGGGCTGACAGTAGTGACAGAGCAGACAGGTGCCCAAAATTGCTGCCCTTTTAAGCTGTTTTCCCCCTCACTAGGGAAAAATGATGACTATCCATATGCTTTCCCCAGCTGGAGTAAAACAGCTCAGGGGAGCTATTTTCAGCAGGGAAATGGCATCCTCCCAGCATTTGAAAAGTGAGTTACAACTTTATGGCCTCCTGATAACAAACAGAGCTGCCAACAGGCCTAGAGAAAAACATTTTGTCCCTTTAACAGAGCCTTAATGTGTGGAAATGAGAATTTGAAACTTCACAGGGCATGAAGGTAAATAGCATCGCCTGGTAAATAACATCCCATGAAACTGCTATTAGATGAACAAGGGCCCCGGTCACATGGAGGATTTGCCATGCGGAAGGCACGAATGTCAGGTGGAGTTTTGGGGCGTGATCACACCGCAACATCTGGGAAGCGTAGCGCTCCTGTGACCAACCCGTGGCTTGCTGCTGAAGCTGCGCAGTTAAAAAGTATCTCAACAAATGTACTAGCAAATGGTTTGCCACGGGCTGCCAATGGAATCATTGCGTGCGGTGTGCGGCTTCCCCCCGGCTGTCCTCCTTGACATGCACATACTGTTGGACGAAACTGCAGGGTGCCGCTGTCGCATCTGATCATGTTCTGGTGGGTCTAATTGTGCCGATACAAAGAGCCACACCTTCCCCACGCGTTATCTGGCCCATGTGACCGGGGCCAAACTGTTTTTGTTTTTCTCTAGGTTTTTGGCAACCCTATAAGAGCCAAAGCCCTGACTGGCTAGTCTAATATTGTCAGATCTCTAGGGTTGCCTCTCCAAGTGTTTGGCTAGAGATCTCCTGGGATTACAACTGATCTCCGGGCAACCAAGATCAGTTCATGTGGAAAAAATGGCTGCTTTGGAAGGTGGACTATATGGCATTAGAACCCATTGAAGTCCTTCCCCTCTCCAAACCCCACCTGCCTTAGGCACGCCCCCCAAATCTCCAGATATTGCCCAACATAGAGCTGGCAACCCTACTGAGATCTCAAAAGCTAAGCAGGGGCATCCCTGGTCAGTATTTGGGTGGGAGACCACCAAGGAATACCAGGGTCATAACATGGAGGCAGGCAATGGCAAACCACCTCTGGATATCTCTTGCCTTGAAAACCCCATGGGGTCGCCATAAGTTGGTTGCAACTTGACCAAGGGGAAAAAAAGACTCAGGGCCATGGAAGGGTGGGGGAGGAGGATTAAACCTTCCATCCTATATGGTTTTGCTAACAAAATCTGATTCTTCAACACTGTGTGGTTACTGGACATGAAAACCTACAGAACATGACAATATGGGGAAGGAGTTGTTTTGTGGCTAAAGGCAGTGGCTAAAGGCAGTCTAATGGCCAGGCTGCTGCTTCTCCCAAGTGATATATAGAGCAGCTTTCTGACAGTATCCAGTTCCAAAACTACAAGTGATTTCTCCTAAGGGCTTTAGGTAGAGATTGCATAGGGGGATAAGAATGCACCTGATGGAACATCACAGGACAAATCTCACACTGATAACTGGTCTCCAACAGCAACTCTTTGAGCCTGGTCCATAAGGAACAGTTTAAACCAATCCAAAGCACATCTTCTAATACCTACATCTGCCTCCAAACATTTCAACATGACAGCATCCCTGTTTTGTCCTCATGACAGGTTGCCATCTTCAGCTCGGGAAATTCCTGGAGTCTTGAGGGCAGTGCCTAGGGAGGTGGAGTTTGGGGATGGAAGGGAGCTCCATGAGGATGTATCGCAGATTCCACCCTTCAAAGCTGCCATTTCCTTCAAGGAGATCAGTTGTAATTCCAGGAGATCTCCAGGCCCCACCTACAGACTGCCAGACCTACCTCACAACAGCCCCGTGATGTATGCTGAGCTGAGAGTATGTGACCGGCCCAAGGTCAGCCCAAAACTACATGGCCAAATGGGGATTTGAACTACAATCTCCCAGATTCTAGTCCCCACACTGGCCATTGACAAGATTAAGTATGAGTCTAATACTTTTCTGGTTCTGGTCTCTTTTATGGTGGTAATAGCCAGAAGTTGTTTACTGGGTGGAAGCAAATACAGGGAGAAGCTCAAGAAGGGATGCCAGCCTCCAGGTGGGACCTGGGTATTCCCTGGAATTATAGCTCATCTCGAGACTACAGAGATTAGTTCCCCTGGAGAAAATGGCTGCTTTGGAGGGTGGACTCTATGGCATTGTACCCACTCAGGTCCCTGTCCCTGTCCTTCCCAGGCTCCATCTCCAAATCTCTAGGAGTTTCCTAGCCTGGATCTGTCAGCCCTACACCCCACCAATGGCCAGGGAGGACCTGGCAACCCTATAGTGATGTCAATATCAATATGAAAGGGACCGTGCGTTTTTGCACCTCACACTACAAAAACCTCTGTGGAAACAAGGGAAAGAGGCAGAGGACTACAAATGCAGGAGTGTTCATCTGGAAAACATCAGGGAGTCCATTAGGCATTTTGAAGACAGGTAGGATCTGAGTGCTATTCCTGTCAAAAAGTTGGAAAGGGGAGAGTCAATAATGTGTGCTGTATTATAAAGGTTTGGGTGCTTTCCTGACAAAAAAAAAACAGTTAAAACTTAAAAGCCTTTCTTTCTATTCCATGTTATAAGTCTGAACCAGTCAACGGAGAAACCCACTTTGTGACTGTTATGCTTTCTCAGGCCCTAGCTCTCCTGTGAATTTGTTGCTGTAATACTGAAAAGGTCTGGGGAAAAGGAAAACCAAGAAACCAGCAAGCCATGCATACCACTGAAATAAACCTGTTGTTTTCATGAAGCCTATGTTGTGGTTCCTTCAAGACTACAATCCCCACAGAAGAGGCCTGAATGCCAGGTGGCACCCTGCATTTGCATTTTTCAATCAGTTTCGTGCTGCTGTGACCCCGTCAAGCATAGAGAAAGAAAGCATCACAGCAGCACAAAACTGACTGAAAAATGCAAATGCAGCATGAAACTGACTGAAAAATGCAAATACAGATTCAACCTCAAGTCAGGCATTGCTGTCATTGGAGACTAGAAGCCTGAGCGGTCCCCAAAAGCCTTAGTTATAAAAATATTTTTTAAAGAAGTTTTTGTAGAATATAAAATATAAGTCACTAGTTTCTAGGCCTGGAGATGGAGTGTCATTCCAAATTCCCATCCATAAATGATGTCACGCAGGATGAAATGTGAACTCAAAACACAGTTCCACAGGAAATAATTAAGCGAGAAGAGCTTTGCATTAATTTCTCATGTGAGGAAAGTGATGCTGAAAATCTTACCACAAAGATTGTTACCATACATGAAATGAGAAATGCCAGATGTCTGAGCTGGATTCAGAAAAGGAAGAGGCACTAGAGATCATATTGCAAATTTGCATTGGTTAGTGAGCACTCAAGAGAATTTCTGAAGAAAATCAGCTTGTGTTTCATAGATTACAGCAAGTTTATGACGGTGTAGATCATAAAAAGCGATAGTTTGTGTGCCGCAACTTATGATTGTTTTGATGTACAACCCGTATTCTGGATAACAGGCGACTGTTAGGACAGAGCATGGAGAAACAGAATGGATGTATTTTATCTCCCTGTCTCTTCAATCTGTATGCAGAACATATCATCAAGACAGCTGGATTAGATTTAGATGAAGGTGGAGTGAAAATTAGCAGAAGGAACATTAACAATTTGAGATATGCAGATTACTCCACATTACTGGCAGAAAACAGTGAAGACTTGAAATGAATCCTAATGAAGGTTAAAGCAGAAAGTGCCAAAGCAGGATTACAGTCGAACATCCAGAGGAAACACACAACTTTAAAGTTGATGTTGAAGAAACTGAAACCATCAGTTTTTCTATGCCTTGGCTCCATCATCATCCAAAAGGGAGATGGCAACCAAGAAATCAGAAGGAGAATGAGGAAGAACAGCCATGAAGGAGCTAGAAAAGATCCTTTAGTGTAAGGATGTGTTGCTGGAGACCAAGACTGAGATAATTCATAGTATGGCACTGTTGCTTACTATGTATGGGTGTGAAAGCTGGATGACGAAGAAAGCTAACAAGAAGAAAGATTATTTCATTGAAATGTGGTGTTGGAAGACAGTTTTACGCATACCGTGGACTGTCAAAAAGCCAAATAAGAGGGTTCTAAATCAAAGCAACCCTGAAATCTAGAAGCTGAAATGACCAAACTGAAGCCATTGTACTTTGGTCACAGTATGAGAAGACAAGACTCATTGGAAATGATGCTAGGAAAAGTTGAAGGCAGCAGAAAAGAGGAAGACCCAGCATGAGGTGGATGGATTCCATCAAGGAAGCCTTGGCTCTTGGTCTGCAAGACCTGAGGAAGGCTGTTAACGATAGGATGTTCTGGAGGTCTTTAATGCATAGGGTCACCATAAATTGGAAATGACTTGACAGCTCTTAATACACACACAAGAGAGAGAAGAATCTTACAGTGAACTAGTGGGCAGTGATCTGAGAGGAAATGTCATTATAAACTTAAAGCAGGTTAATGAGAAATATTCTTTGGCTCTGACATAAAGAGCTTTCCTGGGTTGGGTGAAAGAGCCATCTAATCAAGTATCCTGTCCCCCAAAGTGGCCAGCCAGATGCCTAGGGTTAACAACCACCAGGTGGCACCTAGAGATCTCCCGCTATTACAACTGATCTCCAGATGACCAAGATCAATTACTCTGGAGAAAATGGCTGCTTTGGAGGATGGACTCTATGGCTTTGGACCTTATTGAGGTCCTTCCCCTCCCCAAACTCCATCCTCCCCAGGCTGCACCCCCAAAATCTCCAGGTATTTCCCAACCCAGAGATGGCAACCCTACAGATGCTGCTTGAAAACCCATAGGACAAGAAGGCGTTAGCACATCCCTGCTGTTCTTCCCCTCAGCCACTGGTATTAAATGCTATACTGCCCCTGGACATGGGGGTTCCATTTAGCCATCATGGAAACTATCTGTGCATAGAACTGTCCTCCACAAATTTTCTAAATCTCTTTTAAAACTATTTGTGGCAACAAACTCCATACATTAATAGCATATTGTATAAAAAAGTCATTGTGTGTGTCCTTTACTGTCTATCAGTTTCACTGAGTGACCCTGAGTTTCAGTGATGTGCAAGAAAGAGAAAAACCTCGCTCTTTTCACTTTCTCCAATACTGTAGCTGATGGGGCTATTTTATCCAGAATCCTCCACAGTTTATTATACAAAAAAAATGTTGATGCAGTAACCAAATTTTCTAAGAGAGGACCAAGGTCACCTTCATGTTTCATCAACTAAAAATGTTTTATAAGAGTCTTGGGCAATATTTGATCATAGACCTTAGAGAATAGTCCAAGGACTGAAATTGTTGGTATTTTAGGCCTTGTTTGGTTTATTTAGATATTTATACTCCATTTTTCTCCCTAATGGGGACCCAAACCACTCTCTCCTGCATTTTATCTTCACATCTACCCTGAGAGGTAGGCTGAGAGTGATCAGTCCATGGCAACACAGTAAGCTTCCATAGCAGAGTGGGGTTTGAACCTGGGTCTCCCAGATCCGAGTCCAACACTCTAACCATTGCACCATACTAGCTTTCATCATTGGTACCTGCATTGGATTATTCCAATATTCAGTCCAGCAACCAACACGTCAGGGTGCTGCTCAATTTTAAACAAAATAGTTAGTACTAAAAGAACCCAGTAAAAAGGATGCATCCAATCTTGGAGAACACCCTGGACACCTGTCACTACAGCTGCAAAACCAATTAGTCTGCAAGAGCCAATTATTGTGCACCACAAGCGAAAAGGAAGGAGAGTGTTTTGCACAGAAGCCATGCAGAGTCATTCAGAAAAACTTGATGGAACTTGCATAGACCTGCTTGAAAATCTGTCTTCGTATGCCAAAGCAGACTACTTTGTTTAATAGTCAGGGTTCTCAGACTTTGTCAAACAAAGCTAGCCCAGTAGGTTAGCTGCAAAAGACACTGTTGGCACTTTCATCCTGGTAACAAAAGATTCACCCCGATTTACAGAGCACCTTCACCATACTGAAAAACGTTCTATGCCTTGAACAGCTGCACAGCAGGCAGAAATCCAAACTGGTGCACCTTTACTCTACACAGGGAAACAATACTGGTAAGAAGATGGTCATGGGAATGTGTGCCCATCATTCAGCTGCTAAAGGTATAGAGTCCCTGTCAGAGGAAAGGGGGCAGTTTTACTGGCTTCTTTCCTCCATTGATCAGATGGGTAATGGATGGACCTTGATTGGCTCCGAGTGGGGCTGATATGGTGGGAACAGCAGACACAGCCTGAAGCACCCTCTGTGCTCACCTAGGAACTCTTTATAACAGCCATCTAGAAGTTCCAGGACAGAATACAGGCTGGTGCAGTCATGTAACAAAAGACTTCCAGGTGGTGTTTGGCACCCAGTTGCTCCTACGTCCATTGGATAAAAGCAGCATCTGGTTATTGCCTGAGAGCGGTGTGTATCTTGCTGAATCAGAGTGCTGCAAAAGTGCTGTAAAGCTGCCAGACATCAACGGGACAGCATGAAGAAATGCAGTAGCAAAAAAACCCACACCCCATTGTCAGGCTAACTATGAAGTTTCCTGGCTTTTCAGTCCCAGTACTAGCTCCCAGCCAATGTGAATATGTGACGTTATTGATCAAACCAGTAAAATCATGTCTCATTGATAACCCCAGTTGGGCCCTGCTGGCTTTCATTTACAGGTTATCACTATAGCACAGTCACCTCTGAAATGTCAAGCCAGACAGAAAGCTCTTCATTGGTCTTGCAAAACAATTCACCTCTCTTGCAATTTTGATGTTTTAGCATCCCACACTGGCTTCCTATCCCCTCATCTGACCTTCATTCTGCCAACATCCATTTTCTCATCCTCAGATGCTGGAAAGATTGCTGACCCCTCCTTTGACTCTCTCCTTTCCCCTTGCTGCACTTTTGCTTGTCTCAACATGATGCTCTCTCACTTCTTCTGCCTCCCACCTCCAAGCCCCCCATTCCTGTGAAGACTTTGGCACAACCCCCGTCAGACTCGGGCTCTTGACTTATGGTTACTGATCTTTGTAGCGCTAATGCTTAATTTCGCTTTTGTATTCCCACTTGCTTAGCACATCTGCTATGCCCTTATCTTCTAGCCCTCGCTGACATGACATTCCTAAGGGGTGAGTGCGAGTCTCATTGTCTGTAGGTGTAAGGATGTGCCAGTTGTAACTCTTCTTCAGGAAGTTCTCAGGTTTTCACCTGGGAGTCGACCTTGGGAGAGATAAGACTTTGGATATAGCTAGATGGGCCATATAACTTTCATGACCTGTAGTAATGCTGGTGCGTTGTGACGTATGTATGGAATGTGGGACCTCATCTTTATTATCAATTCCTTGTTCTGGCATCACCAGTCCTGACAAAGGCGTTTGTCTCTACAGTTAACCAAATCTTCTCAATAAACTTTCAAAAGAAAGATTGTGTCAAGAGTGGTTCTACTGGGAGTCTGACACCCCCTTGGTCCTCATCCTCTCCTGAAACTTGGCTTTTCCCTCCATTGTTTTACCAAACCCACATTAAAACAGAAACCCCCCTCTGCATTGCATGCTGCTGTGACTTTCTTTGATCATCGGGTTTTATGGTAGCTTCTGCATAGATTTACAGCCATTCAGGGGTGACTTTGCAATCAGTATGGCATTAGCAAGTGATCAGGCTGTGAAAAGCTCCCACTTGAAAAGGAAAAGCCAGGACCTCTTAAGCACTAACACACACAGGATTTCCAAAACAAAACACCATTTATTATATTTGCAAGCCTTTCTAAAGACATTGGCTGGGCCCACTGGGACTTCTCGGCTCAGGTCCTGTCAACACCTTCTGAGTCCAAATTGTAGTCCTTGAGAGAGGTGGCTAACACTGCCTCGTGGATGCTCTGTGCGACGTAGTCCAGATTCTTTGAGTTAATGCTGCAGATGTTGATCTGCTGGTTTTCAAAGAGGTAGATGTGTTTGTGCTTCACTAGGAACTCCACTTGGCAAGCTGGCAGGATAGAAGTAACGTTATTCATTCTCCTCCCCATACAACCAGCTGAGACCAGAAATGTATGCTCTAACTGTCTCTGTTTACCAGCTTTTTTAGGAAAAGTTCTGGATAAATGACTGCCTCATATTTTGTCCCTATTTTGACTTTTGTGGGACGCCTAATTAAGATTTTGGCTATGTGCAAGTTCTTGTTCAGGTTTGAGCTTCACTACCCAAATCTGTGGAAGTTAAATCTCTGAGTGGGGTGGGGATGGATGCATCTTTTCTCCAGTACACACTTGCATGTAAATGCTGTGTGCATGAACACTAAGGCGCTATGTAATGCAGCCTGGCATATTTATTTATTTTCCTTATTTATATTCTGCCTTTGTCCCCAGCTGAAACCCAAAGTGGCATATGTTATTTTCCTCCCCTCTGTTTTATCCTCACAACAATCCTGTGAGGTAGGTTAGACTGAGTGTGTGTGACTGTCCCAAGGTCACTCGGCAAACTTCCACAGCAGAGTGGGTATTTGTACCTGGGTTTCTCAGATCCTAGTCTGACACTTTAACCACTGCACCACACTGGCTCTCATTCTGAACTGCTGATAGACAGTAAAATATATAGTAATTATGTCTTCGTAATGTATCTTCAGGCAAAAGAATATCCATTTTGCTTTCAAATGAGCATAGGGCAGGCTGTAGCAGAGCAAATGAATATAGCAGTGCTGTGCCATATAACTGTTGTAACACCTACCTACTTTAAGATGCATGAAATTGTAGCCCTGCATACATAAGATTCCATCACTGTCTCCCATGTTATTCTCACAATATCCATGTGATTGAGGTTAGCCATTCAGAGACAGTAATGGGCCCAAGGTCACCCAGCAAGCTGAATAGGGATTTTTATCCAGGCCTGCCTAGTCCAAGATTTCACTATAGCTCACTGAGTCCTCAATAGGAAGATATACACAGGACCGGCCTGTTATCGTTAAATTTTAGACTGTTGCCTAGGGCGACGGCTCAACAAGGGTGCCATTCTGGCCGGCCTCGTCACCTCCTCACCCCACACAGGAAGCATCCCTTGCCAGCTTCTTGCTCTGTCCCCGGCAAGAGACTCCCCTCATTGCAGCCCCCAGACAGAAAGAGAAGGAGGCGGGGGGGGGGACAGGCACGGGGAACAGCCCGGGCGACGGGAAAGTGCTGCTTGCCCCCTACCGCCTCCTCCCCCGTGGTCTCTTTGGAGCACCTTTTGCAGCCTGGCACAGGCCCCTCCCCCTCCCCTTGAGTGATCCCACCCCCCGCATGCATTTGCAGCTCTCCCCTCACTGCAGCTCCAGCCCCTGCCCCACTCCACGGGGGGTGGGGGGGCACCAGAATGTGTCCTCGCCTAGTGAGCAAAAAAACCTGGGGCCGTCACTGGATATACAAACTCCAGAATCACTTCTGAAAGATGGCTGAATACTGTTCTTCATTCCCAGACAGATGATGCATGCATGCTCTCCTTCCTGATGTTTCATTTTCAAGCACTGGGACATAGTTTTGATTCCAAGAACATACTCTTGCCCTTAAAAGTTTTGTGGAGAACAACACTGGAGATTCTATAAGCCATTCATAGCCTGTGATCCAACTACTCCTTCACCCTCTGAATATATGCAACGATTAGATTCCCTTCTTTTAGGGCTATTTCAAAGGAGCATTTCATGGGATGAGATGGAGGAGGTACTTTTCAAGTAAGAGTGGAATGGGGAATCCCCAGCAGCCCCTTTATTGGCTTCAGAGAATTGCTCACCATGGCAAAGAAGGGGCCGAAGAGGAATCATGACTGGCAGGTTTGGACCGCAGTACTTGGGAGGGACACTGTCCAGATGCAGCTTTAGCAACAGAGTAGCCCTTATTGGATACCTACAGTGGAGCCCAATGAAGCTACACATTCCCGACTGGGCTGTGAGATGCTCCCAGGAGCCGGGTGTCCCCAAGATCCGCAGCTTCTCTTTTAGTTTCTCCCTGATCAGCATAATCCTCTCTACCACCATCCGGAGACTCAGTTTCCTGAGGATGAGAGCTGATGTTAAGATTTCTGCTCTGGTTTTCCAAACATTTTCCCTACTGACCTGAAAACTTAAGATTTCTTTTTTTTCCCCATTGACTTCATTTATACCCTCCCTCTCTCCTCAGTGGGGACCCAAAGAGGCTTACAACCATCTCCCCTCCTCCCCTCCTCCTCCCCTCCTCCAACAACCCTGGGAGGGAGGGTAGACTGAGAGGGAATCACTGGCAAACTTCATGACAGAATGGAGATTCGGACCTGAGTCTCCCATATCTCAATTCAAAGCTGTAACCACACTACACCACACTGGCTCTCAAGGCTGGCAAAGGCAATAGTGCATGATCACATCCTGATGGTGTAGCCCACAGCCACATGGCCGGGGTTCTCTGTTTTGCATTCATTGCCACTTGGAATGCAGAGGAATACACACTGGGAGTGGAGCATATACACAGCCGTTTTCTGCACTTTCCTCCACCAGCCACCATTTGCCCTACATTTTTTCCTCTCCTGCACCATTGAAGGATTTTTTGAGGAAATTTGTGAGTTGTCACAAAAAAGCCCTCCTGGGGCACAGTGGGAAAAATGGTGGCCATGAGGGGCTGATAGAAGAAAAATGGTGCTAATGTGGGACCTTTGAAAATGAACCCCTTGTTTTGCTCCACCACTGATAAGTCCTTGGAGCAATGATTACAAGGGGATGGGTAGTCCACAATGAACCCCAGACAAAGCACACATCCACCCCAACAACTAAGTTACCTGTTTTCCTCCTTACCACTCGTACAGCAGAGCAGGGCTATTGAGCACCGTTCCAATGACCCGGGCCCCCAAGCTTGAGGGGCACCGCCACGTTGTGCGTATTTGCCTGCCCAACTGGGACTGGATTTTGATCAGCGTCTCATTGTTTTTGGTCACCACAATAAGATTCCCCGCCAGCTCATCTGCATGAAGGGGTAGAATGGAACATGGATTGTGGTACATTACCCAGCCATGGCATTTTGTATCTGAAGCAACACATTTTTTGTACGCTCAGATCTCTTGCCCCAGCTAATTACTTACGCACTATAATTCCTATCCACTCTACCAACTCCATACTTACAACCTGTAGCTAAGACTAATTAAGAAGAGAAAAGGTTTTTTGTAAAAGTAATGGTCAAGCTATACTTTTATTTAAAAAAAAACAAACAGGGTTGCCAACCAAGTGAAGAAGGGAAGGAGAATATCATTATGAGCACCAAGGTAGTAGGGACTGGTGATATTACAAGAGAAACCCTGTAATTTCTCCCAGTAAAAGTAAAAGTGGGAAATAAACTGCAGTGAAGAGTTCACTCATCCCTCTTTCTAATTTCTGAGTACTTTTTCTCTTTGTCTGCAGGGACCTCTAGTGTTTCCATACAGCTATGATAACCTCCTTTGAGCTGGTGAGGGATTCCAGCACTATCCAGCTAGTGAAGTTATGCATCATAAGGATGTGCAGTTCTTCCTTCCTGATCTAAGTCTTGCCATGGCTCTGAACTGCAGGGACCACAGAGAAGTCAAGCCCTGATGTCATCATAATGAGATGCATCCTCAGCCCCTTTTCCTCTGTGGCCTTTGGGAAGATGTCTTTTTAAAAATACTGTTGGAGTTGTTCAAGTGGTCAACTGTTGCTTGAGTTGCTCAAGCGATCCTTCAGCAGGGTTCAGCCATTTTCTAGCCATTTTGGATCCCACTCTTCAATTTCTCAAGGGCAGGGGCCTGGGTGTGGGGGCAAGGGGTTTACCTGTTGCAGCTGGGCAAACCGCAAGCCTACTTGTAATCCTGATGGGGTAACTGATGGGGTAACTGATGGGATAAGCTGGTTAAGTGTGGGCTGGATGGTGCAATTGTTGGATGGATTCAAGGTTGGTTGAAAAATCGTACCCAACGAGTGCTTGTAAATGGCTCTGCATCTATATGGAGGGAAGTCTCGAGTGGAGTGCCACAGGGCTCAGTCCTGGGCCCGGTGTTGCTTAATGTTTTTATAAATGACCTGGAGGAAGACATAGAGGGGATGCTTATCAAATTTGCAGATGACACAAAGCTGGGTGGGACTGCTAATTCTGAAGAAGACAGAGTCAGGATTCAAAATGATCTAGATCGGTTGAGACAAATAAAATGAATTTCAATAGAGATAAGTGCAAACTCCTACACATAGGCACAAAAAATCAAAGGCACAGATATAGAATGGGAGGGACTTGGCTTGACAGCAGCACATGTGAAAGGGATCTAGGTGTTATGGTTGATCACAAGCTAAACATGAGCCTACAGTGTGATGTGGCTGTGAAGAAAGCTAATGCAATTTTAGGATGCATTAGCAGAAGCATTGTGTCCAGATCACGGGAGGTGGTAGTTCTGCTCTATTCTGCTATGGTCAGGCCTCACCTGGAGTACTGTGTCCAGTTTTGGGCACCACATTTTAGAAAGGATGTTGACAAGCTCGAGTGTGTCCAGAAGAGGGCGACCAGGATGGTGAGAGGGTTGGAATCCAAGTCTTATGAGGAAAGGCTGAAAGAGTTGGGCATGTTTAGCCTGGGAAAGAGAAGACTTAGAGGGGACATGATTGCAGTCTTCAAGTATTTGAAGGGCTGTCATGCAAAAGATGGAGCAGATCTATTTTCTCTTGCTCTGGATTGCAAGACTAGATCTAATGGGTGGAAATTACAAGGGAGTCATTACCGGCTAAATATCAGGAGAAGCTTCCTAACTGTAAGAGTGGTTGGGCAGTGCAACAGCCTGCCTCAGGAGGTGGTGGATGCTCCTTCACTGGACGTTTTCAAGCAGAGACTGGACAACCATCCATCATGGATGTTGTACGTATGTAGGTATGTAGAGCTATCTTTCAGCTATGCTCCTGCAGAGTGCAGGGGTTTGAACTAGATGACCTGCAAGGTCCCTTCCAACTCTAACATTCTATGATTCAATGATTCTATGCATTCTCTTCTTATATTTGTCCAGTGCATTTTTATATCAGCCTTCTTCCAAAGAGCTCGGGCAGTGGTCATGGCTCTCACTTAACTGATGCATACAGAAGAAAAGGGTGAAAACAACCTTTGAGCCTGCAGGCACTTTTGGAATTATGAAACAGGGTGGTGGGCACAGCCACAAAATGGCTGCCACAAGAGGCTGATCCAGTCACAAAATGGCTGCTGTGGCTTAGCTTCAGTCATACAGTGAAGCTCCTGGGCCTGTGGTGGCAGCTTCTGCCAAAGCACAGCCAATCAAATCTTCAATGGCCAATCAGGCAAAAGCCCCACCTGGCCCCACCCACTTTCTAAAAACTTAGTAGCTCCCAGGAAGGGTGTTGGCGGCACCATGGCACTCATGGGCACCATGTTGGGGACCCTGATCTAAAAAGGAAAAGTAACAGACTGAAGAGCTGCAAAGCTAAACGTGAGATGAACGTGTCTTCAGGATGAGCTTCTTAGAAAGTTAAAATCCTTTCATGCCCACTTTCCTGAAAGGTAGCTGTCTGTCAATCCAGAGACTCACCATATAAGCCAAATGTTTTGGAGAAGGACTGGGCACACAGAAGTTCAAAGCCTTGCCCCACAAAGTGTCGCAAGGCCCAGGCATCTCTGTCCAGATTTCCTGAAGCCAGGCCTTGACTTTCAATGTTGAAAAAAGGGAAGAGCTGCTTTTTCTGGAGGAACAAGAGGAAGGGGAAAACAAACATATCCTTGGTTGTTTGGCTGTCTGATTACTGATTACTGAGCATGAGACTCCACATAGGGTTGCCAGCTCCAGGTTGGGAAATACCTGGAGTTGTTGTGTGTTTTTTTTTTTTTGGGGGGGAGCCTGAGGAGGGTGGTGTTTGGGGAAGGGAGGGACTTGAGTGGGGTATACTTATAATGTCATAGAGTCTGCCTTCCAAGATAGCCATGTTCTCCAGGTGAATTGATCTCTGTCACCTGGAGATCAATTGTAATCCCAGGAGATCTCTAGCCACCATCTGAAGGTTGGCAACTCTAGGCTCCAGCTATGGTTTTGCCTAAAGTGTTGCCTGTGCAGAGGAAGGGTTTAGACAAAAGAACCAGAGTGTTCAGATGATTCCTGAATGAGCAATTCAATTCACAGAGGCTGAGGGAGAAGCAGATATTGGCGGCTTTTGAATGGCAAGAGGTGGGGAGGCCACAGAGAGAGTTCCTAATTGTAATCGGGTGGCAAGCAGGGTGGGTTCTACAGAGTTCGATTCATTTATTTAGAAAATGCACATACTGCTTTTAGACCTCTGTTCAGTACTCAAGAAATGTGAAACAATTTCATAAAATACCAGTTAAGGGCAGCCATGTTAGTCCGCTCTAGCAAAAACAAACAGAAGTCTTGTGGCAACTGGAACACTAACAAGATTTTGGCTTGGATCCACTGGAAATGTCCATAGATGGAAGGGACTTCTGGCCATGGAGCAGAACTTTCTCACCTTCCCTCTCCTGCAGCAGACTAAAATGCCTACTCCTGGGGGACAGGTAGGATTCCCATTTGCCTGCTTATGGTGGGACACCTTCAGGTAATTGTGACCCCTGCCCACCAATGCTCACCTGATTGGTGGGCAGAAACAGGGGGCAAATGGGAGGGATGATTGTCCTGGGGAGAAAAATTAAAAAGAAAAATAAGGCCTTGTCTGCTTACAGGGTGTTCTGATCATAGTGTTCCTAGTGATTCCTACAGCTACCTGAAATTGCTAAACCTTTGCTCCTAAAGCTGAAAGGAGGAAGGCCAGAGAGCAGGATGAGGGCACAACTGCCCTTTCAGTGCCGAGGCCACTGGGGCTCCATGGAGCATGATGCAAAACTAGTTTCATTCATTGAACAGCCTTTTTTTTCCTGGCTATTTCTTTGACTTACCTCCATGGTTGCTGCAACTGCCTCCCACTCCTTGGGCTTCAAGCCAATTTCTTCTGGAGCATGCAGGAAGACAATGGAGCCTGTTGGTGCATTCTGGAAGCAAACCAATGGTTCAACAATTGCCTTATGTGCATTAAGAATGCGAGTGAAGCAAAACTGGGATGCCTCGAAGGCAACACACCTCTTCTTTTAAGATGTTTCAGAGAAAGAGCATGGTTAGCTGTTTCTATCACATCTCTGTGTGTCCTGCAACTGGTTGTGGTTGTTCACAGAGAGTGCCTCCCTCCCAAAGCTTCCTTCCTCAAATTCAGGGTGGCTTTTTAGACCCACGATGACCTCGTGATGGGCATGTCCTTCCATGTGTTGAGTGCATGTATGACAGAGATCCCAGCTGGTCTCTGCGCTCCCAACCTCTCTGTGGTCTGCAGAATGTGTGCACAGAGCCCTATGTGGCCTTAGGAGTCAGTGTGGTGGACCAGTCACTTCCCCTCCCATCCTAACCTAGCTCACAGGATTGTCGTGATGATAGAATGAAGAGGAGAACCATGCATTCTGCCCTGAGCTCCTTGGAGGAAAGATGGGCTAAAAAACATGATAGCTAATAATACCTGTGCATAGCTGTATGTTCACAGGCTCTGTCCATAAGTCTGGAACTGTACGGAATGCAGCATCCTTGAACATGCAGACAGAGCCCTGTGCGAGCAGTTCTACTAGTTTGTGGGGATTTATGCACACAATCAATTAAGCATACTTTTCTTGTAGCAAATTCAGAATCAAGCAGGATTCTGAAGAGGCAGTATAGAAATATTCTAATTAAATAAATACTGTAAGTCAGTTATACTGCTACACGTTTTGTGAAAAGGTACCTCTTTGTGGTGGTGGAAAGTGCTGTCAAATCACGGCCAACTTATGGTGTGCCCATAAGGTTTTCAAAGTAAGAGACATTCAGAAGTGGTTTGTTGTTGCCTGCCTCTGCACCAGGACCGTGGACTTCTTTGGTGGTTTCCCATCCAAATACTGACCTGAGCCAACCCTGCATAGCTTCCAAGATCTGATGAAACCAGGCTAGTCTGGGCTACCCAGGCCAGGGCACTTCCTTGTTGCTGGTCTGAATTTTCTTCCAATCAGTTTCATGGGAATGTTATGAAGGAGGGAGAATAAAAGAACTCTGTCTCCGCATCATTTTTATTTTATAAATCACTATCAAGTCCTTCCACACTACTTGGTTTTCATATTGGACTGCATGGATCTTTGGCCTCCCATTATATGGAAGACTTCCCATTCTTTCCACCTTACCTGCAGTGTTTGCAAGAATGCTTTGACATCAACCGTCAATTTGACTGGGTTCCAATAGTGGTAAGGACGAATGTCTGTAAAGCCAGCAACTTGGAATATACACCCGAGACTCTCTAAAAAGACAGAAAAGCTCGTAAAGTATTGCAAGGAGTGAGGCTGAATGTATTTGGTCCTCCCTTAGCTTCATTTCGCCCTTTTTCTCTCCATCAAAATGCAAAGCAAAGTACATTTAAGCCAGCTAAATAACCCAATTGCAGCAGAGAGCTAGTAAAGATGATGTCTTAGCACTGATAAGAAGAACATATTTATTCCTTTATAAAAATGTATATTGTGGATCGCCAAAAAGACAAATAAGTGGGTTCTAGATCAAATCAAGCCTGAACGCTCCCTAGAAGCTAAAATGACCAAAGTGAGGCTCTCATACTTTGGTCACATTATGAGAAGACAAGACTCACCAGCAAAGACAATAATGCTTGGACAAGTTGAAGGCAGGAGGAAAAGAGGAAGACCCCACAAGAGATGGATTGACTCAATCAAGGAAGCCATGGCCTTCAGTTTGCAAGACCTGAACACGGCTGTTCACCATAGGACTTTTGGAGGTCATTAATCCATAGGGTTGCCATACGTTGGAAGCAATCTGATGGCACTTAACACTCACAAAAATGTATATTCTGCTTCTCCAGCTTGAATTAAAGCAGTTTATAATAGAAATGATCAAATTATACAAGTAAATAACACGAGACCTCAGAGCAGAGAACTGCCCTCTTGTACCCTGTAAAGCAACTATGCCCATTGCTTGTGCATAGAAATTCTTATTTACAAAATTACCCAATTGTGGCTTGGCGATGTAGAGAGCAGTTGGAGTTGAGAACCTGGGCTTGTACCAACGGCACAGGAATTCAGCTCCAATCCAAAGAGCACCTGTCCCGCCGATTGTGTGAACACCCCCAGCCTGTTGAGAAAGAAAGGAAAGGTCATCTTTTTTCCTAGCAGTCATCTCCTTATTATATTTCTATTCCATTTTCTCTCTTTTCCATCTTGTTGCAGTGACCGGTAGCCACCTGCTGCCACTGGAGCCAGCCAGAGCTGCTTTGGCAGGTAAGGGCCACTGCTGACACCACCCTCTCTCTAGGGAGGATGAGTGTGCAGATTATTAACACTCTTTCAGTATTTCCTTACAGTATCTCCCTGATGCCTACCTGCCATCCCACTTTCACCACCCATTACACTTCAACACTGGGATAGTACACAGGGACATAATGCACAGTCTCTGTCATCTAGCAATAAAAGTAATGACCACTTGCTCATGGGCCAGATAATAGCTCTGGACAGGCTGGTTCCAGCCCACGGTCCATATGTTTCACACCCCTGATATAGACTGTGCTCCAAAGCAGCCATTTTCTCCAGGGGAACTTTTCTGTTATCTCTGGAGAGCAGCTGTAATTCCTGAAGATGGCCAGAACTTATCTGCAGGTCGGTGTCTGTGAAGTGAATACTTAACACTCATACCCTGTTTTCTAAGAGAGCACGGCTCTCCTTGCCAATTGCCAGCTCAGTGGCTGCTCTAGTGTACTCATAAATCCCAAGCTCTGGGAGGTATTCGTGATTCAGTGTTGGATCCTGGGAGATTTGGAGTAAAATCCGTTGCACCACAGGTGGGATCCAAGCTTCTCCGGCATCAGTCTGGCAACCTGTATGAAATGGACAGGAGCTGACCCCAAACATACCTGCAACATTTCATTGACAAAAACAGGGACAATCTTGTGTACTACTAACATCCCAATGATCACTGCTTATGGGCAAACCTGGACTGTTAGACATTGAGAAATGCTCTTGTGGATGTCAGGATGGTTGTGGTTTTGATGGATTTGAAAGGGAGTTGGACAGATTTACAAAGGATAGATCTTTTACTAGCAACTATTTATCCCTGACATGGATAGCCCAGGCTAGCCTGATCTCATCAGATCTCAGAAGTTAAGAAGGGTCGGCCCTGGTTAGTATTTGGAAGGGAGACCACCAAGGAATACCAGGGTTCTGGTACCATTAAGGAATACCAGGGATGTGGTACGGAAGCAGGCAGTGGCAAACCACCTCTGAACATCTCTTGCCTTGAAAACTGCACAGGTTCGCCATAAGTCTGATGGGAGGGGGGAAGCAATGAAAGTGGAATTGGGCCTCTGGGTTGAGAGGCAAACAATTCTGACTGTCAGATCCTGAGGAGCAATCGGAAAGCGAAAACTGTTTCAGTTGGGCCCTGCTGGTGAACTTCACTGTGGTATCTAACCAATCATCCCTGGAAACAGGATGTTGAACTAAATGGCTTCTTGTATGTCCCTAAAGACCATGAGAGCAGCTGTTTATTATTTAGATATTTATGACCCACTTTTCTCCCCAGTGGGGACCCAAAGCAACTTACAACATTGCTCTCTCCTCCTCCATTTTATCCTTACATACATGAACACGTACAGCTGCCTTATATGGAATGAGACCCTTGGTCCATCAGAGTCAATATTGTCTACTCAAACTGGCAACGTCTCTCTAGGGTCTCATGTAGAAGTCATTCATTTCACCTGCTGACAGATCTTTTAGCTGGAGATGCCAAGGATTGAGCCTAAGATCTCCTGCAAGCTGAGCATATGCTCTACTGATAAGCCACAGCCTCTCCTCACAACAGCATGTTTGGAAATTCCTGGAGGTCTGGACGTGAAGACTGCAGAAGGCAGGGTTTGGAGAGGGGAAGGACTTCCATGGGGTGTAATGTTATAGAGTCTACCCTCCAAAGCAGCCATTTTCTCCAGGGGAGCTAGAGTTGCCAGTCTTCAGATGGTATTTGGAGATCTCCCACCATTGTAATTGATCTTCAAATGACCAATATCTGTTGCCCTGAAGAAAATGGCTGCTTTGAAGGATGGGTTCTATGGCATTGTACCCCACTGAACACCCTCCCCTTCCTAAACCACACCCTCCCCAGGCTCCACCCCCAAAATCTCCAAGTGTTTCCCAACCTAAAGCTGGCCACCCTGCTCTCTGTAGTCTAGTGATCAGTTGTAATTCCAGATCTCCAGGCCCCACCTGGAGGTTGGCAGCCCCACAGCAGTAGCTGTGTCAGGTAAGTTAGGCTGAGAGACTTGCCCAAGGTCACTAGTGAGTTTCCATGGCATGAATTTGAACGTAGGTTTTCCAGGTCCTCGTCGTATACTAACTCCTGCATCACTCTGGATCCAGTGAAGTATAACTAAAGATACCCAACGTACAAATGGGAAAAAAACTTACTTTCCCCTTGCAGAAAGGAATTGTTTGTCTCCTGCAGTTCAGGATACATTTTGGTAGGTACACCTGTGGGTGGTAGGCTACTGGATGTACCTTTGGCTATGTTGCTGGGGGCTGCTTTCCATGATGGCTCCTTGGCTATGGAATACTTCTCCCATCCATCTTCACATGACCCCGTGTTGTTGAATGTTAATTATTTGGTGAAAACTGGTTTCTTTGCCCAGGCTTTAATGGACTGATCATTCTCTGTTGTGCCAGGAATTGGGTTGCTTCTTTCCCAGCTATTTTGATGCTGTATCAGTTGCTGTATTTAGTGCTGCTCTTCGATTCATTCAGGTTGCTTTTATATTTTATTTTATTGTGTCATTATGTGTTGATGAATCCTTGGATGCTGCCTTGGAAATATTTAATTGAAAGGATAGGAATTTTGAAATAAAAACATAAAAATAGCTGGATTTCAAACAGATAGGTCCCATGCCAGCCCTAACTCTGGCCATTAAAGGCTTTCAGTTCTTGCCAAGTAGGATTGCCAGCTCTGGGTTGGGAGATACATGGAGATTTTGGGGGTGGAACCTGGGGAAGGCAGAGTTTGGGGAAGGAAGGGATACCAGCAGGATACAGTGCCACAGAATCCATCCTCCAAAGCAGCCATTTTCTCCAGGGAAACTGATCTTGGTCATCTGGAGTGCAACTGTAATAGCTGGACATCTCAAGGTGACACCTGGAGGCTGGCAACCCTATAAAGTCAAGCATGTGTATAGACACCAAGTTCAGAGTGATCAAGACCCAGAGTGCTGAACAGAGCCTTGTGAAGAAAGGGAACTAGAGACTTACCTTGAACTTACAAATAAGTATTTCTCATCTCTGTAATGAAATAATCTCAGAGCTTCCATTTTTACTGTTCCATTTCCCCATGATCTAATGTAACGATTTGGGTGTATGCCTTTTAGAAAAGAGAAAGAAAGTACAAAGGGAAAGGGGAAAAGGCAAACCCCACCAGAGGTGGCATCACAAAAATGAAAGATGTTGGTGAATTCTGAATAATTGTGAAAAAATTCAGTATTTCAAACAGCTGGTTTCTGCCCTATAGAACAGAGATGACTTTTCCCCCAAAAGATTTTTTATTTAATATATATTACAAACAAAGACAAACATACATAAATACAAATTAGGGGGAATTCATTTATATCATTATTTAATTGACCATACTATATCCATAACATTCATTTCTTTTATAATTTTCATATATACCTTTTGCTCACAATTAAATATATGGTTCTTTCCCCCTTTTATTTTGATTATATGCCTGAAAGTTCTATATGTTGTACTATCAGTTTATAAAATCTTGACCATGTGTCCTCAAAGTTTTCTTTGTTGTATCCTCTCAGATTTAAAGTTAAATTGTCCATCTCTGCTGTTTCCAGTATTTTATTTATGACTTCTTCCTTTGGAGGGACTTCATTTCTTCTGCAATATTTAGCATATAATATTCTTGCTGCTGTCACTGTATGTATGGTAAGATAAAAGTCTTGTTTTTTGTATTTCTCTGGTGTTGTATTCAATAAAAACAGTTCTGGTGTATCCGGTACAATAGTTTTTAACGTTTTTTGTAACAGTTCATGTATCTAAGACCAATATTTTTTAACATCATCACATGTCCACCACAAGTGAACCAACTTTTTTTGACATTTCCAACAATCATTTGGTAGGTCAGGATAAAATTTAACTAATTTATCTGGAGCAATATACCATCTATAAGACATTTTATATATATTTTCCTTATAAGAGGTCACTTTAATAATCTTTATATCCATTTTCTGTACACATGACCATTGGTCTAAATCAATATTATGACCCAGATTTTGTGCCCATTCGACCATACAATTTTTTAACTATTTCATCATGTGTTTTATCTTCTAACATTATTATATACAATTTCTTAATCAGTTTTTCATCAATATATAACAATATCTTATCCATTTCTGTTATATTTGAATAAAAACCAAATGGCTTATCTTTAGCAAATCTCGACTCTATTTGTACCCTTTCCCACCAGTTTAGATTAATCTCTTGTTCTTTAAGTTTTTTGTTGATTTTAGTTCATTTTTATTATCCAACAAGTCTTCATATCTCAACATATTTTTTTTGCAGCAAATTAGGTTTTTTAAAAACTTCAAGTGGTGAGATCCATGTAGCTGTCTTAGTATAAAATAACCTTTTAATATGTTCCCATACCACCAATAAAGTTTTTCTAAGAACAGAAATGACTTTAGTGCTCTTCAGCAGAAATCAGATTTTCTTGCTGCTAACATACACAAATCAGAGAATTTAGCATTCTCTTGGTACGTTGATAAACGAACATAGTGTGGAATTATGATGGGCCAATTTCCACACAAAGTAAACAAAGCCCTGACTTTGGGCCTCTTCAGAACCCATTGACTTTATAGCCAGGGCTGTAGCTAGGGTTGCCAGGTCTCATTGAAGCACCAGTGGGAGGTGGGAGGGAGCCTTCTGGGAGTGGGGCAGGGCTCCATGGCATGATGACATCATGTGAAAATGACATCATCATGTGGGGATGTTGTGAGGGGATGCTCTGGTTTGAGGGCAAAACTCTATGATAAAATTGCCCTCAAACCATAGAGTTTTGCCCAAAAGATAGAGTGCCACCATCGTCAGGGATGTCACCCAGCAATGTCACTGTTTGGGGGTGGGGTTCCCTTTGCTGGCCAGCCAGCTGGCAGTGGGCGGAAACCCCCAAAACTTGGGGATTCCCCATCTGGACCTGGGGAATGGCAACCTTAGAGGGAACAAACAAATGTAACCCTGGTCCCTGTACCTAGGGCAATAATTCACTCTAGCTAAGTTTTTAAAGAAATTAATTTGTGACATGACACCCACCTGTCCAACCATGATTTTGTCAGCCATGGATTTTTCAACAGCATGATCACCTTTATCATGCTTAAATGCTTACTATGTTTGAAGAGAGGCAGCATGATGCAGTAGTTAGAATGCCAGACTATGACTGGAGGCACCTAAGTTCAAATCCCTAAGCAGCCACTTAGCTCACTGGGTGAACTTGGGCTAGTGACTGTCTCTCAGCGTGACCCGCTTTTCAGTATTATGTTGAGGATAAAATGGAGGGAGAAAGAAATATGTATTCCCCGAGATCCTTGGAAGGAGGGTAGGATAAAGTAGAAAAGGCTATGACTTTTCATTATGACTGGGAACACATCAGGGGTTAAAGGTTTCTGACAATTAAAAGTTATTAAATTACATATAAACATTTGGCAAGAAAGTAACAGACATTTCTGATGGTCAAGAGGATCCCACTGATTTTTCCATTCATTTATTTGAGATGCCACTGAGAAATCTGATAGCCTCAGCCAGCAAGGAAGGCTGGTTCTGTTGTGTATGGGGGCAGCGTGGTGTAGTGGACATGGTGCTGGAATAGAATCTAGGAGGCCTGGGTTTGAATCCCCGTCCTACCATGGAAGTAACTTTGGGCCAGTGACTGTCTGTCAGCCTAGCCTAACTCACAGAGCTGTTGTGAGAAAACTGGAGGGAGGGAGAGTGGTTTTGTTAACTGCTTTGGGTCTCTTCTGAGGAGAAAAGCAGGGTATAAATAAATAAAAACAAATACATACCACTGTTGTTAATCTTGGAAGAGACAACAAACCCAACTCTTTCACCGAGTACCTCAACTCTACAGCTTCATGATGGTGACAGAACATTTATTTATTCTTTGTGAAGGTGCTGGCACTGAGCTCATATACCAGTTGACAGCCCCGTCAGGGATCATCCAGCTCCTAGCTAGGAAATGGCACTGTTTGAGGCAGCTGTACCTGCATGGCCAAGCAACACCTTCTGGGGATGTGGATCTTCTCTATAGTAGTCCAGGGGAATGTCAGCCTTTTTAACTAAGGGGACATCCAGGAAGACAGAAAGTGTCCCCATAGTCCAGCCTTTTTGCAGAGACCTTCACACAGGTCTTCTCCTGCCAAAGGGGGATGGCCAAATGTCCACTGTGAGTTCTTTAGAAGGGCCTGCACATGGAACTATGGTGCAACTCATGGAACTCCAAGACAATGGTTGCCAAGGATCCCATGTGTATTTGCTCTCCAAACATTCTGACTTAACGTGATTCTGGCAGATGAGAACTGTGTGGCTTTGCATGTGTGCAGCATCTTGCTTGAACTGGGCCACTATGCATGCAGAGTTAACTCAGGAGTGTCACATCTGCTCAGGCTATCTCTGGCATGCTGTATCAGAAGCTGGCTGGAGTAAAGGGGTTGTCCCTCCCAGGGTGCTTTGCTAGGCAGCAGCCTGCTGCATGCTTCCTTATACCCTCTGTTCCTTTCCACTTATCCAAACTGACCCTGTACAGATCAAGTACATTACTCCACTGTAGGGTTACCAAAATCTAAGTGGGGACTGGAGATCACCTGGAATTACCTCTGGATGACAGAGATCAGTTTCCTGGAGAAAATGGCTGCTTTGGAGGGTGGGCACTATAACCCACTTCCATTCACCAAACTATGCTGTCTGCAGGGTCCTCCTCAAAATCTTCAGGAATTTCCCACCCTGGAGTTGGCAATCTTACTCCACAGCCATCACTCCTGTTATGGTGGGTCCTTATCTTGGCGAACCTGGGAGCTTCCCCTTCCCCTGATTTCCCTGCCAGCACTTACCTGATCAGGAGGAGGGCACTCTCTAGGAAGCTCTGGCTTGTGAAATACCTGGAGGTTTTGGTGGTAGAACCTGAGGAGGGTGAGGTTTGGGGAGGGGAGAGACTTCAAAGGGGCATAATGCCATAGAGTCCACCTTCCAAAACACTGCCGTCATTTTCTCCAGGTGAACTGATCTCTGTCACCTGGAGATGAGTTGTAATAGCAGAAGATCTTCACTCACTACCTGGAGGTTGGCAATCCTACTCTCTAGACCAATGAGCAAATTAGAAATGTCTTTAAATAACTCTGGAGGCACCAGATCAGGTCTTGGTGCCTTACCAGATTACATTTGAAGATTAGAAATTTATTTTCTGATACTGCAACTGGGAGCCATTTCTCTATATTTGGGGAAAGCAATGATTGAGCTATACTACTATCAGCAGGTGGTGCGGTAAATAAGGTTGGAAAGTGTTGTAGCAGAAATATGATAAGAAAGTGGGGCTCTAGAATTTAACTTGCTCAAAATCCTATCCCAAAAGATTTAACCACCTTTTTGCTTAGAGGCCCAAGTAAAACACTTCCATGTAATGGCTAAAGTGATAAGTGAGCAAATTAGGTAGGGAAAAGGCAAAAGGGTAAGAAAGTTGCTGGTGATTGGTTGAAAAGCAAAGAAGACCTCCGAAGCAATGGAAAGCTTGCCTAATGATCAAGGCAGTCAGAACCTTGACTAAGGGCTTCAGCTAGTGAAAAAATGTTGAGGGCAAATGTGAAATAGCACTTAGAACAGTGGCCCCCAGTGCAGCATCCATCAGTGTGTTTCCTGGTACCCAGTTACTTCTTCCCCAAAACAAAGAAGCCAAAGGAGGCAAAACTCTTGTGTCTGCAGGGAGTACCCATTTGGAAACAGCGGCCTCCCCATCAAAGGAAGAGGTTTGGCTTGGAAGTTCCCAACACTTTGCGCAACTCGGACTCTGCCCTTGTGGCAGCCATTTCATTGCAGTTCCAGAAGTGCCCACCAAGGTGAGGATCTCTGAGCAACTCTGTAAGTCCACCCACATTGCACTCCCCCCCACCCCGAGCTAGCAGCAGCTGGGGAGGGGGGGGGATCTGGACCCAGAGTATCTGAGCAGAAGCCAGGCTAAAGATTTCTCCTTTAAAGTTCAGAGGAAGGGTTTGTCCTGGCTTATGATGAGAGCTTGTGGGGGGGGAGGCGGATTCCTCCCCCTTTCCCCAGGGTGGTGGGAGAAGGCAGCGCAGTGCAGAGCAATGCCGATGGCTCCCTGCAAGTTCAGCTGTGCGCTGCCTTCTCCTGCTGGCTGGCTTAAACTTGGCGGGCTTCTTGGCAGGCTCTGTTGAGCTGTCCATTTTAAACCAGGGTGCCCAGCAGAGCCCCAGCTGATCAGCTCCTGCACACACACAAACATACACAGAAACCACCACCTCAGCCTTTTCTTGGGAATAATTTTTTAACCCAGAGAATCCAGTTTAGCAAAAAACTGATTTAGCTAAACTCATCCAGCTTGTAGGGAAAAAAAACTTTGCTTGATGGAAAAGATAACCGTTGAAGAAGGAGAAAAATGGCAGAAGGTGCAGAGCGGGCAGAATGACCTCGATGTTGGTGGGGAGTGGCCTCCGAGGAGCGGGGAAAGGGCGGGGGGGTGGAATCTGAGGAAAAATGTATGCTTTGGAAAAGGAGCAAGGGGGAAATTGTCACAAAACCACTTTCAGAAAAGCTGGGGAAACAGCAAACGGAAAATGAACTGAGAGCTAAAGGGACGAAAATCAATGCAGAATTTTTAAAAACCCCAAACAAACATGAATGGAATGCAAGCTGAAAGTTGGGGGGTGGGGGGAGAGAATGCAGAACGAAAAAGATACCGTGACAGAGAGACGTTGTGAAAGTGAGGGAAACCACTGGTGCATAAAAGGCCTAAGAGTCCAGTATCACCTGTACAGCTGTACCTGAAGAAGAGACCAGTGACTCAGGAAAACTCATTCCCTACCATAAATTTTGTTATCCTTTAAGGTGCTACTGGACTCTTCCTCTTTTCACATGTTCCTTAAGAAAGCAAAAGAATTGCTCTCAAAAGCAAGCTAGAAGTTTGGACCTTCCAGGCTAGACTCAACCCATTGATGCTTCTCTCAGGATGTGAGAGTTACAAACAAGGCTGACCTTATATATTTGAACCCCGAGTACTCAAAATGCCCCCCCCTACTGGATCTCATGGTCTGAAATCATGTTGAAACAGCTGCAAATAAGGCCAGTGAGATCAGAAGGTTCGGAACAGAGATTCTCACTGAAGCATAGATTTGCTCCCATTTTTCTTTCATTTTTTAACACAAGATTGTTTGTGATATTGCAGTTTCTATTTAAGGAACCAGAAACTTTTGTTTTAAAAGAATAAGATCAAAACCTGTTTTGTTTGTTTGTTTTAGAAAAATCATCCTTTAACTACTGGTGGTGGGTTGTGAACATGAAAATGTTTCCCAAATTGTGAGGACAGGACTAACTACCTCTAGCCTTGGAAATTCAGAGCATAGTTGGGATTCTAAGCAATGGCTCTAACCAAAGCCACCCTTTGATGTGCTGTCTGTGAGCTGAGTATAAGAGCTCAGGGGGGTCTGCTAGGCACTGGTGAATGGTGATCTCATCTATTTAGCTTGTCCTCACTATGAAGCAGTACCCCTGTAATGACAAAAGGAATGTTAATATTCCTCCATAATGACCATAACCAAGCAACCACTGCAACTAGAGAAGAGGATGCCTCTGGATGAATGAGGGAGGGCAAGTGGGTCTGAGTCCCTGAAAAAGGCAGTACGGTGTGTCAGATTCAAATAGGATGAACAGAGTGGAGGGTTGCCCACTCCTAGCTGGGAAATTCCTGGAGGCTTGCAGGTGGAGCCTGGGAAGGGCAGAATTTGGAGAGGGGAGGGATGTGATACTATAGAGTCCAGCCTTTGAAGCTGCCATTTTCTCCGGGGGAACTGATCTATGTGGTCCAGAGATAACTGTAATTCCAGCTGGATGATCTATGTGGTCTAGAGATAGCTATAATTCCAGCTGAACGCTGAACACCAACCACCCTACCCCTGGGAGGCTGGCAAGCCTAACAGGAGAAGCAGGAGCTGTTGCTGGAAGTTTTGAGTGAAGCACCTAAATGGTGTAGGATCTCTCTAGGGGGATATGGTGCAGGGCGATGTGGAGTGGGTGAGTCGATCTGTCACCCAGCAGGAGTGCCTCTGAGTGTCCAGCTGGACATTTGGAAATAAAGCAAATGCTACACAAACATTGTAAAGGTGCCATTCCTCTCTCCTTCTAAGGAAGCCAAATGATCAGCATCAGTTCCTGGAATTTCTCACCACATATAGAAGTGGGGCAAGTGCAACAGTAATAGACACTGGTGGTTCTCACAGGGGATAGGATTCAGTGGTTTCAACCTTGCTGGTGTGGCTGCAGCAGCAATAGGGTTTCCACATTACAAGTTTCCCTGCAGCTTCCCTGCTCCAGTCCCCTAGCAGCAACCATCACCCTTCCTCCAGGCCACACTGGTCTCCCCCCACATTTTTCTTTTTTAAAAAATCAGCAATTGAATGCCATTATAACAATATTTGTAACAGATTCTCTAAATTATGAACTCTCATTTTTAAAAAGAAAAGTCTCTAGACTAGATGTGCTTTTCTGTTTACATTTCCCCAATGGAAGGGACTAGAGCTGTACGTTTTTTTGCCTGTTACCAGGCATGCTAAGTGCTCGCTTTGAACAGACAGTCTTCCTCCAAAAGGTCCTGGCCTGGCGTCTCAGGCCAGTGGAAGAAACAGTGTGGAGGTGGAAATAGCATCAGGCTATGTCAAATCTGCATTTGCATTTTTAAATCAGTTTCGTGTTGTATTTGCATTTTTAAATCAGTTTCATGCTGCATTTTCATTTTTAAATCAGTTTCATGCTGCTGTGATGCTGTCTTTCGCTATGCTTGACTGCGTCACAGCAGCACGAAACTGATTTAAAAATTCAAATGCAGATTCAACCATATGTAACATCAGTTTATGCTCTAGAAACTGTATGGTAGAGATTCTAGAGCAGTGTATACAGTGGCATCATTTCTGACCCTTGCCTCACCCTCGAGGATGCTGGGCTAACAACACCTGGCATCCCTACCTGTTAAACATATTCTTATAGTGTTATAACAACATACAACTGCCAATTAAAAAAATTAAAAGACCCTCAATGGCAGAAGTCGGACATTTTTCCCACTCACATGGCAGCCATTCAGACTTTAGTGTGATCATTCCAAAGAACTTGGCAGCAAAATAGGTTTGAGAAAGATTGAAAAAAAAGCTGGGAAACATCAGGAAGTGCACAAATACATCATAATGTTATGGGAAAATAAAGGGGGGAAAAACCCACTTCCCAACAACATTAAACCCAGGGCAGGTAAGCTATTGAAACTGACCAGCAGTCTGGGCCTATCCGCATGTTGCATTTTCTCCAGGGCCATGCACTCTGCTGGGGATTCTGGTGCCAGGCATGCAAGGTCTGATTTGGATCCTTTTACTGGAGATGAACCTGGAACCTACTGCAGATAAAGAAAGTGCTCTACCACTGAGCCATGGCCCTTCCCCATATCTAGTGAGTGAGTGATGATGATGAAAAAGTCCTGCTATCAGCCAAACCAAGAAGAGGGGGAAAAATAAATGCACCAAACAATCCAGCAGGTTTCTATAACAAATGTTTAATTGTCCATCAGCAGCACATGGGACAATCAGAGGTTTGGAAGACGTCCTCCACAGGATATGCGCTCCAACCAGGAATCTGGACATCATCGTGTGCTCATTTCCTCCTGAAAGGGTGGGGGGAAGGATCCATTTTATTCTAAAACAGACAGTTGGCACAAGCCAGCCTTCTCAATTTGCAACTGCTGGCCTGAAAATGTTACTCTCCTACAGAAAATAGTGCTCTGCTCTACTCTGAAACCTTATGCTGTGCTAAGGCCTGCATTCAAGGGAGCCATTATGGAAAACAGCAAAATTAGCATGCCATTTCTCTCCAATATACTTTCATGCAGATTCCAACTGCAGCCGTACATAGAATCACAGAGTTGGAAGGGGCCTCCAGGGTCACCTAGTCCAACCCTTTGCACAATGCAGGACATTCACAAATACCTCCCCCCCACACCCCCAGTGACCCCTGTTCCATGCCCAGAAGATGACAAAAAAAAACTCCAGGATCCCCGTGCAAACTGGCCAGGAGAAAAAGTGTTGGACTAGGATCCAGGAGACCCCGGCTCAAATCCCTATTCTGCCATGGAAGGTAACTGGGTATCCTTAGGCCAGGCACTTGTTTTGAAGATAAAGAGAAGGAGGAGGGGAGCAATTGTGTAAGCATCTTTGGGTCCCCATTGGGGAGAAACGTGGGGTATAAATAAAAAATACAAACATTTGGTGAACTAGCATTCAACTGCAGCATTGGGCATCCAGATGTTTTGCAGCAACTTTTAACAGACTCTAATGGGTGACATACCATGGAATACTTTTTTACTCTGTACACATGACATGACATATATTGGCACACAGGGTCAAGGTCCATAGAAGAACAGAACCAAATACTCTGGCCTGCCCCTTGTCCATGTGTGTTCCCCACAGGTGGGCATAGTGCATGCAAACAGTTTGTCTGTGTGTTCCAGTATAGGGTTCATGCACATACAAGTTCATGCACATACAAGCTTTTACATGTATAGGTGCTATGCCCATGTGCAGTGAACACAAGTACGAGGGAGCAAAAGTGCATGCTCTCCTTCTGTGTGCGCTGGTACTAGATACCAGTATGTCATGCATAAAAGATTTATTTGTACTGATTTCATTTGTTGTATTCAAATCACATATGAACATCCCCTCGAACAGCTGCAAAACCCTGAACATGTAAATTCTGAAGGCCAGTACCAATTTCAATGCCAAAACAAGAAATAAATAAATCTGGGGATCAAATTGAGAGCCAAGTTTCAGCACTTTATGGAATTGTATTTCAGATCTATGTTTGTCTCCTTTATGTGTTACTAAGTGGGATTCCTTCCACATGGAGAGAGTTTGCTCCAGTTTGGCATTCAGACTGGAGTGAGGTTTTTGGCACATCCACGCAGCAATGTAGTCTCTTCATTGTCCATTTTACAGGTCATTCCTCTGCTTTGCCACAGCCTTTCCCAAAGATTAGTTTGGTATGATCCTTCTGGAAATGCCTCAGTCAAAGCACCTTTGCACACTGTAGGAGGGGGGGTTGTGCACCTTGCCCCCTCCCCCGACCTCAGTAGTGAGAGGGAAGGGGGTTTGGTATCACCTTGGTCCTCTCTCCTCAGTCAATGAGAGACCTACTGGTATGTCTTCATCAGCTGCTTCCCACCCTCTTTTAAAGGCAACCATGCAGAATTCCCTGCCCCACAGGAAGGAAATGCACGTCTTCTTCAGCACCTGCCACTGGGTGTATTTACCCTGCCTCCTGGGTCAGCTAATTGCCAGAGGGAGTTGCCCCTTACAGCTGGGACCAGCTCCTCCCCCTCACCTCCCCATTGGCCACCCACTTGAGAGGTGGGTAGGGCTATATTGAGTGTTGCTGGTGTCTTTGCCTGGCCTCGCGCCCCACAGACTCTGAAGGGCAAGGAAGCCGCAAACCCTCCCTGCCTGAGTTGTGACACAACCCGGTATCCTATCCAGTCACTTGCTGGCCCAAGTACATCAGGCCTATGTATCATCAGAGGTTGGGGTGCCTCCCAAACCCCCTTACATACAGGCTGTGAACCATCAATGGGCCCAGTTGCCTCCCATGGCCCCAGAGAAGGGGGAAAGTAAGGCTAGTTGGGGACAATGCTCCCTCTGAGCTGTGGAGTCTTGTGAGCAAGAATTCTACTTTTTTGTGAGCTACTGGCATTAAAGTTGTGAGCGAGCGATTTGGCTACTGCATAAATTAGTTTGCTCTGGAGCCATTCTTCCTGAGTTAAGACAAAAATCTGGAGGCTAAAAAACTGTGAGCTAGCTCACACTAACTCAGTGTAAGGGAACACTGGTTGGGGAGGGTGCTGCATGCACCCCCCCCCACAAGTGTCTTGCAGACAGGAAGGTGTATATTTTTCTTAGGCCGAATCTGTATTTGCATTTTAGATCAGTTGCATGCTGCTGTGACGCTGTCTTTCTCTATGCTTGTTTGACTGCTGTCTGGAGAAGATTCTTTTAAAGCAGTGCAGAGGTGCAATGATAGTGGAGCCGCCCCAAAAGAACAATAAACATATGTGGACATGCGAAAGGATGCTAGTTTTGAAGACGGAGTCAAAAGGCTGGGATACTGGTGGGAAAGCCAAATGCAGATTCGGCTCTAGTTTTTCACATCAGCACCATTTCCATGGCCTCAGCCGCAGTGGCTGCCATTCCCCATTGCAGGAGGGCTTTCTTCAGGCTTTTTGTTTTTAAAGAAATTAGTACTTGCTCTATTACTATAGTATTATAATAACCTATTTGTTCTTCTGATTTCTAGATTTCTTTTTTTTTTAATGTAAGCCTGTATTTATTTGTTTTGATTTGTTTCGATTCGTATCCTGCCCTCCCCCTAGACCTTTTTCTTGCTGAGATCTCTAACAAAAAGGACTGGTCAAGTCACAGCTGACTTATGGCGACCCCATAATGTTTTCAAGGCAAGAGACTAAGAGAGGTGGTTTGCCACTGCCTGACTCTGCATAGCAACCTTGGAATTCCTTGGTAGATTCCTGTCCAAATACCAGCCAGGGCCAACCCTGCTTAGCTTCCAAGATCTGATGAGCTCAATCAGGCCAGCCTGGGCCATCCAGCTCAGAGCACAAAAAGGACTAGAGACTTACATGTTTTTTTAATGAAAGCTAGAAATTCGGAAACACTGGCAGATTGTGACACTAGATTGTCATTGCACTATACCACAGCAATCCACCAATGGCCAATTTTTTGAAAAGCCAGGAAAATACTTTCTGGTGGCACTGGGTAGAGGGATGGTGGCAGTGAAGGGCTGAGACAAGGAAATCATGGGGAAACTGCCACCTGGTTGCTCTGTTGCTGCCAAGAAAACTTCTGCTTCTGCAGCAGCAGTGAGAACTATGCAGATAACCATTGACACATGGAAGCAGCATGGAAATCAATTAGTGTTTCTGCACTATTGGGAGGTGTCACTTTCCTGTCCTGTCCTTGCTCCAAGGACTTCAGGTCAACTTCTGTGGTTTGCCCATCCTTTCTTTCATCTTCATACCAACCATGCAAGGTAGGGTAGACTGACAAAATGATTGGCTCAAGCTGACCCAAGATTCATGGCAGAGGACTGAACCTGGATCTGCCTGGTCCAAGCTTCTGTGCACTACCCCATGCTGGCTCTTTGCTATCTATTGCATGAAGGATCAGGCTGCTTGAATACCTTCTTAAGACAAGAGGACCCTTGCTGGATCAGACTAGGATTGGCTCCAGGATCCCAATTCCCACAGTGGCCCACCAGCAGCCTTTAGAAAGCCCATAACCACGGAATGGAGGCCAAAGGCTTCCTCTGCTGTTCCCCCCCCGGGGGGTTGACCACCTCCATGTGGGACCTGGAGATCTCCCAGAATTACAACTGATCTCCAGACTACAAAGAACAGTTCCCCCAGAGAAAATGGCTGCTTTGGAGAGTGGATTCTATGGCATTGATGCCCCCACTGAGGTCCCCCTCCCCAGGCTCCATCCCCAGACCTCCCCTCCCCCCAGCAACCAGCACTCTGCTTCTGAGCATGGAAGTTTCCAGTAGCCATCATGATTGTTGGCAAACGTTTCCTACAAGAGTTGGTCAAGTTCCCTTTTAAAGCCAACAAACGTAGTGGTCATTATCATATCCAACAGCTTGATTCTGGTCACCCATTCTTAGAATGTGGAAAGGTCCATTGAGCCAAACTTTGTATACTCAAAACAAAAGCCTGTTCCAAAAGCCTGACCAACCACAATCAAGCCGTTCATTTATGTGCCATTTTTTAAAAGAACTGGGACTGAAAGTATGGGGAGAAGCCCCAGATCCATTCTTTAAAAGGGATCCATGCTGGCTTGTCAACTCTAGTTTGGGAAATTCCTGGAGATTTGGGGGTGGTCCCTGGGGAGGGAGCTCAGCAGGTTGTGATTTCACAGACTCAGCTCTCCAGAGGAACTGCGCTCTCTAGTCTAGAAATCAGGTGTAATTCCAGGAGAACTCTAGGCCCCTCCTGGAGTCTTGTAACCCTAGATCCATGCCTTTTTCTAGTACAGATGCATATGAGGACATTTCTCCCTTTTCCTGCTCATGAACTTTGGCCCAACCTACAAATTATATTCAGTGCTTGGTCCTAATGGGGACTTGCAGCAGAGCACCAGCTGCAAGTTCCTCATGGTAACTAAATTCAGAAACATCCCAGCGACATGATTCTGATCAGGTCTACAGTGTGGGGGGAAGAGGGCTCCTGCCTTCCCCCCATGCCTTTTCCTGACCTGCAACAGCCCTGGAGGTGCTTTGGCCTATCAGAAAAGCTGCACGTGCATGCATTCAGTGTGTCCTTATTGCTGCAAATCTCCATGGTGATTGTGTGTAAAAGGTAATGTGTAGTTCGGATCTTATAAGCTTGAGTCTCATAATGTTTCTTCAAGCTTCAGCTCCACAAGTGCATGATGCCTAAAATCCACCCAAACATACAAGGCTTAAGCAAATGCAAAAAATTAGATTGCAGCAACATATTCAAAGCTATGTCAGGACCAATGTTCTCTCTAAACTGAGTTAGTGTGAGCTAGCTCACAGTTTTTTAGCCTCCGGGTCACACATTTTTGTCTTAGCTCAGGAAGAATGGCTCCAGAGCAAACTAATTTATGCAGAAGCCAAATCGCTCGCTCACAACTTTAATGCCAGGAGCTCACAGAGTAGAATTTTCGCTCACAAGACTCCACAGCTTAGAGGGAGCCTTGGTCAGGACAGAGTCTCTCCTAAAGGCAGGGAGGGAAGTGAAGGTGCCTTTTTCATCTCTCCTGTCCAAGCATTACAAAGGAAGGGAGCCACCACTCAAAAGGCCTTCTTACACGCTCCCACAGGCCATTCCAAACAAGGGCAGTGGTAGAGTGGGCAGCATCCAGTTAGAGCCTGACGTTCTCTTGGGATAATAATTGATCTCCAGACTACAAAAATCAGATTAATGGAGGAAACTGCAGCTTTGGAAGGGGGAGTCTACAGAATGACATCCCTTCTGAGTTCCTGTACCGCTGTAAGCTCCACTCACTTTCCCAGAATCTGCAAGCCAGAGTCCACAGACTTAAGCAGGAGACCACAAACCATCAGGGCCAAATTATGACTTTCACGGGCCCTAGGCACTTTTGCCTCTGTGCGCCCCTCCCACCATAATCATATCAGTACTAAAAAAAATTGATATAACTTTAA
The DNA here is from genome assembly GCA_029375565.1 of Gekko gecko. NCBI lineage: Eukaryota > Metazoa > Chordata > Lepidosauria > Squamata > Gekkonidae > Gekko > Gekko gecko. The sequence goes on along the minus strand of JAPDNY010000013.1, from coordinate 48,331,393 downwards.
ATACTTCAACTTTTTATTTTCTGTTTTAGGCAACATTTAATAGATTTCTGTGGGCCCTAAAATTTCATTTTTTCCCCCCTGATGTGAGAAAAAGAATGAAAACTTTTTCTTTGACCCCAAAAGTTCATTTTTTCTCTCTTTTGAATTTAAAAGAAATTAAAGCATTTTTGTGAGCTCCCAAAAGTCTCGTGGGGCCTAGGCACTGCTCCTACTGTGCCTAATGGATGAGTTGGCCCTGCAAACAACCCCTGTTGGCTAAACCCCAGTGGGGCTGATTAATAGCAGTTTGGGCCTTAGAAGATCAAAACAGCTACCCAGACACGTACCAGTACTAGTTAGGGTTAACGTCACTGTGGAACTGTATGAAGGTTACCAGCTGGTGAAAGGCCAGTTTTTAATAATTTGTGTCTCTGACAATCTGAATGGTGTGGAGGACCTGTGATGGGATACTCCAGCTGCCCCCAAAGTGATCCAAGTCATTCCAGTCATGAGAGAAACTAACAACAAAGGCATAGCAAGTGGGCTCAAAAGCTCGTAATCTTGATTGACGTATACAGTTGCCAACTCTAGTGTGAACAATTCCTGGAGATTTGAGGGTGGGATTTTGGGGGGAAGGGCACTCAACAGGGATATGATATCATGGAGTCTGCTCTTGGAAGCCGCATCTACTCCAGGGAACTGACATCTGTCATCCGGAGATCAGTCATAATTCTGGGAGAACTTCATGCCCTACCAGAGGCTGGCACACCCCTATTGACCCGTCCTGCACTCTTCTCCTCCCTTTGCCTTTGCAGTAGGTAGACAAAGGGTAAGCCCTGGGCTGACTTTCACTCCATCTAGGTGGGTCCTGGCCCTTTGCCAGATATTCAAGATTTCAAGATGTGGCAGCCCTGACTGTATGTGACACAGACATACTAAGTGATCCCTATATACTATGTTTCTACACTGCTTTTTAGCATTGCCAAATCTGGGTTGGTAAGTTCCGGGAGCCTGGGGAGGGACCTCAGTGGGGTATAATGCCATATAGAGTACACCCCCTCCAAAGTAGTCATTTTCTCCAGGGGAGCTGATCTCTGTAGTCTGGGGATCATTTGTAATTCCAGGAGATCTCCAGGCCCCACCTGGAGATTGGCAACACTACTGTTCCTCTTTTTGATCAAGCGGTTTGGAGTAAAACAAGCAAATTAAAGCTGATGGCAAACATTAACTCATTTAAACACCATGAAAACAAAGTCAGGGGAAAGCCCACCTAAATGATGCAGGCTTATGCTGCCCCCTAAAGTAGAACAGCAATGCCCGTGCTATAAAGACAGTGCCCCCATTCCTGCCCTGGGAGTTACAGCTATCATCTCCTTTTAAGGAGGGAAAAGAGACCAAACCTTGTCATGAGGATCTTAAGGTCCATCCAGGTTCATATGCGGAGAGGCAGTCTTTTGGGTATGAAGGGGCCAGACTGTAAAGGTAAAGACATCAGAAGCTACAAAGGAGAGGAAATATGTCTATAGGTGGCCTGTAAAATTTGACTCCCACTGTTTCCTATGTCATAATAAAATCTAGATAATTTCAAGAGAGGTCTGGGGTGGGACACTGATAGGCAGGAGACTCGGCAGTTCAGATAGACAGGGTGTTCCTGGTCCATTACTGATCTTCCTCTGCTTACAGATTTCTACATCTCCCTTAAGGAATATGGAATGTAAATGTATAAGAAAACCACACACTTACTGCTTCTGGTGTGCCACCAGGATAATCCCCAGTGTCAGCATTGCTCCCGCCATAATCTCCATTCATCTGGGTATCATCTATAGTGGCCGGGGTACCATCCATCTGGGAATCTACAGCTGTCTGGGAATCATCCATCGGGGTATCTCCATCCGTCTGAGTATCATCTGTCTGGGTACCATCCGTCTGGGTATCATATCCTGGTGGCGTGTAATCAGAATCACCTCCCACTTGAGAAAGAGTGTCACAAGGCAGCAGTAAATGAAGAGCCCACCACCACCACCAAAACTGGGCTGTTTTGAAGGGCATCCCCCCCCTATCCCTGAAGAGACAGTGGGCCGTTGGGAAGAACTACACCAGTTGCACAGGTGAGGAAGGCTCGTCTTCTGTTACCAGGTAAGCCTAACCAGCTACACAAAAGAGTTCTGTGCCAGTTAGATGGTTGGTGGAAGAACAACAGAAGGGTGAGCAGGATATGATGTCACAATGGCAACAAAGGCAGAGGTGAAGACCTGATGTGGAGAACAGGCACATCTGTGGTTATCAAATCCAGTCTTTTGGTATACGTTTTGAGGCTTCTGAACTTTGGGAAGTTATAATATATCCTCTTGAAAATAACCACATGGCACTAGCTATAAAATATTGGGGAATGTGGAATGGTATGGTGTAGCCTGATCTTGGAAGCTAAGCAAGGTCAATACCAGGATGGAAGACCACCAAGGAAGACTGTACAGAGGAAGGCAATGGCAAATCACCTCTGCTTGTCACTTGCCTTGAAAGTCCCTTGTTGGGGTCACCATAATTCAGTTGTGACTTGACTGCTCTGACATAAAACTATTGGGAGGATTAAGGGTGCCTGATAATGTTTCTGCTGGGTGTGCGTGTGCATGTTTATTTTTGGAAAACAAATGTTCCAGCAAAAGCCTGTTTTCAGTTCGGAAAAGATCAAGGGTCTTTCTCATACACTAATAGCCAATGGCAAAGCAAATTGTCCAGGAGGAACGCAGCTGAGAGGTCATTTATCATGAGCACCAGTTACTGGTTGAGCTATTTCCACAGCACCAATAAGTAGCCTGCAAAAATTCTAAGTGTGCAGCTCGATAATAGCAGGTGGCGGCACTCAGGTCAAAATCTGTGGACTCCAGCATGGTACTTGTGTTTGTGAATCCACTTGAGAACCCCTATCCTGAACCTTCTGATCTCGCTAGGCATTCACACAGCTTCCTGTTTAAATTTCCTACATTCAAGAGCTCCCTCAGCCCGCTTAATAACTTGGGTTTTTACTCACAGATCAAGTGTTGACCAACTAGATAGACTGGTCCAGTTCCAGACATTAGCACAAAGGTAACGGGAGGGGTGAATTCAAAGCTGCCCAGACTGACCTGAATGGGGGGAGGGAGAGAAGACACAGATTTTAAAACGGGTTTATTCTAAACATTCTGTACCAAAAGTGGAATAGTAACTATACATAACAGCATCAGATAGATGAGTCCAAGAGGTGATCTCAGATGTGGTTTGACTGATGGTGTCAATAGATATTTAGCTTTGGAAAACATCATAGATTCAGGTTTAGGCAAGCCTATGATTACCTCTTAATTGGCGGATCATTCAATCAGAAAGTCATGCTACTGTATAAATCATGGGTTAGCCCTTTTTAGGGTACAATGGATGACCTAAATAGAGGTTGCTGCTATCCATGTTGGTCCTCAGCAAAAACCAAAGCTATTAAATGAATTTTCTTAGGACCAATCAAAACAATATGCAAGTTTTCAAGTTCTGCAAAACTCTTGACCAGGGTGGAGGTGTTTGGGGATTTTTTTAAAGGAAGGCGGTAGAGAAGATGCTTCAGCCTCTAATCTTAATGCCTCTTATCTGCATCCAGTGTTGAATTCCCTGCAGATTAAAATAAAGCGGCGCTGGGTGGAGCTAGTATCAGGTTACATCCCTGGTTTTCTTAGAATGGCAGCCTCTAATTGAAAATATTAAAAACTGGCAATAATTCAAATGTCTCTGTAACAGTAAAGTGAACCCCCTGGCCCATTAAGAGATTGAGATCTAGGGTTGCCAGCCTCCAGGTGGGGCCCGGAGAGCTCCTGGAATTACAACTCCCCTCCAGGCAACAGAGATCAGTTCCCCTGAAGAAAATGGCTGCCTTGGAGGGTGGACTTTATGGTATAATATCCCAATGATGCCCCTCCCCTTTCCAAGCTCTACCTTCCTTAAACTCCACCCCCCCAAAAAAAATCTCCAGTTATTTCCCAACTTGGAGCTGGCAACCTAGTTGAGAGCGGACAAGAAAGTCAGCAATCTTTATATTAACAAAACTGGAAATTAATTTTAGATGATGCACTCCTTACAGAATTGATGGAAACCACACAAGGAAATCCTAGCTAGTGGTGGGGAAGTCCCATAAGCTGTCTTTTCCCAGGTCATTTTCCTTCAGTTTAAGGAATGGATCCAGCAGTGAGTTCTGCTGATAAAAAGGGATTTCTAACAGCAGAACAAGACTTTCTCATCTCCCATGGTCTGCTGGAGCTAGGGTTGCCAACCTAGGTTGGGAAATTCCTGGAGATTTGGGGAGGGGCGGTGGAGCCTGGGGAGGGCAGGGTTTGGGGAGGGAACTCACCAGTGTATAATGCCATAGGGGGTACTCTCCAAAGCAGCCATTTTCTCCAGGGAGACTGATCTCTGTAGTCTGGAAATCAGTTGTAATTCTGGGAAATCTCTAGGCCTCGTCTGGAGGTGGCAACCCCAGAGAGGCCAATATTGAATGGAAGCACTGGAGTCAGAAGAGATTCAGCTCTCTCCAAATTGCATGCTGGGACTGAGGAAGATGGTGGTAGCAGTATGATGTATGGTGCTCTATGAAGTGCCTACAGGAGGAAACATACCAGCCATTGATAGGAGGAGAGAGAAAAACAAAGACAGGAGTTCCCCCCCCCTTGCCCCCATGTCGCCTTTTCAAAACTCAGTCTAAGTGTGGCAACATGGCCAGTTCGTCTGTATATATGAAAACTGCATAAGTGTAAAGACGACTTTTCTCCGTTCCTTTAAAGGAGACAAGGCTAGCCGTTGCCTCCGCTGTATGTTCACTGCCCCAGGGAGTTACCATTGGTAAGACGGAGCGCTGAAGTGATGCAATGGGCAGAGGTTGGTAGACACTGGGGATGTTTTCAGACTCGACTGCCACCACATGCAGCTCATCCTCTGCTTCCTCTCCCAGAGACACCTGCGGGAGTATAACAGAGAACAAAATCAGAACACTGTGTGTGTGTGTGTGTGTGTGTGTGTGTATTGTTTTGGAATACGACCGAACAAGTGCATTTCATACACGTGTTAATCCAAATACCCTCAGGGGAGGCAAAAGCAGTGCAAAACATGGGGTTAGTTCTGCATCAAAGCAAGTGCTTGAGGCAGTACAATGAGGACAATGCTACCAAAAAGCAGGGGCTGACCTTTCTTCCAGACACCACTAGCATAAGAAGACCTATGCCCATCCTTGCTTCTGGGACCTGTACTACCTGGTTCCAAGGTAAGCTCTTGAGACTCAGCTTGTTCCTAGTTGGCACCCCACTCCTGCTCTTCTTTCCCTCTGCCATTCCCATAGCCAGTAGGAGAAAAGTAATCTTAAAGGGAAAAAATTGCAGATGGCATGACATCACTTCCTGGGGGAAGCCAGAAGTGACATCAGTCTGCTCTAGGAAATGGTTTTACCATAGAGCTTCTGGTTATTCCTGCGGAGGCTTGATATCATTTCCTGTTTTCCCCTGGAACTGACTCCACACTGTCGCCCAATGGCATCTCCCCATGTCCCTGACCCCCACCTGACAACCCTAATCCTCTCTATTGACCCAGCACATGTGTTTGTATGTTCAGCCATAAGGCTGGCAATTGGCAGGCGATTTACCATAAAGGGGGAACCTTACTGGCTATATAATGACATTGCCAGTGATGTGCTGATGTCACTTCCTTTGTGACCAGTGGGAGACTTCCCACCCTGCCCTGGGTCCCCACTGCTGCTTGGTGGAGCAGTGGGAGCAAAATGAAAGGAAAAGTGGCGTTGTGGTATCAGGCACAATGCCATCAACCTGCCCAGCCTCCCCAAAGCTCCCCGGGGCTGCATTGCAAACAGTTGGCAACCTTAAGTCAGGATCTTGGCAGACATATTGTGAGGGAAGGGAGAGAGACGAGGGCACGGTAATGTACAGTTAGGCCTGGAATCTTTACAGCATCATAACTGAGCTGGGCAAAAATGAAAGGAGCTGAGGCAATTGTGGGAAAGGGGATTCTGTTCCCCTTACCTTCATGCCCTCACCCCATCTGTACCCATTTTATGCAAACTAGAAATAAAAAACTTGAACATTAAGCTGGTCCCCAAATGCTACTCGCTTCACCATGTATGCATGTTGGTGTTCCCCACCGTCACCTCAAACAAGGCTCCCGCTGCTTCAGAAAACAAGCAGAAAAATCAGCAAAATCAAGCCTATTGCTGGCAACAGGGAATATCATGACACAGACATGGTGGTGGTGGTGGTGGAAAGTGCCATCAGATCACAGCTGACTTATGCTGACCCCGTGGGGTTTTCAAGGCAAGAGACATTCAGAGGCAGTTTGCCATTGCCTGGCTCCGTGTCAGAACCCTGGGATTCCTTGGAGGTCTCCCATCCAAATATCACCCAGGGCCAACCTTGCTTAGCTTCTGAGAACTGACAAGATGGGGCTAGCCTGGGCTATTCAGGTTGGAAACTTACTGATTTCAGATACACTATTTGTTCCAGTAAGTTGTCTTCCGCCTTCACTACACACTTCCTCATACTGCTGTTCAGTTCACAGCCTATGGAGACATTAAGGGGGAAAAAACCTGATGTAAGACACCAATTTAAAAGTGATAGACTCCAACTGTGGTTTGCAAGGGACATTCCAGATCTGGAAATCCATGGACACCCATGCCAGAGGTTTCACAAACTGCAGAAGACTTAATCTCATCCCAAATATCTTTAAGGAAACCAACAAACATCAAGATGACATTTCTCTTTCAGGGTCTTATCCCAACCCCCTTGGTCACTTTTTCCACAGAGTTCAAGCTGTGTATGTAGTTCTGTCTCCTCTTCAGGTTTGTCTTCACAACAACCCTGGAAGGTAGGTGTGATCGGATGAGATGTGGAGGGGGGACGCACAAGAAAGGCTGTGACAGTCATGGTGATGGAAAGGGATCCTGGCGCCTCTGTGGCTGAGAAGAAGGTGCTCTTTGCCAGATCAGGTTTATTTGCATGTCTCATTTTTATTGTTTGTGTGCCCATGCAGTGCCCCTCCCTTTTCTGGCTTATTTCTCTGTACTTTTAAAGTGCTCAGGAATAAGCTGGTGATACAGTAATGAAATATCAAAGCAACCACTAGAGGGAGCAAAACACATGCAGAAAAAACACCTGATGCATTACAGGGACACAAGTGATAAAATATCATGTACAGAAAAGACCATAAAGAGCATCCTTTCCCAACCAAGAGGGGAAACTCACAAGCCCTTTGATATGTTAACACCTCTTGATTGTAAGGTCCATGTATCATTGGCTTCAAACCACAAGACCTGACACCCAGATTGGCTGAAGGCCAGTGAGCACATGTGGGTTGGGGTCTGAAAAGGGATCAGTCCTTGGTGCTTTGGTGTGCATTTGTGTGTGGTTTGCTGTCTGTTTTGTCATGAAGGATGACGGAGGGGGATGATGCTAAAGACAGTTGCAGATGTACCAGGGACAGGAGCATCTTGCAGCTAACAAAAGAGTAGCTATACCATGGATTGTAAGTACCTTAGTTAGTAACTGTATGTTTACTTTGCTCACTGCACTTAGATCATTTCATGTAATACCCTGAGTTTGTGCCTTGTAGAAATAATGTTGTTTAACTAGAGAGAGCCTGCACAAGTCCTTACCCACCTACCTCTTGGCATACTACAGTGAGACACCCCCGTGGAGGTGGCCTCAAGCAAGCCATGAGAGAAAGAGAGGGACTGGGTTTTATCTGAGGTGGTGGCAGCAACAGTGAAAAGGATGGGGAACAGTGGCTAGCCTTGCCCACAACAAAACAGAGATCATGACAGGCAGTTAGACTGAGTGAGAGTCACTGGGCCAAGTGAACCTCACAGCTGAGAGGGAATGTGAACCCAGGCATTAACTCAGTTCTCTTAACTGGCACATCCTTACCCCAAAGGTCTACCACAGGCTTCTCTTCTGAAGGAAGTGTAATTGAGGTAGAGAAAGTGGTGTTCATCCTGCTTGGCAGCAACCGGAAGATGATTCTAGGACAGAGAGAGGCAAGGAAAGCTGGTCACCATGGGTGATTTCCATTAGATGGAATTCTCTGGGTACAAGAGGGTGGAGGCCTCACCTCCAGCTCTGCCAGAGTCATATTTGATTTGTGCAATCTCCTCTCTTCTCGAGAATTTTGTCCCTCTCCGGATTGGAGCACAGTATACATTCAGAAGGCACTTCAGCCTCCTGCCTTCTGTTACCCTGAACAGTCCCAGATAGTTTCTGTCTAAGATAAGAGGATGGGGAAGGCTGCAGCTCCTTCTACACATGTGCCGGGATCCAATCTGGAGCAGGAACAGGACATCCAGGAAGAGTGGGGAACATACAAAGCATGTGACTGTGAGGAAGTTCATTGGCTGGGGTGGGGTCCTCTGTGAATTCCACCTTCTTGAGCCAAAGACATCAACAGAAAAATAGCTAGCAACACATTTTTAAACAGCATCATTAGGATTTGTGTACATGCCATTTTGAGCGCCTTTTCTTTGGAAAATGGGAGTGACGGCAATGACCAGGCAGCCCTCTGCTGTGCCCAAAACCCCTCCCCACCCACCCACCCCACAACTTTTTTAAAAAATCCACACATTTGTGTGAAAAAGCAGTATATAAAAACTGCAACAAAGGGGAAAAAGATATGTTCATGAGATAATAAAACCTTAAGAGTTTATCAAATCCAACAATAAAAGTAATTAAAGACCTTGCCTCCTAACCACTCTGAGAACACAGTGTATATATTTCATCTTTGCACAACCACAGGGTAGTGGCTCTGCAGAACATCTGCTTTATTTACTGTAGGAATTTTGTATGCTTCTTCTCCAGATCCAGGGAAAGGGGATTGCCATAAGCCTTGGTTAGTACTTGGATGGGAAACTGCCAAAGAAATCTGGGGTCACTACACAGAGGCAGGCAATGGCAAACCACCTCTGCCTGTCTCTTGCCTTGAAAGCTTTATGGGGTTGCCATAAGTTGGCTGTCCCTTGACGGCACTTTCCACCAGTAGGGTTAGTAACAACCTGGAGATAAAAAGTATCCTGCCCCTTTAATAAAGGCCTGATGGGTTGTTCTTCATCCGATGATCTTATTTACCTGGTGACCTTGTTTACTTTTCTCCCACGAAAAGCTTCAACTGCCTGTTTGCACACATGACGCTTCTGTTAGGAGGACAGGGCTTCTCCAGGCTGTTGGCAACCATAACTACAGGAGGGAGTCTTGCAGAATAAAGAGGAAAGTGATGCAATCACAGGACTGGTTACATTGTTGAGGCTGGTTTGTTGAATTTTAACACTAGAGAGCTTGGAAATTCCACCACATGTATAGGTTGCAGGGGCTAGGAGGAAATGCAAAAAAAGGATAGGGACAATTTGGAAACCACCTCCTCTTCATCGCCTCCTCAGACATTTTAGGGATACTCTGAAGCTTGAGAAATTTTTTCTTCTTTAGCTGACTCTCAGCTGCTCTCAATATTCCGTCATCGTAGAGGATACCCCAGTCTTCATCAGACTAGGATGGTTGGTGTTTTTCAAGGAGAGGGGAGGATTTCTTTTCTTTTGGTTAATTTTCCCAAAGTCATATTTTTCAACACAACCAAGGGACCTCTCCAAGCAGGAAGAGATTCATATCTTATCTGTGGGTGGCCAGCATGCTATTGGAGTGCTTACTGCAATGAACTGTGCAAAGGAAGATGACAGTATCACTTAGCCTGAAGATACTTTTTTAAAAATCAGCATATCCAAGTCCAGCTCTCTTTCTTATATATCATTCCCCTAAACAGTCAGCCACACAACTAGACTGTAGAGCATTGCAATTTAAGTCTGCTTACCCCAGCTAGGAAGAAGATCACTGAAAAACTTCTCCAAAACAGCTCTGAGATGCTTCCCTATACGATTTGTAAAACCTGGAACCAACATGCCCCCGATCCCCACCCTCCTTAAAGGGTTTTTCCATATGTAAAGCTTAAATTGGTTTGATGTGAAATCTACAGCACAAATGTAAAACCTACTTGGATATTTCAAAATGTATTTCTTCTACTTCCTGTCCCACATGATGCCCTTACACCCAGCAGAAACAGCAGGAGGTGTTTACAGGCTGATAATAAGCATGTTTACTCAGAAGTCAGCCCTACTGAGTTCATTAGAACTTACTCCCAAGGAAGTAAGCAGTAGATCAATACATTACAACTCTAGAAATTTTACACAGATGATTAAAAAAAAAAAAAGCTTTAAGCCTGCATCTCCCTATTTGCACCCTATGTGAAGTTTGCCTGGTAGCTGTGGGCCAATCACTCTCTCTCAGCCCCATCTACCTCACAGGGCTGTTGTGAGAACAAAATCTGGGGTAACTATATAAAGCTGGAAGGGTGGGATCAAATTTTCACCAAATCAACAAAAACAGAAGCAAGGAATCATTGTGGAATAGCCAGAACCTAAATGAAGTCAGCCTGTATTATTTGTGTTCAGGGGTCATTTCGTAGAAAAATAAGTGCAGGAGCTCATTAGCATAACTCATTGGCATAACTAATGTGCATATGCCACGCCTCCTGACATCACTGGAAGTGTGTCAGAAGGCAACATCCACCGCTCAGGCTCCACCCCTAGGGACTGTCTTTCCACTCTGGGGGCTGTCATTCCAGTCCCAGAGTAGCCTATCTGGGCCCAGGAGGAATACTACATGTGTTGCTTTGTGCTCCTGCTGGGAGCTGGGGGTGGGGCTTGCCGCTGCCTGTGCTTCTAACTGCCAGAGCTCCGCTCCTGCTCCAAATGACCCGTTTGTGTTGACTATTGGAATCATTTAATTTTTATGAAATTGAACATGTGCCTTATGACTGTCAGTTCCCCTTGTGCTTTTGAACTTCTTGGGAGGACATGAGAATGCCGGGGTTTACTTTGTAGTGGGCAGCTGGGAAGGCTTCTGCTTGGATGATATTCCCTGTATCTCACAAACAAATGATTGCAATAGGGTAGCCATGTTAGGCTGTTATAGCAAAATAAGCCAAAAGTTCAGTGGCATCTTAAAGACTAACAATAACTGCTGTTGGTCTTTAAGCTGTCACCAGACTTATGTCCCCACCCCCCATTAGAACCAATGTAGAGTACTAGTTAGTGTCAGACTAGGACCTGGGAGACCCAGGTTTGAATTCCCACTCTGCTACGGAAGCTCACTCAGTGACCTGGGCCCAATCACCAGGGTTGTTGTTGTGAGGATAAAATCGCTGGGAGAAAAACGATGTTGCAAGCAATTCTGGGTCCCTACTGGGGAGACATGCAGCATATTCAAATAATGAAAGCTGAACATGCAGGGAATGAATCCTGGATATTCCCATGGGGAGGGAGACAGATCTGTCTATGATTACAGCCCCAACTGTTGCTAATGAGGGACAAGAAGAGATGAGAAATTGGGTCAGGCATGCCAGATCTCATCAGATGTCTGAAGCTAAGCAGGGCTGACCCTGGCAAGTATTTGGATGGGAGACCTCCTTGGAATACCAGGGCTGGGAGGCAGAGGCAGGCTATCAAGCCACTTCTCTGAACATCTTCCATGCCCCAGTAGGAATTGCCAGAGGTTGCCATGACTTCCAGGCACAGACATGCACAAATGCAAAAGTACCAAAATTGGGCATACCCATGCAGTCACGTTAGAGACCACATGAAAACTCAGTTAAGTCTACTAGTGACTATGCTGGTTGCCACTACTGTGTGTGACCACTGGCAGATGCAGCTGATAAGATTTCCCTTCTGGCTATCATTATTCTCCACTTGCTTCTCCATAGGTGTGAACCAATCTCTGATTTGTTTGTAGGTGACAACAAAAATATACTTCATTTGGGTTCAGGTCTGCTCTTTTGGCGTATAATGAATTCTCTGCCCTCCTTCCATTGACTTTTTATCTGCCACTGATGTCGTGACAAGTGCGAGTGCTGGAGAAAACGCAAAGACTAATGTAAGCCAGTCACTTCTCCTGTCTTTCATGGAGTAATATTGGCATCCACCAGATGGCAACAGGAGATAGTTCTCCAGCAGAGGAAGCTGGGGACTTCTCCTCTGCCTAGTGCACTTCATGCCAAAGGCAGGTGCAATTTCAATTGTGCTTGTTGTATCAGGTTTTTTGACGTATTTTCAGAGGGCAGCCATGGGGGTCCAATGTAGAACAGCAGAACTGCCAGCCAGTCCGACAGAGGGAGCACTAAGTTGCAGTGAAAGTATGAAAAGTGAAAGGTCTCATCTGATGAAACTCTTAAGCAAAACGGTCCAACGAGGGCTGCACCATCCTAAGATATATTTGAGACCATTTTGCTTCAAAGGAGACAACTTTAATTAGTTGCTATACACTGGGCACATTTAAAATATATATTTTTCTAATTGTTTAAACCACGACTTCATTATCACACCACGGTTGTTTTCCTAATGGACTGCAGTCTGTCCTGTGATCTCTCCTTCTCCGACAACCTCCAGGGGGTGGCTGGAGACCTCCTGGGATGACAACTGATCTCCAGGTGACAGATGAGTTCACCTGGAGGGAGTGGCCGCTTTGGAGGGTGGACTCTCTGGCATTGGGCCCCACTGAAGTCCCTCCCCTCCCGAAACCACTGCCCTTCTCAGGCTCTACCCCCAGAATCTCCGGAGCTGGCAACCCCAATTCTAAAGCTGAACCCCTGAAACTCTTATTGGTCTACGTGGTGCTCCTGGACTTGAATCTAACAGTTTTTGAAATGAACTGACAGGCATACAGGGAAGTGGGTATAGAACTGCATTTCAACCTGCTCCTTCTGTGTTCGTGGCACCTCGTTTGGATCCCTTCCACTCAGAATCTGCTTTCCTGTGTCCTTTTGAGATTGGGTTTTTAAAATACTTTATCCTCACCTCCATGAAGAGACGCACAGGGAGGCAACCTTCCCGGATTCCCCATCCGCTCCTGTGATACTTACTGACGTCTCCCACAAGGCCTCTTCCTTCCTTGCCTCTCCTCCCTGCGGTGAAACTGCTAAGGTTAGGAAAAAGCCTCTTCTGTTTCTCTAATGCTCATTTCCCTCATTTACCACACCCCAAGGGCAGTGAAAATGGCAAGGTCAGGAGAAAGCCCTGTCAATTTCATGGAGGACACACAGTCTACTTAAACAAAAAAAGACACACCTTAAAGTACTGTGTGCCTTGCATTTGTGTATCAATTAAGAAGAAGAAGAGAAGAGTTTGGATTTATACCCCACCCTTCACTTGGAGTCTCAGAGCTGCTTACAAACTCCTTTTCCCTTCCCCTCCCCACAACAGACATCCTGTGAAGTAGGTGGGGCTGAGAGAACTCTAACACAAATTGCTCTTTCAGGAACAGCTGTGCCAGAGCTTGTGACTGACCCAAGGTCACATCAGCAGGTGCAAGTGGAGGAGTGGGGAATCAAACCCGGTTCTCCCAGATTAGAGTCCGCACACTTAACCACTACACCAAAACAACAACAGGTGAAATTGGTAAGACTTTCCCCTAATCCTGACAATTTCACCAGAGGCTGGGAGCTTATGGGTGACAGAAAGAGGGGGTGGACAAAAAAATGCAGAAGGGGAGATGGCACACTGTCTGTCTTCAGGTATATCATGATGAGCTTTTATTCAGCTCTGCTCACAGAGTAGTATGGGGGAATTTCATTTTGTTTTTTGCGATGAAGCTTCAGTCATCTTACAGTGACCCCATAAGTTTTTCAAGGCAAAGTATGTTCAGAGGTGGTTTGCCTCCCCTCCCCCCCGCCTTCAGCAGTGGTCTCCCATCCAATTACTAACCATGTCCAATCCTGCTTAGCCTCTGAGATCTGACAAAATTGGGCTCTCCTGGGATAAAGGAATATGGGAATATTCTCCTGCATCGGCCAGGGGGGGGGGCAGTGACATTTAAAGTAAACATAAATATGAACACTGGTAATGAACATTAGAGCAAGGGAGTGATCAATACAGTGCTTGAAAATCCCCCAAAGTTTTGAGTTGCCAAGGGTCTGGAGAAAAAAATGTCCTGTCCCTTTAATAGCGGTTTAACATGTGGAAATGGGCAACTCAAACTTCTTGGGGAATGGAGGTAAAAAATACTATCTGGCAAATAACATTCCACTAACCCTGCGTTAAAGGGACAGGGCAGTTTTTCTTTAGTCAGTTGGCAACCTATTGGCATTTCAGTCTAAGGCATGGCATTGCCAACCTACTTCCGGGGGAAACTCTCTTGCCTACACAACCAGTTTCCTTAACTCTGAACCCCTTGCAGTTTTAGGGCAGAACTATCCCTTTTACTGGCAATATCTTTTAGCAGAATGCAGGGATGGAGATAAGACTGTGATCTTAAGTGGGAGACCAGCATGGAGCTATTTAACAATCATCTCCTGCAGATTCATGCACAGCATCTGAAGAAATTATTGATTTAAAACATTTGTCTCCCATTTTTCTATCCAATTAGGGCCATCAAGGCAGCAAACAAGTAAAAAGACGTTAGAAACCAACCTCTAACATTGCATATCTGTAAAACCAGATATATTTAAAATAAAGCAGATCATTGAAAGTATGCCAGATTAAACGGAGAAGTCTTCACCTGCTGGTGGAAGACAGTGATCAAGGAGGATAGATGAATCTCCCTGGAAAGGGAGTTCCATGGTTTTGGTGCCACAACTAAGAAGGCCCTTTTTTGGGCTGCAAACTGATTTAGCTTTAGATGATGGGGGCTCACAAGCAGGACCCCTGAAGATGATTGTAATGGATGGGAAGGTTCATGTGGAAGCAGGTGGACCTTAAATGAGCTATTGACCAAAAAAATTATGCTGGGATAAGAATATTTAAGGTGTAACAATACTAGCCCTGTTCATAAGCTATAGTGAACACACAATCTGTGTACAGTGTATGCTTGGTTTTTCTTTATACATGCATTCAGTAATTCTCATGTTACATTCAATGCATATACAACTAAACATCTTATTTAAACTGTTTCTTACAGATGTACTGTAACGTGTGAACAGGGCTACTATCTTTGCTGAAACAGCTGGAATTACTAAAGTAAGTCGGAAGGGCAGGTGAACTGATCAGTCCTCTTTTTGTGTTTGAATGCCTGGAAATGAACATAAACAGCATACTCTCATCCATTTAGTCCAGTTTCTGAACTTAATCCATCAGGATGGGGATGCAGCAGTCCTGGTACAACTCCTACATTGCCAAGACAACATAAGGATCTGTTTTTCGGCTTGATTCTTAGATGCATATTGGGTGGATACAGCCACTCCCCCCAGCAGCTTAAGGACCCTTCCCCCAATGGAAAAGCCACTAAAGTTGGATGAGGGCAGTGTGGAACAGTGGTTAGTGTCAAATTAGGCTCTGGGGGGACCCATAGTTGAATCCTTTCTCTGCCATGAAACCTTGTTGAGTAACTTTTGGCCAGTCACACACACTCTCAGCCTAACCTACCTCACAGGGTTGTTGTGAGGATAAAATGAAAGAGAGGTGAACAATATAGACTGCTTTGGGTTCCCATTGGGGAGAAAAGTGGCCCTAAATGAAGGAAACAAATAAACTTTTCTGAGCAGAGTGATTGAATCCAACCCACTGGGTGTGCCACGGATTTTAACGGGATGTTCCCAAGTACACCTCTATCGCCTTAAGTTGCAATGATCTTCCAATTGATTTTTGGTCCAGCAAAAGGGCTGGAATGGGTATATATGGCCAAAAACATCTAATTCAGTAACCTCAAAGGCCCTTCTAAATGTCCCATCTCTGATTCAGGAAGCATTTCTCACACGTTCTTTCTTTGTCTGGTTGCATTTTTTTTTTCTCACCCCAAGTGCCCAGTGGACCTTTCAAAAGTGAAATTTGAAACATGAGAGTTCTGTTCAGGACTTTCAAGAAAGGATTTCTCCACACACGAGATGCTTGTAGGCATTTTTATTGACATTCATTGACAGCTAAAGACTTCTTTGAAGGGGAGTCTTTCACATCACAAGAGAAAAGACAACAACCAAAACATACATATATTTACAATCCCCAAATGCCTTTGTACATAAGGTAATCAGAAACAAGACGATAGGACTTAGTAGTGAGTAGACAATATCTTAAAAGTAAGGAGCAGGGAATTCCAGACAGGACCACTTGATCAGGCGCACATGCTGCTGTTGTGAGAAGCTGCCCTTGATAAAAATGATCTCTTCTGCATGCCTGTTAGAGGCCCTGTCCTCTAGTCGTAGGAAGCACTTGTATACCAAGGCAAGTCCCAGACACGACTTCTCACAGGGGTGCATTTATGCTGCTTCAGTGTGTGAGAATTCTTCTCTTCCTTCAATAAAACACAGAGAGCCACACTGATGGTCTCCTCAGGGT
Organism: Gekko gecko; assembly: GCA_029375565.1. NCBI lineage: Eukaryota > Metazoa > Chordata > Lepidosauria > Squamata > Gekkonidae > Gekko > Gekko gecko. Next base: position 48,315,048 of record JAPDNY010000013.1, on the reverse strand, counting down.
ACTGGTGAAATCACAGTTCTCCATCCTCCCTTATAATGAGCCCATCATGGATGTGCATGAAAGGTTCCATCTTACATTGGCACAGTCACTATGGTTGCCAAAACGACTAGGGAAAAATGGCCTGCCCTTTAACAGAGGCTTAATAGGCTGCCATTTGCCAGGTGATGTCATTTACCTCCATGCCATGAAAATTGCAGCTGCCCTTTTCTACACATTCAGCCTGTAATAAAGAGACAGGACATTTTTCTCCAGGCCTCTTGGCAACCCTCACAGTCACTGATGAAGTCCTGAGATCAACAGTTTGGGTGCTTTGCCGATGTGTGACTGATGCCAGACAAACCTTTCATTATTGGGAGATGCCGCCTGATAGGCCCCAGTGTTCCAGGGCACAAACAAAACACATCAAAATCCAGCATTTTATACAACTAGAAAAGGTGCAGGCATGCTAATGCCGAAAGCTGATCAAAGACTTTAACCAAGGCGGCAGTGACCAAATGCCTTTATGCCGGACTCAGTTCTCCCATTTGCAACAAGGAAATTTCTCAAGCTTGGGTTTGCCAGGTCACAACCTGCAAGTCCCTTTAAATATTCTGCACCAGCCAGAAACCACATTCCTGCCTGCCCCAGTTCCACCTCCCATCCCCTGGTCTAATTTATTTCCCTGTCTCCTGCAGCACACGCAAAAGCCTCACATAAGCAGGAAAGATTGGTTGGGCAGGGGAAGAAATGGAATGGGAGCTAAACCTCCCTGGTGCCTCACGCCACTGAAAGAGAAATACTTTCCATCTACCTAGACTGACTCTCCCCACCACATGTGCTTAGAGGCATGGAAACTGGCTTTCAAGGAAGAAAGGGCTCTCTGCCCACACTCAAAAAGCAGTCTCCTCTTCAGTTGTCTCGCAGACATCAGATTGCAACTGCCTCAGGCATTGTGTGATAGGAGAGGAGTCAGATCCAAGAGCTTAACTAAAGTTCTGAAACAACCTGACATCTATGGAACTCGATGGTCTGAACCACATGTATGTTATACAGCTTGAAGTGTGTGAATTGCAGGCCTTGGCCTCTGAATCATTTTTGCAGAAAACAATAGAACCCAGGCCACCCTACAGCAACAAAGGAGAGCTGTCCCAGAACACCCAGGTCATGGTACTCTTTTAAAGCTACAGTCCAAGACATACTGGCCTATCTAGGAGTAAGGCTTACTGAACACCAAAAAAACTTCTGAGTACACAGCATTCCATCGCACCATCACTCCTTCATTCATTTCAGTAATGCTCGCAGAGAGCTTCCTTGTCGGGTTGCCAGCTGGCTAGACAAAAACCCATCCATGTCCAAGTCCCTAAGGGTGAAGTTTGGGTGACCTGGATCCAAACATTCACTGGCTAGCTAGCTATCGAAGGGACAGTAGCCCAGGGTCACCAAGGAACACTCCTACATCCTGGTGAAACATTCTCTCAAATGAATAAAATATGAACATTCAAAAGGTAAGAAAAATCAGATGTGAAGCTTGGTCCTGGCTGAGTGCCAAAGCATGGCTTCTGAGGTAGATAATTCCTGCAAGGGCTCTTCTTTGGCTGAGTTCAGACTGGTAGTTTGAAGTGGGAGCAAGTCATGGCAAAAAAGCCCCGGAACAAAGTGTTCCAGGTTTTTCTGGTCACACTGCACTGACTGATGTGGGAGCATACCCGGAGGAGGTGCGTGGCAGTGTTCAGACTGCTGGCCCAGAGGCGTGGCTGTAAGCAGCTTTTTCCTGGTAATTCAGCTATGTGTGCATATGTGCTCATGCACATCAGGGCAATTTGGGGAGGATCCCGTTGCACCAGTACTGCATTGGGCAGTAGAGCGGAGCACGTCCAATCATATCACTGCTACCTCTCCAGGACAATCAAGTGCACCTTGCGCAGAAACACCCGGTGGACTTTATTACCGCAGGTTGTTCCCAGCTTTTTGGGTTAGCGTTCACACTTCCCAGAAGCGGAATGAAGCGGGATAAACGCACTCTCTGAGATTTGCTACCACTTTTTAAACACGGGAGCGAAGCAGTACACGATGAGTTGACTACGGGTGGGGAACGCCAGGCAGATGTGCCTGTGTGAATGGCCCCATTAATCCGGTTGTGAAACAAACGTGCCTTGGGGCAAACTGCCAGTCTGAACTCAGCCTCTTTGTAGCTGTTCTGGGGATTATGCAGAAGAATTTCCATCTTTCCCAGTGCTGAAAGTCAAGAGGCTCAGTATCTCGAAAGATCAGATTTGAATATTCAAGTTGCAAAGGATACAGTTTTGAAACACAGAACTGGCATATCTGTGAACATAATCCATTTTGTTTGTTTGTATTCGTTTGATTGGAGTGGAAATCAAGATAATTTCATGCCATTTACCAACCGCAAGCTCTGTGTTTCCAATTGAATCAACACTGCATTTCAGATTGCTTCACTGCTGTGGAATTAAGAGCAGCAGTAAAAGAATTACTATTTGAAATAGGCTGGTTGGGGAAGTAAAGGTATGTCACACTTTCCATCTTTTAAAATTCAGATTCTGAGTCAGCAGCAGGGCAAAAGCATTATCTGGAGAAGGTGTTTTTTTTTAATCCTCCTAATTTGAAATGATTTGAATTGATCAAACACATCCAATGCTATGGTTCACAACATAAACCTCCCTTCTGGTCCCTTATTTATATCAACCGATGGACACAGCAGTTTTAAAATTCTCCTGAGTGGCTTCCTCAGAAAACAGCCTTCAGGTATAATCCAGTGGAATGGACTAAAAGTACAGAAAGACAGCAGGAAGTTACAAGCAGTATTCCCTCTAAGCTGAGTTAGTGTGAGCTTGCTCACAGTTTTTTAAACTCCGGCTCACACATTTTTGTCTTCGCTCAGGAAGCAAATTAGCTTATGCAGCAGCCAAATCGTTCACTCACAACTTTAGTGCCGGCAGCTCACAAAATAGAATTTTTGCTCACGAGACTCCACAGCTTAGAGGGAACATAGGTTACAAGATGAAGATGTGGTTTTTATACCCCACTTTTCTCTACCCCAAGGAGTCTCAAAGCAGCTTACATTCACCTTCCCCCCCTCTCCTCACAATGGCCACCTTGTGACGTAGGTGGAGCTGAGTTCTGAGAGAACTGTGGCTGGCCCAAGGTCACCCAGAGGGCTTCATGTGGAGGAGAGGGGAACCAAACCTGGTTCTCCAGATTGGAGTCCACCACTCTTAACCACTACAATACATTGGTCTCTCATTTGCTTTCTGCTTTCCCTCACCCCAGTCACAAACAGGCTAATTATTGCTAGCTTCCTTGCCTCCCAAAGAACAGGAATGGGATGAGTGCAAATATAGTTTATCAAGAATCTCCCCCTGTAGGTCTGGCCTAGCAGTGACCCCCCCCAGTGGTCTTAGACAACATAAGCAGCTGACTTCGACTAGATTCAGTCAGCCCTGTAGTAACCATTAAGCAAAACATGCACGTGTTTAGGGCACCAAGGGAAGGGGGGCATCGAGGGGTTGGTTTTTTTGCTTATATTGCTTACTGCTATTTAGCGTTAACACGTTTTTTTAAAGTTTATATTTAATATAGTAGTGGGGGGTGGGGGTGGCCTGGAAGAAAACTGGATTTTTAATCTCTTATTTCTCCTTCATCACATATTGAGTCTTGATGTCTTGTCAGTTAAGCAATGGAACCACCAAGGGGCACCATTGTTGGGCTGTGCTCAGGGCATCCGTTAGCCTTAGTCTGGCCTTGGGCTCAGCCATAGAAGGAGCCTTCTGCGAATAAGAGATTATAAAGCTGCGCTTTCAGAAATGTCTCAAAGATGACCACTCTGCAAATAGTTCTTTTACGTGTCTCGCAGAATCCCTGGTCCCCCAATGAGTCTTCACCACTGCTTAGGTTTGTTTTTCTGCAGTAATCCCCGAGACATGGTGACCAGATACCAAGGAGATCAGGACTCCTGCAAGCAGTTGGCAGAGGAGGGAATTTTGACAGGTGTTTTTCACTTTCACTGGCATGAAAAGTTGCACTTGTCAAAATGTCCTGTTCTACATGACTGTTTAGAAGTACAGCTGCTCTGTCCTCCTTTGTATTTGTCCATGCTACTGATCAACGGGAGATCCATTTGACCGAGGAAACAACTCAGCACAACTCAGCACTTCTTTCCACAGGGACTTGACTAAAATGATCTGGGGTGCCTCAGCCCCTCCCCTCTTGAAGTCACACAACCGTGGCACTGATTACCACTAGACCAAAGAAGCTGTGGTATCAAGAGCAGAGCATCCAGTCTACCAGAAGGTGAGTAGTACGAAATCCTTTTGAGAATAGGGCTGCCATATTGTTTTGTTTTTCTAGCTTTGACAGTTCCATGACAGAAATCCAAGAGATGCCGTTTCCCAGCTACAGAAATGTAGTGACACAAAAGCTTGCGTCTGGTGAATTTCTGTCTGCTTGAGGCATGTCTCTGTGACAATCGAAGTCAGGCCCAATCTCTAGGAGGCTCTTGCCAACCAATCACCACTCAACAGCGAACCAGCCAATCAGGAGAATCGGGGGGAATGCATAGTGGAAGCAGATGTTTTCCACACAAATGGGTCTCCCCACTTCTGCTATTTCTCCGCTTATTTCACTCATTTCCGCAGAGGCATTTTCAGTCTGAGATGCAAGAACAAAGTTTGTCCTCTCTTGTGGCGCAGCTTCAGACTTCCCTGTTTCCAGGAATTCCCTTGCTGCACCACAAGAGGGAGCAAACTGCATTTTTGCTCCTCAGACTGAAAATACCTCTGTGGAAACCAAAGAAAGCTGCGAAGGAATACAAATGCAGGAGCAAGGAGACCTGTTTGTGCGGAAAACATCACAGTTAAACTGCCAGACAGGGCTGGGTAAAAAGAAAGAGTAAGATGGAGCTAGGAAATCAGGACCTATCCCAAAATTCCTCAAACTGAAGGAACCCTCAGATGTGCTGTTAAAAAAAAACCCTGTTCTCTTAGCACACTACCACTTTTCCTACAAGTGCAGCACCTTAATAAAACAGAAGAGGAGCAAAGAGATCATCCTGACATTTACGCCCTTACCCCACTCCTGTCTTCACTGAAGAAACATAACAGTCCTCCTCCTTCTCTCACAATGATAAACCTACATATGAAAGAGCAGCACTTCCCTTTTTTTCTGACAGTGCTGCCTACATATCTAAAGCATTGATTCACAATACTGGAAGTCTCTCTGGGCACACATAACACATCTGTCACAGCCCTTCATCCCCAAAGAGAAGGAAGTTATTGGAAGTGGAGGACTTTGGGTCATCTTTTAGCCTCAGACTTCAGAGGGGGACTACAGAGAGACAGAGAGATAGATAGGTCAGGATTAGTGGTATGCATTCGGTCTATCCAAGTTGGAAACCCCACCCCAAAATACCTTACTGGTACTTTCCAGATTTTTTTTAGCCAGATATAGATAGCCAGTATTTATTTGTCTATCTGAAATGGCCGAACCCGAAAAATCCTGATATATTCAGGATTCAGGAATTTTGGCACTACTGGATACCCACAGTTAAAGGGCTCTCAGTCCCTTTAAATGCCTTCAGAGTGAACTCTCAGCTTGGAGAAGGCATTTAAAGGGACTGTGAGCCCTTTAAATGCATTTGGAGTTTACTCGCAGGCTCGCAGCTTGCAGAAGGCATTTAAAGAGACCGTGATCCCTTTAAACACTTTCTTTCTCCACTCAAAATGGGGCTGTGGTCACACAGCAAGTTTACCGCGGATTGTTCCCACTGTATATTTGATTGGGGGTATTTATTTGCAGGTTGGGATGATCAGATATCCCTCCCCAAACCACTTTCATCGCATGACGAGGCTCCACAGACTGTCCAGATAGCTGCACTGCCCAAGCAGCAGCGCAAGATTTTTTCATTTTTCTTGTGCATGTGCATATGCACCTAGACAAATCATTGTTCATGCGTGGGATGTATGCAGCATGGGATCAGTCATGTGCACAATGGTGGAGCTCTAAAAAACATTAAAGTGCGAGAAGGACATTCAGATGTCCCAATCGGCTTCACTGCGAGAGCTGGCAGTCCAGACCGGCAGAACTGCGGGTTCACTCCGAAAGATGTGGTTGATTGCGGGAGTGAGTGGGTTGCGAAACGGGAGGCAGATGTGCCCGTCTGATCAGCCCTTTTAAATCTGACAGGGAACAGCAGCGAAACCCGCTCAAAATGACTGTGTGACTACAGCCTGGATGAGTGGACAACAATGTGGCAAATGAAGTTCAATGCTGGGATGTGTAAGATGATGCACACTGGAACAAAAAAATCCCAGCTTCAAGTACAGGCTAAATGGAGTCTGGACTTGCTGAGACTGAGAGGGGAAAAGATCTTGGGGTCATAGTGGATAGCTCAATGAAAAGTGTCAACCCAGTGCGCTGCAGCGGTGATAAAGGCAAACTCTGTGTTAGGGATTATTAGGAAAGGGTTAGAGAATAAAATGGCCGATACTGTAATGCCCCTGTATAGATTTATGGTGCGGCCTCATTTGAAATGCGGTGTACAGTTCTGGTCACCGTATCTCAAAAAGGACATTAGAGAGCTGGAAAAGTACAGCAGAGGGCAACTGAGATGATCAGGGGACTGGAGCGCCTTCCCTATGAGGAAAGGCTGAAGAGTCTGGGACTTTGCAGTTTAGAAAAGAGATGATTAAGAGGAGACATGATAGAGGTTTCAATAAAATTATGCATGGAATGGAGAGAATTTTCCTCCTTTTCCCAAAATACTAGAACTCGAGGGCATCCAATGAAGCTGATCAGCAGTAGGTTCAGGATGGACAATACTACTTTACACGGAGAGTGATTAAAATGTAGAATTCGCTGCCAGAGGATGTAGTGATGACCACAGGAATACACAGCTTTGAAGGGGGATTAGATAGATTCATGAAGGATAAGTCTATCAATGGCTACTAGCCATGCTGACTGAGGAGAACCTCCACATTCAGAGGCACTAAACCTCTGAATCCCAGAGCCTGGAGGAACTGGTTGGCTACCAGGTGAGACAGGATGCTGGACTAGATGGACCACTGGTCTCATCCAGCAGGGCTCTTCTCATGTTCTTAGCACATACCAGGTAAATTCCACTGTGACATGTGCCCTGAGCGCTCTGTTGATCCAATACTTCCTTCAGAAGTTGCGCTTTACACTCACTACCAAAATGAAACCACAGCAAAATATCCGCCTTGTCGCTGAAGGGTGTATCTGGGTACGGCTGCATTCAACAACAGCCCCCACCGTTAACAGTTACCATTCTTGTTTGGCTGTCATTCAAAAGGGGAAAGAGTGTGCGTATCAAGATACCTGAGTCAGCTTCAGAAATGGTACATGTCCATTATGTCCATTCATTCTAATGCTTTACCACTGAACTGCCAACAAACAGCAGGTACTCCCTTAGGCGGAAGTTCAATGTCACATCAGAACTGGCAGTAGATCCTGGGGGGTGGGTGGGAACAGGGCTAAAGGAACAGAATCATGTCTATGACCCGTATCGTGCCTAACACCCAGGCAGGGAGAAATAAATGCTGATAACTGTGTGACGCAAGGTAGCAACTTCTGGAATTCTTCCATTGAAACTGCCATCTGTAGAGTAAGGTATTAGCACCTTCAAACCTTGCGAGGAAGAACAGTCAGTCCCAATTTGTTATTCCCCCTTTACGAAGGGGGAATTATTTCTTCCCAGGAGTCAATGCAGTTAACTCTGATGTTAAATTGGGGGTCATTATTCAGAGACCAATGGACCAGGTCCCATAAGGAGCTGGAGGAGCAGCCTCCTAAGATCTGGACAGGTTGTTACGTCTCTGAAAAGAAAGAAGAAGGAAAGTACACTGAAAAGGAAATAGTCGTTAAGTTCAGAGTGACAGCTCCCATCAGGGCCAGCAGGCCTTAATCCAGCAAACCCATTTAGCCTGCCAGCCGCCGGTCAACCCAGACTCACCTTTCATTGAAAGGCAAACAAGCACAGCGAGAGGAATCAATAAGTGAGTGTGTGAATGTATTGCATAACTAGCTCTTCAATACGCCTAAGTAGATTTTCCTGCAGTGGAAAACAAACTAGTTTGCTCCCATATCGTAATCCGAGACGAGCAGCCAAGAAAAGCAAAATGAGTCTAAGAAAGCGTTCACTCTTTCCTTCAGCAAATGCCGGTCAAAGCACTGGCCTACCTGTAAAGCACACAGGAGAGCTGTGTGTCTCCAAACATCAGTGTAGCATCACAGATAACAGACAGAGCTATGGGGATACCACCCCCCCCTCAGTTCAGTTCTTAGCTCAGCCCTGAACTACCTCACCAGGAAGCCTAAGAACTGATTTCTTTCTGTCTCTTAGGGCAGAAGTCTATCAGTGGCTATTAGCCACAGGGTATAGATGGGAACTCTCAGTCTGGGGCAGGTGATGCACTGTATTCTTGGTGCTGGAGGGGGCAGCAGTGGGAGGGCTTCTAGTGTCCTGGCCCCACTGCTGGACCTCCTGATGGCACCTGGTATATTTTGGCCGCTGTGTGACAGAGTGTTGGACTAGATGGGCCATTGGCCTGATTCAACATTGGCTTCTCTTATGTTCTTATGTTCTCTCTCTTATGTTCAATTTCACATTCAGGTTTTTAATGAGTCAAGTCCGGCTTTCCCAACTCGAGTTCTTCACAGTCGTACAGCAGTTGCGGGAAACAGTTTTTAAAAATAAAGGAGGGCTCTTCCTCCTCCTGCAGTGGCATTTCTGGCCCATTTGGGTTCTTCTGTATTGTTTAAAAGCCATTCCCCACAGCTTCTGACTTGGGTTTCGGGAAACCCTGACCTAACTCATTTAAAAACCCATATGTGCCAGTAGACTGCCACCAAGGTACATGTCCTCCAAGGCACATGTCCTCCAAAATGTTTGGGGTATGTATCTCTCTTTCACGCGTTAATCATTCATTTATTCAAGGAAGTCTACACAACACATAGGCTTTTGGACACTTTCACATGTTGTTTGCTGCCGCAAACACTGGAGTAGTGACATTAAGTCTGACTCAGCTCTCAAGGTCACGTGCCCATTCTTATTTTCTAGGAATCTGGAGTTGTACGCGACAAGTATGTTTGCAAACATATGCAATGATGCAGAGCCAAGCTGGATGACGCTTTGGGAACACTTTGACTACCAAAAAGGGTTCTCTTGGAGATCATGGGAACTGCACCAACAAAATCCTTGTGGGATGTCGTCTGTAGTAAGGAGGGGAATGAAGTAAGAGTGAGTGAAAAAGCTGGCTGGATCCAACCCGCAGACTCTTTGGTTGAGACTGAAAGGCAGCATCAGGGACTGCCCCCAACAGCAGAACTGTGGGGTGGGAGGGCTGCTTGAACCTTCCTCTTTCTGCTGCTTTCGGACTCAGAATTATTCCTCCCTGTCCAGCCCACCACTGCTTTGCCACCCACAAAGACAAACAGGGACCCTGTTATCTTTTTGTCTGTGGGGAGACAAACAGTTCAGAGAGGGGTATTTTGAGTGGCCAAACACCAGGAAAATAAGAGATTAAGAGCCTCCTAAGGTCTTTTTCAGGGCTAATTTGAATGAACTGCAAAGGGTTTTAATATTTGCAGACACATGCAAATCTGACTTGGACTGGGACCATGACGCGAGGGGAGGGGGGGGTTTCATTGCTTTCTAAAGCTTTTTCAGTCCTGAAATCCCCCTGGCGTTATATTTGCTCCCTTGAGGCAAACATACAAGTCGTGGTCAGGACCTGTGTAAGGACCTATATGTTAATTGCAATGGGGCAAACTATGGGGCCTTTTCAGGTCAAGAAAATGGCAAAAAAGCTTAACCCATTGCCCCCAATATCACAGTTCTGATCTGAATCTGGACCCCTGGTGCCTACTTTTTTTAACTGGGGGGAAACCCTCCTGAGAGCTCATCCGTGAAGCTCCTAACATCATATTGGAAGGCTTAACTACGTTACAGCACCCTCGTGTTGTGTCCCCTGCCATATCTACCCTTGTGCTGTCCTGCGCAGATATGCCTTGGGTGTTCAGTGCTCAGAACTGAATTATCTAGTGCGCATGGGCATGATTTCAATTATGACCACAGTGTGTGTATGTGTGTGTGGGGGGGGACTTAAGCCTCCCCACACACCATTTTCCTGATCTGAAGTGGCCCCGGCAAGCTGCACTGTGCCCTGATGGGAAACTCACATGTATTGACGGGCTACCCGTAGAAAACAGTAAACTGCAGGCAGAGGGCAGGATGGATCAAGAGTCCTCAGTGCTGCAAAACCTTGCCCTTCAAAGGCTGGGCTTTTCTTCCTTCCAAACACCATATATGGCATCTGGATCCTGGGAGAGTGAGCAGCGTTACAAAGATAAGCATTTGCGATCACATTCTTCGCATATGCTCAGCAAGCGATAGCCCTTCAGAAGCTTCCCACACATCCAGAGCATGAAACTCTGGGCCTGGAACTGAAAGAAAAGCCATGGGCTCTCAGCCTCAGTCTTCCAATTTAGGGTATGTCAAACCAGGTTCTCAAACCATGATTTATGTGCCAGTATGGTATAGTCATTACTATGTATGATTTGGGAGATCTGGGTTTGATCCCTGCTCTGCCATGGCTACTCACTTGAAGACTTTGGGCCAGTCAGTCTCTTAGTCTAACCTACCTCACAGGATTGTTGTGTGGGGAAATGGAGGTGAACAGTGTTGTAAGTAGCCTTGCATCCCCACTGGGGAGAAAACTGGGATCAAAATATATCAACACATTAAGAAGAAGAGTTGGTTTTTATACCCCACTTTTCACTACTCCAAGGAGTCTCAGCGTGGCTTATGATCACCTTCCCTTCCTCTGCCCACAACAGACGCCCTGTGGTCATGCAGTGCTCCCTCTAAGCTGTGGAATCTTGTGAGCAGAAATTCTACTTTGTGAGTTGCTGGCATTAAAGCTGAAAGCGAGTGATTTGGCTGCTGCATAAATTAGTTTGCTCTGGAGCCATCCTTCCTGAGTTAAGACAAAAATGTGTGAGCCGGAGGCTAAAAAACTGTGAGCTAGCTCACACTAACTCAGCTTAAAGGGTAGGTGGGGCTCAGAGAGTTCTGAGAGAACTGTGACTGACTCAAGGTCACCCAGCTGGCTTCGTGTGAAGGCATGGGGAATCAAACCTGGTTCTCCAGATTAGAGTCTGCCACTCTTAACCAATACAGCCAGTCTTAACTATGGTTTCGCACAACATGTGGCTATCTTAGCTTCATCCTGGATTGGTCCCTAGTGCTGCCCCTATCACAATGAGACACCAGCCAGGGCTCGGCAGGGGAGAAAAGGCAAAGGTGATGCCTTGATCAAGCCAAGCGTGGATTGGAGTGATTGTCAGTGAGCCAAATCCTGGTTTCACAAACTAACCATAAACCATGATTTCATATTATATTTGAACCAGTCCAGTGAGTACAGGGCACAATTGTTAAAAATAAATAAATAACTGGAATGAATGCTTTTCTTCCCTGGCTTATCTCTGCCTCCTGCTCCTTACTTTCCCTTTGTCATCTCCCCCACGTCAGATTCATAGACTGTAATCTCTTTGGGGCAGGGACTATACGTACAAATACAAACCCTGCCCACTAAGCTGAGATACATAGCTGCTCTCTGTGGATATTCAATGTACTCAGCAGGCTCACATAGGTACCGTTTTCTCTTTTTACTTTGTGTGCCCAACGGCTGAAATCTGGTGCTGAAAACAAATTCCAGAGCTGATCCTTTTCGACAAGTGGTTCCTCATCTGGAATTCTTAGCCGTTTGTCTAGCAGATAGTTTCTACCTTTCACGATCATGATCAGAGTTTCAAAAGAATACTCACATTCTTCTCTTTGCTCCTTCCTCCATCAGACTGCGTGGCCTTCCCTTGTTTCTTTGGTGGGAAATCTTTTTAAAAAAGGAAAGACCAGTCAGGTTTTCACTGGAGCATCCCAACTTCTATCTTACAGGAGGCTTATTTCCCCCCCCGCCCCCCGCAAGCCTATGAGTTACATCCGGTTAAAGCAGATTGCTGTGCAGCAAAGATGGATGGTCTCTTTCTTTCTCGGCTTCCGTTTAATCGGTCATTGCCACATTTCCTTTGTAAAGTCTTTCAGACCAGCCAAAACTGACCCCTTGCAAGGGCGTGGACCAAGTAGCTGGATTTGCTCACTGGTATTCATCAGAGGAGGAGGCATGGTCTGGAACAATGTTTGGGAACAGTTACTGTTCACATGGGGAATGCTGTTTATGTTACTTAGTACATTTTTATCTCTCCCCCCTTCTCCAAGGAGCTCAAGGCATCGTACATCACCACCTCCTCCATTTTTTCCTCACAACAATCCTGTGAGGTAGGTTAGGCTGAGGGAGAGTGACTGGCCCAAAGTTACTCACTAAGTTTCATGGTAGAGTGGAGATTTTAACCTGGGTCTCCCAGATACCAATCGAACACCCTGACCATTACACCACACTGGGTTTTGCACATTCTTTGAGAAGGATACACGCAAGATAAGCATTCATGCAACTGATCTTGGTCTTTCTTCCTGACCATCCATTGCTTTGCCACTGTTCTTAAAGCAGGACATCAGGGCCCTGTGGAGCTTGCTACAATTCCGCAGGGCCTGCAAGACAGAGTTCTTCCACCAGGCATTTGACCCCATCTAACATCTGGTACATCTGGTACATCTGGTACAATGGGTGTATCTGGTTATAACATCAGAGCCTTCCCTGGGATCTTGCCATCACCACTGTTGCACTGACTGAATCTTGTCACAAAAATATTGGATATGGCAATACTGGAACATGTTCACTGCGGCACAGGAAAACGTGAATGTATAGCATTTTAGTTTTTATACTGGTTTTAAATTTTATGTAAGCCACCCTGAGCCTGCTTCAGTGGGAAGGGCAGGGTATAAATTCGACAGACAGACAGACAGACAGACAGACAGATCCATTTAATTCTAGCCGCTCATTCCTTTTAGCAGAAGCAATACTTACTGGTTTCATGGTCCCATCTGAAAATCTCTTCGTTTCCTATCAAATGGAATTAAACTTGGTGGTGGTGATGGGGAAATATAAGTGCACCACTGCCAGCCAACATTGAGGAGTGGTTTGAGTGCTGGGCAAGGATCCGGGAGGCCTGGATTGAAACCTCCACTCTGATATGAAGCTTATTGGGAGACCTCAGGCCAGTCACACACTCTCAGCCTAACCTATCTCACAGGGTTGTTGTGAAAATAAAATGGAGTGGGGAGAACAATGTATGCCATCTGGAGTTCCTTGGAGGAAGGATGCAATTTAAACTGTACTAAATAAATAAAAGCGCCAAATGAGTTCACACTTCCAGGGAGGGGAAATGCACACAGGCACAATGAAAGGGCAAAGATTCATACTGGGCAAATAAGAAACAAAACTGAAATTAAATTAAAGAGCCAGCGTGGTCTAGTGGTTAAAGTGTAAGACTAGGATCTATGAAATCCAGGTTCAAATCCCTGCTTCTGCCATGGAAGCCTGCTGGATGACCTTGGGCGAGTCACACACTCTCAGCCTCACCTACCTCACAGGGTTGTTGTGAGGATAAAATGGAAGAGAAGAGAATGATGTAAGCTGCTTTGGGTCTCCACTGGGATGAAAGTTGAGATATAAATAAAGTAAATAAATAAAATAATCAACCATGAAGTGATCAAATCCTAGCTAGTTGTGGCATCTGAGTGCAGGTGGTTCAACTAACCAGAATTTCTTGGGTGGTACCAAACTGGGATTTCAAACTAGGGTTAAGAGCTGGTTTGCTGTCTACAGTTTCTATTCATTGTGGTTTGCAGTGACATCTAAATTGACAAAGCACAGTTTATGGGAGTAGGGCTGTCCCTCATGGCTGCCTGGCTAGACACTATAGAGTCTCCTCCCTGCCAAGAGATGGGAAAGGAAGAAAGAAGACAAGCCAGGATTAACAGAAAAACTATGACTTGTTGCATCTCACAGACTTACAAGGCAATCCTGAACAGAGTTACATCCTTACAAGTCAATGGGTTTAGATGGCTGTAACTTTGCTTAGGATGGCACAGTTAGTGGGATCTGTTGCACAACCCATGACTTATCATGACACCTGCTGTTCTAGAGATCTATAATTCCTTAGCAGAACTCACGCTTTATACAGATCCAGGGGATTGGAGCCTATCAACTTTTTTGCAGGGATCATGAGACTCACTTGAACAAAGTCCAGGCAGAATGGGGATTGAAGTAAGATGGGTAACTGGGAGAGATCAAAATAGGATCAAATGCCAGGTCTAGAATTCAGTCCCTAGCACCTACAGTAAAAAAAAATCTCAGGTAGCCTGCTAGTGACTGGGGATGGGCTTGAACCACATTTTTGCAGTTCGGTTTGTGGTTCATATCAGTTCATGACCCCTGCTTTCTGCTCTTCACAAACCACCACGGCCTTAAATTTGTGGAAGTTCATGGTGTTTCTTCAGTTTGCGACCATCACTTTGCAAACCACGAACCAGCCACAATTTGTCGCAAACTTTTGTTTGTGAACTGGTTCATGCTCCTCTGTTTTATAAAATAAACTTGGCTTAGGAAACTGCCCCAGAAATTCTTGGTGATGCTTATGGATGGCTATGAGCCCCCACATTTCTCCTGATCATCTTTTGAAGGATGATCCACCCACAGGGTCCAAGCAAGGGAGAGAGAAATAGTTCTACCTTGCCAGAACCAGGAGGTCTATCAGGGTCAAGCCCGCTACCATGCCATTTCAAATGTATACCACTGCTGATATAAAATTGAAACTCAGATTTCATGATTCCTGAGACTGTACATGATAGGGCCCATGCATGGTACAAATTTATAGCAGGGATGCAGAAACAATGCTTGGGGCCCTGCATGCCAGCTGAAGGCCACATCCCGTATTACAACAACAAGACAACTGTGTTCATAATACAGCGTGGCTAAAAAAATCCTAATATCAGAAGGGAAATTGTTGGGGGGGAGGACTTCTGTTTCAAAGAAACAAAAAGAAGTCTTCATATGACAAACCTCCGGAAAGAATTTGCTGCTGTGCCACAATTCAGAACCAACACTGTGACAGGTACTATACAAAACAGAGATACTTCCAAATGAAGACAAAGCTGGGGGAGAAGAAATCAGGGACTGAAAGAAAATGGGGAGGGGGTGATGATGGGCAGGGGGTGCTAAGAAGATTCAGGAGTGGGCTCAACTATTCAAGAAGACATGGGGTGTTCCATGAGTAGTTCAGCAGTATTTTTTCCTTTAAAAATCAGGCCAGGAAGACACGATTCTGATTAAAATTATGGAATGAACAGGGGATAAGCTTTTCCCAT
Organism: Gekko gecko; assembly: GCA_029375565.1. Taxonomy (NCBI): domain Eukaryota; kingdom Metazoa; phylum Chordata; class Lepidosauria; order Squamata; family Gekkonidae; genus Gekko; species Gekko gecko. The sequence goes on along the minus strand of JAPDNY010000013.1, from coordinate 48,299,714 downwards.
GTATCATCTGCCTAATCTGAAATGAAACCTTTGCATGCCCCACTGGGAGAAAACATAACAGGTACTGAAAAGAGACATGCAGGGAATGGAATGGAAAACTAGGGATGCTTCCTTGAGCTTCTTGAAAGGTAAGACAAAATGCAATGTCAGTAATCTCATATGTCCCACTCCAGTTAAGCTTTCCTCCTAAAATAATTCCCCTCTCCTTCTTCTTGGTTTTTACCCTGCAAGGCAAAAGACCTGGCTATCAGTCCCTGTTCCCTATCAGGACAAAAGCAGCTTTGGGGAGCATGATTTTAGTGAGGGGGAGAGTTAAAGGAGAATGGATTAAGAACCCCCCCCTCCAAACCTCCCTGCCATGGGACTTCTGCTCCAAAGTACAGCTTCCATGTTTGTATTTTGTAAAACACGAAAACATCAAAGGCAAACTGTCAGTGCTTGTTGCATGTATTTTGCAGCTCCCCCCACCCTCAATGGATGGAGAAATCAAGGATAAGGAAAGATGAAAAATTATGAGTACAGAGGATGCAGAGGGGTGGAGATTATCCAGGGAAGAGCTAGAAGCTTGAAGCTGACTCCTTGCAACAAGGAGCAATTATGTATTCTATGGAGAGGCAACAAATACTCCACACTAGAGTTTTGTTCCAACACCTGTTTTCAAAGGGAGTGGGCTGTCCATGGTGTAGTTTTGGAACTGATTGCAAAGTTATCAGAACTAATCAAAAAAGAAAGTTAGCATCGAGGACGTTAGTAGAGACAAGAAGTTGTCTCTCAGAAACAGAAATATCAAACTTCTCAAGTTTTAATGTTTCACAAATAATAAATTACACACATGTCAATCCCTGATAATTTCAAGACTGTTTTCCTTTTGTCTGTAATGTCTGGGGGGAAATAAGGGAGGAGGGGAAAAGAGTTTTTAACTTATCTTGTTTGTACCATCTTCCCACCCAAAAAAATTCCTTTTACACTATTTTTTAAACTTCTGGGGGGCGGGGGAGAATCACAGGCACTACATTCACACACATGCACATACACACAAATTTCCCCCTGAAAACTGCAGCTCTAATAGCTGCAATCTGTATTCTTAGAAAAGTGTTTTAAATTACCACACAGGTGTTTTTTGCACGTGAAACTTCTATAGGTTTGGGCTTAAACTGGTCTGTAAATATGAAATCAGCACAAACTACCATGTCTGTTTGATTCCTCTTCCCCAGTCGATCCCCTGTCAAAGTCAAAACTCCCCGTTAGCCTCTCGGGCAGGAATGGGCCAAAGCGGTCCTTGCAATTTGCCACTGGCTTAAGCAGAGGTGCTTTTGCTCCCACGGAGAAACAAAGTTTCAGCTACATTTTTGCCACTGGAAGGATCCAGGGATGCTGCATTTCTATACAAGCTCATCTCGCACATTATCCTGACACGGAAAGAGATGAAGAACAGAGATTGACAGCTGCTATAGATTCCCTTCCTCAGCTGCAGGAAGGAATAAACAACTGCCTCTTCTCAATTTCAGACACAAGTGTCTGGAGCTTTATCTCCCAGAAACAGAAGCTCCCAAGATAAATTATCTGAGAGTAACATCTAAGTCAGTAAGCAACACCATCACCAGCATTGAGTGACACTTCAGAGTTCATGCCCTCTAACACTCAAAGCTGAGCGCAGTCCCAGTTGCATCAAATTCTATGGGTTGCGAGTGGGTTTACGTAATAAAGGGGCAGAACCCTCCCTCCTCTCCCTATGTTGATCTTTTACTCAAAAAGTCAGAACGCTGAGTTTCTTCAGAAGCTGCTTGAAGAACGAGATTCCATTTCTCCCCCCATCCTTGCAAATGTACATTGGGAAACCCATAGCTCTGGGGAGAGGGAAATTTGAAGCAGGGAAGTGGCACGTGGGGAAAGGCTAAGGAACAGACTCACCCAGCACCACTTTTCTACTCTGAATGCCCTCGCCTCCCCTAAGCTATGTGTTTTTTAAAAAGAAATTATATTGGAGCCTGCTGACACATGTCTGTGTATCCTTAATCACTGTCCCCTCAGTTCTGCCTTTTGCCTCTTCCATTTTTGCCCCACTAGGGTTTTTGTTTTGTATTCTAATTTGTAGATTCTTTTGATCTTCCCAAAGCAAAACAGGAATTGGGAGTCCAAAAAGTAGCTAATCAGTTGGAAGAATCAATAATCAAGTCAAAGCAAGAAGAAACTGCCCCATTTAAATCAACCGGGCCTCACCTAACTTGCTCTGGCTTTACTCTTTGCCTCTTGTGCCGTTCCTGCTGCTTCCCCTGCTCCTCCTTACTTCACTCTTGGCTGTCTTATGTAGACAGAAGACTCTCTATGTAGGGACCAGGTCTCTTTTCTGTACAGCTGCTCCTACTGGGAACACACCCTCACCAATCATATGGGAGAGGAGCCGTGCTCTCCCAGATAGTTGCTCAAATCACAAGCACTGCAAGTTAAGAGACTGTGAAGCAGGAGCAAAGCCCACATTTGGGATTCCCTTGCCGTTCCCTTGCCACAAGACAGGCTGATCCAGTGGCAGCATCTCCATCCATAATGAGGAAGAAATAGGACTGGAGGAAGCTATTTTCAGAAGTCAACGTGCTGAGCATTTCTGAAAATGGGGCATCTTGTCGAAGTTGTAGAGAAACAAAGATACAAAGCCCAAATCCTGCGTATGTAAACTGCAGATCAGGAAAAAAGGAGAAGGAAAAAAAATAACTGGCTGGGAGAGAAAGCAGGATTCTGTCGACCGGCACAGAAGAGGAACAGAGTTTGGGAACTGGGAATGCTATTAAAGCCATCACAACCCCAGGATGGAACTCTCCTTCCAGTCTCCTTTTAAACCAGGTACTGATGGATGACACTCACAGAAAACAGTGGGATGGATCCAGCCAGTGTTTCCACTCAATCCCACCCAAGTCCCCTCCGTGTTCCAGCCTCCATCCAAAGCTCTGGTACATGGAGGTCCCATGATTCTCAGCCCCATACTTTCGGGTAAACAGCGAGGATGCCAATGCCATGTAGTGGTTAGAGAGATGGACTAGGATCTGGAAGACCCAGGTTCAAATCTCCACCCTGCCCTGGACACTTGCTAGGTGACCGTGAGGATATAGTGGAGGGGAGGAGAATGATGTAAGCTGCTTTGGCTCCCCACTGGGGAGAAAGGTGAGATATAAATGAAGCAAGCAAGCAAGCAAGCAAATAAATAAATAAATAAATAAATAGAATGCCTCCTTCCTTTTTCATCAGCAGAAAAGTGGGCTTGATCCACCCCAGTATCTGAAGCCTCCCCAAATTCTCGTCTACCCCATTAGCCAATTCTCCCTATAACAGCCCCTCTCTGCCAAAGCACCTACTCTTCCAGCTGTGGGCACAATGTGGTCTGGGTGCCTTGCAGTTGGGCTTCCCCAAGAGGCCGCTGTGAGCAGAGGTGCCCATTGCCCAGGGGGTACAAAAGGCTGGTTTCTGCAGTTCTACTGCTGGAGCGGCTGCTGTTGCTGCTGGAGCCCCCGTCCTCCTCCTCCTCCTCTCCGGCCCCCGTTGTGGGCTTGCTCTCCTTCTCCAACAGCACCCGAGGGCTGAAGGCGCAGGGGCACCTGCTCAGGTCCTTGGAAACGGCATGGAGGCGGCGATCAGCACTGCGAAGGCAACACAGCAGTTTCTTGAAGGCGCACCTGAAGTCAGGGCTGCGGCAGTAGATGATTGGGTTGAAGGCCGAGTTGACATACCCAAGCCAATTGAAGAAGAGGAAGAGCTGGTCCGGGATGAGGGGCCTGGCGAAAACCTTGATGATGTTGGCCACGAAGAAGGGCAGCCAGCAGAGGGTGAAGATGCCCATAATGATGCCCAAGGTCTTGAGGGCTTTGTGCTCCTTGATAGCCAACAGCAGCCGGGAGGGTCTTCTCCGTCGAGCGCCTTTGGCGGCATCTTGGACAAACCTGCCCTTGTCCTTCTCAATGAGCTGGAGCTGCCGGGTGGCCACCGCGAAAACCCGTGCGTAGACAAAGATCATGACCAAGAGGGGCACATAGAAGGAGATGATGGAGGAGAGAATGGCATAGGGCATGTTGGTGACAAAGTCGCAGCAGTGGGGGTCCTCGTAACAGCGCAAGGCCTCCTCGTCCGCCCCGTCGCGCCACCAGTGGTTCATGATGGGCAGGAAGGAGATGAAAGCGGAGATGGCCCACACCAGGCAGACCACGCTTCGGGCTCGGCCCTTGGTGACCAAGGCCTCGTACTGCAGAGGCGCCGTGATGGCCAAGTAGCGATCCACGGCGATGGCGCACAAGGTCTCGATGCTGGCCGTGACGCACAGCACGTCCAGGGAGGTCCACAGCTCGCACACCACGGTGCCGTAGGGCCAGTGGCCGCTCATGACCAGCGTGGCCCCCGGGGGCACCACCAGCATGCCCATGATGAGGTCGGCGCAAGCCAGCGACGTGATGAAGACGTTGGTCATGGTCTGCAGGCGCGGCGTCTTGGCGATGGCCACGATCACCAGCAGGTTGCCCCCCACCGTCGCCAGCACGGCCAGGCTGAACGCCGCCCCCAGCGCCCACTGCGCGCTCAGGCTCCCGTTGCCCGACGCCGCCGGATGAGGTCCCCACAACGTCCCGTTGGGCGGCCACGGAGGAGCCATCGCAGCCCGGGGCGGGAGGGGAGGCACCGACTTCGACGCGTCTCTCTCGCTCTCGCTCTCTTGCAGTCACCCCCTCGACGGCTTCAGGCCGAAGGGCCGGCGGCTCCTCCCCGTAAAGCAGGCGCTGCCAGCGCGGGCTCCATGTGCGGCGGACGCCCAGCCGCTTCTGGCTCGTCGGCCCGGCCCATGCTCCTGGAAAGACTGGAGACGCTTCGGCAGGGACTGCCGCCTTCCCCTTCGGTGGGCATCGCGGAGAGGAGGAGCCCTTAAAGGCGCAGGGAGCCCGAGCCAGGAGGGAGGCGGCGCGGCACACGCCCCGGGTATCGCCCTCTTGGATCCCCGCCCTCCTGAGGAACGGACGGCTCAGAAAGGGGCTGCAGGGGGAGGCCCTGGCGTCTAGCTGGGTCGCCCGTACACCCTCGCCCCGTAGAGCGCATTCCCTACCAGCTTTGCGCCTCCTCCTCTCTCTAGTCTTGCAAATTCCCTCATGTAAGATTCCTTCCAGTTGATTTCATCACCGTGATCTTGGGCTGGGAAATGCCTACCTTGTAGGGTCGTTGTAAGACTTCCTAATAGGTGGAAGCCCCTTACGGAGTCTGTACATTGCGCTACAAAATCGCACTGAAAAGGGAAAGAGCTTCCCCTGAGACCTACATGTCCCCCTTGCAAGTAGAAGACTGGCAGAGCAGGGAGGTTGTTCTTCTGCGAAGAGCTAAGGTGTTCAGCATACATTATCTTGTTGTGATGCTTAGAGCAGTAACCCTGTAAGGTTGGCCAATGTTATTATTTTGTAGTGTGTGGGGGGAGGGCATAGGCTGATCCGCTTATCTAGGGAGGCTGAGGGGTTGCATAAGGTCACCTGCCCTGCTTGTGGTGCAGACAAAACTGGAACTGGTGATTTCCTCATCACCACTCTCCTGCAATGACAGCTTGCCTGTTGCGCTATCTCCGATTACTTTTGAGCTGCTTTATGAGACTCTTGCCTTCCAGCTTCGAAAGGTTATTTCCCCTCCCTATCATGCCCTTAACAGAATTATTTAAGTGAAGAAGAAAATAACTTTTTCTCCCTCTTCCCAAAGAGTGGAGCTCTGGGGCAAAGCTTGCTTACTTCACCTACTTATGGGGATCTCAGGTGGCTTACAACATTCTCCCCTCCAGCTTTTTATCCTCACAACAGCCCTGTGGGGTACGGTAGGCTGAGATGGGTGCCTGGCCCGAGCTTCCATGGCAGACTGAGGATTTGAACCTGGGTTTCCAAGATCCTACACCAACACTTTAACCACTACACACTAGATTATTCAGGACAAATAAAAGGAAGTACTTATTCTTCACAAAATGTATGGGGATAAGACAAAGTCATGGACTATAGACACACCAGTATCTGCTAGCCATGGTGGACTAGCCAGTATTCTTCTGAATATCAGTTACAGGGGGAGGAGTCAACAATAGTGCCAGGCTTTGGGTGTTAAGTGGTTAAGACGCTGAACTGCAGGCTGTGGAAGGTCAGTAGTTCAGCAGTTCGAGACCTGAGAGTGCCGCATGATGCAGTGAGCTCCCATCTCTAGTTCCAGCTCCTGCCAATCTAGCAGTTCGAAAGCAAGAAATTGCAAATAGATAAATAGGTACCACTTTGGTGGGAAGGTAACGGCGTTCCGTGCGCCTTGGTGTTTAGTCATGCCGGCCACATGAACACAGAAACGTCTTCAGACAGCGCTGGCTCTTTGGCTTTGAAACGGAGATTAACACCGCAACCCTAGAGTCGGATTCGACTGGCTTTCGAGCAAGGGAACCTTTACCTTTACCTTTGGGTGTTTCAGGGCATCTTGTTGGATACTATGAGAAAAAGGGTGGGTGGGAGGCCTAAGTGGACCAGTCCGTTTGTCTGATCCGGCAGGACTCTTCTTAGTTGCTCCTAAGTAATCTTCCCTTGGATGGATCTTGTATTCTAATAGCGAAATGAGGTGGTAGAATACCAAGGTTTCAAACAGAATGCACTATGTCAATCAGCACATGCGGCATATTATTTTGGGATGTTTTTTGTAGATCCCTGTAAGCAGAAAACTAGCCGAGCAGATAAATTCTAGCAAGGCCTCTTTTCCCCTGTTCTGCTAGATTTCTTGTATCAGGGAGAGTGTCTCTTTTTTTAAATCTGAGGGACTTTGTAAAAATCACACCCTGACCTCCAGCCTGAAGTGGTGAAGCCCACTCTGACATCACAGGACTCTACTCCATGAATTCTACTCCATGTAGATTCAGGTGGGTAGCCATGTTGGTCAGAAGCAAGAGGTCACTCAGTTCTCTCATCTGTTTGTTAACTCTTTTTCAAACTTTGTTCTTCTACTGCATGGGTCAATCATGCTTGAGATGTCTCAATGGGGGGGGGGAGCAGACTGGTGAAACGAATTGTTATCTTGAACATTCTCCTTCCAAAAGACTCTGGTCCTGTCTGTTCCACCGTTAATTGTCACATCCACAGGGTCCACCTTGCTAGGGTGTGAGGAAGGTCCGCTTTTCCAGGATTTTTTTCCTACATAGCTTGCCTTCCATGTCAAGGTCTTTCACTGCATAGTTTGCTCTCTGACCCCATCTTCTGCCTATAGTACCAGTCCCCACCAATGGAACTGGACATTTCAGCAACTAAGCAGATCCCTACACCTGCATGAAATGGCTTCCTGTTGTCCACCAATGGGGGAGCCACAGCGTGGCCATAATGAGCCTGCAGCTAGGCCAGCGAATGAAGTGCCTCCCAGAGGCCCAAAACAGGATAGCTCCATTTCAAAGGAAAACATAACAGTGCAGTTAATAACCAGACACTATTAAATTTATTTTGTAATTATATTTGTATCCTCTTTCACCATGGAGACCTGGGCAGCATTAATGCTCCTTTCCCTTTGTTCATATGCAACATGAAACTCCATGAGACAGAGTAGGGGGAGAAACTTATTGATTTATACCCCATTTTTCTCCCCAGTGGGGACTCAAAGCAGTTTACAACATCATTCTATCCTCCCTCATTGTATTATCACAACAACAGCACTGTGAGGTAGGTTAGGCTGAGAAAGAGAGTGACTGGCCCAAAGTCACCGAGTAAGCCTCCATAGGAGAATCGGGATTTGAACCCAGGTCTCCCAGATCCTAGTCTGGCATCCAACCACTACACCATGCAGGCTCAGACGACTTTATGGTGGAGCAAGGCTTTGAACCCAAGTCTCCCCAGGTTTGGTACAACACTGTGTCTACTGCACAATGCAGTGTATTAATTTGCAGGATCGTCCCTCACAAGTTTTCATCCTGTTCTCCCTCTCTCCGTATACATTCCCCATCCCCTATTGCTGCCTAGAGTTTTCAGCCGTAGGCCCTCTCATCCTTTTGCTCAGTTCTTCCATTAGAAACGAATGAAATGGGAAAATAAATTACCTTGCAGCTGCAAGCGCTTTCAAGTATTCAAAGGGCTTCACATCCAGATTGTAGTTCGGCACTCTCAATTGTATGCTAATGAAATCTATGCCAATGGAGAAGTTTTATAATATCCTGTCTCTATAGTTGAATTTCTAAACACGTTCTTTAACTTTGCAGCTGGCGTTTATATTAAATGAAGGACCACAAAAAGACGATCCCCTAAGCAGAAAGAGTGCTGCTCTGGGCACGTCCGTCTGATAGTATCCTTTTGGTCTTTCTGTTTCCAAGATATAAAATCTTCCTTTTTGGTTCTTTCTGTTTCCAAACTATAAAATCTTTTCATAGTGCTGTCAGAAATGCTGTCAAATTTCTAGTGCTTTTGAAAAACATTATCTGCATGTCTTATATTTAATAGTCAAGTGTGACCCAATCTGTGGATACTTAAATCTGTGGACTGAGCCCACACAGACTGAAAACAAATAGTTTCGCAAACTTGGGAGACTCTTCAGGTTGACAAAAAAATCTGAAAAGGTTTAAAAAATACATTGGGGGATGTTTAAATCCCTCCCCCCAAAAAACAAAAGCATTGTCTGCACATGCAGTCCTACTTCCTTCTCTATCCAATGGTGATGGTTGGGTGGCAAGAAGCCATGGCAAGCTTGGCAGTGGAGACCAGGAGCCACACAGGGCTTGCTGGTGGAGGGGGAGAAGCCTTGGAGATGGGGGCTGGGGGCTGCACCAGGCCCAGTGGCTGTGTTGGGGGGAATAAAGAAGGGGAAGGGATCCCCCTGCGAGTGGGTCCCCACTTGTTTTATATATTTCCTCCAAAATGGACATTGATACAGTGAGGAGGAAGGGGAGAGGGCTCAACTCCCAGCTTTGCCAAGCTTTTGAAAAGACAGGATTCAGAGGGTGGCTCAGCAAGACCCTCAGCAAGACCAGCATTAAATGCCCACCATTCATTCCAACATGGCTGCTGTCCTTGTTTTGCATAAGGCACCTCCAGCCTGGTTCCCACAAGAAGAAGAATGAGGTGGCAGAGACCTGAGGTGGTGTTTGCTTAGATATTTACATCCCACCTTCCTCCCCTATTGCCTTATAACATTGTTCCCCCCTCCTTCGTTAGCTCCGCAGAGCAACAGCCCTGTGAAGTAGGTCATACTGAGAGAAATTGTTTGGCCTTAGGTCCCCCAGGGAGCTTCCATGGCAGAGTGGGGAATCTGAATGTGAGTCTCCCAGATACTAGTCTGACCCTTTACCCACTACACTGTACCACTACAGAGACGAAGGATCACATTTTCGAGTGCTTCCGCTAAGTGAAGACTCCCTGCAATGAGAAAGTTAGCACAACAAGTAATGAAGAGTGGGGTAGATTCTTTTTCCCTGTCACTTGGCTATTTGCCTGAAGTCATCAACAGAAAGGAGCGATCCAAGATGGAACCCGCCACCTGCAGTCCAAAGTCCATTCTTCCACCTCAGAGTGATGGTGTCTCATTCCACACATCCTTCTGCATGTGTGAAAAAAAATCAAGTGGGAATTGAAGAGAATTCTTAGCTTGTATGCCTTTCCTCTGCAATTTAATGGGGGGGTGTGGCTTGCCTGGGAACCCCCACGATCCTGGAGTGGTGCTTAACTCGCTTTTCTCCAAAAGTCTCTGTTGCCGCAAAGTTAAGAACAAGGGCTGCCAATTATTCTTCAGCTCTTGTTACCATTTAATGAGTGCTCCTGGGCAAAGAGAGCCCATCCAGTTCTGAAACGGAACCCAAGAAAACAACAACCTTGTTCTTGAAGCTCAGTACAGCGTAAATCAGGAGACAAAAATAGAGGCAGACATTCATTCTCAGGGACTTGGTCCATTCCTGGAAGAAGGCACGAAAATGAAATCCAGTCTCCTTGGACATCTAGATGGAACAAGTGTTACGGACTTGAGAACAGCTGAACTTTAGATTCTGGCTGTTTTTTACAGGCACGGTTCAAATATTCCATGATTAATAAAGCACCAAACTGGATCTTAACCTGCAGATCTTTGATCTTGATTTCCAGCTGTTATTTTTAAAGGCTAAAAGCAGCGGAGGGGGGGCATTGGAAATGGAGGTGCAACCCTGGGGAGGGAGTGGCTGTTTCCCCCCAGACTTAAAAAGATGCAAGTTCGGACAGCAATTGTCCCGTGGGTGGGGGAACATGTATCTTTCTCCTTTCCACTGGGACAAATACTAACTACAAAGAGGCAATTTGTATCAGAAAAATGGTAGGGAAATAGATTAGATTCTCCTAGCTCTGTGGCCCCAATTCACCTCCTTTCCATTACCCATGGCTGCTTTAAGCTTTTTTAAAGGTAGGTAAACCTAATTGTGGATCTCCCAGGTCACATCTAGCTTGGCTAATTTTCACCACAAAGGGAGCCTATCTAATATATTTTTAAGCATTTTCACACACATACAGGGACAGTGGGAAAGGTAAAGAATGCCTATTTTAATTTTAAAAAACATAAATGTAGAAAAACAGTATTATGTATTGGTACAGAAACATTGCAGGACCGTGCTGCCAGAGACAGTGAGCTTGGAACCGAATAACAATAGACCAACAGGATTCTGGCAGTAACCAATCAAGGTGTAGGACAGTGCTGCCAGAGACAGGGTGAGCTTGGAGCCAAATAACAATGGACCGGCAGGATTCTGGCAGGAACCAGTTAAGATGTAAAGTTTTGTAAATAGCCTATCGTTGGGAGTGGGGTGTGGCCATTGCATGCAATATAACCGAGCTGAGGCTCTGGTCTACAGTTTTGTTCTTGCTGAAATCACTGAATAAAGCAGAGTTGATCACTAGACTGGGAGTCTGTTCACCCATGGAACCCACTATTTAACAAACAGGAACAATGAAATTCATTACAACAGGATGCTCTAATTACTTAACTTGTGACAAAATATGTCTCAGGAAATGCCAGTTTCTAATGGAGATAAATCAGCCATTCCATAAGCACTTACAGGGTGTGTGCAAAGTGCCATCGAGTCGCAGCTAACTTATGGCGACCCCAGCAAGGGGCTTTCAAGGCAAGTGAGAAGCAGAGGTGGTTTGCCATTGCCTTCTTCTGCAGAATCTTCCTTGGTGGTTCCCCATCCAAGTACTGACCCTGTTTACCTTCCGAGATCTGACAAGATCAAGCTATACCATACTGTTATAATCCCTATCCTGTGTGTGTAAAGTGCTGTCAAGTTGCAGCCGACTTATGGTGACCCCAGTAAGGGGCTTTCACTGCAAGTGAAAAGCAGAGGCAGTTTGCCATTGCCTTCCTCTGCAGAGTCTTCCTTGGTGGTTTTCCATCCAAATACCAACCTTGCTTAGCTTCCAAGATATGATCAGGCTATGTTATACCGTTCCACATCCCAAGTACTTACAGTAGGACTAGAGAAATAACCCCAAGTCCATTTTGTTTTATTTTATTGATTTGATTTATATCCTGCCCTATCCCTCAAATGGTCTCAGGGCAGCTCACAACATATAAATATAACAAATTAAAAGATTAAAACATAAGACAATCACATAATACAACCTACCTGTGATTCAGGTTAGGCTAAGAGGGCTACGGCTGGCCAAGGCTCACTCAGGGAACTACTAGGCCTTCTAATTTACTAAATCTTGTTTTCTTTAGAACAAGAGAAGGCAACTGGTTGCACAGCTCTAAATTCTGCCCCCCCCCCAAAAAAAACCCCTAAATGCTATATAATACCTTTAGGACCAACCAAAATATTAAGATTAATCAAAGTCACTTCTCAGTTTTTAAGGGACTTCTGAGTTGCATTTGATGCTCAAAAGTCATGTGGTCAGTGCCTGGCCTTTATATTTGGGGTGTGTGTCTGTGTGTGCTGTTTTAATTTCTTCTTCCCAGAAGGCTAAAGGTGCAGCTTAATAACCAGATCCACCTAATCCACTTAAATCAGTCAGGCATTCTACCCAGGATGCAGAAAAGATGCCTTTGAGATTGGAAACTGAACCCCCATTCCCTTTTTAATGAATGGGTAAAGAGCTTTGATTTAGCTGGCACAATTAGGCTCGCCAGCCTCTAGACGGACCCGGGGTTCTCCTGGAATTTCAATTGCTCTCCAAAATACAGAGATCAGTACTGTCCCCTGGAGGAACTTCAGAGGGTTTCACAAGCCCAATGAACCCCTAGACCCTCTCCAGATTCCACCCTCCTCAGGTACTACCCCAAATCTCCAGGAATTTACCAAGCCAGAATTGGCAACCCTCTGTGCAATGCTTTGTGTTATTCTGGTTGGTCGTAATAAAAAGAGTATTTGGCTTTTGTTGCAGTGCAAGACGTTTGACAGGCTCACCCAAGCTTCCAGAGAGAGTTATGTCCTTACAGAGATCTGCTCTACAAGGCGTGATTTCCTTTAGACAAGATAAGTGATGGCTTCTATTTTTCTGGCCCAACAAGCAGTTTATTACTCCTGTCCACTGGCTGTGTAATCAGTCATCCAAACAAACTACAAGTTCTGACAGCAAACTTTGGAGAAATTGAGACATTTGACCATGTACAAGTGTTTAGGAGAACTCTGAGGAAGCGTACTGAAGCTCTGGATCAGACATTCCTTTGGCTCTGGTTACAGAACAGGGTGTATTCTTCATTTTTTAATGTCTGCATGTATAGGTTTTGTAGATGTGGTTTACATATAGAACCTTGCACTGAAGGGACGCAGCTGTAGGAATCACTAGCAAGTTGGGCGGCTGGCCAATCACACAACTGGCCACAGGTCTTGGAGGAAATGACTAGGTGGCAAAAAGCCAAAGGGCAGAGTCCCAGTTCTCAAGTAGGGAACCAATAGTGTAATCCTAAACAGAGTTACATCCTTCTAAACCCATTGGTTTCAATGGATTTAGCCCTGTGTAACTCTGCTTAGGATTGCACTGACAAGGATTTAAGAACACATCTGCTGTACAGCTCATAATGAAATTGCAACACTGAATTAGGTGTCAAAATAATGAGAGATCAGACTGGCGGGATACCTCTGGTTTCATAACAAATACCTTCCCCAGACAATTTTGGGAGGTATTGATTACATTACACATAGTTTGCATAGGGCTGTCAACAACTTGGAGAAAAAAATGCCTTGTTCCCTTAATTTTATTTTTATTTATTTATTTACTTATTTTGATTTATATCCCATCCTCCACACAGCAGGCTCAAGGCAGGTTACAAAAGTGAACTCAGCAAATGTAGTGATTGTAATATATAATAAATAGGCTTAAATAGTTAAAATAGAATTAAAACAATCTAAAACCGGGGTGTCAAACATGCAGCCCGGGGCTAGGTGAGGCCCCCAGAGGGCTTCTGTCAGGCCCGCGGTGGAACTGGGTGTCTTCTTCTTCGTCTTCTTCCAGTTCTGCTGCTGCTGCATCATTGTAGGTTTGCAGCTTACAGATACACACCTGAACAGCAGACTCAAGATTGCAACAGCACAGACATTTTGATGTAAAAATTCAGAGCAAGAGGTGTCAGTTATCAGACACTGTTAAATAAACAAAATATTGCAAGAGTGCTCATGTTTTAAGCATGTTTTTATTTTAAGTAAAAAAAAATCCCTTTGTGTTTGTGTCCTTTATAAAGTTTATATCTCTGCTACCTGGCATTACATTTTATGACACACGTGGCCTGGCCCAACAAGGTCTCATTCATGTCAGATAAGGTCTCATAACAAATGAGTTCGACACCCCTGATCTAAAACATAGGCTTAATGTGGAAGTGGGCAGGTAATGTGTTTTCATGGCCATATAGGTAAGTAATGTCACCTGAAAATTATGTATGTGTTATCAAGCTGCAGCTGACTTATGATGACCCCAGCAAGAGGCTTTCAAGGCTAGTGAGCAGCAGAGGTGGTTTGTGATTGCTGTCCTTTGCAGAGTCTTCCTTGCAAGTACCAACCCTGATTAGCTTCTGAGATAGGATGAGATTAGGCTATTCCCTCCCTATCTGGTAAATACCTTCCGATTTTTCTCCAGGCTGTTGGCAACCATAGGTTTGTACTACTCTTAATCTGTTATCATGCATGAATGATATTTCAAGGCTCAGTATTATTTAACATACTTTTAATTTTTTTGCATTTAAAATGTGTTAATAGGTTTTAATTTTTTTTATTCCAGAAAAAAACTTGGCTATATTCTACAGAAATAGAGCCTTGAAATGTTAGAGTTCTCATGCTACAGTGGACAGTATCTGCACAAATATGGTGGCACAAATATGGCCCATTATGTGCACTGAATTATCCCACAATGCACTTTGATAAACCTGCTATTGCTCTGCCTTGTGATTAAGCTGGGAGGTACATGGCTATCTCTATGAAATATTCATATAACCCCATGGTGGTGCTGTGATAGGGCGAGCACAAGCTATGATAACTAGTTTGCAGCTTCCATTGCATTGTGGATTAACCTTGAGAGAAGGTGAAGGGTACCACCGCAAAAAAATTAAAACAAAAATGGCACAGAGGAGCCAGACAACGTTCTCTTTCTCTGGGTTCTCTCTGTGAGGTCAAGAGGGAAATTCACTTGCTGTCTAATGGCTGAATGGACTACTATGCCATTACTTTCATGCAGAATAATATCCCAAACTAACCATTTCAAAAAGACCTAACAGCATGTTTTTAATCACAATTTTCATTCTATTGCTGGAGATGTCCTTCTACATATTTTTCTTTTTCCATCTTAAAATCTATACATACATACCAGCAGAATAGGGTTGCCAATTTCTGGTTGGGAGATTCCTGAAGATTTTGGGGGTGGAAACCAGGGAGGGTAGGGCTTGGAGAGGGCAGGGACCAGCAGGGTATAATGCCATTGAGTCTAGACTTTAAAGCTGCCGTTTTCTACAGGGTAACTGATCTCAGCAGTCAGTTGTAATTCCAGAAGATGTCCAGGCTCCACCTGGAGGATTGGCAACAAACACATGGGAAACCTGGCAAGGTTGAGTAAAATGTGGAAAATCACTCTGTAACAACAAAAACAAAGCACACAATTCTGATATACTGCTAAAATTTCATTCATTCATTAAACCATATACTTATGATATACAGTAAGTATATCGGGGTCTTTACTGTATATCATAAGTATGTGACTGAATTGATTAATGAAGTTATAGTAGCATATAGTAATATATCAGAATTGTGTGCTTTGTTTTTGTTGTTACACGGTGATTTTCCACGTTTTACTCCACCTGGAGGGTGACATCACTTAAAGTAAGAGCTTAATTGTTTGGGTTGGATTCCGAGAACCACAAGCAGAGAGAAGCTCATAGAATAGATTTTGCCACTTTCCTTTGGTTTCTGCAGCCCCCTCCCCACAAAGCGTGGGATGCAGCGGGGGGGGGGAGAGCAGCTGCTGTGTGAAGTGGAAATCAGTGGAAATCCTCACACCCATTCTTGCATGAATTTCTATTCCATATATGCGAGAGTTCACACAAGAACGTATCGGGAATCCTGCCAGTTCCCCCCTTTCCTCTACAGTCCCTCTCCGCTGCAGGACAGGCTGTTCCTGGGGGCCTCCCAGACACGAGGACCATCTTTTCAGCAGGTGCAGAAAGAAGGGAAAGGCAGCAAAGACTCCTTGTGTTCTGCTCACAGTTCTTTGTATCCAGCCTTTTATCGTTAAACATCTCACATTCAGAATAATTTAAAAAGTCAGTACTTGGTTTTAAGAAAACAAACAACCCAGCAAGAATATGTGAAGATAAGGGGATTGTTCTCTCACGCTGCCAGATGTATTCAAAGCTACAATACTGAAGCATTTATATTTTGAGCACGGGTTCGAGCCAGCCAGCTTTTATGCTGCTGAAAAAGGGAAGGTTATGTTGGGAATCATGTGACCTCTGTGGACAAAAGTCATGTGGAACTGGGGCTCAAAAAAATATGGAGGACTTTGGTGTAGTGGTTAAGTGCGCAGACTCTAATCTGGGAGAACTGGGTTTGATTCCTCACTCCTCCATTTGCACCTGCTGGATGACCTTGGGCAAGCTGTAGTTCTGTCAGAGCTGTTCTTGAAAAAGAGTAGTTTCTGTCCCAGCTGTCTCAGTCCCACCTACCTCACAGGGTGTCTGTTGTGGGGAAGGGAAGGGAAAGGAGTTTGTAAGCTGCCCTGAGGCTCCAAGTGGAGGATGGGGTATAAATCCAATCTCCTCCTCCTCCTACGTTGTATAGTGATGAGAGTTAGACTAATATCTTGGAGACCCAGGTTCAAATCCCCACTCTGCTATGAAAACTCACTGGGTGACCTTGGGCCAGTCACACACTCTCAGCCTAACCTACCTCACAGGGTTGTTGTGAGGATAAAATGGTGGAGCTGCTTTGGGTCCCCACTGGAGAGAAAGGCAGGTTATAAATGAAGTAAATAAATAAATGTTCTAGCTCGTCTTCAAGATTTTCAAAATACGTGTCAGTTGTATGCATCCTATAGAGAATATCTTTACTCTTTCTAATCTAATCAGCAACATAAATTTTATCAGCTATCCTCAATTAATTTGCATTTCAAATGTTACGAGAGTTAATACATTTGACACACATTCCCTGCATGCTGTGATCACAGTCTTCTTACAACAACCCCAGAGAGCAACCCCCAAATCACAACTGGGATTTAATCTGTGATCACATTTAAGATAGTCATTCATTTGTTCAACATATTTCTATTCCACTTTTCCTGCACTCAGAGTGGCTAGCAAAAGCTATAAAGAAGTTTTAAAAACCAATCAACTAACAATATTTTTTTTAAAGTGAGCTATTCGAATGCTGCTTCCACATGTTCCCTATTTTCCTCTAACTGCTGGTGCAAATGGCAAGGCATTTGTAGCAGTCACGGAGGTTCTGCACAGAGGTATTCCCTATGGTAACCCTTTGTGCCCACCATTCCCCAAATGGGCGTTTTGACATTTTTTGTCAGTAGTTGGTATATCGCTGTAGTGTTACCATACTGATGTATTCTAACAATCAAACAAATGGCCAACAAAAAGTCTATCCATGTTGCCTCCTAGCACTGGTATCCAGCAGCTTTCCTGCCTCTGAATCTTTCAGAAAAGATCATACCCAAGCAGCTAAGCTGGGGAAAACTAGGGAAGTGGACGACCACATGACATCATGCAAGATGCTTGAAAAGGAACTGCAATAATTGGGGGGAGGGGGAGATGCAGAACAAAAGCTCCAGTTGGAAACAACAACAAAAAGTATAGAATACCCAGGATATCAACTGTCAGCAACATTTAACTTCTTTTATAATTTCATATCGGAAAATTCCACACCTGTTTGGGCAAGTGATTCCAGATAAAGGGGGTCATTACTGAGAATGGCTGAGTTTATTCCTGTTCTCACGGGTCAGAATGACAGTGCCACCAACGAGGCTTCTTATCCTGAACTTAGTTGGCATGTGAAAGGCTTCAGTGTCAATTTTCTCTGGACTCAGAAGAAACAGGTAACACAGGGCTGTCATCTAGCCCCAATACTTTCCCTTATTTCCATATATTCTTGCTAGTGCAAGAACATATTATTACTTGTCATAATGCGTTATGATTTTAATTGGTCTGGCTTTCCTTGTTTATTCCTATTTCCCTGGCAGCTGTGGCTGATAAAGCACTGTCTCTGTTTTGTTCCTATTTTTGCCTTTTGAGGAAAAGTTTTAGAAATGGTCTTTGTGCGCTCACAGGTGCACTTGCCTTCCTTCTTAGACATTCCTGATCTGAGGGCATTGTTGACTCCAGATGGGAACAGTCTATGGATCAGAACATCTGCTTTGCATGCAGAATGTCCCAGGTTCAATCTCTAGGATCTCCAGTTAAAGGGATCGGGCGGGAGGTGATGGGAAAAACCTCTTCCTGAGACCCTGGAGAGCAGCTGCCAGTCCAAGCAGACAATACTGACCTTCATGGATCAATGGTCTGATTCACTATAAGTTCAGCCGAGGCTTCCAACCTCCCTCAGATCATCTTTATAGTTGGAAAGGCAATACTGGAGGAGTGGATGGGTGATAAAGACAGGGTTATACAACCAGGTGAATGGAAGAGGCACCATTATACCAACCACACGATAAGCCACACCTCCAGACCATGTGAAACAAAAACAGTACCTCAAGTCATGTACTCCACAGGTGAAAGCTCTTATAACAATACTGATCTTGAGAGACCAATGATCTGATTCCGTCCGTGGAAGGCAGCATCATGTATCACACGTCCATGGACACAAAACCCTGTACATTGTTTCCCGTATATGCTTTGCATAACTGCCTTTTGAGTCAGCAGTAATGCAATTCTTCTAACTAGAAGCAGACCCTTCTAAGTCTGTCCAAGTCAATGGGTTTAGAAGGGTGTAACTCTGTTTAGGACTGCACTTTTGATGTCCTAATTGACAAGTGGTACCATTTCCATCTGTGATATGTTGGAAGGTAAGTTCAAATCTATCTTTTCAGCTTTGGTGTTATTGGACTGCCATGCCATATTATATATATATATGAAAACCAGAAATCCCTCATACAGCTCAATCCTGAGTGTACTTGCTGGGGAGTATGTTCCACAGAGTTCAGTGGGACTAACTGTCAAAAAAGTGTGCATAGGGTTACAGCCTTCACAGTATTTGAGGGTCCAAAATAACTCTGTTTATAAATGCTAATAAACAGAGAATGCTGTGCATATTTTCCCATAACTAAACAGGCCTCGCCTTGAGAATTATCCACAGAATAGAGGCAGAAGCAAGAATGCGGGAAATAACAAGACGTTTTCCAGAAATCAAAAATGTGCAATGGCGAAAAGGTGAGACCTTTGCAATACCACATGGCAGTCATATGACTCTAGCAATAGTGATGTCAGTCATGTGATATAAGGCCAACCAACTTGTGATGGACAGCTTCGTGGCATCTGCCTGTGGATGGTTTCAGTTTTGCAACATAACACAGCCACGAGGGGCTGAAATCCAGAGCAGAGATTGGCTAAGTGGAGGGGCAGCTTAAAACATTTCCCTTCCTGTGCTTTGTGTGCTCACAGTTGTACACACACACACACCCTGCAACAAGCTCTGAGTCTCAGCTTAGGTTTCCTCTGCCACACTTTTATCCAGGTTGGGGAATTCCTGAAGATTTGGGGGAGGGCAGGATTTGGGAAGTGGAGTAACCTCATTAGGCTTTAATGCCAATAGAGTCTGCACTCCAAAGCAGTCATTTGCTCCAAGGAAAGATCTGAAGGTCAGCTATATTTTTTTGAGATCTCCAGGGCCTAACTGGAGGTTGACAACCCCTTCAGAACTTCTCTGCAATCATGAGTCCTAGAACAACAGAAGGAGAAAGAAAGATTACTCTATAGTCCTGATTCTGCATAGCAAGAGATGGCTGTGAATACCAAAATTCTGATTTTCTTTTGATTTTTGGTAACAAAGTGGACCTGAAACAGATGAAGAGATGTTGACTGATATTGAGTGACTGTTATGTGAATCAGGCTTGTTTGCTTTACGGGGGATTCTGCCAAACACAATTTTATAACTCCTTTTATTGCTCTGCCTTATTTTACACACATGATAAACAGGACTTTTCCCCCCTACAATGGATTCACATTCCTTTCCACAGTATCTAATCTCCTTTCTCCACTAGCAGAATCCCTGGTGTACCACTTCTAAAACAGACCCTTCGGCTCTCTTCTCCTCGTCTTCCCTCCAATAACACTCAGCCATCCTGTCCCTTGACTTTTACCCTCAACCTCTCCCGCCTTTTGGATAGCCTGTTCTCCAATTGTTTGAGCCCCTTGCCATGCAAGCTTCCTGTCTTCTGGTCCCCCTGAAGCACACAACTGCACTCCTGCCCAGAACCTAACTCCTGTGTGAGGTTCTCCAGCCTTTCTATCCCTTCTCCCAGCATGCCACAGTTGTGCTCAGAACAAGCCCTGTATGCACCTGGGATGCAAGGTTCCCAGACGCCAGGTGGGGCCTGGAATTCTCTTGAAATTAAAAATTGCTGTTCAGACTACAGAGATCACTTCCTCAGGAGGAAACAGCAGCTTCAGAGGGTGTACTCCATAGCATGACAGCCCTATCGAGCTCCCTGCCTGACCTCCAACATCCCCAGGTACCACTCTCAAATCTCTAGGAATTTCCTGAGCAAGAACTGGCAACCCTATGTGGGAGGCACAGAATCACCACCACATATCTGATTGGGGTTGCCATCCTCCAGGTGGGGCCTAGAGATCTCCATTATTACTACTGATCTCCAGACGACAGAGATCAGTTCCCCTGGAAAAAAATGGCTGTTTTGGAAGGTGGACTCAATGGCGTTATACCCTACTGAGGTCCTTCCCCTCCCCAAAGCCCGCCCTCCTGAGGCTCCACCCACCAAATCTCCAGGTATTTCCCAGCCCAGAGCTGGCAACCCTATGGTCCCACCTCATCTGTTTCATCTGTGCAATGACCCTGTGAGCTAGGGGGGAGAGTAACTGGCCCAGGGTCACCCAATGAGGACAAACCAAATGTGCCACTGTTTCCCCCACCCTTTAGACAGCAGACACATGAGGGGAAGAAATCATATCACAAAGGAAAGGAGGGTTAAGCCTTTGCCCGTGTCATTTTCCCTCCATGAAAATACACCCCCCTATTTATCCAGCCCAACTGAAACATGGAAGCCTTGCAGCCATCAAGGCCAAACAGGAATTCTAACAGTGTGATGTGGTTCATTCCCCCTTCACACACACACACATCTATCCCAGCCATGGATAATTCTGGGCCACCCACTCTCAGGCTATCCTGTCTTGTTGCGAGGGTAAAACGAGACAGGGGAAGAACTATGTACAATGCCTCAGGCGCTTTGGAGGAAGGAAGGGATAACAAACAGATACTGAAGGGGAAAAGAGGGCTTTATCGGTAGTTTGAAGGAAGGCATGCAGATCAAGAATAACACAGCTCTTGGAATTCTCCTGATATAATAATATTATTATTAACAATAATAATGCCTGGTATTTATATAACACTTTTAAAAGTACATTATCTTGATCAAACCTGGCAAAACTGCTGTTATGACTCCTGGCTGACCATCCTTTTGTGAGGTAGAATGCCAGTTAAGAGTCCAGGATGGTTAATCAATCTAAGCGGAGGGAGATGATCTCATAAATTAGAAGCTCTCTGAGTTTTTTTTTTAATAAGACAGCTAATGAATACATACAGGGCATCATTGTAGCAAACTCATCCCTATGCACCATTGAAACATGATCAGAACTCAGCCACACACTTGTATATCAGTATCCTTTTTTGCATATATTCAAATGAGTGTGGACAGAGACCTCTTCCATCCATGTATACTCAAGGGCATAGCCAGAAAATTTTGGTTGGTGGGGCACTGGGAAATCCTGTGGGGCACAAACAAAATGCTCAGCCAGTGAGGTTTTTTAAAAAAGCCACTCATGGGAGAAACGTGTGTGCAAGAAACTCGAAGGGGGGAGTGGCAAGGATAAGAGCCGGATGGTGTGCAAGTGTGAGACGAGGGAAACTGTGGAGGAGGACTTCTTGACTTTCTGTCTCCCCACAACTCAGGGCTGAAGAATAAGTGACTCCCCTTTCAGCAGGCAGCCTTGCAAAACCAGTGGGCACTGAGGAGGGGGGAGAAAGAGAGGGGCTACGGGAGGAGGCTACAGTGGTTTAAGTGATTAAGATGCTGAACTGCAGGCTGTGGAAGGTCAGTAGTTCAGCAGTTCGAGACCCGAGTGGCCGCATGACGGAGTGAGCTCCCGTCTCTAGTTCCAGCTCCTGCCAACCTAGCAGTTTGAAAGCAAGAAATTGCAAGTAGATAAATAGGTACCACTTCGGTGGGAAGGTAACAGCGTTCCATGCACCCTGGTGTATAGTCATGCCAGCCACATGACCACGGAAACGTCTTCGGACAGCGCTGGCTCTTCGGCTTTGAAACGGAGATGAGCACCGCAACCCTAGAGTCGGATTCGACTGGCTTTTGAGCAAGGGAACCTTTACCTTTACCTTTACAGGAGGAGGAGGTGGGGCCTGCTGGTCGCTGCTGCTGCTGCAGCTACAAAACACCTTGATGCATTCTGGCCAGGGCTGGTGCAATTAATACCTGATGAGGCAGCTAACAAGCACTCCAGCCATACTTTGGCCGTGCAGCCTCCACCTCAGTGCCCATTGCCAGGGTGGCAGGTAGGGCAGGGCCAGGAGCATCTGGAGTTGTGGGGCTTGGGCCATGAGTGATAGGGCACATTGCCCCTAAGTGCCCCACTGTGGCTAGGCGCCTGTGTGTACTAGGAACCTGGCAACTGCACTGTACTAGGAACCTGGCATATCAGGAAAACACACTATCCCAAACAGTCTCAATATGCTCTTACATTCTGTTTAGCCTTGCTGGCTTCAATGGGGCTTAAAGGAGTGTGACAGAGTGGACCTTCTCCCTCTGGTTATCTGTTGCCTGCTATGAGCCTTTTGAGTCTTAGCGGATGACTCTTAACAGATGACCCACTCTTCTTCTCATTGTTATTATAAATTATAATTAATTACTACTCATATAACGAAGTTCTACTGTTACTACTAATAACAGCATAATCATCGCTAGAATGCTGACAAAAACTAGAATCACAACAGGAAGCCAGACTATAAGAATGTAAGAATTCTGTTGGATCAGGCCAGTGGTCCATCTAGTCCAGCATTCTTTCTCACACATCAGCCAACAAGCTCCTCTGGAGGGCCAACAAATATGGTACAGAGGGCAATGCCTTCCCCTGATGCTGCCTCCTAGCACTGGTATTCAGAGGTTTGCTGGCACTGTATATGGAGGTTCTTTTTACTCACGACAGCTAGTAGCCATTGAGTGACGTATTCTCCATGAAACTGTCTAACTCCCTTTACAGCCATCTACGCTTGTAGCCACCCCTGGCAGTGAATTCTACAGTTTAATTGCTCATATTTTCTTTTGCCTATCCTTAGTCTATCACATAAGAACATAAGAACATAAGAGAAGCCAATGTTGAATCAGGCCAATGGCCCATCTAGTCCAACACTCTGTCACACAGCGGCCAAAATATACCAGTTGCCATCAGGAGGTCCAGCAGTGGGGCCAGGACACTAGAAGCCCTCCCACTGCTGCCCCCTCCAGCACCAAGAATAGAGTGCATCACCTGCCCCAGACTGAGAGTTCCTAGCTATACCTTGTGGCTAATAGCCACTGATGGACTTCTGCTCCATATGTTTATCTAATTCCCTCTTGAAACTGTCCATGCTTGCAGCTGCCACCACCTCCTGTGGCAGTGAATTCCATATGTTAATCACTCTTTGGGTGAAGAAGTATTTCCTTTTATCTGTTCTAACCCGACTGCTCAGCAATTTCATAGAGTGCCCACGAGTTCTTGTATTGTGAGAAAGGGAGAAAAGTACTTCTTTCTCAACCTGCTCAATCCCATTCATAATCTTATAAACCTCAATCATGTCACCTCTCAGCCGTCGTTTCTCCAAGCTAAAGAGCCCCAAGCACTTTAACCTTTCTTCATAGGGAAGGTGTTCCACCCCTTTTATCATTCTAGTTGCCCTTCTCTGCACTTTTTCCAATGCTATAATATCCTTTATTATTATATTATATATAATATAATATCACACATCAGCTTCACTGGATGCCCCCAGTATTGGGGGAGGGGGAGTTCTGTCTATCCATTTTCCCAGTGCAGAATTTTATGAACTTCTATCATGACTCCACTTAGCCATCCATTTCTAAACTGAAGAGCCTCAGACTCTTTAGCTATTCGTCATTTATTTATTTATTAAATTTATATCCCACCCTTCCACAGGGGCTCAGGGTGGCGAACAAGAGGCACAAGGCCATGATCAATACTAAAACATAGAGGCAAAGCCATAGGTAAATAGTAAGACTGTAAAACAATAAATAATCCATTATCACTAAAACAGTTAAAACAGCGGTCAACAGAAGAAAGTTTACGAGATAAAACCCTACAATTCCACACTCTCGTAGCACCTTTATCGCTGCTCCAGTAGTGTCCCGACAGAGCTGTAGTCCCATGCCAGGGCCAGGGCACCTCATACGGCCTAGATGATGGTGATACTATAGCGATATCATAGGAAGCTGTTCCAGCCCCATAGCCATCTTGCTTACCTTCTTCTGTAGTTTTTCCAGCTCTGCAATATCCTTTTTGGAATATGGTGGGACCAAAACTGCACTCCAAATGAGGTCTCAATATAGATCTATATAGGGGCATTGCAGGATTGGCCATTTATTTTCAATTCCTTTCCTACTAATCGCCAGCATGGAACTTGCCTGTTTTGCTGCTGCTGCTGCAGCATGCAAATTTGACATGTTCATTGGGCTGTCCACAGCAACCCCAACATGTCTTTCCCTCTCAGGCTCAGCCAGTTCAGACCCTATCAGCATATATTTAACATTCAGGGTTTTTTGTTTCAATGTCCATCATCTGACGCTGGATTTCATTTGTCATGTTGCTGTCTACCATTTATTTATTTATATTTATATTGCTGTTTATGAATCTGGTTGCAAAAAACAGTAAAGGCAATAAATAAATATTTATATTTTATTTATAAATTAAATGTATTAATCGCCCAATCCCTGCGTTCACAGGGCTCTGGACAATGCACAACAGTAAATAAAAATACAACATAAAACATTCAGTACAGTCTTAGAAACAATCCCCAGATATCATCCATAAGTCGAATTTTAGGTCAGTTCTGGACTGCGTTGTGTCCCCCGGCAGGACCGAGAGGAGGCCAAAATAAAAAGTGGAACGAGGAAGAAGAATAAGAATAAGAATAAGAATAAGAAGAAGAAGAAGAAGAAGAAGAAGAAGAAGAGGAGGAGGAGGAGGAGGAGGAGGGGGAGGGGGGGGAGGAGGAGGAGATTGGATTTATACCCCACCCTTCACTACCCGAAGGAGTCTCAGAGCGGCTTACAAACTTCTTTCGCTTCCCCTCCCCACAACAGACACCCTGTGAGGTAAGTGGAGATGAGAGAGCTCTGACAGAAAAAGCTCTTTTTCAAGAACAGGTGTGACAGAACTATGGCTTGCCCAAGGTCATCCAGCAGGTGCAAGTGGAGGAGTGGGGAATCAAACCTGGTTCTCCCAGATTAGAGTCCGCGCACTTAACCACTACACCAAAAGGAGGGGATGTCAGCCATGACAGAGCCCATTGCTCTCCCCAGCCAAGAGACTGTTGGCACATCTCAGCCTTATAGGCCCTGTGAAATTGCAGAGAGTTCCATCAGGTTGGAGCCAGGGCAGAAAATGGCGTGGCTGTGGTCAAGGACAGTTGGATATCTTTGGGACCAGGGTCTGTCAAGGATAGTATTGTCCGTTCTGAATGGCAGCAGCCCTCCAGGGTCTCAGGGCAAGGGATTTCATATTATCTCCTACCTGATCTTCATAATAGGAGACAATAGAGACTGAACTTGGGACCATTTGCATGCAAAACAGATGCTCTACCACTAAACCACAGCCCCACCCTTATTTCGTTTTTCTGTAAAGACACAGGGCCTGATATCAGGTTTATAATCTAAGCAAGACAAAACATGGCAGGGGTCCAGTCCAAAAGACAATTACATTCAGAGTATAAAATTACTTAACAGCATCGTTTGACAGTGGAGAAAACAGTAGTTCCTTGGGGCCATGTCAGCTCAGGAAAATGGAATGAAAGATTAATTCTTAATCCTCCTCTCTTCACACTATAGTCCTAATCCAGATTGGGGCCTCACTCATCTGATTTTTAGGGGGAGAATTTGGGGATTCAGGGAATTTTCAACTTTATGCAGGCCCGTAGCCAGGATTTTGTGGCTTGTGGGGGGAATTTTTTCTGGTGGGGCTGAAAGCTGTTAGCAGGACAGAACTCTGAATTGCAACCTGTCAACCACTTTAGACGACAGTTCTCAGCTGCTGCAAGTTAATCACTTCTGCCAGCCTAAGGAATAATTCTGATAGCAAGCCGGCAGGTGGAAATGATGCCTTCTATAGTCAGGAAAACTAACACTTATGTAGAAAAACTCTCTTAAAGGAGACCAGTTTCTTGATGCAGAGTTAAAAGGGATCCTCGTGGTCACCTACTTGCTCAGTGTGGGAATTAGTCAACCACAGCACCCCCTCTTCTGAAAGGAGCGCACACCTTTAAACATGTTTAAAGATTATTGGAAAAAAACATTTACAGGATAAATTCTTGGGGGGCTATGCCTTTAAGAAAGGGGGCAGAGCTCCCCAAAGCCCCACCATAGCTGCGGGCCTGGCTTTATGTTTGTCTGAGGCGTCATTGTGTGATCTTGGATCAGTCACGATCTCTTAGCTTGTCCTACCTCCCGGGGTTGTTATCCTCCCAGGGGAACCCACAAAAAAATACTTCGGAGTGTGGTGTGTGGTAAAAAACAAATAGATGAAGAAGCTTGCTCTTCCAGTTCTATCTGACAGAAAGAGGCAGGCTGCAGCTCTATATACACAAAGCGACAGCGGAAGAATGAGAGCGCCCCAAAGAACTAAACATGGGATCCACGCCTGGTTAGCCTTTTGCAGAGCTAGTTATCTGGCTGCTTTATGATGCCATTGTTCTCAAGAGCGGCCCTGTAAATATGTCAGAAGGAATCAGTGAGTGAATTGTTGGAACAGGATGAGAATTCTCTGCTGGCTTTGAGAGGGTTCCTCCAGAAGGCTGTTCCACTTTTAACCAATAGATGCGTCGGCACATCAAAAACCAAGCCGTTAAAGGCAGAAACTCAAACAAACAGAGATTAGATTGGGTTCTCTGTGTGCAATATATGCAGTTGGTTTGGATAACGAGATAAATAAACTCATTAATGTATCCCCCCCCCCTTTTGGTATGCATTTGGAATACTTTTCAAATATGCATTCACAGTCAGTTAATGTGAATGTGCGTGGGGGGGCAATGAGAAAACCCCGTGGCTGCATTCAGACACCACAAGAAGGTCTGGTGTATAAATTATGGGGACAAGCTACACATTTTTTAAAATGGGTCACATCTGGGGAACATGACTTGCTATCCCTGCAACCACACAGCAGCCGTGGGAAATTTTAACTTTGACTACAAGGGTTGGATTCAGCTCAGTACTACTGCACAGAAAGAGGAGGGGTTCCAGCCTTCCTCCCCATGCTGTTTTCCTGAGCAAAAATGGCACTGGGGGATGTGGGGCCAATTACTCCCCCAAAGCTGTTTTGGCTTCGGAAAACAGTGCAGGAGAAAGGCAGAAACCCTTCTTCCCCCCTGTGTCACACTCCTGAGCTGAATCTGCACCCCAGTCTTTTTAAGGCCTGATCTGCATCTAGCATTTGCTCCGCTGTCTTACCAAACTCACACTGGAACAGAAATTCCCATCTACATTGTATGCCACTTTCACTTTGAGTGTCGCATTTTATGGCAGTGTCCAGACTGCATGCTGCTTTCACTTTGTTTGATCTCTGGTTTTATAGTGGCCTGTCTGCATAGATTTATGGCCGTTTTACGGCCATTCGGGGGTCATTACAGTGTTGGCCCGGGATAGTTGAATGTGGTTTTGAACTGCATCTTTTTCTGTTCCAGTGTGGGTTTGGTAAAACAACGGAGCAAATGCTAAATGCAGATTGGCCCTAAGTGACATCACCTGCAGCTGCTGTGTGGCTGCAGAGAAATTTAAGTTTTGGGGACCTGGATGCAGCTCACTAAAAATCTATCATGTACCTTGGCCCTAGTGGTAAAGTATCTGGACCAAAGCATGTGAGGTGAGAGTTTTAGCCTCCCCCCCACTCTGCACCATTTCCTGATCTGAAATGGCTGGTGCACATTATTTGTCCCATTGGGGAAACATACATATACTGATGTACTACATGAAAGTTTCCACAACAGAAGGAATTATGGCTCCCAGCAGCCATTTCAGGTCAGGAAACATGTGCGGGGAGTGGGACAGGCTTACCCCCCCTTACCATAACCCATAGTCCCTATCTGAATTGGGCCTCATGTGTCTGAGAATTTAAGTGTCCACAAAGAACTTCCAGTGCATGTCAACTTGGTGGGACCCACAGTTGACAGGAGGCAGCCTCATAAACTGTGCCATGTTGTAGCTGGGTCCTTGTTCATTCGTTAGTGCAAGTGGGTATTGTGTGATGTTAAAAGGACAAAGACGGCAACATTCAGCATGGTACTGGAGAAGACCCTTGAGACTGCAAGGAGATCAAATCAGTCAATCCTAAAAGAAATCAACCCTGACTGTTCCCTGAAAGGCCAGATACTGAAGCTGAAGCTCAAATACTTTGGCCACCAAATGAGAAGACCCTGATGCTGGGAAAGATTGAAGGGAAAAGAACAAGGGGACAACAAGGGATGAGATGGTTAGACAGTGTTATCGATGCAACAAATGTGAAGTTGGGCACACTCTGGAGGACAGTGGAAGACAGGAGGGCCTGGCGTGATGTGGTCCATGGGGCTGCAAAGAGTTGGACTCGACTGCGCGACTGAACAACAATAACAACTGGGAACAAAGCTGTTATTTCTTTTCCAGTTTGCTGCAGAAGATCTTGACTGCCATAGCACCCCAGCACTCCGTAATTATAGAACCACCCATAGCTGCAGTAAATTATGGGAACTATTGTCACAGAGAAAATTTGAATAGGCAAATATAGGCAGCATTTGTTGACGGTATCGGCTGAGAAGATGCAAACACACCTTGCAGTTGTCAAAGTGGTTTGCCTGCCAAACCTGGCTTGTCTTCAGTAAGACATGGGCATGTAATCTCTAGCAATCCATCTGCTGAAATTGTCTCCAGGGTCTTTAAAAAGTGAATTCAAACCCACACCAAGATACTCATCTACTGTATGTGCTGCATTTAAACATTTGCTGTGGCACACAGTGAATGTGGCTCCTAATAGCTGTGCCAAGTCTGGGTATTAAAGGAATACCGATGCACTCTAAAAAGATGCAGGCGAGTGTGCTTTTCCCCTTCAGCTCTTTGTCCTTTGCAACGTGCAGTCCTTCAAAGACGACTTGAGACCTGAATGTTTTGTACTCTCTGTAACATACTGGATTGTTCCATACAAACAATTCTGGAACACTGCTGTGAATAAAGAGGACTTGGGATCCCAGGGGCACCCCTCTGACACTTCCCTATCGGTATGGTAACCACCCAGTAAGTCCTCTTCCAATAGGAATGTCTTCCCATGGCAATTCCCAGAGCTGCTGGCCAAGGAATGCATGAATAACAAGGGAAGCCATAGCAACACTCACTAGTATGTTCTCAATGTTCCGAACGTGAAGAGATCATAGAAGAATAATCTTGCAATATCTTCCGCTCTATGAAGGCTCCAAGGATTTCCACATCTACCACCACTCCACATTCAGCAAGAAGGGAAAGGCCAGCTGCCCTTTCCTTTCCAAGCTGAAAACAGGAAATCTATCCATCACATATTTATCTAGCCGTTTCTCCAAAGGAGCTCAGGAAAGTGTACATGATGGCTCTCCTCTCCTCCAAGAACCCTATGAAGTAGGTTGGGCAGAGACAGAGTGACTGGTGTAAGGCTTCCAGTGGATTTCAAGGCTATGCAAACTCCAGTCTCCCCAGTCAGAAATGTCTTCACACATTATAGAGTGTACAGGTTGTGTCCGTGTTCCCCTCCTGGGGTACCTGGGCTTTTCTGCATCAGATCTTTTGCTACAGTTTGGCTAGGTTTCCCCCCCTCTCCCTTATACAAAGTGTTGCTTGGTGCTCTGACAAGTTTGTTTTTACCTTTTCAGACCACCATAAAAGTAGGCTGGGGGGGGGGAAGTAGAAAACCTTGAAGAAAAAGTGGGTAAGCAGAAACTGGCAAATGATACTGTATTTAAGGGGAGGGAAAACATCAATGCAGTTAAGAAGCCAAGCTAGAGCAAAAACCCAAGGGGGAAAGCCCCCAACAGGTTCTCTTCAACTCCCATGGATATGTGGTGTCTGATCTGAATCACAACTCTGGCATGCATGGAGAAGGGGACTCAGTCTTCCTCACACATTGTCCTCATTTAAAACAATCCCAGGGGGTGCTATATGGCCTATTCAGGAAACTCACAAATGTACACATGAATTTCCTTAGCAGGCCAAATAGAGCACCCCCAGGAACATTACAGGTCATGAAAATAGCGATGGGAAGGGCCCTTTCCAAGCATACCACAATTACAATCGATATCAGATAACATATGCACGGGAATTGAGGAAAACCTGCAATGTCATGTGTAACTAGGGATCCCATTCTTCCCTGCTCCCATTCCCCTCTGCCACTCTGAGCAGCAGTGGGAGAAAAATAACAGAACCCCTGCCGTGTTGCGTGCAGTACCACCTCACTACCAAATTAAAAAGGAAGTGGCATAGGGTAGCTCTAGGAATCACTGGAAACTCTATGGTAAAAAATTGAGTTTCTGGTGACTCCTAGAGTTTCTGGCGACTTCATCACTTGTTTTTTACCAGAAATTATGTGACACCACAGCCCCTGTACATCTCCTCCCACAGCCTTCTTACTTGTTTCTAGGCACACAGCCATGTGTGACTGAGGAGCTAGGGTTGACAGCCCAGCACTTACAACCCCTTAGAGATGCAAGGGGAGGAGGACAGTCACAACAAATGGCATCACTGCAGCATCACTTCTGGCATGAATCCACTCTAGGAGTCACCTGAAACTCTATGGTTTTACTTGCCACATCACAAAGATGCAGTGATGTCACTTCACAGTTTGTGCCAAAAATGACATTGAGGCATTAGTGTGCCACTGATCCTCCCTCTTGTTTGGCTCCCACTTCTCCACTGAACAGCAGCAGGAGTGGTAGCAAGACATGATACTGGAGCAAGAGGCTACATTAGGAGGAAGTGCAGTGGAGGGGTTTAAACCTTTTCTTGGTGACCTTGTTCAGAGGGTGGTAGATGGGAGACTGAATAAGCAACAGCAAAAGATCTGTAGGGGAGCCATCATAAGCAAGCCTACTCAGAAATAGTCAATTTCTTTAGTCAATGGAAAAGTTTTCTTAGGCTTTTAGCCCCAGTTGCACTTAATAACAAAGTTGTTTTAAGTGCTTCTCCATTCTGGTAGTATTTCAGTAACACTGCTTCTGATTGGCTCCAGGGAATCTCACAAGACACCAGGACAATAGATACCTAGATACAAGAAAATAAGTTTCTGTAAAAATCCTCAGGCATGTTCTACAGTTTATATCCTATTTTTTCCTCATAGTAATTGGCATTGCAGCCGGAGCTGCCTCCGGGACCCAGTAAAGTGTATCCCCACAGCCACAGCGACCATGTTTCACTGTGCTCCTAAACAGAGTTACACCTTTCTATGCACACTGACTTCAATTGCCTTTGAAGGATCTAACTCTGCTTAGGATAGCATTCTTCCATCTGTGGAAGAAGGGCAGGATACAAATATAATAAATATTTGTATCCTACCACTACTTCAAGGAGCTCAACCTTCAAGTAGGGTTGCCAACTCTGGGTTGGAAAATTCCTGCAGATTTGGGGGTGGATCCTGGCAAGGGGGAGGTTTGGGAAGGGGAGGACCTCAGCTGAGTATAATGGCTTCGGGTCCACCAAAGTGAAAGAACTGGGGCTTTCCCATGTTTTTTTTTCCTATTGGTTCTGGCCCCGTACGACTTGGGTTTATCCCCTGATTTCCACACACATTTTTGTGCTTTTAGTTTTTGCTTCAGGTTTCACACACACACACACACACACACACACTTTCCCCCCACTCCTTTGGAGACCACTTTTAACTTGTTATTTTTCTGGAAGCCAGTTTTGAGTTGCCTCTTTCTTCGTGTGTAACGTTTCTGTCATTTGCCTTCGTCCCGTCCACTCCCACCCACCTCCAGCCTTCTTTGTGATTATTGGACTGTCATCCTCATCAGCCCACTACCTTCATCCCCTGTCCTGAAGATCAGCAGTTCCAATTTTTATGTTTTTTAAAAAGCACTAAAATGAGAAGGGAGCATTCACTGGAGAAGACCCTGATGCTGGGAAAGATTGAAGGTCAAAGAAGAAGGGGACGGCAAAGGATGAGATGGTTAGACAGTGTCATCGATGCAACGAACATGAAATTGAGCAAACTTCAGCGGACAGCGGAAGACAGGAGGGCCTGGCATAATCTGGTCCATGGGGTCACGAAGAGTCGGACTCGACTGTGCGACTGAACAACAACAAAAATATTGATATATCAATATACTTTTGTGTCAATAGGCTCAGCAGATTGTCTGAATTTCCCGCTTTCATTTTTTAAAATGTACATTTGTAGCCCCTTCCCTTGCAGAGATATGTCTTTTTCTTTATATCTCTGCAAGGGAAGAGGTTGTTTTTTGAAAAGGGGAGGGGTGCTGTGACACAACTGATGATACCAGCAATGACTAGGGAACCACGAACCAAACCACAAATAGATGCACTGGTTCACAAACCAAACTGGTTCGTATCAGTTCACGAGCCATTTAAATCCTTGCATTCTGCTCCCTGCAAAAAGCAGAGAGTTAAATGCTTCCCAGCCATCTCCCTTCCAGCTTTCTGCTCGCCATGGCTTTCCACAATGTGAAGAAAACAGTGGCTTAAATAGCTCTGAGACATGTAAACAAAACAGCTGTTTTACAGGAAGAGCAGAAAGCAGGGGTTTAAATCTTAGGATGCTTTAACAGAAGCATTGTGTCCAGATCACGTGAGGTGGTAGTTCTGTTCTATTCTGCTATGGTCAGGCTTCACCTGGAGTACTGCATCCAGTTTGGGGCACCAAACTTTAGGAAGGATGTTGACAAGCTTGAGCGTGTCCAGAAGAGGGCAACCAGGATGGTGAGAGGGTTTGAATCCAAGTCTTATGAGGAAAGGCTGAAAGAGTTGGGTATGTTTAGCCTGGGAAAGAGAAGACTTAGAGGGGACATGATTGCAGTCTTCAAGTATTTGAAGGGCTGTCATGTAAAAGATGGAGCAGATCTATTCTCTCTCTTTCTCTGGATTGCAAGACTAGATCAAATGGGTGGAAATTACAAGAGAGTCATTACTGGCTAGATATCAGGAGAAAATTTCTAACTGTAAGAGTGGTTGAGCAATGGAACAGTCTGCCTCAAGAGGTGGTGGATGTGCCTTCCCTGGGCATTTTCAAGCAGAGGCTGGACAACCATCTTTTGGGTACGTTGTACGTATGTAGGGCTCTCTTTTGGCTATGCTCCTGCAGAGTGCAGGACTAGATGACCTGCAAGGTCCCTTCCAACTTTAACATTCTATGATTCTAAATAGCTCAGAGCCCTGGTTTCTGCTTTTCACAAACCACCACAAACTGCATCAAAATTTGGGGAAGTTCATAGCAGCTCTTCAGTTTATGAACATCACTTCACGAACCATGGACCGGTGAAAATTTGTGATGAACTTTTATTCATCAGCCGGTTCATGCCCATACCTACCAATGACAACAGCACTTTCCCTTGAAAATCCTGATTATTTAAGGCATGTGTGGAAGAAAATAAACCAACTCCACAACTGTGAAAATGCAGAGGGAAGGCAGACGCAGAAAAATCATGCCCAAACCAATTCCTGACTGCTAAGAAAAGAAGGGGTAAGTTGAGTATGCATAAAAGCCCCTAGTTAACCTACTAAAGACACCCCAATTGCAAACTCTGTACTCTATACGTAAAGACATCAAATAGGAACTAAAATTGGTCAAAAGAGATAGTTTTCATTGGACCAAGGGGAGTAAATTCATGAGTGTCTAGGAACCTAATTAGAATGACAAATGCTAGAAGATTCGTGATTAGATCTTCCCACTGCTTTTGAAAGGGCAATAGCTGCTACAAAGGGTTTCTGCAATTTGGATTGCGCCAGGAGGAAAAGAGGAGTTTAATTAACCCTTCAGCCCCTCCTGAGCTCACCAACTGAAGCTGACCCACTTCCCAGCTGCTATGAGACCTGGAAAGGGGAAAGGGCAGGCACCCTCTCTTTGCCTGCCAACCCCCCAGGGCTAGTAATATGCTTCTAATACTATTTATTAAAAGTAGGACTATAGTCATGGGAATAATTCATGCTTCTTTCTGAATCCCTGTGAGTAAATAACAGCCAGAACACAGTGAGATGGAATTCATCACACTGGCCAGCACAGCGATTCAGAGAGTAAGAGAAAGGGCCCTGATCCAAATTCTGCTCAGCATCCATCAGAGGTCCTAGAACATAAGAACATAAGAGAAGCCAATGTTGAATCAGGCCAATGGCCCATCTAGTCCAACACTCTGTCACACAGCGGCCAAAATATACCAGGTGCCATCAGGAGGTCCAGCAGTGGGGCCAGGACACTAGAAGCCCTCCCACTGCTGCCCCCTCCAGCACCAAGAATAGAGTGCATCACCTGCCCCAGACTGAGAGTTCCCATCTATACCCTGTGGCTAATAGCCACTGATGGACTTCTGCTCCATATGTTTATCTAATTCCCTCTTGAAACTGTCCATGCTTGTAGCTGCCACCACCTCCTGTGGCAGTGAATTCCATATGTTAATCACTCTTTGGGTGAAGAAGTACTTCCTTTTATCTGTTCTAACCCGACTGCTCAGCAATTTCATGGAGTGCCCACGAGTTCTTGTATTGTGAGAAAGGGAGAAAAGTACTTCTTTCTTAACCTGCTCAACCCCATTCATAATCTTATAAACCTCAATCATGTCACCCCTCAGCCATCGTTTCTCCAAGCTAAAGAGCCCCAAGCATTTTAACCTTTCTTCATAGGGAAGGTGTTCCACCCCTTTTATCATTCTAGTTGCCCTTCTCTGCACTTTTTCCAATGCTATAATATCCTTTTTGAGATGTGGTGACCAGAACTGTACACAGTATTCCAAATGAGGTCGCACCAATGATTTATGCAGGGGCATGATGATACTGGCTGATTTGTTTTCAATTCCCTTCCTAATAACCCCCAGCATAGCGTTGGCCTTCTTTATTGCAGCTACACACTGTCCTAGGTGAACTTCTGTGTTTTAACCTCGATTCCCTGTCCCAAGCAAAGTATTAGTATTATAATAACTTATATTATGTGATTCCCTCACTTTCCTGAGGAGTGAGAAGTTCTAAGGAACAATGTTATGGATTTAATGCCTTTTGGACAAGAAAGCACTGGGGACTGATGGTGTTTTTGTAAAGATACAAAGAGAAAAAAATGTGGAAGCAAACAGACAGTCCTACAAGATGGATCCCCAAAGAGCAGTCTTCAGGGTTGCAAATATAACCCCCATGTCTAGGCTAACCAGGCCACAGCCTGCAACCCCCAGGAGCCTTTGGAGGGGAAGGATGGTTATGCCTGTAGCGTGCCGGCACAATGATGTCACTTCCTGCGAAAACTGGAAGTGCTGTATGACACCAGGGGGCATCTGCAAAATCCTAGAAGTCCCTGTCCAGTGTCATGATGCCAGAGCATGCCCCCCCTTCCTCACATTGTCCTCCTGCCAATGTTTCAGGCACCGGTGGGCAGTGACCAGGGTGCTGAGAAGTCACCTGCCATAGTGTGAGACCCAGCGTGCTTAGTCATTTCCGTGATCTCCAGCTAGAAAACCTCTCCTTGAGGGTGGAATGAAAGCAAGTATAGGAGGTGTGTGAGATTTTGGCAGCAAACTCTCCCTACAATCTAAGCCCTTCTCAAAAAGTTCATCTGTGCCTACCAAGAGTGCACCACGCTTAGGGCGAACAGGAGCATGCACTTGTCTTGCATGTGTGTACAGCTTTGGTACATGTGAACTGACCGCTAGTTTTTTCAGGGTTTTCATTTGAGTGTACTGAGGCAGTAAATGCATGCAAAATACACATGGCCCCTTGTCCACATAACATGGTAACTGTGCATATTTGAGAGCATACTGGGTGCAGAGGAACTGGAGGCCATCTTGCCCAGGACTCACCAAGACCTGGCTCTGTTCCCAGCAAAAGAGGAAGTTAATAACTGGGACGACAGCCTGCCGTGTTTCCAATTTACTTAGAATGGAATGACTCATGATGCCGTTCCTTTGAGCCTTCAGCTAAAGAACTGCCACCGTTTGTCTCTAGAAGAACCATTTCTTTTACTACTTGGAACCAGAAAATCTATTAGCCTTTCTCGCCTAGCTATTGAAAGTTTTGCACCTATTATGGCTGGGTACAATTGAAATGTCAGTGCAGCCCTTTGAAACTGACGGATGCAATTTGCTAGGTTAAGAAGCATGCTACAGAAAATAAAGGCAGGTACTTTGCAGGTGCTGTCATGTTCCACCTGTCCATTGACAGAACCTGGAACTGGGTGGGCACGAACACTCAAACCAAGGGCCTTGTGCCCAAGGTTACCTAGGGCTGAACAGCCCAAGGAGGGGCCTGAAGTCCTCCTGCAATTAGAACTAATCACCAGACTACAGAGATCAGTTCTCCTGAAGAAAAAGGCAGCTTCCGAGGGTGAACTGTACAGCCACACATTGCAGCCAAGTTCCCTCCCCTTCCCAGGCTCTGCTCTCTCCAGGTTCTACCCTCAGACTTCCAAGAATTTCCCAACCCTGAGCTGTCAAACCTAGGGCTACTTGAGCAGGTGCTGACAGGTCGTGTAAATGCATCTTGACTTGGGACAGTGAATCTGGTTCTCACCCCCCACACTCTCCCCGGCTGTATCAGTCATAATATTCGGGTCTCTTGCTGTATTGTGAGTATTCCTCTAGTCCGACACCACAAATGGACCATGAGTTCTAGCAGGGGAGTGTAGCTATTATACACGCTTGACTGAAGAATGGTCCACTCCTTCTGTCTGGGCTGGTTGCCCTCTTCCGCCAAGTATGCAGCTTTAGGAGGGACACACACAGAGTGGTGAGGGAGGAGGCGCCCACCTAGCCAGCCAGATCCCCTGATTCAACCCTGGCAATCAGCATGGTGACCAGTTTCGCAGGCAGATCACCTTCCCATCCATTTCCTGTAGTCGCTATTTATTTATGCAGATCTGCGGCACCTTTGAAATACTTCTGCGCTGCACGAAAAACATTGAGGAATCGGCGCAGATACGTGTTAACATAGTGCTACCATTTTACGCCTCAGCATTTCTCAGCAGTAGCTGGGCTGAGACTCAAACTGTCCACGGATGTTTGGTATGGAAAGCCAAGTGTTTAAAGTTTAAATTCATCCTCAGCTATGACTCATTGGATGGTGTCAGGCAGGTCTCTCCCTCTCTGAGTTCCTGCTCAAGTATCACAAACAACTAGGGCAGGGGTGGCCGAACTTGCTTGGCGTAAGAGCCATGTAGAATAAATGTCAGATGTTTGAGAGCCACAAGACATGAACAAATATTACACACATTTTTACTGGGAAATATGCAAATTTGCTTTTTATTAACATTAAATGAGACTGCCAAAAATAATAACAAAAGCGGTAAAAGCAGATATTGATAATGATATTTATTTGTCCAATGATATTTGTTTGCGAATGATATTTAGCTTCCCCAGCCACCCTGCCGGGAGCCGCACAATATGTGTGGAAGAGCTGCATGCGGCTGCCGAGCCACAGTTTGGCCACCCCTGAACTAGGGAAAGAGAAGGACAAAAGCTCCTCCCTTCTTTCCCCTGTGTTTCCATGATACCATCCAAAGTGAGCAGTATATATATCCACAGTTGTGCGGTGTTTCAGAAGACATTTGACTTCAGTGTAATCCATCTCCCTAGCTATTATACTGTGCAAACAGCGGACATGATCTGAGATACCTCATTTATTAACTAGGAACTGTTCATTTAAAAGAGCCAATCCAAAATTTGAATTGGAGAAATCAACAACTAAATTTTTATTGTATTCCAATTGGTCTTTGGGGACTTTCTCTTCCTGTGCCCTTGAAATGAAAATGGGAGGGGGTCATGGCTCAGTGGTAGAGCATCTGCTCGGCAGGTAGAAGGTCCCAGGTTCAATCCCTGGGATGTCTAGTTAAAAGGATCAAGTAGTAGGTAATGTGAAGGACCTCTACCTGAGACCCTGGGAGGCTGCTGCCACTTTGAATGGTCCTGAATCAGCATAAGGCAGCCCTGACCGGGATAGCCCAGGATAGCCTGATTTTGTCGGAAGCTAAGCAGGGTCGGTCCGGGTTAGTATTTGGAAGGGCAGCCTCCAAGGAATACCAGGGGCATGACACAGAGGCAGGCAATGGCAAACCACCTCTGAAACGTCTCTTGCCTGAAAAACAAGTCTAGCTCACCACCTAGTGGTGCATAATGCTAAAAGAGCTAGAACTTCTGGCTGCCAGAGACTCTCCAGATCTCCTGACTATACTACACACACTGCCATATGATAATAAGTATTAATTAGTATAAAGCAGCTTCGTGTGTTCATGTACACATTCAGATTCAACAGCTGGTGGATCCTGAAAGCAAAAGTGCCTCTTGGTACCTTCCAGCACTGCAAAACTGCTGTGAAGCTAACACAACGGACACTTCTGAAAAACACAATCAGATGCAACCCATGCACACATGACAAAAGAAATGGAGAACATAGATGTTTATATCACTCACACGTATGCCTGAACCACTGTTCTCGAATACAAAAACATTTCCCCAGAACTGTTGTTCAAATAACTACTGCAGGAATGATAAAGAACTGTCAGACACTGAAAAGTTCTGCAGAAACAGTTATGAGCAAAACGCCTTCTGAAGCCTGACCTTCAAAGGACAGCTCTTCATCCACACAACAGTGTGGGTGTCTGTAAGTATCACCATCACACCAGTGATGTATTTCAAGTCACTGAGGTACTGCTGCTGGCATTTCTGTTACGGAGCCCTCCCTATCCAGAGGAGAGGAGAGGCATCAATAACCTCCAAAGTGTAAGTCAGGCAGGTGGAATGTGTTCAGAAGGCGAAACTGCCTCTTCTAATGAACCTGTCAGTCATATTTCACTTTCCACCTTGGAGCCGTGTTTCCTCCAGGGAGGTCTTAACCAGAGCCAGGCATCAGTGGAAGCTGAAGGCTGCAGTTAGTGAAAAAATGCAGCAGCTCAGTGGTCAACTGGTGTTTCCTATTGAGAATGATTGACCCCAGTCAAGACAGGGTCACAATGTGTTTCTAGGTCCCCCCCCCCATGATAGCATTTGTACTGTTATTTCCACTGATTGATAAAATCCCTAATGACAGAAAGATCAAAATGACAATGTTAAGTACCAGGCTTCCCAACCTCCAGATGGGGTCTGGTAATCTCCCAGAATTATGAATGATCTCTAGACTACAGAGAAAAAAATGGCTGCTTTGGAGGATGGACTGGATGCTGTTAAACTCTGCTGAGGACCCTCCCCCCCTCAAACCTTGCCTTCCTCAAGGACCACCTCCAAATCTCCAGAAATTTCCCAGCCCAGAGTTGGCAACCCTACTTAGTGTGCATATGGACTCATGGATGCCTTGCAGTAAATCTGCAGATCCCCAGGGGGTCCCAGCCTCCAAGCTGGGAACCATCGTGCTGGAACTAAGGTCGTGTGATATTAGGGCAAGACTTTAAACTACCAGTTTCCCAACATAGTTAAATACAAATTGTACTTTTTTAACCACAGGATTATACTTTATGTTATACTTTTTTAACCACAAGATTAACAGATAGTGGTTGCCTTCTGCACAGCATCCTTCCTACGTGGCCACGGAGCCAGAAAAGAGTCAAATCATTGTGGTTCCATCACCTTACTGGCATATTAAAATAAGCATGTGAGCCATTCTTGAGGCCACAAAAAGACAGAAAAGAAAGCCCTCAAAACTTGCCAAGTCAAAGATGGAGGTTTATCAGCATCTTACGAAACTCTTGCGTAGCCTTGCCCCCATCACTGGGACATTATGAGCTAAGTATCCTGTGCTTGGCAGTCCCCATATCCATCTTCCTACACTTTACTTCAGCCTTATGAAAACAATGGCCAAATTGCAGACGGTAAAGCGTGGGCGGCCAAGATGAAATCACCACCGAGAGTTTTTTCCAATCTGATAGCCTTCAGGCAGCCTATATTCTGGTTACTAAAAATATGAACGTGCCAGGCCCTCTCCTGGATAGCCTGAGTCCATAGACAAGCAGTGCTATCCTAAGCAGTGCTGGGACAGCCCAAGGAGGCTCTCTGGAGACATTTAAACCAGTCGGTTGCCATGTGGCATAAACTCTGCTGCTGTTCTTGTGTCCTGCTTTTGCAAGGGAAATTTCTGAGGGGTGCTTTGCTGAGCCAGGAGTGAGAAGACGGGACTGGACGGTTGTGCTGTACTGCTTTGTTCAGCCCTGTGCTTAACGGCAGAATGTTTCTTGCCAGCATCACCAACTTAAAATAGTTTTGTAGTGCTGTGAGTCAGCAACAGACATGCAGCTTTCAGACTGCAGCCAGCAGCCGATTTCAATGAAAGAGCACAGGAGGAGCTACATCTAAAACTCAAACTTAGGCTTACCCGATTTTGAAAAGCAAAAAAGAGGACATATTTCCGGACTGACTACTTCAAACAAGTGATCACTATGACAAATTTCATTTTAGAGTCAGTCTGGTGTAGTAGTTAGGAAGGCAGACTCTAAACTAGGAGAACCGGGTTTGATTCCCCACTCCTTCACATGCAGCTCCTGGTGTGACCTTGGGTCAGTTACAAGTTCTTTCAGAGCTGTTCTCTCACAAGCAGTTCTCGAAAGAGCTCTCTCAGCCCCACCTACCTTCAATCTCAGGGTGTCTGTTGAGGGGAGGGGAAGGGAAAGGAGATTGTAAACCACTCTGGGACTCCTTCAAGTAGTGAAGGGTGGGGTATAAATCCAGTCTCTTCGTCTTCTTTAAATATCCCTACTATTTAAGCTGTGGTAATTGCAACTAACTAGGAATATTCCTAACCTTCCAGCCCAAAAAGAGGACATTTTCATCAGTTTTTCTAAAAGAGCCCAAAAGAGAATGGACACCAAAAAAAAAAAAAAAGGAGGACATGTCCTCTAAAAAGAGGACATCTGGTAACTCTACTCAAACTGGGATATGAAGAATGTCCAATTAAACCAGTGTTGCCATGTAGGGTGCCTTTTTTACTAATGTAATAGTTCTTAAAGTCCTGACCCAGATGGCTGAGGCTAACCTGATCTCATCAGATCTTGGAAGTTAAGCAGAATTGGCCTTGGTTAGTTATTAGATGGGAGACCACCAGTGCCTTCTAAGCTGAGTTAGTGTGAGCTAGCTCACAGTTTTTTTTAGCCTCTGGCTCACAAATTTTTGTCTTCGCTCAGGAAGGATGGCTCCAGAGCAAACTCATTTATGCAGTAGCCAAATCTCTCGCTCACAGCTTCAATGCCAGTAGCTCACAAAGTAGAATTTTTGCTCATGAGACTCCACAGCTTAGAGGGAGCATTGGAGACCCCCAAGGAAGTCTAGGGTTGTGATATGGAGGCAGACAATAGCAAACCACCTCTGAATGTCTCTTGCCTTGAAATCCCTATGGAGTCACCATAAATCTACTGCACTTTCCACCACCACTGATAGTTCTTAATTAAGCACAGCTATGTATCTGGTTGTGCCTGCTGCTCTCACAACACAACAGACCCAAGGATTTTAATCTGGGCTTTGAGAAAGTACCTTTGGGCCAGGGTTCAAGAACTGTTTCAGACAAAGGGCTCAACGAGACCAAGACCAAACTGGGTTCACTTTTCTTTTCTTCTCTTCTCAGTTTGAATGCAACCACTAGGACCTGGCAATAACACAGAGTTGACACTGGTTGCCCAGGTGGATGTTCTCCATTTAAATGTAGACAAGCTGTGCCACCTCTTTAGGGTTACCAACCTCCAGGTGGGGCCTGGAGTCCTCCCAGGATTAGAATTGATCTTCAGATGACAGAGATCACCTCCACTGGGGAAAACAGCAGCTTCAGAGGGTGGGTTGTATGAAATCACATCCCTGTTGAGCCCCCTCTCCCCCAAATCTCCAGGAATTTCCCATAGCAGAGTTGGCAATACGATCCAGTGGCCTTTGACATATAGTCAGACACTACATATTACTGAAGTGTTTAGAGCAAGAGGCTGTATTAGGAGGAAGTGCACTGGAGGGGCTTCAACCTTTTCTTGGTGACCTTGTTCAGAGGGTGGTAGATGGGAGACTGAATAAGCAAGAATGGAAGAAGATCTGTAGGGGAGCCATCATAAGCCAAGCCTACTCAGAAATCATCAATTTCCTTAGTCAATGGGAAAGTTTTCTTACTTTCACCCTCAGTTGCTCTTAATATCAAAGTTGTTTTAGATACTTCTCCATTCTGGTAGTATTTCAGTAACACTGTTTCTGATTGGCTCCAGGAAATCTCACAAGACATCTGGACAACAGATACTTAGATACAAGGAAATAAGTTTCTATAAAAATCTTCAGACACGTTCTACAGTTTATATCCTGTTTTTTCCTCATGGTAATCACTGATCAGCATTGCAGCTGGAGCTGCCTCCGGGACCCAGTAAAGTGTATCCCCCACATACATGGTGACCATGTTTCAGTGTGCTCCTAAACAGAGTTACACCTTTCTATGCACACTGACTTCAATCGACTTTGAAGGATATAACTCAGGTGGGGCCTGAGGTTCTCCCATAATTACAGCTGTGGTCCAGAGTAGAGAGATTTGTTTATTTGTTCATTTTACTGGACTTATAGCCTGCCCTCCCCTGCACAGCAAGGCTCAGGGTGGGTAACAGCAGCATTAAAAACAGTACCATAATTAAATTATGAAAACCAATTATCAATACAACACGTTAAACTAAAGAATTCAGATGGTGATATAGGCACAGAATACATACGCTGTCAGATATGAGGTAGTATAGCCAGTGTGTTGCCAAAAACTGCACAATGACAAAGTGAGTGGTGGAGAGAGGGCTGAACTGAGCTAAGCTGGGCTGGGGGGGGGGCAATTTGATGGAAAGATTGGTTCCCCAAATGGAGAGGGCAGGTTAGGTGCACCGTGGGGAAATACCAGGTGATTCTACACCTAGCATTCGCACCACATTTTCTCAACTGGGAAGAAAAAGTGCAACTCAAAACCACATTTGGGGCAATGCCATACTGACTGCAAAGTCACTCCTGAATGGCCATAAAATGACCATAAATCTATGCAGAAGGTCTCATAAAATCCAATTACCAAAGGAAGCAAAAGCGGCATGGAGTGTGGAATCCAATCCCAAAACCCTGGCAGACACACAACCTACAAGCCATGTATGAATCAGGCTAGCCTTATTCATAAGTCACAGTGAATGTACATACAATCTGTATACAGTGAGTATTTGATTTTTCTTCATATGCAGGCTGAGTAATTCTCATGTTGCATTCAACACATGTACAACTCACTGTGTGATTTCAAACCACACATTTATCCAGGTACTGGTCCCTGTTTCTTTGCAAAGTGAATGTGCATTTGTCTCAATCTTGTTCACATGTTACAGTGAATGCATGTACATCTTGCCTGTATATACCGACATCTGTTTGTAAGAAAGAACCAACATGCTTTCACTTCATGAATGAAACGGTAGACTAGTACCTGGATGAACATAGGGGTTTGTATCACATTCTGCTGTACATACAT
This sequence comes from Gekko gecko, assembly GCA_029375565.1. Classification (NCBI taxonomy): domain Eukaryota; kingdom Metazoa; phylum Chordata; class Lepidosauria; order Squamata; family Gekkonidae; genus Gekko; species Gekko gecko. The sequence goes on along the minus strand of JAPDNY010000013.1, from coordinate 48,256,206 downwards.
TAACTATAACACAAGAATTGCTCCACATACATACAAAGAACAATCAATATACATTGTACACTGTAACCTATGAACAGGGCTTTACAAAGAGCTGTACATATGTACAGGCAGGATGTATGTACACTGTTCACTTTAACCTGTGAATGGAGCTAACACAGAGCACAGATGTATGAATTAGGACTGAGATTTCCATGATCCTCTGCCAGTCATCAGATCTTGCCAGATTCCACACTGTTATCTGGCCTGCCCATAAGGAGTTATTTGTACAGGTTAAAAAAAAAGTCATGCCTGAAGTGATTGTGCTGCAACAGTGGTGGAAGTCCCAACAATTGCTACAAATGAAACACACTTTTAAAAAATGACATGACATCGGGGTGTGTAAGTGTTTGGAAGAAATGATGTCTATATTCCAGGCAATAAACGATTATGTGAATGATGTCAGTGCTGTAGGGGAAAAGCCTAGCATCTAGTTTAGCACCCCGTCCACCATATATCACTCTGACATTATCACTGGGTGTGGAAGCACCCAGTTGAACATTTTGTCCAACGCATCACACTGGCTTTCTTGGAGTCATTAAAGCTCTACATGAGGTCACTGAAACTCCCACACGCCAAACAGGAAGGCAGTTTCACTGATGCTCTGAGTGATTGGTCATGAAAGGGACTTTCTTCATGGCTATACTGATGGGGATCTGTTTGCAGCTGCTGGCAAGCCAGAACAAGCAATGGAAAACATTTTTTCTGGGAAAGGAAGGGGGACACATCAGGCAGTGAGTGACAAGTGATGGAGCATATCAGAAAGCTTGGCAACTCGTTCTGGGACGTCTCCATGCATTAGCAAAACCACAGTGCCAGGAAAAAGAATCTAATTTCCTTGCAGTTTTAGTGTGTGTGTGTGTGTGTTAGAACTTTGATTTTCAAGTTCAAGACATGCTGCTGCTTTAAACATTATGACATGCACAGGTTGGACCTGGAGTGTCCACGCTGTTTCAGAAATAACACAATCATAGGTAAGTTGTGAGTTCTCAATCCCTGTGCAAGCAGTACCCAGTTAGGAACAGGACTGCAGTGCATGTGGAGAAATCTGGGGCTTTAGTGTCCCCCCCATGCCATTTTCCCAGCCTGAAACAGTCCCAAGGTGACATTATTGGGCCTATTGAGGAAACCCATGTGTATCCCAAGAAGCACCTATTTGCCCCTAAATAGCTCCCCTTGGGACTATTTGAGATTGGGAAAATGGTGCATTTTTTCACATGCATGATGGTTCTAGGACAGCCATTTTTGGCTTGGGAAATGCCTGAAGATTTGGAGGTGGTGCCTAGGGAAGGGACTTTCTCCTAGACTCTGTGGTATACCATAGAGGCCCTTTCTGCACTCTCCTTTTAATCCATATTCACTGTGGTGTCCTCCAAGCAATTCTGCACTAAAATCTAATTCAGCCTTCTTTTTGTTGTTGGTCAGTCACACAGCCGAGTCTGACTCTCCGTGACCCCAGGGACCTTATCATGCCAGGCCCTCCTGTTTTCCGCTGCCCTCCAGAGTTCATTGCATCAATAACACTGTCTAACCAGCTCATCCTTTGCTGTCCCCTTCTTCTTTTACCTTCAGTCTTTCCCAGCATCAGGGTCTTCTCCAGTGAGCACTCCCTTCTCATTTGGTGGCCAAAGTAACCTACAACCTTCTTTTTAATCTAGTTTCCCCCCCATTCTACACTAAAATCGAATTCAACCTTCTTTTTATTGTTTTTTCCTCCATTCTGCATTACATTGCCTCCCTTCAGTGGTCAGCCCAGTTTCAGCCTGCTGTTGCCCTGGATTATTTGGATGCTGCTTTGCCATGGAATTAAATTGCCTCAGCTTGAACACTGAGAAAATCCAGAGTGGCAGGCAAATGCGGAAAGGACCATAGAGTCTGCCCTCTGAAGCTGCCATTTTCTCCAGGGAAAGAGATCTCTGAAGTCTGGAGATCAGCTGTAATTCCAGGAGAACTCCGGGCCCCACCTGAACACCAGTAACTCTACATCATCCTGATCCTAATCGGGCAATGTAGGCTTCAGAATTAAGGAGAAAGTGCAGCTCAAGAACAGTTGTGTTATGTCTGACACAGTGTGAAAATCCCAGATCCAAACGGTGTACTCTGTAACGGGTGAAGAGGCATCACAGCACACACAGCGTCAGACAATTCTATGCTTAATCGGGAACCGTTTATTCACAAAACCTGTCAGGAAGATCCAGAGCGACATGTATAATCGACACAAAGGTTCCATTTGTCATTCCTAGCCAGGAGTCATTATGAATGTATCTGGTCCCCTTTACAAGGCCTGCTGTACAAAGCATTTGGAAGTGATTTGATGTTTGCCCCAAATCCACACTGGCTGTTTGCTAAGTAAATATGGATGGGGAGAGAATAACTGAGCCGTGTGGTTCGATATGGATGGGCTCTGAGCCAATCAAAATGCTAGGCTTTTGGCATCAGCTTAAGCTTCCACTTTAATGTTTTTGGCACTAATTAGCCTCGTTTTGTGCGCTCTACCCTGAGAATACTTTCCATGTTGGCCTCTCTTTGAAGTTGTTTGGAGTGACCTGTCATCATATTTCCTCATCAGCACATAAAACACACTGTGTAGTGTTAACCCACTGGGTACCGGATGTCCCAGGAAAGAAAATGGAATAACCTGCTTTGGAATTGCTCTGACGCAGTGCCCTTTAGATATTTTGGGATCCACTTATCAATGTGCCCGGGAAAATATTTACATGATTTAACCACATGAGTGGGGCAATTCTGTGGGCCTTTCCCACAGACTCAGCAGTGCACTGGACTTACACTGCAACCCTAAACAGAGTTGCACTTAGAAGAGTGGGTTTAGAAGGGTGTAACTCTGCTTAGGACTATGCTGTTAGTTGCTGAAACAAACCCAAACCACTTGCAGGAAGTTCATTTCCCTGTAAGTTAAATAAGCGAGACAAATGGGGCAATGCAACAGTCACAAGACAACTGCAATTAGGAACAGATTAAACTTAGATATCCACACTAGCTGAGAGCTATTGCAGTCTAAAAGATGGAAGCCAGGGTAACACAAGGTCTATAAAGTGCCTGAAAGATCAGTCAGAAATTTCCTCCACTTCATTTAACCCACATTATCACAATTCACAGCTTGGGTTCCATAATGTGTGCTCAGTCACATGATCCCAGGGCATGTGGAGCCTGAGAAGGAGGCAAAGAGGGCCCCCACACAGCCATCTCCACTGTGGAAAATGGCATAGAAGGGAAGGCAAATGCCCCCCCCCTTGCAGCACTCCAGTCCAGGCTGAGCATCATAATCATTTGTAAGGTGAGTACCTTGATGGTGGGTGTGACTGTGACTCCAGCTGGGGGACCTCCAACCCAGATTGCATCATACCTTTTGTATAGCTAGGCCTTCATGCTTCACCCTTACAAGCCAGACTGGCTGCGGTCACACTGGAGGCTTGGCATGATCTGCCACACCTCTATTTGCAATAGTTTAAATAGCTGCCAGAAATTTTGATCAGACATCCCACCCTGAATGGGCTTCACTGTGTACCCGCCCCATGGTTGATCATTCAGATTTTTGTAGCATCCTTTTTTCCCCTTTCACCCATGCTGTGCTGACTTTGTCTGGGAGCCACCAAGGTGGTAAGCTAGAAGCTGAAAACGCAAGCCGGAATCAAGATCAGTGAGAAAGCCAAAGGTCCGATAGCCTTGAAGTCGTTTCAAGGATGCAGGTTTCCAAAGGCAAGGAACAACTGCTGCACACTCAGAACAGGTCTGATTTTGCAGAGCTGTCACCACACTGGAGCAGGTGCACCAAGGGGTTTTAAACAGATCCTTCCTTCCTTTGGAGTTGAGTCTGCAGAGACTTACAACTCCTCTCGTTGACGTTGTGGGAGCCGCAGCCTGGCACTTTGTCTTCATTCCTGCAAAGTCAGCCTCTGCTGTACCCTACATCTGGGGCATTCAGGGGAACTAGGTGGGGAGTCTGGCCTTGGGGTGTCTGCAGCTGGGGTTGCTGGCTGGCTCAGGAATGGTCTCTTCTTCTAGCTGCACCTCCTGTGCAGCTGCTGTGGACTCTTTCTCCTCAGGTACTGCTAAGGGTTCTTCCTCTGGACTGTCTCTAGAGGAGGCTGAGTTGTTCCCTGCCTCCTCCTCATCTGAAATGGGGGGATTTATCGCTCAAAAATAACTCCCCCAGGAACAAATGTTGGAAATGTAAGAAAAATGAAGGGTCCTTTTACCATATGTGGTGGACATGTGATAAAGCTGTAAGTTATTGGACTGAGATCCACAATGAGATACAAAAAAATTTGAAATGTACTTTTAAGAAAGACCCACAGATGTTATTGCTAGGTCTTAAAATGGAAGAAATAAATGTAACCAAGAGAACATTACTATGGTACTTAATTACAGCAGCCAGATTGACTTTTGCTCAATATTGGAAGCAAGACAAAGTACCTGAAACATGGGAATGGATTAAAAAGATGTTGTTTATGGCAGAAATGGACAAATTAACAAGAAAGTTAAACAACGAAGAAGATGAAACCTTTTTCGAAGACTGGAAAGACTTTCAAGAATACTTGTTGAAAAACTGGGATGTTAAACGTGATTTGATTTGTTTTGATAGCTATTAAGAAGAAACTGAAAGAGAGTTAGACTTTTAAATTGTTACCGTTAGTAAGAGAAAATAAGTTTAGAAGTAAATGTAACTGAATAAGAGAGACATTAATGGGGTTGGAGCAGTGCGGGAAGCCTTGTTTGGGGGGGAGGGGTAAAAGAAAATGGATATGTATTGGCTTGTTTAAATTGTATGATCATGAAATATATCCAATAATAAACTGTATTTACAAAAAAAATAAAAAAATAACTCCCCCAGGACTCCTGATCCAGAATGAATACTTGGCCACAGTGGTTGACAATGCCGAGGGTGCTTATATACACATAACTACCTGATTTTTTAAAAAAACATAGCCAAAGAAGGTGGAAATGGGAGGGAAGGTTCAGACTTCCCAAATGGCTTGACTTCGCAACAGTGGGGTTCAGACATCGGGAAATGCGGGGTGGAAGCGCTGGCATGCATAAAGACTGGGCTTTTCTCAGTGTCAGCAAACTCTGCTTCCAGGACACACCAGACCCAGGTGCCAATGACTGGGGCATGGGAGACAGATGTTGTTGTCTGATCATGCTCTTTATATCCGCAAAGGTACCATGACAAGATCAGCGCAAACTGCTCATGTGACCACAGCCCCAGTCTCTAACCTACCTCACAGGGTTGTAGTGAAGATTAAATCAGGAAGAGAGAAGCATGTACGCCACCCTGAGCTCCTTGGAAGAAGGGTGAAATGAAAAGGCAATTGATAGCTTCTTACCAGAAGGATCACCCAAGAAGGTGTGCCTGGCGCTGCTGCCCCTCATTCTCAGGGCCTCCTCAGACATCATGGCAAGATTCTAGTTAATTTCATGCAGCTTCGCCCAATGGGATCTGCTTCTTTTACATCCTTCTGAGTGCTTTAAACTGTGGCCCAAACTGTACACAACTCCATGATTCAGATCTCCCAGGGTGGTCTTAACATTAAGAAGCACGAGGATCACAGTGCTGGGGAAGGTGGCGGTGGGGTTCTGACTCTATCAAAGAATCAGTCTTTGAACATACCAGGAAAATTCCCAGTGGGCCGCTGCTTTGGAGGGCAGCCAGTGGCCAGCAGGGTGCCAAGCTGAGACACTGCGGTGCTGACAGCACCGCAGGGATCACTCATCTCAGTCCTGGCACCAGGGACGATGATGGCTGTAAGGCTCTCCTCTCATACATCCCTCAGCCAAGGCTGACCTGAGTGGCTCTTGTGATATTTGCCAGCACCGTTGCAGCCATTTGGCTCAGCTTGCTCTCAGTTTTTAACATTCCAAGGGGCCGTGGCTCAGTGGCCGAGCATCTGCTTGGCATGCAGAAGGTCCCAGGTTCAATCCCCAGCATCTTCCGCAAAAAATATTGGGTGTATTAGGTGATACAAAAGACTTCTACCTGAGACCTGCGGAGAGCCATGGACCAATGGATCTAATTCAGTATACAGCAGCTTTGTGTGTTCATGTCCCTCTATTCCTGAGTGGCTGTAAGCCTTTTGGGAGGGGGGAGACATGTATGATGCCTGTATTTTTTGTTTTTCTGCTACTAAAAATAGGGCAAATGGGGGCAATTTTGGTTGCAGGAAATGAGCCAGATTTTTGGCAGAGGGATTAAAAATCTGTTCCTCAGCTATGTATTACGAATTCATATCAAGGGCATGGCACAGATTATTGAAGGGCCAAAATACACCAGGAGAGATCCAGTCATAGAATTCCAACACCACCTGCAGGGTTCCCCTTATATACATGCATTTTTGTGCAACCTCTCCCCTCCAGTCTACAATATGAAGCCTCCTTATCCCTTTAATTCTTTTTTTCAATCTTTGGGGACCAACTTTTGAACTAACCAGAGAAATATTTCCCCTCTTGCAGGATAGGTTAAAAATACTGAAGAGAGCTTTTGCAAATGCATGTCATTTTGTGGAGAATGAATAATGATAAGTGGGAATCTAAAAATGTAACTTAATACCAAAGCACAGGATGGTTTGAATGTAACTGTAAATCCACCTTCCTGCATAGCCATCAACTAATTAGATACAAGAACATTTCAGGCTACCTTTTTAGTTTTTGTAGAGGCACACCACAAATACTTCCCCTGGCAAAAGAGAATAGGGTATTAATCTTTCATTTGGGAGACATGGGCTGTTTCTAACCAAGGATTTCCCACATTTCAGCCTCCCAAATGGTGCATTCCCCCCCCCATGTTTCCACATGATGTCCTCTCTTTGTGTGCAGATCATTAACAGCCTGTTTTTCCCACAAAAAAATAATCTGATTTATTTTAAATCTGTAAAAAACCTGAGTATTTCCTAGGCAGGATGAAATGGGTTGGAGCAGTTGCTTGTGTCTGAAGCAGAATTGCAAGACTTCAGTGAAGAGTTTGTCAATTACTCATCAATTAATTTTTTCCATTCATGGATGAGTGCAAGCAGCCAGTTCCTGGCAATAATTAGCATCAATATGAGGAGTTTTTTAAAAAGTTGTTAAAGGTATTGTGTTATTCCTATACAGCGTTACTTAAGCTAGTTTTTTTCTCACAAACAGAAGAATATCACCCTCAGCTCAGTCTCTTTTAAGCAGGGGATCACTGGAGGTGTCTTTAAAGATGTGGAGGTTTCTTTAAGTTCATTTTTTAAAAATGTATTGTGTTGTTTCCATGCAGCTTCCATGCAGCACCACATTAGCCATGTTTCTCAAAATAAATCTTTTATTTTTTTTTAGGATTTCTCCTGCAAGGAACTTTTTAAGGGAGCCAATGTCTTTTTTAGCTGTTCTATTAATTTGATCCTGTTTCGTTTTGTTTTTCTTGAGGGGTGGGGGAGACTGACTGTTATGAGTGCCATTTTATTCTTTCTTCGTTTTGCAAATCTGCATCACTGAGGAATGCTTTTTAGCAAGTTCTCTTTAGGCTTTACTTCTCAACGCTCAGCACCCCCTTGTTAGAATCTGAACATTCCCCTGTAACTGTATGTGTGTGTGTAAAGCAGTGTCAAGTCACAGGCAACTTATGGCAACCTCAGCAAGGGACTTTCAAGGAAAGTGAGAAGCAGAGCGGATTTGCCATGGCCTTCCCCAGCAGAGTCTTCCTTGAGTGGTCTCCCTTCAAAGTTACTGACCCTGCTTAGCTTTCAAGATATGATGAGACTGGACTATACCATGCCACCTTCCCTCCCTAACATATATGGTTGCCAACTCTGGGTTAGGAAATTCCTGGAGATTTGGGGGTGGAGCCTGGGCAAGGCATGGTTTAGGGAAGGGGAGAGGTTTCAGTGGGGAAGTCCTTAGGCTATTGGAAGGCCATTTGGAGGATGACTGTACCCACCCTGCTGCACAATAGATAGATGATAGACAGAGAGCAGCCATGCCAAAATAAAACAAAATAAGCACTATATGATTTGAAGCACCAGCAGAAAAACTAACAATTGCCACATCCCGTCCTTAAACAATGGTATAGGCTTCCAACCAATTTTGGTGGCTTCTGGCTACAGCTAAAGGAAAGATGGACACTGGTAGATGGATTTCAAATGTCGGGGTGTGGGTGTGTGTAGTGTGTGTTTAACCCTTTCCCCACCTGCCACGGTTTTGCTAGAAATGATCTTCCAAGGCTGCTTTTTCCCTATGTTGTCCCAAGTGTACATTTACAAACACTGGATCCTCAATGGTGCAGATGCGGCTTCTGGGGCAAGGGGCAGGGGGAGAAGGGATGAGAACATTAGAAGCCAAACCCAATTTTACTTACTATTTATAAAGAGTTTACTGGGCAGGGTTTTTTCAAAAAGGACAGACTTGATTTACTTGGAGAAGCAACGACATCTTGCACCAAATCACGTCTTTTTAAAAAATCTCAGTTGTAAATAATATGCTTACTGTATTTACATATTCCAGAGGGAGAGCTGTATTAGAGCGCTGCAGTCCAAACAATGAAGAGTCTTGTGGCACCATAAAGACAAACAACTTTATCATGGCAGAAGCTTTCCTGAGCCAGAGTCCAGTGAGTCTGATTCACAAAGTGCTGCATTCAGTTGACGGAGTTATGTATACACAAGGGTACAAAAAGAGAAGGCGGCCAAGCAGGACAGGGGTCAGGGAGTTATTGCAAAGGGAGATGGCCCAGCATTTCAGAACATAGGCTTGCAATCCTAAGAACACTTTCTTGGGAGTAAACCCCATTAAATAAAATGGAAGTTGGTTCTGAGCAGATGTGTTTATTGTTTGTTCTTGTGAGTGTTAAATTGCATTGCAAAGTAAAGATGAAAACAAGATCCTGTCCCAAGAGTAAATGATTTAAACAGATTGGGGTCTGGACCATTTCCAACTCTTGGGGAACTGGCAGAGTAGGAAATAATATTGTCTATCAGCCTGTAAGAGGGAATAACTGCTTTCAGTCCCAGTTCCTCTTCTGCTTGAATCTGATAGTTTCAGATTTGCATATAAATTACAGTGGAGCAGTTTCTGTACATACTTATATACAAACTGTATTTTTGTGCTGCATTCCCTTATGTGCTCTCAGTGCAATGGGCTAGTCCATCACAGCAAAAAACCAATTCCGTGGCATCTTAAAGACTACTGTATTTATTGTAGTATAAGCCACACGGCATCTGACCAAGGCCCATTCTGCATCTAGTATTCGCTCTGTTGTTTTACCAAACCCACACTGGAACATAAAAAGATGCGGCTCAAAGTCACATTCAAATACCCCGGATCAGTGCCGTACTGACTGCTGAGTCAACCCTGAACGGCTATGAAACAGCCATAAATCTATACAGACAGTACTATAAAACTGAGAGATCGAAGGAAGTGAAACCGGCATGCAGTGTGGAGGCTACCATAAAATCCGACAATCAGAGAAAGTGAAAGTGGCATGCAATGCAGAGGGGAATTTCTGTTCCAGTGTGGGTTTGGTAAAAAAGCAGAGTGAATGCTAGATGCAGAATTGGCCCCAGTAGGCTCAAGCCCACAAAAGATTGTGCTATGAAGTGTCACAAGATCTCTGTTAACACTAGAGATATTATTGACAGCGATAAGAAAAGACAACAGCATTGAAGGACTTACAGTGAAAGGTTTTACATACAAATACAGAGCATTTGCAGATGATGTAATGTTTATGATCCAGGATCCAATTGAGAAAATACCACAATTGATGGAAAAAATTGAGGAATTTGGAGCAGTTGCGGGATTCTACGTTAATAAAAATAAAACCAAGGTGATGTGTAAAAATATGACGAAGCAAAGACAAACAGAACTTCAAGAGAAAATTCAATGTGAAGTAGTTACAAAGACTAAATATTTAGGAATTGAATTAACCATGAAAAATATTGATCTATTTAAAAATAACTATGAAAAGGTGTGGTACAAGATTCAGCAAGACATGAAGAAATGGGATACGTTGAATTTATCACTATTGGGAAGAATCGCAACTGTAAAAATGAATGTCTTACCGCGTCTGATGTTCTTATTTCAGACTATTCCAATATTAAAACAGAGGAAAGTATTGGATACGTGGCAGAAAGAATTATCCAAATTTGTATGGGCAGGGAGAAAGCCAAGGATTAAAATGAAAATTTTATGTGATGCAAAGGAAAGAGGAGGTCTACAATTACCAAATTTAAGGTTGTATTATGATGCCGTCTGTTTAACATGGTTGGAACAGTGGATTAACCTTGAGAATAAGAAGTTATTGGCTTTAGAAGGGCATGATAACAAGTTTGGATGGCATGCATATTTATGGTATGGAAAAGTAAAAATGGACAAATTCTTCAAACACCACTTTATAAGACGATCACTGTTCGAGACTTGGATGAAATATAGAAAATTCTTCTCAGAAGAAAGACCACTTTGGATAGTACCAGCAGAAGTGATTAATCCATATTCAAGAAATCAAGGGTTAGATTGGCTACCTTATAAAAGTCTTTTAAAATCAGAAGGGAAAAACTTTGTGTTAAAAGATAGATCTGATGTGGAATTTGAATATGATTGGTTGAAGTATAGACAAATATATGACTTATTTAAGACCGATAAAAGAGAACATGGTTTTAGAGAATATAATATGGAAATTTAAACTGTATGGCTTGAAAAGGGGAAAAAAATGATTTCTAAATTGTACAAGGTTTTATTGAAATGGTATACTGAGGATGAAGTTGTAAAAGAGCAAATGATAAAATGGGCGGTAAATGTTAATTATGAGATATTAATGACATCTTGGGAACATTTGTGGAAAAAGTCAATGAAAATTTCAACTTGTGTTAATGTTAAAGAGAATTGTTATAAAATGATGTACAGATGGTATATGACGCCTAAAAAAATTGCTATTATAAATGAAAATATGTCTAACAAATGTTGGAAATGTAAGAATCATGAAGGGTCTTTTTCCCATATGTGGTGGACATGTGATAAAGCAGCAAAATATTGGACTGAGATCCACAATGAGTTACAAAAATTTTTGAAATGTACTTTTAAGAAAGACCCACAGATGTTATTGTTAGGTCTTAAAATGGAAGAAATAAATGTAGCCAAGAGAACACTACTATGGTACTTGATTACAGCAGCTAGACTGACTTTTGCTCAATGTTGGAAACAAGATAAAGTACCTGAAACATGGGAATGGATTAAAAAGACGTTGTTTATGGCAGAAATGGACAAACTAACAAGACAGTTAAACAACTAAGAAGATGAAACTTTTTTTGAAGACTGGAAAGACTTTCAAGAATACCTGTTGAAAAACTGGGATATTAAACATGGTTTGATTTGTTTTGATAGTTATTAAGAAGAAAATGAAAAAGAGTTAGACTTTTGAATTGTTACCGTTAGTAAGAGAAATAAGGTTAGATGTAATGGTAAGAGAATAAGAGAGACATTAATGGGGTTAGAGCAGTGCGGGAAGCCTTGTTTTGGGGGGGAGTGGGAGAAACAAAAATGGGTATGTAGTGGTTTGTTTAAATTGTATGAACATGTGATATATCCAATAAAATTGTATTTACAAAAAAAAAAGATCTCTGTTAACACTCACTGTCCCAGTATTAATACTGATTGCACCTGTCTCTTTTGAAAATGGCCCTTTTGAGATGTTACAGTCGTACATGCCAGGAGGCTAGCAACTATGCAGAGATCCTTGCAGTACATGCCATCTCCATGTTCTCTGAACTGGGCAACATGTAGATTTTCAGCTTCAGTACACATGAACCAGAACCCTGAAAAATCAAGGTTTGATTGTAGCGTATTATACATAGTCTGTATGCATGAGCAAAATCCGCACATTTACCACCAGTAGAGGGCCACGTGGAGTGTTTCCAGGGGTTAAATGCCCTCTGGGGCCATGCACCCCCCCAATGAGTGCCTTGATGGGGAGGCTTGCCGTTGCCTCTTTCCCCCAGGGGGCAGGGCAAGCATCCTTCTCCTGTCCAATGAGGGGAGAAGGCATTTTTAAGACAATGTGGCAACTGTGTGCATTGGGAGGGTGCATATTCCCAGTATAGGGCTGTGTGAGCTCTGCCTTGGGAACCTCCTAGAGATTTGTAGGCAGTGCCTGGGGAGCATGCAGTTTGGAGAGAGAAGGGAGCTCAGTGGGGACGCGATATTGTAGATTCCTCCCTCCAAAGCTACCATTACCTTCTGGGTAAGTGATCTCTGTAGTCCGGAGCTCAGTGCTAATTACGGAACTCGAGGCCCCAGATATCAGTTGGCAGCCCTATTCTGATATGTGTGTTTGGCTGGCAGTCTCCTGGTATCAGAGATCATACCTGAAAAGGCTAGAGAAGCCAGGAGTTCCAGTGGCATTTCACGAGCTAGAGTCCAAGCACAGGTTCTCATGGATTCCCTTGCATGGGGTTTGATTTCTGCCTTAATTTCAGTCCAGAAAGCCATTCTCTGCCTATGAATGCTTGTGAAGCTCTGGTGTTTGATATTTAATGCACATTTCCTGTTTTCCGGAGAATTCCATGAGAAGAAATAGAATATGAACGGTGGTATATTGCATCGTGAATACCAGCGGGGCACTTGCTCAGTCTACCCCTAGCTCAAGGTCAGGGCCCTGAGCTTATTAACTCTGTTTAATGGGCTGTTCCCACACTGGGTTATAGGCAATGATGGATTGGAAATCCCAAAGGCTCCTTTGAATATGACTGGAAATAATAGCACCAAATTACATTTCTGGAGGCAGCTGCAGAATTTCAGAGCCAGAGTCTCCAAAGGAGGGTAGGTGAATCATATGACTAATTACTTCTTTAGAGTAGGTTAGCTCCCTGAGGTAAGGGGAAATGCCTGTTCCTCCTACCTGTCCTTCGGCAACTGACATTTTAACTCATGATCAAATGTATTCATTAGATGATTTTAAAAATCTGATAAATACCTAAGGCAATGTACATGGTTTCCCTCCTCCTGTTTATCTTTGTAACAGTCCTGTGAGGTTAGTTAGGATAAGAGCTCAGCTAGACAACACACGTGACATGAGACAGGTGGAGAATCCCCTGACACAGTTTGTGCCACATGTAACACTGGGGAACTAATGTTCCCAAATGCCCTGGGGCCATTTTGGCTCAGGAGAATGGTATGCGAAGGAAGGCTGAAGCTTTGGCTTTGGGAAAGTAGGAGTTAACTTTTTGCCTCTATGCCTTTTTCCCAAATGGCAATTCCCCCCCTTCAGGAGATTTAAGCACCGTGCAGAAAAAAGACAGGCACAATATGGATGCATCTGGGGTGCAGTTCCAATTAATGAAACAGTGGAGAAGCAAAGAATTAAGCTCACTTCTCCTCCTCCCACAGTTGCCTCCTGCAGCTAAAATACACATTTGAAAATCCAGTCATGTATCCCCAGGTGTCACATGTGGCTCTGGTCTACAACAGTAGAGCCTTCATAGGGAAAACTTTACCTTCTCCTGTCCTGTGGCTGTAGATCAAAAAGAAAGTTGTTGTCAAAATTCCTGGTTTCTGTTGAAAGTACAGTCTCCCGGTCATCAATGGCATCTAGTCTGGATCAGAAAATCCAATAAAATAATGATTATTACAGGCAGGGCTTTTTTTGTAGAAAAAGCCCAGCAGGAACTCATTAGCGTAATAGGCCACACCCAACAGCAGAAAGTCATTAGCATATTAGGCCACACCCCATGCCTTCCCTTGACTTGCCTGGGTGCCCTGCAGCTGTGGGGAGCCCGGGGAAGCCGGCCCTTTAAATGCCTCCTTGATCCTTCCAGGCGCCCCCAACCCACCACCTCGGAGTCACCGGGGGGGGGCTGTATCGCTCTCCAGGCCTTCCCTCTGTAGCCATGCACAAAGAGGTTTTGGCTATAGTGGGTGTGGCCAACTCTGAAGCCAACCGGAACTCCATTCCTGTGCGTTCCTGCCCCAAAATAGCCCTGATTACAGGAACACAATGCCCAATAACGTGTAGATTCTACCTTGGCTATCCAAACACTGTTCCTAGGTACATTAGAATCAGCTCTCACTACAGGCAGTGGATCACTGGCATCAGGATGCCTCAGATCTAGGGTTACCAATTCCAGCTTGACAAATTACTAACTGGCAGGTGCTTGAGGGGACAAAGTTCAGAAAGGGAGCTCTGTAGGGATGTGGTACCATAGAGGCTGTGCTCCAGAGCTGCCTTTCCTTCGGGGAACTGATCCTGGTAGTCTGGAGATTGTCTGTAATCCTGGGGAAACTCCAGGCTTCACCTGGACATTCAACAACAACAGTACAGCATACAGTAAAAAGAAGCAAAGAATAACAAAAAAACAACTGTGAGCTGAATTTCCCGCAAAATATTCACGAAGGAAACTTCATTAAAGTGAAATGCATCTATTGTCTGGAATAAATCTATCCATATAGTCCATCATAGGAAAATGCAGAAGCCAAAGAATAAATATACAAATATCCAAAAAGTTCAACACTTTTCCTAGGTAATTTTTCCAGCGTTTCAGACTTCTGGTCCTTCCTCAGGAACAAAGAACAACTACTGAGAGTCTCATTCCATCTCCTTTTAAGATAATGCTTTTGTATTACTGCAACATTGGGCAAGGTCTCCTTAGCTCTAATCTGCACCCCTAAAGGCTGCTTCAGTGTATCAAGGCCAAAACATGCCTCTTCTTTGTTCCTGAGGAAGGACCGGAAGTCTGAAACACTGGAAAAATTACCTAGGGAAAGTGTTGGACTTTTTGGATATTTATTTTGTATATTTATTCTTTGGCTTCTGCATTTTCACATGATGGATTATATGGATAGATTTATTCCAGACAATAGATGCATTTCACTTTGATGAAGTCTCCTTTGTGAATATTTTGTGGGAAATTCAGCTCAGAGTTGTTTTTTATTATTCGCCTGGACATTGGCAACCCAGCTCAAACCTATTGTGCAACTCTAGCAGAAACTCCTCTGAACTTTAATATGCTCCAATAATGCCTAGTAGACATTCAGGCCTGAGCCAAACAAAAAAACCCCAGAGTCATTGTTCCAACTGGTCACATTCCTTTATCACGGAACATTCTGGATGCTGTCAGAGGATAGTAATTGCTTCCATGCTATAGAATTTGAAAGAGGGGAAGTTGTTGTTAAAGTCCCCATGTGAGGAAAGAGAAGAGGACCAGGCTCCAAGTGTTTACTTTGGGTTCAAAGGATTGTTTATGAAATGGAAAAAATACATCCAAGATATCTCTTCCTGGTTGGCCGGCATCTGTAGAACTCCCTGTCCATGGGCAATTGACCTCCCATGCTAGGAGTCTATTTTTAATCTCATAATTTCACTATTTTGTTGTTCTCTGCAGAACAAATGACCCAAGAGCTGATATGGTGACGTATATTTCTCTTTGTGTGTGTGGAGAGACAGCCGCCACCTATTAGCTGTTTGAGCAGTAAGATCTAAACCAAACTTTAATGTCTTTAGATTGGCCTGTAAAGGTCATGACTAACTTTCCTTCCCAGGTGGAACTGCCCTTAGGTGGGGTTTCAAAGAAATAAATGGAAAATCAGTGATTTCTTCAGAACCAACAGAACCTTCTGGAACCCTCTCAACAACTCCAAATCTCTACACTTCAGAAACACAGAGAGACTGTGGCTGAACAGTGTGGCATGTGTTTTGCCTGCAAAGTTCCCATGTTCAACCCCCATCTTTTCCAGTTAAAAGGATCAAGGGGGTCTGTGATGTGAAGGACCTCTTCCTGAGCACCTGGAGAACCACTGCCAGACTAAGTAGACAATGCTGACCTTGATGAACCAATGGCCTGATTCAGTATAAGGCAGTATCATGTGCTCAGAACCTTTTACTGTGCTTATTCATAACTGGCACTTCTGTTAAAACAAATACCTATTTCCTTCCATTCCCCCTTACTCTTGCTGTGCTCATATATTTTATAGGGCAACTTCAAGGATGATAGTAATCTCACAGAATGTGCTTGGGACAATCTTGTATGATGAGCTCAGTGGTGGAATTTGGAGCATTTGTGTTTTTAGGTGCACGTCCTTTTTAACCAGAAATATTCCTATTCTAAAAATAAGTTGTCTTTTTTATGTGGGAGCTATTTGTTTATTAAACGTCTGTCTCATTTTTGGACAATGGTCTACAAAGCGGCTTATATCAATCAACTGAGAGACCTTTGCTCAGAAGACCAGGGACTAGAGGCAAAAGGGTCTGACAGGCCTTGTAACAGTCTGACAGGATTTATACCCATTTCAGCCAGGATGATCTTTGATCAGCATTGTTCTTGCTTCTGTGAAGGTACTGTGACTATCCTGAGACTCTTAATTCAATTGCTGATGGTGCTCTGACCTGGATAGCCCAGGCAAGCCTGAACTCATCAGATCTTGGAAGCTAAACAGGGTTGACTCTGGCAAGTACTTGGATGGGAGACCTCCTTGGAGTACCAGCAGTCCGGAGGACAGGGGCAGGCTTTATTCAGCCACCTCTCTGAATATCCTCCAGGCCCCCAGTAGGGGTCAGTCACCAGAGGTTGCCATGACTTCCAGGTGCACACACACATATGAAAAATACCAAAAAATAAAAAAATCAATCCAGTGGCTGGTGGTGACAGAGGCCTCAATGATCCTTCCCTGCTCTTCTCTCACCTCACTGGGGGCCAGTTCACACAATGTACAGTCCTCATGTCCTCCATGTGTCCTATTGCTAGTCACAGTTTGAGGGTTTTATTATTGGAACTTAATTCCCAGGTGCACAGAGTTGGCAATCCTAGTGAGGTAGGGTAGGAAGAGTAAGACTGACTCGCCCAAAGTAGCCAGTGAGTTCCCGTGACGGAGCAAGGATCCCCAAATCCTACCCCATCCACCCATCTTTGTTGTTGTTCAGTCGTACAGTCGAGTCCGACTCTTCGTGACCCCATGGACCAGATTACACCAGGCCCTCCTGTCTTCTGCTGTCCGCTGAAGTTTGCTCAATTCCATGTTCGTTGCATCGATGACACTGTCTAACCATCTCATCCTTTGCCGTCCCCTTCTTCTTTGACCTTCAGTCTTTCCCAGCATCAGGGTCTTCTCCAGTGAGCGCTCCCTTCTCATTTGGTGGCCAAAGTATTTGAGCTTCAGCTTCAGGATCTGGCCTTCCAGGGAACAATCAGGGTTGATTTCTTTTAGGATTGACCGATTTGATCTCCTTGCAGTCCAAGGGACTCTCAAGAGTCTTCTCCAGCACCATAGTTCAAAAGAATCTATTCTTCGGCGCTCGGCCTTCCTTATAGTCCAACTCTTGCAGCCATACATTACTACGGGGAATACCATTGCTTTGACCATGCGGACTTTTGTTGGCAGGGTGATGATGTCTCTGCTTTTTATCATGCTGTTTAGGTTTGCCATCACTTTCCTCTCAAGGAGCAGGCATCTTTTAATTTCATGGCTGCAGTCACCATCTGCAGTGATCTGGGATCCTAGGAACGTGAAGTCTGTCACTACTTCTACGACTTCCCCTTCTGTTTGCCAAGGAGTGATGGGGCCAGATGCCATGATCTTAGTTTTTTTGATGTTGAGCTTCAAGCCCACTTTTGCGCTCTCCTCTTTCACTCTGAGCAAGAGGCTCTTCAGGTCCTCTTCACTTTCTGCCATCAGAGTGCTATTGTCTGCATCCACCCATCTAGATGGATCCTAATCCATCTACCCATTAGAGAGTCTTTTTGTTTGCAGGGGAATAATGCGAGGACTTTGTATCACACATGCAGTTCCAGTTTTATGCCTCTCATATGGACAGTGGATCTTTATTTCTGATTACAGCACACAGAAAAGTGTTGTGTAAGTAACCGTTTGTTTATAATGAAGCCAATAGTGGCTCCTTGGGGCAGCTTACAGATGCAAAAATAGCATGGGAAGGAAGATAAAACCTCTTCTTCCCACAAACTGAAAAGAGCCCGTGTATGTCTGGGAGGCACAGAACACCCATCACACGCGCAATACAAAGTCCATGTGTTGTTCCCCAACAAACACGAGGACATTATAATATGTAGACAGAGCCTAACCATGTACCAACTAGTGTTGTATTCTGACTATGGAAATTCAGCTGCAGGTATATTACACTTGTCGAATGTCTCCCTGTTGTGTGGCTAAGAGCCTTGAGCAGGGAGCAAATTTGGAGCAAAGCATCTCTTCTCCGGGCTGAGACTGAGTGACATCTGCTGGCGAATCTTGTCTCCGGTAAGGATGCTTTTGCCGCCTCCGTCTTCTTGGAAGCTCAGGTGGAGACTGGGTGAGGGAGTTTCCTACAGGCAGGAAAAGGTTGTTTACCAGGGCACGGACTCTCTGTGTAGGGAGCTGGCTGGCAGGCAGGCAAGCGGGATGTTATCACGGCTGGCAAAGCAAGAGGAATGTAAACTTGGCATGGATCAGGAGTGCCTTGTCAGGCTGACGTCACAAAGAGATGAAAGCTGTCGCAGGAGCCTGGCTGTCAGCTGAGGAGTCTCTTGAGTGCTGGGTAGGGCTGCCAAATCCCCCCTGGCCAACAGCAGGGGATGGCGGGGTTGGGTTGCCAGATCCAGGTTGGGAAACTCCTGGAGATTTGCAGATGGAGCCTGAGGAGGACAGGGACTTCAGTGGGGCACAAGGCCATAGAGTCCACTCTCCAAAGTATCCATTTGTCTGGAGATGAGCTGTAATTCTGGGGGATGCCCAAAGTCCCACCTGGAGGCTGGCATCCCTAGTGCCAGGACAGGGACTCCTCACACCTCCAGACTTCTGGCATGGCCTTGTCATTGGCAACTCAGTAATGGGGGAGAATGCACTTTAGGGAGACAGGATGCAAGGAAAGGATAGGGTGCCTGCATGTTTCAGGGGCAGAACAGGAAACTGCAGCCAAGACAGCTTTTCTCTCGTCTGCACCACCATCCCTTGACAAGATGCATCTGCTAAAATTCTGTCTTGCAGGGGAGGGCAGAAGACAGTGCCGGGGAAAACCCCAATCTTCGAGGTTTCAGCCTGATGCCAGCCAGCTGGCCAGCTATGGGGGACGACCCACCGCCAAACAGGGACATCGCTGTGCAATATCCCTGAAACAATGATATCACCTGAAAATTTTGTCATCATGCTGGGGATGTTGAACAGGGACACTCTGGTATTTGGACAAATTCTATGGTTTTGAGGCCAAATACCAGCGCATCCCCTGCACAACATCCCTGGTGTGATGACATCACTTCTGGGTGATGTCATCATATCAGGGACATCGTATGATGTCCCCACCTACCCCTGGAATGCCCCCCAAAGTGCCCTGCTCCAACCAAAGTAAGACCTGGCAACCCTACAGACAGACAAAAAAAAATCACAGGTTTCACTCATGGGATATTGCAGCTGTGCAACATGATCTGTGTCCCTGCTGAACATGTTCACCATGAACTTTGTAGCATCCCTACTTCTCATACAGAACATGACTGCCATGCCATGCCCTTCCTGCTGAAAGTTCTATTCTACCTTCTGCACAGGGTATTCATTTATTCTGCTGTCTCCTGTCTTCCACGCAAGAGTGTTTCTGCTTTTAGCTAAAGATATATTAGAAAACATAATTGTCAAGCAATAGATCATCACAGTTCAACTGCAAGTCCTGTATCGACTTAATGTTTATGTGCAGATATTTCACATATGCATATGCTCAAGTAGTTAAGATGCTGAACTGCAGGCTGTGGAAGGTCAGTAGTTCAGCAGTTCGAGACCCGGGTGGCCGCATGACGGAGTGAGCGCCCGTCTCTAGTTCCAGCTCCTGCCAACCTAGCAGTTCGAAAGCAAGAAATTGCAAGTAGATAAATAGGTACCACTTCGGTGGGAAGGTAACAGCGTTCCTTGCACCTTGGTGTTTAGTCATGCCGGCCACATGACCACGGAAATGTCTTCGGATAGTGCTGGCTCTTCAGCTTTGAAATGGAGATGAGCACCACAACCCTAGAGTCAGATTCGACTGGCTTTCAAGCAAGGGAACCTTTACTTTACACATTAAATTGTTCATGGGTCTGTTATGGCGTCTTGCAGCCATACCACAGCTGTGAGTTCTTGATGGAAACTCCCTTTAAAATTGCTGCTGAGGGCCAATTCAGATCAGGACCATGGCACAGATCAGGACTGCATGGGTGTTGTGCCTTGCTTTCACCGTGCATGTCCATCAGGTTTTCTTTTTTGTTTTGTGTTGTTTTTCCTCCCTTCAGTGCTCAGTTCACTTTCCATTCACTATTTCTCTGGGTTTTCTGAGAGTGCTTTTGTGCCAGTTTTCCCCTTGCTTCACTTCCAAGCCGAAGGTAGTTCAAAAGCATACAGATTCCCTCAGATCCCCCCCATGCCCTTTTCCCATTTCTCATAGGCCACTCCAACACCCATATCCAGGTCATTCCGCCCACTCTGTACCTTCAGCCATTCATCGGTGTGTCCCTCATTGTTTTACATTTGATTTTCTTTTGCAACTGGCATAAGTCTAGTGATGAGGTTATTGCTAGTCTCAGATCACTGTTTAAAAAAAAAAAAAAAAGACTCCCGGCTGGGCTACCCTCTCCTGTTGCCTAGTTTAAACCGGGTGATGGGAGGAGGCAGTGCAGGGCTGCCATCAGTTCCCTGCAGGCACAGCAATCCTGGTTGGGCTGCACGCACAGCTTACTGTGGAGAATCCAAGCAGCCAAGCCTTTTTGGTTGTAGCTGCAGAATAAATACATCGGAGAAAAAAGAATGGTGCATACCGCAGGCACAGAATCTGAAGTCAAGCTTGACTGTTCGGATTCTCTGCAGTAAACTGTGAGTGCATAATGGGCCTGTGTGAAACTGCAAAACCGACTGAAAAATGCCATCCGAAATATGACAGGTCTGAGGCAGAGACGAACCCTCTATCAGCTGCAGCGTGTGTGGCATTAAGAAATTATATGTTGTCCTCCCTACCACTTATAAACATTGTTAGTCCCTCGTCAAAACGTGTAACTGTACATCACTCAGAGACTGCAAAATGCGCAGGGTGAGCGATTAATAATTTGAAAGATGATTATTATGATTATTATTATTATTATTATTATTTGCAACTGATTGCTGAAGTGTACTGGAATTAGATTGAAAGGGCATTATTCAGTATATGTGAAAGCACTTTTCAAATCTCCCGCTCCAGGACTGTCTAAGCACTCAGGGTCTTAGGCAGGTTCATTTCCTCTGTCCCTTGTTTTTTCCTGTAAACCCTCTCAATTGCTTTCAACATTCCTGCCTCCTACAGCATACTCAGTCTTCATCACACTGTTTTCTGACACACACACACACTCCGATTCATTTACTAAGTCATATTTTCCCCTGCTTACTGGAAGAGCTCTCCAAGTATGTAAAGACCCCTAAATTGTCTGTGAGTGATCTGCATTTCATGTTTTCATTACTGTTATGGATTACAGTCATTTCACTGTTAGATACAGTGATGCCTTAATCAAGGTGAACTGCACATCTGTGAGCAGATCCACTGATGTATCTTTTAATTGCAAAAACAACCATAGAAGGCCATAATAAGGGGCAGAGCCATGGCGATGGAGAAGGGTGGCAGTGTAACTGGTCCCCTCCCCCCCCTTGCCATTTCTCCTATCAGAAATGGTCCCCCAGATTGATTTTATCCCTGGTGTGGAAAAAAGACAGGCACAATGAGGGTACCTGTCATTTTCCACTCTCGAGCTAAAAAGCTGCTTGAGGAAGCCATTCTAACAGGCAAAATGGTGCATGAGCATAAACAGCCCACAACCCAGCACTGTGGTCAGTAATGATCCATACTGAGGGCCCCATAGATATAATTAAATGGCTAGATCCCCAGTATCACATAACGTTTGGCATTTATCTGGGAGAGGTACCCCAAAATTGTGATTCTTCCTGGAGAACAGGAAAATAGATATGCTGCAGGACTGGGGGCAGCTCAGTGCCCCCAGAGGCTCTGCCTGTTTAGCTACAAAGGGAATGGCATTCCAATTACATCACAGTAAGGAAAGAATAATTCCTGTACCCCCTTTCCCACCCGGTCACTATCTCTACTGCTTTGTAGCTGGCTGTTTACAGAACAAAGGAAGTTTATCCTCTCCTCACTTTATTTTCTTCCGGGCTCTCTCTTAATTAGCAGGCTGCATCGTATTGGTGGAAGTAGTGCCGATGATAACACATTAGCAAGCAGGAATTTCCCCTCGCCACGAGTCACTGTCCACTCTCAGTCCTTCTCGCATGATGGGCTATAAACACTCTCCCACCCTGTAGTGGGTGGGGGCATCCTGGCACGCAAACCAGTCCCTTTACAGCGATGGCTTTTGCCCCATGGGAAACATCAAGGGATGGGAGAAAAACAGCAGGAAGTCTTTTGGTGGGAAGGAAGCAAGTTGGGTAACAGAAGGCTGGTTTTTGGAGGAAGTTTTAAGGGAACAAGGAGACTGGAGGATAAGGGTTGTCTGAGGCCCAGATCCTGAGATCCAGGAGAAGTACCTGATAACTAGCTGGTGATGCCTGCTAGGGAAACCTGCAGAAAATTGGAGGGGGGGAACATGGGGGTAAAACTATAAGAGTTTCTAGCAATTCCTAGAGTTACCCTCTATCACTTCCATGTTTCATCAGAAGTGACATAACAGTGCGTGCAATACTTCTTGGAGAGGCACTGGGTGATGGGACATGGGGTCGGGGACTCCCCGCTACGTGTAGTCAATCCCTTCAAAATCTGAGTTCTTTTGCATTCTTGTTCTTTGTCTCTGGACTGTTTTAGATGCTCATTTAATAAGGCAGTTTGGTGGATGGGATGAATGATGAAAATCAAGATGGCTACATATCCCGATAGTCAGGAGAAAAATGTCCTGTTACTTTAACAGATTTAGTGTGTGGAAATTGGCAGCTAAAGCTTCTAATAGCAAGGAGGAATTAGGGTTGACAGCTCTGAACTGGGAAATCCCTGGGAGATATGGGGGGAGCAGCTTGGGGAGGTCAGGGTTTGGGGAAAGACATGTTGGGATGTTTGGTTGATATAGCAGAGTTTTGCCCAGTCACAGAAGCATGATATTGAATGCCGTAAATAAATCTCCCAAGAAGAATATTGCAAAAAAAATATTACACTTATTCAAGTAGATTCAGCTCACATCCAGGTTGCAGTCAAAAGAAGAGAGAGAAGCCTCATCTACACAGTCCTTTCCCTGTCACAAATGACCAGATAATCTGGCATCACGTGTGTGGGAGTATGAGGGTCTTGTGTCTACAGGAGAGACCTGCAGAGACATGTGTCCCCATGGAAGGCCATGTGAGTGGAGGGCAAAGGAAGAGAGAGAGGAGGGGTCAGAGAGTGGCTCTCAAGTTAAGACAAAGACAGTATCCCATTCAAGGAGATAACATCTATACACACTTAGAATGATGTAGCACCCCCCCACCCCAATTTCCAGGCATGCTGAGCCACTCATTCCAAAAAGACAAAACCTTGATAGGGTCTAATGCCATTGAGTCCATCCTCCACAGCAGCCATTTTCTCCAAGGGAACTGATCTCTATTGTCTGGAGATTAGTTGTAATTCTGGTAGATCTACCTGGGGGTTGGCAAACCTATAAATAGCATCATCTGGCAAATAACAGTCATTTCCACACAGGTTATCTCCCCAGGTTCAATGCTTTTAGGAAGCTGTGGTTTTTTTGTTGCTTCACCCAGCATCGTGATGCATTTGTCTCTCTTTTTCTTTCTAGTATTTGTGTGTGTGCGTGTGCACTTGCAAGCCTGGAAGTCATGGTGACTTCTGGTGCCCCCCTATTGGGGCTAGGACGTTTCAGTGAGGTGACTTGATATGACCTGCCTCTGTGTCCCAGCCCTGCTATTCTTTGGAAGTCACCCTTCCAAGTACTTGCCAGGGTCCGCCCTGCTTAGCTTCTGAGATCTGATGAGGTCAAGCTTGCCTGGGCTATCCAGATCAGGGCTTCTCCAATGTTTCTTAGCTTTCCTTGCTCCAAAGTTTTGGGACAGATCACAGCTAAGCTGGGAGGCTACTGTGTGGATGCTGTAGGGCTGCCGGACTGAGCTCGGGAAATTCCTGGAGATTTAGGAGTGGAGCTTGGGGAGGATGGAGTTGTGGGGCGAGGGAGCAGAGCAGGACAGTGATGCAATAGAGTCCACCCTCCAAAGCTGCTAGGGGAACCGATCTATGTGGTCTGGAAATTAGCTGTAATTCTGGGAATCCGCAAGTCCCGCCTGGATACTGGCAGCCCTGCTAGGGTGGGAAAATTCAGATTTCCTTGCCCACTTGGCAGCCATTTTCCTTGAAACTGCCCCTACATCAGCCGTTTCCTCCCCCGTAATCAGAGGTTTGTTGTTTTTTTTAAATGGCACTAAAATATTGTCATAACATATACCATCAAAACAATATTTGTAACAGTTTCTCTGGATTCCCATCTTTCATTTTTGTTAAAGTGAGTCTCTAGTCTTTCATTGCTGATACAGAGGACGAAAGGCATATCTGCACAACAGAAGAGGCGAAGACTCTTTTTAAATGAAAGATGGGAATTCAGAGAAACTGTTGCATGTGTTGTTACAACAATATAGCAATCTGAGTGCTTATTTTAAAAAAAGAAGTTGAAAAACACCCCAGGGCCTGGGGGGTGGGAGGGCTGATGCTAAGGACTGGGACAGAGAAACGGTGGGGAACTTGTGAGATGGAATCCCGATGGCTGCTGCTCTGTTATCAGCAGCTGCACCAATAAGAGGAAACCACCAACATCTTATTAAGCCTCTATTAGAAAGACAGGACATTTTTCTCCAGGCTGTTTGACAACCCTACTTGATCTGCCGCCTGTCCCCATACTCCAGTTTTGTAGCTTAAGGAAGGTTGCCAGTCTCCTGGCAGTGGTTGGAGATCCTCTGGTATTCTAGCTAGTCCCCAAATTACAGAGATTAGTTCCTCTGGGAAAAAGTGGCTGCTTTGGAAGATGGACTCTGTTGGAAGTAGAGGAGTGTACGCTGTCCCCTGCCTCAGCCTTCAGAGACAGCACCATAGATTTAGAGACAGATAGGGTGCGTTCAGACAGCGTGTGGGAGTGGTTTAAACTGCTCCGGCCCGATGCATTTTTTTTTTTAACCTGGAGAATCGCGATCACACTAACCTCCTCCTTCGGGGCTCCCTGCCGTCCTCATGCAGGTGGAGTTTTTTTCCTTCTTGTTTGAGCATGTGCACAGGCAGCCCTCTCCAGAACTAAAAGTTTGGCACGTGCGCAGAACAGCGATTTCAACCCGTCCCTTTAAAGTATAAATGAAGAGTTCTGTTTAAATTTTCACCCCAAAACTGGCCTCCCCGAGATCCTGGACTCATCTAAATGCCTAAACTAGGCACCATTTAAGCTTTTCTTTACTTAAGTGCAGAGCTCCACACAAGCGCACACCGCTAAGGCAAAAAAAAAAAAATGGCAGACTAAAACCAGAAGCCGGAGTCAGCTTCCCAGAGGGGAGTGGGGTTGAAGCACCCGGAAGTGGCTCGATGGAGCAATCAGATGTCAGGAAAGCGTGGCTTGAAACGGAGAATCAGGAAAACACCACTTGGGTAAGTGATGTCAAAATACTCCAGTTTAAAGGGGGTTTGCTCCGGAAAGCAACGGCTGGGGACGGTGCACAGATGTTGGGCGTGTGAACGCACACATAAAAGCCGTTTCTGAGGCGTGCCGAAAGCTACTCAAATGGCACGTCTGAACACACCCATAGAGAGGTCAGGACACACAAAGAACATCCTTGCTATTCTTAGGGACAAGACTTCCTTCCTTCTGGCTTGACACCTCTCTTGCACATACAAAGAAAGCACACATGCTCTCCATCTTTATTCACTATGGATGCAGGACATACTTTCTTCATCCACATCCATCTAGCTAGTTAGATCAGATTCTATCCCTACCTCTCAACCTATAGCATCAAGAATGTTGTTCCTTGAATAAAGTATTCTTACTAATTTGAAACTGACAAGTGGCTCCATGTAACTCTGCAATTTTGCTAGCACACACAGTACCAAGAAGCTACTGCTGCGTGTAGCCTAGAGCACTCTGCTACGTATAGAGATTCCTGGCTGTACAATACTAGTGAATCTAACAGACTCTATGGTGTTATACTCCACTGAGGTTCCTTCCCTCCCCAAACCCCACCCTCCCCAAGCTCTGCCCCAAAATCTCCAGGTATTTCTCAACCCAGAGCTGGCAAACCTAAGCTTAAGGCCCATGAGGAGACAACACAAGGGAGATTTTTATCATCAGGTTTTATTCTTCTGTCCTCGGGTTGCCAGTTGTGGGTTGGGAAACACCTGGAAATTTGGGGGTGGAGCCTAGGGAAGATGTGGTTTGGGGAGGAGCCTCAGCAGGGTATCATGCCACAGAGTCCACCGTCCAAAGCAGCCATTTTCTCCAGGGGAACTGATCTCTGTCATCTGGAGCCCAGTAATTCCTGGATTTTGGCAACCCTCTCTGTCCCTGTTATAGCTCCTGCTCTACTTTTTCCTCCATTTTTGTTCTTCCATTCTTCCACTCTGCCTTTCCTCCTCGATCTAGACAGGGCTCTAGTCTATCCAGCAACAGATTATGGTCTCCCTAATGGAGCAAATTTCTAAACTTCAGCAATGAAATAACTTGCAAAACAGCTATTAAAACACAACATCCACCCTACACCCATGTCTTTGACACTGTATATAATTTAACTGCTCCGCCTTAGACGTAAAAGGAAAGAAACTGTCTCAACAAGCCTTCTTCCTGTTGATTTATCTGTGGGCTTGCTGCGGGGAGTTCTCCAGAGATAATGCAAATACAGTCCCTACAGAGATCAGTTTCCCTGAAGGAAATGGCAGCTTCACAGCAGCTATGTAGCATACCATGAGTGTAGGAGAAATGGAAGTCCTAGAATAACAATACATTCCCACTGAGTTTCCTTCCCTCCCCAAACCCTCCCCTACCCAGGCACTGCCCCCCAAATCTCTAGGAATTTTCCAAGCCAGAGTTGGCAACGCCATCTGTATTTTCCTTAAAGTACCTTCTGTACTAACATTGGCTTATGTGACCTGCTGGGCAATATCTAACCAAGACGTGCATTCCTCATGAACTCAGAGTCTGTATTATTTCCATTTTACAGATAACAATGAGTGGGCCTACATTTCCTCTAAATTAAACTTTGTAATTTTGCCTAGAATGAATTCCTGCTGGGACTGATAGAAACTGTATTCTTCTAAACTGCATTGGAAGGCCAAGAAAACTACAGTCCCCATCAGACCTAGCAACCCAGTAAATTCTCAGCATGCATCAACAGTAGCTACCAACTGGCTGAGTAGAGTTGCTGGGGGTCCCCTGGCCACTAGCCCTGGCATGGGATGGAAGGGCTGGGTAGCCAGATCCAGGATGGTAAACTATTTGAGATTTGGAGATGGAGCCTGGGGAGGACAGGGTCCACAATGGGGAACAATGCCATAGAGTCCACCCTCCAAAGCATCTGTTTTCCCCAGGGCAAATCATCTCTGTAGTCTGGAGATGAGCTGTAATTTTGGCAGGATCCCAGGTCTCACCTGGAGGCTGGCATCCCTATGTCTGAGCGATGATGAATATTGCCAACTACCACAAATACACTTGAAACATCACTCATTTTAAATGTTGAATAAATTAGCAATTTGAGAGTACAGGATGCTGGACTCAAGAGTATACAGCCACTGTGAGTAGATTAAGTTCAGCTTCCAAGCATGTTATTTGCAAGGACCACCATACTCCTCCTCCTTATAGGTTGCATCTGTTCCATATGCAAGTGCCATCAAGTTGCAACTCGTGCTGCAGGGGAGGGAGGGCTAATAATCAAGTCAATCAATCAATAAATGAACTGATTTATAGGGACCCCAGCAAGGTGCTTTCAAGGCAAGTGAGAAGCAGAGATAGGTTACCTTTCTCTGCGGAGACTTCTTTAGCAGTCTCCCATCCAAATTCTGAGCCTGCCTAGCTTCTGAGATCGGGCAAGATCAAGCGATACCATGCTACTTTCTCCAATTGGATGTTAATCCCCAATATTTGGGGCAAACGTCCCGCAAACATCTCCCCTTCATTTTTTTGTCTCATCAATAACATACTGAACTGAGTTTGGCCACGCGGGCTGGAATTTGTTTCATGAGGTGCCAGCCTTTGTAAAAGGAATGAAACAAACTATTCTTGGTCACGAATAATTTTTTTAAGTCTGTGTTTATCTTATGCATGGCACTCAGAGACTCACACAAAAATGAAACAACCAGAAGTCAGTCTTCCCTGTTGGCACTTATTCTTTTTATGTCCCAATGAAGATAAACACATTCTTTCCATGGGAAAAGCAGATAAGCGCCATGGACAGCTGGGGTCTTGCATGCGGAGGGAATGAACTGCTCTTGCCCACATAGCAAGGCACCACTGGACGCAAGCAACAGGAAAGAGTGCATGACATATAGGGCCAAAATCAGACAGGTACTGGGCACCTTGACTCAGACAAGCATGATGCCTGAGGCTGTGGATGGAAAGCTAAACAGAAAATGCTACTTTCTGATTATATCCCTAGGAATAGAGCACTTTATAGCCAGTTTCAGAAGGTCCATTTCCATTCTTTTATCTCCATGCTTCTTATAATTGATCGTGTTTTCATGTGTACTTTCCAGTCCTGGGAACAAATGAGAGAAGACAAAGGAAGACTGGTGGATAGATTGTAGTGGTATTTTGTTTTTTGGAAGGAAAAGTATAGCAGAGGCAGGCCTGTAGCCAGGATTTTTTTAATTTGAGGGGCCTTTAAGCAAGTCAGGGGGCACCCTGCACAGACACCCTCCAAGGGAGCACCACAAATAAAATAAAAAATTGGAAGTTGGGGGGGCCTTGGCAGTAAGCTGGGGGGCCAGGCCCCGAGATGCCCCACTGTAACTACAGGCCTGAGCAGAGGGTTGGGTCAGAAGGGGAGGAGTTAAAGGTACACATGGATTAGATGGACTTCTCCAGCTTGTTATTAAACCAGGAAGGGGGGGAAAGGACAGGTCCCTTTTCTTTGCCTGTCTTTTTCCATTCCACAACAACAGCATACAAAATCAGTTTTGATCTGCAAAACCGTATGCAGAGGGAGTCATTTAAATGCCTGTGAGTTATGGGAAACTAGCATGACTGGGACTCCCGGTGCTTAGTTCTCTATGCAGAGGGAATCTTTTCATATAAAGGAACCTCTCACTAAGGACCCTGTTCCAAGATTGCTACCTTGCCAGAAAAGAAACATCCTGGCTTGCCATGCCTTTAAGAGAAATTTAGGATATAGATGCGTTCTCTCTCTCTCTCTCTCTCTCTCTCTCTCTCTCTCTCTCTCTCTCTCTCTCTCTCTCTCTCGTGTGTGTGTGTGTGTGTGTGTGTGTGTGTGTGTGTGTGTGTGTGTGTGTGTGTTCCTATCGGTCTCCAATCAAAATCATTGCAGATCCAAATTGGCTCAGAGCAGGACCAGGCTAGTATGGGAATGGTACACCCAGCATCTCTAACAATGGCTCTTCCTTTTGGTTCTGTTCCATTGTTAATTTCCTATGCCAGTGCAGGAGACAAAAACCCAGGATGTTGTAGGGCATGAGCTGATAGTAGAGTGGAAATAAATCACTGCACTTAGAACATTGTGTAATGCAGAGAGAAAAGACTTGCAAACATTCCTCATGCTGTATACATGCATTAGGGAAGCACAACGTGTCGTTCGGGCAAGTGGGCTGAAACTCCTCACAGAAGAAAAGCTGTGCGGTCCCCAGAGAGACTAAAGGACTGGAAGATATCACCTCTACTGATGCATCCAAGTTATCCTGATGCCTTGGATGTTCGGACCACAGACTGCAGTCACAGGGGAAGGATTCTCCATTTCCCTGTCACTGCTCCTGCAAACGCAGAGACATCCAAAGTGACAACAGAGCATAAACATGGATGTTTTGGGCACACTTTCCTCCATCTGCCACCATTTTCCCAGCAACAGGGCTCGAAACCCTAATCTGCCATGGAAGCTTGCTGGGTGACTCTGGGCCAGTCACAAACTGTTAGACTTGACTACCTCAGGGGGTTGTTGTGAAGATAATAGGGAGGAGCAGAGAGCAATGTCAGCTGTTCTGAGGAGAAAAATGGGCTATAAATGAAGTCAATGCGCCATTTGTGGTCTATTAACACCATAAAAGAGGCTCGGGGGGGGGGCTAAACAAGTAGCAGTTACTTCCATTGGTTTATTTATTAGATATTTAAACTCCATTTTTCTCCCCAGTGGGGACCCAAGGCAGCTTACAACATTCTCCTCTGTTTTATCCCCTCAGCAACAAGCCAGTGAAGTAGCTTGGGCTGAGAAAGAGTGACAGGCCCAAGGTCACCCAGCGAAGATTAGAACCGATATCTCCTAGATCCTAGTCCAACACTCCAATCATTATACCACAATAATTGCAACAATGTTTTGCCCCCCCCCCACAATTCTGTGACTTTATGCAGGATTAACCAAGCATGGTCCCCATCTGCCCACGATCCTTCCAAAATGTGTTTGAACATTGTTGCCAAATATGAAGGGTAATGACTGGTAATGGATACTGTCAGGATATGCTTTTATATCACAATTTCTTAATGTAAGTGAACGACACTTTAAAATGCAAGCTACTCCAATATCCATATTGTCCATTGGCAATAGCTGAGTTGAAATTGACTAATCTGTATTATATTATTAGTATTAGTATTTGCTTGATTACCCTTCATAGGGATAAGTAGGGCTGCTCTCTCCCCTATGAAGTTGTGCAGTCTCTCCTGGGCTTTACACTGAAGCAAGCCATTGGTAGCATTATTGATGCAACAGCTGTGTCAGTGGAACCTACAGAAGTCTCCTCTGATTTGGGAGAAAAGTGGGCTGATAGATAAGAAGCAGAAGTAAGTAGACAATTTTCTGTAGAAATCTGCCACTCAGAGTTTGGATAATGGAATTCTCTTTGTGGCTTTGTACATTTAAGTCATTGAAAGAAGTTCTTATCTCTCCTGTGTTTTCGTCAGCTCAGTATCAGATCTGAATACTGATGACTAGCCCCTTAAATCCCTTGCTTTTGCCAGTCGCCCAATCAACTTCATGTTTCTCTTTTGACCCCTTAATCGGCCATTTCATGGGAGGAGGAAATAGTGGCAACTTTCCTGCTTTCCTTGTTCTGATGGCATTCAAAGACTCACGAGACCAACACTGATGTCATTTGCTGGGGCAGGATGTGTTCATTTCCCGTGCCAGGCTCTGATAATGGAATCACCATATGAAGCCTTGAAGAGACTGATTCCTGTGGCATCGTATTACTCTCCAAGGAGGAAAGATGGCTTCCTTTGCAGCATCCCCCCATCCAAAAAAAGCTGGCTACCCTTGGGCACAGGATACCAAATGAAATCTTGATCACAAGACAGTCACAGCTCCCGGAATGCCAAAAGTATGAACTGTTTGTGGACACAGAGCACCCTTGGGGTGCTTTTATTGTATGTTACAAAAGCCTTGAGCCAGAACCCCAAGAAGTGGATGGATATGAAATCTCATTCACTATTTGGAAGTCAGCAGTGCCCTTTGCTTGCAGATTCCTGGTGTTCTCTCAGATTTGCCAGAATGCTGGGATGATAGTAGAAGCAACAATTGGCCAAATTCCTCTTATAGTGTCTCAACTATGGACGTAGCCATTGCTTGTTCTTTTGGCTTCCTGTCCTTCAAAACTCCTTTCCCTGCTTACTTCTATCATGCCAGATCTCATGCTCAGCTCCTTTTAAAGCTCACAATGACCCAGTGAGGTAGGCTAGGCTGAGCAAGAAGTGACTGGCTCAAGGTCATCCAGTAAGCTTTGTGGCAGAGTGGGGGTTTGAAGCTAGGTTGCTCCGATCCTAGTCTGACACTGCAGCCACTGTTATGCTGAATCCTACAAAGGGCACAGTTGGGCCTGAATCACACACAACCTCAGGAAAATGTTGTGTTAGTCCAAGCAATGCTTCTTTAGGGCCCGGCTCAGCTGCATCTCTGACCACAACTATTTAAGCATGAACCTGCATGCAACCCTCTGTTGCCCACATCCAGAAGCAGAAAAAAGGCAGAGTCTGCACACAGTCCTTATCTTCCAACCAATTTTAGAAGGCTGCAGGGAGGCTGTGAGAAACCTTTCAAGAATGCAAGAATTTTCTTCTTCCCTCCTCTTCTTACCCCTTCTCTCCAGCTCTCTCCCTCTTTTTTCTTCAGCACATTCACAAGTTATCATCCTCTCCCTGATGCTGACTTCTACTGAGTCATACCCCCGGCCTATCAAAGGTAGTACTGCCAACTCTAATTAGCAATGGCTTCTCCAGGGTCTCAGCTAGAGATCTTTCACATCACCTGCCACCATATCTTTTTAACTGGAGATGCTGGGGATTGAACCTGAGACGGTCTGCATGCAAAGCAGATGCTCTTCCATTAAGCCACAGGGAATCTTTTAGATATGTATATTGTCACTGCCTGGTATCTCCTCTTCTTGCTGATGCTTTTGTTTTTTGCGCCATTGGTATAGCATTTTGAGACAGCTGATGCAAAAAGAACGTAGAAATGCAAAAAAATATAAACATGTCATTTCATTTCTCACAAGTCTAAAATGGGGCTTTTCAAATCAGATCGGACCATTTTCAAAATGCACTCTCATTTCTGATTCAGTACCACGGCTCTTCCTCTTTCCTTGCCCTGGACCGGCACTAGTTTTTAATTGACATGTGGAGACAGAGCAGAGTGGTTGGAGGGGGAAGTGCATGTTTCCAAATGGCCAGTCCACTTCCATAGGCTTGGGAGTGGACTGGGGTACTTGTATCATAAGAGCAGGGGAAGCCTGCTGGACCGGACGATTGGTCCATATCAAGACTAGAGATGATTTCAGATTTCTTACCCTTGTTGATTTGAAACCCCCCTCCCCATTTCACCTCTCCCTTCTGCAAACTGAACCCATAATCCTTTTTTAAAAAAAAATCTATTATTTTTGTTCCATTTTCTGTTTCCTTCCACTTAAGCTTTCCCATCAAAATGTAAGCATTTTAACATTATTTAGGCCTCCATCAAGCAATGTTATCTGTTTACTGCTAGCATACAGTTAAATGGTGCATATTATAGTTAAAAATATACAATGCACTCAATGCCCCTATGAAATATAAATAAGTCTAGAAATCCAACAACAAAAAGCAGGCAACTGATGTAGTTGACAAAAATATAAAATGAATATAACAAGAAACAAATGGGGGAACATTTGTTCATGCCTGCCAAATGGTTTACCAGCTTGTTCTAAGATTTGTGCAGTCTTGCTTATTTCACAGCTCCTTACAAAAATATCTTGCCAGATTTCTTCACCGCTTCCTTCACCTTACAGTAAGCATTACAGATTTAAGGGTTTTTGTCATCTTCTGGGCATGGAACAGTGGTCACTGGGGGTGTGGGGGGTATTTGTGAATTCCCTGCATTGTTTAGGGGGTTGGACTAGATGACCCTAGAGATCCCTTCCAACTCTACGATTCTATGATTCTAAGTGCTTTAAAAACGCCACACAAACTCACCCCAGTATGAAACTGTCCAGAAATCCACAGCGACAAAAGCAAAACACAGGTCAACGTGAAATTTCCCTTGGAAGAGAAACAGTGAACTACCACCATCTATTGGCTAAAATGAATATTTGACAATCCTAACGCCAGAAACAGTGAAACTCACCCCCTATTGGCTAAACTCCAAATTGCTGATCTGTGTGATTTGAGTCCAGTGGCACCTTTAAGACCAACAAAGATGACAAAATTTAACAACAATACAGATGTATAACATATATTTTAAACAACATAATAAAATTGTTACAAGGTTAAAAGAGTAGAAAACAGTGCAACACAGTGGTATAAGATATGATCTATAAGAAATGCAAAACCTGCATTACAGAAATTAGAAAACAATGCAGTAAGAACAAGATGTAGCAACCTGAATAGCCCAAACTAGCCTGAAGTTGTGAGAGCTGGGAAGCTAAGCTGAGTTAGCCCTGGGTAGTATTTGGATGGGAGACCACCAAAGAAGACTTGGGGTTTTCTACGCAGAAGTAGGCAATGGCAAACCACCTGTGTTCATATCTTGTCATGAGAGCTTGCCATAAGTTGGTTGCAACTTGACAGCACATCATCATCATCAACAACAAGGACAGCAGCAACAAGACAATGCACATACTAAGCCATGCCAGAATCTACAACACTGGTCACTTTACAAAAGTATCTTACTGTATAATTTCATTTTTCTACAGTAGCTTTCTGTTCTGCATACATTGTTAGGGCTGCCAGATCTGGGTTGGGAAACACCATGAGACTCTGGGGGTGGAGCCTAAGGAGGGTGGGGTTTGGGGAGGGGAGGGACTTCAATAGGGTATGATGCCATAGAATCCGCCTTCCAAAGCAGCCGTTGTTTTCCTGGTGAACTGATTTGCATTGCATGGAGATCAGTCGTAATCCCAGGATATTTCCAGCTGCTGTCTGGAGTTGTGCAACCCTAATACATTATGGCATTTGGTAGTTTTCTCTTAATACTGGGAAAAGTCCACACCAGCTGCCAAATTCTCTCTGTGAAATGAGATTTTAAAGTGTTGTATTTGCCAGTCCCTGATATGTTGTCCATCAATTATTCATATCCACGTTCTGTTGGTCATACCAGGCCTTATTTCATGTTTTCCAGGCAGAGAATATAACTTATCACATCAAGTGTTGGAGGGTTGATAAGATCTACTTCTACCACTCTTTGCTTCTGAGCTTGTGACCTAATATCATGATAAACTGTGGTTTGTACTGTAAGATATAGATAGTAAACTCCGTTTCTGCATAAACTCAGTTTGTTCCTCACTTACTTTGTGCACTGTTGTTTTAGTCTTCCTCCAAGGAGATCAGGGCAATGTAAATGAATCCTCCACATCTCCATTTTGTCCTGTGATCCAGTATGGTGCAGTGGTTAGAGAGTGCCAGGCGAGGACCTGTGAGATCCAGGTTCCAGTCCCCACTCTGTCATGGAAGCTCGCTGGTGACCCTTAGGGCAGTCACACACACACGCTCAACTGAACTTACATCACCAGGTTGTTGTGAGGACAGGCCCGTAGCTACAGTGGGGCATCTCGGGGCCTGGCCCCCTGACTTACTGCCAAGGCCCCCCTGACTTCCTATCCAGCCCAGGCGGTCCCTTGGGGGGGGTGCAGGGGTCTGTGCGGGGTGCCCCCTGACTTATTCAAAGGCCCCCTCAATTAAAAAATCCTGGCTACAGGCCTGTGTGAGGATAAAATGGAGGAAAGGAGAATGATGAGTCAAGCCACTTTGTGTCCCTATCAGAGAGAAAGGCGGGATATCAATGAAGTAAATAAATCAGTCTGAAAGAGAATGACTGGCCCAATTTCATGCAGCAAGTTCCATTAGCAACCCAGGATCTGAACCCATGTCTCCCTGATCCTAGTCCAACCATCGCACCATACTGTCTCCTTTTGACTTCTCCCAGTATGGAAGATAGTAATATATCTAATTCCAAGGCTGTCCCCCACCATTTGAATTGATAGAGTCAGCTGTGGGTCCAGGTTCGGGGGGGTGACATTTTTCTACAGATCCAGAAAAATCTGAACACTTTACAAAAAGGGAGAGGAAACAAGCAAACAAACGTGCTGTTTGTGCAAGTGTAGACAATGTCAACTTCCCTCAGCAGGAAGGGGAGGAGGAGCCAGAGGAGCCCGGACTCAGCCCATCCCACCTCTTCTTCAAAGGCCAGTTGCTGTGGAAACCCTCCCCCCCATGAAATGGCAAGTGGTGAGGAGAAGGAACCACTGCTACTTACACCCCCTACATCAGGAAGAGCCACTACTGCCCACCTCTGCCAAGACCAAGCAATGTGGAAGAAGACAGATGGATAGGCTATGGAGGAGTGGGAACAGCCATTCTTTGCCATGTAAGCCATGGAGGGGTGGCAGTGCAGGTGGGTGAGGAAGGGGCCAGCAATACGGTTGGCAGGTGGTGTAGGGTTGCCAGTTCTAGGTTGGGAAGTTCATCGAAATTAGGGGGTGAAGCCTGGGGAGGATAAGGACTTCAGTGAGGTACAATGCCATAGAGCCCACCTTCTATTTTCTCCAGGGAACTGATCTTTGTAGTATGAAAATGAGCTGTAATTCTCAAAGATCCCCAGGCCCCACCTGGAAGCTGACATCCCTAACTCCTCCAAAGCTGATAAGTGCGTGGGCGAGAGAACCAGATGGGTGGTGAGTGGAGACAAGGAGAAGAGGAAGAGTGACCGTGCTGTCGGGCAAGTCGCTAGCCTGGTGGGCAAATGGCAGGAAGACGGGATTCCCCCCTCACAGGTCTTATGGGTCTCCACTTTTTCTCCTTATACTGACATTTTTGTGACTGCAAGGAGTGCAGGTACTCAACAAACTGTGGTTTGTGAATTAGTACAAACAGCAGTTAACAAACCAGCTACACACCATAGTCTGAAAGCCCAGTTTGGTATCAACCTACGAACTAACTTCAGCTGTCACTAAAAACTAATGTTTGGTCTAACTGCGATTCAACGTGATGTCTGAATGCCGTGCAAGGCGTTAGTCATATTAGGAAGTGAAAGACTGCCAGCACAAAAGACAAAAAAGCACTATCATGTTAAGCTTGCGGAACTTGTGGAAACTGTATTTTTCCTCATGAAATAACTTCAGTTTAGAAACCTATTCATCAACTTGATGGCTTTCAAGGGGGTGGTTATTCAGCTGGGTTTACAGCTTAAAGCTGTAAAATAACAAAAATAACATAAGAACACGATTCATAAAATGTTAACAAATGTGGTGCTATTATCAAGGTGGAGAGGTTGTTCAGATTTCAAAAATATTCCACAGCAGAATGTGTTGGCACATGTTATAATTGCAAAGACTGATATTTTATATAACCACGTATTTCACACACACACACACACACACACGAGAGAGAGAGAGAGAGAGAGAGAGAGAGAGAGAGAGAGAGAGAGAGAGAGAGAGATATTTTCAAAATACACATTGAGAAGGTGTTCTGTTCATGGAGACCTTTAATTGTGTAATTTGCAACAACATCTCTGATCTATTCCAGATCAGGTTTCATAATTAAAAATCTGGGGGCTGGGAAGAGCACAGTTCCCATGATCTTCTTCAAATGCTCCCCTCCATGGAAAGTGTATAGCTAATAATGCTCAGCTTTCCCAGTAACTGTTATGTGCCAAGGTGACTCAATCAGAATAGAAGCAACCAAGTCAAGCCTACCATCTGCCAGGTGGGACCTGGAGATCTCCTGGAATTAGAACTGAGCTACGAACGACAGGGATTTATTTTATTTTATTCATTTGTATTCCACCTTTCTCTACCGGTCATCCACTGCAGGCATCCCAAGCTCTGCAGACTTTGTTCAGAGATTTGGTGTTGTCAACATTCTCCAAGGAAGTCTTTCTCCCTGGCTGTTAGTTGCTTCATTTATACCCCACTTTTCTCTCCAGGGGGACCCAAAGAAGCTTACTTCACTCTCCTCTCCTCCATGTGAGGTAAGTTGTCAAACCTGAGTCTCCCAGATACGGGTCTGACACTCTTAACGACCACACTGTAGTGGCTCTCTTTCAGTTCCCCTGATCCCTTCCCCTGGAGAAAAGGGCTGCTTTTGAAGGAATTCCATGGCATCACCCCCTGCTGAGGTCCCTCTCCCAACCCTGCCCGCCCAAGGCTCCACCCTCAAATCTCCAGGAATTCTCCAACCCAGAGTTGCAATCCTAAGCCAGAGGTCAAGCAAACAAGGATCAGAAGCAGATGATAGCCCAGAGGATGTTAGATTCATTGAGGATAGGCCCATCAGTGGCTGCTGGCCATGGTGTGT
The DNA here is from genome assembly GCA_029375565.1 of Gekko gecko. NCBI lineage: Eukaryota > Metazoa > Chordata > Lepidosauria > Squamata > Gekkonidae > Gekko > Gekko gecko. The sequence goes on along the minus strand of JAPDNY010000013.1, from coordinate 48,218,317 downwards.
AAAAGGAAACTTACCCTTACAGAGAAAGCAAAGCTCTGAATACAACCGCTGAGAGGCAGCATCAGTGGATGGCCTTGGCCTCAGTGCTCTGTAGGTTGACCCTCCAAGGCCACTGGTTGGCCAGTGAGTGAAACAGAATGCTGGACAAGAATGGACCACTTGTCTGATCCAGAAGGGTTCTTCTTAACATTCTTATGCTACAAAAAGGCTTCGGAGCTCCTGGTCTGAGGTTCTGGGCTGAGAGTCACACACACCATCTTACTCTTCTGAAGACTGCAGAGAATGTTCTGTTATTCTGGTAGCCTGTCCAAAGTGACAAAGTGCTTGAGGAATTGAGATACGATCATTTTCTCCCCCCTGTAGATCTTGTTCCTTAATACCCTTTATTAACTCAATCACATTCAATTATAGGAGTAATGGAATGATTTCATTCTGTCCAATATGTGCTTGTGGATAAAATGTGCACTCACACCTCCTTTAGTCAGTGTGATTGCACAATTAGGGCTGCCAACAGGCCTGGAGAAAAATGCCCTGTCTCTTTAACAGAGGCTTAATGGGATGTCATTTACCAGGTGATATTATGTACCTTGGAAAGGAAGGCTGCATGGTACAGCCTGATCTTGTCAAATCTCAGGAGCTAAGCAGGGTCGGTAGTACTTGGAAGGAAGAAAACCAAAAAAGGATTCTGCTAAAGAAGGCACCTCTGCTTTTCACTTCCCTTCACCAAAGGCTAAGATAAAACTCCCTAATAATATTGTTGTTCAGTCGCACAGTCAAGTCCGACTCTTCGCGACCCCATGGACCAGATCACGCCAGGCCCTCCTGTCTTCCGCTGTCTTCTAAAGTTTGCTCAATTTCATGTTCGTTGCATCGATGACACTGTCTAACCATCTCATCCTTATAATAATATTAATAGATAATTAATTAAATTAATGTTGTGTCCTTGTTCTATGTAATGATTTTAATCAGAGTAAATACTAACAGATATTCATATTAATGAACTAATTCTAACAGTGTTTTATTCTCATACCTTCCTAACCATATATGTTTAAGCTTTCCTACATAAAGTAACATTTCTATATCCTCGTTTGGTGTAGTGGTTAGGAGCATGGACTCTAATTTGGGAGAACCTGGTTTGATTCCCCACTCCTCTACATGAAGCTGCTGGTGTGACCTTTTGTCAGTTACAAGTTCTTTCAGAGCTGTTCTCTCACAAGCAGTTATCGAAAGAGCTCTCTCAGCCCCACCTACCTCACAGGGTGTCTGTTGTGGGGAGGGAAAGGGAAAGGAGAATATAAGCCGCTCTGAGACTCCTTCAGGTAGTGAAAGGTGGTGTATAAATCCAATCTCCTCCTCCTCCTCCTCCTCTTCTTAATACTATATATTTTCTTATTATTACTGTGCCATTTTCAGTTGAGTCAAAGCTACTATATTTGTGATATAAATTAAGTGCCAGAAAAAATATATTTTTAAAAGATCTGTGAGGTGTTTTTTCAAATACCTATAACATATTGTGATTAGGCCTGCTGTATAAGTTGAACCTTAAATTTCCGAAAAATATTATTCTCATATTGAGTTAACAGATATTTGCTTTAATGCTAGTTTAAAGAGACTTGATGGGATGTTATTTACCTGGTGATGTTATGTACTTTGGAAAACAAGGCAGCACGGTACAGCATGATCTTGTCAAATCTCAGGAGCTAAGCAGGGTCGGTAGTACTTGGAAGGAAGACCACCAAAAAAAGACTGTGCTAAGGAAGGCACCTCTGTTTTTCACTTGTCTTGAAAGCCCATTTCTGGAGTCGCCATAGGTCCCCTGTGACTTGGTGGCACTTTACACACACACAGCTGAATATGTGATTTAAACTCCACATTTATCTAGGTTCAGATCCCTGGTTTCCTGTGTGAAATGAATGTGCATTGGCTGTTTCTTACAAAGAGATGTATGCACAGACATGCAAGATATACAGGAGCTTACTATAACTTGTTAACAGGGCAGGGCTGCAGAGTCTGACCACTGGCTTGCCAAGGTTAGTATTGTCTACTTTGATTGGCAGTGGTTCTCCAGAGTCTCAGATGAGGTCCTTCGTATCACTGTCATTTGATCAGGAGGCAAGGGTAGAGCCTGACCTTGTCAGCTCTTAGAAGGATGACAGCCACAGAAGACTCTGCAGAGGAAGGTGATATCTAGCCACTCCTGCTTCTCACTTGCCTTGGAAGCCCCATGGTGGGGTCACCATAAATTGCTGTGACTTGATGACACTTTACAAACATACACATTACGTACCTCCATGTCATGAAAAGCTTCAACTGCCTATTCATGCACATTAAGCTTCTATTAAAGGGACAGGGCATTTCTTCTCAGGCCGACTGGCAACCCTTTGTACAATCAGGGGTGATTGTCCTCTACCAGCGACCCACGTTGCCTGCTGCTGCTTGACCAGTGGCGGGAGAAATTTTTTTAAAAAAAGTTTTGCCTACAGAGTTTCTGGCAATTGCTAGAGCTACCCAATGACACTTCTGTGTGCCCTAGAAATGATGTGACGGTGCACATGCCACCACGCACAACCCCATAGCTCGGCCGCCAAGCCCCTGCCTGTTCTCTTTTGCCATCCATATTAATTCACTTGAAGTACAAAAATGTAATTACATCTGTATGGTAGGAAATAATTCACATACATGTTTGTTTAAAGTGTCTTTCCCTCCCAAACAAATATAGTTCCATTTCATATAGTTCCATATATGTTTTCTACAACTTACTTGAAACTCCATTGATGTCACATAGTGGTGCATAATGTGTATACAACCACCACCATTAACAACAACAACAACAACCCGCTTTTATTTACCAGTATGTCACTTACCCATTGCAGCATAGTGGCTAAGTGTCCAAAGCCAATCTACTAGGCTAAAATGCTTCATTTTAAGGAATGGCTTTCTCTTTCTATTTGTATGGGCCAATTGGTATGCAATTAGTTGTTCAATTTAAAGTGAGGGGTTTCAGATTTCAGAAATAAAACAGAAGTCTAGTGGCACCTTAAAGAATAACAACATTTATTTCTGTATGAACTTTCATTAAATCAGAGATCACTCCTTTACATACTATGAAGTGGAAATCATTATGGCAGAGGGAATCACTTTGGGAATTCCTATAGGGAAAATTAGGAGCCGTGGTGGCTCAGTGGTTAAGCTGCTTAGCTGCAGACTGGAAGGTCAGTAGCTTGGCAGTTCGAGACCTGAGTGCTGAGTGATGGAGTGAGCTCCTGTCTCTGGTCCCAGCTCCTGCCAACCTAGCAGTTCAAAAGCAAGAAATTGCAAGTAGATAAACAGGTACTGCTTCAGTGGGAAGGTAGCAGCATTCCGTGTGTCTTGGCATTTAGTCATGCCGACCACAGAAACGTCTTTGGAGAGCACTGGCTCTTCACCTTGGAAACAAAGATGAGCTCCGCCCCCTAGAGTCGGATTTGACTGGCTTTTGAGCAAGGGAAACCTTTACCTTTACCATTAGAGGGGAAATTATAGGAGGATGAAAGGGATGAGCTGCCAAAACAATTCCCCTCTTTCTATAATTTTTCCTATAAAAATCCCCCAATTTATTCCCTTTGTCATAATGATTTCCTCTTCATAGCATCTGAAGAAGTAGGGTTGTCAGCACTGCCTCGGCAGATGCAGGGAGATTTTGAGGGCAGTGCCTGTGGAGGGTGGAGCTTGGGGAGGATGTGACATCACTTCAAGGTGACACTCTAGGAAAATTCCCTAATTTTAGGCCATCACTGTGGAGGCCATTTTCTGGCTATTTTTCTCCCTAGTCCTCAATTTCTTGAGGGCTTGGGGCCAAGGACTGGGGTTTAGCCACCTCAGGCAGGCAAATGGCAACCTGATGAGGAAGTGAGCTCTGGCTTGCTGGAATATATGTCGTTAGTCTTTAAGAAGACACTGGATGTTAAATAGTGGGTTTCCATGGATGAGCAGGCTCAAGTCTAGTGATCAACTCAACTTAATTTGTGATTTCAGCAAGAACAAGACAAGACTCCAGAGCCTCAGCTCTGTTAAATAGCATGCAATTGCCACACCCAACACACCCCACTCCCAACAATTGGCTATTTACATAACATTACTACTTGATTGGTTACTTCCAGAGTCCTGGTAGGCTATTGTTCTTGTGCCCCAAGCTCAGCCAGTCTCTGGTGTGACATACCTGGAATGATTCAGCCCCAATACATAACACTGGATTTCTGTTTTATTTTGCTACCCCCAGATTAACACAACTCTCCCTCTGCAGATATCACCCACTACAGACAATGTGCCCATCTCCCAAGTCAAAATTCCATTTTAAAGGCTCTAGAGTGTCCTCCCTGTGGAAGAGCCCTGTCAGAGTGGGGTTTGGAAGCTCAGGTCATTCGTGTGTTCTTTTCTGGAAGTGCTCCTCTGCCTTAAACTGCTTTGTGACAAGCCAAAATTCAGCAAGTGAAGTTTATCTTTGCATGCCCAGGCAGCGATTAAGAAAAGACCTATGGCTGGATTTCTTCTTGTCCTGCAGCTGTGAGCCAGAACAGTCCCATCAGAAAAAAAAAAGATCAGCCCTGTTCTAATTATCATTCAAGACATTGTGAATGGTTGGTGCATTCCCCTTCTGATCTTGTCGCTTGGGCGCTCTTGTTAGCCTCTGTGTGTGGGTTTTTTTGTTAAACTGTTGTTCTAATTGGCCATTTCTCACCATGAGGATGTATGTCTCCTAGGTAACACATTGTTGTTCATCCATTCCAGATGTTTACCAGAATTTATTTCTATCTCTATTGTTTCTCACTACTTTATTACTTCTTGCTGGACACTTCCAGATTGAGCATAAGCCAGTTCTAAGGCTGACGATGATACTGTGTTGGCAATATGCGTGTTTTTACCAGTGCATTCCTTGTAGTAGATCTGTGTGCAGGAGAGGCTGGATAGCCAGTGTTTCTCCTTCTCAGGACACTGTGAGTCTTGGAGCCAGCGATATCAGATACATGACCTGGAGGCATGTGATATAAATGGGCAGACTGAGTCCCATCTGTACATGACACACCTGAAACGGCCAAACCACAAATGAGCCCCTTGGAGGAGAAGCTGAATTTATTTTTTTAATTTATTTACATTCTTTATATTCCACCTTTCTCACGTGGACTCAAGGTGGATTGCACAGAGTACAATCAACAACACGGTACAATCAACAAAAACAAGATATTCAAGAACCAAATACATTAGGATTATAGAAGTCTGGAACCACCAGAAAGAACTGAAGCATAACTAGAGTGGCCAGGCTCAGGTTGGGAAATACCTGGAGATTTTGTGGGTGGAGCCTAAGGAGGGTAGAGTTTGGGAAGGGGATGGACTTCGATGTGGTATAACGCCATAGAGTCCACCTTCCAAGGTGGCCATTTTCTCCAGGTAAACTGATCTCTGTCACCTGGAGATCACTTGCGGTAGCAGGAGATCTCCAGCCATCATCTGGAGGTCGACAGCCCTAAGCATAGCGTAAGTATTAACATGACACATTAAGCAGTACAGAAATTACATAGTAGTATCCTACTTACAATGAGCTATACACTGTGAGTTAGGTGAGTTAGGTTAGGCTGACACAGAGGGACTGACCCAAGAGCACCCAGTGAGCTTCCATGGCAGAGTAGAGATTAGAACTTGCATCTTTCAGTTCCTAGTCCAAGTCTAGCCACTACACCAGGCTGGCTCTTTATGCACTGCATCATCCAAACCAGGTATTTCATGATTTGGAGGAGTGACTTTTCATTCCTTCTAAACAAACTTTCCCTAAAGTTCATGGCCTGCTTTTCAAAAGTGGGAAAGGGGCTACAGTCAGTGGTACAGCATATGTTTTGCATGAATAAATTGTCCTTATTACCAGCTTCTTCGATGAAAGGCTCTCAGCTAACAGGTGCTGGAAAAGGCCTCCTTAGGATAGTCATTGGCAGAGCTTCAAATAAGGAACTCATTATGGGAAAATCACATATTTTATGTGTTAGAACACTCACAGTTATTTATTAGACTGTCTGCATATGATTGTGGTGGTTTGTTATGTAAATATTTTGTGTGTTTTTTATTACTTTGTTTTAATGTGGGGTTTTATAAGTGTGTTGCTCTGGGTTAAAATGTAGTGTTGTGTGTGAGAGAGAGAGAGAGTAGGAGGCAAAAAGGGAGCTGAGTGGGTGAAGAGTTTGGTGTTGTGAGAGAACCCTGTGTTCTTTGTGGAACTAACTGGCAAGTCAGGAAATTAAGCTTTGTGTGTGTGTGTGTGTGTGTGAGAGAGAGAGAGAGAGAGAGAGAGAGCAGGAGGCAGAAAGGGAGTTGAGTGGGTGAAGAGTGAGGTGTTGTGAGAGAAACCTATGTTCTTTGTGGAACTAACTGGCAAGTCAGGAAATTAAGCTTTGTGTGCGTTCGTGTGTGAAAGAGAGAGAGAAAGAGAGAGCAGGAGGCAGAAAGGGAGTTGAGTGGGTGAAGAGTGAGGTGTTGTGAGAGAAACCTGTGTTCTTTGTGGAACTAACTGGCAAGTCAGGAAATTAAGCTTTGTGGAAATTATTAGCCTAAGTGGTAAGTAAGAAAATAAGCATTTGTGGCTAGGTCTTTGTGGCAAATCAGGTTACCAGATGTCCTCTTTTTAGAGAGCATGTCCTCTTTTTTTGGTCTCTGTCCTTTTTTGAGCTCTTTATTTAAAAAAATGATGAAAATTCCCTCTTTGTGGGTTGGAAGGTTAGAAATATGCCTAGTTAGTAACAATTATCATAGCTTAAATAGCAGGGGTATTTAAAAAGGGATTTTTCATGGTGAACGCTTGTTTGAAGTAGTCAGTCGGGAAATGTGTCCTCTTTTTTGCTTTTCAAAATATGGTAACCCTAATTTTAAGTAATTTTAGGGAAAAAGGAAGAACTGTATCTATCTGGAACCATTAACTCTATTTATGTTTAAGAGGAAAACAACTGGGGTTTTTTAGATTAAAGCATCCCCTTTTACCTCAGAGCCATCCCCGTACCCTGGCTGTTCTGTCATTTCACTAAATATAACTACGTCGTCCTGTTCTTGGGTCTAGCTAAGAATTTTAAGGCAAGAGCCTTTGTTGGCAGCAAAAATAAGTGGGAAACGCTAAGGAAGGCAAGAAAGCAACATAACACATGTTGCTTCAGAACACTACAGAGAGGTTCCTTTACAGATGTTACATATAATGAGTCTCAGAAAGGAGTAAAGCCTTACAATAATACATAAATAACTATAATTATTATATTTAATACAATACATGACTTCTCCTTAGAACCTAAAATGACTAAACTGAGGCTATCATACTTTAATGTTGCATCATGAGAAGACAAGACTCACTGGAAAAGACCATGATGCTAGGAAAAATTGAAGGCTGTAGAAAAAGAGGAAGACCTAACATGAGATGGATTGACTCAATAAAGGAAGCCACAGCCCTTGGTTTACAAGAACTGAATGACGCTGTCAATGGTAGGACTTTTTGTCAGTCATTAAGTTGGAAGCAGCTTGTCAGCACATAACACACACAATATGGGTATTCTAATACATTAAAGCTGTTTTCTGCTGTTATGGTGCATCTTTTCCATTAGTATTTATATGAAAACTAAATAAGGAGATTCTTTGGAATAAGAAACAGGTGGCAAATCGAGTTGCTAACAGGCCTCGAAAAAAATGTCCTGCTTTTATAAAAGAAGCATAATGTATGGATATAGGCAATGGAAGCTTTTCAACACGGAGGTGAATTAAAGGAGTAGAACATTTTTCTCCAGGCCTGTTGGCAACCATCATCACCACCAACTTCTCCGCTACGCTTGGGGGCACAGAGAGCAGGGCTTATGAGGAGAAGTTTAAATGGCAGAATGGGTGGCATGGAAACAGGTGGTCCTAGCTAAGCCACGAGCCATCACTACATATTGTGGTAAAAATTGGGTGAAGGATTATTTTCCTTTTTTAACACAAGAGGCTAAGCAAAGTCTTCCTCTTTATATTTCTGGCAATGGCATGTAGGGAAGAGTGACACCATATTGAACTTGGGTCATCTGAGACTTCTACATGAGGCTCCTGCCTTTTCCCGCTCAACTTTGCCTTTATCTGTAGATCACTTGGTCTACTGCTGGACTAGACCACCGCCATGTACTTGATGGGCTGAGTAACTACAGCATCCTCCCCTATGCTGTTTATACAGGGGTTGCTTCTTCTCCTTTCCTTGCAGCTAGCAAGGATTGCAATGACACATATGGGGGGCAACCATGGACAACATTTGGCAGGTATCCCAGAAGCTTGCCTTGAACCTTACCCTTGCTTCCTGGGCCAAACATGCCAGTTGCATAGGAGTTTGTGGGTTTTGATTGAGCACAAAGGTCAAAGGATATTGGGTGAGACATTTTGGGACCAAGGTAGGATGCTACTTATAATATTTTTTCTTCCAGGAGAAAATATGAGAAAGCCTGCAAATTCAATATAGAGGGATCATCCAGTGAAGTATCTTCAGCTTGCAATGATTCAGCTGGCAAAGCTTTAATAATCCTCAGATTTCTCTACTTTTGCATGTAGAATTTATATGCAGTGGAACAAAGATTTGTGGGAAACTTTTACATTCTGAGAGTGGCTGGCTTGCAAATTAGGATAACGGCTGCCACTGAAATTCTATTACAGTTATTTATCTTATCTGCTCATGCTTAATTGGGTGTCTAATGGTGTTGTCTAAACTGACATGTGCACTATTCTCTCTCTCTCACACACACACACACACATACATATGCACATATTTTTGGAGGGCTGAAAGTCGTGGTGGAGTTAATGAGGGGCTTAGTTAGTCTCTGTGGTTACCAGTCTTGTTGCAAATGCTTGTTGTCCTTGACAATGCATAAAGTTGCCAACTCTGGCTTGGGAAATTCCTGAAGATTTGGGGGGCCGTATCTGAGGAGGGTGGAGTTTGGGGAGGGACGTGAGCTCAGAGGAAATGTGATGCCAAAGAGTCCACCCTCCAAAGCTCCCATTTCCTCCAGAGGAATGGATCTCTGTTAGCTGAAGATCAGCTGAAATTCCAGATGATTTCCAGGCCTCACCTGAAGATTGGCAGCCCTGCCTTGATGCCATACAGTCTGCTCTACAAAGCTGCCATTTCCTCCAAGGGACCTGATCTCCAAAGGCTGGATATCTATCCACTGTAATTCTGGGAGAAGTCCAGGCCCCACCTGGAGGTTGGAAACTATACCTCTCATCCATAAGCTGCCCTTAATTGATTCCTGGATCCTCACGGACAGAACAAACTCCATTTAACCCTATCTACTGGCTCCTTTATTTTTTTCACACCTCCCCCTGCTAAACATAGTGGTTCTATTTCCAGCTAAAGTGATGAATGGCCATTAAAGAAGAGCCTTTGTGAATTTATCTCATTTTTTCCTCCAGTTTTTCTTTCCCATTATGTGGTCACAATATGATTCATGCAGTAGGAGGGCTTTCTTTTTTCTGCCTACATCTAGAATTAATGCAGATTGGTGTGCAGAGTAGAAGGCCTCATCGGTGATGACAGTAGAAGGGTTGTGGGGTCTGCTTTCAATTCCCCCCACTGTGTGTCCCTTCTAATGTGTTTGCTCTTTTCCAAAGGGAAGTGCTGGGCACCTCTGCTTTCTCTGCAGCCTTACAGTCTGCTCCAACCTCTCCTGGCTTTCAAAGGCCTCCCAGCGGTAGAACATGTATTTCTTATTTAAACCAAGCAGATGTGAATCATGCGTGGAAACACAGAGGATAAGCCTGCAATATCAAGCAGTCCTAGATTAAAGTACATGGGAGCATATGAGATGGACAATATGGACTTGCTTGCCCATTCTTTAGAATTTCCCAACTGGAGTTGGCAGCTCTATCCCTGACTCAATTCAGTTTCCCCACTGTGGGGAACCTCATTTTTAAAGCTTGCTGGGGTCTGATTGAGCTCGGGACCATGGCATTGAGGGAGGAGGGGCTCCTGCCTCCAAAATTACACAAATAGCTCCTCATTAGGGCTGTTTGTTCTCTGGAAAAGGTCAAGGGAGAGCCACACCCAACACCATGGTCTCAGGCCAAATTGGGCTCCCCCAGGCTTTAAAAATGAAGTTGCTGATGCTGCTGTCTGGCTGCAGGAAAAGTGAGCTGGATCCAGGTTCCCCAGATCCAATTCTCCAAAAAGTCTAGGGTAGTTTGGCCCTCGTCTTCTTGCCACCAATAAGGAATGCTGTTTTATCCTCGGTATTCTTATTAAGGATGATTGCAATTGAATAGAATATGAGTGTATGTGGTTTATTTGAAACTCAGGCATGTTTGTGAAAAATAGGATGGGTCCACTTTAAGAAACTGTATTGCAGATTGAGGAGAAGTGGAAAGAGACTCAGATCTTTGAATTGTTACCATTAGTAAAAGAAATATGTTTAGTAGTAAATGTAATTGTATAAGAGAAATATCAAGGGGGTTGGAGCAGTGCGGGAAGCCTTGTTTGGGGGGGAGAGGGAGAAAGAAAAATGGATATGTATTGGTTTGTTTAAATTGTATGAACATGTGATATATCCAATAATAAATTGTATTTAAAAAAAAGAAAAGAAAAAGAAACTGTATTGCAGTTGACTTGTATGTGGTTAAATGCTCCATGACAGTGTTGCCTTGTAGAGAACCCTACGATTCCATTGAAGTTGTGCATATGTTATTTTGGAAATCGGGGTGAGATACATTTTTTCTATGTTTTTGAATTTATATGTATTATGTTGTTCACCTTGTCATTCTATGTATATTTATGACTGCTTCACAGTTCCGTTTTACCAGCCGCTGTTGAAGATCATTGAAACATCCTGATTTATACCTGGGAGAGACATACGGCTGTTATTCTTTCCACAGCGGGCATCTTCTGCCATGGTTACTTTCTGTTTGGAGGTCTATGGACACTGTTTATGTATGGAATTACAGAGGAGCCTACTGTTTTGAACACATTCTTTTTGTCAATAATGCTTAATTGTTATGAGCAATCTGTTGGATATGTGCTTATACATTCTATTAGGTTATGGCCACTGACCCACCTCTGTACTTTAATGAATGTAATATACAGTTTTGATCAATTGATGGTCTTCCCTTGGTGGGTTTTATTTGTGGCTGTACTTGTACACTAAGGGTTCCTATTGTCTCTGGCAGCATAACTGTGAGGCATTCCTAAGCCAAGCATGCCTATAAATTGAACAGGAGCCCAACTGGAGCCACCCGGCCAGCAACCTTGCTGAATGTTACCAGCTGTGCCAAAACACAAGCTGCTCCTTTTAAATTGCAGAAATGCACAATCGGTTCAATCAAAGCTCAATACAAGGCATTTGTGAACAAGGTAACTTTGATTTCTCCATCCCCCCCCTTCTCAAAGGTCTTATTTGCAAAAACTGAATCATCCCTGATAAAGTCAAACAGTGCTCTTTCCTTTTATGAAATGTTGGATGTGATTGCAAGACGGACAATTGACTTGGCACTTCCGTGCCATTTGAACTGAGACCATCTTGAATTGACTCTTTGGGGCTCTGTTTTGCAGTTCTGTTTTAATTGGCCCAGTTTGTGTCTTGCCGTTTTGCACAGGCTGTCACCAAATGTGCCTTGATTCTGATTGAAGTTCCTTGGGCTTTTGATGAGCAATCAAACTGTCTCACTCTTAGGATGCTGCTGCTAGATTTGTTCATCATCTTTAGCACTTTTAGAAGTACGGGAGTGTTCTTTTTATTTATTTATGCAGTGAGTACTGTGAACTGCTTTATTAGTGGAAATCTATCTCAAAGGCCTTGTGAAAAGGCAAGTTGTTCATGGGGTTGCCAGGTCCCTACCAGGCATCCAGAGGGTGGGGAGAGGCTGTGTGTCCGGTAGCTTTGCACACATGTATAGCGCTCAAGCCATAAGGAAGGCCAAGTGCTGAAGAATAGAGTTTTAAGCCCGAATACTAGAGTGTCCCCAATGAAGTGCCCAGCATGATGTCATCACGCCGGGCACATCGGCCCGATTCAGGCCCTTGGGGGGCGGAGTTCCCACCAGTGGCCGGATATGGGCTGGCAGGTAGGGGGGCCCTTAGAGCGAGCAAACCCCCGCCCTCCAGGGGGACCTGGCAGCCTTAGGTATTTGGGATGTTTACCCTGTATTATGTTGTTAACTACCTGGAGCCCCAATTGCCACAGAAGGGGCAGGATGAAAATCAAATGGAAGAAATACAGTTCCACAGGGGCTGTAAAATGGCCCTGTAAAGCTGTTCCGCCAGGCTCTCAGTTGAGGCGGTGGGCACCCAATTATCAGGCCTCCCCTGCTGAAACTCTCCAAGTGTACACAGCCCATATTAATAAGATCTCCACTGTCCTTTGGTTTATGGCCTGGTAGCCTCCAGCTGTACTTTCCTAATGTATTGCGCTACCTGATTTTGTTTCAATTATTTATTCTTATAACTGTTTGAATGGTTTTGTGATATTATTGTTGTGACTGCCCTGAGGTTGCTTGCAGGGAGGGCAGGATATAAATTGAAATAAATAAATAAAATGAATAAATATATATATTATATAATTAATTTATTTGGTTGCAATGGAGGCTCTAAAGACACTCTAATGGCACCACTCTACAGGCAAAAAGTGAAGAGGACCTAAAGAGACTCTTGCTAAGGGTAAAAGAGGAGAGTGCAAAGGTTGGCTTGAAACTCAACATCAAAAAAACTAAGATCATGGCATCCAGACCCGTCACCCCTTGGCAAATAGAAGGGGAAGTCACGGAAGCAGTGACAGACTTCACGTTCCTGGGATCCAAGGTCACTGCAGACAGTGACTGCAACCATGAAATTAAAAAAACACCTGCTCCTTAGAAGGAAAGCTATGGCAAACCTTGACAGCATAATAAAAAGTAGAGACATCACCCTGCCAACAAAAGTCCATATGGTCAAAGCAATGGTATTTCTATGGCTGCGAGAGTTGGACCATAAGGAAGGCCAAGTGCTGAAGAATAGATGCTTTCAAATTATGGTGCTGGAGAAGGCTCTTGAGAGTCCCTTGGACTGCCAGGAGATCAAATCAGTCAATCCTAAAAAAAATCAACCCTGACTGTTCCCTGGAAGGCCAGATACTGAAGCTGAAACTCAAATACTTTGGCCACCAAATGAGAAGGGAGCACTCACTGGAGAAGACCCTGATGCTGGGAAAGACTGAAGGTCAAAGAAGACGGGGATGGCAAGGGATGAGATGGCTGGACAGTGTTATCGATGCAACAGACATGAAATTAAGCGAAGTCTGGAGGATGGCAGAAGACAGGAGGGCCTGGCGTGATGTGGTCCATGGGGTCGCGAAGAGTCAGACTCGACTGTGCGACTGAACAACAACAATGGAGTCTCAAAGCATCTTACATTTTATCTTGCCCCGAATGTGGCATTCAGGGCGAGGATTTGTTTGCCTCTTTCATATCCTGCCTTTCTCCCCAACAGGGATCCAAAGCGACTTACAACATTCTCTCCCCCTCCATTTTATCCTCACAACAACCCTGTGCAGTAAATTAGGATGAATGTGACTAGCCCAAGGTCACCCAGCAAGCTTCCATGGCACAAGTGGAGATTTGAACCTGGGTGTTCCAGAAACTAGTCAGACACTTTTCACCAGTGTTCCCTCTAAGCTGAGTTAGTGTGAGCTAGCTCACAGTTTTTTAGCCTCTGGCTCACACATTTTTGTCTTAGCTCAGGAATGAGGGCTCCAGAGCAAGCTAATTTATGCAGCAGCCAAATCGCTCACTCACAACTTTAATGCCAGGAGCTCACAAGGTAGAATTTTTGCTGACAGGACTCCATAGCTTAGAGGAACCATTGCTTTTCACCACTACACTACACTGGTGCTCTTAAGTCTACATCAGTTTCCTGATCCAAAATGGACTCAGGGAGCTGCTGTTTGCCCTGATGGGGAAACATACTTGTTGCTGATCGGTACATGTGTGGTCCCCATTGAAGAAAATGGTGGCTCCCCGGAGTCATTTTAGGTCAGGAAAATAACGCAGTGTGAGAGGGCTTAAGCCCCCTCTCACAATCCATATTGGACCCCTGAGCACCTGGGAATTAAGGTCTGACCGTGGAACTTCCAGTCCATATCTAATCAAAATGCCCCGGGCTGGCCACATGAGAGACACAAAGACTCTCTGACATGTGAGATGTCTCTCAAAGAGCACATTTCCAGCCTGCAGTGGGGTTGCCAAACTCCAGGTGGCCCTGGAGATCTTCTGAAAGTACAATTGATCTCCAAACTACAGAGATCAGCCCCCTGGAGGAAAAAATGGCAGCTTTGGGGGGTGGACTCTGCAGCATCACATCCCAGCTGAGGAATTTTCCAACCCAGGTAGCAGAAAACCCTAGTCTGGAGTGGACCTGGAGACAGTGTGATATGTGGTTAGGTCCTTATTTTAACTGTTTTCACTTCTGGGAACCTTGAGACCTATCATGAGAAAGGTTGGGAAATGGCACACTACTTCTCGTCGTTCATGATGAAGTACCTCAGTGCAAGAGTTGAGAGACAGCCTCCCACACACAGAGAGACTCCTTGAATATAAGCAGTTAGACAATAGGTAAGCCTTGACAAAAGGACTGAATTGAGAAACAAATTGGAAATTGGAACCACTCACTCACTTTTTAACTTGGCAAATTATGAGTAGCTCAGAGCCAGCAAATAATGCGTCAAGAGGCTTTTTGTCACCACAGACTAATAATTGTTTACCTATTAAAGTAATTAAAAAGAGACAACCAGAGACCTATGATTACACTGTGGTTTCAATTATAAATGATAATTGCTATGAAGACCAACGGCAGATACGAGCCCTTATTGATTGAGACGGCAATTACAATTTTCAGAGGGGATTCAATCCTGAAAACAAATGCTCTTACCACTGTACTTCTGCAAAACAATTTGCTGTGCTTAATGCTTTGAAAAGCCAGGTCTTTACTGCTTCCGTGAAAGTTAGAATGACAGTAGCCCTAGTCAGACAAATCCCCAGATGGAACAAAACATTCTTCCCCTAAGAAAACAGAAGTGCAAAGGAGATGTTTGGCCCTAACTTCAGTGGTCTCTGAAGAAGCATCTTCACTTTCTCCACAGACAGGTATAACATCATCCCCTCCTGGACCTACTCCCAACCTTGTACCTGTATATGTGCATATGTTCAATGCAAGTACAGGGGATCATATTAGTCTCACTGGCCCCATCCCCTTTGCATAGCACATGGGCACTTAATCCTTATTTGTAACACCATTTTTCTGAACCAAATTGTCCCAGCTGCTTTTTGACTGGGGTGTGTGCAGCTTTGGAAGGGTGATTTTGGTTGGAATAGGACCGGGTGGGGGATTAAATGCTCTCTCCCTGCTGCATCTACTAAAACCATATTCATAACACATCCAACTAACCAAGGGTCACCTAGGTCATCACCATGCCAGGTCTAACTTGTAGGATCTTAGGAATAAGTAAAAACTAGTCTGGATCTGTACTGGGCTAGGGTGTATCCAAACTGCTTCAAAACATAGGACAGGACATTTGCAAAGATATCTGCTGTAGGATAGAAATGACTCCAGCATGCAACTGATGCATCGAAATGGCAACATGGTTAGGGGGCTGGACTAGGACCCAGATTCAAATTCCCGCTCAGTGATGGTGGACCAGTCACACACTCTCAGGCTAATTTACCACAAAAGATTGTTGTAAGGTTAAAATGCAGGAGAGGGAAACCATGTGTGCTGCTCCAAGCTCCTTGGTGTAAGGGCAAGATAAAAACAGGAAGGAAGGAAGGAAGGAAGGAAGGAAGGAAGGAAGGAAGGAAGGAAGGAAGGAAGGAAGGAAGGAAGGAAGAAAGAAAGAGAGGGGTTACCAATGTTATAAAAATACAGTATTCCAAAGCTGAGCAAATGCTCTTTGCCTGAGGCACCATTTGATCTAGGGCCTGTTAAGATCCCCATGATATACACACCCTCTTTCTGCTGTCCTTCATCACTCCATGATGGCAGCTATTTTGTCACTTATTGATAACACTGTGTTCCACTTAGAAGTGCAGCAAGATTTCACATCCTTGCATCTCCCTAGGGTCCATTCCTGCAGCCTCTTTTCCTTGCTGCCTCAGTACAGTACAGTAACCAAATTGGATGCCATTGATGCTCAACAAAAACCTAATTTTCCCTCCCAAAAGCCAAAGATTGAGACTTGACCTACTTTCCTTCATTTAACTATAACCATTTTCTGGCAAGCACTTTGCCTCTAAGGACATTTTACATTCATATCATACATCTGTTCTCCGGGCTATAGAAAGGCTGCCAGTGCATTTCTCAAAATGGCAGCAGTGACTGTGAATGAGCTACACTTTCTTTGTATAAAGGTATAGCTGTTTCCAGCTCCTACACACATTCAAATCTTGATAAATGTGAAAGGATAGGCAGATGAATATTGGTTTGCCTCAGCTTCTCTTGACTCATGAGTAGCTTCCTGAACTGTCATAACATCCGCAAGCACCAGATCGATTCACCCTTCCCACTCTACTCCCCACCATCCCCTGTCCACAGACTCCTTCCTTGCCGCCCCCCCAGATCTGGATAGCAAAAGACTCTGAAGGGTTGACCTCACTGTACCCAAGCACATTTGTTGCTCTTGTACATCGAGACTGAAGAGTAGAAACACATCCCATAATACTCATGTCATTTGCATTGAGATTCTCCTCATGTTTAAATTTTAACATTAGCATCTGATATATAATTCTTGGTCAGTCTTAATAAACTATATGGCATGGCTTTTCTTTGGGGGGATTTTCTTTTGGGGGGATCCAGCCACCTGGACAAAGATGCCAGCCTCCAGGTCGGACCTGGGGATGCCCCGGAATTACAGCTCATCTGCTGACTACAGAGATCAGTTCACATGGAGAAAGTGAATGCTCTGGAGGGTGGAGTCTATGGCATTGCACCCCACTGAGGTCCCTGTCCTGCCCAAGCTTCACCCCCCCCCAGATCTCCAGGAGTTTCCCAACCTGGATCTGGCAACCCTACCCCACCTACCTACCCTCTACGGGGTCCTGGCAACCACACACCCAGAACCTTTGTCTGCTTTGAAAATACCTGAATTCAGCCCATATAGAGAAGGGTTCTTCAACTCAGCAGGAAACCTAGGAAAGGGGTGAACTGAAGTGGCTTACCCCCACCCCCTGAGACTGGGTAATAGGACCTTTCCCTGACTTTACCTAAGCCAATGCCAACTCCATCCGTCACCTATGAAGTCTGAAGGTACTCCTTTGTGTTGCATGTAGACAGTCCCAAATTCAATCTATGGTGTCTCCACTTAATGATATCAGGCAGTAGGTGATGTGAAAGAGCCCAGTCCTAGACATAGCAGAACCCCTGCCAAACATAGTAGACAATACTTTATTGACCAATGATCTAATTCGGTATAAGGTGGTTCATGTATTCTATACAGGATGCAGATAAAGACCTGGAACATCACACCCATTCCCCTTTGACATCCTGCCTTATGAAGAATCCTGTTCACCTTGAAAGCTTGCAAATTTTGGTCTTCCATTTTTCTGATGTTAGTGTTTTCCTTCTGTTGGGCAGTCGCTGAACAGCAACAAGTACCTCTCATCAGCTGATTGGTCTACAGGGAAAGAAATCAAGCATCATTTCTTATATGTCAGTGATTCCTTTCTATGCCACTCTTGTGGAGGCTAGCTGACTTGATAGGCTGCATCACACCATTGTGCTGGATCTCTTTCCCACACAGCTTTAGTGTTCAGTGTGTCCAGTCTCAGCCTTTCAATTAGCCCCTTTGCACAGCTAGTTTCCAAGCAGAACATCCAGTCCAAAATTACTTACATTCTTGACATGTTCTCATTGGCAGTCTCTCTGTGCCAACATTGATGACCAGCATGCCAATTAAAAATCTTTGGATGAATGAAAGAGGCAGGTGTGCAAACATCACATGATGCCCAAAACGATTATCCACAGAAAACATAATTGCTGGGAGTTTGGGGTTTCATTTCAATTGTCTGCAATAAGACTGAAGGGTTGAAAGATCTACTGTCTCTCTCTAAGCCCCTTCACTCACTGTCCTACAGACCTTGGGGCTTTGCCTTTTTCACACATCGCTCCAGAAGATGATGTTCCTGGAGTGGTTATTAGAAGGGGACACATGTGCTTACCTGCTAAAAAAAACAACAAAGCAAGTGTAAGTCCAGTTCTTCTTCCTTAAGCAATGAGGGGGGACAGCCACAAATACTATTTTAAAAGGCCAAAATAAAAGTTCAATAAAACAGACAACCATTTTAAACGGGGAAGCAATAATGCAATTAAAAATAGTTTAAAGGCCTTCCAGAATGTTAAAATATATCTTTGCTCTGTTCTGGAAGGCATGAAGAGATAGCACAGGAGGACACTGCTGAACAGGGAATTCTGCAGGCTGACTAATAAGGTTTTCAGGAATGGCCCGGCAACTGGCAGAAGTTTGGGGAGGTGCTGTCAGTGATGGTGTGATGTCATTTCGGGCGGGACAGAAGTGATGTCAGTCCTCTCTAGGAATCACTGGAAATTCTACAGTAAAACCATACAGTTCCCAGCGATTCCTAGAAAAGACTGAAATCACTTCTGGGCTCCCCTCAAGAAGTCACATTATACCATTTGCACAATGGCAATTGTTTTGCTTATTTTTCTCCCACTGCCACTTAGAGTAACAGCAGGAAGAGAAGGTTGCCAGCAGGAGGTCTCCCATCATAGCAGAAGACCTGGCAACCCTAGATTGGGGGTTGCTGGTGAAAAGGCCCTGCTTCCTGTCCCTCCCAACCATAACTACAGATAAGGCTGTTTGCCTCAATCCCTTGTATAAATCTATTTTGCTGCCACATTTGGAACATGGTTTATAGTTCTGGTCACTCCATCTCAACCAGGATGTTGTAGACCTGGTAGAAGTGCAGAAAATGGCAACCTGAACAATTAGGGGGTTGAACTGCCTTCAGGAAAGGTTGTGGAGCTTGTTTACAGAAAAACAGCTCAAGCGGAGGTTTATAACAATATGCCAGGTGTGAATAGAGTTTAATTTTCATTTACCTTTCCCATAAATGTAATTGGAATTTAGCACCTCACAGTGAAATGAACTGGCAGTAGATTTCAGAGGGGGAAATTAAAGAAGCATCTCTCTAAACAATGTATAATTAATGTACAAAATTCACTGCCATGTGATATAGTGATGACCACTAGTTCAGATGACTTTAAAAGGGGTTTGGGCAAATCCATGGGGCCGGATGACTAAACAGAACCCCCATGTGCAGTAGGCAAGTACCAAGTGCTTGGGGAAAATGCAAACTATCACCTTTCTACCTTGCATGTGTACCTAACAGAAACTGCTAGTCATCGCTGGAAATAGAATGTAGTACTAAATGGACCCTTAATCTGAACCAGCATGACCTTCTATATGTTTTTAAGCAGAAATGGTAAGTAAGGGAAGGTTGGCTGCTCTTTGCTTTAATATTTTTATCTGGACTGACCTGGAAAAGCTTAACTGGATGGCCCATGTACACAACCCTTGTGCTTATGCGCTGAACCACCATTTCACATAGAATCCAAAACTTTCTTCAAGTGATAGGCTTGAAATGACATCCTTTTCACAATCTCACTGGAGTTGCCAGATCATTGGTCCACCTATCCCAGTCTTGTCTGCTCTGACTGGCAGTGATTCTCTAGGGTCTCAGGTGGAGGTCTTTCACATTCCCTTCTACCTGACCCTTTAAACAAGAGATGCTGGGCACTGAACTTGGGACATTCTGCACATGAAGCAGATGCTCTGCCATGGAGGCATGCCCTCCCCTGCCAGAGCTGCACATGAAACTGCCTCATATGGAATCAGACCATTGGTCAATCAAGGTCATACTTGTCTACTCTGACTGGCAGCGGTTCTCCAGCATTTCACGCAGAGGTCCTTCACATCACCTACTACCTGATTCGTTTAACTGGAGATGCTGGGGATTGAACTTGGGGCCTTCTGCATGCAAAGGAGATTCTCTGCCACTGAGCCACAGCCCCTCCTCAGGCCTTCAAACCAACATGATTAGGACTTGAAACCTTTTTGGAGGTTACGCTGTGCTCAGGTTCAGCTGTAAGGCTGGAAAGCAAAGCTCTATGTTCTTCCCTTGGTAGTCTCTCACTTAGCTCTCCAGTGATGGGGCCCGCAAGATGAAATGCAGCCCAGTATCATTTGTCCCAACATGCTGGGCATGTGGTTTTGGCCATTCAGCTGCTTGAATGATTTCCAGCTTCCCATTGCAGCTGTGATGCATAGGAATTACAACAGAGTGAATAGCCTGAAATAATAACACTGGAATTGCTTCTGCTGGTGGGGTGGATCATTTCCACTGGACCGTTGTATTTGACAACACACCACCTGCGGCATTGCTTTTTAAATGAAAACCTATAAACACAGCAGGAGTTCTAAAAAGCTCGCATCAGTGTTTAGAGTCTCCAATCACACGCCATTACCCCACCTCCCCACTGTGCTTTGATTCAAGGCTTAATTATTCCTTCCAATGATACTGATTTAATAGACAGAGTACTTATTTTCTCACAGTGCGAACTGAGGCTCTGTTGGCCTGAATTTGTATCTAGCATTAGAGCTTAACATACATTACATCTCTCCCTCCTTTTGCTGAGGTAATATTGGCAGCAGTATCAAGGAACCAAGCAGCTCTGTTTTGCTAAGAACTGCTGGATTTTGACATTCAGAAAACCTGTCTTTAGGAGGCATCACACAGCAGTTAAATTGACCAGATGGGCAACCAGTTAACGGAGAAATGGGGTTTGTTTACCAAGTTGATTTGCTGAATGAGTTTTAGCCTATTGCTCACTACACACATATGAGCAGAAATAGTTCTTAAAGTATAGTTCTTATGTGATGAACGTGTAGCAGATCACCTTAGAAGAGGCATTCGCTCCTGTTTGAAGGCTTGATCAGTCATTGTGATTTTGGTGATCCAACCATATCTAAGGGAAGATCACACTACAAGCAATCCTCTCAATATGCATGGTTCCTATTTTGTGAGGATAGGGTGCATGTTTTTCGAGCTTTGGTACGCGCAATGGGCAAAATTTTGAAGGTGTGCATTCACAGCAAGTATGTACATTGCCCTGTTCGCACAAAATGGTGACCATGTGTATTGAGAGGGTCACAGGTAGTTCAGCTCATTATGCAAGACTGAATCAGAACAGAGCTTTAGAGGCAATGGGGAATGTCTGTTCTAAGATGGTGCTTGCAGTTTTTATATGTATGTGCATTACAAAAAAAAATAGTTCTAAAAACAAACATCTGCCCAGTCCATCAGAGGCACATTTTTCAGTTGAGCAAAAGAAAATCAATTAATTAAAATGTTGCTGGCTGCTTGGCTAATGATCTAGTGTAAGGGGTAGGATTTACCTTCCTTTCTATATATGTTTTTGAGTCTCTTTCTGGGAACAGATGTAGCTGTTTCCTCAGCTTCCCATGGAGTATCTGCTCTCCACTTATGGTCTCTTGTGGTCTGGCTTGCACTGGTTGATCTGCTTGGTGTTGTTAGCTGAACCTTCACTGGGGAAAAGGCAGTGTATGGGCAGCCTTCCCATGGTTCAGTTCCAAGGCTGCAGTCCTACACACAGTTACACAGGTGGAATAATCCCCAATGAACTCCATGGGCCTCTCTTTCTGCATCAACATGCATAGGATTTGGCTGCACAGCTGGAATTCTATGCATACTTATTTGCGAATAAGCCTCACTGGACTCAGTGGGACTTACTGTGGAGTGAATAGCTACAGGCTCAAATGCAGGTTAATAGTTGAAACATCCTTTGGCAGGACAGGTCAGTGGACGGGGAAACACCTTGCTCCTCTTGTCTACATATTGTCATGCATGTTCTAGAGACAGCATGGTGTAGTTGTTCAAGTGTTGGATCTAGGAGACTCAGGTTCGAATCTCCAGTCTGCCATTGAAGCTTGCTGGCTGACCTTGGGCCACTCACACACATTCAGCCTGACCTCCTTCACAGAGTTGTTGATGAAGATAAAATGGAAGAGGAAAGAATGGTGTTGGGTTCCCCACTGGGGAGAAAAGCAAGGCATAATATATAAACATCATTGTTTGCATAAATGAACAGAGACAGCCAATTTGCAGCTGAATGTCAGTTTTTCAGATTGCGATTTTAGCTGCAGTAGGACATAAATACTGGTTTAAAATTGCCTTACTGTTTGTACTGGTGGTTATCGGCATAACTTATTTCCCTGTAGCTGACTTTAGTGCAGATGCATAGCATAGCCGAGAGTCTGCTTCTCCGGGCATCTTTTCATGCTAGTGATTCTAATTCCTCTGGCCCACCCAGGACTCACTCACTCCCACACACAGTTTCTGCGCCATGAATCCAGAGTGGTACCACCAAAGGCATTCTGACAGACAAGTAAATCTCTACAGGGTAGCCCTTGAGGATGGCTGCAGCAAGGAGTGCATCATACGTCTGAAGCACCTGCCTGGTCATTATGAATAGACATGAACCCATTCTGCTTAATCCTAGTCACTAGTGCAAACTGATTACTCCCTTGCTGAGGTAAACAACTCAAATCGCTCTGCGGGCCACTTCTATCTTTTTATTAAATCAAGAGGGCTGCATCATCATATTAACTGTCAAAATGGTTAGCAGTCAGTATTTCCCCTTAACTCATTCTCTGTGAATTCTCCATGAATTCTATAGCTGTTTGTTCTCTCTCCATACCATAGCAGGCCTTTCTAAACCTCCTTTCCCTCTCTCCTGTTCTCTTTCTGATCCTGATTCTTTCTGTTTCCTATAGTTCTCTCTGCTTCTGTCTCTCTGCAGCACCATCATTCTGCACCTCATTTCTCAATTACCCTCTTCCTACCCCTCCGGGTTCTCTAACCCCCCGGAGGGAATTGCACATGCAGATGGTGAAACTTTTAAAGATAGCCTTATTAAGCATGAAATGGCTACTGATGAAGATTTCTGCTTTAATCTTCACCAGTAGTCATTTCAGAACTTCACTGTTTTCTGCCAGTAATGTGGTGTCATCTGCATATCTCAAACTGTTAATGTTCCTTCCACCAATTTTCACTCCACCTGCATCTACATCTAATCCAGCTTTCCTTTTGATATGTTCTGCATACAGATTAAAGAGACAGACAGGCCTAAAAAATGTTTAGAGAAGTTCATGGAGGAAAAATTCATCCGTGGCTCTTAGTCAGAATGACTCCATGTTGTCTAGACACAGTGATCCTCTGAATATCAGTGCTTGGGGACAAACACAGGGGGAGATGTTGCCCTCCATGGCCTTTGTGCAGTTCTGTGAATGGCCACAGTGTGAAACAGGCTACTGGACTAGGTGGAATGTTGGTCTTAACCAGCACAACTGTTCCTATGTTGCCTTCTGCCCTCACTGAGTCTGGTGGCAACGCCACACAAGGCTTTCGCTCCCCCCAGCAATTCACTCTCTGAGGCCATCCCAAGTGCAGGAGAGCCCCAAACTGCAGCTGCTTCACTGTAACTGATGAGAAAAACTGGAGCCGACTCCTACACATACACACACACACACACACCCCTGAATCCATTGAGAAGAACTGCAATACAGAAGGATTCTTCTGGCTCTGGTTTTTTAAGGCCTTGGTGGGTCTTAAGTGTTTTAATAAAGAACTGGGACAGGGTTGCAAAGCAATGAACATTTTGCACCCCCACCCATCCGGAGCTGAAAATAGACAGGGAAAGGCCTGCAATTGCCCCCTCAAACTTTGTGCGGCATGAACCCGGGCTATTCTTACATGCCAACAAGGATTCATCAGTAGCTCAAGGAGTCCTTAAGGGTTTTTGTAGAAACAGGTATTCAGACCAACCTGGATGATGAAATAGATCCGTGACTATGGGAGCCCTTAAAGCCAATGCTCAAAATTATTGGAGTTCTAAGAGCTGGAATGATGCAAAGGTTCAAATTTTGTTTTATCAGCTGAGAGCTGTTACCTGGTTTGCTCTAGATACAGGATACATGTAAACTGCCCTCAGGGAGCTTGTTCTGTGTACACTAAGCAGGAATTATAAGATAGCTTCTGAATGCAATGGAAAAGCACAAGGAACAGAAGTCCTCAATCAACTGTGCTTTCTGCTTCATTCTCCCAGCCCCCTTGTCAGAGCTGTCAGACTCTCTCCCTGACATTTCTCTCTCATCCATCCTCAAAGAGCTCAGGGAAGCATCGATGGTTTTCCACTTCTCCATTTTATCCTCACAACAGCCCTGTGACTCATCCAAGGTCATGCTGCGAGCTTCATGACTTAGTGGAGATTTGAACCTAGGTCTCTCTGGTAATGACTGCACTACACTGGCATTTAGACTCAGTGATAAACAACCACCTCTTTAAAATCATGTGTCTAGTAATGCTGCAAACCCCACAAGGTGCTAAGCAAAGCCTGATTCATGGTCTGAATCCAGAAGAAGGAAGCCCCTATCCAGATTCCAGATGGCTCAGGGAGAGGGAATCGTACAGGGCAGGACCAAGGACAGCTCCCAACACAAATGTACCGGAGCAATGGTGTTCCTTTGCCAAGGCTCTGAACTGGATGAGAGCCTGTATTTCCAAACTGCCAGTTGACCTACAGTGAGTGCTCTTCTTCTTCAGACTGGACCTCTGGCTGCCCCAAAACAGAATCCTGCTGGCATGCCACCAAAGGAAAACATTTTCTGTGTCGTAGAATAATGGTCTGCGGCATAGAGACACTGGCATGCGTCAACATTATGCAATTTTTGACAGTTTATCCTATGCTTTAGATCAGTCAGAGACAGCATTCAGCATTCCCTCATTTTAATGATACGTGGCCCCATCCTTATAAATAATGCCTCGTATTTTTATGAGTCAGAAATCAAGATACACTCATTTCCCAAGTGATAGTTTCAAATATGTCAAGCTAGCAGATAGTTTTAAATTGGTCTGCATACAGGTAAAGCTGCCATACTGAGTCAAATACATCTGTCTGGTCTGGGAGTGTGTATTCATACTGACAGAAGCTGTCTAGGGTGTCAAGTAGAGATTCTTCTCTTTATGGTTACCTGAGGTCCTATGGATACCAGCAACTGAACCTGGGATCTTCTGTATACAAAACATGTGCTCTACCACCCAGCTATGACCCCAAATGAATTTGCCAATAGTCCTCTGGGTACATTTGCTAACCTTTCAGCCAGTCCTATTATGTGTTAGAAGTACACAGTTTATGCAGTGCTTGCAGTATAGCCATGATGCAGTGCAACTGCAGAAAGCAGACACGCACAAAAGTAGACACACACAAATCTTGGCATGTAATTGAAAAACTGTAAATATAGAAAGTCAGGTGACGAGACAAAACTCTAACAGGGCGCACATATTTTCTTCAGCAATCCAAGTCTTTGGCCACTTTGAGCAGACCAAGGCAAAAGTTCTCCTGTGGTTTTAACACATATACGGAATGTAGGATTTCGCCAAGCACTGTTGACCGGAGTGAGTCAGAGGGACCATATCACTCCAGTCTTGATCCATCTATATTGGCTCCCAATTTGTTTCTGGGCCCAATTCAATGTGCTGGTATTGACCCTTAAAGCCCTATATGGTTGAGGGCCAGTGTACTTTAACTCCCCACCCCCTTGTATAAACCTATCTGACCACTAGGGCTATCTTCTGAGGCCCTATTTCAGATGCCCACACCTTCTGAGGTTAGATGGGTGGCAACCTGAGAGGGGCCCTTCCTGACCATGGCATTACAGTAGGAGGACTCCTGGCCTAGAGATATTTGTCTGTCCTCTTCTAGCACTGTCCTTCTGTCAGTGGGTGAAGACTTTTTTGTTACCCTTGGCATTCCTTCAATGATCCTTCCTTCCTGCTCTATGTTTTAATGGGTGCTTTTTAGTTGGTAGCTCCCTTGGTGGCCCAGATGGAGATATAAATCTTGTAAATTTGGTGTAGTGGTTAAGTGTGTGGACTCTTGTCTGGGAGAACTGGGTTTGATTCCCCACTCCTCCACTTGCACCTGCTGATGTGACCTTGGGTCAGTCACAAGCTCTGGCACGGCTGTTCTCTCAAGGGCAGTTTCTGTCAGAAGTTCTCTCAGCCCCACCTACCTTACAGGGTGTCTGTTGTGGGGAAGAGAAGGGAAAGGAGTTTGTAAGCCGCCCTGAGATGCCTTTGGGCAGTGAAGGGCGGGGTATAAATCCAATCTCTTCTTCTTCTCTTCTAAATAAATAAACTGTGCTCTGTGAGAAGTCTGTGCCCCAAAGGGAACCAATGCTCATCTTTGCCTTGATCTTCCCCTTTCTCCTTCAAGCCACCAGTCAGATTTCAGTACCGTCAGCTATGCCTCCGTCTTTTTCATGTTCTGCAGAGAAACCCATATCAATTTCTGTTGACTGGAACATGGATTCCCACAGCACAACCTCAAAAGCTTACATACAGGACTTCCCCACACACACACACATGAGCAGCAAGAAACCCCCACAATATCTGCAAGCTTCCAGCTGACACTGTGTCCAGTCTTGGCACAGACCTTGGCATAGTTTGTCTGATGCTTTCCTTTCAAGACAGATTAAAAAAATAAACCTCCTTTGAACCATCTCAAAGAGGAAACTGTGGAGTGGTGGCAGCTGGAGCACCCATCGGGATGCTCCACATGCAGACCCAATGGGAAGTGGATGGAGCTAAGCTCCAGGCCTGTAGCCAGGATCTTCTGGCTTTGGGGGCAATTTTTTTCCTGGCGGGGCTACCAGAGATGTATTTTTGGTAGTACTCTGGTTTATGGCAAGCTCATACCAAGCCACCATTTGGAACCACTTGTTCGCTTCCTCTATTTGTGTGCCACACTGGAGTGTGCCTTTAAACAAATGTTTAAAAATGATTTTAAATTATTTAAAAATGCATTTTCTGGATGAATTCCTCTGAGGCTGTGCCTTTAAGAGAGGGGGCAGAGCCCTCAAAAGCCCCACCATAGCTATGGGCCTGCTAAGACCTGCCTTCAGCTCTAAACTTTGCATCCACCCCTGCCACATTCTGCCCTCAAAAGGGCGCTTTTGCTTTCCCAGCGGAGTTGTTAGAAACAAGGAAGGAGGAGGAGGAGATTGGATTTATACCCTGCCCTTCACTACCCGAAGGAGTCTCAGAGCAGCTTACAATCTCCTTTCCTTTCCTCTCCCCACAACAGACACCCTGTGAGGTAGGTGGGGCTGAGAGAGCTCTCCCAAGAACCGCCCTTGAGAGAACAGCTCTGAAGGAACTTGTGACTGACCCAAGGTCACACCAGCAGCTGCATGTGGAGACATGGGGAATCAAACCCAGTTCTCCCAGATTAGAGTCCATGCTCCTAACCACTACACCAAATTAGCTCTCAGGCAGATCTCTATACCTGCTACAGAAATACTTGGCAAGCAGAAGGAGGAGAATCTTTCCGATCTGTTCCCCATCAAGACAAGCTCTTCCTACTCCCCTCTCCAAATGTTCCAACTTCTCTGAAATTCATTGTCCCTTCGTGCTTAAATACTGCTACAACTGCAGGCTTCTGCAACGCAAAGCAGAGCGCATTTCCTTTGCTTTTGAACATAAGTGGAACCTTCTAGCTGGACAAGCACAATATAAGCTGATTACTGGGCAATTAGCTGCAGCAAGACAGCACTTGTCCCAAGCCACCTGGAATGTATCTGAAAATCAGACCCACCGGCAAGAGAGGAGGCAGTGGGAAACATTGGTGCAGGCTGACAGAAGTGTCACTACAAGAGTCTTGGGAAGAAATGTATGGATTTCGCTGCACTTGGTATTTGGGAGGCCTTAAGGGATGTTGCTGTGGAAATGGCTTTGCCTGCTTCTGGGCTTCTTTCTGCATTCCCCAAAGCCCACTCAACCTATAAATAAGCGCTGCTGCGAAGAAATCCCTTCTGCTTTTCCCTATGAAGACTGCACTGAGCCTCCCAGTGACAAAGAAGAGACTGGTACCTTTCCCACAACTCCTTTTGCTCACACACACAGGCACGCACACATACATGTACCATTTAGGACCTGCACATTTTCTTTACAGTCAGCCAGGATATGGTTTTGACTAGCTTGCATCAAAGAAGGCACAGGCTCATCTGTTAGCACTTGCAATTCAGACAGACTAGATGCACAAGTCCCAATCCACAAAGTCCAGGTGAGCCAAGGATTTAGGTTTATGCTAACTTAATCCTGTTCATCAAGAAACTGATCTCATAGTATGCTGTGCACACTTTTAAAAATGAGACAGGATGAAGGAACCTGTGCATCATTGCAAAACTGCAGTTTGCAGGGCTGCTGAGGCACAGCAAAATGGCTCGGAGTGTTGCAGACTTAGAGCAGATCAAAACCGTGCAGATGCCTTGGTGCAGATCCTCTGCAAGAAACCTTGTGCATCCAATGGAAGGGGTAGGGGAAAGTGGCCAGCTGAGGCAGTATATGGGATTGACAACCCTACAACAAAGTTTATACATGTCAAAAGAACAAAGGTATCCCCTTTGTATAGTCCAAGCAGAAAACTATGGAAAACTGAGGGCCAAAATATGCATGGTGACAAAGTTTCATGTTTCAAATCTCTTGTTGTCCCTTTTCCTTCCTGTGGCGCTAATGGCAAGTTCGGAGGGGCGATTTAACATATAGAAATGGCAAGGAAGGGAAAGGTTTCAAGACTGTCCAGCAGTGACTCATTCCAAATTTTTCAAGACATCTATGCAGGGCTGCTAAGTATCTTAACTTTTTTAAAGTGAGATATTCCCAAACTCATGCAACTGTTGCATCACATATAGCATGACCCTCAGTAATACATCTCATAGTCAAATGGCCGCTGAAACTTCCAAAACACATATGATGTGAGAGCTGTTCCTACATGCGTATTAGAAACCAGGCAAGTTATGAATGAGTGGCAACTCTACTGCTTCCATCAATACAAGTCAGCTGCATATTCAGCAAAGAAACTGATCCTTCTTGGCCAAATTTCTGTTGAGCCCTCCCTCTCAGGCGACCCAGGCTTTGCAGACTTTATTCAGGGGTGTGATGTCACCAATATCCTCAACATGAAGTCCTTGTCTTTGGCCACATTCAGTCTGCAGGGCGCAAGAAGCTTTAGGGTGCAAATCCTTCAAGCAGACCGAGTCAGAGGAATCTCCGTCGGTGAAGATTTTGTTCCGAGCACCAAGGCCACTGGTGCTGACAGTTGTCCTTTCAGGATATGCCTCTTGATGGCCCATTTCATCAGAGCAACTCTGGAGCTTGAAGGCTGCCCGGAAGCTTCTCTTGAAGTTCTCATTGAAGTAACCATAGATGATGGGGTTGACGCTGCTGTTGGAGAAGGCAAGCCAGTGTGCAAAGGGGAAGACATAACTGGTCAACAGATTGATCTGTTGGTCCTCCAGTTTGACATAGTCTGTAAGCAGCATCAGTGTCCACAAGGGAAGCCAGGAGAGCATAAAGAGCAATGCCACTAGGATCAGCATTTTAATGACCTTGACTTTCCTCCTGGAGACCACCGAACTGCACCGATCTTCACTTACCACCTGGTGCCGACTCACCAGGCCTGAAGACCTGTACAGCTTAAACCCAATCCTGCCATACATGAATGTGATAAGAATCAGTGGGGCTACGTAGATGTGGACAAAAAGGACTGTTGTGTAGACTTTGCGCATCTCGCTGTCAGGCCAGGCCTCATAGCAGGAGTACAAGGGGTAAGCCATGCTCCGATTGTCATCGTAGACCATGTAGCTGTCCTCCAACTGAGCGACTGTGAGCATGACAGCAGAGGGACACATGATGGTGATGGCCAGCACCCAGATGATGGCAATGGTGTTGAGGGCCTGGAAAAGGGTGAGCTTTGACTTAAACGGATACACGATGCAGCGGAACCTGTGGAGTCAAAAAGAAATGGCAAGTAGAAAGATGCGGTCTCAGTCAGACAGCCAGGCATGGAGAGGGGTGAAGGAGGCCCCTCCCCAGCTTCAAGCCACACATAGATCAAGCCATTCACATTCTCTAGGGTCCACATTTCCCAGTAACATCAGAGGTGGTTTGCCATTGTCTGCTTCTGCATAACAACTCTGGACTTCCTTGGTCATTTCCCATCCAATTACTGACCCTGCTTAGTCTTCTGAGATCTGGCAAGATCTGGCCAGCCTAGGCCATCTTCAGAGCCTGAGTCTAATTCTCTGTTCAGATTTATCTTGGCTCCCTTCTCAGGGACATTTCCCACTCTCAGATGCAGGGCTAGAATAACTAGTCTGAAACGGCATCCTATTGCTGGTATCACTTAGTGACACTGTTCCCTCTAAGCTGAGTTATTGTGAGCTAGCTCACAGTTTTTAGCCTACAGTTCACAGATTTTTGTCTTAGGTCAGGAAGGATGGCTCCAGAGCAAACTGATTTATGCAGCAGCCAAATCCCTCACTCACAACTTTAATGCCAGTAGCTCACAGAGTAGAATTTTGGCTCACAAGACTCCACCGCTTAGAGGGAGCATTGCTTAGGGACCTAATTCTATGGTCTTAAGGCTGCCATATGAAGAGCTCAGAAGGAGAGGCACACTGCAAGATCGTTAGGAAATGACATCTTACTATGTCAAATCATTCCGCAGGGCCTGCAAAACGGAGCTCTTCCACCAGGCCTTCAATTAGGAGCCACTACCAACAACTGAACTGGGGTAAGGTAAAGGTAAAGGTTCCCTTGCTCAAAAGTCAGTCGAATCCTACCCTAGGGTTGTGGTGTTCATCTCTGTTTCAAAGCTGAAGAGCCAGCGCTGTCCAAAGATGTTTCCGTGGTCATGTGGCCGGCATGATTAAACACCAAGGCGCATGGAACACTGTTACCTTCCCACTGAAGTGGTAGCTAATTATCTACTTGCAATTTCTTGCTTTTGAACTGCTAGGTTGGCAGGAGCTGGAACTAGAGACGGGAGCTCACTCGGTCATGCAGCACCCGGCTCTTGAACTGCTGAACTACTGACCTTCCACAGCCTGCAGTTCAGCGTCTTAACTGGGGTAAGGCCCTCTATATGTCAACAGCAACAGCTTGTGAAGTCAACAGCAACAGCCGCCGGTCATACGTTTTTGTTACATTGGCTACATCATGGCCTATAGAGATCAGGATATACTGCTTCCGCCACTAGCACTTTAACTGCACTTCCTGTTACTTGTTATTCGTATGTTTATGAGTTTTACAATATCTATTGTGTTTAATGAATTTGTTTTTAATGCATCTTAACTTTCAATGGAAGCCGCCCTGAGCTTGCCTTGGTGGGGAGGGCGGGATACAAATTGAGCCAATAATAATAAATAAAAAATAATAAATAAATAATACCTGTACTTGATTAGAATACACTGACTTTGTGATGTTTTAAATTAACAGGGCAACCCAATTAAACCAATGGGCTTAATTAGAATATATTGACCTTGTATGATATATTAAATTAACAGGCCATCTATTAAAATGAGTGAGCTTAATTAGAATATATTGACCTTACGTGATGTATTAAATTAATGGGGCAACCCACTGAAATCAATGGACATAAACTGGAGTGACTCTGCATAGGATTTGTACTGTACAGCACACATCTTTCCACGAATGCTTCCAAAATAAATAAGAACACATTCCTTGAGGTGAAGAACAGGTTGGCATGCCTATATGAATGGCAAGTCACATTAAGGTCCTCTAACCTCGATAACCCACCTTATAGTTTCCCTCCCTGGCCATTATTATCCCTCCCCTTTTCTCTGCTGCTTTCAGGCCTCAGTCTGTCCACAGGGCACTGTCCCTGAGGCTGCCACACATGCAATTTGCTCCGTCTCAGGGATAGTCACCGTCTCACCTGTCCACAGAGATTGCCACCAAAGTGAAGACAGAGGATGAAACAGACATGCCCTGCACGAGCCCACTCATCTTGCAGATGCTGTTGCTGAAGGGCCAGCCTAGGAGACAACAAGCAGGCAGAGCCATCAGCCAGAGGTCGGCTCACTGACAGGCACATTTTCACTCCCTCCTTGCCAGCTTTTAATAGGCTTTTTGCTCCACCTAGGGAGACCAGCCAGTCAGTTGCACTCTCAGCCACTGAGGGCCAAAGGACAAAGGCAGAATGCTTCCATCAAAGCAAGTCATCTGCAAATACAGTTGAGCAAATGTTTCTTCCCATCAAATTTCTGTCTGGGTCATTAGGGTTGCCAACTCGGGCTTAGGAAATTCCTGAGGATTTGGGGGTAGAGCCTGGGGAAAGCAGGGTTTGGAGAGGAGAGGGACCTCAGTGAGGGATAATGCCATATAGTCTGTTCCCCAAAGCGGCCGTTTTCTCCAGGAGAACTGTTCTCAGTAGTCTGGAGATCAGTTGTAATTCCAGGAGCTCTCCAGGCACCACCTGGAGATTGGCAACCCTACTGGTCACCCACCTCGGGCATCCCACACTTTGCAGACTTCCTCCAGAGATTTGGTGTCATCAGCATTCCCCGAGGAAAGGTTCTTGTCTCTGGCTATTAGTTATTTCATTCATAACCCACATTTCTCTCAGTGGAGACCCAAAGTGGCTTATAACATTCTCTCCTTCCCCATTTTATCCTCACAATAACTCTATGTGATAGGTTAGGCTGAGTGCGTATGACTGGCCCAAGGTCCCCCGGCATGCTTCTGTGGCAGAGCGAGGGCTTGAACCTGGCCTTCCAAGATCCCAGTCTGACACTCTAAGCACCCTGCGGCCTCTGTCAGTCAGGAAGAAGAAGAGCTAGTATAATACCCACCCTTCACTACCCAAAGAAGTCTCAGAGTGGCTTACAATCACTTTCCCTTCCTCTCCCCACAACAGACACCCTGTGAGGTAGGTGGGGCTGAGATAATT
The DNA here is from genome assembly GCA_029375565.1 of Gekko gecko. Lineage (NCBI taxonomy): Eukaryota > Metazoa > Chordata > Lepidosauria > Squamata > Gekkonidae > Gekko > Gekko gecko. The sequence continues at coordinate 48,185,439 of JAPDNY010000013.1, read as the reverse complement.
CTAAGAGAACTGTGACTGGCCCAAGGTCACCCATCTGGCTTCTCCAGATTAGAGTCCTGCCATTCTTAAACACTGCACCAAACTGGAGAGAACAAGGGTGCAAATAAGCAGGTCAGCTCCCTCTGTAGGGGATGGTTCTAATCCAAGCACAGGAGCCGCAGAGGCTGCCTGTCACCCACTCACAGATGGATTCCGCAGCGTCAGATTTCCCCGCACCTGCACTTCTATTCATCCACAGCTTTTCCTGGTTTCTGCAGATGATTTTGCCCTCCCAGGCATAAAAACGCACTTCCCCCCCCTCTTGTTGTGCAGCATCTGAATCCCCAGTTTCTGGGAAGATTTTGTAATCCCAGCATTGAACCCACATCAATCTAGTGAGGAAATCTTTCTCATTCAGTGTTTTTCAACCCTAGGTCCACTCTCCCCTCCTCCACAATTGCATGTCCCACCCTCCAACCCCATGTTATTGCAGAACAGTTTCTGGTTAATTAGCTTATTGTTTCCGTTTCTTTTCTTTGTGTTTTTTAAATAGTCCAAAGAAATTGCATTATTATGCTACTTATATTGCGTTCCAATGTTAGTTCTCATTGCACAATTTTTTTTTTAAGGTTTTCACATTTTACTGTGAAGACCGCTGCACAAACTGATGTAATAGAGTAAATCTCTCGGGGGGGGGGGTTCACTTATGTGCAGTCTTCCCTGAGCATGCCTGGGGACTCGCAATAAGCAAAGGAAATGCCACAGGAAAGCCCTTACTGTGGAAATACTGCCGCAGGCTCACAGCATGAAAACAGACTTTCCCATGGAGCTTCAGAGCGTTAAGGACATATTGAGAAAACTGTCAGAGTGTAGCTCTTGATGGTAGATCTATGGTAGATCTACCGATGGTAGATCTATGGGTTTCAAGAGTCAACTGTCCCCAAAGAGGAGAATGTCTGATTTTAACTGCAGAAGGGGCATGGAAGTGAGCCACACGGAACCCTTCCCCTGCCCGATTTTTAACTTCCAACATTTTTCCTTCCCAAGCACTTTTCTCAGCATCTGAACCCCGATAATGGACATGTACTCAACAGGGAAGAAGAAGGAGAGGAAGAGATTGAATTTATACCCCACCCTTCACTTGGAGTCTCAGAGCAGCTTATAAACTCCTTTCCCTTCCCCTCCCCACAACAGGCACCCTATGAGGTAGGTGCAGCTGAGAGAACTCTAACACAAACTGCTCTTTCAGGAACAGCTGTGCCAGAGCTTGTGACAGACCCAAGGTCACATCAGCAGGTGCAAGTGGAGGAGTGGGGAATCAAACCTGGTTCTCCCAGATTAGAGTCCGCACACTTAACCACTGCACCAAACTGGCTCTCTTAGGAAGAGGACTATGGGAAGATCCATACAGTGTTCACTCCAAGCGTTCTCAGGCGGTTATTCATTTTTACTGAAAATCAAATGTGTAGGTGAGGGGAGCTGAACCTTGCCTCCTCCCCTTTCCTTGGCTTTTTTCCCTTGCAGCCAAATACCCAATATCAGAGCCTGGCTGGGAGGAAAATCCCTTGAACCATGGAACACAGTCAGGGGAAGATATGACTACTTTCACCCCACCATCTTGCATTTCTGTAAAAATCTTGCTTTAGACAAGATCGGCAGAGTCATGAATAAATGCACATGATTTCCTCACACCAAGGGAAGTTTGGCTCTTAAGAAAACTGCTTAAATATGCAAGAGTTCTTCAGCATATTGCTCAGGACTAAATCTTATTAACATAAAGGAGTTGACATATTGAGTTTATCCTGAGTGTGTGTGCAGGGGGGATCGAGGTTTATAAGATTATGAATGGGATTGAGCAGGTTGAGAAGAAGTACTTTTCTCCCTTTCTCACAATACAAGAACTCGTGGGCACTCTATGAAATTGCTGAGCAGTCGGGTTAGAACAGATAAAGGAAATACTTCTTCACCCAAGAGTGATTAACATATGGAATTCACTGCCACAGGAGGTCGTGGCAGCTGCAAGCATGGACAGTTTCAAGAGGAAATTAGATAAACATATGGAGCAGAAGTCCACCAGTGGCTATTAGCCACAGGGTATAGAATGAGAACTCTCAGTCTGGGGCAGGTGATGCACTCTATTCTTGGTGCTGGAGGGGCAGCAGTGGGAGGGCTTCTGGTGCCTGGCCCCACTGCTGGACCTCCTGATGGCACCTGGTATATTTTGGCCGCTGTGTGACAGAGTGTTGGACTAGATGGGCCATTGGCCTGATTCAACATGGCTTCTCTTATGAAGGGTCGAAACAAAAGTTGGCCAAGGGAGGGTGAGATTCTCACTTGTTCGCCCATTCACTGTTCATGAGGATCCCTAGACACACACCCCCCCCCCAGAAGTGGAATTTGATGGGCTCAATGGGCTGCAGCAGAACCAGGCAGGCAGGGAAGTCCTTCCCCATGATCTTTGCTCCGTTGTCAGACCTAAGCTCAATGAAGCTGCATCCACAAAGGTGATCTGCCCTTGCTTTGATGGCATTGTGAAGTCGTCGTCCCCCCATTTACTGCACAGCATTGCAGTTCTTATGTGCACCACCCAGGTTTCTCTTGGCATTTCTGCATGGATGTGAAGGTGATCTGATTCGTCTGATCTGGCTAGCCAGGCGAGTGTCCCCTACCTCCCTCACCGCTCCATGTGCGCCCCTCCCGAAGCTGCATGCTCAGTCGAAGAGGATGACCATCCCAGATAGGGACTTTTCTGCAGTCTTTTGCTAACCTGCTTTGCTGTGATGTTTTGGGCTGGCTGCCACATGGATGGGGAGGTCTGGATTTTCCTGGTCCTGCCCACACAGCAGCCTTTTCTCCTGCCCTGCTGCCCATAGCAGCCCACCACCACCACCAGGGTATATCAGTATGTCAGAAAAAGACTGGCTGAGTAGCATGGGGGGAGGCTGCCATGGGGAAATGTAGGGAATGCTGCCATCTGGAAGCCCCATTGCTGCTTTGCTGCACTGGCAGCTGCAGTGACACCCAAAGCTTCTGTAGGAAAGCACGGTCACATGGGAAAGCCCTTCGTATGTTAGCATATAACCTAAACAATGATAATTTCCCCCCCATTTGCTCTCAAACTGCAGCCAACTTATGGAGACCCCATAGGGTTTTCAAGGCAAAAGATGTTCAGAGATCGTTTGCCCTTGCCTGCCTCTGCATAGCAACACCGGTATTCCTTGGTGGTCTCCCATCCAAATACTAACCAGAGCAGACCCTGCCAGTTTGGTGTAGTGCTTAGGAGCATGAACTCTAATCTGGGAGAACCAGGTATGATTCCCCACTCCTCCACGTGCAGCTGCTGGTGTGACCTTGGGTCAGTCATAAGCTCTTTCCGAGCTGTTCTCTCACAAGCAGTTCTTGAAGGAGCTCTCTCAGCCCCACCTACATCACAGGGTGTTTGTTGTGGGAAGGGGAAGGGAAAGGAGTTTGTAAGCCGCTCTGAGACACCTTTGGGTAGTGAAGGGCGGGGTATAAATCCAATCTCCTCCTCTTCCTCACTTCCAAGATCTGAGAAGATCAGGTTAGCCTGGGCTATCTAAGTCAGGGCAAATGATGATCTATAGGTGTCGAAAATTCTTGATTTTGTTTTCTTGCAAGTACAGCCGGTATGAATAAGCCCTTATGTACATAATGATTCGGTGTGGTTTCAGTAGCGTTTTCCACTTTCTTCCCCTCATCCCCCCTACCCCCTTCCCTTTTCCTTACCTGTAATTAAATTGTCCACTAGTGTGGTAGGCACACAAAAGATTCCCACCAGCAAATCGCTGATGGCCAGGTTGAGAATGAACAAATTGGTGACAGTCCTCATCCGGGCATTTTTCAGCACCACAAAGCAAACCAGGCTGTTCCCAACCATGCACAAGGCAAAGATGAACAGGTAGGCAACGATGTAGATGGCTGCGACAGACAGGGAATGCTGGTAATAGGGAGAGTAAGTCAGGTTCCTGGTGGAATTGATGGTTTGGTTCATGCTGCTTTCAGAGGGCTCCATGGTAGGACAGGAATTCAACTCACCTGTGGCAGAGACCAAAAGGACACCACAGAAGGGTTAATCACAGTGGTCGAGATAAAGCAAACCTCAAGGTAGTGACTTTGTCAGAAAGTTACCATCATTGGCCATTAGTTAAGAAACTAATACCATGAGATTAGGAGGTCACAGTCAGAAGGGAGAGGCTATGGCTCCGTGGTAGAGCATCTGCTTTGCATGCAGAAGGTCCCAGGTTCAATCCCTGGCATCTTCAGTTGAAAGGATCAGGTAGCATGTGATATGAAGGACCTCTACCTAACAACGTGGAGAGCTGCTACCAGTCTGGGTAGACAACAGTGTCCTTGATGGATCAATGGTTTGTCCATATAAGGCAGGTTTATACGTTCATTTGACATGGGAGCCCATGCTTTCGAAAAGCTATAAAATAAAGCCTGTGGACACAAGAAGCTGAACCAGGCCAGTCATTTGTCAAGGCCGCCATTGTCTACTCTGACTGGCAGCACTTTCCAGGGCCTCAGGGAGATTTTCCCATCACCTTCTAGCTGGTCCTTTTCACTCAAAATGTCGAGGACTGAACCAGAGACCTTTTGCATAGAAAGTAGGTACCGCGCCACTGAGACATGGCCCCTGCCGCATTTGGGTGATGCACACAACAGGGATCTGGTCTGAACATAGCTCCCTGCCCAGCCTCCAATACAAGTGGTGATTTGACATCTAAATGTTGCCAAATCTCACACATATAGGCTCTGTACATACTATTGGTCTTTTTGATGATGGAGACAGCCATACATACAAAGCCTAGGTACACTGGCTTTGGCCAGATTAATTGATAGATGCCAATTTTGCCTTCCTTCCAAGGTGTTCAAGGTGGCATACATGGTACTGTCTGGTTTTACACTACCTTAAACCACCCCACACTGCACATTACTCTATTCCATGGATGCCTACTGGTGTCAGCAGTAAGATAAACACTTCAGGTGGGTGAGGAGGTAAGTGTATTTCCTTTGTTCTGGCTGCAACCTATCATGTGCATACGGCCAGTGTGCATCTAAACTGGCTACAGGTGCAGCCAATGAGGCGAGGAAGAGAAAATAAGGCACAGAAACCAATTTTGTGCAAAAGTCTATCCTATGCACATACCCCAGAGATAACACTGAAAATATATATTTAACTGAAATACAAACTTAGAGCACTCAATTGCCTGAAGCGTAAAAGGCATCAGCCATAAAAAGAAAAGACACCAATATAAATGCAATCTGAATTCTATATAGTTTTTGAAGATTGTTGGAAACTACCACAGCACAAAAAAAAACCCTGATGCTCTTCATACTGCTCAATCTGAATCAACCCTATTCCTGCTAAATAAGTTTATTTATTACATTTTTTTCTTGCCCATTCTCCAAGGATCTTAGGGTGGCATCCATGGTGCCCCCCCCCCAATTTAATCCTCACAAGAATTCTAAAAAGTAGGTTAGGCTGAGTGAGAATGAGTGGCCTAAATTCTCTCAGAAAGCTTCATGGCTTTCCCTCCCTCCCAGGTCCAATCCGCACAACCATCCTGCGAAGTAGATGAGGCTGAGAGACGAGGCTGAAGGCATACAGCGTGCTTCCTGGCAGAGTGAGGATCTGAATGTTTCCACTGATCTGACAAGACCATTTCCTCTTTTCCCAGCAATGTATTTATTTTGCTTACATACTTCAGTTATTTATGTGTCTACATATTTTGTCACTCCTCTCCCAATAGTCAGGATGGCTCACTGCATTTCGGTGCCACAGAGAAAATGGAATTGGAAACAGGGAGACAGGGATTATTTTGCCTCTGCAGCTTCGGCTTGAAAATGTGCAAGCCAGCACTGGTACACTGGTCAGAGGAGGCTTTGGGGCACCCAGTTTTGAATCTCCACTCTGCCACAGAAATACCCCTTGGGGGCCTCAAGCCAGTCACACATTCCTAGCCTTACCTACCTCACAGGGTTGTTGTTGTGAGGGTAAAATGGAGGAGGAGAGAGTGATGTTATAAACCACACTGAGTCCCTCCCCACTGGAGAGATTAGTGGGCTATTCAAGAAGGTGAAGTATCCAGTTTAATTTTGTTTTCCACTTGTGTGGATTGAACCTTTGATTCCTTAGTTTCATGCCATTTTTTGGTTTCCTCACACCATCTTTTTCTCATAAAGCGTATACCATTTCCAACATTATTTCTGTGTCAGCCTATTAGCATTTTACACAGATTATCACCATATATCTAAGACCAGGGCTAATCCTTATGCAAATCGTGACATCTGTGCAATGGAACCAACCCGAACTACCATTGCATGCTCTGTAAACCTGAGAGAATGCCCAGGTTTGCAAGGGGTGGTGGTGGTGGTAGAGAGCCTAAAATTGTCTCCCCAAAAAATGGAGATGGAACTGCCTCACCCCCCCCACCCCATTTAATTACAATTTATGTGCAAGTGCAAACTTTTAAAAAAAGAAACTCTGGCTCAAGTTCAGCCACCATTGTGGGTTGCCATAGCAAACATAATGCTTGCCAAGGCACCTGCCTGGAGATTTGGCACAGGGCCTCAGCGGCAGTAGCTGGAATGAGGAAGAGGAGGAAGAGGAGGAGGACACAAGGAAAGTGACAAAGGGAAGGGGGAGGTAACAACAAGCAGGGGAAAGAAGTATGGAGGGGTGGAATGTGTGCTCAATAAAGGACATACAAAATCTGTATTTAAAAAACCTGTACGATATGCATGTATGATGCAAATAAATCTACAAACCCACAGAAAAATGTGGAGAAGGGAAACCATTGACAAACATGCAAACCACATAAAAATAAATGGAATATGGAATGTTCACTCCTACCTTTTACATACACATCATGACAATCATACACCGTTTCATACCTCACCTCCCTCTGAAAGGTTTGTGCAACTCCCCAGTCACTAACAGCTGCTTCACTCAACAGGTTTTTGTTTTTCATACACAGAAATAATGGGTTGGATCCAGTGCAAAGTTTCCACTCGCTCCAGAGCTTTCTGCACAAGTGGAAATGCAAGGAAACTTTACTGTACCCCTACTTACAATCCACTTGCATGAGATCTGGGTTCCTGGATGCTATAATAAGCAGACAAAAGTAAGGACTACTGAGGAATTGCAGAAACTGAAACTGTTTTAAGTTTTTCTATCCATTGGCTCCACCATCAACCAAAAGGGAGACTGCAACAAAGAAATCAGAATGAAATCGAGACTGGGAAGGGCAGCCACGAAGGAATTTGAAAAGGTCCTTAAGTGTAAGGATGTGTTACTAGTGACCAAGATTAAGATAATTCATGTGGTATTCCCTCTTATTATATATGGGTCTGAGGCTATCATATTTTGGTGACATTATAAAGAAGACAAGAGTCCCTGGAAAACACAATAATCCAAGGAAAAGTTGAAGGCAGCAGGAAAAGAGGAAGACCCAACATGAGATGCATTGGCTCATTGGGGAGGGTGGTATATAAATCTAATAAATAAATAAATACATACATAAATAAATAAATAAAAGAAGCCCTGGCCCCCAGATTGCAAGACATGAGCAAGACTATTAATGAGAGGATGTTTTGGAGGTAATTAATTCATAGGGTTGCCATAAGTCAAAGTGACTTGACAGCACTTAACACACACACACAATAAATACAGAGGAAAGTGCTAAGTGCTTGCCCTAGTCGATCTGCACTATGTCCTTTTATGTTTCGACTTGCACATCACAAGATCCAAGCCAATACCTCTAAGAAAAACCCTGCACTCCTGTGTACACTAGGAAAAGGTTTCCCTTGCTCAAAAGCCAGTCGGATTCAACTCTAGGGTGCGGTGCTCATCTCCATTTCCAAGCCAAAGAGCCAGTGCTGTCCGAAGATGTTTCCGTGGTCATGTGGCCGGAATGACTAGACACCGAGGCACACAGAACATTGTTACCTTCCCACCAAAGTGGTACCTTATCTACTTGCAATTTCTTGCTTTTGAACTGCTAGGTTGGCAGGAGCTGGGACCATAGACAGCTCACTGTGTCATGTGGCACTCGGGTCTCGAACTGCTGAACTACCGACCTTCCAGTTGCAGTTCAGCGTCTTAACCACTGAGCCACCGCAGCCCCTTATCCTATGTACACTACCAGATCTGAAAATGGTGCAAACTCTAATTTCTTCAGAGTTACACATGTTTACTTGTTAACTTCATGTAATGGTAACCAAACTGTCCTCCAAAATCTTCTGAAGTCTGCCTCCCTTTCTCCACTGCCACCACACACCATCTGTTCTGTCTCTTCTTGCCCACCCCATAGCGATGAGACTAATTCTTTTCCTCCAGAGGCAACAGTCACAGAGAAGCACTTTCAAGATGGTTTGGGGAATAAACATTAACTGTGGGATTCCTATACTGACTGCTGTAGGGAAGCACCATGTGGTCCAAACCACGCATACCATCTTGAAGGACTGTTCAGTGTTAAAACACACACACACAAACAAAACCCTTATGAAATTGTTTTTAAAATGATTTACGAAGGTAAAAATGTGCCAGTTCTTAGGGGCATCCACATCTGAGAAGATCGCCTCAGGAATATGCCTCTGAAGTTTTTTACTGTGAACATCAATCCAATGACACGTAGTTCTTCTCTGCACCCGCACTGTACATTCCTGGTGGATATCAACCTGGCATTCAAACACAAGGAGCAGCTGGGCTGATGGCCATAAATTTTAATGAGCCAGTGTGGTACAGTTGCTAGATCACCAACATGGTGCCTGTGGGTGCCGTTGTGCCCAGCAACAGCTTTCCTGGTGCCCACCAAGTATATTCAGAAAGCAGCTGAGGGCAAGTGGGGCTTTGGCCCATCAGGGCTTCTGAATGGCCGCTGGAGGTCTGACTGGCTGTGCAGATTTTTTTTTAAGTTGCTTCTGTATCACCTGTCACCACAGCACAAGGAATTTCACTGCATTATTGCATCTGCATGCAAGAAAATATTTTTAAACAATGTTCATTTAAAAACAGAGCTTCTGCCCTGAAATGTTGAAGAGTTACTATCAGCATTATGCATAACTTCACTCCCCGACATGTAGTGATTTCTGCCTAAGGATGCCAGCATCCAGGTAGAGCCTAGAGATCTCCCAATTGATCTCCAGGTGACAAAGATCAGTCCTCCCAGGCCTGTAGCTACAGTGGGGCGTTTGGGGGGCCTGCCCCCTTAATTAAAAGCCCTGCCTCACAAATAGTCATGAAGGCCATTAAATATTCTCTGAGCTGTTTTTCCCCTAGGAATTGACATACTTGCTATCCTATCCCTTGAAAGGAAGGTCTAGAAACAGGCTCAGAACGTCCCCTTTTAAAGACAGGCATTCAGATTATGTTAATTAACTGTAATTTAACTGCCCCCTTAAAAATTTAACTGCCCCCTAAACAAAACAAAAAACCCTGGCTACAGGCCTGGGTTCTCCTCAAGAAAATGGCTGCATTGGGAAGTGGATTTTATGGCTTTATAATCTGATGAGGTCACTCCCTTCCCCAAACTTGCTGTCCCCAGGCTCCACCCCAAATCTCCAGGAATTTCCCAACCTAGAGTTAGCAATCCTAGTGCCATGTCCTAGGGCAGCCATTTTGTAGCTGACTCTACCTTCTGCGGCAGCCATTTTGTGGTTATGTATACCATCCTGTGTCTGAAAGATGCCCATAGCCTTGAAAATGTTGAGGCTCTGGGCTAGATTGTTAGACTGGGACCTGGGAGTCTTGGGTTTAGATGCCACTCAGGCACAAAGCTCATTGGGTGACTTTAGCTTGGCCACTCAGCCTAATTTATCTCATAAAATTGTTGTTACAGAGAACCAGGGATGCTTCTGCCTCCCCTCTTTCTAACACCTTTCCCACAACTTTTTCAGCTTAATTTCAGTCCTAACCATAACGGTAGGCATACATACAAAACCACATTTACTTACATTATTCCTAGCTGACCCTTGTATCATCCACTCTCTGATATTTTCCCCATCATTTATTTCAGATAGTAAGTTCTCTGGAAGCAAGGATCTGGCTATTCTTTGCTTATTTAATGGGTCATGTATCACTATTGACACTGGATAAATAAACTGGCCCCAAAGTGGCACGCAGATGAAGCAGAAAGCAATCTGCCGGGATAAATACAGCTTACATTTAATTATATTTTTCTTCCCAAGCATTCGATGTAACATATATGACTTTTCATTCTAGCAACAACCGTGTGAGATGAATTAGGCTGCAAGAAAGCAGCTCCTGAGCAGGCACTTGAACCCAAGCCTCTTGGTCACAATCAACTGCAAACCTAGAGTTGCCAACCTCCAGGTAGCAACTGGGGATCTCCCACTACTACAAGTGATCTCCAGAAGACAAAGATCAGTTCCCCTGGAGAAAATGGCTGCTTTGGAAGGTGGACTCTATGACCTTATACCCTGCTGAGGTCCCTCCCTCCCTCCCCAAACCCTCCCTCCCCAGACTCCACCCCCAAATCTCCACATATTTCCCAGCCCAGAGATGGCAACCCTACCTATACAACTCTGTATGCATTAATTCAGTGATCCTCTCCAAAACCCTGTAGCTACAAAGTGTATTCTTTCGGGGAGTAAATCAGGGCAGCTTCTCTCTGCCAGTGTAGTGAGTTTTTGGCAGAGGCAATGTGCCCGCTAAGCTGTGGAGTCCTGTGAGCAAAACTTCTACTTTGTGAGCTACTGGCATTGTGAGTGAGCAATTTGGCTAGTACATAAATCGGTTTGCTCTGGAGCCATCCTTCCTGAGCTAAGACAAAAATGTGTGAGGTGGAGGCTAAAAAATTGTGAGCTAGCTCACACTAACTCAGCTTAGAGGGAACACTAGACATGAGATTGATACCCAAAACTTTCTACTTCCTCAGTCCCTAAGGCCCTGTCTACACATACAACCCATGAGTCAATGAGGTGGTAATGCAGGGTCAGAGTGGTGAGGTCCTAGAATGGACTCTACCAGTGTTCCCTCTAAGCTGAGTTAGTGTGAGCTAGCTCACAGTTTTTTAGCCTCCAGTTCACACATTTTTGTCTTAGCTCAGGAAGGATGGCTCCAGAGCAAACTAATTTATGCAGTAGCCAAATCGCTCACTCACAACTTTAATGACAGTAGCTCACAAAGTAGAATTTTTGCTCACAAAACTCCACAGCTTAGAGGGAATATTGGACTCCACAACTACAGATTATAGGGCAGGGATTCGTTTATACAGAGTTCTGTAAGCAGAAAATTAGCATTGCATAGGAAAGGCTTTTTTATTATTTGAAGGAAGTGTTTTACGTTGGAAGGGGCATTCAGCCTGTGGCCCTTTTCTCCCCCACAGTCTGAAGTCATACATCCCACAATGGCCAGCCACCCTTTCTCAACCTAACTTACCCCACAAGATTGTTGTGATGAGAAAATGGAGGGGACAGATAGAATTGCCAACCTCCAGGTGGGGCCTGGAGATCTTGTAGGCCTGGAAAGCCAGTTTGGTGTAGTGGTTAGGAGTGCAGACTCTAATCTGATTCTGCCACATGCAGCTGCTGGTGTGACCTTGGGTCAGTCACAAGTTATTGCAGAGTTGCTCTCTCATGAGCAGTTCTCAAAGAGCTCTCTCAGCCCCACCTACCTCACAGGGTAGGTGGGAAGGGGAAGGAAATTGTAAGTCACTCTGAGGCTCCTTTGGGTAGTGAAGGGCAGGGTATAAATCCAGTCTCCTCCTCCTCTTCTTCTTCTGTCTCTCTGTCTTGTGGAACTACAATGGATCTCCTTACTACAGAGAACATCTCCTCTGGAGAAAATTGGTTCTTTGGTGGTTGGACTATATGGCATCATCGTCATCATCACCCTTAGAATTCTACCACCTTGCTGCTGCATGTGCAGACCAGGCCTTAGCTTCACTAGCTTTAATTAGGAACATGTTGAACCAAAGTAAACAACTTCTTAATCAACCAACATGCTATTAATGGGGGAGACAAAGATGAAAGGAAAGCCACCCCAGAGCCAAGGCATTATGCCCACAATTGGCATTCCATTAGTGCTCTGTTTGTGTAATTAGTTTAAGCGCCTAATGAAGCAACCATCCCTGTGTTGTCATGGGGGCAGATGCAGGGGGAGATGCTATTCAGCCATGTAATTAATCTCCTGTTTAGTAAGCAAATGACATGTGGTCCTTTAATCAGGTCTACTCATTCCAAAAAGCACATCTTTATCAAGCTGTTGAAGGCTGCCAGCTGCTTCCTCAGCAGGCAAAAGAAACTGGACTCCAGAAAGGCATTTTCTCTTCCATCAAAGGTGTCTAACAAGATACAGATGGTGCAAATGAGAAAGAAAAGGCCTTGTTCTTGGGGCGGTATCTGGATTTAGGAAGGGAACTCGGCTGCAGGGCCGAAAGGAGTGCCTGTGGACATTCATGACTGTGGATACCAATTTCTTTCTTTCTTTCTTTCTTTCTTTCTTTTGATAAATGCTGCACCAAGGAAGCCTGAATCCTCTGCTGAGAAATACACATTCTGATGACATACCATTCTAAGAAGAGTCGTGCTGATTCTGTCCCTGTTTAATTCAGCATCCTGCCCCAATGTGGCCAATCAGATGCCCTGCAAAGGGCAGGGCATGGTGGCCAAAGCTTCTCCATCTTGTTGCCTCACCACCATAGCACTCAAGCCATAAGGAAGGCCAAGTGCCAAAGAATAGAGTTTTAAGCCCGAATGCTAGAGCATCTCCAATGAAGTGCTCGGCCCGATTCAGGCACTTTGGGGGCGGAGTTCCCACCGGTGGCCAGATCTGGGCTGGCAGGTTGGGGGGCCCTTAGAGCAAGCAACCCCCCCCCAGGGGGACCTGGCAGCCCTAGGTATTCGGGATGTTTACCCTGTATTATGTTGTTAACCACCCTGAGCCCCAATTGTCACAGAAGGGGCAGGATGAAAATCAAATGGAAGAAATGGTCCAGCAGTTAACAGTATTCGGAGTTACACTGCCTCTATGTATGGAGGTTCCATTTTGTCCCCCTAGCTAATTGCTGTTGATAGACCTATCTTCCATTAATTTTCTGGAAAGCGGGTTAAAGAAATGTCGAAATATTTCACCTCTGGAACCCCTAAAGTAATATAATACAGAAAAGAGAGTTGTATTGTCTTGCATTTTTCAACACGGAACATGACAGCATCTTCACTGCAGTCTTGCAGCATGGTGGGTTAGTAAGACAGGTCCTGCTTGCAGGATTAACCAGTTGTCGCTTTTCATCAGAAGGATGTGGGAGGACCTTGGACCAAAAGACTAGCAGGAATAAGATAGGTGCTTTCCTGTTCAATGTACATTTTGCCCTGGGTTTCTTTTAGATCATTTTTTAAATAGATGGTTTCAAATTATGCCTAGAGGCATCTCAGATAACATCTGCCATTCATAAGAAATACCTAATTATCCTGTCAAGCTTTATTTTTGAAGGAGAAGGGAGGGTGGATGGACTATTTACACTTTATAGTAGAGGACATACTTAATCCCAGTTACATAAAACCAATAATTCACCTAGACAGCTCCCTATTGCCCAGGGTGTCCAACCTGATACCCAGAAGACCCACCTGTAGGGACACAGAAATCAGAATTAATTCCTGGTTGTTGCCTCTTTATAAAGTATTCAATGACACATGGCCTCTGAACATTGATTTTATTATTTATTATATAATTTATACCCCACCTTTCTCCCCAGTATTGACCCAAAGTGGCTCTCTTGTCCTCCATGTTATCCTCAACTGTCCAGTGAGGTAGTTTAGGCTGAGAACCAGTGACTGGCCCCAGGTCACCCAGCGAGCTTCTGTGGCAGAGTGGGGATTTGAACCCAGGTCTGCCAGATCCAGCACTCTAACAATTACACTAGCTTCCATCATGGTGTAAGTGCCATGAATTTGACTCTGTGTGTGTGTGTGAAGTGCCATCAAGTCACAGCCAATTTATGGTGACTCTGCAGGGTCTTCAAGGCAAGAGACATTCAGAGGTGGTTTGCAATTGCCTGCCTATGCGTAGCAACCCTGGTCTTCCCTGGTGGTCTCCAAGTACTAACCAGGGCCAACCCTGCTTAACTTCTGAGAGCTGATGAGATCAGGCTACCCTGGACCATCCAGGTCAGAGTATGAGTTCGACTATCTCCTTGTCAAACCATGGAAGCTGGTGGCCTTCAGCTCCACAAAATCAGGATAATGTGCTCTCTTTGATCTGTCCTGAATCCATTGCTCATCTGCTTCATGGGGTGGCCACTGAGTTCTAGTCTTCGGGGAATGGCAGAGTTCTTTTTAAGCACTTTCTCCCTCATGCAGAATCTGATAAACCTTGCTTATGTTGCAGTCCTCAGTCACAATAAGTGAGAACAGTGGTGGTGCCTACAAAGAACATAAAATGTGCAGGTACATATCTCCAGACACATAGCAATGCACACTAGAGATGCCAGCTCAGAGCTGGGAAATACTTGGAGATTTTTGGGGTGGAGCTTGAGGAAGGCGAGGTTTGGAGAGGGGAGGGACTTCAATGGGGTATAATGTCATGACATTCACCTTCCAAGTCAGCCATTTTCTCCAGATAAACTGATCTCTGTTGCCTGGAGATCAGTTGTAATATTGGGAGATCTCCAGCCTCCACCTGGGGTTTGGCAACCCTAATGCATGCTGGAGGAAATATAACCATTTGTTCCTTCTCAGGTGCCTGGAGATGCATTGCTCCCATTTACACTTTATAGTGGTCCTTCTTTGGTGTAGTGGTTAAGTATGTGGACTCTAATCTGGGAGAACCGGGTTTGATTCCCCACTCCTCCACTTCCACCTGCTGGATGACGTTGGGCAAGCCATAGTTCTGTCAGAGCTGTTCTTGAAAAAGAGCAGTTTCTGTCAGAGCTCTCTCAGCCCCACCTACCTCACAGGGTATCTGTTGTGGGGAGGGGAAGGGAAAGGAGTTTGTAAGCTGATCTGAGACTCCTTTGGGTAGTGAAGGACAGAGTATAAATCCAATCTCCTCCTCCTCCTCCTCCTCCTCCTCCTCTTCTTCTTCTTCTTGTAACCACAGCAAACGTACCCCCTGCCCTGTACTGTGAATTAGCTGTTAGCGTCTCCTGCCGAAGAGGTCAGCCTTCCTGTACTTCGGCTGCGATCGCACACATTAAATAATCCACTTTCAATGCACTTTCCAAATGGATTTTTACTGTGTGAACTGGCAAAATCCAATTCAAAAGTGCATTGAAAGTGGATTGAAAGTGGATTATTTAGTGTATGTGATCGCAGCCAAAGGTTTGTCTTGCAACAGATCTTTCCCTGACTACTGTCTTGCCCTTCCCTCTTTCAGTGTCGTGGATCCCCCCTCTCCTGCGGGGGGGGGAGCGAGGCTATTCCCTCCAGGGGAATTTGACACACAGTTCCACGATCACACAGTCCTTTGAAGCTGCAGGGGCAGCCCACCACTGCATGATCAGACATAACCATGGGTGAGTTGGTTTCTTGTGGTTTTTTTGCCGTTTCTTTCCAATTTGCTTAAACGGGGAATCGATGAATCGCCTCTCAGCACTGAGGATTCCCTATGGAGTTGCGATGATGGATATACTGAGAAGGGGGGGGGAACAATGGTGCAGAGTCAGGATGGCCTGGTCAGACCATCCCAATGCCATGAGAGCACACTGGAGCGATCAGACGGGAGAAAGTCCATTTGCTACTGGACTTTCCCTGGTGTCTTTTTATTCCGCTTCTGTGGCAGAGCAAAACAGGTGCGGGGTGCTTCCCAGATGTTCATGTCTGATCACAGCCTTTAAATCCGCCCAGCATTTGCACCTATGGTGTGGCTAATTGTGTGTGTGATCGTGCCCTTTGTAATCTGATTTTGTATAAGTACAACCTTTACCACAGGGCTTTTTTGGGGGGGTGAGAGGTGCCGGAACTCTCAAGAGGGAAGTGAAGTTTTCAATCTGTATATTGAAAACTCATGAACTTTTAAACATTTTTAAAAGAATTTTGTTGAAGAGGTTCCAGAGCTCCATCCCGGCACATTCCCCAAGAAAAAAGGCCCCACTTTACCAAAGTATTTGTTGTAAATTTCTCCTGTCAGATTTGTTTCTGCAGCAATTTGTTTTGCAGAGCCCACACTTCACAGATTGTATCTTCTGGTTCCCTGAAGATTTCACAAGACAGTTGCAACATTTACTTTTGATATTTGGGGGCGGTGGAGGCTGGTAACCCTAAGAGGGACACGCATGCTTCATTTTCACATAATGGATAATTCATTTATGGAACATGTAGCTACAAGATGGGGTGATAGCCACTAGCTTCAATGGGTTTTGGAAAGGAAACTAAACACATTCATGGTGGATATCCATAGTTATTGGCCATAAACTTCCATGTTCAGAGGAAGTGTACTGCTGTATAGCGCTTACTGTGGGAATCAAATAGTGAGGGAAGATTATTATTTCTGTGACCTTTCTGGAAGCTGCTGGTGGGCTACTATGAATGAGAGACAGGATTTGGGACTAGCTGGCCTGTGGTCTGATCCTGCTGGGCTCTTCTTGTGTGCTCATCAGAATGAAGGAAGGTTAAATGAATATGCTTGTCTACATTCAGCATTATTGTCAGAAACAAATGGCAATGTCCACAGTCCCTGGATGAAGAAGCTCATGTTCATGAGCAAGGTTGACAACCCCCAGGTGAGTCCTGGAGTTCTCCCTGAATTACAATCGACAGAGATCAGCTTTTTTCCAGGTGGGGGAATGGCAGATTGGGAGGTCAGACTCTGTAGCATTATATCCTGTCCCTCCTTTCCCCTCCCCAAACCCTCCCCTCCCTAGGCTTCCCTCCCAAAATTTCCAGGAATTTCCCAGCCTGGAGGTGGCAATGGTATTCATGGGGAGACAGTGATTCAAACTGAGATTACAAGGTGTGAAACAGAATGAAACATGGAATACTGCAGTACTAAGTACCTATATACAAAAACTGGTACAGCTTTTGTATCTGCTATATTCATGTCCAATAAATGTAAATGTCACAAGAACAAGTCATTGTCATTGATCCTGAGCTATACATCAGAAGGAAAAGACAGGCTTTCCTAGATGATTTTCTTAGTTACATTCCTATCCTGTCTTTCTTCAATGTCACTCAAGGCAGCAAGGATGCAGGACCTTTCCCAGAAGTCCTAGACCTCCCTTTCTTCAGCAGTGTTGTTGCATCACGTACCTCCAGGCTGAATTCTGAAGACCATTACATCAATGCAAGGGTGCTGGGATAAATTCAAAGAAAAAGAGTGTTTAACTCTCCTCCCACTGACTGATTCTATGGCACTATACCCCGCTGAGGTCCCTCTCCTCCAAATCCTGCCCTCCCCACTCTCCACCCCCAGATCTCCAGGAATTTCCCAACCTGGAGTTGGCAACCTACCACATAAATACCCTGAGCCATTTTTAATTATTTTTCTTCAGCCAGGCTCCAAAAGCTGAGGTCTGTTGGAGGGAAATCAGCAGGGGCAGGAAGAAGGCAATTCCTTGTCCAGCCCATCTATTTCCCCCTGCTAATCAGTCCCCACTCCCTTTGCATTCACATGAAATCAGCTAGCACTAGTTTGGGAAGGGAGGAGCCATGACCCACTTTTGGGTCTGAAGCCTCCATTTGAGAACCACGGCATCAACTCCCTTCAAGCCAAAGAACATTAATGCTAAATGGACCTCCATCCATGCTCAGGAGCAGTGTACCTCTGAATATCATTCCCTGGGAAGCAACAGCAATGGAGAGCTGTATTGCCTCTATGTCCTTCTTGTGGGTTTCCTCAAGGTATCTGGTGAGACACTGTGGAAAACAGGATGATAATAGATGGACTTTTGGTCTGATCTAGCAAGGCTCATTCCATTGCTGGTGAGGCCCAATTGACACTAGCCGAGCTCTTGTTGAGACTTCCCAGCCAGCACAGCAACGCAGTAGCGCATTGGTTTGTGCTGTTAAGTGGCATCCCACATCCTAGCCAGTTTTAAACAATTTGTGCAGAAGTCAAGTGCCACTGCGTTCCCTGGAAGATACTTCCTGGGGAACAGGGAAACCATAGCCCACATGATTAATTGGAACAAAGAATTCAGTTTCATTCTAGAAGTGTCAGTGCAGCAGATAACGTGTTGGGTTTGGACAAGTGGGACCACTTTCACATTGGTAGTCATGAAACTCACTAGGAAACATCGGGTAGGTTTATTCTCTGTCTCGGCTTGTTTTGAACTCCCAATGATATTGGGAAAATAAATGAAGGATTTGTTAAGAACTCTGTGCCCTGAACAGTGGTGTGGAAATGACTACCATTCATCTGGTAACAGATTTAGGAACAGGGTATACAAATACAGAAAATAAAGATCAGCAGGACGTGATGGCATATCGCATAAATAGTCGCAGGAGGCAGTTCTCTGCAGAGCTGGGAGCTTACAGAGGCGTATTGCAGCAAATCACCCTTTTGGTGTCTCTGAAAAGATTACAGTTCTTTGTAAAAAAAAATAAATCAGTTGTTCAACTCCCAATAAAAGAACAAACAAAGCGGCTCAAGTTTCCAGAGAAAGAAATGGAATGCAGTTATTTGATTTGGCTTTCAAAAGGACTAGGAAGAGGCTGTGAAAAGGGATTAACTGGAACCTAATATTTGGCCTTGGAAATTGTTTTTGGTTCAAGATTTGAAGCATGTGGGGTATCAATAAAGAATATTTTGGACGGGAGAATATGGTTTTCTGGGGGCATATGCAGAGTTTCCCTCTGGACTGAATGGAGTAGAGAAGGACAACTGGTCTGGGACTTTGACTGGGAGGAACTGGGTTCAAATCCTCACTGAGTGACCTTGGGCTAGTCACATTTAGCATATCTTGCCAAGTTCCTATGAGGATGAAATGGGAGAGGGACTCTGTGTATGATGAGGTCTTTGCATATTGGGTGTTTGAGGGGGAGGGGGGGTGATCACTGCTAAAATAAACTGGAGCCTGGTAATGCTCTGAGGACTATATCAATGTTTGATTCCTGAATAAGCTTTTATGGACTGGGCCACACTTCTTAAAATGTGAAGTTTATGTTGGAATAAAATGTTGTTAAGCTTTAAGGGGCCATATAGCTCCTTTTTATTCATTTATTTTTCTGCAACAACTAGCAGATCAATCCCTTAGAAATGGTGAACTGCTAATGGTGTGAGATGTCTTTTAGATCCCTGCTTCAGATTTCACTGTTGTCCTCATTCCTGAGCTCAGTAGAGGATCCTAAGCAAGCCACCATCTTTAACCCCTATCTGCAGGACTGGGATAATACTACTGACCGACCTTGCTGCGGTATTGTACATATTACTAAAATAAGGTATTTGCTCAGGATCCATTTTCCTCCTGATAGAATCTTCCTCATTCTGTTAGGGAAGTTTGCTGGGTGACCTTTTGCCAGACTTTGGATCTCAGCCTAACCTACCTCAAAGGACTGTTGTTGTGGGAGAAAAGGGGAGAATGATGTTATACCCCATTGAGAAAAGTGGGGTATAAATATAAATAAATAGCCACAGCATAACCCTACACATCTAAGACTGAAAGGGGCTTCCCTAGCCAAAAAAAAAAAAGTCTTATAACACCTTGAAGACTGCCGCCTTGAAGAGCATTCATGTGCTTGAGCACACTTCATCAGAAGCATTTAATAAACCCTCAGCTAGCTGGTATATACACACATGGAGGAGCCAGCTCTTGAAAGAGCATCTGCTTTGCATGCAGAAGGTCCCAGGTTCAATTCCTGTCATCTCCAGTCAAAACAATCAAATAATAACTGACAATGACCAATGGTCTGAATCAATAGAAGGAGCTTCAGGTGGATATATTTAGGGTGCAAATGTGACCATTGGGATTAAAGTCCATGAAATGCAACAGATGAACAGTGTCTGAAAATCCTAAAACAAACTCAGAAATGCATACAAGGGAAGCTCACAGGAACCATTCCCTACTGCCATTAGGAGACCACCAGAGCAATTCTATTCTGGTCTATTCAGTGGGACTAACTCCCAAGAAAGTATTTTTAAGATTGTACTGTAAATGACTTCAAGGTAGATCTGGTCCCTCTCCATTAAGCAATGGCCCACTAGTTTCAGAGGGATACCTGTCTTCATCTGCTGCAGCCCAAATGACAAAGAGCCTTACTTACAAGACTAACTAGTTTGTTTTGTCAGAAGCTTTTGTGAGCCCACTTTGTTAAAGACTGTGTCTGCTAGACTGCATCCCTCTGAAATATCCCCAGTTGCCTTCTAGGTTCAGAGACAAGTTCTCTGTGGGGTGGGATCTAGCTGGGAGAGGAAACGGTAGAAGTTACTGGCTGCTGCCTTCCAGGGATATTGATCAACTAGGCAAAGCATTGAATGAAGCTATAAAATATAATATCCCATATGATTAAGTAACAAACAAATACTATCTCTTCCCCCCATTCATCTGTTCCTGGATGAGGTGGGGGGGAATGGTATTTAATATCCATTTAAATAATTCCATGTCTATAAAATGGATGAGATACTGCTGACTTTAGATTAACAATTTAGAATGTATTCCATCAACAGTTTCTTACCTGCATCCTGAAGTCGTCTGGAAATCCGTCTTTGTGGCTGGCAAAAAAGAACGCCGAACTTTGCTTCTAGGATTTTATGCGTCCGTCATGAGAACAGATTTTCAAAAACAAAAACCAGATCTCATCTCCAATCTGTTGAGGAGTCTCTTTTAAGAGAAGGGAAGGCTGGCAGTGAACCAGCAATATCAGATCAGTTTTAGCAAGACAGAAGGAGGTGCTGTTTCCCTTTCCCAGCTAATCTACCTCCCCTCTGACTGAACGGCAAGAGAACATACAATCCCCTTATAATACAGGCGAGAGCAGTGATGTCACTGTTGGAGCTTCAAAATTCATAAAGGGCAGCAAAAAAGAGATGTGTGTGTGTGAGAGAGAAAGATTCTCTATTTCCCCCACTTCCTTTTTTATTTTCTTTTTTTTAAAAAAACCCAAAAAACAGCACTTGTCACATTGATACTGTACATATCATATGCTACAGCTATATTTTCCTTCTTTCCCTTTGTTTTTTTACAGTGGCGCAGTGGCTGATGCACCAACAATGGCTTACAAGCCATGCAAACGTTCCTTTCTCTGGAGCATTTGGGAAGCTACAGAACATGAGCCGCCCACAGAATCGCGGCCCTGATCACACCTATGCCACAAACTCAGGAAGTAGCCATGGAGAAGCCACCCCCTTGGGCTTCCCCTGCAGTAACAATATTACCCCACCCTACAGGGCTGTTGTAAGGATTATGAGATAAGAGATGGGAAGTGTTTTGCAACCGGCAAGGGCTACCAGCCAGTTTGGTGTAGTGGTTAAAAGCAACCGACTCTAATCTGGGAGAACCAGGTTTGATTCCCCACTCTTCCACGTGCAGCCAGCTGGGTAACCTTGGGTCAGTCACATCTTTTGCAGAGCTGTCCTCTCAAGAGCCGTTCTCTCAGAGCTCTCTCAGCCCCACCTACCTCACAGGGTGTCTGTTGTGAGGAGGGAAAGGGAAAGAGGTTGTAAGCCACTATGAGACTCCGAGTGAAGGGTGGGGTATAAATCCAGTCTCTTCTTCTTCTTCTTCTTCTTCTTCTTCTTCTTCTTCTTCTTCTTCTTCTTCTTCTTCTTCTTCTTCTTCTTCTTCTTCTTCTTCTTCTTCTACATCTATACCATACACCTGAAGAAGAGCATTAAGTTCAGCAGCATTTATGGAAAGGAAGTTCTCAATCTCCTGCCTCTCCTCAGTCTTGAGAGAACACCTCTGAGAGAACTGTGACTGACCCGAGGTCACCCAGATGGCTGCATGTGGAGGAGTGCGGAATCAAACCCGGTTCTCTGGATTACAGCCCTCTAATTTCTAATCTGGAGAACTGGGTTTGATTCCTCACTCCTCCACATTCAGCCAGCTGGGTGACCTTGGGTCAGTCACAGTTCTCTCAGAGCTGTTCTCTCAAGAGCAGTTCTCTCAGAGCTCTCAGCCTCACCTACCTCACAGGGCTTCTGTTGTGGAGAGAGGAAGGGAAGGAGATTGTAAACGGCTTTGAGACTCCAAGTGAAGGGCGGGATATAAATCCAACTCTCCTCCTCCCCCTCCTCCTCCCCCCCCCCAAATACTGACCAGGGCTGGCTCTGCTTATTACAACAGAAGCCATTAATGTTGCTGTTGTGTCCCTTTCCAGCCCTGCTTCCTGCCGGTTTACCTGGAGGGGGAGCTATTTATTTTTTTTAATTTATATTTTACTCAATTTATTTATTTTTATTTAACTGCCTTTCTCCCCAATGGGAACCCAAAGTAGCTTACATCATTCTCCTCTTCTCCGTGTTATCCTCACAACAACCCTCTGAGGTAGGTTAGGCCGAGAGTCTGCACCTGGCTCAAGGGCACCCAGAAAGCTTGTGTGAGAGTACAAGGATTCAAACCCGAGTCGCCCTGATCTTAATCTGATACTCAAAGCACTACATCCTGTTGGGAATAACAGTACTGGCCATATGGCCAGTGAGAAGGCGAATATGTGTTGGAAATCTGATTCATTCATGGCATCAAAATGTTTTGAGAACTGAATCAAAGCCTCTGCAAAGTGTGAGATCAATGCCTAGAAATTAAAAGAAGAAGACGATTCCTTTGCGTTGACAAAAAAGAATGCCCTTTTCACTTCTGGCACCATCCAGTCAGAGCCAGCCTGCCACTAGACTCATCCTTCAGTCATGCAAGACATTGTAGATAGCAGGAAGGTTTGAACGGCAATTGTAAACCAACCCACCCACATGGCCCAGTTGCTGGATGCCAAAAGCCTGTACAACAACTGTCTCTTTTCTCAGGGTTGCCCACCTCCAGGTGGGGCCTGGAGATCTCCTGGAATTACAAGAGATCATTTCACCTGGAAAAAATAGCAGCTTTGGAGGGTGGGCTCTCTGGCCTTACACCCTGCTGAGGCCCCTCCCACTACCCTGCCCAGGCACCACCCCCAAATCTCCAAGGATTTCCCAACCTGAACCTGGCAACCCTATTTCCCACACAGGCCTGACAACATTTCAAACTCTACAGTTGTTTGTTTGTTTGTTTGTTTGACTTGTGCATGCTGATGAGAGAAGTGCTGGAAAGTGCTTTGGGTGCAACATGTGGATTTGATCTATGGTTTCCAAGCACTACACCTGGCAAAAGATAGCAAAGACAAGGGTGTGCTTAGAAGCACACCCCATGAAGGTCCAAAGCCCCTCTTCCCTGGCCACCATGGTTCCAATCCAAATCAGCCTCCCATGCACCTGGGAACTGAGTTCCAAGCACAGAATTCCCAAACCTCATATGTCAACCAGACTCAGGGGACGTATTAGCATGTATTTAGGCAAGACAGAGATCATGGGTTATTTAAAACTATATTTCAGATCAGGGCCATACAGGGACAGCTTAGGGCAGTTAATCCTTCCAGGCTTGCACAGTTTTATCTATTGAAAATACATACCAGTCCTATTAGCTTCAGGACAGGTGCCCATCATTTTCCCCTCCTAAATTGCACAGGAACACCAGTGGGTGGTTCGAACATGCTTCAGGGCTC
Organism: Gekko gecko; assembly: GCA_029375565.1. Classification (NCBI taxonomy): domain Eukaryota; kingdom Metazoa; phylum Chordata; class Lepidosauria; order Squamata; family Gekkonidae; genus Gekko; species Gekko gecko. Next base: position 48,161,850 of record JAPDNY010000013.1, on the reverse strand, counting down.
AAAGGATTAGACCCACTCTCCTAGGGTTGCTAACCTCTTGGAACCTGGATTTCTCCCAGAATTTCAGAGATCAGTTCCCCTGGAGGAAATAGCAGGTAGACTCCATGGTTTCACATTCCTGCTGAACCCCATCTCTTCCCCAGACTCCTTCCTTCTCCGTTCCCAGATTTCAAAAAAAAAAAAAAAAAAAATTCCCAGCTCAGAGGTGGCAACCCTAATACTCACCACATGTGGATTTTGACCAAATTTGGCCCTGCACATCTGGAATTTAGTTTTAAAAGATGCTGGTAGATCCAGATCCGTCATTTCCATTATACATACTCTGACCATACACAGTCTATAGAATAACCACTCCAAACCCTTGGGAGGTACTTTTTCCTGATGCACTTCCTCCGTTGCTATTTTATTGATCGAAGGAACTGCTGTTTGCAAGTGCCCTGATCTGGGTAGCCCAGGCTAGCCTGTTCTAGTCAGAAGCTACGCAGAGTCATCCCTGGTCAGTATTTGGATGGGAGACTGCTCAGAAAGTCGAGGGTCGCAGCACAGAGACAGGCAATAGGAAACCACCTCTGAATGTCTCCTGCCTTGAAAAACTCTACAGGTCACTGTAACTCAGCTATGATTTGATGGCAGGGGGGAAAAATGCAAACACTCTAATTTGTTTTTGGAATCCCTGGCTGGTATTCTGCTTTGAATAAAGACCATGGTCTGAAAAATCTCCCCAACCCACTTTTTACATTTAGCCTGATAAAGAGTTTTGGAGAGCTCTAAAGGTGGCATACAGTCCTGCCTAGCCTGCCAAGTAAAAGCTGCCACTCAAAAGCTGCCACTCAAGCTCTGCTTAAGATGTGAGGTTAGGATAACCAAAGAGAGATCATGGGATAAGGGAGTAGAAAATAGCCAATGGCAACCGTAATATATTTACAAAGGGAATATCACTCTTTTATAGATTTTTTTTTTAAAAAAGACAAATAAATACCAATACTAATACATTTCTGTACATTCATACAAGAATAAACAGCAGAGAAATGATTCCACAATGTTGACAAGCACAATCCAAAGTTCTTACAAACAGTAAGATTTCTTTGTGTCTTTCTTGTACTAGTAGTATTGGATAGTAGGCGAGTAGCATAAAGGTCACAAATCTGCAATCAGGCTTGCTCAAACATCCGCTTCATGAGGCTTCTTCAGAGAAGAATACGCGTAGCTACAAGGAATCAGTTAATCGTGATGCAACACAAAGAATTTTATGAATGTACATTGACTATTTTCTGCTCACTTAAGCTGTCAGGTGGGCAGGTACTGGAGACCAGTATTTTCAGTGGTAGAATCTTGCCTTCTGGAATGCACTCCTTCAGACCTCTCTAAAATGAGCACAGTGAGCCACACATGTCCTTCTCCAACTTTTTCCAGATTCCATCCTCTCTCAAGAATTCAGCCGTCATTTTGGTTGCCCAGGCAACAAAATGAGAGTCAAATTCTCCCAAGTGGAAGGAATCTCATGGAGTTTAGAAAGCCCTACAGGGGATATCTGGTTTGCCGCACTGGTTTGAAAAGCTCTGTTCAGATGTTACAACGAAACCTATGTGCATCCAGCATGTACGCATGCACATCTGTTTGCAAGAAAGAGCCAACGCATGTGGGGTTTCAATCACATATTCATCTTTACATGTGCTGAATATAACATGAGAGTTACTCTCTGCATGTTTTAAGAACAATCAAGAATATTGTACCTGCACTCACTGTAACTTGAGGAAACAGCCCTAGAGAGTCCATGGGGCTTTTCTGCAAATGTTATTTTGTTGCTTGCTCACAGATTTTTGTCTTAGCTCAGGAAGGATGGCTCCAGAGCAAACTAATTTATGCAGTAGCCAAATTGCTCGCTCACAACTTTAATGCCAGTAGCTCACACAGAAGAATTTTTGCTCACAAGACTCTACAGCTTAGAGGGAGCATGGGTCTGCATCCCCCAAACCAACTTGAGTTCCAGCAGCCACACAGCAGCTGCAGGGAATGGCTGTTAAAAAATAAAGGGAGACCCAAATGGGCCTCAGGACACCACCACGGGCGGGGAAGGGCTTCTGCCTTAACCTCCCCCCCCAAAAGCCATTTTTCCACAACAAAATAGCAATGGGTGGGAGTTACTTCTCCATTTTCACTGCTCCGTGTGGAGTCTTCTGTGCACACGGAGCAGCAAAAATGGGGAAACAAGCCCCCAGCACTATTTTGGCATGGGAAAAAAGCCGGGGGGGGAGGCAGGAGCCCTTCCTCCCCTTGCAGCAGCATACCAAGCCTGTTTGGGTTCTCCTTTTTTATTTACTGGATGCTCCCCACAGCTGCTGTGTGGCTGTGGGGAACCCAAGTTGGATCCAGGGAAACCACACCCAACAAAAATCCTGCATGTCTAGTTTTGCCCTAAGGCCATAAACAGTGCAAAAATAGGACTACAGAAATGAAGGAGAAATGAAATAAGAACAGCCCTAAATGGCCTGGGATCTGTGCATCCAAAGCAGACAGATGTGCTACGGTCATCGACTGAGGATCTTTTCTGTCAGAGAGAAGGCCAGAGGGTACCAGGGACAGCTCAGCCTCTAACACTGGACTAATGAAAAATAGTGACATGTTCTTGCCCTTCTGGTTTCATAACAAAGATGAATGTCAGAATGTCACCCTCCATTCTGCCTTTATTGCACACTGCTGAGCAGCTAACTGAACTCTAGTCTGTCACACGGTCAAAAGCATCCCACAAAGGCAAAAATAGGGGCAATGGTTTTTCAGGGAGAAGTTGCTTCTCAGATTAGCATCCTGCTGTGGAAAGTCCTCCGATGTACGTGTGCTTAGAGCCTAATCTATACTATTTCTATGAAAATTTGGAATATTTATTTAGCTGATTCTTAATTGGGCCTTACAGTGTGAATAAAAAAATAAATAAATCCAGACACTGGTGCCAGGGACAGAACAGGTATTTTTCTACAAGTCTGGGGGAAGCCCCAGGTTTGCAGAAACATGTGAAATGTTTTTTTAAAAAAATACCGTTTGGGGTGAAAAATTCCAAAATCGTAGAAGCAATGTCTGATTCTTTTTTTAAAAAGCATGGCATGAGATCTTGTGAGGCTGTATTTGGGGATCTCAGCAGCCATTTTGAGGGCTGCTAGGCAACGCCCAAAAAAACATTGCAGAGGCTTCTGAGCCTAAGTTAGTGTTGGGACAGGTGAAGGGAGGAGAGAGACAGAGACAGACCGAGAAAGGTAAAAGAAAGGAAAAGAGGTAAAGCTAGGGGAGGAGACAAAAGGGTGAAACAGAAAACTGGTGACAGAAAAAGGGGATAGAAAATGGGGGGAGAAACTTGCCCAGGGAGAAACAGAACAAGGTAGTTGGGTGGATGGGAGACAAGGAAATCTGAGTTGCTGCCAGAGGGAAGGAAAGCTGAAGGTGGGAGGAAGATGGAAAAGGTAGGGGAAGGCTGCAGGTACTTCTAGGTGGGGAAAAGAGGAAAACGAGAGGGAGTGGGGAAATGAGATCCATCCAATGAGTCCTTGCAGGTCCCCCACTTGTTTTATCCCACTCTTCTCTCCAAGCAGCTCCCAGCAGCATACATGGCTTTCCCCTCCTCCATTTTGTCTAACAAGATTTCTGCAAGGTAGGCTAAGAGAGATAAGTAGACCAAAATTACCCAAGCAAGTTTCATGGCAGAGTGAGAGATTTGAACCAGGTGTCACCAATATGCTGATGACACCCAGCTATGTCTGCTGATCGATGGCTGCCCAGACTCCACCCCGAAAAATCTGGCCGAGGGCTTGGAGGCCATAGTGGGATGGTTGAAGCGAAATCAGTTGAAGCTGAATCAAACTAAGATGGAGCTTCGGTGGTGGTGGTGCTGGTGCTGGTGGTGGTGGGGTGACTCGGGATTGGGGACCCAATTCCCATCCCTTGATGGGGTGCCTCTGACACTGTCACCTACCATCAGGAGTCTGGGGGTGATCTTGGACCCTGTTTTATCTATGGAGGCGCAGATCACCAATGTTATCCAGCAAGAATTTTTCCAACTGCACCAAATCGGACAATTGGCCCCCCATCTGTCTTGCCCTGACCTTACCACAATAATCCATTCAATGGTACCTCCAGGCTGTATTACTGTTAACTCACTTTATGTAGGGCTACCCTTGAAACTGGCCCAGAAGCTCCAGCTGGTACCAAATGCAGCAGCACAGGTCTTGTTTTTAAAATGTTTAAATGCTCTGAACGTTTTAAATATTGAGTTTTTACGGTTTTTAACTTTTTCTACACTGTACTGAATTAAATTGTTGTGGACCTCCCTGAGCAAGCAGGGAAGGGCAGTCAAAAAAAATCTAATCTAATAAAATAAATAAATATAATCGGGGCCGTTGATCCAGGAGAAGAATATTGTATTGTGGGAATGACAGCAGTAATCTCCAGATCCTAGTCCAGCACTCTAACCGGTACCCCATCCAAATGAGCTAGTTTATTTAAATAACAGATAGATATCCCATCTCCACCCCCCCAAAAAAAACCTGCACTCGAAGTGGCTTACAACATAACATTTTAAAATATCAAGAATGAAAACACCTGTCTGTGGTTGCTGACCCTGAAACTGACTATCTCATAGCCGTGTTGACACTGCTTCTAACAGAAGTCTGTTCTCTGATTTATCCATTATGTTCCACTGTGGTTTTAGATTTCCTCATATTAACACTCCTTTAACATTGACAGGGTTTCCTATTTTAATCCACTCTAGTATTTATCATTGAATTGTATACTTTTTTAAACCCTGCTTTTTAAAAATTGGCTTTATTAGCGCAAGAGTATTAAGCAGGACTCAAAGAGGAAGGTGACCAGGCTTCCTTCAGAGTCCACCCACTGGCCCTGGTTGTGGCTCGGAGTCTATTCTGGTCTCCAGCGGAACACTTGAAAAATGAGACTTCTCCTCTTCACCGCACAGGAAACGGTTCCAGAAATGCAAATGCCAACAGCTTCTTCCCTCTCCCCCATGATCCTTTCCAGTGTCATCAACAGCTTGACTGGGGACCTCTGCATATCAAATATAATTTCCAGGGCAGAATGCAAATTGATGCAAGCCTCGGGCAAGCGAGACACAGGCAGGATGGTGGAGCTCATTCTTGGCTGCTCTCGCAGGAATGCTCCAGTAACCCACGCTAACTGCTTCAGCTTCAAGAAGGGCCAGCTTCTTAGACGGGAGAGGCGAGAGTCACTGCTTATGAAATCCAATCATACAATATCCCTCCTTCTCTTCTATCTAGACGCTCCCTCCAATCCTTATCAAGCTTGCTCTGAAAAGATTGCGGAAATGTAGGCCACTGCTTATTTCCTGATACAGGGAAGCTTAGATGGAGAGAGTTTTGTCCATGAACAGATAATTTGTTCATGACATGAATGAGCCTGAAATCCTCAGACTTACCCTCTCCCTCTCTCCTTCCTTTCATGCGCAGCACCCAGAAGGAAGATCTCCAGGTTTAAGAAGCTGTTGATCTAATCACAAATGTGTTGGGCTGTCCAAACTTCAGTACTTTCATAAATTGGGATTTGCTTCACAGACAGGGGAGCTAAGTGTAAATCTTGTTTGAAGATACTGGTTTGTGGACAAGAAAGCAAAGCTCCATCTAGCTTAAAGTGCATGAATTCCCATGCTGCAACAAAAGAGAAGAGAAAGGGTGTGTGTGGAGGGAGGGAGCATGTATTTCAGGCTCACCTGCAACATAAACACACTGTGGTTCGTTCAAGACACCCCAATTCAGATTGTGAATCTATGATTTGTAAGTTTCAATCTACAAATAGAGACTGGCCAAACAATATACCCATTCCAGTCTGGTTTCCGCCCTGGCCAAGGGACAGAGATGGCATTGGTCGCCCTCATGGACGATCTTCGTAGGCAGCTGGATTGAGGAGGGCCGGTGCTGCTGATACTGTTAGATCTTACATCAGTGTTTGACATGGTCAGTCATGATTTCTTGATCCACTGCTTCACCAACATAGGAGTCCACAGGACAGTCTTGAAGTGGCTGATCTCGTTTTCCCAAGGCTAGATACAGAGGGTGACTCTGGGGAGGAGATGTCAACTAGACACCCACTAATCCGTGGAATGCCTCAGGAGGTGATCCTTTCTTCTTTGTTGTTTAATATCTACATGCACCCCCTTGCCCAGCTGGTTCAGAGCTTCAGGCTCAGGTGTCACCAATATGCTGATGGGTGGCTGCCCAGACTCCACCCCGAAAAATCTGGCCGAGGGCTTGGAGGCCATAGTGGGATGGTTGAAGCGAAATCGATTGAAGCTGAATCGAACTAAGATGGAGCTTCGGTGGTCGTGGTGGTGGGGTGACTCGGGATTGGGGACCCAACTCCCATCCCTTGATGGGGTGCCTCTGACACTGTCACCTACCATCAGGAGTCTGGGGGTGATCTTGGACCCTGTTTTATCTATGGAGGCGCAGATCACCAATGTTATCCAGCAAGAATTTTTCCAACTGCACCAAATCGGACAACTGGCCCCCCATCTGTCTTGCCCTGACCTTACCACAATAATCCATTCAATGGTACCTCCAGGCTGGATTACTGTAACTCACTTTATGTAGGGCTACCCTTGAAACTGGCCCAGAAGCTCCAGCTGGTACCAAATGCAGCAGCACAGGTCTTGTTTTTAAAATGTTTAAATGCGGTTTTTAACTTTTTCTACACTGTACTGAATTAAATTGTTGTGGACCTCCCTGAGCCCTGGGCAAGCAGGGAAGGGCAGTCAAAAGAAATCTAATCTAATAAAATAAATAAATATAATCAGGGCAGTTGATCCAGGAGAAGAATATTGTATTGTGGGAATGACAGCAGTAATCTGATGCATGTTAGCACTTAAGTAGGGGGAATTGGAGTTAGCCAGAAGATCCAGGGTAAAACTTAAGACCAGGACAATCAACAACAACACATATGTCTTATTCTTGCTGCTCTTTTGGGTCAAGGGTCTTTTAGATGATTGATAACAGCACTGTCTACTGCGTGAAAACGCTGTGCCCTTTGCTTAAACGTGCTTCTGCAGAACTGCTTTGCAGCTGCATGCTGTCAAAAAAAAATACTGTAGGATACTATGGAATGTACCCAGGGTCATGAGACACAGTCAGTGTTAAGGGGACAGCATTTCTTGCAGCTGTTTGCAAATTATGTTGGCTGATTATTTTTCCATTCCCCACTGAGGTGCCTTACAAACTAATATTTCCATTAGGAAGCCAGAAGCCAGACAAACTTATCTCAGCCTCTCTCTTTAGTCAGTAAAATGGAAGCCGTAGAATAAAATCGAAACAACCATCTGTGTTTCCTACTTAATATTCACCAGTAACCGCCAATGTCGTTGTAAGCAATGCCCTGCCATCCCAGAGCGCTCTTTCCAAGTTGATGTCATTTTAAGTAACATGGCTGAAAGTCATTACACAGTGTAGATACTGAAACGCATGAGAGATCAACCAATAAAAGACATCAGAAAGGAGAAGGATTCCTTTGAAAGATTAATGGTTGCATTTTAAATTGGGAACTCAATTATTTGATTGCATTCTGAACACTCGCAGTATGCTGGAGTTACTCAAGACGTAATTCAGATTTTGCTGCTAGGGCCATAATTTGCTGTACTCAGAGCTCAGCAATGCAGATGAAATGTTTTGACAGATGGTTTTATTTGCCCGCACTGAAGTCCTCATTTTACTATGTGATGCCCGATTGGCTGAGAGCATCCAGCGTGGTGTGGTGTAGCGGTTAAAGAGCTGGGCCAGGACTGAGATGACCCATCTTCAAACTCCAACTCTGCTGCAAAACTCACTGGGTGACCTTGGACCAGTCACTTTCTCTCCACCTGTGCTGAGTTGCTGAGAGGATAAATGCGGGAGAACCAAGTATGCTGCCCTGAGTTCCTGGAGCAATAGACAGAAACAGTCCAGGAAGCCCGGCACATGCTCTTAACTGGTTCTGTTTACCTTCAGAGATGCCAGCATGTGATTGGTTATGTAGCACTGGAAGAGGAATTGCTGGGGAACATTCTTGCTGGATGCACAGCATGTGTTTAATTTCCCTTCTGTCTGCAGGTATAAGGCCTGGGCACGGTTAGAGGCATGAGCCCCTGGGCAGTGGATAAAGGGCCCTTGGCCTTAGTCTGTGGCTCTTAACGTGGGGCATAAAGATAGCCAGCCTAGTGATCCACGACCCACCCAGGATGAATATGGTTGCTTTTGATTTTTTATATTATCTTGCTTAGTTTGTATATTTCTGGAAGCTGCTTCTGGTCATTTGGGAGAAAAATAGCTTGGTGGTGGAAAGTGCCATCCAGTCGCAGCCAACTTATGGCAACCCTGTAGGGATTTCAAGGCAAGAGACGTCCAGAGGTGGTTTGCCACTGCCTGGCTCTGTGTAGTAACCCCAGACTTCCTGGGTGGTCTCCTTTCCAACCAGGGCTGATGCTGCTCAGCTTCCGAGATCTGACAAGATCAGGCTAGCCTGGGCCATCCAGGGCAGGGCAAAAGTACCTTGGAAATAAATAAATATATAGTGTCATCAATCACTAAAGCATTCCCCTTTTATTTGGTACTTGAGTATTTGGCAAAATACAAGGAGAAGTCATGGAAGCAATAACAGACTTCACATTCCTGGGATCACTGCAGACGGTGACTGCAGCCATGAAATTAAAAGACGCCTGCTCCTTGGGAGGAAAGTGATAGCAAACCTAGAGAGCATAATAAAAAGTAGAGACATCACCCTGCCAACAGAAGTCTGTATGGTCAAAGCAATGGTATTCCCAGGAGTACTGTATGGCTGCGGGGGTTGGACTATAAGAAAGGCTGAGCGCTGAAGAATAGATTCTTTTGAATTATGGTGCTGGAGAAGACTCTGGAGAGTCACCTGGACTGCTAAGAGATCAAATCAGTCAATCCTAAAAGAAATCAACCCTGACTGTTCCCTGGAAGGCCAGATCCTGAAGCTGAAGCTCAAATACTTTGGCCACCAAATGAGAAGGGAGCACTCACTGGAGAAGGCCCTGGTGCTGGGAAAGATTGAAGGTCAAAGAAGAAGGGGACGGTAAAGGATGAGATGGTTAGACAGTGTTATCGAGGCAACGAACATGAAATTAAGCAGACCCCAGAGCACAATGGAAGACAGGAGGGCCTGGTCCATGGGGTCATGAAGAGTCGGACTCGACTGTGTGACTGAACAACAACAACTGCACAACAGGTACACATTTGGGCCCTCTTTTTATAAGGACTTTCGAAAAATCACCCAGACGGGAGGGCCTATTTCATAGTCTGCAAAAGCTTCAGTGGGACGGATCCCCTTTCTCAGTTCTGGCTCAGATCTGTGGATTCATTAACTGTTCATATTGAGAGGAATTATTTCATTAAGCAGCATGGGCATTCAGCAGACATTCCTGGGCCTACGTGTGCGATAAGAACCCTCATATCATTCCTTCGCCTCCATCAAGGCACTGGGAAATAACATAGGACCTTCAGACATTGCTCATGCTTTGACTTTATCGTTATTAAATCTTCACATTGCAAAGTCTTAGCATGCTCTTTCAATTATTATTATAGCTCATTAACTGAGCCAGGGAGCAAGACAGAGAGCATGAGAATGCACTCTCCAGTGCTCCCTTACGTGCACAAGGACAGAGAACAAATGGCCCTCGCAGCTCCATTAGAGCACATCTCATGTTCCAGTAGTCCTGGGTTCCTTCCTGCCATGCAAATAGCACAGGTTAATCCATGCTGCCCAGAGATCAAGGCTGGAGTCCGTGCGGAGCTTCACTAGCAAAGATCTCATCTCTTCCACAAGCTGCATATCCTGAAAGCCATGTTGATAGGAATCTTAATAAAGCATTAGGAATAGATAATGACCTCGGAGGCTCTATTTGCACTTTTCCCATTAAAAGATTTAATCAAGGCTTATGCCAGGACCAGAGGTGGCATTTTATTGTGGATAAGCAAGGCACAGAACACACCATGTGATTCATGTACGGTCTACCAGTGAAATACTAAAGAGTTAGCAGGCACAAGGGGAACTCTGCTTCAGACTGCACCGTTAATTGTTATGCATATATAGTTGCCAGGTACCCATGTTGGTCCAAAGCTAAATATCCGAAATCGACAGCCAGCCCTATAATACTTCTAGTCCCCCTTGACCAAGCCAGTGATGGAGGGTTTTTTGTTCCCCAGAGTTCTTTGTCAGGCTGGAAGTTTGAAAGGGAGGAGGGGCTCTCAGGCCAGAGTCCTACGGATTTGTCTTGAAAGCTTCTTGTGTGAAATGATGAGCAATTTAAAATGGTTCCGTTGCAACCTTGGCTTTCTGGGAAGAAGAAGCAAAACCTGGAAACATCCCAATAATCAAATGGTTCGACTGGTATCCTGCCCTGCATTGCAGTTGAGGGCAGAGTCTGGAAACAAGGTCAGATTAAGTTAGGAAGTCCGCATTTGTGCTTCACTGGAAATCTTAGGTAAGACTACCTATAGATAATAAACTTCAGACAATGGTTTCAAGTCATGGTTTGACGTATACTAACTAACCCTACTTAATGGAGTGGCACACATCTAGATGGTCACACTAACCATAGTTAGAGCCAAAATACATGATACATGTGACACTAGTTGGATCACATGCACCTGTCTCAACTTGTAGTCACACATATTTAAAGCACTCCATTGCTTCGTCCAGATTAGGAGTGCTGTGAGAGGGGTGGAAGCTTCAGGCTCCCCTCTCTCACACACCATATTTGCCAGGGGAAACAACCAGGCGGGGGGGGGGGCGGACTGTGGCAGTTTCTGCTGGCAAAAAACAGCATGGGCAGGAAGCCTGAAGCTTCTCCTCCCCTCTTGCAGCACTCCCATGCCTGAATGACAGAATACTTTGAAAGTGACTTCCCCCAGTTAGACGTGTGACTTTAAGTTGGATCAGGCACCTGTGACCCCGTGTGTCACATGTATCATGTATTTTGGCCCTTCGTTTAATTATACCATGGTTTTATGTGATATTTGGCGATATCCATTAATGCCACAAATGTATACTTAGGTTTTCCACAAAACGTAGGATAGAGCAGCACACTGCATACAGTTCTATTACCCTATTTTACAACCTTTATATGTTTACTATGCTTCCATCTCTCTTCTCAGGCAACTAGCACCCTGAATAGCCCAGACTAAGAGTTGGGAAGCTAAGCAGGGCCGGCCCTGGTTTGTACTTGGATGAGAGACCACAAGAAAGACTTGGGTTGCTATGCACAGAGCAAACCACCTCTGCTCATCTCTTGCCTTGAAAACCCCATGAGGGCCCGCCATGAGTTGGTTACTACTAGATAGCACTTAATTATTGTATTTCAGGCAATTATTTCCCAAAGCCACTCACACTGTTCAAGAGAAGACAGTCTTGCAAACAAAAGATAACTGGAGACCAAAGGACAAGTTGACAGAATTTATATCTTTTTGGATCTGGCAACTGTTAAATTGGTAAGCATTTCCAGCTCTTCTCTCACTAGCATTGGTGTTAGGGAAGGGCTGTGGCTCAGCAGAAGAGCCTTTGCTTCGCATGCAGAAGGCCTGAGGTTCAATCCCTGGCATCTCCAGTTAAAGGATATGGCAGTAGGTGATCATAGAAACACAGAATCACAGAGTTGGAAGGGGCCACACAGGCCGTCTAGTCCAACCCTCTGCTCAATGCAGGATCAGCCTAGAGCATCCCTGACAAGTGTTTGTCCAGCTGCTGCTTAAAGACTGCCAGGGAGGGGGAGCTCACCACCTCCCTAGGCAGCTGATTCCATTGTTGCACAACTCTTCCTGTAAAAAAGGTTTTCCTAATATCAAGCTGGTATCTTTCTGCCTGTAATTTAAGCCCATTTTTGCGAGTCCTATCCTCTGCTGCCATCAGGAACAGCTCCCAGGCCTCCTCTAAGGGACAGACCTCTGCCTGAGACCTTGGGGAGCTGCTCTCAGTCTGAATAGACAATACTGACCTTGATGGACCGATGGTCTGGTTCAGTATAAGGCAGATTCATGTGTGTTCATGTGTGTTTGGGCAGGGGTGACGGGGCTAATCCTGCAGCCCTCCTCTGGCCAAGCACAAAAGCGAGAGTGTCCCTCTCCTCTCTCTGCTGCAACCTCAGATTGACATTCAAGACTTTTTAAGAGGTGGTACATTGGATCCAAACAGCTTTTCTGCTGGTGAAAATGGAAGGAGCCATCCTCTCTAACAACACCAAATAGGCTATGCTGTGAATTACGGGAGCTGCAGATATAAAAGCCATGTGTGATGGGGGCTCTAGTATGGAGGGGAAATGGGTGACATTGATTAGCTGTCTAGATTGAGCCCGATGTTTTCTTTCTTTTTTTTCTATTTTTTAATTAAAAAGAAATAACAAATACAAGTAAACCAGTACATTCAAAAATATAGTAAATCCTTATAATAAACATTGTCTGGTATTATATCCATTTCCGTCAAATATTCCACCACAGGAAACCACATAGCCTGAAATATTTTTTGAGTATTTTGGGCATAAGGGTGACACTTAATTTTACTGAGTATATAGGATTCCCACAGGTTATTCTGCCACATATGTAATGAAGGGCCAGATTTCTCTTTCCATTTCTTCGCTAAAACCAACCTGGCCGATGTTAGTAAAAAGGATATTAGTTTCGCTTTAATCGAACCGGCTATATTGTTGAGACCTAGTGACAGAAGAACTACCTCGGGTTGTGCTGGTAGTTGCATACTGGTTATGGAGCCCGATGTTTTCGAAGAAGAAGAAGAAGAAGAAGAAGAAGAAGAAGAAGAAGAAGAAGAAGAAGAAGAAGAAGAAGAAGAAGAAGAAGAAGAAGAAGAAGAAGAAGAGGAGGAGGAGGAGGAGGAGGAGGAGGAGGAGGAGGAGGAGGAGGAGGAGGAGGAGGAGGAGGAGGAGGAGGAGGAGGAGGAGATTGGATTTATACCCCACCCTTCACTGCCGAAAGGCATCTCAGAGCGGCTTACAAACTCCTTTCCCTTCCCCTCCCCGCAACAGACACCCTGTGAGGTAAGTGGGGCTGAGAGAGCTTCTGACAGGAACTGTCCTTGAGAGAACAGCTGTGCCAGAGCTTGTGACTGACCCAAGGTCACATCAGCAGGTGCAAGTGGAGGAGTGGGGAATCAAACCCGGTTCTCCCAGATAAGAGTCCGTGCACTTAACCACTACACCAAACTGGCTCTAAGAGGCACAGTCTACGATTACACCTCAGATTGTACCACAAATAATACCTCTTGCATTTCATGGCCATCATGTTCCCTTTTGTGTGTGTGTAGTGTGTGTGTGTGAAAACTGATGTTACACTTCACACAGCTGATGACGTGGACTCTAGCACATCAAAGCTTATGTGAGTTAGTTTAACCTTGGCAATCCTACTAGTTCTTGGCCAAGCAAAGGGAGGCCTTTTGCAACATTCCTTCAATAAACTGGTCAGTGTGTTTCTCATATTTATTGAAGTTTCTACCCAGCATCAACCAAGTATTCTGGAAGGGAGTATATAGAGATCTTTGCATGCTGTTGCATGCCCACACTCTTGCTGGTCCTTGTGAAGATCTGCGGATTCCCAGAGTTATAGATAACCTGATGCCCATGTATGTACATAAGTGCTGTCAAGTTGCAACTGATTTGTGGCAACCCCAGATGCAGAGATTGTCTGTCAAGCCTTACTCTGCAGAGTTTTCCTTGATGGTCTCCTATCCAAGTATCTACCCTGCTTTGTTTCTGAGATCTGATAAACTCAGGCTATACCATGCCACATTCCCTCCCGACCCAACACCTATATGTTGTTAATAACAGTGCGATCCTGAACAGAGTTACGCTCTTCAAAGTCCACTGATTGGCACTGTAAGTCTCGCATTTCTTGAACAGATGAACAAAACCCATCCATTGCAGCGGCTGAAAACTGAAGATTAGGTTGAAAATTGTCCCTTGTGAGAATGAGCGCTTGGACTAAATGGTCATTAGAGGGCACCATTGTACCACAACGGTATCTCTGCACACCATTTCTGTTAGGGAAACTTGATACATCGTTTTATTTTTTGGACAGACTTTTCTGAAGATGGATGATAGCAATTGGTGATGTGTGGTTTAGATTGAAGAGATTCTGCAGCTCAGTGTATTTTAATTCTTGGTTAACCGCGGACAGACATTTAATGGTGTGGCTTGATGGTGCGGACGTAGATGGGTGTGTTTACTGTAAGATAAAGCAAGATGCAAATATTTGAAATAAAGTCAGTAACCAAATAAAGATCAGTAACCAAATGCAGGTATACTGGAGACCTGATGAAGCATCATGGTCCAGGGACCCCTGAACGCAAGTCCCCGTTTGCAATAAAACTTCCTGGAAGACCTTGAGTCAGTCATTCTTTCTCAGCCTTGCCAACCTTGCAAGGCTGTTGCAGAGGAGAGGAAAACCAGGTTTGCCATCCTGAGTTCCTTGCAGGACAGGTTGGATCAAAATGCACCAAATCAAGAGAGCCAGTGTAGTGTAGTCTAGTGGCCAATGTGCTGAACTAGAATCTGGGAGACTCCATTTCAAATCCTTACTCTGCCAGGGGGGAAGCTTACTGGGTGAGCACAGGCCAGTCATACACTCTGTCTAACCTACCTCACAGGGTTGTTGTGGAGATAAAACAGAGGTGGGGAGAATGATGTAAGCTGCTTTGATTCACTGGAGAGAAAGGCAGGGTGTAAAATGAAGTAGGTAAGCAAATAACTCAAGCATCAGTGCCCAGAACATTCTCACCATAGGCACTGCGGCAACTTGACAGCCCTTTCCCCACACACAGATCACTTGGTGCCACTCTCCCATCACAACGCTATGTAGTTATCACGACTGACTATCTCATTGTAAATTAAAGCAGCTGAGAGCATGCTCAGCTTAACAGACAACTGACAAAAAGGAAGGAAATTAAATTAAGGAAATTGTCTTACAGAAAGAAAGGCACTGGGGGGCGCTGGTATTCAGAGGTGACTGTCAACACCTAACATCTAATATGATAAGCAATACAGATTGGGCGAAATGCACATTTCACAGGAAGAATGCTCATTTTCAGGGATAAGTAAATGGCTTCAGGTGGATGCACAACAAAGGCCCCGGTCATACGGGCAGGATAACACGGGGGGGGAGGCATGGCTGTTCGCCACAAGCAAAATAAAGTGCGATAGCCCGATCACACAGCCCGTCGATGTTCCGTGGTTAGGCCAGTAGGTGTCGATCACATGGCGGTGCTGAAGCGCGGCAAAAAAGTGGTGTAGCGTGATCACACAGGCGATCGGGTGGCGCCACTTCTGTAGCAAACAGGAGCCTTTTTTTTCTCTCCCACTGCCCTTCCTGCATGCGCATGATCGAGCAAGCGGATTGGTCCTTTCGCTTTCGTTTCTCTGCACGTGCGCCATTTGGTGCTCATGTGCATCCTGTGGAGACTTACAAATAACATCCGGTCTGCCGTGGAACAAGGATGGGCACCTTCGTGCCGACCCGCGATCAGACACCCGCCCCTGCCCTGTGGTTTCCGGAAACTAGTGCGCTGTCTGCGGTAGTTTTTTACTCCACATCTTTGTCGGGAAGCCGTGGGTTGGCCACGGGTTCTCTACACTTCCCAGATGTTGCTGTGTGACCACGCCGCTAAACTCTGCATGGCATTTATGCCTTCCGTGGGGCAAATGTGCCGTGTGACTGGGGCCAAAGTTGCAAATCAAGCTTGCATCAAAGGTCTTGATTTTTTTGTTGTTGGCATCCATATAGTCTTTTGCATAGAAAAATGTGCAACACAATTCTATCCTGATGACCATCATTCTGATTTCAGTGGGACTTACACCTGAGGAAGTTTACATAAGATTGCAGCCTGAGCTGACTTTCCCAGCACCATGCGCCATCAAATGCCTTTCAAACTACTCTTTTTTTTCCTATTAAAAAGGATCACACACACTAAATAATCCACTTTCAATCCACTTCCCAACTGGATTTTGTCAGTCTGCACAGTAAAATCCAGTTGAAAAGAACACTGAAAGTGGATTGTTTAGTGTGAGTGACCGCAGCCTCAGTCAACGCCACAGACAGGATGCGACATCTAATGACAATGAGACAGGATAGCAAAAACCTTCAGAACCCACTTTTCTCCAATGGGGACTCGAAGTGGCTCACAACATTCTCCCCTTCTCTATTTTATCCTCCTGAGTCCCAACAACCTAGGTAAGGGAGGTGAGGCTGAGTGAGTGACTGGCCCAAGGATGCCCAGTGAGGGCCCATGGCAGAATGGGGATTTCAACCTGGTTCTCCCAGATCCTAGTCCCACATCTAACCACTACACCATGTTACACGGCTACCTCTAAGTCAGCTGTTGCCTTAAGCCAGGTGGCTGTGAGATAGGCTGATGCTTCTGTGTTTCATATGAGTGCATAGCTGGGTTGCCTAGGGAAATCGCCCAGGAACTTCAGCGGAAGCCTTGAGTTAGACTGTCTGCCCTCGAGAATCATCCACTCTGATTGCTAGTGACTCTCCAGGGCTTCAGGCAGAGAAAGGTCTTCCCCAAACCTGCCACCCTGGAGGTGGCAGCCACTGAACACGCTGAACCACTAGAGCCAAGACCCCTCCCCAATTCACATTTCATTGCTCAAGTACTAGAGGTCCTGGCTTGTGCTTACCATATGAATGGTTCTTGATTTTTGAGAAAAATCTGAAATCCCTCCAAGTCTGTGTGTTTTTATTTGCATGCCATAGTAACTCTTCTGACCAGAGTTTCATATCAGAGATTGCCATTATTTCTGGCTTGTCCTCTTGGCCTCTCTAGTCACAAGGGTTTTCATGCTTTTCTCCCAGTCTGCACCCCAATTATATCCTGATTACGGGAGGCTCCCTCCAAACAACACCACTGTGGCACATTGATTAGAGTGTCAGACTATAAGCTGAGAGAGCCAGGTTCAAGTCCCTGCTTATCATGAAATCCGCTGGGTGGCCTTGGGCCAGTCATTCTCCCAGCCTCACCTATCTCACAGGGTTGTTGTGAAAGAAAGTAGAAGAAGGGAGCAAGTAGGTTTCAAATGGACCTAGAAGCTGTAACTCTTGTTTAGGATTGCACTGCCCAAAACTAGTGTGTATACAGGGAAATGTGTTGAAAAACAGACCGTCTTGATTAGGTTTTGAAATAATCAGTATCGAGATGGGGTTCAACCATATATGTGTGTTCAAAAATGTGAGAAATTATAATTAACATTGTTTCTATGTTTTAATTTATTCAGATACGGCTATTTGAAAAAAATATTATTTGTTTACTTATTATTTACTTTATATCTTGCCTTTCTCCCCTGTGGGGAACCAAAGCGGCTTACACCATTCTCCTCTCCTCCATTTTAGCCCAAACATTATTAAACATGATTAATATTATGAATTCTTAGCAGCAGCAGCAGCAGCAGCAACGTTCTGCTGTCATTTGGGCGTTAATCTGAGATGCTGCTGACAACAGACTCCTTTGTCCTTTCAGCAAACTATCCATCTCTCGGAGGCCACCCTGGTCCTTTCCCTTCAAGCTCTGCAGTTAGGCGCAAATGTTGATCGACATGCTCTTTGAAGAGCACTTGATGGACCATAACGATCTAAATATCAAGCCATTTCCAGTGGTGACAAATGGCGGCTGATTTTCTTCCATTGACACCTGGCACAGGCATCTTCCTCCCCAATTTTGATAATGCCATTTTAATGGCATTTTACCCTAGAGGCAGAGCTGGTACAGAACATAAGGCCAGTGGAGTCACATAGATGTGGCCCTTGTTTTACAGGTCCCAGTCTGAGCACATGGCAAAGCTTTCAGCACCTCCACTGATGTGTCAAGAGCACAATGGGGGCACATACATATGGCTAAGAATGGACCACACTGGATTTGGAGTGGGGAGGTGGTCGTGCAGTCCCCTTTCTTGGGCAAGCTCCCTCTTAACGATGCAGCTAAGGAAGACCAGAGAAGCCTTCTGGAGAGTAACCATGTTAGCCTGCTGCAGCCTGAGAGACAGAGAGAAAGATTTCAAATCCAGAGATGTATGGTTATATAAACCCATTTTAGCAGATGCATTACGTGGTTTCTAAGAAACCTTGATTCGCAGATAGCCCAAGTGAGAGATTATGCAGCTATCTTGGGCGTCTGGCTGGCTTACCGCTCACCAGAATGGAACCACTCCTGTTATAAGACAGTTGCAGCCCCCTCATGAAACTCATACAACACAATGGCGCAATGTGTCTCATATAACCATATCATTCTTTTGCTCTCTTTTACTCTATTGCGACTTTCTGAAGCTGAGGTAGGGATTGTTTTCGATGCTTTCTTCTTTTCCTTTGCTCCAGAAGATCAGGTACTACAGTTCGAGAAGACACATACCTATATTATCACTGTGGGGCATCACTCTCAGTCCAATTCCACAATCAGAGAAAGAGCAAGGATAACTCTTTTCTAGCCAGGAGGAAATAGAGCACAGCGCCTGCACGGTGGAATGCCCAGAGAGTTAAGACTGCAGGGCTGAGCTACATGGTCCAAGTTGCATGTGTCAGCCATGGGGACCAGCAGCCATACTGCACCTGCTGGTTCCCAGGGGCCCCGTTCTGAACAGAACCAGGTCAAGGAGGGATGGCCTTCTGCCTACCCGCCTCATGGGTGATCTTCTTGACCTTAAATGGTGCCACAGTGCCAGGAGTTCATTATTTGCCTCATCAGGGAGCTGCATAATTCATCTCAGGGAAATGGGAGGGAGGAGAAGCCCCTCCTCCCTTTGTGCCGCCATCCCAATCGGAATCAGGCCCCTGTGGCCCCTCCTAATTGGAACTGCCACCAGGAACTCACAACTGCAGCGTGGCTGTTAGTTCCCATGGCAAACCTGTGCAGTTTGTAATGTGCAGCTTGGCACTGCCCTAACCTGGATAGCCCAAACTCATCAGATCTCAGAAGCTAAGCTGAGTCAGCCCTGGTCACTATTTGGATGAGGGATCACCAAGGCGGGCAATGGCAAAACATCTCTGTATGTCTCTTGTCTTGAAAACCCAGCCCTGCCCTGGATAGCCCAGGTGAGCCCGATCTCATCAGATCTCGGAAGCTAAGCAGGGTTGGCCCTGGCTTGTATTTGGATGGGAGACCTCCAAGGAATACCAGGGTCATGACACAGAGCCAGGAAATAACAAGCCACCTCTCTGAAAAGTCCAAGCCCCACTAGGGGTCACCAGAAGTCAGTGTGACTTGATGGAAATTTAAAAAAGAAAAAGTTGGCTGAAGCTTGACAGCAAAAAAGAAAGTTTGGTGGTAAGACCAGAAAACCTGGGTTGGTTGGTTTGCGTGTTTATACACCACTTTCTCCCCAATGGGGGCCCAAAGCAACTTACAACTCATTGAATATGTTTGAGCCAGTTACTCTCTCACAGCCTAACCTACTTTACAAGATTATTGTGAGGTGAAACACCTTGAGCTTCTTGGAGAAAAGGAAGGGAATAAAAACATGATAGACTGTATCCACTGTTAAGGAGAACCAAGTGAGGTTCAAAGAGAAAAGGAGCTTAGTTTCCTTCTTATTTTCTGCCTCGTTATTGGCCTGAGAAAGAGTTCTGTGTAACTGAGGTTACACTGAAATTGTTGGGTGGTCCAACTAAAGGCCAAATTATATGCGAATTCTGTCAATAAAGATGCCAACACTTTGGTGGAAGAAGATCAGACAGAGGGAAGTCCACTAGCGATCCTTTGTTGTTGGCATTTTGCAGGCACTGACCCTGATGGAGATATTGGGAATGAGCCATAATTACTTGCTTTGATTCTTCCACACCTTCTGCTGTCACCTCAACAGGTGAACAACTCTCACAAATGCAAGGTCACATAGCAAAGGCTCTTGTTTCCACCCAGCCTCCAAGAGGAGGGGAAGGGGGAGAGGAAGAGAAGGCTGCCAAATCTCACACAGCACAGATTTCACAAGTGGTTCTGAAGGCCACCGAGATAAGACCACCCTGAGATCCAGCATCTTCTCAGGGCCACACACAGAAAGCTGGCCCACAAAGATGAGAGGAAAAGACCTGGACCCAAGCACCGACTGGACTACGAGCAAGGACTGACTGAGAAGCCATTCACTGGCCCCCATTTGGAGAAGGAGAGACATTAGCAACTTGAAAAGAGGAGGAAAGGTGATCAAGAGGTGATATAATTATTAGCAGATTTGGAAGTGTTTAGATCACAGAAGAGAACTCCGGAGAAACAAAAACAACACCCTGATTTATTGCAGCATATGCTACTGAAAGCCAGTGTGGCATAGTGGCTGGTGTTAGCTTAGGATCTGGAGGAGCCAGACGCAAATCCCCACTCTGCCACGGAACCTCGCTGCGTGTTTTTTAGCCAGCTAGTCTCTCTCAGCCTCATCCTACCTCATAGGGTTGTTGTTGTTGTGAAACCGGAAGGGCAGCAAGAGAAAATAATGTTGCAAGCCCCTTCTGGTCCCCACTGTGGAGAAAATCAAAGTATAAATATCTAAATAAATAAAAGATTCTGTGGGTTTCATCAGATGTGTTGGATACATCTCAGACACCCGAGGCACCAGGGTGGGGGGAAAGAAATTGTGAACTGTGGGGTTTAAAGGCTATGGAAAAGAGGGGGTGTAGCTTACATTTCTTACTGGTACCCTCCCTTCGAGGGGGCTCAAAGCAGAAGATAAAAGGTACCTCTACCGAGGACACTTTATTACTAGCACTCTGTACTAAACTGCCTCAGCTTAACTTTCACTCTTGTCCAAGAGGTTTCATCTGTCAGATTTCTATGCAAAACTCAAAAGCATGGATGATCTATGCATGGACTCGTGTGTTCCAGAAAGAACTTTGGAAGACAAATGTGGGAACGATGATACCAGCTTAAATATATAAGACTGAAAGAATGAAAATGGCCCAGGGCTCTGTGTATATCCCTTTTTTCTTCTTGTTAGGACCAAATGTTCTTCATCTGCATGTTTTCTGTGGATACTCAAGCTAACCTTTGTAGTTGAGAAGACTAGGAACATGCTTCTTAAAAAAGAGCAAGCCCCCCAGACTCCCAACAAACTGTGTTCCATCCATATCTCTTTCCATGGAATACATATGGGTATGACACTGCATTTCTAGCCATGCAATCCTCAGCAGAATTACACCCTTCCAAGTTTATTGACTTCAGTGAATTGACAACAGCATGTCTCTGTTTAGGATGACACTGTCAGTCTCTTAATGCAGAATATGCACCAAGCCAACAGAAAGGTACCAAAGCCACGTGCACAAACATCCTGGCCACCAGCACTTGAAAGAAACACAGCAGCTGTCCATACGGCTGGTTTGAGATTGTGCAGTGCAGTTAAGGAATGAAAGGAACAAGATTAAGGGATCAGAAAACCATAACTGGAAATACATGGCAGTGAAATAAACTTTTATCAGGAATAAAGAATGGATCAGACACATTACAATGGGTGCTATGATGTATGAAAAGGAATGAGTCAGGCTGCAAGCCACAACAGAAAATGTACAAGGCACAATGATGGAGCATAAAGAAGAAGACTGGAAATCAGGATAAACAGCATGAACAAGATGCAAGATAGCATGCTGCTGGTTTATCCAAGGGGCTTTCTAAAGAGACCACCTCCTCATCCTCGCCAGTTTGTCACCATAATCAACCAACAGATCTATATGGACACACAGCAGGAAGTTCGACCAGGCATTTTTTTTATCTTCTCCCTAAAATAAATGAGCTCAGCAACCCAGGGCATCCTATTGTCTCAGGGACAGGCACCATCACTGTAGGGGTACCTGGATACATGGATACTGTTCTCACACCCTTTGCCATCAAAGGCTCCAGTTATCTGCAAAACACCACAGACTTCCAGAGAAAAGTACAATCGGTTAACAATCTTCCAGGAAACACTAATTTGACCATCATGGATGCTGAGTCTCTACACACCAGCATCCCCCAAAAAATGGACTACAAGCCACTAGGAACACCATCTCTGACTCTGACAACACCGCAGCTGACCTTGCTACCAAGCTCCGCCACTTTGTCCTCACCCTCGACTATTTCCGATTTGGTTAAGATCTATGCCTTCAGTTCATTGGTACAGCCATGGGCACCCAACGTGGCACTACAATATGCCAGCATTTTCATGGGTAACCTAGAGCAGTGCTTCCTCAGCTGCCATCTGTTAACACCCTTTGTGTACCTCAGATTTACTGATGACCTTTTTTTCATGTGGACACATGGGAAAGAAGCCCTGAAGAAATGTCACCTGGCCTTCAGCAGCTTCTACCGCACTGTCAACCTGACCATGAACCAATCCACACAAGAAATACACTTTCTAGACAGCACTATACAAATACCTCATGGAAGCATGAAAACCACCTTATACTGGAAACCTACTGGTCGCCAAACATATGTAATGCCTCCAGTCACTATCCTAAACACACCAAAGGATCCATTGTCTGGAATGATACCAAGGCATAACCTGCTACAAGATAGACCTAGGAAGGCAACTAGTGTTTTAGTGATTTTAATATATTTTAGTGAGTTTAATATATTTTCATTGCATTATTTGAAGATCTGTATGTTTGGAGAGCCTGCTATGTGGGGAGGGAGGGACATAAATCTAATAAAATAAAATAAAATAACCCCCCTCCTCTCTACCTATATGCAAGGCTTGAAGAAAACTGTTTCAATATATCTGATGACGTGTGGGTGCACACGAAAGCTTATACCCGGAATTAAACTTTGTTGGTCTTAAAAGTGCCACGGGACTCATACTTTGTTCTACTGCTTCAGACCAACATGGCTACCCACATGAATCTACCTTCCTAACAGGGCCACCTGAATCTACCTTCCGAACAGGACCCGCAACAAACCAAGATGCTGGCTCTGTCCCCATAATCCACTCTGGCAACACAGTAACAGGAACTAACAACACCAGCCATACCATCTCAGGTTCATTCACTTGTTCATCTTGCAATGTTTATATACGTCATCAAATGTCAGGAATGCCCTCCCACTTTCTATATTGGACAACCTGGTCAGCTCCTATACAAAAGAATAAATAGACATAAATAAATAGACATAAAAACTGCAACAGTCAAAAACCTGTGGGAGAGCATTTTAATCTTCCAGGTTATTATACTGCTGACCTAAGAGTGGCATTCCTCAAACAAAGAAATTGCAACGGGAAATTACAACACAAGGCTGCTGAACTTGAGATAATTCATAAATTCAGAACAATGGAACCCCCCTCCTGGGCTGAATAAGGACACAGGATTTTTTTCTCACGACAGATGCTATTTTTCAGTCTCCAAGCATTTCTCCTCTGTTCTTATCAAGCAGATTACAATGCACACTGTACCTCTGCATCCTGAGTTCCTTCTCCACAACATCCCTCCCACCTTCTGACTAGGATAAAAGGACTCAGAGATCTCCATTTGTACTCTACTCCTATGGAAGAGAGCTTTGGCTCTCAAAACCTTATACTCTGAAACTCGTGTTGGTCTCTTAGATACTACTGAACTCAAATTTAAATAATCAACCTCTTAATCACACCAATCAAGTGCCATTTTGAATTATGGCTGGGTTGACCTCAGGGGTCAGAATCAAGCACTGAGATCTGCACCATGCAGCTGCAGGCTGCAAACACAACCTCCTTCTCCCCCCAGTGAAAAGCAGCAAGATTGGATGTCACTCAGAAGGAAGGGAATGTATGTGTATGCACAGACCCAAACAGGAAGAAATGAGTGTTGGAGAAGGGGTGCTGGAGAACAGCTGAAGCAATTTATTTTAAAGAAAAAAATGCTTTGCTCTTTAAAAGAAAAGGGCTGTTTAGGATCTAATTAAGAACTACAGTTGATGAAAAAACCACACCCTAATAAAAACAAACTAGGGTTGCAGCCATCTCAGGCACTTACACCAATCTACCCTCATTAAAAATCAAGGGGCTCAGACTATAGAAGTTGTTGATTCATAGGGTCTCCATAAATGCGAAGCGAATTGACAGCAAAGGAAACAGAGACAAGAGTTTCAGATAGGTTTGCCAGGTCTAGGTTGGGAAATTCCTGGAGATTTTTGGGAAGTGGAGGTTGGAAAGGCCCGGGCATGGGGAAAGGAGGAACCTCATGAGATATAATGCCACAGAATCCACCTTCCAAAGTAGCCAGTTTCTCCAGGGGAACTGATCTCTATAACCTGGAGACGACCAATTGAAATTCCGGGAGATCTCCAGCCACACCTAGAGACTGGCAACCCTAGATTCAGAAGGCAGCTGTGTTGGTCTGCAAGAGAACCGCTAGAGTCCAGTCCAGCAGCTCCTTAGAGACCAGCAAGATATGGTAGGTATAACTTTTTGAGAGTCAAAGCTGCCTTCCTCAGATACACAGACAACAGGAACTCTGCACAGTACTTCAGTTTGATCGAACCGATCAGTTGATTAAATCCTTTAGCTTACTACTGCGGCCCAGTGAACGAACAGCAGTTGTCGTTTGTTTAAAATGAATGCAAGTCCCTCTTTAATAACCAACAAAAAAAAGTGCAGCCAGCCGGGACACGCCGCTTCTCAAGGCACAGCGGCAAGCAACGTTACGGAGGAGGCGCAGGAAGAAGCGTGGGCGTGGCCTAGAAGCGGCGGCTCCGCTTCTCTCCCAGGACTACACTTCCCGCCGGGCTCTGCGGACCGGGGTGGGTGTGGCGGGTCTGATCCGGAGAGCCTGTCTGAGGCGGAGGCTGGTGGCCAGCGGAGTTTCTTCTCAGCCGAGCACCCTCCATGTCCGCCGCCAGCTGTTGCCGACACCCCCCGTCGCAGGGGCAGACGCTGAGCAGGGACATCCCCGGCCTTGCCAAGCGGCTGAGCCTCCCCGATGGGGTCCCGCTCCCTCCCGGAGACTACAGCACCACGCCGGGCGGGACGGTCTTCGGGACGACGCCGGGGGGTGAGGCAGGGGCGCGAGGCAGGGTGGGTGAGGAGGGTCCCCGTGGTGCGAGGGTGCCTGCAAGCCCGTCCAGGGCGCCGTGAACCCCTGAGCGCAGGCAGGACGCTGCGGAGGAAGAACCGCGCCCCCCCAAAAAAACCCCGGTCTTTGAGTACGTGCAAGTGTTGCCGAGTAAACACCCCCCTCACTCACTCACTCACACTCACACACACACCGCCTTGTGGTGTGCTTTCAGGATACGGAGCGTGCGCGCTAAAGCATGTGTAGAGTGCCTTTGGCCCTTTAAGCGCATGGAGTAGTTTTTGCAGCTCTGCTGAGCAATAACAAGTACCTCTGCTATGGACTGAGGAGGGTGCGAGGAGAGTGTGGATATTAATGAGGGGCGGAGATTGGGGTTAATTTGAGTAAGCGACCTGGGTTTTATTTTTCCCCCAGTGGTGCATGCCGTTGAGCATGTGCAGAGTGCTGCCTTTTCTGAACATGTAGTCTTGAGCTATTAAATTACGGAGGAGGGTTTTGCCACGGCATTTCTCCTTCTAGCTAGTAAATACTTGTTCTGTTGCTTGCACTTCTTAAGAGCAGGTGACCCATTGTTTGAACAGGCTGATTATGGGGTTTGTTTTTATTCGAGATATGCTTGGATGGCTTGAGATCAATCGTAGTTGTTTTCCCCCCCCCTTTGCTGCAGACTGAATACACCCTTTGCATAAATGGTGCTGATGTGCACTGAAGTCCCGTACATGCTTCAGGGTAATTCAGCTCTAAGTGGAGAGGGTTGATTCCTGGTTAGAGAACAGTGCTAGAGACAGACAAGAGCCACAGCATCTCTCCTTTGTGTATAAAAACACTTGAGTGCTACTGAGTTTATAAGGCTAGGAGAACATTCCTGATTTTCGGGAGGGAGGGTGGGTGGGATGAGGCCACTCTAAAGCAGAGCGTAGCCTGAGAACCAGTTTTCTGACAACTGGAATCAATATGAAACATCTGAAACAATAACTCCATTGACAGTGTAGAGAACTCCCACCCAATACTGTGCTTTTAAAAAACCAACTATGCAGCTGGTTAAAGGCTCTTTGTCGGTGCCTTCAGTACAGAAGGAAAGAACTAAAAGAGCGGACTGCAGACAGGGCATATCTGCTTGGTGGATACCCAAAAGTGATCTTCAGTTTTCAGGGGGATGACAGCTATTGTGGAGTTGAGAGAGGGGTGCATGTAGAATGGGGATGACATTCTGGGGATGACAGAATGCGTGGGGTGCATGTAGAAAGATCTGAAAGGGCATGCAGAAAGGGCAGGGGGTGATGTGTGGGACTGGGACATGAGTGCAGATTTTGAGGTAGTCAATCAGGTATTGCAAAGTGCTTGGTTGTAGGGGCATTGAAGAGAATGATGTGCTCATCTTGTAGTTGCGTTGGGACTTGGCGTGTGCTTTGCTGCCTCTGATGAGATTGGTTCAAGCCCAGTAATACTTTTGCTTGCAGGAAATATGATGGTGGTCTTGAAGGTTCTACAGAACTCAGTTTTTTGCTGCAAAAACTGGATGAGCACAGCAAAGCCCCTGGGAGCATGCAGAAATAGCCAGCCCCTTAATGCTAGAGAATGATCTGGTACTGTAATCTGTCCCATGTGCTTGCTTGCAATCTGAATCAAAATCTGTTTAAGAACATAAGAACATAAGAGAAGCCAGTGTTGAATCAGGCCAATGGCCCATCTAGTCCAACACTCTGTCACACAGTGGCCAAAATATACCAGGTGCCATCAGGAGGTCCAGCAGTGGCGCCAGGACACTAGAAGCCCTCCCACTGCTGCCCCCTCCAGCACCAAGAATAGAGTGCATCACCTGCCCCAGACTTAGAATTCCCATCTATACCCTGTGGCTAATAGCCACTGATGGACTTCTGCTCCATATGTTTATCTAATTCCCTCTTGAAACTGTCCATGCTTGTAGCTGCCACCACCTCCTGTGGCAGTGAATTCCATATGTTAATCACTCTTTGGGTGAAGAAGTATTTCCTTTTATCTGTTCTAACCCGACTGCTCAGCAATTTCATGGAGTGCCCACGAGTTCTTGTATTGTGAGAAAGGGAGAAAAGTACTTCTTTCTCAACCTGCTCAATCCCATTCATAATCTTATAAACCTCGATTTTAGAGCTGAGTCCCACAGAGAAATTCATGGTGCTTACTTCCAAGGAAGTTTGCTTAAAGTTTGCAGGCTGTCTCCACCTTTTTGCTTTGTGGGTGGTAGAAAGATGGATTTCTCTGATTCTGTAGAATGCGTGTCTTCTGAAAAACGTGTGCCTTATTATAGCATCTTGGAACGGGATCTCTCTGGGAAACTGGGGAGATTAGCCTGCATCCAGAGCTGCTGAGCCATCTGCTGATGGCTTTTCTGGAGGGGACAAAGGGCATTAAGAAGTGAGTAATTCTGTCATCACAGGGCAGTGATTCTGAAGGTGGGTGAGGGACTGCACAAAGAGAGGGTCTTGTGAGTGGTCATCCAGTCAGCCTTTCCAGACTTTCTCGGTGTACAGCAATTTCATCCTAAACCGGAGCGATGAATGGCATCCCTTCCATTACCCCCCTCCCAGTCAGTTCAGCTTCAGACATTCTGTGTTCTGTAGCATTTATGGAAAATAAACTCTTGGAATAGAAATCAAGGAGAGCCTACTGAGTTGGACAATGTTCAGTTATAAATATTTGTGTTGTATAACAATAATGTTTGGTTTATAGCTTAACTGTTCAACATTTAGTGTTATTTTAGGCCAAGGAAACAAGACTTGTGATGGTGTTCTTAGTAAGAGTAATGACACACAGCATTTGTATACTACTTTCATTGTTCAAAGCACTTTATACATGTTATCTTCTTATCACTTAAGCAGTCTGTTAGGTGGGCCGTCATTGTTATCCCCATATTGTGGATGGGGGATCAAGGCTGAAAGAAAGGAGCTTGCCTCTACTCTATGGGAGAGGCAAAATTTGAACCTGGGACTTTTTGAGTCACAGCTGCTTCCCTTAACTATGATGCTACACTAGCTCCTTGTGGACCAAGCAAGTCTGCCTATTGGACTGGTGTGTCTGCGATTTTTTTATGTGCTTCTCAGTATTTCCACACAAGGAACTGAAGCTGGTCAGTGCTAAAAGAAAGGCCTGTTCTCTTGTCAACCAAAGTTTGTGTTAAAAATTATCTCTCTCCATTTTTAACTCCTTCTTGCACCAAGTTTAAAATGTGGGGTAAGCAGACAGGATGAGGAAACAGTGAAATTTTTGAACATGGCTTTATGCTTGGGAGTTAAGGAAAGTAGTGGAGGATTATCTGGTCTGACTGTGGAATATTCAGCCATGGCCTGGATAGCCTTGTCTTGTCAGATCTTGGAAGCTAAGCGGGGGTCAGCTCTGGTTAGTACTTGGATGAGAGACACCAAGGAAGTCCGGAGTTACTATGCAGAGACAGGCAATGATAAAAACCATCTCTGAATGTCCCTTGCCTTGAAAACCCTGCAGGATCACCATAAGTCTTTTATGACCTGACAGCAAAAAACCGAAAATGAATATTCGGCAGAAGCAGCTAGGGGTTAGTCTTGTTATCATAGACTCACAGGGGAGCTTCCCATACTCTTTGTTTTGTTCTGTTAAGCAAACTTTGTAAGAGCAAATAACACCGCCTGTGAATTGAGGACACACTGTAGCTGCAGGGGCTTTTATTTATTTATTTTAGGGAAACACTGGGAGTACAGAAAAGAAAAGGGGTGGGGGGAAGGGTTATACAACATAATTACATTTGTCAAAGACAAGCATGTAGTACATAACATATAGGGCAGAGAATATTTTCCCTTTCATCCCCTTCATTATAAGTTTTGAGGTATTTATCTATAAAATTAAATAGCTCTTATTTCTGTTGGGGTACAATTGTAGTCATCATTTAAGTTTCAAAGTTCATAATCTAATCTATTTTGACTACAACACTGATTTAGTCATCACTATGTATTCCATATAACATATTTTTGCAACTTCCATATATTCATTAGAACCTTTAATAGATAAGTAGTGTGTCATGGAGTAAAAGGAAGTCTGTTATATATCTCCTATAGAGAACCTATTTGTATTCGAGATACTACATTTGGAACAGATTTTAATTCTACTTCTGTTTCAATACTATACATTTGTATATGATATTTTCTTGCTTTAAGTTTGTCTGCTGCTAGCATAATACACACTCCAACTGCAGCTGCAGGTTTCACTTGCACATCTCCTTTCTGCCTGCACTGGTTCACATCTGGTCTGCACACTAGCCAATGCTCAGTTAAAGCTGAGCTCAGGTGTCGTGTGACTTGTAGGATCAGAGCACTGAGTGTGAGCTTTTGTTGCGTGTGGCCAGAGGGGAGGTGTGCCTGGCTCTGTTTGTTCTGAGTCAAGTATGATTCACTGGCAGGCACCCAAAGGGCTTCATAACAAAGTGTTCTATACTGCGTGGTGACAAATGAAGGAAACGGGACAGGCATCTCGTGAGCCAATCAATAGGAATAGAGTCTGAGATGCAGAAATAACAGAGATGCGGTTTCTCACATGAGCAGCAGAACCTTTGAGAAACTTGCATAACGTTTTCACTGGGAAGGTGGAAAACCTTGTTCGTGGAAGTTACCGCTGCAGCAAAACAGCTCTATGGATACGCTGTTCCTCGTGCAGGTCGCAGTGGCTTTCACTGTGGATGGTATAACTCCTAGGCTGGCATGTTGTAGTAAAACAGCTGTAACTGAAACCTTCAGGGACTCAGTGGTTCCAGAGAGTTTCTCTGCTGGCAGACTGTGTCAAGCACCTGCTTGTTTGAAATCTATTTGTAAAATGAATTACATGTGATTTATAAGGCTGGACCTTCTGCTTGGGGAAACACGGGTTGTACATTTCCTGTCCCCAGCCAGAGGCAGAAGAACATACACAATAGCTGAAACGGCAGACTGTGCAGAATAAGCCTGGTGGTGTGATTTCTCTCCCCACTCCTCCCTTCCCATGAACTGTAGAGGCTGATAGGGCAAGGCAGCCAGTTATGACCACAACAACTGTTAGAGGAAGAGCTCTTAAAGTGGGTTCCCTTCTGAAACTTAAGCTAGTTGAAAGCACGCAAGATCTTGTCTAGTGGTTAAAGTCTTGGATTAGGACACAGGAGAAAAGGATACAAATCTGCCATGAAGCTCACTGGGCGACCTTGGGCCAATCAACCTAGCCTACTTCTCTGGGTTGATGTGTGGGGGGGCAAAATGGAGAAGAGAACTGGGTACTCTGCCCTGTGATCTTTGGAGGAAGAGCAGGATTGAAAACGCAGTGTTCAAAACTGGCAAAAAAAAAAATTAGACCTATGAAATGGTATGCTGCTTCATGTTTGTAAGAAGTGAAGAGAGCTCCTTGGCCCATAAGGTCTGGGGTATTTTATTTACCCTGGTCCACGTAGAGACTGAATTTTCTTGTGTGCTAATGTTAGAGAGAGATAAGTGGGGACCCACAAGAAACCTGCAGGGAGGGGGCATTCCACTGCCTTTGCTTTCTTCCCTCTCCCCACTTCTCTGTCAGAGTTCCCCCTCTGTCCCTCTTATCTATCAATCATCCCTCACCCCCTTCTATGTCACTCTTCCCCCTTTCTCCTCCACCCCTTCTCTAGTGATCCTCTCTCTCATTAACTTACTCCCAGCCCTCCTCAGACATTTCCCCCGTCTTCCCCTACCCCTTCTCAATCTGCCCCCTCTTTCCCTACCCTCTATTTCTCTCCCCCCAAACAATATTCCTCCTCTTCTTCTCTCCCCCTCTCTCAGACAACCCCTTTATACAACTTCCCGTGTTTAGGCACCTACAGTATATTTTCAATAATATGTTGCTTTAAGTGTTAATAACTGTGGCAACGGAGAATGCTGTAATGTTTTTGCCAATAATACATTGTTAAAGCAGTCATCTTGTCAATGATACAGAGGTATTATCTAGGCCAATATCCCAGTGTACTGCTAGTCCTGCTGGGATTCTGAGATATGTTCACCCTTTCTTCTATTGGCTACAAATTTTGTTTTCTAATTTCAGCTTTTATTGTTTCCTGATATATAGATGGCATAAATTAAGATGCATCATAGCCAATATGTTTTTTTTCATTATTTGTTGTATCATGCACAGGTTTTCTATCTATGCAAAGGGTTTCTGTGAGTTTTGTGCCAAGAGGTGCCTCCTGTATAGATAAACTAACTTGCAAAGGCCCTCTCGTTTGGTGGCATGTCGAGGCCTTTCCTGGAATGTTGGCTTGGCTCCAGAAGCAGGGGTAGGATGCATTTAAGCTTGTATTTCAGAGAAGTGCAGATTAAATCATCTTCAGGAGATGATAGGACAACTGTCAAAGCATTCAACCAGCCATTGAAGCAATTTGTAAGGCTTGGAGCCGAACTGTAGGGCTGTAATCTTTTACGCAGCTTGACTGGTTCCAAGAAAGGAAAGCAGAACCTTTGCCAAAACAAAGCCTTCATAGTGGGTCTTGTGATCACCTTTTCCATATGATCTCTGGCACAAGAAAGCTAAAGACAAACATCAATTAGTTAAATATTTCCTGGAGTTTGTTTATCTGAGAAAAAGCATGGCTGATTTTTTTTTTTTTTGGCAGTCTGATAGGTGTAGCTCTTAGGGATTTGTTGTTGTTGTTGTTATATTGCGCATTTTTCTATAAGACCTTCAAAGTGGCTTGCAGCATACATTAACTTCTTTCTCTCTCTCAATATATTAGGTCCCTGCTGGTCTGCCCCAGATGTCAATCCTTCTTTAGCTGTGGAGTTGCAGTTATATAAAATGGTCCTTGCTCCATATCAGTGGTACCCAGTCTGTAGCTCATGGAGAGCCAAGTTTGCAATTACCATCAACCAAAAGGGATACTTCAAATTCCATTCCTGGCACTGCCGGCTCGCCCACTAGGCAAGCTAGGCGCTCGCCTAGGGCGCTGGGGCCCACAGGGGCGCCAAAGCGCCCCCGCCCTGCCCCCCGTGAAGCCGGCGCTAGGAGGGAAGGGGCAGCCGTTCAAACGGCCGCCCCTTCCCCAGCTTTCCTGAGCACGCCGCTACTGCAGCGTGCTCAGGAAAACCGGCCCTGATTCCTGGCACAAGGCCTTTACCTCAGGAAGGCTCACAGCTTACCCATTCCTCTGGCAGTGGCTGTTTCAAGATGGGAACCTACGGCCAGCGACAAGCCCCACTGGGCAAGGGCACTGCCCACTTACCTGAAACATGGGGCGGGTGCTACACTGGGGAATGGTGCTTAGAAGATCTACAGGTGGCAGATTAGCCACATGTGGTACTATGTGAGCATCACTGCTCCAGCCCCTTAGTCTTGGGGAACCTTACAGTGCAGTCCTTTGCGGAGTTAAACCACTTAACTCCTTTGAAACCAGTGAGAACAGAATGCAGTAACTCTGCATAGGACTGCACTGTGAATTCCCTGGGAGACCCAAAGGGTATAATTTTATCTTCCTTGGTATGAGGAATCATACAACAACAAGATCTGTGCAACTGATCATTTAACCGTTTAGGTGTAGTGAAGTTACATGGGGTGGGCACCTTTCCAGTCTGTGTGCTTTTAACAACTGCACAAGCAGCAGAAATTCAGTCTTTTCTGTTGCTGCACCCTGCATGGCAAGCAAAACACACCCTGCAGAATCCTTGCTAATTGTAGAGCTGTCAAAGCCCTGTTAGGGAAAAATCTTTGGCAAGCCTGGAGTCGCATCCTGCAATGCACAATCAGGAAGGAGAATGCCTAGTTGTGCTTGCTGGAGCAGTAACACCAGAGCTGCGGCAGCATGCAGGGCTTGGATACATTTAAACAAAATGACATTATGCACGTGCAGCAATGGCATGTATAACAGATGGCATGATTTTATTTCTGTTGCTTTTGAAATAGTATCAGAAGAAATACCATGCGCAGTGTCTTACGGAGCATGCAGCCATGGTGATTTCTGTGTCTCATTTTGAATTTAGGCAGATCATGAGAGGGAGGGCAGGAAGGAATGAGCCAGTGCTCAGCTCTTGTGGCCCAGGGTAATGGTGATTGCTGCTTTGGTGTCAGGAAGGAATTTTCCTCCTGACCACATCAGCCCGGGGATCCTGGAGGTTTTTTGCCTTCCTCTAAGCATCGAGCAGGGGTCACTGGGGGAGTGGGTTGGGAGGATAGCTGTGAATTTCCTGCACTGTTGGACTAAACAGTGCACAAGGAGTTGGACTAAATGACCCTTGGAGTCCCTTCCAACTTTGTGTTTCTTTGAGAAAAAGTGGGGGAAATAGAGTCACTTTCACTTAGCTGAAGCAGACAGCAAGGAGTAATTTTTGTGCTTCTGCTTCCACAAGGACTGCTGTGTTTTGGGAAATCTTCCATATGATCCAGTCCCTGACTGGAACCAGCTGCAGATAGATCTTTCCATAAGTTCCTTTCTAGCGTTACCTCCAAGGCATTTGGCCTTATTCTTCCAGGTGCATCACACTTGTAATTTTTGTGACCTTAGTGTCTAGCCTTGCCTGTCATCTGTGGCACTTAAGAGCAGCTTAGATTTGACCAGTTTACCTAAAATGCTGCTGTCTCACCTCTACAAAGATCAAGATGGTTTCCGACAACATAAATACAATAATATGTAAAATGCAGTTCCAGTCTCATAAACCACAATTGCTCTAAACAGTAGCTCTACAGTAGTCACAACAATACCGCAGAAGCAAAAATTCACTGGAAAGGGAGAGAAAGTTTCTTTCTTGACTCCCTCGAAGCGATTGTTCTCTCTGCTGAGGAGATGGCACCCAAGCCTGGAGAATATAGACAGTGCAGTCCTATAGAGTTTTACCCTTCTACACCCTTTGACTTCAGTGGACTTAAAAGAGTACAGCTCTGCTTAGGATTGCAGTGTAGAGCCCGGAGTTTGTCCAAGACCGTAAGCAATGGGGTTAAATATTTTTTATCCACTGAGAAAATGTGTTCCGCTGTCTTGTATCCATACAGTGTCACTGGGCCAGGATGATATGCACTGTACTCTAGTTGGTGATTTAGTTTGCAAGGTGTGTTTTGATTGGAGGGGCAGGGAGTTTGTACATGCATTAGCTTGTTGTGGCATTTGCTACAGGGTAGATTAGTTCTGTCTCTCCATGTTGCCTTGAAAGAGGAGGATTGGAGTTTTCTTCACTAGTCAGTTACTTGCAGCTGTACTTTGGAGATTGGCCTGAAGCCAGCTGCCCATAAGCAGTTATTATATTTGTGGGATAGCTTAATACCTATCTTGTGGGATAGATTTAATACCTATCTTGTTGCAACAAAAACAAGAACTTTGTGGTACCTTAAAGACTTTCTGATTTATTGTGGCACGAACATTTATGGCCTAAAACCATGGGAGGGGGCATGGCTGAGTGCCAGAGCACATGCTCTGGATGGAGAAGATCCCTGATGTAAATCCCTGATGTTTCCAGTTGAACAGAAATGTGAAGCTGCGTTATACTGAATCAGAGTATTGGGCCATCAAGGTCA
The DNA here is from genome assembly GCA_029375565.1 of Gekko gecko. Classification (NCBI taxonomy): domain Eukaryota; kingdom Metazoa; phylum Chordata; class Lepidosauria; order Squamata; family Gekkonidae; genus Gekko; species Gekko gecko. The sequence continues at coordinate 48,127,369 of JAPDNY010000013.1, read as the reverse complement.
GTGTTGTCTACTGGGACTGGCAGTGGCTCTCTGGGGTCTCAGGGAGAGGTATTTCACACCACTGACTGCTTGGTCCTTTTAACTGGAGATGCCAGTGATTGAACCTGGGACCTTCTGCATGCCAAGCAGAGGCTGTTCCACTGAGCCACAGTTAAAGGATCTGGTAGTCTTAGACTTCAGTGGTCTGCTGCCAGTCACAGTAGACAGTGCTGACCTTGACAGAACAGTGGTCTAACTCTGTAGGATGCGGGTTCATCTGTTCAGGCACTCCCGTCTCCCTCTGTTATCCTCCACCACCAGAGCGGTAAGTACACAAAAGAGGGAAAGATGGTAAACAGTGTGGCCCGAAGTCCCTGAAATGCAAATGGTACAGCCTGTAGTGCAGCTAAGCACATCTCAAATATACGTACAAGATAAGCACAGCAATTCACAGCAGCACAATCTTCCAGGCTTTGCAGTGGAGCACGTGTGCCGTCCAGGTCGTGCCTGAGTTTCTGTGAGCAAGAAGAAACAAGTGGGGTCTCTCCGCTGGGATTACAAAGGCCAGGAATTTTCTTTGTGCCTCTCTGACACCGAGTGAGATTCAGAGCTCCCTTGCAGGGCAGGAGCAAAGGGATTACCTGGCAGTCATTGTGTTAACAACTCCAATAAATTTCAGGTGAGGCACAAGATAGAAAGTCAGCTGGAGCCAAACTGGGGAGTTGTGCCTCACGTTGTGGGTGAAATCTTCCCTAGGAAGGGTCTAGCGATTGTTGAGTTTCTGGGAGGAGTCAGAGGATCAGTTCCCCTCTTGGTGAGGTCACTGCATCTGTCAGGCCAGGAGCACAGCTAGTGAGAAAATGTCCTGGGAGGGGAAAGCTGGAAGAGTTTGTTTGTTGGCTTCATTTATACCCTGCCTTTCTCCCCAGTGGGACCCAAAGTGTCTTACATCATTCTCCTCTCCTCTGTTTTATCCTCACAACAGCCCTGTGAGGTAGGTTAGGCTGAGAGAATGTGACTGGCCCAGGGTCACCCAGCGAGCTTCCATGGCAGAGTAGGGATTCAGTTGTCTGACACTCGGACCACTGCACCGTCTTTCGTGCCCTTTTTTGTTCTTTGATCCAGCAATCAGTATACATCATGGATGTTCTCAAGGTTGTTACCCTGGATTCGAACACATTTCCTTACGGTGTACACCAGCATGGGACACCATATCCGAATCAACAGGCTATTGAGAATTGGTGGAGGCCTTCTGACTCTCCAGTTCTGGTACTGAGCCTTGCCGGAGATCTTCTTATCTAATACAGGACAAGAGGAAGGTTTTTGGGAATTCATAGCCAAGGTTAGTGGAACAACATCTCTGCACTAGCAATCATGTTACAAAATTAGAGAGCCAGAGTAGTGATTAAGAGTGTCAGACTAGTATCTGGGAGACCCAGAGTCAAATCCCCATGTGCCATGGAAGCTCGCTGGGTGACCTTGGGCCAGTCACACGCTCTCAGCCTGACCTACCTCACAAGGTTGTTGTGAGAATAAATGGAGGAGAGGAGAATGATGTAAGCTGTTTTGGGTCCCCCCTGGGGAGAATGGCGGGGTATAAATGCATCAGATTAAAAAATGCAGGTCATAAGAAGGCTCTGCTAAAAGTTGGTCGATGTCCCTGGCACGTCAAAGGTTTCAGGCATTGGGGAAGGCCCTTTATCTGGCAGCAGCTCCGCAAGCTCACTCAGTGTAGTTACTGTTGCAGTGGACCAGCAGTCCAAGTGGACGTAAGATACGTATGAAAGTTCCATTATAGGTAAAAGTAGGGGCATTGAATGGGAAGGGATGGAGGTGGTGTGCAAAGGAGTGGAAGGTCTTGTGGTGAGTAACGAAGTGCATCAGCTCAGTGTAGTGCCTAAGAGCAGCGAACTCTAATCTGGAGAACCGGGTTTGATTCCCCACTCCTCCACATGCAGCTGCTGGTGTGGCCTTAGGTCAGTTACAAGTTCCTTCAGAGCTGTTCTCTCATGAGCAGTTCTCGAAAGAGCTTTCTCAGCCCCACCTACTGTTCTCTCGGCCCCAATTGTAAGCTGCTCTGAGGCTCCTTTGAGTAGTGAAGAGCAGGGTATAAAACCAACTCTTCTTCTTCTACCTTTGCACACTGAAGAATGCACTTTCCATCCACTTTCAGTTCACTTTAGCAATTGTTTACAAATGGATTTTGCCATAAAACCCAAATACAAAGTGCATTGTTAATGGGCTGAAAGTGCATTATTCAGTATGTGTGAAAGTGCCTTTTTCATGTTCCGTGGCTTGATTCTCTGTTAAGCCCACAATGGAAGTTTTGCTCTTATTCCAGTGAATGCGTGTGGCACTGACCCCTGCTCTCCCAAATATATGGTATGGAAGGGTTTTGTTGCATTCCTTTCACAATGGGGTCAGCAGCTCCAGCTTTCAGGCTTTCCAACAGAGGTTTTCAGAGTATGGGAGGGACCTTATATCTAGGCTGTTTCCTGATAGCAGCGATATGGGGAAGTGAGAGCGAGCCACGGGACAGAAGCCGCTCCCTTGCTTTTGGTCCAATAAGGCAAAACAACGTTAAGGAAAAACGTTTTTTAGCTCTGCAAGTGGCGATTGTGCAAGCTGATTGTGGTGGAGCCCCTGCCGATGGGTTCAGAGGCTTCGCTTGCAGCACTTCTGCAGGTGGCGTTGCGCATAAATGGGCGTCGATCCATCAGAGGGAGAAAATAAACTTATTGACAGAGCCTCAGACCAAGCAGCGGGGTTAGGCAGTTGGGTCGCCAGTCCTATTTGTGGTTTGTTTTTCAGCAGTCTCAGGTTGCTGTTAGGAAGCATGTCAGTATGACCCGTAGTCTTGCGCAAGTGCTGACTGCACTGAAAACCAGTGCTTCAGTGCATGGCACATTCTGGAGAAGATGCGGGGTGTCTGGTTCTGAGCAAGCCATTGCAAATTCTTGGAAAGCAGCATTTTAAGGTGTATCCCAAAAGTCACATCCTGTGTGTGATGCTAAGGGGCATAACTGGCTGTTCTGGGCTGGTCTCAGAGACGATGCAACGCATGCATGCCTTCTCTCCATTGTGCCATATATCTGCCTACTAAATATCCTCCTGCATTCAGATCAGGGGGGAGATTTACCTCTTGTAGGTAATTTCTGTGAGGGTTGCATGTACCTGCCTTTAAATAATAGCATGCAGGAATGTTCATCTTCATGGGAGTATTGTAGGGTTGCTGTTCCAGCCTACTGACTGGTCAACTAATATCCGTTGACTGCACGTTGTTGGACTGTAGTCAATAATTGTCATATGTTCTGCGAAGCCAAGAGAGCCATTGTGTATCGGCAGTAACTGGTTTCATTTCATTCGAGATCTACCTATTACATTTTTATCCCACTCTTCCTTGGAGGAGCTCAGGGCAGCATGCCTGGTTTTTCCACCCTTCCATTTTATCCTTACAACAACCCTATGAGGTAGGGCAGACAGAGAGAGTGACTGGCCTGTGGACATTGAGTGAGTGTCATGGCTGACTGGGTTTCCCTGGTCCTGGCTGAACACAGTAACCACCACAAAACACTGCAGAGGTGTGAGATCTTCAGGCTGGAGCTACTGTTTGGTCTTCGAACGAGAGACCATCTAGCTAGTCATTCCCTGTTGCAGTAACATATGGCAAACAAAATTGCCTTAAAAATTAATGAAATGGTCCCCATGACTGAGCATCTAAGCCGGGCTTCCCAACCGTTTTGAGCCTGTGGGTACCTTGGAATTCTGACACGGCCAGGAAATGGCTGTCCCAAAATTCCTGCCAAAGGAGGTGGAACAAGCCATAAAATTGCTGCCGCAGCTGGCCTTCAGTCACACAGAGAAGATCTTTGTGCTGTGGTGGCAGGGCAGCTGCCGCCAAAGCCATGTTTTTAAAAATCTGCACAGCCAATCAGAAGCCTTGCTGGGCAAAAGCCTCACTTGCCCCCCCCCACACACACACTTTTAAAAAACACTTGGTGGGCATCAGGAGAGGTGTTACCACCACACTGGGGACCCCTGACCTAAACTATGGCTCAGTGGTAGAGCAGGTGCTTTGCCTGTGGGAAGGTCCCAGGTTCTGTCCTTGGCAGAACCGTGAACTCTTGCTGAGCAGGTGGTGTCAGTCACTCAGCCTTTCTTCCCCTTTCTGACCTCGCAGAAGAGTTGGTAGGTGTAGGTATTTTAGCTGTAGAGCAAGACGGCCCTTTAGAAGGGCCCTTATCGGAATGTCTACGCAGTGCTAATTTTATCCAGTTAATCGTTAAACGGCTTCCTGGAAAGCTAAGGCAAGTTCTTCATCTTCTCAAGGAAGTATGGCATAGCAGTTGCTAGCTGGATCTAGCTACATAGTAGGCAATGGCCCAGACTTTTTTGCAGCCTGGGATGGAATTACTGAACATGTAAAACTACCTTACCCTGAGTCAGACACTTGGCTCACCTGCGCTGTCACCTCTGGCCAGTTAGGGCTCTGAAGGACCCCCAGAAGAAAGTGTCTTTCCTATCACCCGTTACCTTGGATGTCAGGGCCTGAACCTTTTTCATGCAAAGTGCATGTGCTCTACTACAAAGCCGCAGGCCCTGCCCCATAACTGTGGACAAAGTAGAATGTTTCTGATACTTCCGTGTGGGATTGATTTGGGTTGAATTTTCATTGGTAGATTTCCAACAGCACGTCCCTATTGACTGGCCCAAAGCTGCTCAGGTTTGTTTCATAGCTGAGCAGGGACTGAAGTGGAAGTCTGTCTGGCTAAAGGCCAATACTGATTGCATCTCTGGGGTGCTGTCTTCTCGGCAGACTATCTGGAGCTTGTGTTCCTCCCTCCCTTACCGTTTTCCTATTGTCAAGTGTATTCTCCTTGAGGACAGCGAACCGTCTTCTTTTGCAACTGCAACTCTGCAACACAACATGTACTGTGACGATGCTGTGTGGCTAATAAAGGGAGTCTCCTTGGAATATATCCTGGCTGGTGATGCAAAAGGTCAGGCTGAGACTCAGAGAACTGCGCAATTATTTTTCTCATGCCCATGCACCGTCCTTACACGATGCTGTGTGGCAACCTGCTTTTGAAACTGAGGGCAGTTATCAAAAGCAAACATTATGGTGTGTTTGTGTGGGCTGTTCAGAGAATTTAAAAAAAAAACACTGGGTACGCCCAGCCCTGTTGTCATGCATAAGCAGCTTTTAGTTTTTCTGAGAACTGAATACTTTGGGGCAACTGTTTACTGAACAAACATAATACCATAGTTGTTACAAACATAAGCTTTGGAGTTCCCCTCATTCTCTCTATTGGTTACCTTTTAATCCCACCCATTCCCTAAGGAAGTGAGGTGCGTGCTTCCTCCCCCTTTATCATTGCAACTGCTTAGCGAGGTAGGCTAGGTCGAAAGAAAGTGACCGATCGAAGGTCATCCAGTGAGCTTTGTGGCTGAGTGGGAGAGCTGAACTGAAGTTTCCCTGGTCCAGACACTACAGTGTTTGGAACTGTGTGTCCCTTTTTTTAGCTTTGTTTCTAGTGTGTGACTCTGAATGAAATATACCTGTATAGTTAAGCTAAACTATGTGCCAAGCAAGTTAAACATAAAGCACTTGGCGTTCTTCACTTTTGAAAGTAGAAATCTACTGCATTTGTCTCCATGATCCTAACCCACCCTCCCCAAGAACATTTTCAGAAACATTTTAATTCCTAACCCACCGAGGTTTACCCTGGTGCTGCTAAGTGCCTGGTGTAGTCAGCTGGAACTCTGGATATGCAGCCGTGGGTGCCTGAATGTAGAAGCCAGGAACGCCGTCCTCTGGTGACCCTGTGATGAAATGTCCTTGTAAATAACTGATATGCTGACAACACTTCCAGCCGGCCTTGTTTGCAAATGTTCTGACAGTTGGCATCTGTAACCACAGACAAGGCTTGTTGTCTCCAAACGCTGATTAGGTGCTCTTAACGTTTGGCGTAGGACTGAATGGGTGCCTCTGCCAGTTTAAGCTGTAGTCCCCCCTCCCTCTTGATCTGTGAAGATTAACCAGTTTTGAAAGGCTGTATGTGTGTTGCAAAATAATTTAGCAGAGATAGTCTTCAAAACCAGGTGTCTGGTGGTAGGAGCACATGGCAAGGCCTTCCAAATGCTCTGGGGAGAGTGGGATTTCTCCCCCATGCCCAACTCCCATCTTCTGCAAACAGCTGCATGGTAGATTCTCTTGCTTGAAAAGTTTGTTGAATGAGTAAAAGAGGAATCCTTCCCTATTTCAATGAAATGCATATGATGTAATGCTGAATATGGCAGATCAGCAGCTTCAGAGGCCTTCATGTGTAAAACGGGTTATTATTTTTCCAGGCGGAAGAAGGCTAAGAGATGGAGCAGCTTGTCCAAAACTTTGGAGGGACTGTTTAGGTCACTGACCTGAATAAGCATGATGTGAAAATGCATGCAATTAGTTCTTGATAGCATTGTTATTACTAAGAAGAAGAAAACCACTTCACGAGACAGGTGGTTTTGAATGGGGAAGCGATGACCAAGGCAAAGCTTAACTTTTTCTTCCACCTATAATCTCTCTGCTCCTTTGGGGAACAGAATATTGCTTTACCCTCACTGTTCTCTGTTGGAGTGGAGTTAGGCAACGAATCAGGATTCAAAACCAGGGTTTTTACTACTTGTTCTTCTAGCCACTGCAGCAGCAGTGGTTGCATAACTAGGACCAACTAAGCCGGATCAGAAACTAATGGTCTACCTAGTGGAGCACCTTGTTTATTAGCAGGTGTTAACTTTTAGGCTCTGAAAGGATCCAGTTGCAGGCTGTGTTCATATGTAAGCAGCAAACTTCGATGGCGGGGAGTCTTTTCTCCAGTCCAGTTCCAGATACTGTTTTGGGGAACAACTGCTGAGTCTATGTGAAATTCATTTGAACTACATGAAGGGCTTTTCCATCCTCCTTCTGCTCTGGGTATGCACAATTGAAAAACAGACAGTGTGCTTTGAACAGATTTCTGGATCAGATCAGCGTCCGTGCAGGAAGCTTGATGTGTAGTTGCATTTCAGTCTCCCTTCCTACATGTTGTTGTTTCTCTGTGGTTCTGGTCACAGCTTTCCTTGTCATTCTTTCTTCAGGGAACCTCCAGCTCTGCCATTCTCCTAAACGTCATATCTGCAGAAGGCAACCATTTGTTCCTATAATGAAGGGAGTGTGGAAAGAGCCCCGAATGAGTGTGGCTGTTTAATTACCCCTAACATGTTGCAGCTCGGTTAGATGCCACGAATGCGTTGAAAGGTGCAGACATATCTGATGGTTTTTAGAAGAGTGGGGGCGATTTGGATGCGCTCTCATTATGTTCAGTGCAAACACGTCTTTTGTTTTCCCTCTAGGGTCATTTGAAAGAATCGGGCTGTGTGTGGAGTTGATGAGATTCCCCATCTCCTCCCTCCCTCCCAAGTCTCTACCTGTTTTGCATCATTTCCATTTTTTTTAAACAAGGCAGCAAATGAAAGTATAAATATTACATTCAGAGCTTTCCAAAAAAGTAGGCAGCTTGCCCTAGTGCATAGCAAGGGCCAGATGGGTAGCTGAACCGGCATTTGATTCATTTAGTATGTCTGTCATTCCAATCACAAAGCTAGGAGGAAACCCAGGCTGAGGGAGGCACTGTGAACTTGTTCGTGTTCTCTTCCCCCCACCCACACACACACATACATCTGTTCTGACTCTAGAAAGCTTAACTTGTGCATTCTGGCTGAAGGAGATGCCTAGCAGGTGCGGCTCTTTTTGTGCACCATCCTGCCCCCTGGTGTGGAGCCCTCAACATGGAGCCTTGGCTCAGCGGCAGAGCATCTCTTTTGCATGCTGAAGGTCCCAGGTTTAGTCCTCAGCATCTGCAGTGCGAAGGACCCAGTAGGAGGCGATGTGGAAGACCTCTGCCGGAGGCCCTGGGGAGTCACTGTTCATCAGAACAGACCCTAACCCTGGACTTCCTAAGGCAGCTCTATGTGTTCCATGTGGGGAGGTTTTAATGGTGTGAAAATGACGGAAAGTGTGGCTCCTAGCATAGCATCTGATGGCACAGCTGTGGCTTCATTCAGTTTGCCCTTGTGATGGGCAAGAGGAGTTATTGGGGGGGGCTCTTGAAAGGTAAGTATGGTGAAGGCGAGTGCTTCTGACCTCTTTGCCTGGCAGACAATTTCCTTTTTGCTTGAACCCCAGCCCATCCCTGCAAGTCATGTTAAGTGGGGTGCCCCTTTGAAGGAACACGTGCAAGGCTGAGAGGGTCCGTGGCATTTGGGAGGCCCCAGCCTCCAGCATCTCCAGTTAACAGGGCCTGGCAGTAGGTGATGTGACCCTGGAGAGCTCCTGCCAGTCTGAGCAGGCAATATTGACGCTGATGGACCAAGGGTCTGATTCTGTATAAGGCTGCCGCACGTGTTCCCGTGCTGGGTGAGAGAGGACTGGGCATGGAAGCGGAGCCGGTGTCGTTCAGCTGAGTCTCAGAACTGCCCAGTGGGCAGCATTGCTGCTGGTTCCTTGGACAGAATCCTCTCCTCTATTAACCGTTGAGTGCTTTTGCAGCTTTGGGGGAAAAGCTGTTGCTGACCGCAGAGCGGAGACGTGAGACAAGGCAGGGACATGATTCCTTGGTTCCCATGCTGGGTCTGTGGCCAAGAGGGGAGGACCAGAGGTTTTGCCTCTGTTCTTCCTTGAAGAGAGAAATCCCAACAGATCACATAGCCTGCCTATGAGAGAGTGTGCACGCTCAACAACTTTGTGCGAGAATGTACAAGAATGCCTTATGTTGGTTGCCGTCCAGCGTGAAACACGAGATGTGTGCCTCCAACCAAAAACAGTCATTCCTTGCCAGTTGGTGGGAAACCCTGTGATGATTTGAGGGTGTGTTTTCCCTTCCAGGTACACGAATAATTTACGACCGTAATTTTTTAATGGAGTGTCGCAATTCTCCAGTTGCCAAAACACCACCCTGTGATCTTCCTGACATTCCAGGCGTTACTAGTCCAAGTGCAAAGGAACTCGGATCTGAGACCAATCATGCCCACAATGAGGAGGAGAAACCTGGCATAGGTGAGTGGTTACCTGTGGCTGTTGCCAAAAAAGGGCCTTTATTGTGCGGTTCAGACAGGCTACATGATTTGTGTATGACCTATCAGACCCTCAGCAGCTCACCAGCCATGCAGGATGGGATATCAAGAGCTTTCTAAACGTCCTGCTTGGGCTTGCAAAACCAAAGGATTACCAGTCCTCATGAAGACCACACTGTATGGCTGATGGAGAGTACAAATTCCACTGAAGCAGTTCCCGGAGTGTATAATGAACACTGCACCATGGAAAATAAATTCTATATACTGTCTGTGTCTGCAGTCCTGCCTGCTAGAGGATATTACCCAGTACATCCCTGCCTGAGTTGCTGTTCTGATGTTGCCTTCTCCTGGTCAGGAGGCGTGTGCAGATCAGTGACTCCTGCAGAAAAGTACCTGATAGATGGGTGCAACATGTACCCTTTAAATGTAATCTTTTTCAGGAGTAAGACTGCTTACTTCAAAGTTGGACCCAGAGGAAAAGTGTGCTACAGCTATTGAATGTTTTCCAGAAAAGTTAAATGTATAATAGATCATATACAGAGCTGCCCGTTGTAGCCTGGTGACTTTTGACTGATAAATCTTTGAGCTTTTAGTAGTTGAAATAAATTGGGACAGCTTTAGTATTGCATCTTTGGGTAAGTAGTTACAAATGGCTTGAGGCAGCCGGAACAGGCCCTGGGAACCTTGACCATGGCTTGCAGTTGAGAAGGAGCTAAGCTGGTGACCCATCCTGGAAAATCCATGCTGGTGATCTTTTGCTCACTGCTTTTCTGACTACCAGTAGTCATCATTGCTGGTATTATTGTTTACATCAGAGCTAGACAACCTTTTGGTTGGCGAGAGCTACTTTTTTTGGAGGGGGCAAGACCCCAGAGTGACTTCCAAGGCAGTGTCACAATCCCTCTCCCCCATGCATTCCCTCCCTCTGCACACTTCCCATCCCCACCACCACTGGGGTGCTGCAAGACTAATGGTCGGGCTCTGTATGGGGTAGCTTCATGTGTTCCTGATGGGCCTGGGCTTCAGAGGCCCCTGTCACATGGGGGCCCCATCAGGTGTTCAGTGAAGGTGGTGGAGGCTAAAAAGTAGTTCCAAAGTGTTGGTTGTGTAAATTGCAAAGTAAATAAACAAGAGCCAACACAATACCGTGTGTCATTTGAGATTAAAAGAAGTTTATCTTTACTAGAAAACAAGGGAGGGAGTTACAATGGGAGAAAAGTAAGAAAACATTGTCTGAGCTAACAGACTACATCTTAATGTCTACACGGTAAGACTTAGGATGGCTTCTTCTTTTCTCCCAGAAAAAAGACCGGAAAAACTATAATAGAACATGCGAACTATAATAAAACATGCGAACAACTGCATTCATGATCAACGCACAGCTTTAAACCAATATATCAATTAGCCAATAAGACTACAGGTCAAATCATTATACTGATCCCATCCACATTTTCCCAGGCAAACTCATCTCTCCTTCTAATTGGTTATAGCTAAACTAGGTAACATCCTGTTAATACACATCAGACTGAAAGTGTTGTCAACTTGCTAATATACCAACACAAAGGCTTTCGGGAAAATCATTTGTTAAAGATCTTTTACCCCACCTTTCTCCCATCCTCAGCAACTCCGGGCAGCTTATTTGTATGAAGTGAAAGCATAGCTTAAAAAAACCCATCCACTGCAGAGTAAGAACAAAACTAAGTACAGTTCCCTCTCTGACCATAGACCCAGTACCAGAAACCTTCTTGAATAAAACAGCCTTGCGGAGCCTTTGGGTTGGCAGGAGCTTGAGAGTGCAAGCCCATTCAGCTACTTAACCAGTGCTGTCAAAAGCTGTCATGTTCCCTCTTTGCTCATAACCTGACTGCAGTGAAGGCTGCCAGCCTGTTTGACTTCAGAGAGAAGGGAGCAGGCTGTTAGCAGGCAAGCTGAGCAACAGTTCCATGTTTGCTTTCAAAGACTTGGGCGGTAATGTTTGCAGGAGGCCCATCTAGTGAATACGTGTGAAGTTTGGACCTGATCAATACTCCTTTTCTTCTCCAACAGGTGAGGAAGCCCAGTTTGACATGGATATCTAAAGCTTCTGTCCTAAAAATATTGGGGGGGTGGGAGTGGCTCCCACTCCAGTGGAGACACAGAATCAGCCGTGCTTCCAAAACAAGTGAGACTTGTAGAATAGTCCACGCCTTGCAAAGCCTTCTGAGCTGGAAAGTCCACTCAATTTTTATTTTTTAACGTGGAAGAAGGGAAGACGATTTCCTGTTGCGTAAGGAGTGAAAATGGTGGCAGATTTCTCTGCATGGGATAGCAGTGCTGCCAGCGATGACCATCAGCATAAGAGAGTGGAATGCTTTAACTTCTGTGTCTCAAATCCCTGTGCCTTTTGTTTGTTCATCAGTATCCGTTGCTCTGAAGGCAAGGGACTGAATGTAAGGAGAGAAATAAAATCATGCTGGATGCAGATGATTACTTAAAATTGTGGGACTCTTCTTGTTCACAAACTTCATATGCAAAGCACTCTATGGTCTCTTATCTCAAACCGCACAAGAGGTGGGGAAGGGGTGTGTTGAGTGCAAACTATAAACCAGTGTCTACAAACCAATACAGTGGCATGTCTCTTGTGCGTATCTGTGGCACTAGTGCTCATCTAACATTGGTAGCTTTGATACGTTATAAAATAGCAACTGGGAGGGATTGTGGTTGAGCGTGGAAGAAACTTTTATCCAAGCTTCTCACTATAGCTATATATTCTACCTTCCTTCCTTCCTCTGTTATAAAGCAGTGGATGGATGAGGCTGATCAGCTCAGAACAGTCTGGTCCCTTTCACTTGAACATGTTGGGAAAAGTGTGGAGCAAGTTGATCCAAGAAAAATGGATTTTAAGAAAGGTTAAAAATGTTCTTCAGTGGGGAGGGTATTGCATTGGAGAAGCTGGTAGTCTTATAACATTTTCCTTTTCTTAAAAAAAGGTGGGGGTTACATAAAAACTTGGATGAGTAGGGATGCACACATTCTTCACTGTATCAAAAATTATTTTTGACAACTGCTCTGGGTTCTAGAGTAGTGTGTTTTGTCTTTTTCATGAAATCACATGAATTAATGAGTAGATGGCCAGACATGATCCTACTAGGCATAAGGCAGCTACCTGAGTTCATACCTTAGCCATGTGTCTAACATAAACCAAGATTTAGTGCTAGATTCCACATCTGCCCTTTGCACGTTTGATGGGACTTCCGTCAATGTGTAAACAGAAGTGTGAGTTTTAGGGAATTTCTATCCCACTTTTCTACTAAAATAGCACTTGAGGCAGTTTAAAAACATGAATGAAAACCTACAGTACAGCATCTAAAAGCAGCAAGTAGAAGCAGCACAACCATGACTGGTCATAAAATCATCAGTAAAACTGTAAAAATAATCCTGTAACAAACTCCCCAACAGTAAAATCATCATTAAAACCAGCAGTGAACAGTCCCAAAAGAGCGAACCATCTTGCCAAGGAATTGGTTCACCAAATTCCCTCTAAAATAGATACTTGTAAAGAGCAAGGCAGTAGCGCCCAAGCTGAGGATGAGAGGTCTCTCAGCATGAATCTGGAAATCGTGAGAATCGTGAACCTGTATAACATAGGAATGTCTGAGCATCTCGCATAAAACAAGACTTGGGGTGAAGACTTGTTCCGTCTTCTAGATCAACTTTCTAGGTAAAGTCTCTTTTTTTAAAAAAAATGCTGTTCTATATGTGAAGTCTTTCCTATCTAAACACTTTCTATTGCTTAATGCCTGTGGATTCTTATATCTTCAGGTGCTAGAATCTTAGGAAGCTGGCACTAAAATTCCCTGTGCCAAAAAAAATATTGCTTTGCTCTCAGAATTACTCTTCTGGGCTGCTGTTTTAATGGTCAAGAGAAGGCGACAAACATGCATGTGAAGCTCTTTCCAGTCCAAGGATTTCTTCTGAGGGTTATGCAGGAAATCACCTGGACTCAGTTGCTACTGGCCCTGCAAAAGTAAATATATTCATGCACCTCTGAAAACAACAGTGCTAAATGGCCAATGGGGACGCTCCAACAGTTTGGTCACCCACAGTTTTCCAGACATAAGTTCCCCCATTAGGGGTGTTTTTCACTGTGTTTCAGGCACAATGACAGCCCTTTCATATTCTCGCCACCTGATTATTATTCTTGGCTAAGGATGTTTTCTGCCTTTTAGCTTTGCTTTTATACCATGAAGTCTGATCAGTAGCCTTGGGCACTAATCATGAGAAAGGACAATGCAAAACTTTAATAAAAATTAAGAACCAGGATCCCCCAAGGAATTTTGGAGAGGAAGCTTAAACTATTGGAATTCTTCCCTTCTGAGATCCTATATGCTCTTAGGGGTATGAGCAGGCTGATTTCCCCACCCCCTTTTCCCCTTCCTTTCAACATTCCAAAGTCAATGAGCATGCTCAGTCTTCTATCAGACCTGGTGGAGGGGGGGATTTTACATATTCATATTTTCTGCATGCCTAAGGAATTCCTGATGCATTCAAAAGAGCGACTTTGCCCTGCAAATGGGCCCCTTTTGTTGCTTTGTGACAGGCATTTGTCTATGAGCTCTGCTGTTAAAGAGCTCAAGCTGGGAGGGGCATGAAGGGGGGGGTTGAGAGAAACAGTTTAGAAAATTTCCCTTTCCCAGACACCTTAATCTCCCCCTCCAGAATTCTGTATGTTCTCAGGAGCTTGAGCAGGCCAATCTTCCATTTCCTTTTTGGTTTGGTTGTCCTTTCACTGACTCGCACCTGTTAGCATTCCATCAGGCTGCTTTTAGGAAGCTTTCATTTCTTTCGGATAATTTGCAAATTCTGCATTCCTGGTGAGCCTGCCTTCCCCCCCCCCGGCCAAGTATGCATAAACCTTGTCGGTGGATAAGCTGGTTATGCTCTGCATCTGATAGGCACTCCACCCTCAAGTTAGCCATTAGGGAGGGGTAAAATAACAATATGCCTGACATATAAATTCACATTTTGGACCCACTCCCTAATTTTCTAGCTTGTCAAACCAAAATGCCAATGAATCAGTGGAGTGTTCTTAACCTGTGACTTCTCAGTGTCATGTGCTTCCTGCCAACCCAACTGCTTATGGTTTATCTAACCTTTCCAAAAAACCCTTTCTCTAGTGAAGTTTGCAGCGGCTGTCAACAAGGCATTATTGTACATGAAGCAAAATATTTCTGAACTGAATGGAGTGCTGTGGTGGCCATGTAGAGATGAAAGACAGAAATCTGAATCTGTCTTTTAACCTAGGTGCTTTGCCAGAACAAAGTACTGACTTCCTGCTTGCCAAACTAGATTGCTAGATTATCAGAAACCAAGGTTAAAGTAATTAAGCCTGCTAGAATCTATTTCAATGATCTAAAGGGTTACTAAAAACAACAGTCCTCAAACTGGACACCTTCCGACAAACCAGCCCCTTCGCACTTGTTTTCAGTCTACTGCTGGTCAGTAATTGGCTCACAGAGCAACTGAAGGGCCAGCTTTGCAAAGAGCTTCAAGATGTGCTTCCTCTCCTCGCTTTGTGTATTCTTTGTAAAACAGGCCAGCTGCCCTGAAGGTTCAGGAGACAGTTTCCAGCATTTTAACACTTAAATGTCTGTCAGACGGAGAACAAGGTGAGCAGTTAACAAACAGTTGAGGATTTAGCAGCCTGTTCCACCTTGAATCGCCCATCAGGAGCTTTTCTTTCTTCTGGGTTATGATGCGATACATACTGATGTGTAGGCTTCTGTTTTAAGCAAATAAACTGCAACATCAAAGGTTTATTTCTTTATTTAAATGTTGACACACAGGCTTTCTTTTGTGGTCCAAAGTGTCTTACAGTTTCAACTTGTATTGTATTTTCGTTTATTTTTTAACTGCTTTTCCCATTTAAAAAATGCTTGCCGCTTTACACTCCATTCAGTCTTTTGAGGATCTCAGATTTCAGCCAGCTAGCCTTCTATTTGCAGATTGATATCTACTATTAATTCTTCTTCTCAAGACATGGGGGGGGGCTCACACCACCACCATTTGGTGCTGCCTGCAACTCTGAGGAAATCTTGGATCCAGCTTGTCTCTGTTTCCTCAGATTCAATGGCCTGGATTCGGTAAGCCTGGACTTGCACAGACAAGAAGAGGAGGCGATTTTTGCTCATTCCCCATTCCTGTTGCAGTCCTCTCTCTCCTTTCCCAGCTGTTCCAGGAGACCCCCTTTTCCCTAGAAAGAGCACTGGTGCGGGGTTTGGAGTAACAACAGAAAGGGGGTGCTAAGGTTGCCAGGTCCCCCCTGGCCATTAGCAGGGGATGGAGGGGAAAGGTTGCCAGTTCCATGTTGGGAAACTCCTGGAAGTTTGGGGATGGAGTCTGGGGCAGTGTTCCCTCTAAGCTGAGTTAGTGTGAGCTAGCTCACAGTTTTTTAGCCTCCCACTCAGAGATTTTTTGTCTTAGCTCAGGAAGAATGGTTCTGGAGCAAACTAATTCGTGCAGCAGCCAAATCGCTCGCTCACAACTTTAATGCCAGTGGCTCACAAAGTAGAATTTTTGCTCACAAGACTCTACAGCTTAGAGGGAACATTGGTCTGGGGAGGACAGGGACCTCACTGGGGTACAATGTCATCAGAATTGCCATTTTCTTCAGGGGAACTGATCTCTGTAGTCCAGAGATGAGTTGTAATTCCAGGGGATCCCCAGGTCCCACCTGGAAGCTGGCAGTACATCCTTAGGAGCAACAGGGAAGTCTTGCTCCACAGGCAGAAATTCCTTACATCAGGAGAAATCTGTGATGGACCCAAGCTGTTGAGTGCTTCCTGAGTTCTGGTATTTCGTGGGGGGAAATAATTATTTTTCATGCCATGCATAGATCTGTACTGTGTATCCTCCTCCCACCTTTAGTTATCTTTTCCTGAACTGCAATCAAATGCTGTGTGCTTCTTGCAGGACTTAGGGCTTTCCACGCCGATTCCTCATCGCTGTCCCATTGAGAGAACAAGCTATATAGAACATTCGGGCCCTGTTAAAAGGTTCCACCACAGTATCCCTCTGATTTCACACGTCTTCAGGATGGGAGTTCTAGCAGAGCTTGTTTGGCAGATCATGAAGGGGAAGGCAGGGTAGATAAGAGGTGTTCTACAAATCACAGGACTCAATGGATATGCAAAGCGGTTAGAATGGAGATTCCTTTGTCCCTTGGGGACTTCCCGCCCCCCCCATCAAAGAACAGCTGGTGTGCTATTTCCATTCATGTCTCTGGGGACTTGTGCTTGGATGGGTCAATAAACAGGGACTGTACTAACAACCCAATCCACAAAGTTAAGTAAGCTGAATTACTTGGATTCAATAGGGTTTAAACCGATTTAAAGCCAAATACTTTGAGCTGATTGTGCTGTGAATGAGGCTATAGTTAAAGGGGGCGAAGCATTGTGCAAATGACTAAAATATGCTACCAAATAACTGTTTTTGAACAAAATACAAACTCTTGTGGACCTTTCAAGACAAGCAGATTTATTGGGGTGGCCCAGAGTCCGTTTCATTGCATACATCTTTAAACTCCTTTCTGGTGTTTTGCTGTAGCAACCAATCAGCAGTCTGGAGTGCTATATCATCTGTAACAAACAGCAGCCATGTCTAGAATTATTTCAAACAGTTGACAACGTGGTCCAGTGGCTACAAGTGTTGGATTAGAGGCCTGGGGAGCCATTCTCAGCAGGTGTACAGAGAAGCAAGAACTGGCAGTGTTGTGCACTACTCTTCCCAGCATCATGTATATCACTGGTGCAATACAAATAAGCAAGACGTGTTTAGCAGAAATACATGGATTTGTTATATTTATTACTGTTATAATAATACTGTTATGCAGTGCTTAGATGTGTGCAGGACACCTTACCGAGGGACACAGACCAAAATAAAGATGCCAACAGGCTTATCTTCAAAAGGCCAGATAAGTTGGAAAGATCCATGAGTGGATCACCTGTGGACTATCCCCTGATTCTGATCACATGAAGCTGCCTTACAGTAGCTGGTTCACAAATTACAGGGAATGAATGCACACACTGAGTAATTTTCACGTTACATTCAGTGCATGCACAGTTGAACATATATCAGCACCACTTTTAACCAGGTACCAGGCCCCAGTTTCATCTGTAAAGTGAATGCTCATTGGCTCTAGCAAACAGCATGTACATACAGGTTGTAAACATGTTCACAATAATGTGAACAGGGCTAGTGAATGTATGTACCTTCTACATGTATGTACATATGTCTGTTCATAAGAAAGAGCCAGTGGGCATTCATTTTGCAATTGAAAGCAGAGACAAATATGTGGATAAATGTGGAGTTGGTATCACACATTCATCTGTACGTGTGTTGAATGTAACAAGTATTTTAATGAATCACATGTACACTGTACACAGATTGTATATGCATTCCTTTCAATGTGTGGACAGGGATAATGAGTCAGACCACTGGTCTAGCAAAGTCAGTATTGCCTCCTCAGACTGGCAGCAGCTCTCCAGCATATCAGAGACCTTTCTCACCACCTGCTACCTGATCCTTAACTAAAGAGGCATGAAAAGCATGTGGTCTGCTACTGAGCCATGGCCTCATCAGGACTGACACGCTTGGGGCAAGATGGTTAACTGTCTTACCTGCACCATTTTCTGAACCCCAAATTGCCTTGCAGAGCTGTTATTTGCTCCCATTGCGAGGAAAATACAGGCAGGCTGTTTCCCCCAACAGGGCAAATCAAATCCATTAAAGGTTAGGAAAGAAGTGTATGGGGGGGAGATTACCACCACCTGCATCATGTGCCAGATCTACATTGGAAGTGAAGGAAATGCAGCAGAGGTCCTATTTGCAGCTCGTTAATTTGACTCTAAAACAGACAGTGGGGAGAAAGAAGATTGAGAGGAGAGTCCAAGAGAGGCATGCGGGAAAATGCAGCTTCATATACTTCAAAGCTTGGCTACAGCTATGAATAAGGATGAACGATAAGTCCCAAGGCCCTGTGGAGAAACTGGAGCTGAGGAGAGATTTGAAGGAAGAAAGAGAGAGAGGTGGCACTGCACACCTGTCTGAGAGGAAGGGGTTCTGCTCAAACAAGAATGGGTGGAGTTATGACAGAGAGCATGAGCCCAGATCTAATGGAACTGTAGAGGTTGCGGGCACAGAAGTGAGAACTGAATGCTAAGGGGAAGGGGAAGGAGTCTGTGCTGGACACACAAAGGGATAGGAAGCCAGTGAGTGACTCCAAGAGGTCTTCACCACAGGAGTGGAGTCCAGGCAGAGTTTTGCAAAGAGGTATAAAAGGTAGTGACAGACTTCAAGTTCCTGGGATCCCAGATCACTGCAGATGGTGACTGCAGCCATGAAATTAAAAGACGCCTGCTCCTTGGGAGGAAAGCAATGGCAAACCTAAACAGCATGACAAAAAGCAGAGACATCATCCTGCCAACAAAAGTCCACATGGTCAAAGCAGTGGTATTCCCAGTAGTAATGTATGGCTGCGAGAGTTGGACTATAAGGAAGGCCGAGCACCGAAGAATAGATTCTTTTGAACTATGGTGCTGGAAAAGACTCCTGAGAGTCCTTTGGACTGCAAGGAGATCAAATCAGTCAACCCTAAAAGAAATCAACCCTGACTGTTCCCTGGAAGGCCAGATCCTGAAGTTGAAGCTCAAATACTTTGGCCACCAAATGAGAAGGGAGCATTCACTGGAGAAGACCCTGAAGCTGGGAAAGATTGAAGGTCAAAGAAGAAGGGGACGGCAAAGGATGAGATGGTTAGACAGCGTCATCGATGCAACGAACATGAAACTGAGCAAACTTCAGAGGACAGCGGAAGACAGGAGGGCCTGGTGTGATCTGGTCCATGGAGTCGCGAAGAGTCAGACTGTACTGTGTGACTGAACAACAACAACAACATAAAAGAAAGAAGCTGGAGAAAACCGCACTGCAGTAGTCAGGGTGGAAGGTAACTAGAGAATAAACTAGAGTTTTTGCCAAGGGGAGAAAGAGAAAAGTGGCTGTATCTGGTCGGCTGGGTGAACAATAATGTTGATGGACCTGGGAGGAACTGAGGTGAGGAAAGGCCAGTGTTTAAATCTATGACTTAGACTGAGTTAGTGTTGTGTGGTGGTTAGAGTGTTGGACAAGGATGTGAGAGACCCAGATTCAAAATCCCACTCTGCAATGGGGAGGGGAGGAGAATATAGGCTGCTTTGGGTCACCCTTGGGCAGGAAAGGCAGGGCATCAATTAAATAAATAAATACATCTTAGAAGGGGATTCCCAGTGTCACATGTCTATTATCCCTTATACTAAAACACATAACAAAGCATCCCTAATAAGGGGAAATAGAGGGGTCTACCAGAATGAGAGTTCAGAAAACTGCCCCTGTTGTGGAGATGGAGAAACCTTTGGAGCATACAGGGAAGCTGGCTAGGCTGGGTATAGACCAGTCTCTGTGAAGGATCGATTTGTCAAGTGACACCGTGAAGATAAAGGAGGAACAGATGGGCCATTACTTTCCCTGGGATGTTTGGGGTGTGATGGGATACAACTTTCCATCTTCTAAAGCTCCATCGCCCTGGGGGATGCTGCTTGGGGCGAAAGGGATACTATTTCTGGGAAGTCATTTTAGTTAACAACTCCCTCCCACACACATATACAAATGAGCTTCTAGTCACTCCTTAATTGTAGAATGTCTCACAGTGTGAAATACGGGCTGAATAGGCCCTTGCTCAGAGGCAGGCCTCAGGGGCGAGAAGCAGACAGGCTTTGTTTATCAGCAGGCCCAGATGTGGATTGGAACTAATGGGCCCAGTGGTAGAGTGGGGGAGGGTTGTCTTGATGAACCAGCATCTTCCTTTCTGCAGAGCAGCCCAGCAGAGCATTGGCTTAGTTGGCACTCTCAAGCTTGCCCTGCCGTAGAAAAGTAGACCATCCCTTCATCCTGGGGTACAAATTCTCATTCGGCCTCTCTTTTCTAAAAAAATCCATATCAAAGATAACACTATATACGGTTGTACAGAGCCAAGGAATTTTACATTCTGATATTCAATAAACGAAAGCCAATTCTTTATCAACCTACTTGACTGAGGTTGTGTTATTTCCCTTTCAGTTCAGTTCAAAGTTGCAACCATGGCAAACGGGGAGGATGTTTTTTGAAAGGCTGAGCTGAACATTATGGTTCAGTGTTCATCTCCTTCGTGGTGATAAAGGCTGCTGAACTGTTTGAATTGCTGGCATTTTTGCACATGTGCAGTTTTATTGGGGGGGGACTGATGCAAACCCATTTGTCTGGCATTCGAGTTACCAATCAGGCCCCAGTGATTGGTTCATGTCTGATCATTACAACTGAACAAGTTGAGTTCCACTATCAAACATGTTCAACCTGGAATTGGCAGCATCCCTAGTTACAGCATGTTTTTATCTGTGAAGTGTCAGTACTGATATCACTGTTACGACTGACCAAAAAGACACAAAAGAAGTGAGCAAGCTTTTGAATTGGTCCCAACTGGCTGGGCGTCAAGAAAATGAGACAAAACGGGGAAAGGAAGATGAAATAAATCCCAGGAAGAGTCCTAAAATAAATGCTAAAAGGTGTTGGGCAAACTTCTCTATTCTCACATTTTTTTGCTTAACATCGAGCCAAATGAATAACATTCAGAAACTCAAAAGCTGGCTGACTTCTTTGCAACTGTTTAATTGCCCTAATAAAGGTATTTTCTCCACTTTTAATTTGGGATTTTCCCTCCCTAATGGACCTCCATAACTACCTACCAATTGTTGACATTGTGAGTTGATTCCCATAGAACAGAACTAGCAGATCATCATGCTCCACACACACACACACACACACACACACATCCTTAAAAAAGGATTGCACATGCCCAAAGCAAACCTCCCAATCCAACATTTCTCCAAAGAACAAAGGTGATTCTAGATATGCAATTCTGTCACCCTCTTTTAAGAAGATCCCCATTTACCGACAGGACTGCTACAGCTAAGTTATGTACGTCTTCTGCTGTTTATTTCTTCAAATATTTCCACCCTGTTTTTCCCCTTCAAAGGGGTGGGGGCAAGATGGTTCACATAACTTCATAAAAACCGCACTAGTATTCAAAACTGCCATAAGACGAGGGTCTGAAAGAGCCAAGATTCAAATCCCCATTCTGCCCTGGAAGGTGGCTAGGTGATCTTGGGCCAATCACACACTTTCAGCTGGACCTACCTCACCAGGTTGTTGTGAGAGTGCTGGAGAGAACGACATAAGCCACTTTGGGTCCCCATTTGGGAAAAAAAGGTGGGATATAAATGCAGTAAATAAATAAATAAATAATCCTTCTGCCGGAATAGACAAGAAAGTGTTATGTATTTGTGGAATGTATTTGCCACACGACTTCATGCAGTGCTGAGACACCTGCTTCAGGAGTCTGAACGGAGCAGGCTGTTGTGATTCAAATGCTTTATTCGCCTATTGTGCAATTACCTTGGACCAGCTTCTGACACAGGTGTATTAGTAAACTGACCATAGTAGTGTTGCTTTTTTTAACATAAGCATTGTTAATTACATTTTTAACCTCACAAGGGATCTGGTTATATTTATTATA
Source organism: Gekko gecko (assembly GCA_029375565.1). Taxonomy (NCBI): domain Eukaryota; kingdom Metazoa; phylum Chordata; class Lepidosauria; order Squamata; family Gekkonidae; genus Gekko; species Gekko gecko. Next base: position 48,105,672 of record JAPDNY010000013.1, on the reverse strand, counting down.
AACTAGCTGCAAGTTGCTCAATAACAAGGCAGCTTGGGATGAATACAAGGGAGGCCATTTAACATCTGTACTCACTAACGATTTAAACAAAATGATATAAAGGGCATCCCTAGAATCTCTCTAAAAGAAAACAAAATCCCGAATGTGACTGATTTACTGTTCATTCATTTATTTACTTGATTTACCTCTCTGACAGAGGCTCAAGGCTGATTTACTAGGGGCTAGTAACAGAAAGTATGCTTTGAGTATAAACACTTTAGTGTAACAGATGAACACCTCATGCATTTGATGAAGAGAGCTCTGGCTCACAAAAGCTTTAGCCTGGAATAAATATGTTGTCGAAGGCTATTTACTGGAATAAATAGTTCTTAAAGCAACACTGGACTCCTGTTTTATTTAGACAACATGCCCTCTATGTGGTGATTAGGGACTTGGGTCATTCACACTGGGTCTTCCTGTGGCAGCCTGTCCTGTGAAGTGACCCTTAACTCTCTGTCTTCTTGTTGGGAGAATGTTAAAGGAGCTGTTTATGAGCATGAATGATCTGGCAGGGCATTCTGCTCCCCGCCCCCCACAACTCCCACAGCTGAGCCACGGACAGGTGTCTGAATTCCCACCTCAGATGATGTCCAGCCCCCCCCCCAAGTGAAGGTGACCTGAGGCACCGTCAGGCTCTTGGAATCTGGGTGAGATATAGGATTGTTGAAAGGGAGAAAGGCAGAGGAATGTTGCAGGGGGGGGAAATCCAATAGGGGTCTTGTGGTACTTAAAGGCTGCCAGATTATGGCATAAATGTTGGTGGGTTAGGACCAGTGTTCCCTCTAAGCTGAGTTAGTGTGAGCTAGTTCGGCTCACACATTTTTATCTTCGCTCAGGAAGGATGGCTCTAGAGCAAACGAATTTATGCAGTAGCCAAGTCACCTACTCACAACTTTAATGCCAGTAGCCCACAAAGAAGAATTTTTGCTCACAGGACTCCACAGCTTAGAGGGAGCATTGGTTAGGACTCACATCAGCTGATGTGTGAAGAGAACTGTCAGCCAGCAACAAAAAGGTTTTGTTGTTTTAGTGTGAATAAATAGCACAGCAGACGTCCTTGGAAAACTGCTTTTATTTTCATCCATACTTCAACTGTGCAGAATTCTTAAAAACCCCAAAGGAAAGACTGAAAGAATTAAGCTTTTACTTAAAAGATAATTCCAAAGACAATGGAGATCAGTAATATGGCATGCTCTTTGAATTGTGGGTACTTTTGGACATCCATGCCCTTTGCACAAACCCTGTTGTTGTTGTTTTTTTGGGGGGGGTGTTGCACACTCATCCTTACCTCCTCCACCCAGCACAAGGGAGATTCCACTTTCACTGAACACAAATCAGCTGTAGCCGTTTTCACAGGACAGCTCCTTCCATTCAGGCAATGCACAGAGAGGGAGAGCAACTGCTCTGGACTTGCCCTTGTGATGGCCAACCTGTGAGTGTGACTCCAATGCTCAGAAGAAGTGTATACTCATAGCTGCCATCCCAGTAATCAGGAACATTTGAAAAGCAGCATCCTTGATCACAGAGAGGGGGTATGTGTGTACACTTCCTGCATGCATGGATGTTGCACTCACAAGGCAGAGCAGAGGCAAGCAGTAGGACCAGGCCCAATGCACATGGGCCAGCTCTCTGCCCTCTGACTGAATGTGGAAAGGAGGTCATGTATAGAGGTCTAGAGACAAACACCAGTTAGCCATGACATCCACATGCAGACTATAAGACTAACAGAAGTTTGTTTTTTTCCTCACCATCTGAGATTTTAAACTGGGACTAAACCATGGTTTAGAATCTTGGTTTGTGAGGAGTAAACGAACTCCAGTTTGCACCACCAGTTTTCAGATGTCCTGGCAAATTGAATGCTTCCCATCATGAACAAAAAGAAGCAATGTTTGATTGCAGCCAAACTGTGCTCCATTCTAGCTAATCTGAAACCTACTGGACCAGCAGTGGGCATTCAAAATACACAGGATGAGGTTTGGCCTAGAAAAAGCTGACTGTATTTGTGGTAGAACCTTTACCACTGAAAGAACAAAATGGACCATACATCCACACATGGTAGAGGAGATAATCTCTCATGGTCATTTCTAGCTCTATAGCTGGTAGCTGGTTGGAGAGTTTTCCTTTATGATGCTTTAAGTAAAATTTCCGCTGCTAGCACCCAAACAGTTTGTCTGGAGTTGTGGAGTTTACCACCACAAGTCTTTAAGAGCAAGTTAAACAACAATTTGGCTGGATTTGTTGCCATCCATGCAGCTGGAAAGGATCTTTTGTGGTCATTTCCAGGATCTTTGGCGATGCATAGTTCTGTTTAAGGTACTTTCAGGAGCATTTCTGCTGCCAGCAGGAAGTTGGGTTGGATAAGCCATAAGGTTCTTCCTGATGAGTCAGTGATCCCTGTTATCATGGGAACTTAAAAAGATCCTCCTGGTTCCTCAAAGAACTGATCCCAGTTTCCTGGGAAGGAACTCAACAGTTTTTTTTATATATTATAGAATTTGGGCCTATAGGCCCCTAACTGCAACAACTTCAACAGCCATCTTAACACCATTCCTGCTGCTTCTCAGACACCACCAGGAGGCCGGTGGCGTCTCCTACAAACATGATCTCTTTCATTAACTGTATCATCCCTGTAACTCTACCACAATCCCAAACTTCACTGCCCTGCCAAAGCCACACGCCTCAGCCCATTGGGGGACTCACAGGCAACCCCCATATCTTGAGCACCTTTGACTACCTCAGGCAGTATTTCACCGCCTCCTTAAAATCACGGTAGCTGATTAATGCCAAGGTCTTTATCAACCACTTTTTCGACACTGGAGGCTGTCGGTGGGCCTGCCACTCCTATAGAGACCTTAGAATTAACCGCTGGCCTGTGTGTTATGTACAAAATACAGCACTGTCAATGTACACCCTGAGAATCTCTGTACACAGGAACAAGGATATTTCATTCTTAATGGTGGATGGCCTGTGGGACCACATTTCTGGGAGGATCCACTTCAGGGAAGGTTCCCGCATGAGAGATGTGTCCCTACCACAACCCTGCCCTTCTGCCTTCTCCTCTGATATTCAGTCTGTGGATAAAATCCTAGAAGGGCCAGAGAAACAGCTTGAGCTCCATGTGGTGAGGAGTCCCCTTTATTGTAGTTATGGTGCTCTGAATTGATATCTGTCCTGCCCTCAGTGTCTGTGGCAAGAGGAGAGGGTCTCAGGGAGCTCTTGTCTAGAAGGCCTGCTGATCAGTCAGCCAAGGAAGTCCCCCAAACATCAGTTGCAGCCACATTCCTCTATGACCATGTCTTCGTGATGACGCAGCATCACCTCCCCTTTCTCATAGTACAACATGGACAGTGGGCTCATTTTGACTGGGGCGCAGGCCGGGCAAGGCACTCGATGGGGCTGGTATAACTTCAGCAAACTCTGTGAAGAACAAAGGAAGGGAAAATAGCACATTAACTGCAAGAAGTAGCGTAAAAATCAAGAGATTACTAAATGACAGACTCCCAGTCAAATGGAGGCAGGATCCTGGCTCAGCGGCAAAACTCTTGCTTTGCCTACCTCTCCAGTTAAAAGAATCATGTAAGAAGTGGTGTGAAAGATCTCTGCATAAGATCTTGGAAAGCCACTGCTGGTCGCAGTAAATAGTACTGATCTTGAGAGACCAACGGTCTGACATAGGCCGAGTTCAGACTGGCAGTTTAAAAAGTACCAGGTGAAAGTGGTAGCAAACCCTGGAGAGCACATTGATCCCGCTTCCCAGACTTGTGCACACTAAAAGCCGTGTGAACAAGCTGCACTGATAATTGCTGCTGTGCCTATGCACATAGGCTCATGTCGCCGGAGTGAGAAGAAGCTGCTTACAGCCACGCCTCCACCAGGGGCAGGCCAACAGTGCGAATGCTCCCTTGTGCCTCCTCCCCGGTATGCTCCCGCATTAGTTGGTGCAATGTGACCGGGAATACCTGGAACGACGTGTTTTTTGCAATGACTCCCTCACGCTTCATACTGCCAGTCTGAGCTCAGCCAACGTATAAGGTGTTAATGTGTGTTCAGGTCTCAGCCATGTGCCACATCTAGACAGCTCTGGCAGCCCTCATCTTGTTTACTCACTCCATCCACTCCATCCTTCCACTGCATGGGGAATGGCTGAAGGTCTTTCTGATTTGGGAAGCCTTGAATTAAACTCCAATTCATCAGGACATCCAAATGTACACACCAAGATCAACTGGATCGTGTTTCCTCTCCAGCTGTGGTTTAATTCCTGTTTAGAATCTTGATTTGTGGGGAGCAGAAAGACTCCATCTTGCTCATATTTCTGCATTCAGGTATTATAGCAAATTGGACTATGTTTTGAGGATTAAAAGTCTGTGGAATTATATGGTATAAGGCAGGCTATAGCCCAGTCTCATAAGCTAAGCAGGGCCAGAACTTTCACGGAAGGCTCTGCAGAGGAAGGCAATGGCACATCATTTCTGCTTCTCACTTGCTTTGAAAGCCCCTTGCTGGGGTCACCATAAGTTGTTTGCAACTTGATGGCATGTAGGTACAGATGAGGATACAATGGAGAAGGGCAGAGAACTATTTATTTCACCCTGACCTCTGCGGAGCAAGGCTAAAGTAAATAATGTTCAAAATGAATAAATGCAATCTGTCTCCCTTAAGTGATTTCACTGCCAATCACCCATCCTCTAGGGCTGTCCAGAAGGGGGAAAAAAGACTCAGGCAAAGAGACAAAGAGAATTTTCCCCCATCTCAGGATTAACGCCACAGCTGGGCTGAAGGGTCAACTTTAATGGGCAAAACAGTGTGTGGTGATGCTTAACCTCCTCTGGCCCTGATCTAAACCAGCATTCTGGCCCTGATCTAAACTAGAATCCTGTGCAGCGGCTATTTCCCTTTTTAAAATGCCATGGAAGATTTGAATATGGATCTTCCAGTGTTTTGTCTGGTGTGGACTCTCAGCCATCTAAAACAATTAAATTTCTCCTTCCCTATGCTTTTGCAGACCCATTTTCCACCTCCCAAAGGATGCAAAAAATACCCGTGTAGTTGCCTCCTACCTGAATATATGCATGATTGGTTGGCTTGAAGGTCTCATCCACAGGTGATGGGCAGTCGCCGTCGCAGCGGTATGCGTTGAACTTCTTGGGGTACACAATCCAGCTTCCCCAGCCAGTCTGTTCAAAGTCCACCATCATATCTACTCTCTTGCACAGAGATCGGCCTTCCTCTCCAAAGCTGGTGGTGGACAGATCAGTCTCTTTAATCCTTTGCTTTTGCTTTCTGTTCCGACGGTGCCGACGGCCCCCGATTTCTTTGGAAGTGTTGTTGTCCAACATGACGTGCTTTGACATCTCCACCGTCCTGATGAGACTCGGAGCAGGAGAGGAAGCAGCTGAGAACTTATCTTTGGAGAAGATAACAAGAAAGACCCTATCGGCCACACTATGGGTCACCATACCACACCCTGCCTCGCTGGCATCATTATGCCCAAATTTACCATGGAACAAGCTGGCTGCTCCTACATCGTTGTTCTCAGAAAGGTCTTCCTCCTCCCAGTCCTGAACATCTAGATCGTCCTTATCATCACCAGAATTCACAACTTGGTGGAGCCAGAAGCGGAGCATGCTGGTGATGTTAAACACCTTCCAGGGAGAATGGCTGAAGGAGGAGGAGCTGATAAAGGAGCCAAGGAAGAGTTTATCTGTGCAGGTCTGATTCTCATGACAGGTGTGCCCGTGGCTATGGTAGATGCTGACAGTGACATTTCTTGCCTGAGAGAAGGGCAGCAGATGAACCCGGAGCTCTGCCAACCTCACCTCGTGGTTGCTGGAAATGGAGGTCATGTCAAAAAAGAAGCACCACTGATCGTCAATCTGGAAAGAACCTGGAAGGCAGAAAAAGAACATTAGGGGAAAGGGCTTGAGTGGAGCAAAGCAATGGCTTAGCACTCTAAAGCTTCTTATCAGACTTTGGACGCCAAGCAGTGTTGCTGAGAGATTGAACAGAAAGATACCAAGGTGGAAATCTATGAAGGCCAGTGTATGCTCTGGACCCCTGGAGCATAAGAGCGGGGTAACATGCATTCTAAGAAGCGGACCACTGTACTCTAGCTGCATTTTGTTTATACAAGGCCTCCATTTCCAGATTAAACTAAAGACAGATGGTTTTACCTGTTTTCTACTCCATGCACAGTGCTGATTGGCTGGTGTCTCCAACCTCTCCAAAGCAGTTTTTTGATTTTAAAAAAATCTCTTGCACACCTGGGTTTGAATTTGGGAGTCATTGCTAAGTTCTTGGCCAGTGAAAAGGCATGATCGCTAGCCATGGGCATGTCATTAACTCTCAGCTTAATGTACTTCATAAGGAAAAGGTTAAACGTAACATATTGTAATTTGCAGCAAACTCTAGGGAAGGATTCTAAGGACGCTTCAAAAGCAGGCTCCAGCCTACTCAAAGTTAGCCATGACTGAACTGTTCCATAGAGGAGCATATCCTACTGTAGCAGAATGCTAACTGGATTTACCAATGGGAATGATAATAGCCTATTATTAACAACTATTATTATTAATTATTTATCCTTAAACTAATCTTATTATTCTTGCACTTAAAACTGTTAAGTGCTATGCAAATATTTTAAACATTTTAACAGTTCTTAGTTCCCAGTGGCAGCCAGGAACATACATATTTATTATTTATTTTACTTAGTATATTTTGATGCCACCTTTCCACCTAACTAGGGTTTCCCAAGGCAGGTAAACTTTATTTATACCCCACCTTTCTCTCTAGTGGGGACCCCAACAGCTTACAACTCTATAGGGTAATGTAGGCTGGTTGTGTGTGACGGGCCGAAGGTCACCCAGTGGGGGGATTCAAACCTGGGTCCCCCATATCCCAGCCTAATGCTCTAAAACTGGCTGTCACATCTAGCAGAATGCAGTCTGAATTTACTAGTAATGTAAAAAGAACACTTCCTTCCCAAGGCCTAGGTGTTTCTGAGAAACATGCTTTTGGCATAAGGCCAGAGAATCTTAACAGAGCTGAAGTCCCACTGAAATCAGCTGGGCTTAATGGCATAATTATGCATTTAAATCCCATTCGTTCTCTCTGAACAAGGGGCATTGACAGCCTTTGCAATTTACAGCAAAAGAAATCCACAGTCTAGAAAACAAATGCAGAGAATGAGAAAATCATAGAGTTGGAAGGGACCTCCAGGGTCATCTAGTCCAGCTCCCTGCATAATATAGGAAATTCACAAATACCTCCCCCACACACACCTGGCAGCATCACCTCCACACCACCTGCACAAGCAACTATTTATATCTATGCAGCCATCAATGTGCATGGCACTATAAAAAAGGAAGAGAGGTCCCTGCTTACAGTAGTTTAGAAACAATTTATATATGCAGGTGAATTTCTTCATTTACACCACAGCTTCTCCTCAATGGGGACATCAAGCAGCTTTCCTAATTTTCCTCTCCATTGTATCCCCACAACAACCCTGCGAGGTAGGTTATGCTAAGAGTGTGTGACTGGCATGAGGTCACCTAGCAAGTCTCCATGGCAAGGAGTGGATATGAACCTGTGTCTCCCAGCTCCTAATCTGATACTCTAACCACTACACTGCATTGGTTCCCAATACATATAATACTTATAGTACTATATTGGTATTATATTAGTATAGTAGTAGTAGTTCACTTTTTCTTTTTCTTTTTGTTTGCTGTGGCACTATTAAAAGGATAAAACTTTTAAAACAGACTAAAATATGACACCAGAGATGCAAAAAAAGGAAGAAGAGAGTGAGAGAAACAGGATAAACCGGAAAAGAGCCTGTTTTCCTTTTTGTTCCAGGTACTTAGACTTGATTTCAGTGATGGAGGGGGCTAAGGAGTTGTGCTAAAGGAGAAAAATAAAGCTACAGGCCTTCAAGATAATCATCATCACATCCCATTAGTTAATTGGTTAATAGATCATGGATGATAAAAAGACCAGAGGGATCTAACTCGCATTACATTTCATTGTTCCTTTGTCTACTAACACCCGCCAATTCTTTTGATATAAAAGCCTTTGTAGAATGCTTGGAAAACGTTCACGCCCATTAAGACTTTTGAAGTGCTGACAAAATACTGAGGGGAAAGTGCTGGTGTTGTCTGTGTACAATCATTTTCAGCACTTGTGAGAAGGAAAGCAAAAGGGAGCAGATCCGCATTCACATGCATACATGGTGAAGAAGTTCATATCTCCTGTGTCTTCTGAGAGGCCTTATAACCCAAATTACAAACATACAAGCGTTGTTTTGGCCTTTCTGAGACATGCAACCCTTACCAGAGTTGGCAGCATTTTGTGGAAGTTGTGGTGTTGTCTTATCTTTCATCCACCCTCACACTCTCTCATCCTTTTAGTGAGCAATTTATGGCTAATTTTAAAAGACCCAGAATGTTGCCTTCTGTCTTCCCATTGAAGGCAGAGATCTGAGTTATATCTCGTGATGTAATTTTCTTGATAGTTTTTAAACAGATTGCAGCCACAGGGGGGTGCAATTTAAAAGGGAAGGACTGGTATAAGGACCCAAGTCAAGGCAATTCTGACAACCAAGGCCTAGCAGTCCGAGGGGACCCAGCCCAGCCCAGCTGTAGATCCAGTGCATGAACTCACAACACACCAAAATTATAGATTTTGTTAATCTAAAAGGTGCCAGTGGACTTCTGTTTAATTTGTGGGCAAAAGACTAACACTCTTCTGAAATGTTGTATTGATGTTATTTCACGATTAAAATACAACCCCCCCAGCTGATATGATTGTATGGATGGGATGGGATGCTGAGGCATGGATGTTACAAGTTTGTACCAGACTGACAGAAATATTTTTCAGGGCTTTACGGGTATGGGGGCGGAGGAGGTTGGGACTACTTAAGTCTCTTTATGCAATAGAATAAAGTTTGAGTCCAGCGGCACCTTTAAGACCAACAAAGTTTAATTTGGGGTATAAAGTTTTGTGTGCATACACAAAATATGGCTGACTTTTACTGCAGTTGTCATATGCTAGTTTCTGGATCACACAGAGTACTTCATCACACAGAATGGCAAAGTAAACAATACTCAAATGATGAAAAGGCCTCTTATAAATGCTTTAACTCTTCTGACAAGATCCCATTAATTGTCACCTAATTCAAAAACATTTTTCACTTCAAACAGCAGGGTAGGTAGCAGTTATTGACCTCATGACCTGAATGTTCCCCTAGTTTTTGGCCATCTGACAGGATGAAGCCAAGGAGAGGAAAGAAACCCTACATTTTCTTTTTAAATGCTTCCACACAGAGACTTACCTGCCACCAAATACATATCGTAGGTAGAGTTACCAACAGCCTAGAGAAAAAAGTGCCCTTTTAATAGAGGGTTACTGTAATGTTATTTACCTCACCTGCCCATTTTCAAGCATTAAACCTCCATTAATATGACTGGACATTTTTTCTCCAGGTTGTTGGCAACCCTAACCATAGTTCTTTAATAACTGTCCTTGTGTTCATCAAAGGATAGCATAAGTGCCTCTCTCCTCTGCCATTTTATCCTCACAACAGCCCTGTCAAGTAGGTTAATGTGTGTGAGAGAGACTGACCCAAGGTCCCCCAGTGAACTTCATAGCTGAGTATAGATCTGAACCCAGTCCTTGTCCCAGTCCCACACACTAACCATGACACTGCATGGGCTGAAAATATCTTTTATTCTTCCAAATGTTTGGATAGTTGTCACCATATTTATGCTTCCTTTTCAGTATGATTTCCCTTGCTTATTAATTGTGTGATGATGGTCCCTGTCACCACGTCTGTCCATTTGTGATGGCTGACCGGCTGAGCTGCCATTATAACTACAATTTGTAGTTCTTCATATCACTCCTGCTTCTAAATTGTTGTATTTTAGCCACCTTGAGTATGTTTTCCACAGTAATTACAGGATATCACAAGAAGCTGCCTCAGTCTGTCAAGATCAGTATTGTCTGCCTGGCAGCAGCAATCCAGGGTCTCAGGCAGAAGTCTTTCACATCACCTGATACTTTTCACTGGAGATGCTGGGCACTGAACTGAGGTCTACAATATTTCAAACAGATACAATCCATTTATGTATTTATTGAAAATGGGGGTTGGGTTCGGTTGGGGGGTGCTGTCAAGTCACAGCCGGCTTATGGTGACCACACGGGGTTTTCAAGGCAAGAGACCTTCAGAGGTAATTTGCCATTGCCTGCCTGCCTCTGCCTAGCAACCCTAGTAAACCTCACTGGTCTCCCATCCGAATACTGACTGAGGTCAACCCTGCTTAGCTTCTGAGATCTGAAGAAATTGGGGCTAGCCTGGGCTAGCCAGGTCAGGGCACATTTACCCCCCCCCCCGCTTTCTCACTGTGGTCAAAGTGGTTTACCAAAATACTAAAACAAGTCACACCACTAAATTAAAATTAAGTAACAGACTGTAGGCTAGTAGGAGGATACTTTAAAGCAGCAGTGCCAAATCTTACCCACTAACTGTTTTATCACAGCATACCCTTTCAGAAGAAGGGCAGTGAAACAGATTGCTAGTGAAATAGATTGCTGGTCCCCAGGATGCCACAGTTCTAACCTGAGAATCCTCTACAGTTGGGGGCGGGGGGGAGATCCAGTGCAGAATCTTGAGGCTCCTTAAAGAATGGCCGGCTCAGGCCCAGAACTGATCCGAATGCCCTTGGCCTGGCTAGTCCTGTCCAGGCAAGCCCGATCTTGCCAGGTCCTAAGCAGGGTAGGCAGGATAGTCCAGGCAAGCCCGATCTCGCCAGGTCTCTGGTTGGGAGACCTCCAAGGAATACCAGGGCCGGGACGCAGAGGCAGATTATCAAGCCACCGCTCCGAAACGTCCTCGCCCCACTAGAGGTCGCCAGAAGCCCCCATGACTTCCAAGCTCGCAAGCACGCGCGCGCACACACACAAAATACGCCCCCCCCCCAAAAAAAAAGAACTGTTCTGCATGTCAGCATCCCAGACCTGAGAGGTGTAAAGAGTTCAGGAAGGAGAACCTCTGAGCACTGTGTTACAGATGCAGTTTCCAGGAAATTATCGCCTTCTCCCTGCGTAACCTTTTGAGATCAGAGGACGGCAACCCTGAGACATCTCTCTTTTCAGAAAGGAATCTCTGCAGCTTGGGGTAGTAAAGACAGAGCCAGATGGGGGGACCCAGATTCAAATCCCACCCCCACCCTCTCCGTGCAAACCTGAGCTGGTGGCACCGAGCCCGTGACTCCGGAGCGGGCGAGAATGTACCTTGCCCCTGGAATTCCTTGGAGGCAAAGTGGAATAAAGTCTGACTTCCTGGCTGCGGGGCGATATTGACCCAGGCTTTCCCCTTTCTTTGCAAACAGCCCGTACACACCGCCGGCTCCCCCCCCGCTTCTCGCAGCGACCTGCCAGGGAAAGTCCGGGTACCACTCGAGCCTCCAGCAGCAGCGCTCGGCCGCCGGGCCAGCCATTCTCCCCAAGGCAAAAAAAAAACCAACCAACCCCGGCGATTTCGGCGGCACCTCCCGCTTCCCTCCCGCATCCCTCGCCGGCCCTGCTCCGATGCCCTCAATAAACACGAGAACCGCCGGCTTCCCCGCCCCCCCCCCCTTTCTCGTCGTCCCAACCCGGTTCCCTGCCAGCCCTCCCCAGCGCGGCGATGTGGATTGGGCGTCCCTGGGGGGTCTCCCTCCCTCCCTCCCTCCCTTACAGACGTCTGCGGCCACAATCCACAAAGCGGGAGGGGAGAGGCGAGGAGGCTGCTTGACGGCAGGGAGAAGCCTCCCCGGCGGTGCTCCCTCTAAGCTGAGTTCGTGTGAGCCAGGTGGCAGTTTTCTAGCCTCCGGCTCACACGCTTTCGTCTCCGCTCAGGAAGGGGATGGCTCCGGAGCGAACTAATGTATATGCAGTGGCCGACTCGCTCGCCCACAGCTTTTAATGCCAGGAGCTCACAAAGTAGGGGTTTGGCTCGCAAGACGCCGCAGCCTGGCCCGCCGGGCGCTGCCATGATCACCCCCGTCCGGGCCCGGGGAAAGGACGCGCCGCCCGCGACTTACTTTTCGCCTCCAGGCTGAGGACCGAGTCGGACTCCTGCAGCGCCCGCGCGTCGGCGCCGCCCCGCGGCTTCCCGGCCAGGAGGGAGCGGTAGAGCTGCATCATGTAGAGCGGGTAGCGGAGGGCGCGGGCGGCGGGGGCCAGGCGGGCCGGGGGAGCCGCGGCCCGGGGGGCGGAGGAGATGGCAGGGCTCTCGTGGCGGCGGCGGCGGGGCTCCGCGGACGGGGCGCCGGCCAGCCCCAGCAGGGCGAAGGCGCAGCACAGCAGCCCCAAAAACAGGCGCCGCCTGGGGAGCATCTCTGCGCCGGACGGTCTGCGGAGCGCGCTCGCCTCTCGCTCGCTCTTCTCGCTCCCCGGCCGGGCCGGGCCGGCTCCGACTGCGCCTCTCCCCCGCCCGCCCCCCCAAGCGGCACTTTATACCTGGCGCGGCCCGAGCTGGCCCGCCTTTGAGCTCCGCCGCGCTCCCTCCATCCCCGGGCCGGCCCGCAGCTGTCAAGACAGACTTCTCCGCGCAGCCCGAGTCCCACCACCGTCTCCCCCGTTAGGCACCAGCCGCCCAGTGAAGCAGGCAGCGGAGGGGCCTGAAAATAACCAGATCAGGACTCTCCCTCCCTCCCTCCCTCCCACCCACCCACCCACCCCGCCTTTCCCCCCCCTTCCTTCTTGGCACCCTGATTCTCTTTCTGTGTCTCGTTCTTGAAACAAGCGGGGGGGGGGCAATAGGAGGTCAGTCAGTGGGCGAGCACTTGGCTTTTTACGCCAGGGGCTGATTTGTCGCGTAAATGGAGATTCTGCAGGAGGGAGACGTGGTGGGCAATCCTGCTCATTCCATTCATTCATTCATTTTTTAAAAATTCATTCATTCATTTGATCATCTGAAATATTTATATCCCGTCTTCCTCCCGATCAGTGATCAAATTTATTGTATTCTGAACGCTGCTGTAAGGCAACAGGCCTGTCCGAAGTGAAGGAAGAGTCTGTCTTTGGCCAGAATAAAACAGACCTCCAAAGGCATTTTCAAGAAGAACAACGTTTATTCCAGCATAATCCAGACAGGAGGCATCTGAGGCAGGGAGCTCTTGTCTCCTGGAAAGTTATGATGGAATTCATTTTGTCAGCCTCGAAGGTACCCCTGGGCGCCCTCTTTTTTATTCCCCTGCTACAGGCTAACAACGCAGTCCTAAACAGAGTTACTCCCTCCTAAGTCCCTGGAATTCAGTAGAGTTAGAGGGATGTTCCTCTGTTTAGGACTGCATTTTAAAATGGCTAGCCACTGTTATCTGACCAGTCAAGCTCAAAGACAACCTTCTTGTGTGGCTGTCACTACTGTTAATTGTGTAGCTGTTAACGGATCACATATACCTGTTTGTTTGCAAGGTGCTGCTGACTGCACATACAGAGCCTGCATGTATCTGAAGAAGTGTGCTTTGAACCCAAAAGCGTAAACCTTGAATCAAACTTTATTGGTCTTAAAGGTGCCCCTGGACTCGAACTTTGTTCTGCTGCTTCAGACCACATGGATCTATCTGCAGGTGTACAGTCTGCAGAGTTGTAGGCTCTGCCCAGACCTTCCATGCATGTTTGGAGGGGTGTGGTCCTTCTCCACAATTATTTATCCGGACCCGCAGTAGTGTGGCAGGAATAGAGCAGCTGCAAAGTTCAGTTGCTAGTAAGAGCAAAACAGAATTACAGGATTTTTTAAAAACCCTGCTGCGCATTTCTTTGTTTCATGGACCATATTCCAACTTTCGCTCACATGGCTTCATGCTAATGGAAAACCATCAATTAACACAAATAGAAATGTAACATCCTACCCAAAAAAACCTTAATCTCAAGAAAACAAAGTAATGGGAATGGTGGGATTCATTCACTGCCAGTAAGGGAGTCATGGCCATGATGGCCCCCTTTTATAAGGGTCTGTACAGATTCATGAAGGGGAGGCCCACCAATAGCTACTAGCCATGATGACTCAAGGGAGCTTCCATATACAGCAGCAGCAAACCTAATTCCATAAATAATGTGCCACGATGGAAAAGGCACCCTGATCTGGATCGCCCAGGCCAGCCCAATCTCGTCAGATCTTGGAAGCTGAGCAGGGTCAAGTCGGCCCTGGCTAGTATTTGGGTGAGAGATCTCCAAGGAATATCAGGACTGTAACGGAGGGTAAGGCAATGGCAAAACCACCTCTGAACTTCTCCTACCATGAAAACCCTATGAGGTCACCGTAAGTCAGCTGTGACTTAACTTGACAGCACTTTCCACCACCACCATGGAAAACACTCTTTGTCTCTAGCAGCTGCACATGTCACCTCTGAAACTGTGATTACACAAAGTGGAAACTTGGGAAATCCAAGAGTCAAAACAGATGAGCTGGCATGAGAAAATGAAGTAAGAATAGAAACTAGTGAAGGTTCCTGGCAATTCTTCTGCTTTTCACAAAGTCCAGACATCTATGAGAGAATTAAACTTTAAGTAAATATACCATTTTTTTTTACTCAATTAAAACTGTGCCATATTTACAAACCATCATTCTTTAAAGTTTGGAGAGGACAGAGAGCTAAAGGTAATGGCACATTTTTCCCTTTTGTGATGGCAATGTATAAAACAAAGTCCAAATCTGGTCAAATCATGCAACGTGACATTACTCCTGCCCTTGATCTACCTGTACTGGGGACTGTTAAACATACCACACATAATCTAATTAATTTCTTCATAGTAGTAGCAGGGCAAGGAACTGCTCAGTTTTAGAAATATGGGTATCCTTTTGTTATCAAAGTGTACTTATTTCTATATTTATACTCCACTTCTCTCCCAAACTGGCTTACAATGTTTTTGTCCCCTCTTCCATTTTATCCTGAAAGCCAATCTTGTGAGGTAGGTTAGGCTGTGATGATGTGATTGGCCGAAGGCTGATCCAGTGAGCTTCCACAGCAAAGTGTAGATTCAAATCAGGATCTCCCAATTTCTAGTCCAGCATTCAAACCACTACACCACACACTGGCTCCTCGCAGTACGCAAAACTGTGGGGCCTTGCCTTAGCTGAGAAATTTACTCAAGACTTACCAAATGAGTGAACAATCCAGAAGGTTTAACAGCTTTGTTATAATTATGTGTCATTTGGTTGGCCCTAATAAAAGGTATTATGTGGACTATGTTCTGGAGTTTTAGATCTCTCTTTTTAAACACATTCATCCCAATGTCATATCTTCTCTTCCCCCAAGACAAATGCAATCGTTTGGGACAGAAGTAATAGTTTTTTTAATATTATTGGGTAACTACCCCCCCCTTTATTATCAGTTGGCTTTATATGGACTTTTTTATCAGGACTTTACTTATGTTTATATTGTTTAGGCTGTTTCAGGCTTTATAGTGTTTTATGCTCTGCTGTGTTTTGAATGGTGGGTTTCATAACTTCAAAGAAGTTTTGTGGTTTTAATTATGTTGTATTTTGTAAGCCACCTCACACAGGTTCCCTAGAGAGATGGCATAGAAATTTCCTAAACAAATGCCTTTGTATCCTGCTTTCACCCCCAGTGAGGACCCAAAGCAGCTAAGCACATCCTCCCTTCCTTCAGTTTCTTCTCATAAAAACAACCCTGTGAGATCAGTGAGGCCAAGAGAGGGTGACTGGCCCAAAGTCACCCCACAAGCTTCCATGGCGGAGAGGGGAAGAGAACTTTCCAGATCCTAGTCCGGCATTTTAATCATGCTGCCACTCTGGCGTGCCTTCTTGTAGATTGTGCAATTTTCTGCATTGATGAATTGTTGTCTGTTTAAAACTTTTTCAGTCTCGTGCACTTGAAGCAGCAGGGGAGTAGGCATTCAGTTAGTGAATCAAAGGGCTAAGTGACCTCTTCCATTCCTATGCACCTCCAGTATAACCTGGACCCTTGTGTGGCTGTAACTTTGCTTTCAAAGGGAGATCTACAATCTCCATCATATCTTACTTAGTCCTCACTTGATAGGCAGGCAGTCCCTCTGAGTATCTTTACACATGGAATCTGGGCAAATATGTCAATTTCCCTTTGTCCTAGCACTGCTGGAATGCCTGGAAGACTATAAAAGCTATACTAAGGTTTTGAATAATGCCAACTACATTCTCTGTGGAGGTGCCAGCATGATACAGTGGTTAGCATGCTGGATCTGGATCTGGAAGAGCAAGATGTGAATTCCCAGTATGCCATGGAAGCTCACTGGGTGACACTGGGCCAATCATAAGCTCTCAGCCTGATGACAACATGTGTGATCCAGTTTCAAACATGCAGTTTTAGGAATCAGGGAGGCAAAATGGAGAAGACTAAACTATTATAGAGATAAGCCATGCAGTTTCTTCTTACACCCACCCACACCCCATCAGGATCAAAGAAGGCACATCTCCGGTAAACTAATTTTCTTTTTCTGTTGGATGAGTTGGCAGATAAGGAGCAGAGACAAGAACAGCTGTAGGAAAGAAAGGTGAGTGCATATATGCAATGCTTGCAAAACAATTGAGAACGTTAAGTGCTCATTCCCACCAGTTGCTTCCAAGTGGCAATCAAACGGTGATTCAAACAGAAGAGTGTTTTCCCAGCATTGATGAAACCTAGCAATTTGTTTCTGTTTGTAATCTCGGAAAGAACACCGACTTCTTATGCTCCTTGTAGATGAGATGAAAGAAACCTGTCCTAAATGCTTGCACCTTTGTATGAAAGAGCCTTTGGGTTAATGAGAGGTATGCCCTGACTTTGAGGTTCAATGCACCATTGGTCTATCCAGTTTTTTTATTTACTTACTTAACTTGCTTTTCTCTCCAACGGGAGCCCAAAGTGGCTTGCATTGACCTTCTCTCCTCTGTTTTATCCTCACAGAAAGTTTAGACTGAGAGCATCTGACTGGCCCAAGATCACCCAGCAAGGTTTCATGGCAGAGTGGAGATTCGATCTGGGTCTTCCAGATCTTAGTCTGACCACTAAACTAGCCCAGAATAGAGATTATTACTAATAGGTTACTTAAGAACAGACCATCTAGTAGTCCATCTAGTCTAGCACCCTGTCTCAAACATTGACCAACCACTTCCTCTGGAGGTCCAACAATAGGGGCATAGAAGCCAAAGCTTTCCTTTAATGTTGCCTCCTGGCTCTGGGATTCAGAAGTTTTGTGCCTCTGAACACGGAAGTTCTCTTTAGTCACCATGGCTGGTAGCCGCTGATGGACCTATCCTACTAGAAAACTCTTTCTTCAGATACTTTTTAAAAACCACTTTCCAGTCTTGCAGTTTCCTTATTCCTAGGTCCAAAATCTTTTTTGGTGGCATTGGCTTTTACTGCCACCAAGTGGCTTCAGTCCTTTCTTTTCCTCACAAAGACATCTCTGAGGGTCTCCTGTATGCCTTGAGAAGAGCAATCTGACACCATCCAGATACAAGAAAGGCAGATGGTTTGAGAGTTGTTGGTAAATGTCTAGGATCATCTTTTTAAAAACAAACAAACCAGTCTTTCTGATCCAGGGGGCTCTAAATTCATGCTCTAGGATGTTTTGTCACATGATTAAATGTCATAGCATCTTCTACAAATGCTTATAACAGAAATTCCATAATTATAATGGAAAATCCCATAAGAACTATGGACTGGTATAAAAAGATACAGACAATGGGAAACGGGTAAGCTTTAATCTTTGTAAGAAATAGAATTTTTTAAATGCATGATTGGAATATGATATTTTTGGATCTATACAGCCATATACATTTTCCTCATATACACATGTATATATACACACACAAGTGGGGGAGCCTGAAAGACCCCCCACATTGCAAGACATGGTGTGGCTTAAGGTTTAACCTTTGACCCCAAGTGCAGAGGTGCTGGTGTCTGGGAGCTGCTCCAAGTCCAGAGTGGCTCCTGGAGTCCTCCACTACCATGGCCGGCCCGGAGCAATGACCAGAGTTCAAATGGCAAGGGCAACCAAAGTGTGACCTCCAAAGCTGACAGGAGTGCATGGGTAGGTTCATAAGGGAGGAGGCGGTTCTTAAGGTATGTTGGTTCCAGACTGTACAGAGCTTTAAAGGTCTAAATCAGCATCTTGAATTGAGCCTGGGAACAAATTAGAAGCCAGTGTAGCTGGAATAAGACTGGAGTGATATGGTCCCTATGACCCATTCCAGCCAGTACTCTGGCCCCAGCATTCTGTATTATCTGTAGCTTCTGGACAGTCTTCAAGGGCAGCCCCACATACAGCACATTTCAGTAATCTATTCTACATGTTACCAGGGCAGGCACCACAGTGGCAAGATCTTTTCTTTAAAGATGAACACAGTTTTATTCCAGCATAAACTTTGGTTTACTAGAGCCTACTCCTTCAGATTCAATCACTAGATCTTCACTAGGCAGTCACTGAAATCCCCTTCTGGCCAGAGGATTTTTCAAATGCTTTAAGGATTTAAAGAGAAATATTCTGCACAAACATGGCTTCTCTGCAAAGGTATAGGATTAAGGAATGGATGGTTGCCTTATCTGTCTACAGGGAGTATGTAGCCTTGACAGAGTGACCCTCAGTAGTTTATGTTTCAAAAGGAGAATCTGAAAGAAACTCCTCAGAGGACATCTGAAGAACAACTCACCCAATGGGGTTAGATTTCTTGCCCAAGCAGAATCTGCTTGGAATGATCAAAGACTGAAACTGTATGCAAATTTCTCAGGAGCTCCTATTTCACTCATTTGCTTGCAACATCAGTCTTTCCAGGGTTAAATGCCTCAGCTGGCAAGTGTCCATCATTATTCAACAGCAGTTTGATAAGCAAAGAGATTTACAAACACCTCTGTGAGTAGCTGGACTGTTGATCGTTTTTGGTGGGTAGCCATGTTAGTGGGGTGTAGCAGAACAAAATTCTATTTCTGTAGCACTTTCATGACTAACAAAATTTTCCAGGATATAAACTTCTATGAGTTAAATCTCACTTCATCAGATACTAAGGAGATTCTCTGCCTGGATCCCTGGGTTATTGACAATAGCATCCCTTGGAAAGCTCTCAGAGGGCTTCAGACTTTAGCAATCTGAGAATTCCTATTTTAAATTATGTCCTCCTTTGTCACTGGTGCCTGCTCCATATTGATCAGGCTCTTTTCAATGGGCACATGACATTCTGGCATATCTCACAGAGACCCCCCACCCTCTTGGGTCTTCCAAACAATAGAGTGAGGACAATATCAGCTACATTTTAAAAGGAAGTTTAAGTGAAAAGTCAGGTCAGATCTCAGAAGGCTGACTATAGAGGGCCCCAGCTCAGAAGGCCCTGATCCCAGTTCTCAGCAATCTTGCTCTTTTACTGAAAGGCATCTTGTGCTGGAGATGGCAAGAAATGTCCTTATTAGTTAGCAACTTCTAGCTTAGAGGCCAACTGATCAGGGGTGGGACCTGCAAAATTTTTCAGAGTTGCTCCTTGAATAGAAAAAAACAGTTCCCTGCCTTGCTGTTCTGCATGTTAAAGAAGTTTTTTGAAGACATCCTGCCTGCTGCGTCTCTCTGGCCTTGGGGCAGACCATTTACCCATCTCCACAGTGAAGTATTCACCAGATATACAATTTAGCAAGCAAAAACAGATAATTTTGTTTCAGAGATGGAAACAAAGCAAGATATAAATCTGTGGAGAGAAACTATTCATTGGGATGATCAAGACATAATTGCCTTGCTCAAATATTTCTAAATGTTATAAATGGATTTAAATCAGGGAATAAGACATATTCTACAAGCTGATATTCCCCAGGCACACAGCAGTTAGAACCTCAGGTCCAGAGCATAGTGTTTGACGAAAGTGTCCTCAGACAACCACAAGGCAGCCTGACAGATGTCCCAGTGCAGAACTCTTTGATGAAACACTGCAGAGGAGGCCAGGGCTTGAGTCAAGTGTGCTCTGACACCCAAGGGACAGGGCTCCCCAAACACCCTGTAACAGGTGCTGGTGGTGGAAACAACCCATCGGACAATGGACTGAGCTGAAGCTGCCTTTCCTTTCTTAGGGCCCCAGTAACAAATAAACAGTGGTTTATGTTTTGAAAAAAGGAAAAGGCCATCATACAATATCTGGTATTCAGTTGCAAACTGTGATTGGCCAGTATTGTGTATGGGTACTGAGAGTAGAGTTACCAACCTCCAGTTGGAGCCTGGAGGTCTCCTGGAATTAAGTTCATTTCCAGACTGCAGAGATCAGTTTCCTTGGAGGAAATGGCAGTTTCAGAGGACAGACTTTATAAGGCCTCTCACATTCTTGCTGAGCACTCTTCCCTCCCCAGACTTCAACCCTCTGAGGTGCTACCCTCAAATCTCCAGGAATTTCCCAAGCCAAAATTGGCAACCCTAACTGAAAGTCATCTTTTTATATCTTTGCTTAAATCTTTTGCATTGGAAAATTGAGTGAAAAGCAGCTCAGTCTTGTATTGGAAGTATTTATTTAGTACATTTTTTTTTATCCAGGAGCTAATGGTAGCAGCATTCAGGGTTTCCCCGTTTCTCCACTGTAACCTTACAACAACTGTATGAGGCATGTTAGGTCAAGATGATGACTGGTCCATGAACACCAAGTAAGTTTAATAGCAAGTTGTCCAACCTTACTGTACCACGCTGCTGTACCACACTATGATGACTGCATGAGGACTGTATCTCTTTGCTCCCCCTGAACCAATTAGAATTCTTGGGGCTCAGCTGCTGGAATTTGGCAACCCAGTTTTCTGGTGAATCCTCCAAAGGGATCTTAAAACATAAAGGGAATCAGAAGCTAAGACCCGAATCCTCTCTCCTAGGTACAGATCTAGCACTTTATCAATTGTATCATCTTAGTATTATTTTCCAGATCTGATAAGCTACCCCCCCAGATCAAGGTGGACTTGAATGGCACTTTGCCAGGTTCCATGGGCTACTTTAATCATTCAGCCAATTAAGTAGCCTGTATGGAATGAGTTCAGGGTGCAGGATTTCTCTGTCTTGTTCCAAGAAGGCCTGGAAAGGATAAGGCATCAAACCAATAGTACTGGATATCAAGAAAAAACACTTTCAGCACCCCAGGTAATGGACAGCGGCTGCTGCCCAGCAAACAAATGAGCATCAAGGCATTGGTATGGGGCCTAGGGCCAAATTACACAGACCACTATGTCCTGGTCAAAATCCTACCAAATAAATATCTACATGTAGCCTACCAGATTGCACTGCATAAAAACTACCTTGTAAGTGAATCAGCAGACGTGTTTTGTAACTCTCTGGACATAAAGGGGAATCTTGAACAATGACTCACCTGTCATATTGTATTGCAAAGACGCGCCTATTTTATCTCTGGTGTACATGAGAATGAAATAAATAATAATGAAATAAATTAAGAATATGTGACACAATGGCTACAGACTTCATAATAGTTTGAATATAAAAGAGATGGACAGAGTTTAAGATTAATTTCTGAGATAGAGTAGTGACAGTCTTTGGAATTGGAAATGGTGGTAATTGACCAAAGAAAGTGCACTTGTTGATGAAATAATCATATGATCAATATCACTGGGCCTTCCTTTGATGTTTCCCAGTTAAAACCAACATCAAAGGCCACTCTGCTTTCAAAATCCCAGTTGAATGAATTAAGGATGCTGGATCCCATATTTTAGGTTCATTGGATTATCAGCACCTTTGATCTTTAGTTAGGGAAAAGCCATTATTTTCTTTCTGGGATTCCTGAAAGCCAACTTTTTGCATAGGAGGAAAACAAGTCATTGGAACTTTGGTTCTGCCCATAGTGGCATTAGGCCAATGCATTTTGACTTCTTGTTCTGTAAAATGGGTTTGTACTTCAGAAGATTTCTGTGATGATCAAAGCTTAGGGGTCACTGATATCAATGGGAGTTATCAGTGACTTCAAAGGGACTCTTTATGTGTGAGTGATTTAATAAACACCCACTTCTTTGAAGATGAAAGCCACTTAACAGAAAGGAGGTGTGACAGTTCCAATACTGTATGATTGCTTTATGGGGACAGATGCTTTGTATTGTTTTATTTATCGAAACTTAAAAAAAAATCTATAGCAACATAGGGAATTCCAAAGAAGGTATTGTGTAGGCAGAGATTACAGATTACAGTGTGTTCTCTGTGTTCTCAGAGATTACAGATTCACTATACAGAAAATGTAGGTTTCCAGAAGCAAAGATACTTTGGGAAATAAGCACAATTTGTTAGTGACTGAAATATCCCCGGTAATCTAATGAGCAACATGAATAGATGAATCACTTTCATAAGGTTTGCTGGTTGACCTAGGGCCAGTCACACACTCAGCCAAACCCACCTCACAGGGTTGTTGTGAGGATAAAACGGAGCAGACCAGAACAATGTAAGCCGTTTGGGGGCCTCATTAGGGAGAAAGGCTGGATATAAATAAATAAGGTCGAAAAACTTTTGAAATATTAAATTTTAAATATACATTTTCTCACTGATGTGCCATAAAATATGTACCTTTTACATCCACGTATATAAAATACTGACGTATCCAAAATATTAAGCCGTTTACTTTCAGTGAAGGCACACAGCATAATATGAATTTTTCCTTTTTAAAAAGAAACGTTCGGGCTTCATTGCTTGTGAAAGGCCTGCGAGAACAGTGAATTAAAATGCTTTCTACATGCAGGCACTTTTAGGGGGAACGGACATCGAGTTCCCACCTGAGTGAGAACCAGACCTCAATGAGGGGGTGATATTCTTGGGGGAGGGGGATAATTACTCCATTACCTAGACATTTTCTTTTATTGCGTTCAATATTTGACGTTGCCTCTTTAAGAAAAGGGAGAGGAGGGGTTGCGGGGGGAAAGTGACAACAGCTCGCGAGAGCTCAAGAAGTAACTCTCGCGAGAACTGTGTTTGGGCGGAAGATGGCGGCGGCGGGAGGTACAACTCCTGCTCCCGAAGAAGGGGGTGAAGGGGAGACTACTCCACCGGAGGCTCCGGAGACAGCGGTCGGGGAAACCGCAGGGCCTGCTGAGCAGGGAACTGGAGACTCGGAGACTGGGTAAGGCTTGGACGTATGAACAAGAGAGGAAAAACTCCATCTGCCCTCCCATTGGCTCGGCACAGCCACACTCCCGCCGGTTGATCCTATTGGTCAGAACGCTCAAATCTGTTTCTCATTGGCCAGAATTCTGGAACCTGTATCTTATTGGCCAGAGTGCTGACCTGCTGGCCAACCGGATCTGCCTTTCTTTCGCCGCCCTAGTCTCAGTCATTCTTTTTTGCTTTCTCCCCTATCCTGCCTTATATCGTTTTTGCGATTTACATAGAAATGTCTCAGGCTGAACGTCTAGTTGCAATGCCTGGCCCAGCTGTTTCCTCTCTGTTTCTTCGTCTAACGATGGACTTTTGGTTCATAAATTTCTAGTCCGTGAAATATTCTGCCACAGCAAATCAGTAATTCTTTAACATACCGTGACTACATCGGTCCATTCTTTGGTGCTTAAGTTCACCTGAGCTTTGTACATAAGTGGTTGCTGGCTTACTGAATCCCTTTGTAAGTTATGGCCCTGCTCTTGACTATTCATTTATTTGGATTTACACCCCACACTTCCTGTAAGCAGGCTCAGGGTGGGTCACAACAATAGATTGCAATAAATTACAGTCTTCAGTAGTTCAGAATAAATATCTAACATTACACCAGTAAAAAAATCAATTAAAAGTAGGCATTGCAACAGATTTCATATTACAGTTCTTACAGCCAGGAGCAAATGGGCCAGAGCAGAGCTATAGAGATCCCCAGAAATCTCTCAACCCCCTCCTATGTGTAATGAAGATGCATTTCATGCAGAAATACATAATTAAGTGGCCTGTAATACTGCTGGTCTTTAAAATGGCATTAGACGGCATTTTGTTTCCCTTCTACCCAGAAACGTTCCTCCTTGCACCCAGCACAACCTTCTTTTACTCAGTCCTACCCAATATTCATGGTAGAGTGGCCTTGAGTTCCCCAGTGCCAGCACTGCTTTGATTTTTTCCTCCAGTGCTTGGGATGAATAATGGAGTCCCTCTGAAAAGAGCAGAGTCCCCCTTATTCTGAAATGTGTAATGCACAGTGTTATGAGTGTGATGTGGTTCCTTCTGATTATGATTTTCTGTGCCTTTCAGTGGGGATACATCCCTGGCAGATGCTAGTGCTGCCTTGGAGACCGAATCATCCAGTGGGAAGGATGCATTGGTAGGTGGATAAATGAAGCTCTGCTGGGATGCTGCAGGTGCTTTGTTTTTAGGCCCTATTCATGAAGAGGGTGGGAAGAAGAATTAGAAAACTCGGCTGTTAATTCTGAGAGTTGTCCCTGTTCTATGCCAGGGTTCATTTCTGATTGGCTGGGGAAGTCCATTTGCTATGGATTAAATGGCTGATGATAGTGTGACCGATGCTTATTGGATGAACCTTTTGAAAGGATTTTCCTGTTTCTGCAAAATCCGGGTTACATCATTTCTCATATTACAATAATTTGTGTTCCATTATACCCTTTCATCATTGTGATTATGGCGTGCTAGGTTCCCTTCGTGGCTCCGATGAAGTAATTAGGTTGAGACACTGTGCGCTGTTCACATGTTACAGTGAACACACGTACATCCTGCCTGCATCTGTGTACGTTGGTTTGTAAGAAACAGCCAATGTGCTTTTCCTTTTCAAATGAAACTGGGGATCAATGTAAGGTTTCTGTCACTTGTTCAGTTGTACTTGAATGTATTGTGATAATTACTGAACACGCTTACAAAGAGCAATCAAGAGGACACTGTACACAGTTTGTACATGTGTTCACTGTAACTTATGAACAGGGCTGGGCTAGCATGCCCAGTCAGCTTCGTAGTGGAGTCTGAGTGTGACCCTTGGTCTTCGTGATCCTGGCCCAGCCCTCTAACCAATGCACCCCACAGGCTCTCCTGACGTGCTGTTGCACTTTGTGCCTTGTGGCTAATGTGGTTCTTGGTCTTTCTTGTTGTGCAGTTATGCTGATGTTGTTGCAGGAAGGTCTTGGGGACAATTCTGAAGTTTTGGATGCACAGACCGGCTCGGTCGATGAAGAGAATGGACGACAGCTGGGAGAGATTGAGCTGCAGTGTGGGATTTGTATGAAATGGTTCACTGCAGAAACGTTTGGCATTGATACAACGTACGTAATGGCTGCATGTCTTTCTCCATTGTCATCCTCTTTGTTGCCTGATTGTTAGATAAGTCATTTCAAGAGACGCATTTTAAATGGTGATGGTCTGTATCCTTCCATCCCACTAAGCCAAGTTTGGGGCCTTCTCCAAGGGATGATCTACTTAGGTGGAGGAAGAGCCCTTAGCTGAAGAGTGCATGAGACACCCAGAGACCCTAAAGTGGATGCCCTGAGCCTGTTTGTTGGTAAATAATGACTGTGGCCCCTGCCCCCGATTTTTGATTTTGACTGTGGCACAGGTTGGGAGGGATTTAGCCCTTCCTGTCCACTCAGTTTTCCTGATCTCAGCCTACTGAAGGGGGGAAAGGTACAGGTGACATATGGATGACCAGTGTGCCCTTCCCCCTTCCCAGCAAAGCGAGTGGTAACTCCAGTAGACCATTTGAGGTTGGGCAAACAGCACAGGTGGGAAGTTGTAGCTACCACCACTATCCCATGTTGTGGGTATGATCCAGAATAAGGGGCTGTGAAGCTGCACTTTGCCAATTAAAAATGCTAAAGAAATCCTCCTGTGGGTTTCCCAGCCTCTATCTATTTTGGTCCATTGTCTCAATAGATTTGTATGAATACTGCCAGAAGAGGGCAGTGTGAGCTCACAGTTTGGTTCTATCTGCTTGAAATCAGTGTTGCTTATCATCGAAGAAAAGGCATACAAGGTTGTGGTCTTCATTTTCTCCCTCTAATTTTTCCTGCTCGAAGGGGTCTGTGTCTCTGTGTAATGTTTTCAGCAACTTAAAGTTCTGTTGACACATCAGAGTCATGAATCAGTACCAAAAATAGTCAGTTAGACTCCTTAATTCTGCTTTGTTGAGATTTGCAAGAAATATTATGTGGCATATTTTTAAAAGTTCAGATAGTTAAGGTTTCAGAGTCCTATCTCTGAGTACTTTGGAAGATGAAAAGGTGTGTCTCCCCGCCCATATCAAACTGAAAATAATATTGACATTTCACAAATTTGCCCGGAGAGGGAAAGTATTCTTCAATTCAGCCTTTGTGTCACTCACTTGACCTTTGAAGGGGAGAAAGAGTACAGACCAGGTAGGGACATGCAAGACAAAGCAGTCCTTCAAAGGTCGTTTCAAGTGGGAAGCTGTGTTGGTCTGTAAAAGAGTTAGATTCTATTCCAGAAGCACCGTAAAGACCAGCAAGATTTCCAGGGGGTCAAAGCTGCCTTCAGGCCTCTCAAAAGCTTATACCTTGGAAATCTTGTCGTTCTTTAAGGTGCTACTGGACTCGAATCTCTCTTGGCTGTCTTTTGGATATGATTTTGGCCTTTGTAAGATCATTACAGAGTCAATTAAAGCCTTATATGTTATTACATTTTTTTGTAGACTATTCAGTGGGGCCTGTTAAAGTTCCTGTGTCCAGGACCTTGCTTCTCTGGTTGTTTGTGTAGCAGCCCAGCACACACAGAGCCGTGTAAAGAATAATAAAACCATTTGTGCTGAGCAGAGCTCTACAAGGCTGCAGTCCTTAACTGCCTTACTCCAAGGGAAGGAGATCCAGCTGTTTCAGATGGGATCACAACAGAGTCTATTGCCCGGGGCTGGCAGCTTTTTCATGTTTGACATTGATCTTGCATTTTCCACGAAAAATGATGGGCTTCTGTTTACTTGGCTGATAATCCCCTGAAGCTTTTTCAGCCTTGGCTTCTGCTGACTAAGCACAGGCAGGCAAGCAGAGCCAGTATTATTTTGCTGACTCATATTGCAGTGTAGAGAGATGGATCTGCCTGAAATATTAGTGTAGTGAGCAGAACTGTTAAATTCATTGGACCTGAAAGGTAAAGTGATTGGTGATGTTTGCTCCCTCCTCCCAGAAAAGGCTGTGTGTGTGTGTGTGTGTGTGTGTGTTTAAAAAAACCTGTTCTGGAGACCAGTGGAGCCACAAGGGAAAGGAGGAAGGGACTAAGAAGCTCTCTAGTCCAGCCTTGTGTTTTGAGGCAGGCCCTTGCAGCAATGCTGACATCAGTATGTCAAAAGCAGATGCATAATTGGAGGTTTTAAGCAAGAAGTAGTGAGCCACGCTGTGGTGTGAGACCAAGAATCTCCAGAGTCTGGGAGGAAGATTACTTATTGACCTTATGGCTGGTTAGATCTGGAACGTTTTACATCCTAATACATCAGATTGACTAAACTGTAGATTGGGAAGCAGGTGAGTGTTTTGTGGGCGGAAAGTTGGATGTACCTCTTAACATATCTGACCCAGCTGTATCTCAGAACGTGACATTCAAGAGTAGTTACAAACTGCTGCAGGGGAAGAATGGGTTTCCATTGGTTTTTCTTTAGAACTGTGTGTTAATCTTTAGTGTTGGTAGCTCCCATTCATTAAAGTTGATGGGAGCATGCAGGGATAGGAAGGCACTCCCCCATCTTTTCTTCTATCACAAGGGAGATTATTGTGAAATAATGAAAGAAGTTGTTTTTCTCCAGATCCTGCCTGCCTTTTATGACCAACTACAGTTTTCATTGCAACATTTGCCATCATAGCGGAAATACGTATTTCTTAAGGAAACAAGCAAGTAAGTAAGGGAAGAAATACTGGGAAAGTGTGTGTGTGTGGGGGGGGGGTGTTATTGCTTACACATTATCACATCATGCCTCCAAGGGGCTGGGAACAGCATACATGGTTTTCCCCTCCTCCATTTTTTTCCTCATCTCTTGGATGTAGGCTAGGCTGTGGGAGAGTGACTGGTGCAAGGTCACTCAGGGAGGCTCGTGACTGCAGGGATTTGAATTTGTGTCTCCTCGCCCACTCTAACCACTTTACCGCACTGCAGGCTGGCCTGACTTTAACTGTTAGGAAGTGGATTTGTTTAGCTTAAGAGGGATCACAGCTGCTAGGCCCTAAAGCTATGTTCTCGCTCACTCTGTTTTATTTTAAGATCTAAAGGAAATGTGCCTCAGTGCCCTGGCCAACTTAACTTGGCAGTCAAGGACCCAAGATGAACACCCAAAGACAATGTTCTCCAAAGACAAGGTACAAGATCCACTCTTCCTCTTCTCCATCCCCGAACATACACAGTGTTGGTATTGACTGTTACAATGTTTTCTGGATGCAGTGAAATCTGGTCTCTTTTATAAATGGGCCAAGGAAGAATAATTCCTGTACTGTTGAAATACAGGAGTGCTAGCTGGCTCTTGCAGCAAAATTAAACAGAAGTCCTAGTCGAATTTATTCCTGTGTGAGCTTTTATGAGTCAGAGGCCTTGTCATTCAATGTGTAATATATAAGTTAATTTGACATTAGTTGCTTTAAATTAATTCTTAAGAAATCTATTGAAAGTTGTCAATGGTATTGATTCCAGTATAAAATATGATTATATGCTAGACTTGAGCCAAACGTATCTCTGAACTCTTGCCAGAAGTTGTGAATGTTAGTATTTTTTAATTACTATTGTTAGAGCAAGTCTTGTTTCAATGTATCTGAAGACGTGTGCATGTACACAAAAGCTTATACCCAGAATTAAACTTTGTTAGTTTTAAAGGAGCCATTGGACTCAAAACTTTATTCAACAGTTAGACCGTTAAGACACTTGCATCAGGTTAAATTGTCAATGTTCCCTTTTTGACCAAACAGAAGTCTCCTGGCATCTTAGAAATGACTTGGCTTTTGTTAGGGCCAATACTTTTAGTACACTAAAGCCTGTTTTGTCAGATGCAAGGGTGCCATTTTGTGGCAAACTAGCACAGCTGCCTCTTCACACTTGATTACCCGGAAAGTCTGTCAGTGCCATCCTAAGTAGAGTTATACTCTTCTGAGTTCTTTGAAGTTGGTGGGCTTAGAAGGGTGCAACTCCGCTTAGGATGGCACTGGTAGCAACTCATTAATGGATTCATGGAGAACACTTGTTCAACTCTCTTTGCACTCTAAACATTGCAAACAGTATCCATTTTTCCCATTCTTTTAAAAAAACCTAACTTTTTGGAATATATAGAGAAGCCCTAACCTTTTGTATGCCATACAGAGAGAGTGAAATAATCTCCATGAACTAATTTATACTGTTAAAAGACCTTGGATATTAACTGTATCATTTACATAGGAAAGTGCCAATTATACTTTGCAGCCATAAGCAATTCCTCCTACAGTAACCTTCCATGTATGCTTATGTCGGTGAATTTAGACCACAGCTGCATTCAGGTGTCATGCTTAAAGCATGGTTTTGTTTAAAAAACTCTTGTTGGTTTACCAGTTAGAAGTAACAAATCCCAGGTTACATGATGTGACCCAGGGTTGTGGGCTTTGTGCCACTCTCCCACTAGGGAAGACATCAGGGTAGGCAATATAGGGAGATGCCAGACAGCTAGAAGGAGGTGGAGCTGTTCAACAGATTGATAGGAGAATCCAGATGTTGTAACAAGCCACATTTAGGATGAACTATGGCTGACAAACTGGCTACAGACCTTGGTTTGATATCCTAATTTGGCACAAAGGAAGCACTAATTCTGCAGCTAGACATCACAACTAACTGGGATTTGTATCAGATTGCAGTTTGTTAGTCACAGTTGATTGTGATTGTCTGAATGCAGCCCTTGTCATTTAAGCTACAGCACTATCATTTGCATGGTGGAGATCATGAAACTTAGTGAAAGCACTTGTTCTTTAGTAAAACTTGTCATTATTTCCTTTTGGTTTCAAACAGGATATTATACCATTTATTGATAAGTACTGGGAATGTATGACAACGAGGCAGAGACCGGGGAAAATGACATGGCCAAATAATATTGTGAAAACAATGGTAAGTGCTGGAAGTTCTGAAGAACAAAATGGAAATGGGAAAAAATCCAAACTTTGTGTGTGTGTGTTTGTTAAAGAATCCTAGTTACATCTTGTATCAGGTTATAGCACTGATCCATCTTCTGGATGTTAGTTTTGCTTGGCAGGGGCTCTCCAGGGTGGCAGGGGTCTTTCTCATCACCCACTACCTGATCCTTATAACCAGAGATGCTGGGGATTGAACCTGGGCCCTTGAACTCGTGAAGTTGCCTTATAATGAATCAGAAGAAGAAGAAGAGGAGGAGGAGGAGGAGGAGATTGGATTTATACCTCACCCTTCACTGCCCAAAGGCATCTCAGAGCAGCTTACAAACTCCTTTCCCTTCCCCTCCCCACAACAGACATCCTGTGAGGTAGGTGGGGCTGAGAGAACTTCTGACAGAAACTGCTCTTTTTCAAGAACAGCTGTGCCAGAGTTTGTGACTGACCCAAGGTCACATCAGCAGGTGCAAGTGGAGGAGTGGGGGAATCAAACCTGGTTCTCCCAGATTAGAGTCCGCACTCTTGACCACTACACCAGACTGGCTTTCCAAACTGGCTCTCAAACAAAGTCTGAGTCCAGTGGCACCTTTAAGACCAACAAAGTTTTATTCAAGGTATGAGCTTTTGTGTGCACACACACTTCTTCAATCTGAGGTTTACTCAGAGCTGAGGAAGCATGTGTGCACACGAGCTCATATCTTGAATAAAACTTTGTTGGTCTTAAAGGTGCCACTGGACTCAGACTTTGTTCTTCTGCTTTAGACCAACATGGCTGCCCACAGATTGGCAGCAGCTCTCCAGGGTCTCCAGCAGACCACTAGCTGATCCTGGAGGTGCCAGAGATCACTCCTAGGACCTTCTGCATGCAAAACTGACGCTGTGCTGCTGATCCATGACCCCAAATCACCATTCGCCTTTCAAGTGCCACAGGCTTCTAATATTGTTTAAATGTTCTACGCCAGTGTAAAGAAAGGGACGTGTTTTTGGTGAAAGAACATCCTGACCCAGGGAGCAAAGATCCAGAAGAGGACTACCCCAAATTTGGACTCCTAGACCAGGTACATCAACTTGACATGCCCCTTCATGGTACAACCGAGTAAAGTTATTAATGCAAAAATATTTCCATAATATGTTAAAATTATTATTCACAATTGTTTTCAGGTTGGTTACTTTCATGATACATTAAGTGGAAGTCTATTGGGGGAGGACTGATCAGACCCTCAGTCAATTAGAGACTGCAGAGCATAACACAGGCTTGCGTGTGCCTGTCTTTGCTCTCTAAAAGCCTTGGGATGCCTTGTAAGTTTTGAAAATTCAGCTAAGGCTGCAATGCTAAGCATGCTTAGTAGACGCTTGGTAATGTTAAGACTTAACTTCTCAATAAATGTTTGACATTCACAGATGCCCATGGTCTTATTTGTACCTGCTTTGAAGAGTAACTGAAGTTATTATTTTTTTAATTAAGTGTATGTTTGCTTCTCTTTTAGGACCTTGCTAATATTGGCCCTGCGTATGATAATCAGAAACAAAGCAGCACGGTCTCGACGAGTGGAAATCTAAATGGCAAGTTTGTTGTTTTTCTTTGTAAAAAAGGAAATCTGATGAGAATAACTTATGTTTTTCTCAAGTCTTATTACTGGACACGACTGTTTCCTTTTTTTCAATAGCTTATGGGATACATTTAATTTTTAAATTAGTCTTGGGACAGACCAAAAACATATCAGAACATAAATCTTTTTGCCACGTTATTTTTTTATTTTTTAAAAAACCTGGATCTGAACTGTGAAATTGGATCCAAAGGTGACCTGAAGTGGACCACTGGGAACCAAGATCTTGGTCTGAATACAACCTTAAGGAACTTTAAAAATGAACTTCTTATTGAAATGTTCTAGGAATCCAGTAATATCAAGCCAATGAATGCCTCCTGTACTCATGCTGTGATTGATGGGAGTCACTTGTCGATGAAGCTTTATTTTGGGCTGGAGGAGTGGTTGGGGAATTTCCTTTGGCTGATATTTCTGAATTGAGTAAGTCCAGCTAGCTGGCAGAGTACTTATGTACAACACAGGGCTGCCTTCCTTTGGTGCAAGACGCCTTGCTGCAGCAGAAGAGGCACATTCTACCCACGGAAGACTTGCACGGGAAGACTTGCACGGGAGGAACGTTCCACCAATAGTGGCACACAACGTTTTGCACTTACTCCAAAATTGTTAAGAGGCATGGGAGTCTTTGTCGGTCACCAAGAACAGTCACCCCAAATAAACCTTTGCTTTGCCACATGAAGATGTTTCTAAGGACACTGGTGGGGGAATGATTTCTTACTTCCTATGTAACTTGCAGGGGGAGAACATGGTGGTGCCCTGGCCCACTTTCCAGTGATTCTAGCAAAGGCCTGTGTAGGGGAACTTCCTAAAGGATGGTGTTTTATGTTGGGTTAATCTAAAGTAAATGCTAATCTGGATGAGATGTTTCCATCTAGATCCAGTGGCCTTCCATTTGTGGATCTCAGAGACCCACCTGCAAGTTTGTAAGCCACCATTTTTAGCTCCCTTTTGGAACAACATGCAGCTTGTGTGTGTGTAGAAAGCAAGAGTGCTGTGCCTCCTGCCTTTCTTTGCGCTGCCACTGAGAGAAGCCTGTTGAGGCTCAGCGTTCGGAGTAGATTCCTCTGTAGCTTTGGCACTTGGCTTTTTTTCCTTACATGGTACATCTTCCAGTACTTGGCTAGGGTTGCTGGTCCTCAGCTCTTGGTCTGCTGCTCATCGTCCTGGCCTTGAAACCAGCAAAGTCATAATTCCGGGTTCCCCCCTTTCCTGTCACACGACTCTAATAGTACACGACTTCCTGTCCCGTAACCGCAGGTTGGCCGGTCACCTTGTTCAGTTGGTCCAGGATTTAGAACTGTTGAAGGCTATCGATCTAGATGGGCGTATTACTAGTGGCTAGTCATTTTATCTTCTTTTCATGCTGGTCGTGTCTTTTTTTATTTTCCTTTCTCATTTAAAACATAACAACTACATGGTACAACTTCTGTTCTTACAGGTGGAGCCTCTTTGGGAGGTGAATATTCTACTTTTCAGATTCTTACATTTTTAATATCGTGGTTTGAAAAGCTTTCTTTCTTTATTTTGCCAAATTGTGTTGTATCCTAGCAGCTCAGCTTGTCCGCTGTCTAACCTGACCCCCTCCCCCCACTGAAGTATCCATTCAATGGACTTTTTTCCCATCTGGACTTCACAATCCCTGGCGCAGCCATTTCAGTGGTAACTGAGCCCCTCTTTCTCCATTAGAAAAGCTGGTAGGATACAACCCACTGTCTTAGAAGCTCGGGATTAATTAATCTAAAGTACCTCTCCTAAAAACCATGGGAGTAACACTTTTAACAAATCCTAATTCCACTTTAATGAGAAGTTTTGACAACCTTTTAGAACCATCATATTCTGCCTTTCATGGGTCACTAAAATCCTTTTTGTCAGCTTAATTCATTCTCCTGACTTCTGTTTGGGGGTGGCAAATCTCTGGTTCATCAGCCTCAAGTCCTCATCTCCAAAATGGACTAACGATAACCTTCCTCACAAGATCGTGTTGTGGTAAGGAAATCCTGCTCCCCTCGCCCTGAGCCACAATGATTGGGTATCACAAAGGAATCAGGGAATGTATGCAGAAATCGGGACATGGGAAATTCCATTACATTTGAGGGTGTTTAAATGATTAAAGCCAAGTTTGTGCTAACACTGGGGCTGGATTTAGGCAGTTTTAAGCCTCTTGGTGGGTGTATTCCTCTGCAATCTCTGGTGAGATTTCCCATGAACTGTCAGCCAGAGCTCCTGTGAGGTGCAGTATGTAAGGACAGTGTGTGAACCTTGAACGGGGGTGGGGTCCTGGTTTGAAGTCCCTGGCTGGATAGGAAAGCTCTTTGGATAGCCTTATCTCTCAGCTGCCCCTGCCTTACAAGGGTTGCACTCCCCCCCCCCCCCAATATATGCTGCTCTGAGTGAGCTCTCTGGGGAAACAGCAGGACATGAAACTGATGATAAATTTGGAATGTCCCTCCAGTTTTTTTAAAGCTGTGGATTGTCAGATCCAGCAGGATCCCACTTGCAATTTGAATCAAAATTGATTGCCTGGGTTCACATCAAGATGTGGCATTCTAAAGTTGTAAAGGAGACTCCTCCTTTTACATATATAAAAAAATCTGATCTTAAATAAGCACTATTCAAATTGATTCATGGTTGTGCAGAATATGACCCTATTTTCCAAAGTCTCATTCCTTTACACTGCTGTAGGATTGTTAATAATGTCCAAGCTTGCTACACTTGTAGTTATGGTACCCTAGGTTGCTGCTAAAGGTGTTTGTCTGCAGCACAGCAAAGCTCTCCAACTTTGTATCGCTTGAAAGCAAGGAACCGTGTATGCCTGCCACTGGTGTTGCAACAGCCATGTGGCAGCACGCTCTTTTATCCAAATCAGTCAGTCTGGAGTAAGTCTCCCCTAGGTTTCCCCTTGGTCACCTAAAGGGAATCGGAACCCTCCTCTGCACTGAAGAACACAGTCAGATGCTAACAGTCTGCTACTTGGACTTCTTAGCGACCCTGACTGCGTCCAGGATGTTGATATTAAGGCGTCAGGTTCATGCACAGGGTTCATTTCCTCCACATGTAACCATCAAATTCAGATACAATGGTGAGTTTTGAAACTGCTGGCACCCTTCTTTAATGAGTGTGTCATGCTCGGTGTGGGCACACACAAGCTTGGTAACAACCTGTGGACAAAAGCAGCCACTGTCTCAAAGTATTTTTGTGCAGCGTATCAACATTTGGGGAGGCTTCCACTTTGGGTTGTTTAAAGGCTAAGCTTTTCCTTACTTAAATAAATAAGTCACGTAGAAGTTTTCATGACTTCTGGTCCTGAATGCCTGAGCCGTTTTCCCTCTTCCCAGAGATGCCCCAAATTCTCCTGCACCATCCTGTGGTGAAAGGCAGTGTTTTCTTTCACAGTTGCCCGTATATCTGCGAGGCCACTAAACCAACAAACCAGTGGGGGAAGGAGGCAGAGTCATTATATAGGCAAGGATCATGAAGTTCTTGATACCACCACAAATGGCAATTTGCTGGCACTGCAGAGAAACATCTTATGCTTCTGGTTTTTCCTCCCTGTATTTGTTGTCTTTGGGTGCTTACAGCTGATGCAGAAACTGTGTGTCCGGTGTGTTCTTTAAAGCCTTTTGCCTGGTGTTAAAATGAGTGAGCATCTAATTGAAACCTCTCGATTCTCCCTGCTCCCCTGTCAAATCGGCTCCTGTCTTTGTCTTCATGTGTTTCGAATCTCCTTGAAGGAGATGACAAGGAATCCCCTTCCAATTAGCGAACACTAGTGAGATCAAGATATTTCTGCTTGCACTTGCGGTGTCGTGATAAGGGCCTGCATTATTGTTATTAACGTTACTCTCTTTCAATCCAAGTATCATTTCAGTACTAAACCTGTTGCTGGATGATAATGCAGGCCCAGAAAGAAGCTGAATGTAAACAGGCAACAGTTTTGCTTTCTACCTGGGAGACGATCTGGTTTTGTTGACATTCAAATGCACCTGGGGAATTTTGAGCAGATTCCCTTGGCCCCCTGTAATGCCGAGTGATCTGTGGGTGCTTTCCTTCCCAAGGGGGTATTGTTGCGGGAAGCAGTGGGAAAGGAAGAGGAGCAAAACGCAAACAGCAAGACGGAGGGACCACAGGAACGGCCAAGAAAACCAGGAGGTAAATACAATAGTGCAAAAGCAAACGTTTCCTGAAGTGGCGACAAACTGTGCATAGGTAATTCGATGTTCCATTTTGAAAACTAATTGAAATCTGATGTCAGGATTGGATGTTAATCTGTGGTGGTGGAAAATGCCGTGAAGTCACAGCTGATTTATGGCCACCCTGTTGAGTTTTCAAGGCGAGAGGCAAACAGAGGTGGTTTGCCATCCCCTGCTATACACCCAGAAGAGCATTGTGCTCTACAGGTAAGAACTTACTGGTGGTCCCTGGCCTGAGAGATATCCAGCTGTCCTCAACCAGAGCCAGGGCATTTTCCACCCTGGCTCCAAACTGATGGAACTCTCTGATGAATAACATCCGTGCCCTGCAGGACTTTTTGCAGATTTTCAGGGCCTGTAAGGCAGAGATGTGCCGCCAGGCTTTGGTTGAGGGCAGAGACGGTTTCCATCTGTCTGGAGCTCCTGTTTCTCTCTCCCCCCACCCCTTGGAGCAGTAGCACAGTCAGAAGCTTAGCATCATCTGTCTAGGCCAATTCTGTATTTTATTGTACCCAAGTTGTGGATTTTTCTTATGAATGTTTTTATCATTTTACACCACCCTGAGCCCTGTTCTTACAGGGCAGGGTGGTCTAGAAATTTAATAAATAATAAACCTGACTCTGCTCAGCTTCCAGGATCTGGCAGCTCCTGTGCAATTTAGTATCAAATTTAAGAAAAAGACTCCTCTCCCATCAGAAACTTTAAGACACCTTTCCTTGAGGTTTTGGAGTGAGTGGACTGGTTTAATCCTTTTTGCTTGACCAAATGCTGAAAAGCCAGGCAGTGGCTAATTCACAATAGCTTCAATATTTATTTGACAACCAGTAGTGGCTTCCCTGCGCTGTACCATTATAATGCGGGGGGGGTAGAAAGTGCCGTCAAGCTACAGCCATCTTCTGGAGACCCTGTAGGGTTTTCAAGGCAAGAAACATTCAGAGGTGGTTTGCTGCTGCCTGCCTCTGTATAGCGACCCCGGGCTTCCCTGCTGGTCTCCCATCCAAGTACAAACCAGGGCTGACCCTGCTAAGGCAAGTCTCTTGCCGTGAAAATTCAGTGGGGTTGCCATAAATCAGCTGTGACTTCACAGCATTTTCTACCACCACCGATAAGCCTGGGCTGTCCAGATCAGGGTGTTACAATGAGAGCTGAAGTGAATTGAAGTACTGTGTAGCTTTTAGAGAAAGAGGCGATCGCTGCCGTGGTAAGCTTCTCTCCAGATTTTTATGGCTGCCTGGGGCTCTCTTCATGTCCTGCATTCTGATATATGCCTGTGCTGGCTTGCGTGGTACCCTTGTGGCCATCCTGCCACGGGCTGGAGTGACCTGCGAAGCAGTGCATTGAGTAATACAAGTTCTAAGGGTTCCCCCCACACATACCACCTTCATAAATTTCTCAACAGAAGAATCGACATTCATGATATTGGCTGACTAAAACCCTTTCCCCTGTTTGGGGTAGTGGTTAAGTGCATGGACTCTAATCTGGGAGAACTGGGTTTGAATCCCCACTTCTCCACTTGCACCTGCTGGATGACCTTGGGCAAGCCATAGTTCTGTCAGGGCTGTCCTTGAAAAAGAGCAGTTTCTGTCAGAGCTCTCTCAGCCCCACCTACCTCACAGGGTGTCTGTTGTGGGGAGGGGAAGGGAAAGGAGTTCGTAAGCCGCTCTGAGACTCCTTCGGGTAGTGAAGGGCGGGGTATAAATCCAATCTCTTCTCTCTTCTTCTGTTCATCTTGGAGGATCATGCCTCGCTTAACATTCCTTTCTCTGTTATCCAGTGACCCCTTGTTCTCCGCTCAGCGTCTCCCACCGCACGGCTACCCATTGGAACACCCCTTTAACAAAGATGGATACCGTTACATTTTGGCTGAGCCCGACCCCCACGCGCCGGACCCGGAGAAGCTGGAGCTAGACTGCTGGGCGGGCAAGCCCATTCCCGGAGACCTCTACCGAGCTTGTCTATATGAACGAGTGCTTCTAGCTCTGCACGACAGGGGTATGGCGCTTCTGAAGGATTTCTTCTGGAACTGGGGGGCACAGGGCCTCATGAGAAGTGGTGATCTGTTGCGAAACTAGATTTGGGTCATTTATTGCTGCGCTTTCCTGTACGGCGGAAGTCCAGAGCAGCTCACAAAAGTAGCTAATTTTAAATAATAATTGAAACAAGCAAAAAACAATAATACCACCCAAAAAAACCCCATTCCTAGGCAGGTTCTGAGTCCATTGTCCAGCTTGCTCAGTGGCTGCAGGCTGTGAGCCAAGAGCCCCTTTTCTCTTGCCAAAGGGCACGTGCCTTTGGCCAGAGCCAGGCTCTGTGCATGCAAACAGGAAGGAGGCAGAAAACACAGCTGCTTCTAAGATGATGCCTCCGATGATGCAGAAATGAATTAATGATTGTCTTATACATTCACAAGCATGTCCTGATTTAGTCAACTGACTGAAATTTATACAGTTAACTGAGTTTCATTAATTGGGGCGGGGCAGTCCTAAAGAATGAAAATGGTGTTCCTTGGTTGCCCCAGCTGTTTTGCAGTCGAGGGTGTCAACATGGGGAAGACTCAGCATCTGTCTCCTCCTCCCCATACAGCTCCTCAGCTGAAGATTTCAGACGACAGGCTGACAGTCATCGGAGAGAAGGGCTACTCCATGGTTCGAGCCTCGCATGGGGTGCGGAAGGGAGCCTGGTATTTTGAGATTTCGGTGGACGAGATGCCTGCAGAAACGGCTGCCAGGCTCGGGTGGTCTCAGCCACTAGGTACGTTGCTTGCCTTTGGCCTCCTTTGCACTCATGGTTTCCTAAGCCAGCTTTAACCTTCTCGAGTGACTCTTCCTGCATCCCAGCTGTGATCAGTGTGCAATAAGAACATCGTAGATAAACAAGGAGTTTGCATTCCTTCAAGTCATAAGTAGCTTGAAATATGTAATATGACTTTTGAACTTATTTCTTCAGATGTTTGTGCCCCACTTTTTTCCCCATTGGGGACCCAAAGCAGCTTCCAGTATCATTCTCCCTTCCTCCATTTGATCCACACAATAGCAAACCTGTGAGGTAGGCTAGGCTGACAGTGTGTGACTGGCCCAAGGTCACCCTGCACAGAGATTTCAACCTGGGTCTCCCAGCTTTTTCTAAGTACTACGCCATACTGTCTTATGGCACCCTGCTTTTTGTGGAAGGAACGCAGAGTAACTCCCATCTGGTTCCTTACATACAGACAGCCCGTCGTAAGCCCAGGCCTGCACAATTACATCGAGCAAGGCTAAGTGTCTTTGCAGACTTCTGGCATTCAGCCGCTGAGAACTGATTGTTAGGACTACCTAGAAGGGTTAGAAATCTAACAGAACTGCAGTGTGAGCAAGGATTCAGGTGGAGTGAGGAGAGAAAGTTTCATGAGCCAGATTATCAGCGGGGAGGATTTTTTAAAAATTTTCCCTGTTCTTAGCTGCATTGCACAAGCTTGTACAATGGGCTGGTGCCTAAGGGGCTGCGGGCTTACTAATTCTCCCAGTGTCAGCAGTGTTCACGCCCTGAATACACAGTGTCACGTAAGGTCAAACCAGACAGGATGATGGAAGATCTGGATCTCCAGTGTTTTCTCCTGGCCTTGGAAGATGTCAGTTT
Organism: Gekko gecko; assembly: GCA_029375565.1. Lineage (NCBI taxonomy): Eukaryota > Metazoa > Chordata > Lepidosauria > Squamata > Gekkonidae > Gekko > Gekko gecko. The sequence goes on along the minus strand of JAPDNY010000013.1, from coordinate 48,066,219 downwards.
AGACGTCCAGCCAATGTCTTGTCTGCTTTGACCTTAATTTATAGGTGGGTTAGGGGTTTCTGATACAGAGTTCAGATGATTCAAAGTGAAATGAAGGCTGTTGCTGCATCCCAAAATGGCCTGTGTGCATGGAAAATCCCAGTTGGATGCACAAACTAGTTTACTATGGGCATCTCCCCCCCCCCAGTTTACACAGACTTTTTTTTTTTTAATGAACCTGTGTTCTAATGTACTGGAGAGCAGAAAAATCCCTGGTTTGCCATGCCCTGTCTACCCCTCACAGACTTGTAAACTACAACTGGCTGCTTGAAGCTTCTAACAGGTAGTGCAGACATGATCTCGATGCCCCTGTACTATAAAGCAATAGAGTACATCTCAGCAAAGCAACCACACTGTCAAAGTAGGGGGTACCCGCCAGTAAGGGGTGAAAGTCTTGAAAATGATAACAGGTCTCCCTTCTAGGAATTGACTGGATGCTCCAGATAGATGGCACGCACGCAAAGCCCAGTGATCACGGGTTCTGTCTGATGACCTCTGTTTTTCTTCAGGAAATCTGCAGGCTCCCCTCGGGTATGACAAGTTCAGCTACTCGTGGCGGAGTAAGAAAGGCACCAAGTTCCACCAATCTATTGGCAAGCATTATTCATCCAGCTATGGCCAAGGCGATGTGCTTGGTTTTTACATTAGCCTTCCTGACGACACAGAAACTGCCAAATCCCTGCCGGATACCTATAAAGATAAGGTAAGGTGACATTCTCCTGAGCAGTGGCCACATTCAGACGTCACCACAAACTTCTGCACAAATGCAACTTCTTTGCTATGCTCAGGTGTTCCTTCTTTGCTTAAGGGAGAGCACCAATCAAAGCTTCCTGGTTTCAGAAGCCTCCCATCAGTTTGTCACAGTGTCTAAATGCAGGCCCCCTAGAGGCAAATGGGAGTTTGATTTCTCCCCACAAATGGGGATTCTAAACTGTGGTGTACTCCCAGCTTGGGATCTTCATTTGTGGGAAGAAACAAACTCCTGTTTGCTAGGACACCTGCATTCAGATGTCAGGGCAAATGAGCCTGACGGCTTCCCAAACCAGGAAGGCTGTGCTTGTGTGTGTGTGTGTGAAGGGAGGGAATGTACGAACAGAACAACCAAGCCATGTTCTTGGCTGCCAGGATTCACTAACAGCAAGAAGTGTGTCATGACATCTGAGTGCAACTGGCTTGTTTCTTCTGTGCAATATTGAGAAGAACTGAATGGGGCTGTCCTTCCGAGTGTCACATCAGTTCCTCTGTAGGTCTCTTACAATTGGTGGTCAAGGTGGTGCTTTATTAGGCTTCTAAAAACAAGGGAAATCAGGGAAATACTTTAAGGAAATCCTGTAAGAGTGTTAATGTTTTAAGCATGTTTGTATTTTGAGTTAAAAATAATATTGTTAATTGGGGTTGCCTGTGTCCTTTATAACGTTTATGTCTCCTGTACCTGGCATCACATTTTATGGTGCCCATGGCCTGGCCCAACAAAGTGACATTTATGTCAGATCTAAATGAGTTCGACACTCTGGATAGAACTTTTTAATTCTGAGCATGTTGGTGAGACGTTTTGTGCATTGGCAAACTGCCCGTCACACTCCACTCCCCCCCCCCCTCCTTTCAGGCACTGATCAAATTCAAAAGCTACTTGTACTTTGAAGAGAAGGACTTTGTGGATAAAGCAGAGAAAAGTTTAAAGCAAGCTACTGGAAGCCAAGTAAGTTGGGTTTGAGAAAGAAAACGCTGGTTTACACAGCCAGCAATCTGCACTAAGTCCATGGCGCCTCTGGCCAGCCTCCACTGGTGTTTTCTAATGGGGGACGTTTCCTGCTAATAGCAGCTGCTGTGTGGGGAAATTGACTGACTGCGATCTGATGACTGAGCACCCTGGACACAGTTGTGCTTTCCTGTTATTGGCTACGGGATGAACAGCTCCTATTTGTGGGTTGGATCCAACTGGCTTTTTTATTGGTGAGAAAGGCAGGTGGCCTCCTTTGTGACCGCACAGTTGGGCCGTGCTGAGAATCATGGGGAAAATGTAGAAGGCCATGTTTGTTTTGTCATTTATACCCAATTTTTTCTCCAGCAGGGACTCAGGGCGGCTTATAACATTCTCCCCTTCTCAAGTCTATCCTCACAACAACCCTCTGAGGGTAGGGTTGGCCGAGAGGGTGTGACTGGCCCAAGGTCACCCAGCAAGTTTCCATGGCAGGGTAGGGATTTGAACCTGGATCTGCTAGGCCCTTCTGATCTCTACACCATGCTGGCTCTCACTTGAGATGGGATTGAAGTATGGAGCAGGACTGAGTGGAAAACTCGGCTGGATCCAATCTTCTGTCTCTTTGCAGTCAGGAATGGGACCCAGTTGTGTGCCTCGTTTGCCGTCAGTACGGCATTTCCATTCTTTTGCTCCCTGAGTGAGTATATTTGCTAGATCAATGCCAGTATACCCTTGGAGCAAGTTGTATGTCATGCAGAGCAACTCAGGAAAGGATTTGCCATTATGTAGCCAGGCATAACTCTGATGCCAGAAAAGTTTTATTTCACTTCCAGTGGGCAGTTGAAAAGCTGAGAATCCTGCTGAGGGTGTGGGCTACCAAAACTGTTGCAGCCTGAAGCGAGTAAGCTCCATTTTATTCCAGTTTGGTTCAGTGGTCAGGAGCACCGACTCTGATCTGGGTGAAGCAGGTTTGATTCCCCACTCCTCTACATGCAGCTGCTGGTGTGACCTTGGGTCAGTCACAAGTTCTTTCAGAGCTGTTCTGGAAAGAGCAGTTCTCAAGAGCTCTCTCAGCCCCATGTACCTCACAGGGAAGGGAAAGGAGGTTGTAAGCTGCTCTGAGACTCCTTTGGGTAGTGAAGGGGTGGGGTATATATCCAATCCTCTTCCCTTCCCTTCTCTCTCTCCTTTCTAAATGGGGGTCCAAGGCACTGAGCTAGTGTAGTGGTTAGAGCATTGGACTAGGATCTGAGAGACCCAGGTTCGAATCCTTACTCTGCCATGGAAGGTTGCTGGGTGACTTCGGGTCAGGCACACTCCCTCAGCCTAAGCTATCTCACAGGGTTGTTTTGAGGATAAAATGAAGGAGAGGAGATGTAGGTTGCTCTGGATCCCTACTGGAGATTAAAGTGGCGGTCTAAATTGACTAAAGCAGGTTGCACAACAAAATAATATACAATAATATAAAAACAAAACACAGGAGAGGGGAACTGGGGAAAGCTTCTAAATGCAGAGATCTTTCTCATTCTCAGAATATCTTCCTGTTGGCTGTAGGCTATGTCCCTTTAGCCCTTACCCCGGGGGTCCTGCCATCGCTAACTACCTGCACAGGAGAGGGACAAACACTGGGCCCGGATGTGACAGGCTAGCAGCCATTTCCTCACCGTCCTCCATCCACAAGTTGCAACCAGCTGGTAGAAGCAGGCACTACAAGCAGCTTCTCACACCCCTTTGCCCTGTAACCTTCATCCCCTTGACCCAGATGGCACTTCCAAGAGCTTGTTTTGCACTCTGTGGAATGCAGGAGGCGAGGTTTTGTGCGTCATTGGCTTCTGGGCACCTGCATGACAGGCCTTCACTCGAAGCGAAGGATACTTGGTGGGTTCCGTGAAGACCTGCGGCCTGAGCTCACTGCCTAAGACGCAACAAGCTCAGAGGAAAGGAGCTGAGCTGGGTGGATGTCGGGGTAAAAGGTCGCTGTGCCTGGCTGCTCCCTCGGGGTGACGGCCTCCTATCTCTTTCAGATAATTTTCTATAAAAACGGTGCCAGCCAAGGAGTTGCATACAAAGATATTTTTGAAGGCGTTTATTTCCCTGCCGTCTCTTTGTACAAAGGCTGCACGGTAGGTAACAAAGCAATCGAGTGCCGCGAGTTCTTCTCTTATGCATCTAGGGAAGGGCTGTGGCTCGGGGTAAAGTGTGCACTTGGCATGCCGAAGGCCCTGGGTTCAAGTCCCCACCCCACTCCCAGCATCTCCAAGTGAAGGATCTTGGGGAAAGCCTCTTCCTTGCTTGAGGCTCTGGAGAATTGCTGCAAGGCGAAGTAGATGATTTGGGGCAAGGTAGACCGGGGGGCTGAGCTGCTATGAGGCAGGTTCCAGTGACCCCTTGGGAACCGTAGTGATGTTATCCTTGTTCTTTTATGAGCCACTTACGTGAGCACTGCCGGCTTGTTAAAATGTTTGGGATTATCCTTGTCCTTTTTAAGCAATGAGCTGGCATAGTCTTAGTGGCAGAGAGACTGAGCTGTGATCTGAGAAGCTGCTAGTTCGAATCTCTTCTTGGCCACAAACTTACCAGGTGGCCTCAGGCAAGGCACTTTCTCTAATTTCTTCCCTCCGCAGTATGGGAATCTCAACACTATGGCCTGCCATGCCGGGGGTTTTGCAAGGATTACAGTAATGTATGTGAAGTGCTTATTTACTAAAACAATCACATATGGACTTTTTCTCCTCCTCCTCCTTTTGTAGGTTTCTATAAACTTTGGGCCCTACTTCAAATACCCTCCGAGAGATGTCACTTACCGCCCAGTAAGTGTGGAACCATATTAGCTTTCCCGTGAACATTTCATGCGTGTCTCTGATAGCTGAAAATTTGGAATTCTGCCTGTAAAAGACAATCCCAGTACCTTTGATCAGAAAACTCCTCCTCTGCAGGAGGAATAAGCCCAGCCAGCTTGAATCCCAGAATGCAGAACTGGAAGGACAAAGAAGGAAGCAGGGGTGGGGTGAGGAGCAATGCTCCCTCTAAGCTGTGGAGTCTTGTGAGCCAAAATTCTACCCTGTGCGCTACTGGCATTAAAGCTGTGAGTGAGCAATTTGGCTGCTGCATGAATTAGTTTGCTCTGGAGCCGTCCCTTCCTGAGCTAAGAAAAAAAGGTGTGAGCTGGAGGCTAAAAATCTGTGAGCTAGCTCACACTAACTCAGCTTAGCGGGAACACTGGTGGGGAGTGTGTGCAAGGGATTGAGCACGGGCGGTTCTGCATGGAGGGACCATGCCTAAAAGAACCAGGTCCTTAAAATTCTGCAGCAGTTAACAAATCCTGCCGTGGAAGCACCTCATTTAGAGCCCTGCTGATGCCAGTGCACCAAGTTCAAAACAGCTTCATGCTTTTCACCCTCCCCCTTCTTTCGGTGTTACCTTCCCCCAGCCTAGGCAAGTGTGGACGGGGATGTTGGCTTTGGGTGTCAGGCACAGCTGAGCTGGGCAGGGTCTTAATTCTACCCATTTCACCCATATCTTCTTCAGTTATCTCAGGGAAACCCAAACTATTTCTCTGTCTGATGTCAGCCTTGAAGTGGATTCCTAAAATAGTTGCAGTCCAAACCAGCCATTCCTAGAAGGCTGAAATGATGGTCAAAGTGTAGAGGAAGAATATCATGGCCCTCCTAGCTTCCTTTCAGGCCTGCAGTGTCTTGACGGGGTGTGATCCTTTCACCCATGCCAAACTGGTCTTCTCTTCTCGCCATTCCAAATTGGGCCTCCGTTTCTCCCCTGTTAGCTTTGGAAGGATAAACAAGGCACCAGCTGTTTGCCCATCTTTTTCCTCCCAGGACTGGTTTTGATAGGTGAGATAATACAGGCCTTGGGAGGGTTAAATGGCCTCTCCCTTCCCCACATGGCCATGATTTGTCTCAGCGACCTGGTTGCCTGAAACGTAGCTTTCAAATATACTAGGAAGAGCCAGTCACAGATCTCCCATCCTCTTACCTGCTTGATCCTAAGCAAAGGCTAAAAAGGGAAGGATAGGCAGAGAGAGTGCAGCCATTGGGCAGAGCAAAGCAATATTGGATATGCGGCTGGTTCATTCGTTCTCAGCCTTGTTCCCTGCCCTGCACAATATTGCCTGTCTTGCACTTCTGGTTGCTCACTCTTGCCGATTGTATTCGGATAAACCTTCCTGCTGGCAGCCACAGTCCCAAATTCTCCCCCAGCCAGGTGATAATGGGGGCCCCAAGATCATGCTTAGGGCATCATGACTTTATTGAATGGGCAAAAGCGGTGTTGCCACAGCCGAGCGTGTGTACGCAGAACGGTAACATTTTCTGGTTTAATTCTAAAGGCAGTCATCGGGTGTTTGCTGGCCCAGGGTGTTGCAGGCGAAGTGGCTGGGAGATGATTTTGCAAGAGAGAGCATTACGCCCCCGGCTCCTCTGCAGGTCGCCCTTCCCAAACTTACCCACATCTATGCATTTCCAGACTTCCCTTGGGGTTTCCCTCGAGGTGACCTTGCTCATGTCAGACATGGGCTCAGAAAACTCAGCTTGGGGTCCCGTAGAGCCGTATCACTGGGGGAGAGACTCTTCTCTGATGGAAGACTCTGCTGACAGAACAGGTTTGGGGATCCCAACATCCAGCCTCCTCTTCTTGCCCCTTTCTGCATGAAGCCGAGGCACGTAACCTCCTTTTCTTCCCCCTTGCAGATCAGCGACATGGGCTGGGTAGCTGTGGTGGAGCACACTCTGGCAGATGTCCTTTACCACGTGGAGACGGAGGTCGATGGGCGGCGGAGCCCACCTTGGGAGCCTTGAGAGACATTGTATATAGATATGTGTGTGTGTGTGTGTGTGTGTGTTATGTGTACCTTTTTTTTAACGAAACGACATCACTGGGTGTAAAGCGGGAAGGAAATAAATCTTTTTTATATATAAAGAACAACAAAGAGCAGCCCACGTGCTTTTCTTAGTTCCTCCAGTACCACTCCAAAAGAAAAAGGAAATTCAACAGGAGGAAGTGGTGCTGTCTGTTACCCTAACTTCGTGGAGTTTGGAGCTGTCCTTCCAGCCAGGATGAATCCTTTGGATTAGGAGCAAGCTGTGTCAAAAGAGGAGAGACTTAATTGATGAATGGACTTGCTGATGCTGGGCATCGAGGGTGACTTTGTTAGTCGGCTTCCTCCTGCCTTCCCTCCTGCTCCAGGTTTTTTGGTGCCTCCCCTCTGGGTTCCTGTGGTCAGGGAGAGATCTGGTCTGGGTAGCTGGGGGGACCTAGGGATGTCTCTTCAGTCATGCTCTGCTTCTGGCAGGAGAGAGAACCAGCAGCGACTTGGCATCCATCCCTATTCTTTGTCTCAGAGGTATTGCGGAGGAGATGTGGACAAGAGAACTCCCTCGCTGGGGACTGGATGCTGGTTTTCAAGAGGTGGCATTCCCAAAACCTTTAGCGCCAGTTCCTGTGTGTGTGTGATTTTTTTTTGACAATGCATTTGTGTAAGAAACCAGTTTTGGGAACCCTTCTCTTTGAAAAGACTTTGTTGGCAAATGGGGGATATCTTCCAGTTCTTTGCTTAGTGCTTTGGAAGATTCAGCAAATTGCAAACCTCTCTCTGGTTGAAAGGGTAAACTTCTATGCACATACCCAAGTGGAGGTAGAAATGATGCTGCCGTATTAAGAAATAAATGAACACCAAGTGAAATGCGTTTAGGCTTTAACCTTCAAGCCCAGGACTGCAGGCAATGTGCGCTTTCCTTGAAACAGAGTCACTGGTGCTGTACTACTGTGACATGAATGTGTCACTCTTAAAGAATTTGACTTATTAAGAGTTTCTACACTGTATACATATGAATCATTTCATCTTTGTTCTGGTCAAAAACATTTACTTGTTCAGGGCATCAATATTTTTATGTTGCTGTTGAGCAGAACATTGTTCCAATGTCAAAATGTAGCTCTCCAGTGTGCCAGACTGAACATTTTCATTCTTACCAGAGGGCCATTTGGTCTCCTCCCCCCACCCCGAAAAATAAATAGCAGAAGAAGTAGGAAGTTGGGGCACAGTGTTCTGCACCTCCAGCTTTATACATCACTGTTTTCTACACTTCAAATCCCCCCCCCATTGTATGGGCAGGTCATACTGGAATACAGCAAGGACAGCTGGAAGGCAAAGTATATCAGGTTTCCCTGTGAAATGTGGTCATGCAAGGAAACCTAGCTCGCTCCTGCTATTCCAGACTCAAGCAGGGCCATCAGGCATTATGTTTAGGTTGATCCAAGAGATGTCCAGACAGGAAAAAAAGGATGGAGGCACTCAGAACTTAACAGGGAGAATAGCAAGAGCTCAACAACAGTCTCATGTTAATTGAAGCACAGTACAGAGGGGGGAAAAACACTTGGGGGAGGAGCTGTGGCTCACTGGGAGAGCATCCGCTTGGCATGCAGAAGGTCCCAGGTTCAATCCCCAGCATCTCCAGCTAAAAGGACCAGGCATTAGGTAATGTGAAGCATCTCTTCCTGAGACCCTGGAGAACTGCTAGGTCCTTTCCGCACTAGACCTTAAATCCTGGTTCAACCCTGTCCTCGAACTTACATTCTACACTACGTGTGAGTTCACCTCTATAATTATCTCGGGGTATTTTTGCATTCTACACTACACTCAAGTTCACCCCTGTCATTATCTCGGGGATATTTTTTGTTTCCACATTACATTGAGGTCACCCCCGTTTTGCCCCACACTTGTGATGGAATAAACAGATGCTGTTATAAACAGGGATGAATGCAAGGTATTGTGTCGCGAGTTGAACTCTGATAAAACAAGGGATGAAATCCAAGTGCAGAAAGGACCCTAGTCTGAGTAGGAAATACTGACTGTGATGGGCCCAGGGTCTGGTTCGGAATAAGGCAGCTTTGTGTGTCCACTTTTCCAGTCTCTCTGTGGTGACCCCAGCAGTGTCTCCAGAAGGTTGGGCCTGCAGTACCAGCACTGAGCCAACCACAAGCGACTGAGATCAACCAGAGGTGCTTCAGCTGTGGGCACAACTGACACAGCAGGGTTAACGCAGGGCTGGGTGGGAGAAACCAGTTGTGAGAAGCTGTGCAGGGTTGTTGGGAAGGTAAGGGAGGCGGTGTATGCTGCTCTGAGCTTGAAGAAAAGGCAAGGTCAAGACTGAATGGACGCATCTCTTAGAGGCAGGGCCCAGCAGTGGAGACGGCAGTGGATTCAGTCAGGGGTTATGTATAGTCGTCTTGCCCACACTGGAAAGAGAACTGCACACAACTTTTTAAAATCACACAAATGTTTATTTTCAAAAGCATACATTCACATATACAGCGTGACAGCTGAGTGACCTCTCTCAAATTTGGGAGCATGAGACCATCAGGCTCTTATTATTAAGTTGCAACTAGCTTTTGACTGTTCCGATCATAGAGGATTTTGGTTCACCCCCCGCCCCCCGGGCTAGAAATGAGTGCTGTGTCCTTGCACAGCAATCTTCACCCTGCATTATCTGCCTGTTTCCTTGTGGAGCTAATCAAGTACATAAGAGAAACAGAAAGATGTCATCTTTTAAGACACGTGACGGCAATAAATATTAAATAAACACCTTGTCCAAAGAAGGAAACAAGGAAAAATAAATACCTACTTAACTACCTATGTAGAAGTGACTCTGCTGAACAGGGAAGCATACAGTCCAAACATGTAAAGATTGTAGTTGGCAAGGTTGGCTAATGGCCAGCTCAGGCTTAAAGCAGAAACCCCCAAGCTTTAGGGATCATGACCCGGGATCACAGGTTCTTTGAGCAACTGGAAGAGACTGCCAGCTTGCTCCTATTGGCAAAGTAAATCCAGCAAGAAAAAGAATCCCCTTGTGGTATACCTAGGGTTGCCAGCTCTAGGTTGGGAAATACCTGGAGATTTGGGGGTGGAGCCTAGGGAGGGTGGGGTTTGGGGGGACCTCAGTAGGGTACAATGCCATAGAGTCCACCCTCCAAAGCAGCCATTTCCTCCAGGGGAACTGATCTTGGTTGCCTAGAAATAAATTGTAATAGGGGAGATCTCTGGGTGGTACCTGGAGGATGGCAACCTTAGCTGTACCCAGTATTAAACTTGATCCCCCTTCAACCTAGTTTCAGCATAAACAGGTTGCACTGATTTACTTATGCTTAGGGGCAGGAGGATATTGGGTGTGCGTTTTTTAAAGGAAAGAATGTAATCCCTTGGGTGTGATGCTTTTAAAGTCCTCAGCCTGAAACAAGTTAAAATGAATTCCTCTTGGGCAATTCAGAAACCAACCAGATTCCATTTACCTATTGGCTGCAGAGTACTGAATGATTTTAAAAGCTCTACTTATGTTTTTCCATCTTAACTATCTTATTAGTAAAGGTAAAGGTTCCCTTGCTCGAAAGCCAGTCATGTGGCCGGCATGACTAAACACCAAGGTGCACGGAACGCTGTTACCTTCCCACCAAAGTGGTACCTATTTATCTACTTGCAATTTCTTGCTTTCGAACTGCTAGGTTGGCAGGAGCTGGAACTAGAGACAGGAGCTCACCCCGTCATGCGGCACCCGGGTCTCGAACTGCTGAACTACTGACCTTCCACAGCCTGCACTTCAGCGTCTTAACCACTTGAGCTCCTAACTATCTTATTACCAAGCTGTAAATCTTAAGGGACTAAAAATGAAGGTAGTTCAGATTTAAAAAAAACAGAACAAAACAGGGTTGTCTGTTAACTATGGTTAGTTTGCTAAAATGATATTCAAATCCTACTTTGTCTTGACAAATGCTGACTTCAGCGCCTTCACATCTGAGAGCTGGCAGGTATGGCCTACCTTTGTAGCAAGAGCCAGGGGTGCCCACACATATGTATGTGCTGGGCATTTCACAAAAATGCAGAGGTAACTTGGCCCTTGCAGATGGCTTAAACTCTAGCCACAGTCCAAGACAGAGTGAAGCCTGTTGAAGTTTTCTGTGGCCTCACTCTCTATACCCTTATGTGTGATGCTTGACAGAGGACAAGATGACAGGTCCCTGCTCCAAAGAGCTTACAATTTAAGATTTGACACAAGGGAGACAACAGAGGGAGGAGAGAAGGAAATGGAGAAAGGGATAAACAGACAGGGGACGAATATGCGCTTACTTCAGGTACACTTGCTTAAACATAGTTTCAGTAAGGGAAAGGGACTAAGGGGTTGTGCAAAGGCAGGTTTTGCAGGGGGGATTCTCTGGCCCTGCACCTGCTCAGTCACACTCTCCATTTTGCCACCTGGAGGTTGCTTTTTTACATTTTTTGTCAGCATGACTTGCTAGCATCCATGTTTCAGCCACTTCGGACGGTTCTCAGCTGCGTGCTTTAAACACGATGCTGGCTGAGGTGAAAGCACTTTCCCGTAGGACTGTGTGCAGCATTCATGGTGTCTCACATAACCCAGGTGTCTATCAGCGCAGGTAGTGGCCCAGTTTAAGGAAGACACTGTGCAAATGCAAAATCTAGTGTTGAAGAGGAATGCTCTTAATTTATCTTTACCCAGCATCTCCCTGAAATCCAACAATCCATTCTTCTTTTCCTCTATGTAGGAATGTAGAGACTGTTTTGAATCAATTCATTTTTGATCCAAAGAGAAATCTGAAGAGGGGCAGGAAGGGAGGTTCTGCAGAATCTCAGAATGTCTGTGCTCAGAGGTAGGCCGTGGCTTCCCAAACCTTCCTATCCTCCTTCTAGAGAGCACCATCCTATGGTGTGTAACATCAGAAGAAGAAGAAAAGCCCTGCCAGGGCTGAAATTACAAAAGGGCACACAAAGGAGTCACTTAAAGCGACAAAGCGAAATAAGACCCTTCCTTTGAAAGAGAATAAAAAGACTCAGCAGCTATCAGGGGGGAATATCGGGGGGGGAGGGGGGATTCCACTCCCCATAACAATGCTAGCAAAATCCCATGGGAAAGTGCTTTCGCCTCAGGTGGAGTTATATTTAACTCAGGCCTAAGTTGCAGGGGGGGGGGATGTAAAATGCATTGACTGTAATGTACGTAACAAGATACCCTGTGGTGGGCAGTCTGTCGTTTCCCCCAAGGCAGATTCCTGGGTTGCTTGGAGGATAGGCAGCATAAATATTTCCATAAATTAAAGCAAAAGGCACTTATTAAGCTTTTATGGAAGAAGTATAAAGATGGGGTTAAGGACAGTCTTAAATCATGGATGAGTTCCATAATTTCTTGTTTGAGATTTGGTGCATTTCCGAGTAAACTCCATGCAGGGCCAATCTCTCTATTTCTCATTAAGCGAATAATGAAGCAAATAGGTAGCCCACTTCCCCCATTTATACTGTTCTATTGCTTGAACGCTGTTTTTCCAGCAAGCGTACTAAGTGGCAGATGGACAGCCTGCTCCCTGTCAGGGGCACAGAGGTGTCTCCCTGGGCAGCGATCCCCCCCTGCTGCTTGAGAAACGTTTAAAAGGTACAAATCCCCCCTCCCCACCACCACTGCTGGAATCAGCTACAGACTCAGCCCTGTTTTCTGAGTGACTCTTAACTGACAGAACCGCATCTTTCTGTGGGTTCGTTTCTACACGTTAATCTAAGAGCGCACGCATCCAAACAGGAGGCTGTGTCCCCTCTTGGTCAGACAGGGAGGGGGCTGCTTGCCTTATGCCAGCATAGCAGCGGTCTGGTCTGTTCTGCGTGGGGGTGGGCTTGCTTCAGCAGGACATGGCAGGAGTGTGGCTCAGGTGCTTGCGCAGGTGGTTTGCAAAATCCACTTGGGTTTGGGAGAGGACCTGGTTGATGAGTGTCTTGGGCAGCCATCCCTGGGGGGCAAGGGAAAAAAAGACACGGATCAGAGCCTAGGGTAAGGATTTACAACTCTGCAGCTTGGTCAGAGCCAATGAATGATGTCTAATCATCTAGGGGAGGGGCTGTGGCTCAGTGGTAAAGCATCTGCTGGGCATGTAGAAGGTCCCCAGTTCAGTCCTTTCCATTTAAAAAGTCTGGATGTAGATGTTGTGAAGGACCTCTGCATGAGGCCCTGGAGAGCTGCTGCCAGTCTGAGCAGACAATATTGACCTTGATGGACAGACTGTTTCAGTATAAGGCAGCTGCATGTGTGTTCATGTGTAATCAGGCGCATGTCTGGAGAGGCTTACGTTCTCGTGCACTACCCCATGCCTGCACTTCAGATATTCATCCTAGTGTCTGTCCTGCCAAAATTGTGGAGCAGCACACAGTGCATGCAACCCAAGCCCCCCTTCCCACGTCCTCCCAGCAGTGACTCCCACATTGTTGGCAGCATATGTGGAAGTGGCCAACGATATAAAGTGGGCCCTTAAAGGTGAGATTTTTTGAGTCTGAATTATCCCCCAATGTTCATTTAAGAGCTTATCTATTGGTGTGTGTGGGGGGGTGTCACAAATCACATTATGATCTCCCAAAGAGTGCTTATTTTCTAACGATTTTTTCAGGTTGCTGCTCTGACATGGGGGTGGTTTTAACAAGCCACGTTAACCCATGCAAATCTTGGGAAAGGAGGAAGAGTGCCTTGAATGTGTTAGCGTGAAGAGTTAGCAGACCGGTACAATGGCTACTGTGGCTACAGGTCTTTGATGTCCAACTCAGTACAGGTGGTGCCAGGGGTCATTTGGGGTTGGAGCACGCCGGAGCACTGCTCCCGCAGCCCTGCCCCCGCACTCCAAGGAAGGCACTGGGAGGCATTTAAATGCCTCCCTGCTCTCCCCCCGGCCCTTCCTGGCTTGCCCGCTGAGGCAGGTGAGGCAGGGCAGGGCAGGGGGGCCCTCTAGAAGCCTTCCTTGGCTCGCTGAGGCAGGCAAGCCAGGAAGGGGGGGCTCCAGAAGCAGGCCAGCTGGGGAAGCAGAAAAGGGGGGAAGGCATCTTCAAAAACCTTCCCTTCCCTTCCACAGCCGGCCTGGGAGGGGGAAGCAAAGTGGTTTAAAGTTTAAACCCCTTCTCTCTGGAGTCGTACTGCAGTGGCAGTGCAATCTTTCTATTGTATTCTATGGCCCCATAGAATATAATGGAAAGATGACTCTAGAGAGAACTTTAAACCCCTTCTCTCTTTGCTTCCCTCGCCCGCCCGCCTTGGCAGGCCAGCTGGAGAAGGGAAGGGGAAGCTTTTGAAGATGCCTCCCCCCCTTTTTGCTTCTCCTTCTGACATCACTTCTGGTGATGTCAGGGGGTGTGGTATATGCTAATGAGCTATTATGCTAATAGCCTATTAGATATGCAAATGAGCTCCTGCAGCTCTTTTTCTACAAAATGACCCCTGGGTGGCGCCATTGCATGGGTGGCGACCAGCGTTGCCAGTTTGGGGTTGGGAAATTCCTGGAGATTTGGGGGGTGCCGCCTGGAAAGGGCAGAGTTTAGGGAAGGGAGGGCACTCAGCAGGGATGTGATTCCATGAAGTCTGCCCTCCAAAGCTGCTTTTCCCTCCAGAGGGTCTGAATTAGGGATGCCAACCTGCAGGTAGGACTTGGGGTCCCCCAGAATTACAACTCCTCTTCAGACTACAGAGATCAGTTCCCCTGGAGAAAACGGATGCTTTGGAGGGTAGGCTCCATGGCACTGTACCCCACTGAGATCCCTGTCCTTCCCAGGTTCCACCCCCGAATCTCCAGGAGTTTCCCATCCTGGAGCTGGCAACCCTCCCATCCCTTGCCAGTGGCGGGGCGGGGGGGCTGGCAACCCTAGACGTGATCTCTGTAGTCTTGTAATCCTGGGAGAACTCCAGATCCCCACCTGGGGGTTGCCAACCCCGGGTGCCTTCAGCTGGTGCTCCAGGAGACAACTGTAACCTCATCCACTTTGCAAAGGAAAGTCATTTAGGCAACCATTTTATAGCTCACTTACCTTTAAATCAATACTCAGAAGCCAGGTCAGTTTGGTCTGGGAAGGATCTCCTGTGAGTGGTCGAAGAACCATACATGTGGGTCCATTCTCAGCTCTGTAGAAACACAGGGCAGTACTACATTAGCAGAACATCCAAAAGTCTATGCCATGTTATTTTATAGTTCTTGGGCACCCCTATGCCAAGTCAGTTTCTCTCTCTCTCTCTCTCTCTCTCTCTCTCTCTCTCTCTCTCTCTCTCTCTCTCTCTCTCTCTCTCTCTCTCTCTCTCTCTCTCTCTCTCTCTCTCTCGGCAGTCAAGTTGCAGCTGAATTACGGCCACCTCTTGGAGCTTTTAAGGCAAGAAACGTTTAGAGGCGTTTTGCTGCTGAATGGCTCTGCTTAGTGACCCTGGTGTCCCTTGGAAGTCTTCCATCCAAATTTCAACCAGGGCCGACCCCATTTAGCTTTTGGGATCTAATGAGATTGTCTAGCCTGGGCTATTCAGTTCATTTGTTTTGAATAAAGTGATGCTGTATTCAGCGTGCTACATGCAAGATGCTGCCGCTCAGAAATATGCTGAGGGTCTTTTTCCTGAGTGACAGAAACTCAGATGTAGCACACTGATACTCATTCAGTGGCTTGGAGCAGAGGCAGTTCTTTGACATGCCAAACTGTGGCTCTTCTGAGCATTGTTCCCCATGGTTCCAGAAAGTGGGCAAGGCCATTGTTCAATTGGGCTTGTGGCTGGCAGGTGGTTGCCCCCTTGGAACAGCTGCCGCCAGAGGAAAGGGTAAACTGTGAGCCTCACTGCTGTGCAGGCCTCAGTAAATGTGGTCTTGTGGTTGATGGTAATTGTGAAAATGGCTCTCCGTGAGCAATGGACTAAGTACCACTGATGTAGCACATTGGGATGTGGTGGCTAGCCTAACCACTAGAAATGTATTTCCATAAAACCCCAACCTTCAATCCACTCTACAGATACAGGGCTGTAGACGAAACTGCCAGCCAGACTGGTATAGTGGTTACTTTGTTGGACTAAGACCAGTGAGACTTGGGTTCTAATCCCTACAAAGACATGAAGGTCACTGAGTGACCCTGGGCCAATCGCTCTCACAGCCAATTCTCCTTCACAAGTTTGTTGTGAGGATAAAATGGGAGAGTGAAGAGCCATATATATAGATCTATATAGATATATATATAGATGTATATATCTATATATCAACCTTGAGCTCCTTGGGGGAAGCATGGAATAAAAATGGGTGGTTGTATTAAACAGGTGAGGAGAATTAGATACGGGGCCACCATTTGCAGCAATTGCCATAAGACATAATTCTTTGCTTTGTACAAACCCGTGGTTGTGAACTACCATCAATCAAAAGTGGTGATAAGAATTCTTAAGGGCTTTAGTGTGAGAAATTTCAAACATTTGTTGAACAAATATGTACAACTGATATGGGAATATTTGCTCTGCTCTTAGATTTTGCGACAGGCAATTGATGTACAAGAGGAGCTGCAGAACCTCATTATTTACGTTTGAACTGTTGAAACTGTTGAACTGTCGTAAGGATAACTGTTTAATGTATCGCTAACCAGAAGGGGGGAAATGCATACTTTACTTTAAAGTGAGCAGGCTACAATATGGGGTTACCAATTCCAGGTTGAGAAATTTCTGGAGATTGGGAAGGGGGTTCAGCCTGGGGAACGTGGGGTTTTGGAGAGAGCTCAGCAGGGCACGATGCCACAGAGTCCACCCACCCAAGCAGCCATTTTCTCCAGGGGAACTGATCTCTGTTGTCTGGAGTTCTGTTGTAACGCCAGGAGATCTCCAGGCTACACCTGGAGGCTGTCAGCCCTAGTCAATAAATATGGAAGGTGGAGAAGACCCTTCAGTCATATGTAATACTGGATAGATAATACCGGAGGCAGAGGACTCGTACAGAGATCCTGGGGATGAGAATCCATATGTTCTGTAAGCATTCCTGATTTCAACCGGGAAATGTTGGAGGCCATGAATTAAGGCAGTCATTTTTTGTAAAGCCATTTACCTGACGACCCCTTTCTGTTCCGGCATTCCTGCATAGGCCGTGGACATGCCAGCCAGCACACACGTTGAGCCCCGCCTCTTCGAGCAGCGGACGCTCACAAAGTCCCGGGGGCCAATTAGATTGCCGGGGGTGGCGGCTGCGGTTTCGTGGGTGATCACAGTGTCTTTGCCGATTTTCTGAAGTATCTACATCAAGGTTACCAAGACAGGAAAGAAAATTAGTTACTTCACATCAAGCAGGAAGGGAGGACAAGCCCAGGGTTGGCAATTCCGGACTGGGAAATTCCTCGAGATTTGGGGGCAGAGCTTGGAAAGGGGGTGTGGAAACTCAGCAGGGATGTGATGCCGTAGAGTACATGGTCTGAAGCTGCCATTTTCTCCAGGGAAACTGATTTATGTAACCTGGAGATTGGTTGTAATTCTGGGAGAACTCCAGGGTCCTCCTGGAAATTGGCAACCCTAATTTTTGTGTGCTTCAAGGGGCAGGAAAACATTCTGCCTGTTTTCCAGGCTTAGAGACGGCTCTGCACAATGAACTTCTCCCTCCTTGGCTACTATTTCAAGGTTTCCTATCAAGACGGGTTCAGAAAAGACCGGGAGGAAATGATAAACAGAGAAGGGAGGTCCCAGGTTCAATCTCTACTGAAAAGAATTAGATAGTTTATGATGCAAAAGACCTCCACCTGAGACCCTGGAGAGCTACTGCCAGTCTGAGAAGACCATACTGACCTGGATGGACCAAGGGTCTCACTGCATCTAAGGCAGCTTCAGATGTATACAGGCCGGCAGCTACAGTGGGGTATCTTGGGGTCTGCCCCCCTGGCTTACTGCCAAGCCCCCCCCCAATTTCCCATCCAAGCCAGGCACTCCCTTGGGGATGTGTTCAGCAGGGGTGTGTGCAGGGTGCCCCCTGACTTATTTAAATTTAAAAATCCTGGCTATGGGCCTGGATGTATATATGTAGCGATGCTAACAATCAGACCTGGGGTTCTGCCACAAAGCGTGTGCTTGACAACTGAGCCACGGCCCCTCCTCAGTAAGCACTGTGGACATTTGCAATAGGAGTGGAAGCTCTGTTTCAGAGAGGTGGTTTTGTGCTTCAGCTTGAGCCCAGATTGATCCTTTTCATTGTTTAATTTTAAAATTTCCTATTTCAAAATATGAAAGCTTCACGGATTTGGAATCTTAACAGTTTGCCTGGTTTAATTATTACTCTAAGTCTCCATTTCCATTCTAGTGGAGACGAAAAACTTTGCTGACCTGTGCAAAGAGGAGATGAAACAACTGAAAACCTTGGCCCTGTCAACCCAAGGCCTTTGCCTCTAGATGGTGCTGTGCTACTTTATCAAAAGCCCCACAACAGCAAAAACTTAGGCTCAATAGTCTTTGCAGAGCTGAATGGCCAACCCAGGGGCACTTCGTTGCCAGCAGCCTGGAGGAAAGGTGCTCTGTCCCTTTAATGGAGGTTCAGTGAGATGTTGTTTACCATGATGCTACTTCTGTCCTGGCACATTAAGCCTCTATTAAAGGACATTTCTTTCTCATGCTGTTGGCAACCCTACAGTGGCATGGTTCCTCTTTTCTGAGAATGCATTTCCTCCCCAGCCCTAGTCTTTCTTGTTTTTTCACCTTGATTTCCTTGACGTTTGGGTTCCAGTTGCCCATCTGCTCCATCTTCTCCACCAGCTCGCTGTAGAGGCAATCCATGGGTTGGTCCACCACCACCTCCAGCCGAAAGACTTTCCCTACATCTGGGAGTACTTTGCTAAGGACTTTGTCTCCATTGTCCTACAGAAAAGAAAAGACTTGATGGGTTAGTGTCAGGGGCCTCCACAAACCAAGACACACATGCTAAGAATTTTGTAACATGGCAGATAAAATGGAAGAGGGCAGGTCAGTTTTCTGTTCTTCTGTGATCTTCATGGAGTAACTCTGGGTGGATTAATCACTCTTGATCAGTTCTACTTCACCAGGAACTTGTGAGGATAAAATGGGATATGGAAAGATTGCAAACTGCCCAGAGCTCCTGCAGCTGGAAAGGAAATTAAAGAACAAAAGTGCAGCAAACCTACCACCATGGTCTCTGTTTTCCAGCCATCCTGGTCACCTAGAATTTTTAGTGATTTCTGAAGGGCCTCCTCTCCCTGTTTGATGTAGGACATCTCTGCTTCACCAAAGACCTTCTCCTCTAGTCTAGAGCCTGTAAGGATGGGAGATTTTAAAGGAGAGAGAGAGAGAGAGAGAGAGAGAGAGAGAGAGAGAGAGAGAGAGAGAGAGAGAGAGAGAGAGACCCCATCAGTGTTTTCAGTGGTTGCCTCCAGTCAAAGAAAGTGCTGTCGTAGAAAGACAACATGTTTGGGACCAGAATCTGGGGGTCACTAAGGCCTTTTATCTCCTATTATCATACTTACTTAGCAGAGAACTCCTTCTGCGAACTTGGTTGATCCACTTACTAGGACCCGGCCTGTTAAACATACATTTATTCAGCTCCTGGGCTATTGCAACAGCAGCCCGTCTCTTCAAGCCTGAGGAGAGGAAAGGAAAATAATGGGATGAAAAAAGGAACTGTGGGCATGACAGCAGTTTTTCATTTGACCTGTGAAACACACCTGGGACCTACAGAAGAGAAGAAGGAAATTCTTTCCAGGGTTCGGCCTGCAAAACACAGGCACTGTGAGTCTATGATGGTCCCATGACCATTAGCACAAGGTAGATTCACCAGTACCAAGCATAATCGATCCCTGTCTTACAGTACAGAATGCACTGCTAAGACAGAGCCTACTCCTGTTGAGCTGTACTGTTTAAAAAAGCATGTATTTAAATAGCACAAGCATTTTTAAAGTAACTTAGAAGATCTGCTACAGATAGAGGCAGATTTGACTTCACAGAGCCGAGCCAATCAGTGCTGTGCACTGTTAGCTTCCTCTGCAAACTGGCAGAATCCAGTTTCTCCCACGGTCTATCCTGAAGAAAATACTGTTATCTGTAAACAATGCATTTCTACCACAAACCCACCAGTAAATGATGTACACATGTAGGCATACCTAGTTTGAACACTGCCTTCTAATGAACAGGGTGGCTTCTAATTCACTAAACAATAATGCAGCTAAGAATCGCAGATATTAAGCAAAAATGCAGACTGGCATGTGCTTATCAAGTGCTCTTCAGGGGAGAAAAATTTTGCATGAAAGATGAAATGATAATCTGGATAAGTCTTAAATTGCAGGGACAAAGTTCAGCATCATGAAGACAGCAGATGCAGCTTGCCAGGGGGTGGGGTGGGGGGTGCTGCAACCTGAACCTCCTTTGTTGGCCAGAAATCCCACCATATCCTGGCTTGAGAGGGTCTTAAGATCATGATGACCTGAAACATCTGCTTTCCTCCTCTTTTTTCTTTTGTAACATCTGACCTGGTGAAGAGTTCTGTGGAATTCGAAAGCTTGCATCCTCTTATGTGTCATTGGGTTGGTCTTAATAAAAAGTATTGCAGGGACTGTGTTCTTTGTTTTGTTTTTTATAAAAAAACAAAAACATTCATGGTAGCTTGTCCTGAACCTGCCTTATACTGAACCAGAGCAACGGTTCATCTAACCCCATATGGTCTATTTCAAATACACAGTGGCTCTCTAGGATCGCAGGTAAGTCTTTCCCATCACTATTATTGAGGGTTGCCAGCCTCCAGGGGGATCCGGAGATCTCCAGGGATTACAACTGATCTCCAGAGTTCGGTTCCCTTGGAGGAAATGGTTGATCTGATAGATCCTATGGCATTCTGCCCTGCTGAGGTCCCTTCCTGCCTCAGATCCTGCCCTCTCCAAGCTCCACCCCCAAATCTATGGGAATTTCCCAACCTAGAGTTGGCAGTTCTAAATTATATCCCTGCTGAGCTTCCTCCATTCTCCAAACTCCACCTTCCCCAGGCACTGCCCCCCAAATCCAGGCATCCCAACCTGGAGTTGGCCATCCTTCTGTCACTCAAGACCCTCATAACTGGGGACTGAATCTGGGACTTGCTGCATGGAAAACAGCTGCTTTGCTTCTGCACTACAGACCCATTGGTAAATTCTGTCTTATGGAACAGACATGTCATTTTTCAGCATATCGAACTCTGGCTGGGCACACCAAACAATCATGGGACAAGATGCACATTTTTATAAGAAACCCCCACCCCAGTTGATACCGCAGAGGTTTGTTAAACGGGCCGGATAAAGGTACACAGCAACCTTTCATCTGCTGAAGGCCGAATGTCGTTTATCAGAAGCGGTTTCAGATGCAAGGGCATGCTGGGACAGGAACGGTATTCGATGAACAACAATGCAGAATGTCAGTCTCAGCTATCATTACAAAGCAAACACCATCGTTACACAGCAGGGAGGGAAAGGAAATTGTGTGATAACAGGTAGAGACGGTGCTTTGCTTTGCAGAAATGCCCTCTAATGGACCAGGTCCCAAAGGGTATTTTCACCCCTCTGCCTTCCATCTAAGCAATGACTCCTTAATGTTTTCCTCCATTACCTTTTAACTCCAAATTCCCTTCATTTCTTTTTGTCTCCAAAGTGGGTTCTAACCTAACTGTTTAGTCTGGAATGGTCATGAATCATTTATTCTTAAATAAAACAATCTGACAGACCAGATGATGCCACAGTTGCATGCCATTCTTTCGTGCCGTTTTCCCTCTGTTGTTTTCAAACCTGGGTCTCTTTTTTTAACTTAAAATGTGTTTGCTGGAAGGAAGCTGTTTTGTATGGACAGTCAAAGCACCCTTGCAGCTTCCGAGGGCCGTCCTTTTAATCTTTCTCCTTCCAGGCCTAGTTAGTTACTTCTTGGGCCCTGTTCCTTAGCCCTTCGTCTCCAGATGATGGGTAATTATCAGGGATGTATTTGGGGGAAGGAGATTTAAGAACTGCTTTTAATGTTGTAACAAGCCACGTCATTGATCATCCCCCTCCCCAGTTCCTTTAACCTTACTGGATCATCTGGGAGATCCAGTTTTGAATCTCTGCTCTGCCCTGGAAGCTCTCTGGAGACCGAGGGTCGATGACAGGGTTGCCAGCTCTGGGCTGGGAAACACTGGGAGATTTTGGGGGTGGAGCCTGAGAAGTTTTGGGGAGGAGAGGGAATTCAGCTGGGTATCATGCCATAAAGTCCACCTTCCAAAGTGGACTTCTTCTCCAGGTGAACTGATCTCTGTCACCTGGAAATCAGTTGTGATGAGTGGGAGATGTCCAGCTGCCACCTGGAGGTTGGCAATCCTAAGTCTCAGCCTGATCTGCTTTACATGGTCATTATGGGAATAAAATGGAGGTGATGAGAACTATGTAAGCTGCTTTGGCTCCCCATGGGAGAGAAAGATAAGTGAGTAGGGTTGCCAGCCTCCAGGTGGGGCCTGGAGATCCCCTGCTTTTACTACTGACAGAGATCAACTGACAGAGATCAGCTCCCCTGGAGAAAATTGCTGCTTTGAAGGGTGGACTCTATGGCATTGCACCACGCTGAGGCCCCTCCCCTCCCCAAACCCTGCCCTCACCCGGATCCACCCCCAAAGTCTCCAGATATTTTCCAACACAGACCTGGCAACCCTATCAAAGTGAGATAAATAAATAAATGACAAAATGGGAGCTTTGTATGTCAAGCAACTGAAAAATACACTGAACCATTCTCCCTTAGGACAGTGGCAATCCTAGGCACAGAATCTGCATCGCTTGGTCCGTGTTCCATGGTTGTGCGGGCAGTAAACGGGACGAGATGAACCCTTCCACTCAGTCAGCAGGATGGCTGTTTTCACTTGTGTAGTCTTGGAGTCTGGGCTTGTCTGCTTTTGTTTATGTAAGCTCTGGGCACACAGACAGGGTGGAATCTAACTCTTTTCCTAAAGGCCCTCCCAGTCTTTAAAAACAACAATACAACAGTGCAGTTTTAGACTGTCAAAGAAGAAACTAGCAGATACGAAAGGAGCCTCCGAGCTTACTGTGACAGCAGGGGGGGAAGTCAGCTGGACAACAACACGTGCTTCTTTGGCTCTTTCTTACTATACTTGGTTGGATTTGATCTGGGACTGAGGGTCCTATTTTGGATGCATGAGCTGTGCATTCCAAGAATGGATGCCGTGTTACATTTGTTACATGTTGCATAAAAGGATTTCGGTTTTGCCTGCCTTCTTCCCAAGCTGATTTGATGTGGGATATGATAATGTCACTGCAAATTGTCCTGAGTTACAATGCCAAACTTGGTGCAGAGCGGGTTCTTTTTTGCTGACGGTCACATTCAGACGTTATGAAAAACTCTATGCATGGTGAGCACAAATTTTATTTATTTTCCCTTTGTTCATTAAAACATTCCTGTCTCACCTTTCTTTGTGGTTCAAGGTGGCTTACAGGAATAGTCAAAACCATTTTCAGTTAAAGGCAAACATAAAATAGCACACCCCAAATCTCTTCCCCCCACTTAAAAGATGCCTGACAATTCAGAATCCCTCAAATGCCTTGGCAAACTGGCAGGCCTTGCAGCACCTCCCGAAGATCTCCAAAGGTGGGGGGCTCTTGCCTCTTCAGGGAGCCCATTCCACAGAGCTGGAGCCAGAATAGAAAAGGACCGGGCTCTGGCTGATAAAAGATGGACCACTCTGAGTGGTGGGATAGTCAAAAGATGGCTGCTTGATGACCGACCATAGTTGGCACACAAGGACAGATGGAAGGAGACCGACCCTCATGTTCCCTCTTGCCTCCCCCTCCCTCCTCCCCTCAATGATTGAAAACTTCCCGATGCAGGGATACTTCCGGGAGATATGGAGTTTGTTTCTCCCCTACCAAACTCAGATTTTAAAATAGAATTAAATGTAGTGTTACCAACTTCCAGGTGGCACCTGGAGATCTCCTGCTATTACAGTTGATCTCCAAATGATCAAGAACGGTTCCCCTGGAGAAAATGGCTGCTTTGGGGGGGGGGTCCTATGGCATTATAACCTGATGATGTCCCTTCCTTCTCTAAACCCCGCCCTCCCCAGGCTTCACCCCCCAAAATCTCCAGGTATTTCCCAACCCAAAGCAGGCAACCCTAAATTGACACTGGGCATCATGGTTCCCAAGCCAGGAATCTTTTTCATTGTGCTGTGTGAGTGAAGGAAGAAGGAAGGGAGTGCAACCTGTGATCATGTCCACCAATGACGTACGACTCCGTAGCAACATCCGAACTGTTGTTCTGGCAGTGGCAGCCACTAATATGTGCTATATTAGATCCCTGTGCAAAAGAATTCACATTTATTTGGGGAATACGTCCAGTGTGCTGAACAGCAATGTTTTGGTGGCTTCTTCTTTTTGTGATGCTAATTTGGATTACGGAGGAAGGGGGCAGGGTACAACCTTGCCCAAACTTTTCAGACCTCAGAGGCTAAGCAGGGTCAGTACTTGGAAGGGAGACCATCAAGGAAGGCTCTGGAGAGGAAGACAACTGGCAAACCACCTCACTTGCCTGGAAAGCTCCTTGCTGCGATCACCATAGATCAGTTGCAGCTTGACAGCCCTCACATACATAATTTGGTTTACAATCCTTTGGGATAGATTGCTTCTTTTTTAAAAAGTGACTTTCTTTCCCACCTCTCAGCTCCTTGGCAAGCAAATCTTGGGTTTAATCCCCAACAGTTGAAACCGATGCAGCCAGAGAGGGTTTTCTTTTAATAATACCTCTATATAGTAATATAAGCAAACCCAAGCAAAAGGGTCATCCATAGCCATGATCTTAGCGTTCTGCAGGTTCCAGAAAATTCTGACATATTTTATATGCAGTTGGCTACATCCTCAGCTCTACTATATTCTATTTTTTTAAGTCCAGAGAGAGAGAGAGAGAGAGAGAGAGAGAGAGAGAGAGAGAGAGAGAGAGAGAGAGAGAGAGAAACTGATATTTCAGGTCCTTAGGTCAGCCTTATAAGCAGTGCTCAGCCAAGAGAGCTGAATCCACGCTGACAGTCAAAGCTGCTCATTAGAGATCAGTCTATCAGTCCTCCTAGCTACAAACCGCTGCTTTCTTTCAGCCAGCAATGTTTTATTTCAAACAAAAATACAGCAGTGTTGCTTCTTCTTACCTGTCATGTTGTGCAGGTGTCTGTAGGAGATGCCAGCGCACAGCTTGAAGGTTGCTGGCAACATTGTCGTGGTGAGTTGTTGCAAAAAGTGTCCTGTTGGGAGGCTGTCCCTCGGAGGCTGCAACTGTGCCGTTTTGCCGTTTCCTCTGCTCTCAGAGGGCTTAAATAGACGCACGAAGGATGCTTGTTTGTCAGCAGAGAGATAAGAAAAGACATCACTTACAGCAGGCCCGTTGACGCCAAGGTCAAACGTATCACATCATGCTTGGGGGGGAGCCCTATCTGGCAGCAGACTGTGCAATCCACAAACCTTTTAAGCCAACATCCCTTGGACAAACAGGCAACAAACTAGGAGGATTTTCCAGAGGGTTAGCCAAAAATAAGAAAGAAGCTTGTGGCACCTTAAATAATAAGAAATGGATGGTGGTATAACGCTTTCCTGAGAAAGAGCTCATTCACATGCATGAACTCTAGGGTTGCCAACCTTCAGGAAGGGCCTGGAATTCTCCTAGAGTCTAAAACTGATATAACTTCCCCTGGAGAAAATGGCAGCTTTGGAAAGTGGACTCTATAGCAGTGGTTCCCAAGCTTTTTGGTATGGTAGCCCACAAGTCCAAACTGACTTTGTATGATGACCCATCCAGGGCTGGCCCAAGTTTTTTTGGTGTCCCAGGCAAACTATGGTATCCATCTCTTCTGGCATTCCTTTTTCTATAGTGCCCAATCAGATGTTTGTGGAAACCCACAAACATCACACAAAGGGTGCAGCTGCCCCCATGAGGAACCCAAGCCCTTTCTTACATGCCCAGGGAAATGCTGATCGCCACTTTGGGGTCAGGAAGCAAATTTTCTCCAGGCCAGTTTGGCTGGAGATTCTGGAGGTTTTTTTGTCATCTTCTGGGCATGGAACAGGGGCCACCGGGGATGTGGGGGGAGGCATTTGTGAATTTCCTGCATTGTGCAGGGGGTTGGACTAGATGACCCTGGAGGTCCCTTCCAGTTCTAGGAATGCTATGTTTCAAGTGGGCAAGAGAGCTGCCATTAAGGAGGGCTGGCCCATGACCCACTTTCAGAGGCTTCATGACCCCAGGTTGGGACATAACTGCTCCATGGCATCCCCTCCTTGCTGAGCTCCCTCCCCAGGCTCTGCCCGCAAATCTCCAGGAATTCTGGAACCTGGAACTGGCAACCCTAGCAAGTGCTACACTCAGTTGGCAGAGAGATTATATCTTGGGTGACACACGGCACAAGAGGCGGGAGAGTGGTTATTGCAAAAAAGAGGTTGGGAGAGCCAGTTTCTCCAAATATACTGCAGAGTGCAAATCGAAACAGGATCCAGTCAAAAGGAAAAGAATCCACTCCAAGTGTGTGTGTGTGTGTGTTTGTGTGTGTGTGTACCACTCCAGATTCTTGATAAGTAAGATGAATCTGTGCATAAACCTGTAAGGAAAACTGTTGCTTTTACTGGGATGTGCTAACCTGGAAGTTTACACCCAGAATTAAACTTTGTTGGAATTAAAGGTCCCACCAGGACCCAAACTTTATTCTCTTGCTTCAGAGCAACACAGCTACCCACCCGCCTGCGTCCCAAGTCGAGCCTGGTAGGATCAGATATGCACACGGATGGCATCTTTCCCAGGCTTCATTGGAAGTGGGTCTGCTGACATATTGCAGTCCTTAAATCCCGGATGAAGCTCCTGCTCTGACTTTGCACCCTAGCTGGGAATTATAAAAGGATGCAGAATCCAAGGGAATTATTTTGCTTGCTTGCTTCTTTGCTTGACTTCTGTCCTGGTTTTCAATCCAGAAGCACCCCCAAAGTGAAGTCTATAAGATAAAAAACAAGGCATTTATCAAGACAGCTGTTCCCTGTCCCCATTGCTTTGCTTTGGGGGTGGCACCCGTTCTCCCAAGCCCAGCCTCCTTAGGTTCCTGTGGCTCTACCTAGTCCTGCCTTGTAGTATCCTGAGTTCGTGCCTTGTAGAAATAAACTTGTTTAATTAAGAGAGTCTTTACCGATGCTCCCCCTAAACTGTAGAGCCTTGTGAGCAAACATTCTGCTTTGTGAGCCCGTTAAATAGTGTGGGTTCCCTGGGTGAACAGACTCCCAGTCTAATGATCAGCTCTACTTTATTCAGTGATTTCAGCCAGAAGTAGACCAGAGCCTCAGCTCGGCTATATTGCATGCAACATAACAGAGCTACTGGCATTAAACTTGTGAGCAAGCAATTTGGCTAGTGCATAAATTGGTTTGCTCTGGAACCATCTTTCCTGAGCTAAGACAAAAATGTATGAGCTGGAGGCTAAAAAAACCGTGAGCTAGCTCACACTAACTCCGCTTAGAGGGAACACCGGTCTGCACACTTCCTTACTCACCCGCCTTTACTACTCGACATGCTACAGTAATACACCCCTGTAGTGTCGGCCTCAGGTAACACCACAAGAGAGAGGGCAGATTTCACCTGGCGTGGTGGTGGTGGCTATCAGAGGAAGGAGGGCAAGACAAGACTTCCTGCCCTAGCTTCCTGACTGGTCTCTGAGCTGGCTGACGAAATCTGAGGAGAAAGTACTCTTGCCACAGGATGACAGTGGTGGTCTATCGCCACATGGAGGCCATTTGCATTAACTCATTTTTAAGAGGAACGGCTGGGGCGCAAGCGGGGCTGGGGGGCGAGACCACCCTAGAGAGGACACTGATCTGTCCCGCCTAAAAAATTCTCAAAAAAAAAATTGTGGTAAGCTCATATGAATCACAACTGTTTCTTTTTTACTTTTGTTTTAAAAGCCGGTGTTGGCAAATACTTTGAAAGGTTTGGGGCAAATCCTAGAGACTGGCGCGATGTGATGATGTCCCTTCCAGTCTTGTGGCAGAAGTGGCTGCAACCAATGTTCCCGCTAAGCTGTGGAATCTTGTGAGCAAAAATTCTACTTTGTGAGCTACAGACATCAAAGTTGTGAGTGAGCGATTTGGCTGGTGCATAAATTAGTTTGCTCTGGAGCCATCCTTCCTGAGTTAAGACAAAAATGTGTGAGCCGGAGACTAAAAAACTGTGAGCTAGCTCACACTAACTCAGCTTAGAGGGAACACTGGCTGCAACTGTCCTCACCCGTGAGTCCCTCCAGCTGTGTATGGCTGGCAACCTAAGCTTAGTTTATCCATCCATCCATCCATCCATCCATCCATCCATCCATCTATCCATCTATCTATCTATCTATCTATCATCTATCCATCTATCCATCTATCCATCTATCCATCTATCTATCTGAGATATAGCCTGCCCTCCTCACCAAAGCAGGCTCGGGGTGGCTTACAAGGCCACTGGCAACATAAAAAAATTAAAACAATAAAATTAGTTAATATCATAAAAACAAATTCCAAAGGTGCTACATATATATGCAATGGCACATATTACAGTTGCAATTCTGGGAGAACTCCAGGCCTGAGCCAGAGACTGGGAAACTGAGCAGCACGTTATTAAGGAATTAAGCGTATAGGACACATGCTGGAAAACAAATGGGCAACACTGAGGCTGAGAGTCTCTAGCTCAGAAGAGAAGCACCAGACAACTCCAAATCCAAGTGGATTAGTCAAGAAAGGGAGCAAAACCACCAAGCACGGAAATCTATAGCACAGAACTCAGACACGAAAGCAAACACGAAGGCTGCGATCACACACACAAAATAATCCACTTTCAATGCCCTTTTGAATTGGATTTTGCCAGTTCACACAGTAAAATCCAGTTGGAAAGTGCATTGAAAGTGGATTAAAAGTGGATTATTTAGTGTGTGTGTGATCACAGTCACAGTTTCTCTCCTTCCCCTGAACAAGATCTAGGGAAGAAAACACACGCAGAGAGGGAGAGGTCTCCCAAAGCTCTTTAAAAACAGCAGGTCTCCCAAAGCTCTTTAAAAACAGGGTTAAAAACATGCCCAGTAGGGCTTCTGAAACTCTTACACCATGAGATTCCTTCCTCTTGCCGAAGTTCAAGATGCCCTACTGGGCATGTGCAACTTGCTGCCTTGTTTTTAAAGAGGCTTGACTAGAGCAAGGACAAGGAGAGTGGGTGGAGGAGGGAGGAGGGAAAAAAACCTCAGCTTCTGGAAGGCCAAACTGGCCCCTGCACGCACGTCCAAAAATATCTCTCAGCAATTGGCCCAGGGCGAGAGAAACTGGCCTGATCGGCAAAATTCCGGCCAGGTGGCAACTCTGTTTCCTCCCACAAAACAGGTGCCTGGTGCTCCAGTGCACCAAACTCCACCCACACAAGGTCCATTCTCTGTCTGTCTATCTCAGGCTCCCCTGCTCAGAGTTGGTCTCCAGGGAGAAAATTTCTGTTTTAGCCACTTTGATTGTGAGCATGAGAAACTTCTTGGTTAATTAAAGAAAGCTGCTCATGAAAAGTTAGCTGGGCAGGAGAACCTGGCCAAGCGCCTTGAGGCATCTATTGGTGGGGTTTGCCTAAGCCAGACACTCCTCAGGGGCTCGGGGAAGGGGCTCCCGTAGTGTCCAGCAGCATTCAACTGACCCCTGGCTGCTTTATGGCATGGGAGGGAGGGATGGTGGTGGAGCTCAGTACAGGGCTGCTAACCTCTGGGAGAGGCCTGGAGATCCCCAGGTGTTACAACTGATCTCCTGACGCCAGAGATCAATTCCCGTGGAGGAAATGTCTGCTTTGGAGGGTGGAGTCTATGATATCACAACCCCGCGGAGCATCCTCTCCTCCCCAAACTCCACCTTGCCCAGGTTACATCACCCGATCTCTAGGAATTTCCCAACCTCAGCCTATTTCCGCATGATTCCGTACAGGATTTTTAATGCCTTAAATATCACAGGCCAACTGCTCTTAAGGGTGCTGTCGATGAACCCGACCATATAGCTGCAATTTTTTTTTTAAAGGGTGCTAATTCTCATTGGGTAATGGAGTGTAATAGGCTTGCTTTGTTTTTCAGTGCTTCATATTCGGCCTGTGCTTCTGATGCTAAAAAGAGAAAACAAAAGACTCGGATCCTCTCTTCAGCTAAGTGAGGACTCTTGCTCTACGGAGGAGCGAAAAAGGAGATGCCTGCCTCACTTATAAGGCTGCCAACCCCCAGGTGGTGGCTGGAGATCTCCTGGGATGGCAACTGGTTTCCAGGTGACATAGTTCCGTTCACCTGGAGAAACTGGCTGCTTTGAAAGAAGAAGAAGAAGAGATTGGATTTATGCCCTACCCTTCACTCGGAGTCCCAAGAGTGGCTTACAATCTTCTTCCCTTCCTTTCCCCACCTCTCCTGTGAGGTAGGTGGGGCTGAGAGAGCTCTGAGAGACCTGCTCTCGAGAGAACAGCTCTGAGAGAACTGTGTCTGACCCCAGGTCACACCAGCAGCTGCCTGTGGCAGAGTGGGGAATCAGACCTGGTTCTCCCAGATTAGAGTCTGCTGCTCCTAACCACTTACACCAAACTGGCTCTGTAAGGCATTATACTCCACTGAGATGGACTCTATGGCATTATACTCTGCTGAGGTCCCTCCCTCCTCAGACACTGACCTCCCCAGGCTCCACCCCCAAATCCTCTAGGGATTTCCCGACAGGACCCAACCCACAGATGCCAAAATAAATATAAAGACTAGAGCAATCCTAAACAGGTCTACTCAGAATTTCACTCAAGTGTATTCCATGGGGCTTATTCCCAGGAATGTATTCTTAGGATGGCATGGATGTACCCTCTCAGGGTTGGCAGGGAGGTTATGGAAGGTTCTGCTGTTCATGAAGAAAAGGCTGTTTTTCTGTCTGTCTCCATCCTTTTCGCCAAAGGCTGTCCTGGAAGTGTGGCAGCAAACCAGGCCAAAGAAGGGGCAAGCGACTGACCTCTGCAGAGTTGACACGATCGACCCTTCAGGCAGAGGGCCCGGGGAATCCTGGAGCTTGCGTGGTGTAATGTATCCACCCGAGAACATGTGCTCAGAACAGCCATGTGCTCGGACTGGTTCAAACTGGCCCACCATGCGGCCAGGCGAAGGGCCTGAGCTTCGCTCCCAAAGACAATGGACTGTAGGATCCTAGCTCCCGTCCAATCGGGGAGCCGGAATCCTCGGACATAAGTCAATCACAGTAAATAGCCCAATCACGGGGTGTGGGTGTGTGGGGTGTGGGTTTCCTTGGGAATAAAAGCCGACCTGCGAGCCAGCTTCTCTTGTCTTGTTCTTCAACTAATAAAGTATGTGAGAGCTGAAATCACTCGTCAGTCTCAGTACTTTTCACGTGGTGAAGGAGAAGAGGCCTGTATTGCTCCGCATGAATGCAGGAACAAGGTTTTGTCACTGGCAGTTTCACTGGGTTCTGAATTCGAGTCTTGAGTTGTGGCCCAGCATTCTTTTACTGTGTATTTGTCCTACACAAACAGACCCATTTTCAGGCACCATTAGGCAATCAGAAATACTGGAAAGGTTTCCCTCAAAATATTTTTGGAACTGGAACTGGCCAACTCATAAATAAAGGGAGGTCTGAGGTGAAAACGTCAAACTGAGTGCTGATGATGACATGTTAGGGTCACACAGTCCTTGCAAACACAGTTCATCAGTAGCAAGATTTGATCCCAGCAACGAAGGCATGGAATCTTTGGGATTGGCAGGTGTGGTCTTAATAGAGCTGGACTGATAAATTGTCTGATTGGTTCCTTGTCTATTAGGTGTGGTCTTACCAGAGCCAGATTAGTACACAAGCTAAGGAAGCTCCAGTTCAGTGTCTCACATTACATACATACACACACTCAAAGATTAAAAATTTCTGAAGCACCTTTTGAGTGGGTAATGTTATGGGGCTTCTCAACCTTGACATTTTTGGGGGGATCCAAGCATTTCTTGATCCAGCACTGGGTGTGAAAAGCATACCTACTGGGTTTTGGTGTTTAAAATCCAGCCTTTGCAAGTTCAGAGAGGACAATGTGACAGATGCATGGGACACGTTGTTACTGCAGTGTTCCTTCTTGTTTCTGTAAACATCTAGTCAGTGCAATTGTGCAATGCATGTTTGTATACTGTTATCTCTAGTCTTAAGCATCATGTAGCGTCTCTCAAATACATGCAAGCACACACTCATGACGCTTATTAAGGATCTTAGTAATAGAAAATGCTCACCCGCCCTGGGGATTAAGTTCTGAGCATGAAACTCCCAGAAACAAGACTGATCAACACGAACTGGGGCAGACACGCTGGGAACTCAATGACCTGGTAATGGGTGAATGGGTTGTTATAGTGCCTCTTAACCTCTTTGCTCAATGGAATGGGCTGAATAGCTCAAAGCAGCTGAGCTGGTCAGCCTGGATGGTCAGCCTCAGTTAGGACTTGGATGAGAGACCATCAAGGAAGTGTGGGACTGCTATGCAGAGGAAGGCAATGGCCACGGCACCTCTGCTCATCTCTGCCTTCAAAACCCTGCGGAGGTCACCATGAGTTGGTTCTGGCTTGATGGCACTTTATTATTATTCTATCTTATTTACTTATTTACTTACTTCATAAGGACTTCATAGCCCACCTTCCTTGCTGGTGGGGACCCAAAGCAGCTTACATTGCTCTTCTCTCCTCCATTTTATCCTCACAACAACCCTGGGAAGTAGAAGAGAAGAAGAAGAGAAGAGATTGGATTTCTACCCTGCCCTTCACTCGGAGTCTTGGAGTGGCTTACAGTCTCCTTTCCAATCCCCTCCCCACAACAGACACCCTGTGAGATCGGTGGGGCTGAGGGAGCTCTTTCGAGAACTGCTCCTGAGAGAACAGCTCTGAGAGAACATGTGACTGACCCAGGGTCACACCAGCAGCTGCATGCCCAATTCTCCCAGATTAGAGCCCACGCTCCTAACCACTACACCAAACTGGTAGGTTAGGCTGAGAGTGTGTGCCTGGCCCAAGGTCACCTAGCCAGCTTCCATGGCACTGTAGGGATTTGAACCTGGTTCTCTCAGATCCTAGTCCAACACTATAGCCACTATACTAGGCTGGGTTTCACATTACATCATGTTCCAAATGGCACTAGAGAGATATTTGATCGACTGCTGCTTTTCATGTTTTCATGTTGTCAGCTTTGCCCAGCACCACTTATCAAATAGATTGAACCCAAACAGCTCTTCTTCTTGTGAAAAAGGCAGGAGGTGTCCTCTTTGAGAACCCAAAATGGTTACGCTGAGGATCATGGGAACTGCAGGTACAAGAAAATTCATGTGGGCACTGTTGTGCGGAGGGGAACTGGGTGAGGCTGAGTGACAAAGCTGGCTGGATCCAACCCATTCTATTGAAGCCTGCAGGGCACTGTATGGAGCTGTTGTGGGGTGGGGAGGGGAGGAGAGGGGAAGGGATTGTAAGCCACTCTGAGTCTCCTTCAGGTAGTGAAGGACAGGGTATAAATCTAACCTCCTCCTCCTCCTCTTCTTCTTCCTCTTCTTCTTCTTCTTCTTCTTCACAAAAGGGTATGACGTGCCTTTTTGCTTTGAGGTGTTCCTATTTTGCCTTCCTTTTCCAAAAACATGTTATTGTGAGATGCTGGAATTACCCTTATTCAGGGCTCAGCTCCTTCCTTGAAGTCTCTAAAAGTTAAATCTCCGAGCTGGGAATGGCTGTCACTTTTCTCTAGCGTACATTGCCTGTACATTTCAGCACATGGCCTGTCATTTCACATGCTGCAGGTATTGAGTTATATATTTTGAAAAGTTGAGACCTTAAAATGAATGAACAGACAGCAATTCCATAGCCTTTGGAACCGCAGTATGCCACATGGCTCCACAAGCCTCACTGGCATTCTGATAGATTCAGGTGGGTATTCGTGTTGGTTTGAAGCAACAGAACAAAGTTTGAGTCCAATGGAACTTTTAAGACCAACGAAGTTTAATTCTGGGTAGAATCTGAGGAAGTGTGCATGCGCACGAAAAGCTTATACCCAGAATTAACCTTTGCTGGTCTCTAACTTTGCTGGACTCTAACCAGAATTAACCTTTGCTGGACTCTAACTTTGTTCTCTTGGTATTCTGAGTTTCTGATGAAGGGCAATGCAACATGATAAAGGCCAATGTACTCCCCCAGCCGTAGATTTGCCACTGTTGCCAGCTAGTTGCCAGTTTGGTGTAGTGGTTAAGAGTGCCGACTCTAATCTGGAAGAACCAGGTATGATTCCCCTCTCCTCCGCATGCAGCTGTTGGTGTGACCTTGGATCAGTCACAGTTCTCTCATAGCTGTTCGGGAAAGAACAGTTCTTGAGGGAGCTCCCTCAGCCCCATCAACCTCACAGGGTGTCTGTTGTGGGGAGGGGAAGGGAAAGGAGATTATAAGCCACTCCAAGACTCCAAGTGAAGGGCAGGGTAGAAATCCAATCTCTTCTTCTCTTCCTCCTCCTCCTTCTCACTGGCAAAACAGGGCTTACTCCCTTTTGACCAGTTGCCAGATGAGGGTTTTCCCATGTGATAGATCATTTTTTAAAAAAAATGTTATTACACGTTTATTACATTATTACATGTTTCCCTCAAGATCAGAGCAAGCAAGATTGTTCTTGGTAAGATCAGAGCAGATTTTCTGATCACTGCCCCCAAGTGATCTGATCATGATGGAAACAGCCAGGGAGGCCACAGTGCTTGGGTTTTTACAAGCTTCCATCTTTGCTTGACTGCCTGTGGGGAGGACTCTGTGGCTCAATGGTAGAGCATCTGCTTTGCATGCCCAAGGTCCCCAGTTCAGGACTCAACATCCCCAATTAAAGGACAGTCGGAGCGGACAGTACTGCCCTTGAAAAAACAAAGGCCTGGACTCAGTAGCAGGCAGCTTCACAGGTGTCTTTCAAACTTCCTTCCCCTCACTCTCACCAGATCAGCTTGTGATGATGTACACAGATGTTCTGATAAGCAGCACATGTGGATTACAGCTCACAGGGCTGTGTATATCATAGAATGAGTAAGATGCTTTCATCTGAGTTAACAATGGCAATGAGAAATCTCTGGATTGCTATGGAAAGATCTTGTCATAGTCAAAATGGGCTATGGCAGTTTTTAACTTACAGCTGCTTTTCTTTTTATTTAGGTTGATTGAAATTTTGTTGTTAACATTACCATAAAAAAAACAAGCGTGTCTATACCTAGGGATCCTTGCGCAGTTGCTGATTTCAGCCCACGGTCTGCTCGCCAGTCATAAACCATCCAGCTGTTTGCAAGCAGCTTGAGCCAGTTCTGCAGATTACTTCCTGCAGATTGCAGTGCAGGGCAACTGGCAGCATCTCATGCATACATGTGCTCACATAGTGTAATCAGAGTCCTAATTCCTCCCCTGTCATTGCAGCATTCCACTCTGCAGCCAATTGTTTAAGAAAACCAGCAGAGAACCAG
This sequence comes from Gekko gecko, assembly GCA_029375565.1. Lineage (NCBI taxonomy): Eukaryota > Metazoa > Chordata > Lepidosauria > Squamata > Gekkonidae > Gekko > Gekko gecko. The sequence goes on along the minus strand of JAPDNY010000013.1, from coordinate 48,031,188 downwards.
ATATTTATTTATAAATAGGCAAACATATGGGGTGTGTGTGGAATTTTACAATTTAGTTTATAAACTGATGATACTGACATTATTTTACACAACTTTATAGGATTTGTAGTTGTCCAAACCCCACACCCGAGGTGTCATTTAATTATCTGACCCAACCATCCATGAGCCTGGGAGATAATTGGTTCATCTCCAGGGCAGAAGTGAATCGCCTTCAAGCCAGAAGGAAACGAACCTCTACCATCACTCTGCTGCACAGCTGCAAAGCTGTTCAGCACCAACTCAAGTCCTATGGCAGTAAGGCAAGGAGATCAGAGGCTCAGCTCATACACTGTCACAGCTGTCAAACATGGTATCTTCACCCTGAGATTTGCAATTGATGCAATTCAGTGGCTTCTGCCTTTGTAACCCTTTCTCCTATAGCCCTGTTCACATGTTGCTGTCCATGTACATGCATCCTGCCTGTACATGCAGGCATCAGTTTGTAAGAAACAGTCAACGCACATTCACTTTATGAATGAAACTGGAGACTAGTACAGCTGTACATGTGTTGACTGTAACATGAGAATTATCAATGTACATCCAAAGAACAATCAAGTGTACACTGTACACAGAATATATGTGTGTCCTCTGTATCTTGTGAACAGGCCCAGTATGGTATGTCAAACCTTAGAAAATGTTGTTGCCTTAGACAGTGTTTTTTACATTGTTTTCCAGTCTTAGGCCCACTGCGTTGCTTTGTTTATTAGAGATCTTTGCCATTTGAATGAATTGATCGTTGCTTGTATTCTGTAATCCGCCTTGAATCTCAGTAAGAAAGACAGGTTTTTAAAATGAAGTTAATAATAACAACAATAATCATATTCATTATATTATCTCTACGTAACCAGCCCCCGTCTCATGATCCTGGAGCAGCAAACCTAGAGTAGGAGAACAAAAGGGGATGCTGCCCCAGGATATGGTCTGAAGGCATCCATCACAGCAATCTTGCTGAAGCCGAGAAGCTTTGGGTTTCGTTAGTGCCCAGAAAAAAGACCATCTAGGAACCCTCTGGGCACTGCCTTGAAATTCAAAATAGAAGAAATGTGGAATATAAATATATTATATTAAATTACCTTACAAGGAAAGGGGGAACAGAGCATCAGACAATAGTGTGTAAGAGGTGGACCTGTTGTCTGAAATCCCATCCCCAGCACAAACTTACGAGGTGATCTGGGCAGGCCCGTAGCTACAGTGGGGCATCTCGGGGCTAGGCCCCCTGACCTGCTGGCAAGGCCCCCTGACTCCCCATCCAGCCCAGGGTGTCACAGACTCCTCCCCCAGATTAATTTGATTAGCCAGTGCCCCCTAAGAAATTCAAATGCCCCCCGACTTAAAAAATCCTGGCTACGGGCCTGGATCTGGGTCAAGTAATTCTCACCCATCTCTCTTCTGCAATATGACAAAGACAATACTGTCTTACCTTGCAGGGCTCTTGGCAAGACTACCGTGATATGCGAAGCACTTTGAAAAATGACAGTGCTATACACATTTTAAGAAATATGCCTGGGGAGGGAGAAGAATCAATATTTCAAAGAGCTCCTGCTGTATTTGCCGCTAGCATCCTGCTGATTATGGAATATTGGTGATTTGGGCTGGACTTCTCAAACCAGAGCAAGGGTTTTGTATTCAGTGTTATAACATGATCAGTTGATTGCGGTCAATATTGTATCAGTATATGTAAGAGTGAAGTGGATAGCTACAAGCATGGATGGCTTCAAGAGGGAATTGGATAAGCATGTGGAGCAGAGGTCCATCAGTGGCTATTAGCCACAAGGTATAGATAGGAACTCTAAGTCTCGGGCAAGTGATGCTCTGTATTCTTGGTGCTTGGGTTGGGGACAAAGCAGTGGGAGAGCTTCTAGTGTCCTGGCCCCACTGGTGGACCTCCTGCATTTTTGGCCACTTTGTGACACAGAGTGTTGGACTGGATGGGCCATTGGCCTGGTCCAACATTGGCTTCTCATATGTTCTTATGTTTGTGCCAATGATGAAAACAGCAAAGGCAGGTGACCTGCAGAAAAGGGAGAAGTTTCTCCATAGGCAGCAGAAAAATGTGCAGAAAATTTTTGCAGAAAAACATGACTTTGTCAATTGACCACATGGGAGAAAGAGTGTGAGAACTAAATAAGCTCCCGGAGGCGCAGACTGTTGAAAGCGGCTGAGACTCAGTTAAAGGGGGAAGTACAAAGAAAATAGCTGGGGAACTTGGGCTGTGGAAACCTTCTCCAAGACTACCAAATCTTGATTAGAAGGATTTGATTGAATGCAATTTCTGTATTCGTCCTGCAGCCAAGATTTCTAGTGGACCCCTGCTTGTACAGCCTATAATTCTTGTATAGTTTAGCGTTCAAAACTCTGGAAGCAAGAATTTGGATTTTCAAGCATAGGCGCATGAAGCAAAAATATGTTTTCATTGTTAAATTAGTAAAGCTGAGTATTTTTTTAAAGGAAACCAGAACTAAGCATGGTCTACAAACCATGTGTATGGAACGACTGCTTTCTTGGGGAACTGTGGATGGCTGCGGCGGTGTGTGCGTGTGGGTGCAGCGGGATTCAAGTGCCAAACTGCAAACGAAGAGGGGACCCAACAGGCAGCTACAGGAGGCCTCTTTCTTCTGTTTTGAAACACACACATAAACTGTAACTTTGGAAGGGGTGGGATTATCTCCCCCCGCACACACACACACACACACACAGAGGCTAGCAAGAGAGATGATAACAGTCAAGGATGAGATGACATTTCGCAAATGAGTTACAGCCAAAGGGATGCGCTCTCCAAAGAGCCAGTGAATCACCAGCTGTTTCCTTTGACGTAAGTTTTCGTGCTCTTCTGCTGAGAAACTGACCTTCCAGGTTACTGGTGCAAGAACTCAGAGGAGGGAGGATGAAGCCGCCTCTGCTTTCCCTGTAAAGCCCAAATGCTGGACCTAGAGGCAATGCTGCCCAGTGGTTAAGCAGCAGTCCCGGAAGCCAGGGTCTCTAACCTTAGATTCTAAGTGGAAGACTGGATGTCTGTTATTTGGCTCTGCTTTGTTTGCTTACTTCATTTGTACCCTGCCGTTCTCCCCAATGGGACTGAAAGAGGCTGACATCATTCTGCTCTCCTCCATTTTACCCTCATAACAAAGGAAGTTAGGCTGTGTTGTGTACCCAGCGAGACTGCGTCCACAGTTGGGTCCGCACGTAACCATGCGAAGGGCCCAAGCTTCACTCCGAAAGACAATAGCCTGAATGGATCCTAGCACACACCTATCGGAAGGATCCGAGAATGGACCTATGGGACTCGAGAGCACTGTAAATAGCATATCACAGGAGTGGGGGGTGTTGGGGGTAGTTTGGCTACAGGGATACAAACCGGCCTCTGGGTCAGGTACGGGATCTCAAGATCTGCTTGTAACTAAATAAAGTAAGAGCTGAAATCACTCTCCAATGCATCAGCCTCAGTACTTTATAGGCGGAGAGGGTGCAACTGGCCCAAGCTTTCCTGGCAGAGTGGAGATTCACTGTTGGGTCCCCCATATCCTAGTATGACCCTCTTGCTACTAAAGTGCATCGGCTGTTTGTAATACAGTTATCCTATTTTTCTCCTCTAAAAGTTGTATGCCCCTCTATCTCTACTCTAGAGAGCCATCCGAGGAAGGCAAGCACAGGTGAAGATGGGCATCTACAAGCTCATCTCCCCCAGTGCCCACTGTGTAATGCCAATCCAAGATCCCATGGCACTTGCAGGATGCAGGAGCCTCTATCCAGGTCCAGCCAATTGTGATCAGCAACCAATTGCCCAACGATCAGGGGAAGTCCCATGTTATTCCGTATTTGGGGTCCAGAAGGATTTGTTTCTTTTCAGGGTCTAGAGATGGGGATGTAGCAGCCCTAATAGTTTAGACTAGCCTGATCTTGTCAAAGCTCGGAATCTAAGCAGGGTTGGTACTTGGGTGGGAGGCCACCAAGGAAGGCTGGAGCTGCTGTGCAGAGGAAGGCAACGGCAAGCCACCTCTGCTCATCTCCTGCCTTGAACTTCACGGGGTCGCCATGAGATGGTTGCAACTTGATGGCACGCTTTACTTAGAGATGGTGGGGGGAGAGAAGAAGAGGGAGTTCTTCTACCATGTATACTTTTCAGCTGCACATCTGAACCCTTGGTTGGATCCAACCAGCTCTTCTGTTGGTGGAAACGATGGAGGCCGCTTGTCTGACCACTCCTAAAAGCTGTGCTGAGAACTGTGGGACCTGCAGGCACAAAAGCTTTCTGGGATGGGGGAAGCTGTAGTATAGAGAGGAAGTGGATGTGATTGAGTGGAGAAGCTGCCTAGATCCAACCCCTTGCTTACGCCAAGCTGTGGCCTGGATTGTGTATTTTGAACCAGTGCACAGACAAGGGTGCCTGGTGGGCTTCAGACTGGGTGGGGTGGCCTTTTGAACCTGTCTCTCTCTACAGGTTCTATCTACAAGATATTGCAAAGTGCACCAGATTTCTTTCCCTGCCCCTAAGGAGCTCAATAGTAGAGGTGGGCATGGGCAAAATTGCCTTACCATGGACAGTTTTCAACCCCACCAAGCAAGGAGCAAAATTGACAAGGCTGCCCATGCTCAAGAAACACCTTCCCCCCATTATTCTCCCCCTCCCAACATATATCACACTTCTGAAGGGCAAAAGCTGCCACCATTTGTGAAAAGGGAGAAGAGGGGAGGGGATGAAATCTGATGTCACATGTGCTCCGCAGCACAGACATCTGTTACCTCATTGCTCTAGGCCAGGAGGTATAATTCATTGCTTTTCTCTGGGCTCCCCCTCTTTTCACATGACTTCCCCACTTGAGTCACCCAGTTACTCATTTTCAGCCCGCTTCCAATGTTTGTCAATAAAAAAGATGACCCATCTGTGTAATCAATGGAGTTACACATCACAACCATTACAAATATGTGCCAGGCAAGGAAGATAACATGTGACATCTTTGTGCATTGTAGGCTACTGGAGCAAAGATGCTACTGATACTTGAGGCAGTTCCTTGGTCTATCTAGGGCAGTATTGTCCATAGTTATTACATGATGGTGGAGATCCTTTAACAGGAAATGTTGGAATCGAACCTGAGATGTTCTGCATACTCTAATACGGAGCCGTGGCCCCTCAGCTACATTGTCCCATATATGTTGAATGTAATACAACAATTACTCAACATGGGGTTTTTTTAATTCAAAACTAACAAACTGCTTTATTTCACTTTTGATGGGAAATGGACAGGTCGGTATCAGTTTTAGGACTTAGGAGGTGAACAGGCAACAGGAATGAGGTAACTTTGTAAAAAACATTAACAATAGATAGTTTGTTACAAACCCATAGCTGTTTTGTTATACAGACAGGTGTTTACAACTGAGGAGAGAGATTTCTTGGCAGTTTCTGCTGAAATAAACAAGCATAAGCTTCTTTGTCTCAAACATACTTAAGTACTCAACACATATATTAAACAAAATGAGGTGTACACTGTACATGTTTTGCATGTGAGCTCATTGTAATTTCTGAACAGGCACCTTCATGTCTGCATGTATGGGCAGGAGGGACTAGGTGTGGAAGGGAACCCACATTCCGTCTGGCTCGGTTCTCTGAGTCCCAGGGACTTGCCAGTGGAGAAAGGCCTTCCCCAACTCCTGCTGTGAGGGATCCTTTAACCTGAGCCTGCGCCTGAGCCTGAGCAGGACCTAATGTATGCAAAGCAGATGTCCAACTAAGGCACTGCAATCCCTTACCCTTGGCTCATTTAGCTCTGCACTGCCTTTTCTGACTAGGAGCAGCTCTTTCTCAGGCTGGGATCTTTCCATACAACCTGAAAGCCTTTAACTGAAAGTGGCAAGGACTGACAGTGGGGGTGATTTCCCACTACAGCTGCCTCGGGGTTGCGCCGCCGTTTGCCCCAATAAAATTCGTCAATTTCACACCCGAAGCTGCGGGGCTGCATTTTGACCCGCGGCTTCGCCCAATTTTCCCCGCAGTTTCCTGATCCTGTTTTTTGAGGATTACGAAACTGCAGGGGAAATCAGGTGAAGCCGCGGGTCAAAATGCAGCCCCGCGGCTTTGGGTGTGAAATTGACAAATAGTATCGGGGCAAACGGCGGCACAACCCCAAGGCAGCTGTAGTGGACTTCCTGCATATTACCAAGCCACAGCCTGTCTCTCATGCTCACTGGCTAGTGCAATGTGTCTCCCCCTTAATGCACACACATGTGTATGTGTGCGCACACATGTGCAAATGAGGGAGTACCTGGGCAGAAGTTGCTTCCTTGGATGGGCTTCCTTTGAGGACTGAGAACCACCAGCTTAGTACATCCCTACTGCATAGCACATTTGGGGAAGGACTTTGAAAACTCCTGCATTACCTGGCCAGGCCTATGGCGATGCTCACCTGCAGCCATTACATACATGGGCTAGGTGTTCTGTGTTCTTTAATTAATAATTTCTTTATTTATATATACATTTTAAAACCTCCAAAATCATCCTGTTGCATATTAAAATAGCCAGTTATGAAAATCAGCAGTTAACTCAAGTATCTGTTTCACAATTCAGTCCGGGACCCAACATCAGGATATTGAAAGCATGAGATAGTGAGCGACTTTGCATTTCAAATGAATAATACAAACACCGGTTATCAAAGCAATCAGAACCAATAAGAGGTTGAGAAATGTGCAGAAGCGGTTCACTTTATCCTCAGAGTGGCTGTTCATGAACATCTTTTTACACCAAAAGAGCATCCTCTATTTTTGTAATTTTTGAAGCAACTGTCCTCCACATTGGACTAGACTCAAAGGTTTATTTGATCTACTTTAATATTGTTTAACTTCTATCGTGTACTTTTAAAAAACATTCTTTCCGTTTCTTAAATGTTCCTTTACCCCAAGGAGTAAATACCCTCCTGGCTTTTAAGCTGAAAGGAGACAGGAGATTTCAGTGTAATCAAATATTTAACCAAGTGTGGTGTAGCATGAAGACCAGACTGTTAGAGAGACTGCAGTCTGGGAAGCTCAGCGGCAACCCCCTGCTCTGCCATGGAAGCTTGTTGGGTGATTATGGGTCAGTCCCTCTCTGTTACCCTAACCTACCTCACAGGGTTATTGTGAGGGCAAAGTGGAAGGAGGAGGAGGATTTGGAGTTGGATTTATACCCCACCCTTCACTTGGAGTCTCAGAGCAGTTTACAGTCTCCTTCCCTTCCCCTCCCCACAACAGACACCCTGTGAGGTAGGTGGGACTGAGAGAGCTCTGACTGAGAACTGCTCTTGAGAGAACAGCTGTGAGAGAACTTGGGACTGACCCAAGGTCACCCAGCAGCTGCATGTGAAGGAGTGGGGAATCGAACCCAGTCCTCCAGATTAGAGTCTGCCACTCTTAACCGCTACACCAAACTGGAGAACCATGCCCGCCACCCTGACTTCCTTGGAGGAAAGGTGAGATATTGCCAAAGTGGCAAAGAACCTTCAGGGGTATGTGAATGCAGAGGTGTGGGCAGTGATTCTTGACATGAAAAAGGGGCTCCTATAGAACACCCCCCAGTTTCATCTTTGGGGCATATTGGGGGGGGGGATCTAAGGTACAAATATAGAACTGCAAGGTCACTTTTGGGGTGGCATCTCATTCATGCAGATTGGTAGAGCTTCTCTCCCCATACAAAAGCACATTGAATCATATCTTCCCCCCCTCCCATCTGAGTACCCTCCCACTGCCCAAAAGTACTTGCTCGGCTTTTCAAAGCAAGTTGTAGTACTGTGCGCCAAGGACACTGTATCAAAAGCAAACCACATTTTCGTTCACCGCAGATAACCGACTGCTAAGCTTTTAAGGGAGCCATTAAAATAAATGAGCCCGGGCGGAGGAGGATCAAGCCCATCAGCAGATAAAACACCAGGTCTATCTACAAACCACACAAAAGCAAATTGCAGAAAAGCTTAATGGCTGCTCAGACATCTTGCAAAAGCAGTGCTCTAATTGCCAAACCCACAAACCTGCACTCAGCCTTCTGGAAAAGGACAAAAAGAATGTACAGTTCCTGCGATGAGGCAAATCAACCAGATGCAGAAAGATGGAATGGAAACAGCACTGGAGCAAACCTGAGTCATCTCTGCCATCCACTCACAACATGGTCTTAGGCAAAACAAAGTTTGAGTTCAGCGGCACCTTCAAGACCAACAAAGTTTTACTCTGGGTCCCATTCTGGCTTTGTTAATCTGTTTCTTGACTTCAGGTGGATATTTTAGTTCCAAAAAGATTTGCTGTAGATCCTTCAGGTGAAAATATCTGTCTTTAGGATTGGAACAGATGTGGCTGTAGCATACAGCCTGGCTATATACAATGGATTATTTGGTATGTTTAGGATGGTAGCTGGAGGCACGTAGATATTTTTGTTGGTCAGTAGGTTTCTGGTATAAGGTGGTGTCTATGTATCCATTGTCTATTTTTACAGTAGTGTCCAGAAAATGTATTTTTTGTATAGATTGGTTCATTGTCAGGTTGATGGTAGGGTGAAAGTCATTAATTGCCTGGTGGAATTTGTCCAAGGCTTCTTTTCCATGTGTCTTGGGCAAGCTGCAAGTTCCAGATCTCCAATATGGCAACAATAATATTGGTCTCATGGAGGGAAAGCAGCATGGTATAGCCCAATCTCATCAGATCTTGGAAGCTAAGAAGGGCTGGTAAGAACATAAGAAGGGCTGGTAAGAACATAAGAAGGGCTGGTAAGAACATAAGAAGAGCCCTGCTGGATCAGACCAATGGTCCATCTTGTCCAGCCTCCTGTCTCACACACTGGCCAACCAGTTCCTCTGGATGGCCAACAACAGGGCATCAGTGGTCCCTCTAAACTGAGTCAGTGTGAGCTAGCTCACAGTTTTTTAGCCTCCAGCTAACACATTTTTGTCTTAGCTCAGGAAGGATGGCTCCAGAGTGAACTAATTTATGCAGTAGCCAAATTGCACACTCACAACTTTAATGCCAGTAGCTCACAAGGTAGAATTTTTGCTCATAAGACTCTACAGCTTAGAGTTGGTGCAGAGTAGGCATTTTCCATTCCCGGGAATTTTTATCAGTTCTTTCATCTTTTGCTCTTGGTTATGAGAAAACTTCCACCTTTCAGCACTTTACACATAATGTTGGTCTCCCTTGTTGCTTACTGTGACAACATACATGCAGTATTCGGGATGCTGAAAGCACTGCATAAATTCTAAGCATTTTAAGCATTCTAACATTTTGAAATAAAATGCAAAGGACTTCCCAAGAGGGGAACTTCAGAGGGGCCGAGGCAGCTGCCCCACCTTGATGACCCGTCATATCAGCCCTACCTGTTTTGGTATGATTTTCATGAAAGATCATACTCAATGTAGGTTTGCCCCACTGTATAGTGATATAGGTACTATTGATTGTTTTTTTTTTTTTTTAAAAGCTGGCACAATGGAAGGAAAGTGCAGAGAATATTCCTGTGTGTTTGTTCCTGACAATAAGGAATCACCGGCCAGAAGCACCACACTGTGATTATCAAGTTGTAGAAAACACCACTGTATTCCCCGATCTCCTCACAAATAACCAGTGTAGCATAGTGGCTGGATGTGTGACTCTGGAAATAATATGCACATGTTGGAGTCTCTGCTCAATTCTAGAGCTCTTGAAAACAATCACAGAAATTAATAGCTGTCAATGATAAATTTTTCCAAAGCCCCTGCGTGGTTTCCCATCAGAGCAAGCGGGCGGTTATTGCCATAAATCATGGTGTAGCAGACAGTTTTGTCCTTGGTAGTAGAACTGTGCCCATGGGCCCGAAGTATGTGACGGAGTAAGTGGGAAATGGAGAGCCCACGGAAAGGATCACACTGCTGTCGGTTCCACCTGCCGGTCCCCCGGAGTTCTGGGCTGTGAGTTCCGGGCTTGATCACATTCCTTTTTCCCAGGAGCCAAGTCCCAAGCCCAAGACTGTATTCAAAATACCAAAGAAAATTAAATCTTTTGTAAAAAATCATTTCATCTTACAAATCAATTTACAATTACCACAGAAAAGAAAGGGGGGAAAAAAGAAACAGAACAATGAAAACAACCCCATTTTGATATTTTTAATCCACCTGAAATAGGCAGATGCTCCCCATGTTCTGGAATATAATAACAGGGACCTGTTCTACAGAGTTGGTACAGGGTTTACTGAGGAAGCGTACGTGACCAGCTTTGATTGCTGAAATTGCAGCATAAATGGTTGCAAGTGACGGTGGGCTGAACTCCTCTTTGCACATTATGGAGGACACAGGTTTGGCCTGAGTCCCTTCCCAGAGTCAGACGTCACAGGTGAGTTGTGCGTTCTTTCTGATTCCATGCAGGTGCCGTACCCAATTAGGACTGCAATGTGTGTGGAGAAGGTGGAAGCAGGCTTCAGCCTCCTCCCCCCCACACACTCCATGCCATTTTCCCCAGCCTGAGACTGTCCTGGGACAATGTTACTGGGCCTGTTGGGAAAACCCACGTGTATCCCAGGGGACAAATGGACTTCCCCAACTAGCATCCCTCTGGGATTGTTTCAGGTTGGGAAACTGCTGCAGGGCTGGGGAAGAGGGCTTATGACCCTTCTCTGTGTATATCATATCAGGCACTGCCAGCATGGGAATTGAGGAGAAACTGCAACTCACATGCAATTGTGTTACGTTTGACAGAAGGTGGGGACCCAGACCCAGTCTATGCACTCGGTAAAGTGTGAAGAGGATGTCTACCACATGGTGCTTCACCTGAATTATTAAACAGCAATCTCCCCCCCACCCCCCGGTTAACATCCTAGCACTATTAACAACATCTGTTTTTGGAGTTTAAAAATGAAGGTTGAATTAAAAAAAAAAACAGACTTGTGATGCTCCAGAGAAATAACTATGCCCTTAAGAATCAGGCTATTGTTTTACATAAAAGGCCATTCGCAGAAAACAAGTCCTGCCAACCTACTTATGCACAGAACCCCCTGTGTCTCCACAATGAAAAGGGCTAGAGATTTTTTTAAAAAATGAAACCTGGGAGAAATGGCTGCTGCATTGCAGTGGGGAGGGGAGAAAGTGTAGGGAAAATTCCACTGCTTCTGGGAACACCCCTGTATTCACAGCGGCAACAAGAGCTACGTGGGAATCATCACTGGGTGGAAGCAGCCAAAATCTAGTGGGCTTAAGTTAAAGAAGGGTAGATTTCAGCTGAAAATTAGCAGAAACTTCCTATTGGGAAGAGCAGTTTGACAGTGGAACCAATTACCTGGGGGCAAGGGGTCACTCTCTTGCTACAGGTCTGTACAGCCATTTGTCGGGAATGCTGTAGTTCTAATTCCCGGCATTGATTGGGATGCTGGATTAGATGGTCCACAAGGTCCATTCTAGAGTTGTGATCACACAAACTAAATAATCCACTTTCAATGCACTTTCCAATTGGATTTTTACTATGTGAACTGGCAAAATCCAATTCAAAAGTACACTGAAAGTGGATTATTTAGTGTGTGTGATCGCAGCCATGACTATTTGTTTGCGGCAACTTCCAGAGAGGTCTCTGTCCCCAGGTCCACATTCCCACAATGCAACAGAACTACAGATTTCACAATGACCAGGCAAAAGACCAAGCAGACCCATCATAAGGCAGAATCAACCTTTCACCGGTCAGCCTGCATAACGGAAACCACAGTGCGACACAGTCCTAAGAACAGGCCCACCAGCACAGTGGGTCAACAAAGGAAGTACTTCCACTTGACTTTTTTAAATAATAATAATAATAATAATAATAATAATAATAATAATAATAATAATAATAATAATAATAATAATACTAATAATACTAATAATACTAATAATAATAATAATAATAATAATAATAATAATAATAATAATAATAATAATAATAATAATAATAATAATAATAATAATAATAATAATAATATTTCTGCCCCACTTTTCCACTTCTCCACAGGGTAGCTAGTTCTGGCACAGTAATCGCTCTATTCTGTTATAAGAGTAAAAACAGGCAACTGCAAAATCTCAATGAAATCCAAGCAGCAATAAAAGGACAACCTCACACAAAAGATTTCACGGAACCATCTAGTGCATCTGCAAGGCAGTCCAAAGCAAAGAGCAAAGATCAAGTGCAAAGAAAGTGGGGAGGGGGGGAGGAAGAAAATCAATAAAAACTCTAAGTAAAAAGCGAAGTTCCTATTTATTTGCTTACTTCATTTGCTGTCCACTTTTCTCACTGAGACACAAGGTGGATTACAGAATTATAGAATAATGCAATAAAGACCATTAAAACACCAACAATAAACAATGCAATGAAATGGGATTATGCCAGGGTACAGCAACAAAAAAGACTTTGCCACTACTAGTGCTCAGCTACCTCACCTCTAAAGGTGGGGACACCTAAAAGAGGCCCTGTGTAGTAGATTTTACTTGGCAAGGAAATTCATGTGAGTGAAGATGGGCTACTTGAGGAAGTGAGCCAGGCCACATTTTGTACAAAACATCCTAGACTGATAGCTAAGCTGACGCAGAGGAAACTTTCTTCATACCCCCAAATATAGAGACTTTATGGTAATCAGTCAGACCTTAGTTTTGAGTCACAAGGTGCTGATTCATTTTATTCTCTGAGTGGAAGGAGACCATGACCCTTTTTGCCTTTTGGGGTGGGGGAGCTTGAATTCCCTTTATTGCTGCAGCTAATACAGGCATCTAAGCAGAAGTGGCTTACAGGACAGGTCGGGGAAGGGTTGGTGTCATCTGATGAACATTTTGAGGTTAACTGGTGTGGTTAGTCCAGTCACCCTTAGTTAGCAGAGTGCTTAAATAAAGCCACAAACGCAGAAGTGTCGGCATGTCCCTCTGTTGGTGTGTGCAGGTAGAGAGCACATCTTCATCAAGAGAGAGAAGGAGGAAGAGGAAGTTCATCCCTGAGAACACAATCTGCATTTCAAAGAGGATAGTGGCAGAAGAGTAGATACAGGAAGAAAGGTCACTGTGCCTGTCTAGCTATCTAGTCTCTCTTGCCACTCAATTTGGAGTTCTGAGACAGGGGACATCGCATCTGGAACTTCCAACAGAACATGGGGGTGGGACAGAGCAAATAGCTGATATTCTCACACCACGCAGAAAACAGCCCCTTGATTCTGTCCTCTCACTTTGAGATATTGCTCCTTCCCCTAAGGATACTGGGAAGAAAGCCAAACCTCTGGACCGCCAGGTCAGACCTTGGGTCCTGGCAGTGCTAAAGAACCCTTCCCTTTTGCTGTGCAATTTTCCCCCTTATGGGTCACCACACATGCATTTATTTATTTACTGACTTCATTTACCTGTGTCTCCAGCAAGGACCCAAAGGGACTTATGCCATTCTACTCACCTCCATTTTATCCTCTAAACAACCCTGTAATATCACCTGGCAAGCTTCTACAGCAGAGTGGAGATTCGAACCTGGGTCTCTGACACCATAACTGCGATACCACACTGGCTTGTTTTTTTGCACACACATGCATACCTATATGTTTTGGGACCTGAAAGACCACCTAAGCCTTATGAGCCTGCTCAGCCATTAAGGTCATCTTCTGCGGCCCTGCTTTGAGTGTCCCTGCCTCCTGAGGTCAGGTGGATAGCCACCAGGGAAAGGGTCTTCTTGGTCATGGCACCAAAGCCTTGGCATGCTCTCCCGGGGCAGAGTCATCTGTCCCCTTCTGTTGCCAGTGAGTGAAGACGTCTTCATTTTGTTTGGTGTTCCCTCAATGATCCCTCCTTCCTATCCACTGTTTTTCTGGTTTGTATGTATTTTAACTCTGTTTTTAAACTCTTGTTTAAGTTGTTTTAATGGTTTTGTACTGTGATTCTATCATGTATGTTTTAAATTGTTAGCTGGCTCATAAAGGAAGAAAGGTGGGATATAACTTAAGAAAAAAACCCAAAATATTATTCTAATAAAGGCAAAGTCCTGCTGGAAAGAGTGTTCCACAGAGAGGACTGGTCCTTTCTCTTTTCATCTACAATGGAAAAAACATTGCTGGGAACCAGAGGGAATATCCCTACAGGCTATAAACATTGACCTTAGCCTTGTGCCTCTGAAGGGCGGGCGGATCTCATTTTTGGTCCCGCGCTGGCTGCAGCTGTCCTTGCATTCCCTCCACCTTTTCCACGGGTTCCTCCACACGCCAGTGTTCCCTCTAAGCTGAGTTAGTGTGAGCTAGCTCACAGTTTTTTATCTTCCAGCTCACACATTTTTGTCCTAGCTCAGGAAGGATGGCTTCGAAGCAAACTAATTTATGCAGTAGCCAAATGGCTTGCTCACAACTGTAATGCCAGTAGCTCACAAAGTAGAATTTTTGCTCACAAGACTCCACAGCATAGAGGAAGCATTTGGCCTGATATTTGCCTCCCTGCAAATCATCACAAGGGCATTGCCATGTCCATGCGGTGCTGGTGGTTAAAAAAACACACCACCTTTTGGGTAGGCAGTTCCAATTCATGTGCCAGCGCAGCCCTGGCTGCCAGTGCCTAGCAAGATTTGCACAATACAGGTGAAAACTGACAGTGGAAATGGAGTCAGCTTGGCATGTGTTACCACTGTGAAGTAGTAGATCTGCTGTCCTGTCTCTTCACTTGTACATTTTTAAAGATTTAAAAGACTCCATAAACTTACCGAGCTTTCTCCCTTCCACTGAGGTAAACCAAAGACCAAAATCAAAGATCCATGTTGCCATGAGTCGAGTTCAGGATTGCTGTGCATGGACAACCCCACAACTAGGCAAATAATGCCTCCCTGGGGCTGTTTCTAGTTGGGAAAATGAAAGGCGGGAGGCTGAAGTCCTTCCTTTCCCTGGCCTAGGAATGCCAGCCTCCAGGTAGGCCCTTGAGATCCCCTGGAATTACAGCTCATCTCTAGACTAAGGATACCAGCTGCTCTGGAGGGTGCAAATGGCTGCTTTGGAGGGTGAACTTTATGGCATTGTACCTCACAGAAGGTGCTCCCCGAGCTCCACTCCCAAATCTCCAGCAGTTTCTCAACCTGGAGCTGGCAACCCTACCACCCCACCCCCCTGTGCTATAATCCCAAGCTGAGTTGGCTCCCAGCACACTTCAGAATTTAGTTCCCGACAGCTGCTATCTGACTGTGAGAGGATCAGTAGGGCCAGAGAAACCCCAGGGAGAGTCTGGGGAAAACCCTGATCTGATTTGCAGCATAACGAATCCCCCTAGTTTGGCTTTGAGAAGGTGGCAGATCATGCCACAAGCCCTTAGGAATATTGTTCAAAACTGAGGTGATGCGGCTCTAGCTTCCACCCTATTAAAGCCAAAAATCCCGGACATTCTCTCTCGCATGGTTTCCAGAGCAACAGACACAGTGGCTTCATAGCTGACAATAGCCTATGAGCAGCCAGACTTTGGCAAATTCAGTGAGATGCTGAAGAAGGGGACTCCAGGCAGGAGGGAACCCGAGACAGAAGTAGAAGGCCTCTAATGCAGCTTCCTGAAGGGATTGGTGGAGCTTTGGGCCACCAGTCTAGACCATCGGCTATCTAGCCGCTGCTGCTACAATGTGGGGAAGCAGCGGAAGAGATGGAGTGTGACTCCTGATGTAGCAAAGGAGGTAAGCTTCTTGAAGTTCCTGAAATACGCTGAGACTAACAAGTGCATACGAAGCTAGGAAAGGAGGAAAAGCCAGTATGGTGTAGTGGTTAGTGTGTCAGATTAGGATATCCAAGACCCTGGTTTGAAATCCCTTTCTGATGTGGAAGCTTGCTGGTGATTTTGAGCCAGCCACTCTCTCTCAGGCTAACCTTCATGACAGCAGTGTTGTGAAAGACACCGGAAGAGGGGAGAGCGATGATGTTAGTTGATTTTGGTCCCCATTGAGGGGGAGAGGGCCACATAAATAAATTAGATGCATGAACAAAAACTCCTTCTGGAAGAAAGCAAGAAATAACTTACTAATCAATGGGGGTGTCCTTCGTCCACCATGCTTATAGAGTAGGACTATGAAAGCTACAGTCCAGTCAGTACAACGATTTGTCTCCCCCCCCAACAAGTCCTACCTAACTTCTGGCAACCCCTAGTGGGGCTTGAAGGCAAGGGGCATTCAGAGGCGGCTTGCCTTTGCCTTCCTCTGTGTCACAACCCTGGTATTCCTTGGAGGTCTCCCATCCAAATACTAGCCAGGGCCGGCCCTGAGTAGCTTCTGAGATCTGGCTTGCCTGGGCTATCCAGGTCAGGGCTATAATATGTCTTTTTTTGATAGCGTATCTCTATTCTGCCATTCCTCCAAGGAGCTCAGGGTGGCAAAGCCACTTTGTCCCTTTCTCCGTTCTTTCTTTACAACAACACTTTGAGGCAGGTTAGTCTGAGGGAGAGTTCGTTACAGTTACCCAGTAAGCTTCAAAGCTGCGCAGGGACTTGACCTTCAGTTCTCTCCAGTCTGAGCCAGACATTCTAACCACTAACACCACTCTGCCAGTGAATGAAGTCATGTTTTCATAGGTTCAGACCAGGTTCCAAGGAACCCATGAGAAATCCAGCCATTCCGGGCCATTCCAGAGATGTCTGCCATCTTCTTCACAGAAACCCAGGCCTTTGTGCCCCCAGCCTTGGTTTGTATCTAGACATCAGTCTTTCTCCAAGGAGCTCAAGGCAATGGAAACTGTTCTCGTATCCCTTCCCTAATACCCTCTCAACAACACTGTGAGATGAGTCAGATTAAGAGAGAGGGATGGATCTAAAGTCACCCCATGAACTCTCACAGCAGAGTGGGCATTTGAACCCAGTTTGCTTCACAGAAGGCCCAGTACTCTCCTTGCTTCTTTCTCCCTCTGAGATCAGCTGATGATGCATCAACTCCAGGCAGGCCTTTTAGACCAAAGCAGAGAAGAACACCCTCCTGGAAGAAGTCCAGAAAGTTATTCTCGTCAGGAGTGACTCCCCCACAGGAACACACATACACATGCACTCATGCACGGTTGTTATCTTTGGGGGAAGGAAACAAACAAACAGATGAGCACACTGCTAAGGAGGTATACTAAATATCTCCCAAAGTGATTGCCTCTCCTTCTGGAAGATTTCCCCTTTGGAGCAAGAAACATTCCCCATCACTCCATCAGAGGCAGTGTGACGCGGTGACGACAGCGTCGGACCAGAATCTAAAGTTGCCAGCTGCCTGAAGAAAAGCTATCCTGTCCCTTTAATAGCGGCTTTGTGTGAGGAAATGTGCAGTTGAAGCTTTTCGGGCGTGGACATTAGTAGCATCACCTGCTAAATAAGCCCTCTGTTAAAGAGACAGGACATTTTTTCCCCTCTAGGCAGTTGGCAGCCCTAGGATTGGGGAGACTGGAGTTCGAATCACGACTCTGCCAAGAGGCTTGCTGGGTGACCTTGGGCCAGTCATTCTCTCTCAACCTAACCTACACAATAGAGTTGTGACTTGTTCAGGCAGGAGAATGATGTTGCAAGCTGCTTTGGTCCTCCCATTGCGGGAAAAGCGGGGATATAAATTATCCAGATAAATAAATAATTCTCCCTGCCCTGCAGCAATCGGCTTGAACCTGCTAAACTTCTGCTTGGTGTTAAAGGCACAAACAATCCATGATGAAAAGACAGCCACTTTAAAGCACTGCTTATATGTCAAGCAGCAGCTGACACTTGTCATGTGACACTTTCACACACTTTGCTTCTTTCCCAAATGCACAGAGGGCTTTGCCGCCTGGAAGACGAGAGGCCTGTCCCGGGAGCTTCTGAAGGCCCGACTTGAGGTCCAGCCGGTGGCCCAAAATGACTTGGGGCAGCCTTCAAGAACCTGGCAATGTAACCCAGGCTTCTTTGGCCCCTGCTGTGGAAATGCCAGTGTGGGAGCCCCCCACTATCATTGCAGTGAGCATCTTCTGCTGCGTTTGTCTGCTGCACCTGTCGGCTTTCATCTATGCCATCTGCTTCCGGAGCCAGGGGCATCCCAGCCCAGCCTCCCCCCAGAAGTCCTCAGAGGAGAATGAGGTGGTCACCTTCCATCCTTCCTCCTTGGGTTCCAGTGCACACAGCCAGGTGGGGAGCAAGGGGAGTGGGAACAGCCTGAAGAATGTGCCCTGCTGGAGCAACTTTTAAGCCCATGCTTCAGCCACACATGGGCACAACTGGGCCAAAGGAGAGCCTGGCCACGCCTTCTGCTGGAGTAGATTCTTGCAGCCTTACCGCTTCCAGTGGTACCTTGGCAGGTCTGTTCTTGCCCTTCCGTCTCCAGTGGTACGAGAGCTCAGAGGCAGCCAGTGAAGAGGATGTTTGGCAGGAGATCCAGCACTGAGAAAATAAACCCTGGGTGGATATTTTATGTATCTCATTACCAGAATTCTCACATCAGCTGAACCAATTTAATTCTTCTACTCCATGCTACAAGGACAGTGCAACAGACATCAAGACAAGACCCCATAGGAGCCAGCAATACCTACCTACCTACCCTTTTTAAATCCCGTCCTTCCTCCAAGGAAGTCAGGGCAGCATGCAAGGTAGTTGCCATCAAAACAACCTTGTGAGATAGGTTAGGCCAAAAGTGAGCAACTGGCTAAGTCACGTACTGAGAATTTTATAGCAGAGGGCAATAGTCCAGCGTTTGAACCACTTCACAACAGTGGCTCAGCTCTCCATTGACATGAACAGACAGTATGAATGCTACTTCATAAAAGTTACATTTGCTACAGAAAATCACAGCCGTATCACACAGCTACACATACACCATTCATGTTATGTACTATACACACTTGTTTCTTCACCTATATATGAGAAGAAATAATACAATGGCATGTATTTCTGGCTTGCATGTATGCCTAACTCTTGGGGGAGTCATCCCGAAGTGTATTACCACTAACAGAACAGCAAAAAGTCTATTGAAATGCATGGGATGTGTTAGTCTGTTTAAGTGGCTGACAGTGGTGCTGCTGCTTGACTTAACTCTGGTGTGAAATCCTCTAGTTAAGAAAGGTGACGGTGGTTTTGGTTGGGTGTCTTAAGACAGGATAAATGGATCGGTGCTGAGTCATGTTCTCAAATTCAGGTAGACTATGGCTGGTGTAATAAATGTTACAGTGGTTAAATCTGAGCTCCTGTTGACACATTCTGGTTTGTATGGCTTTTGTCGCTTTTGTGATCCATTGTGAAGATCTCCAGAAAATCCCACCTCATTTGATCCTGGGCAAAAGCAAATCCCCTTCGCAATCCACAAAGCACCACCAGCAGGATAGGCTGCTTGCTTCTGGCAGGGCTGCTGTGTCTCTAACAATTGCACAGACCAAAGTTCCACAGGGCAATGTTTTCCATTGCAGCATCTCCATATTGTGTAGAACTTCACAGGTGGAATTTCTGGCTGAAAAACTAAAGGCTCAGGGATTTTATGATTGGCATATTATAAACTCATAAGTTAGAATGGAGAAATTTTAGATGATATATTTATTGTCTTAATAAGTTCTTTAGTAAGTTAGAAGTTTGAGCACACAGAAAAAAACAGTAGAACTTGTATAGACAGATAATTGTGGAACAATAATTAAGTGTATAAGCACTAAATAATATAGTTGGTCTCCCTGTATATGTTTTGCATGTGTGTAATGTTAGTGTGTGTATTTGTGTTATTGTATTGTTTTTGTCAAAATTAATAAAAGTGTACCTAAGGGTAATTTATAAAAAAAGAAAAGAAAAACTAAAGGCTCATGAACTGTGCCAGAAACAAAGAGGCAATGCTAACTGTCTCTCTCCCTGCCCCTTTCTACCAGCATGTTTGTCAAAACCTGATCATGAAGAAGACAGCATCAACCTGCAAGCAAAGGTTACAGGCCTGAACTCCAGAGGCCTGGTAAGAATCACTTGCTTCGGCTGCTTTGTGCTCACCCTGCAGCCTTGAGAGGTCATCAGCTGCGGGATTCTTTCCTTCCCAAAGAGCTCTCGACGGGGTGCAGAATGCAAGAGGTTAAGGCCCTGGCATTGAAAGCAGCCTTGGGAGAGCAGATGGAACTTGGCTGCCAGAGCCACAAGGCCCAAGAGCATCTCCTGGGGGCAATCAGCTGCAGCCACTATCAAAGCCCCCATGCCCTGGCGTTCCTGTTTATCTGATATGATAGACTGGTGGTAGATTGGTTTTAAATCGTGATGCTGATTTTGTTGTATATCCAGTTGTTGGAAGCTGCCCCAAGCCCTGCCTGGCATGGAAAGGAGCAGGACAAAAGTTGAATGAATGAATGAATCTATCCCTGTCTTATGGCAACATTCCCATGCACTATAATGGATCCATACCCTGCAGCTTTTAAGGACTACAACATTGACAGCTGGATCTTAAATGTATCTGCTCAGAAGTAAATCCCATTGAGTTCAATGGAAGTGGTCAAATAGAACAGTTAAGTACATGGAGGTAGGCTTGGGGGAAGAGGTCAAGAAGGAGCTGATTGACACAAGGGTCTTTGCAGTGCTGGCACCCCATTTAGGGAATTCCCTCCCAGAGATATTTGAATGGGCATCTGGCCTATGAGGTTTTAGGCTTGTATCATGCTCCCCTGATTTTTTAATGTCACTCTTTTGCTTGGTTTATAATTGCTTTGCTGCATTTGTTGTTGTTGGCTGATTTTTTTAAAAATATGCTCAGTTGCATTCCTTGTTCTCTGTTAGTACTTCATTGACTTCTGGCACAATCCTAAGGAGAGTTACAGCCTTTTAAACCCATCGACTTAAATGGATTTAGAAAGATATAACACTCCTTAGGATTGCACTGGGAGGGAAGGCAGCATGGTATACCCCCATCTCATCAGAGCTCAGAAGTTAAGCAGGTTTGTCCTTGAAAGGGAGACCACCAGGGAAGACTCTGCAGAGGAAGGCAATGGCACACCCTCTCTGGTTCTTACTTGCCACGAAAGCCCCTTGGCTGGGTTGCCATAGTCGGTAGTGAGCTGGTGGCACTTTACACACACACAGAGGATGGCACTGTTCATCGTTTTACTTGTTAATTATGTCTATCATATTTTTATCCCACATTTCCTCCCAGGAGCTCAGGATGGTATATAGAAGTCCTCCCCTCCTCCAGCTTATCCTCCCAACAGCCCTGTGAAATAGGTCAGGCTGAATAAGGATAAGCTCAAGGTCCTTCACGGTGCGGTCCTAAACAGAGTTACACATTTCTAAACTCATTGACTTCAATGGAGTTAGAAGGACATAACTCTGCTTAGGGTACACCACTGAAATACAGGGAAGTGTAGGGATTGGAACCCAGGCTTCCCCATTCTTCGCATACCCACTCCCTGGGTTTCTAGGCTCATTCCTGAGTAGGCCTTTATACCCTAGGAGGTCTCTATTCCCAAGGCAGCCTTTGCTCCCAATATTGACAACCTCTGCTAGGCTTCTGCTAGCACCTGGAGATCTCCCGCTATTACTATTGATCTCCAGATGACTAAGATGTGTTCACCTGGAGAAAATGGCCATGTTGGAAGATGGAGTCTGTGGCATTATAACCCACTGAAGTCCCTCCTCTCCCCAAACCCCACCCTCTTCAGGCTCCACCCCCAAAATCTCCAAGTATTTCCCACCTCAGAGTTGGCAACTCTAATCTTTTCCTTGGCCTGCTCCTTCCCTGCCCCGGAGCCCCCAGTCGGGCCTTTCCCTGCTCCTGCTCGCCAAAGTGCTGCATCTCTTGGGGCTGTTCACAGGCTGCCTTGCTTCAGATATCAACCTGGGATACCCCTAAGCACAAATTAAAGCTCATATGAGTAACTCTCTCCAAGGCCACCTCTGCACATGCAACAAATTGAGGTAACAGTCCTGACCTGGAAATTGCATGGACTGTACCACTTCAGACTGCAGATAGGGCAAGACCATCTTGAATAACTCCCATATGTGAAATAACTCCGCGCAAGGAGAACACGGGGTTAATAAAGCACACTTCTTTGGACCTTTCTCTATGAAATGAAAATTTTTCACTTGCATGAAAGTGTTTTTTTTAAAAAAAAAACAAACAAAACCAAAGCAAAACAAAGGGGAGTATCTAAAAAATCATTCAGCACTTTTAAGTGGTCCAACAGCCTATCTCCTCAAGACGTGGACCCCTCACTCTGCTGCATGGGCAGACCAGGCCTTCCTGTGAGCATCAAAGACAGTGCAATCCTGTTTTCCATACTGCTGACCTATGGGGCCCCCTTGTGCTCCGGTTGGTTTTTTGCAGTCACTGAGATGATCTCTGACAACTGTTTACACTTTTGAGTTCTTTTACAATAGAGGCTGATTTCTTAATAGGAGTGAAATAAGCAGAGTGAGCACCAACTCACACAGTTGCCAACTTCTAGTCCTGAGGGGCTCTGAATCTTTTTTTGTAAATACAGTTTATTATTGGATATATTTCATGATCATACAATTTAAACAGGCCAATACATATCCATTTTCTTTTACCCTCTCCCCCCCAAACAAGGCTTCCCGCAATGCTCCAACCCCATTGATATCTCTCTTATTCAGTTACATTTACTACTAAACTTATTTTCTCTTACTAATGGTAACAATTCAAAAGTCTAAATCTCTTTCAATTTCTCCTTAATAGCTATCAAAACAAATCAAACCACGTTTAACATCCCAGTTTTTCAACAAGTATTCTTGAAAGTCTTTCCAATCTTCGAAAAAGGTTTCATCTTCTTCGTTGTTTAATTTTCTTGTTAATTTGTCCATTTCTGCCATAAACAACATCTTCTTAATCCATTCCCATGTTTCAGGTATTTTGTCTTGCTTCCAACATTGAGCAAAAGTCAATCTGGCTGCTGTAATTAAGTACCATAATAATATTCTCTTGGTTACATTTATTTCTTCCATTTTAAGACCTAACAATAGCATCTGTGGGTCTTTCTTAAAAGTACATTTCAAAAATTTTTGTATCTCATTGTGGATCTCAGTCCAATAACTTACTGCTTTATCACATGTCCACCACATATGGTAAAAAGACCCTTCATTTTTCTTACATTTCCAACATTTGTTAGACATGCTTTCATTTATAATAGCAATTTTTTTAGGAGTCATATACCATCTGTACATCATTTTAAAGCAATTCTCTTTGACATTTACACAGGTTGAAATTTTCATTGACTTTTTCCACAAATATTCCCAAGATGACATGGATATTTCATTGTTAATATTTACTGCCCACTTTATCATTTGCTCTTTTACTATTTCATCCTCAGTATACCATTTCAATAAAACCTTATACAGGCCGAGGACAGACTGGCAATTTGCCGCGGGATGGGACCCGGGCTGACAACAACTCAATATCGGATTAAATGGAATGTTCACACAGGCACATCTGCCTGGCATCCCCCACCTGTAGCCTACCAGTGCTCTCGCGCTTCACTGCCGGATTAAAAAAACACCTAATAAAAGCCGACGCAAATCTTGAAAGCCTGCGTTTGTCGCGCGTTTCTCCGCTTCCGGGGAGTCTGAACACGCAGCCGAAAAGCCGGGAGCAACCCGCGTTGGGCATGAGGCAGCAGCGGTGTGATTGGCTGCGCTCCACTCCACTGCCCAATGCGGTGCCGGCGTTGCAGGGCGGAAAAAAAATCGCCAAAATGCGCTTATGCGCATGAGCGCTCAAGCGCTCATGCGCACATACGCCCACAGCCGAAATAATGGGGAAACAGCGAATATAGTGCGCCTCCAGCGCGGCAGTCTGAACGCTCCCGCGCGCCTCCGTCCAGTATCTTCCGGCAGAGGCCCCCACTGTGTGGACGGGAAAACCCGGTATTGTTTACTCCGGGGTTTTTTTGCCGCGACTCGATACCGGGGCAAATTGCCAGTCTGTCCTGGGCCACAGTTTTGAAATCATTTTTTCCCCCCTTTCAACCCATACAATTTCAATTTCAATATTATTTTCTCTAAAACCATGTTCTCTTTTATCGGTCTTAAATAAGTCATAAATCTGTCTATATTTCAACCAATCATATTCAAATTCAACATCAGTTCTATCTTTTAATACAAAGTTTTTCCCTTCTAATTTTAAAAGACTTTTGTAAGGTAACCAATCTAAACCTTGATTTCTTGAATATGGATTAATCACTTCTGCTGGTACTATCCAAAGTGGTCTTTCTTCCGAGAAGAATTTTCTATATCTCGTCCAAGTCTCGAACAGTGATCGTCTTATAAAGTGGTGTTTAAAAAACTTGTCTATTTTTACTTTTCCATACCATAAATATGCATGCCATCCAAACTTATTGTCATGACCTTCTAACGCCAACAACTTTTTATTCTCAAGATTAATCCACTGCTCCAGCCATGTTAAGCAGACGGCATCATAGTACAATTTTAGATTTGGTAGTTGTAGTCCTCCTCTTTCCTTTGCATCACATAAAATTTTCATCTTAATCCTTGGCTTTCTTCCTGCCCATACAAACTTCGATAATTCTTTCTGCCATGTATCCAGTATTTTCCTTTGTTTTAATATTGGAATAGTCTGAAATAAAAACATCAAACGAGGCAAAACATTCATTTTTACAGTTGCAATTCTTCCCAATAACGATAGATTCAAGGTATCCCATTTCTTCATGTCTTGCTGGATCCTGTGCCAAACCTTTTCAGTTATTTTTAAACAGATCAATATTTTTCATAGTCAATTCAATTCCTAAATATTTAGTTTTTGTCACTACTTCACATTGAATTTTCTCTTTAAGTTCAATTCGTCTCTGTTTCGTCATATTTTTACACATCACTTTCGTTTTATTTTTATTAACATAGAATCCCGCAACTGTTCCAAATTCTTCAATTTTTTCCATCAATTGTGGTATGTTCTCAATTGGATCTTGAATCATAAACATTACATCATCTGCAAAAGCTCTATATTTATACGTAAAGCCTTTCACTGTAAGTCCTTCGATGTTATTATCTTTTCTTATCTCTGTCAGTAATATTTCCAATATCCAGATAAACAATAACGGAGATAGCGGGCAGCCTTGTCGTGTTCCCTTTTGAACTTGGAAAAAATCTGTTCTTTCTTTATTTATGTTCAAAGCTGCTTTCTGTTCAGAATATATTGCCACAATCATGTTTAAAAAAGACTGTCCTATATTCATTTTTTCAATTACTTGCAACATAAACTCCCAATTTAAATTGTCAAAAGCTTTTTCCGCATCTAAAAAGAGGAATCCAACTTCTTTTTCTGGATGTTTGTCATAATATTCTATTGCATCAATCACCACTCTCAAATTGTCTCTGATTTGTCTATTTGGTAAAAAACCAGCTTGTTCTTCTGCTATAGCATCTTTCAAATATTTTTTCAACCTTTCCGAAATTATTTTTGCGAATAACTTGTAGTCATTATTTAATAGCGATATTGGTCTATAATTCTTTACATTTGTTAAGTCCAAACCTTCTTTAGGTATAAGTGAAATATTTGCTTCCTTCCATGAGTCTGGGATCCGTTTGGTCATTCTTATCTCATTTGACAGAAGTAGTGGCTCTGAATCTTTAGGACTAGGGCAGAAAGGGACATCGGTTCAGCATCACCCTTCATTGCATAGTCTATAAGGAGAAAAGTCACCTTTGACAAAATTCTCGCAGAACTGAGTCCTGTCCTGGACTTTCCCGCTGGCCACACTGCCCCCCCTTGTGGCATATATTGATCCCATCATCTTCATTTTACCCTCATAATGACTCTTTGAGGTTGGTTAGGCAGCAGGTGACTGGCCCAAAATCATCCAGTGAGCTTCATGGCTGAAGCAGGATTTGACCCTAGTCCAGCAGTCTAACCACTGCAGAACACAGGTATTCCACAACCTTATTACTTGACTCCACTCACCCAGTGAGGATTTTGGACAAGTCTGCCTAAGAAATAAAAAGGCATAAACTGTTTGTCCAGGTATGTTGTGTTGATGGGACACCCTGTAGGGACAACCTTGAGTTACTTGCACATTCTGAGTCATCATGCCCAGGCCCCAGAATGGCAAACACTGCACAACTGTATGCTGGGTGCCACACACTCAGATTTCATTGCAGAAACAGAGTGGGGGAGAGATTACTAGAGAACTGACAGACAGACTTGGAACAGCAGCAGCAGTTCTGATATGCTTGTTAATAAATATGTCATTGCAGCTGTCAGGGGGACTTCCTCGCTTCTCAGTTCCTTGGCTAGGATCCAGCCAGCTTTTCCACGCAATCTCATCCTACTCCCATCTGTTCCAGGCCCCCATCCCCCATGCAGAATCCCATGATGCTCAGCATGGCCTTTTTGGTCAAATAGGACACATCTTTCCTTTTACACAAACTGAAAAACAAGTTGGATCTATCTCCTCATCTGTGTAATCATATAATGCAATCATAGAACCTTGGTGTTCCTTGCTGAGTTGTTTGAATGAATGCAAATAGCTCCCTCAATGGCTCTTAATAATGGCTGAATGGAACTTCCATGTTTGGAAGCAGTACACATCCTCGGGCCAGCTGCTCAAGGACCATAGGAGGGAGAAAGGCCTCTGTGCCCTGATTTTGTAGGCCTTCTTTCTTATCTAGTTGGCTATTGTGGGAATCTGGATGCTGGAATAGATGTATTTGTGTTCTGATCCAGCACCAGAGGTCTTACATCGCCGTTGGGCATCACCAAAATCTTGGGGTGGATACTGGGGACAGAAAAGGTTGGGCTTTGTTTTTGAGAGCCAGTGGACTGTAGTGCTTAAAGGTGTAGGAGCAGGAAACAGGAGACCCAGCTTCAAATTCCTGCTCTGCCATAGAAGCTTACCAGGTGACCTTGGGCCAGTCATACTCTCAGCCTAACCTACCTCACTGGGTTGTTGGGAGGATAGACAGAAGGAGAGCAGAACAATGTGAGTCACTTTGGGGAGAAAGGTGGCATATAGATGTAGTCAGTAAAGAATAGCTTCCTAAGAATCTGTGGGTCAATTCTGGCAGAGCTTGTAAAGAAGAGCGTGGTTGATCCCATGCAACATAAAGGCAGGTTGCCTGTAGCTTTCTTCATTATGTGTAAAAGGGGATTTGGGCCCCTGCAAATGGTTGGTCTCTACTGCAGCTAGGAGGAGAGCTTCAGAACATTTGCATAGGGCTAGGTGTGGGGAAGGGGGCTAAAATACATTTGCTTAGTCCATCCGATTACCACCCCATTGGCAGACTTGCCCACTAGTCCTTTCCTTTTCTGGACTGAGATGGAAGCAAGGTTGGTATCAGTTTGTTATGTACACAGGCTGCCACTAGGGGCTACAGTGTGGAGCTTTGCCCCTAAGAACAATAGAACTGAGGCTCCTAGTTCCCCTGAGCATCCACCAGTAGCAAGTGGCGGGAAATTCAATCCCCCCAATGAGACTGCGGGTGTGTATATAGTTGGCCTTGCAGGGCCGTTGTGTGGTGTGTTGTGAAGTACCAATAAACGCGTAACACCGCATGTCGTTGTCTGTGTCCTCCATGCGGTCAACCCAGTACTTTACAAGTTGGTCTGCCCAGAGGAAGCGGGATGTGATCCTGGCCCTGGATCTTGCCTGTGCTGCACTTTAACTCCTTTAACTCCTGGAGAGCCAGTTTGGTGTAGTGGTTAAGTGCGCGGAGAGAACCGGGTTTGATTCCCCACTCCTCCACTTACACCTGCTGATGTGACCTTGGGTCAGTCACAAGCTCTGGCACAGCTGTTCTTGAAAGAGCAGTTTGTGTCAGAGCTCTCTCAGCCCCGCCTACCTCACAGGGTGTTTGTTGTGGGGAGGGGAAGGGAAAGGAGATTGTAAGCTGCTCTGAGACTCCGAGTGAAGGGCGGGGTATAAATCCAATCTCTTCTTCTTCTTCTTCTTCTTTGCTGGTGGCTTTTCCCTACATCATTTTTGACAGCATCATTTAGACACCAGAGCTGTTCAGATGCAAACGCAAGCAGAATGGCTGTTTTTTCCCAGGTCTCTGCTAGGGCTGGGGGAGCAAAATAAATGGACCCCACAAGTGACATTTCTGCTGGCTGATCCTGGGATGGCGGACCCATGATGCAGAATGCTGCTCTGAGATCTTTTGAGTTTAGGACCGATAAGGTCAGAGGAGCTGCAAGTGAAAGGACTGACTTCTCCCAGCGTAAGAGAACGTTAAAGATTAATACATTATCCCATCCGGCATGAGCATTCATGAGGCAAAGTTCGCTTATTTGGATGCTATGAAGAGGAAAACATAGTCTGTATTTCTATAGGGGAAATTATAGGGAAAGGAGAGAGGGGAAAGGGAAGAGTTGGGGCAGAGGTAGGTTTGGTGTCAGTCCTGTCATCCATCTTTCGGGTGTGATTCTCTGGAAAATGAACTGGAAAAGATTAGGCTGGTGCACATAATCCTGCACAGACGCCAAGCTATAGCAAGGCTGTGCTCGGTGATCACTGCTATCAGAAGTTTGGTGGGTTACCTCATAGGGTTGTTGTGAGGATAAAAATGGAGGAGAGGAGAATGCTGTAAACCACTTTGGGTCTCCACTGGGGAGAAAGGGAGGGTATAAAAGAATTCAGTCATTGAATAGGATGGGCTTTTTGGTTGTGGTACCAAGACTGTAAATGGTCCTTACCTGTGAAGCTGGATGAACACCTTCCCTTGTGCTATTTATGATGGTGGTGGACATCTTTCTGTTAGGTAAGTCTATGGGGTCACTTAGCCTTACCTTGTTGGGGACCTAATGTTGGAAAACTTAGGTTTCTGTTATGTGTCTTTGTTTTAAAATGCTCAGTATTTTAATAACTGCGTTTATTGTATTTTTATGCAACTGTAAGCCACTTGGGTTTGTCTGTCAATAATTTTTTTTAGTAAATATAAGGTTAATAAAATAAAGGGTGAGACAGGAATGTGAAACTTATCAGAAAGACACAAACGCTCCCTCTCCACATCCAGCCCAGTCTAGCCCAGCCCAACAAAACTGTGTTTTTTGGGGGGGGTTATCTCAGTGATAGAAGGGCTGTGTGTATTCTACAATCTCATACAGCAGAAATTGGTATCCGCTATTAAATTCTGTATCCTGAGAATCTTTTTTTAAAGGCACATTTCTAGTCTAGTCCACATGACTGTAAAGATAGACTTCACACCTCCTTCTAAAGAAGAAGAGGAGGAGGAGAAGGAGAAGATTGGATTTATACCCGCCCTTCACTCGGAGTCTCAGAGCAGCTTACAAACTCCTTTTCCCTTCCCCTCCCCACAACAGACACTCTGTGAGATAGGTGGGGCTGAGAGAGTTCTGGCAGAAGCTGCTCTTTTTCAAGAACAGCTCTGACAGAATTATGGCTTGCCCAAGGTCATCCAGCAGGTGTTTGGAGGAGTGGGGAATCAAACCCGGTTCTCCCAGATTAGAGTCCGTGCACTTAACCACTACACCAGACTGGTTCTCTTAGCAAGAAGACAACTATGCAGAAGATCAAAAGTGTGCAAAAAGATTTCATTTGCATACTCAACACATAACACAGAAGTCAGCTTTGATTGGTGCACATTTTTTTTTATTTCTTTTCAGTGTGGAGTACACACAGCCCTGGGGATAACTAAATGGGGGGGGAATAACCCTAATATATATAGTTCTGTAAATTAAATTTTAAAACCAGGAAAGAAAACCTAGTTGATTTGAGGCCCTTTCCTCCCCACTCCCCTTTGACTGGGATAAAGTGACAGCCACTCTTTATTGACAGGTTGGATTCCCCCACCCCCCATGATCCCCAATAAAAAAATATCCCTGACACATCTGGGTAACATTACCACATGGCTTGGCTTGCAGCTTTTAAAGCTTAAAAATGTACATCCAGGCATTCGACATATAAATATTTACAAATGTACAAAACCAGAAGCTTAAAAATGTAAACCAAAATGCATCAGAATCAGAAATTAACAGTGTTTTTTTTTAAAAAAAATATTCAGCAACAAAACCAATGTCAATACATCAATGCAAAAAAAAAAAAAAACCAGACAGGGAGGGGAAAAAACCCTTACAAAAATATACTTGTCCTTTTATGAGGTGGAGTTTCAGTCTGGCTTGGAATCGCCACACCCATAAGACAAAAGATTTTCTCCTCAGAGAAAAGATGGTCCATTGCTACAAAGCAGAATCACCCAGGATAGGATGAAACTTCTTCATGTGTTCCCTTTGATGCACCATACCGGATTCTACGCCCCTGAGGGAGCCCACATAACCAGTTTAGCCTTCCAGAAACATACAGGGAGACATTCCCCTCCCTCCCTGGCCAAAAATTTCAACCAATGGCTTAAAAAATCCCTTATTTAGGAGAATGGGGTGGGGGGAATGGCAGTGACCGGCCTAAGAGGGATTGTGGTTTATGAACCTAAAACTGTCTGGCCGTTAGCCCATTGCTCCCGAAGCCTGTTTATTATTATCATTGTCAAGAGAAGCTGAGTGAACTTTTATGTCCAAATTCTGACACATTTCCAGGCCTCTGATTGTCTTGTGAAGGTGTACATCCACGAGACTTTGCCCAATTGCCACTTTTCATGACAGCAACAGAAAACTCTGCAAAAACAGGTTTCCCTTTCAGTCTGATGGGAGCAACCTGGGCCTTGCCTAAGGCCTGTTCACACATGCAGGACAATGAGGTGGTAGAACACACTGCACCATTTTGGCCTGGGGGGAGGGGTTGCTCTTTTGCATTAACACCCCCCCTAAATTTAAGGGGGAGAAATTTAAGGAGCTATATATAACTCTGGTCTTTCATCATATTTCCCTTTTAAAATGGTTTTTGCTTCACCCAGATGCCTCACTGAGGAAAACTTAAGGACATATCTTAGCCTTCCCCACTGGGGTAGGAAGTATAAATGAATCCAAAATTATTTACTCTACCCTTTGAGGTGGAGAATAATATTTTCAGTCCTTATCTGTATCAACTGCTTTTAAAAACACTATTTCCAGCAACAACACTCAATATAAGGTAACCAACCCCAGAACAACAGAGGGCCTCTATATGTTCCAACTGAGCTCAAGTCCTTGAAGCACTCCAGTGATACAAGAAGCAACACCAAACCCATTTCCCCCTTATATGTAGAGTTACCAACCTCCAGGTGGTGGCTGGAGATCTCCTGGGACTGCAACTGATCTCCAAATTACAGAGAACCTGGAGAAAATGGCTCCTTTGGAAGGTCGACTCTTATGGCATAATATTCCACTGTCTCTCCCTGACCCCTGCACTCCTCAGGGCCCACCCTTAAAACAGAGATGGAACTTCTTGACCCAGGACCAGAGGTCCCAATCCCATATTTACTTTTTGACACGAATGTGTGTGTAGGGGGGTAGGCAAGCATTTGTAAAGGAGAGCTGGAGGACAGGAGAGGGAACTGAACCCTGCTGTTTGTTTCTCCCTTGCCAATACTGCCTCCCTGGCCATTTTAACCGCAATGGGTGACACACATGGCCTATCTAGGGCCCTTGGCAGAAATGCCCCCAAGCATTCCCCAATAAGCACCCCAAACTATTGTGTGCAATGGAACAGTTCAGCGCTATGGTCAGCGGTATCGTCTACTACTGCCAAGCTCAAGGGACAGAAAAAGGGAACAAGGGGAGCTTTTAGTCTGGGCACAGCAAAACAGCTCAGGGAGGCATCTGCTGTGTCTCCTAGCCCTCTAGCCAGCAGCTTAGACAGAAAGGGCTTCCTAGAGTCTGATCCTAAGAGTCACTTGTGTGCATCTTTAAAGCGTGCACTGTTTGAACATTATGGTTTCTCCTGGGATGAATTGCAGAAGATCTCGCTGAAGCCATAGGGTTGCCAGCTCCAGGTTAGGAAATGTCTGGAAATTTGGGGGTAGAGCCTGAGGAGGATGGGGTACCTCAGTGGGGTACAATGCCATACAGCCCATCCTCCAAAATCACCCATTTTCTCCAGAGGATCTGATATCTGTAATTCTGGGGGATCACCAAGCCCCACCTGGAGGCTGGCATCTCTACATCTCTGCCATATAGCCATAAAAAGGCACAGGTGCTTTCCTTTTTGGACACATGGAGTGGGAAAAGGGGGGAAGGGTTCACTCATAAGCAAATGGCACAGCAGTTCCCTCCCCCCTCTCCTAGCAGCAAAGAGAGCAACAGACCTCAATCTTTCCCCACCAGAAAGCATCAGAAACACTAGGAGGGCAACTTCTCCATTTGGGATTTGGAGAGAGAAGAGATATGCCATTCTCAAAAGGCAAAGCCCCCTGTCTTTTTTAGCCTGACGCAGTTCAGAACTGCTCACAGAGCCAGAGGTTTCTATTTTGCGGCTGGGAGTTGAATGATTTCGGAATGAGATTCTTGTGCCCAAGGCCACCCATGGGGAAGCTGGCCTGGGGAGTCCCTGCCAAGGCCCAGGGCCTACCCTTCCTCCCCCAAGGCCAGATCTGTTGCTATTTGGAAAGTGGAAAATGATAAAGCCAAGCCCCTGGCACAGAGCAGGCCCTTCTAGCAGTAGGTCACACAACCGCTTATGATAAGATACAAGGAGAAACTCCAAGTAAAAATAGACCCATCTTCCCACTGGCCTCCCCAGCAAGCAATGGCCTTTAGTACAACACACTGAATCCGGCTGCCTTGCCATCCACTCTGGAAAGCAAAGACCCTGGCAGGCCAGGCCTAACCTCGGATGGGATCAATGCAATGTTTTGGCCTGCAGCTCTTTAAGGCTGCAAACAATGCATTTTCAGTGTCTCCCTTCTCCCAATTGCTGCCGGTAGGGCCCCAGCAAAAGCCACAGGGCAGTAAGATCCACTGGATAGCGCTGGACTTGGCTTGGAAGGGCGGGGGCAAGAGTCTGCCTCTGAGAATTTCACCATGCCTCCAAGGCAGCTTTGGAATTGCTGCTGTCCATGTGACGGCACCACTCCTGCTTGGGCCTAGGAATGCCAACTCTGGTTTGGGAAATTCCTGGAGATTTGGGGGTGGTGCCTATGGAGGGTGGAGTTTAGGGATATGATGTCATAGACCCTGTCATCCAAAGCTGCCATTCCTTCCAGGTGAACTGTTCTCTGTTATTTGGAGTTCAGCTGTAATTCTGGGAGAATGCCAGGTCCTACTTGGAGGCTGGTAACCTACGCCTGGCCCTCTCCTGTGGAACATCCAAATTTGGATCAGACTTTGACTTCTGACAGTACCATCACTTGGGGGCCAAGCCCAAGACCCACCCTGCCCCTGCAAATGAACTGGAATGATCTGGTTTCTTTGTAAGGATATAGATTTGGAACACTTCAGGCTAAAGAAAACTGTAGTTTTTCAACCCAAGCTTTGGAACTTTGTGGCTTTCTTTTCCCCTGCTCTGTAAATACACTTGAAACACAACATCCCCCGTCCTGAGATGGACATATGAAACAGCTTACTCTTGACTCAGTTGTCCATTTAGATGTTGCCTACTCTAAATGGCAGCAGCTGCTCATAGGAAGAAGTATTTCCCAGCACTGGCTACATCATGAGATCTTTTTCACTGATAAGGTCTGGGACTAGAGCCTGCGAGCTTCTCCAACTAAAGCACGTGATCTACCCCTAAGCCAAACTTTTTGCGCCAAGTCTCCCAGTCTGCAGTTTAAAGTGGCAGAAACCAGAATACTATCCCTTCATCTCTCCTTTCACTGTGCATAACCAGGGACCGAATGTTTAGGAAGGGCAAACAAACACACACATGGACAACCAGCAGACCGCTAAGTCTTTGGCATCAGGCCGGCGGTGAATGGCTGATTCCAGGTGAATGGCCAAGTGTCGCTCACTACCTCCACTGGAAAAGAAAGACAAGAACGGAAAGGGAGAAATCAAAAGATGGACAGAAAGAACAGGAGAGAACAAGAAAAGGACTGCAGAGACCTAGCCAATGTAAAATAATATAGCAGATGGGGGAAAAAAATAACAAATGAGCTCCATGTTGCGAGCTGGAGATCGAAGGAGGTTTTGAGGCATGACAGCTTGGAAGCCACTCACTCATTCAACCCTTTTCTTTCAATGAGCTCTGAAGTGCAGCCCACAGCCAAACTCCAGTCCAGGGCTCCTTTTGCTCCCTGCCACTCCTCTCAGTACTCCCACAGGCACTTCTCCCTACATGGCAGCTAGAACTGTCCGCTTTTGACCTCACACACCCCCGCCCCCCACCCTTGAAATGGCCCCGGGGCTTTCCTTTCCTTTAACAGATGTCCCAGGCTCTGGTTTGGAGGGGGGAGGGCGTCTTATTCCTGAAAAAAGCCCTGAAGGAACCCAAAGGATGCATCTAAGCTGGGCATCCCTCTCTCCAGCTGTATGAGCACAGGGCGCTGCGAGATGCAGGCATCTTGTTTCTTGGACACCGTTCGTCCTCATCTGTCACCCACTTGCCCATTTTTGTACTCCAGATGCCACCTTTGAGGCGTCTCCAAGGAACAAACACCTACCCCCAAAACGCCACAACTGACAGTATCACATAGCTGATGAAGGCCTCTGTGTCTTGGCAGAGAGAGAATGAAGGGCAGCTGTGACCTGGATTCGAGCATGTCTCCGCTGGATCAGAGTGCGAAAGAGGAAGAAAGATCCCGTCCAAGAGCAGCCCAGTCTCTTGGAAACAGAATCGAATGAGAGTCCTGAGCCACAATCCATGTTGGTGCTGGGAGGCAGTGAGAGTTTCTGGCCAGCGGGCTCAGCTACCCTGCCACTCCGAAGGCTGTGTTCCCTGGTTCCTAGCCAGTAACAGAGCCCAGCAGCTGGACAGGGATGTCCAAATTTCTGTTCTGTGCCTAAGGCAACCCTGAGAAGGCAACGAAAAGGTGGTGGCTCCAGGGGGCCTCCGAGCCGAAGGTCAGGAAGGAGCCTGTGCTGTGGGCCGGCCTGGTGAGGGAGCCGCTGACAGGTTGGAGTGTGCGTTGGTGCTGATAGTGAAGTCACTTGGCTGCAGAAAAAAGCAAGACACATGACGTGTGAGCAGAGAACACGAGCTCAGTCAGCAACCATCACAGTCAGACTCAGTCACAGCAACAACCCAGGCTGAAGAGGTATCCCAGAATGCTTAGCAACCCTGGATGGGAACTGAGAGGGGGAAGTTTTCTTCACAAATCTTGAGCTGTGCTTGTCTCACATATTAGTTGCTCATTTGCTCTGAAAATGTTTATGCTGCCTCTCCAGAGACCTTCCTGAGGCAGCTCCCGAAGTCAAATACAGAAAAACAATACCACAGCATAAAAATCATCTATAGGCCCATAAGAACCAAGCCAGGGGGATAAACTGCACAAAAAAAGGTTCAGCAGCCTGAAATGATATTCATAAAACAGTCCACAAGCTAGAAGCAGACCGTAGTAACCGATGAAAAAAGATGGAACAGTCTGAATAAAAAGAACTGTGTTGGCCTAGTGCTGAAAGGAAAGCCAGGCAAGATTTGAGGGCATTCTGAAGGTGAGGTGCCAACACTAAAAGCCTCGTTTTTCACCATCACCTGCCTTAACCTTCAGGTGGGGGGCACGAGAGCAGGGCATCAGAAAAGAATCTGCAACATTGGGCCAAAGGCAGGTGATGGGGCACTAAGTAAACATTTAAAAGGATACAGAGACCGTAATTTTCTGGTGATCCCCGGTCCGAAAAGTATCCGGCTGTCCTCGACCAGAACCAGGACCTTCTCAGCCCTGACTCCAGCCTGGTGGAACACTTCGCCAAGCAAGATCCAGGCCCTGCAGGATCTAATGCAGTTCTGCAGGGCCTGCAAAACAAAGCCATTCCACTAGGCATAGGGCTGAGGTAGCGACGGTCTCCCTCTTAGATTGGCTGCTCCCCCCACCCTGCTTTTGTCTGTTATTCCTCCAGGTGATCAGTAATAAGATTTTACTCCCCCCCCCACAGATAGGGGATACCAGGATGTCTTTTCAGGCCATCATTTAGTGTCAAAACTGTTTTAATTAATTAATCAACTTTTATTTTTATTGTGTTACGGATATTGCTGTTACCCACCCTGAGCCTTGCTTGCACAGGGGCGGGCGGGCTATAAATCCAATAAACAAACAAACAAATAAATGTGGTAGAAGAGGAAGACTGTAAAAAAAGCCAGACCCACTGAGGAGAGACACAAATTTGTAGTACAGCTTGAGCCAGGTACATGCATCTGCAGAGGGAGGGGAGTGAGAGGCAGCGCTCAGTCCACAGCTGGGGGGAAAGAAACCCTGCTGCTAGAAGGAGCATCTCTCGTCATGCCAGGAGTGGAGGGAAACCATCATAGACTTGAGCAATGCTGTGCCTTACGTTTCGTCGGAAGAGCCGCTGCAGCAGGCTACGTTTGGGAGGATCGGGGAGCTGCTTCCAGTCCAGATCTGGGGAGCGGGTGCCGTTTGGTCCAAAGACATTCAGATCTTTAAAGCACTCGGTCTCGATCATCTAAGGAACAGTAAAAAGGTTATGCTCTCAATGTGGGGAGGCAACGGCTTGGATCTCATATCCCATGACTTAGTTCCAAGAGAGCCTTTCTGCTTCTGCTGAGATGCCATCCTTTGCTATGGAGTGCATTCCTCTTGTGATAGGTGCTTATGGGCTCCTTGGAAAAAAATGCTGGTGTTGCACAAGTGAAAATGCCAAGCATGAGAGGAAGTGCGCTCCATAGCGACCACAGAGAAGCGCATGCAGAGGATCCAAGCCAATAGCCTTTTAGGCCAGACCTGAAGAGGATGAGCATTGATCCAGAAGAGTTATGACAGAGGATTCAGCGAATGGACTGACAGAAGAAAGTTCATGTCCTGGATGAGACACTTCCCCGGAAGGATCAAGTTTTTTTGCATGTGGGTTCTTCTGGGTTCACCATAGTGGCTGTAACCAGGAGTGAGTTTCATCAGCTGCACCAATGACTACCTTGTGATGATGCTTCTACCATCGTCTGTGCCTGGGTGACTGCAAGATTAAAACTACCGCATTGTGCATTACTTGGGGCTGCTCTTGCATGCTGCCTGGCAATTTTGTTGGTCTTTACGGTGCTACTGGACTCATTTAGTTCAAAACGTAGCTGATCATTATTTTCTGGGAATGAAAAGCACACTATGCTGGTGTGTCAATAACATGTTTTGTATATGTGTTTCCAGTTAAAATGCTCTTTTTGACCTTCAAAGCTCTAAGTGGGCTGGCCTCAGAGCATCTCAACTCTCGTATTACCCTTTCTGCTCTAAGATCTGACATTGGGGCCCTGCTCCAAATACCACTGAGGAAGATGCAAGATTGGCGTCCACCAAGTGTAGGAACTTTTTTGGACTTTGGAAGCCAATTGGTAACCAATGTAACTAGCACAGGATAGAAGAAGAAAAGAAGAAGAGATTGGATTTATACCCTGCCCTTCACTCGGAGTCTTACAGTGGCTTACAATCTCCTTTCCCTTCCCCTCCCCACAACAGACACCCTGTGAGGTAGGTGGGGCTGCGAGAACTCTTTCAAGGACTGCTCTTGAGAGAACAGCTCTGAGAGGACTGTGACTGACCCAAGGTCACACCAGCAGGTGCATGTGGAGGAATGGGAAATTAAACCCGGATCTCCCAGATTAGAGTCTGCACTCTTAACCACTAGACCAAACTGGCTCTCCCTCCCTCTCCACAACTACATCTTGCACAAGTTGAAACTTCTGAGTGTTCTTCAAGGGCAGCTCCATGCACAATGTATTTCATTAGTCAAACACGCAAGTTACAGAAACACGAACTGGCATAGCAAATGGAATGTGGATTAAAAAGGGGGAATGTTGATGAAAAAAGGACTCTTAGCAACTGCTATAACCTGCTCCAAGGCTCATAATCTGATCAGATAAACCCCTCCCCACCTTAAACAGATCATTTATCTCCTCTGATATTGCAGATTACCCAGTAGCCTTCTGTATCTCTTTCTGTTGATGTTTCTTAAATCATTTAACAAGACTATCCATGGAGCAAAACTGAGACCAATACCTGGAAAAGCAGCAGTTACCATTTATACTGTATCTTGAATATTCAAAGCACATGTTAGACCAGAATTCTCATCTGCAAACTACAGAACTGAGGCTGAGAGACAGTGGCTTCTCTAAGTTAACAAATCCTCTAGTATGGCCCGAATTGGACTTCCTGGGTTGAAGGCATACAGCTAGAATTCCAATAGGAGCATATAGATACAAGAAACTCACCTCGTTCTGCCAGGGGATGGGGACACTGCCCGTGGTGAATTTGGCATAGAAGTCGTTGTCAGTTTGGTCCAAGTTGACCCCCTTAACCGTGGAGAATTGCTCAATATCCAAGACGTCTTTGCAGTACACGGCCCGGGGCTGTAGGACAAACCAACAGATAAGTTTGCTTTTTGCAAGTCTCACACATCAAGCTGTGTATTTGAGAGTGCAAACTTCCTGCTCCATCCAATGACCCCCTTACTGCCCCTTCTGCTTGCTAGAATGCATACACAACATTGCTTTTCTCTCTCTTCCTTCAAAGCCCTTCTTTCATGGAAGCCACTGCACAACTCCGAGGCTTAGTTTAGCTCAAAGATAAGGATTCAGGAGGTGCAACCTGAGTGCATACTCTTCCTTTGTCAACCCTTCTTCCTCTATCTTCCTTCTTTCTCTCGTCTCCCCATGCTGTTTTAGATTGTAAGCTGACACTTCTATGAGTAAACGAAAGGTGGGGGTTTCCATAAATGCTGCCAGGTGCCAACTTCCATAAATACACTAGGGAGAAAAGCAGTGGCTCTGTACATACAACGTATCTGTATACAGAAACAATGAATGCAGAGAAGGAATAGCACTGTCCTCTGCCCCCCATATTACATGTTCACCACCTGTGGGCAGAGTGCCTACCTATGTACAAACTTCACCCCAGGATCAGGATCATTTGTTCCCAATTGTTCCTAATCACGGGGAAGGAGTTTATATGCTCTATGTGGCCACATATGGCCAACATGTATAGGAGGAGGAGCCAAGCGCACATAGTCATGTGCAAGGGGTGGAGCCAATGTGTTTGCTCCCAGCTCTCCACGCACTGGCCCCCTCTACCGTCTCCACAGACAGAGTTCTTCTACAGCTGTCATTTGCACCTTGCCACATATGCCAGCAGTGCCCACCTTTTGGCCTGAACTTACATCTGGGACAAAGGAGGGTTTCATGATCCCCGCTTCCAGCCGCTTGAAGTTGATGGTCTTGAAGAAGGGGTGCAACTTCACTTGGACTGCCCCATCTGCCTTGCATCCAAGCCGGTGCATGGGATCTTTGGTCAGGAGCTGGAGAGAGAGGGGGGAACGGGGGCAGGGTAGATTCTGAGGCTATCGAAGGAACAATGTCTCAGGCAGAAGTTGCAGGCACCTGGATCCTCCCAGCTTGGCCCATGAAACATTAGGGACCCTTAGCCATTCGTCCCTACTTTGATTCCTTTGCCTTCCCTATTCATATTGTTGGGTCCATGTTATTTCCTTCCTTATTTGGGTTTCCATGGTTGGTTAATGAAGGGCTTTCAGATAATTGCTTTTCAGCAAATCTTTTGGCTGTTTGTTTCAGGCGGATAGCCATGTTGGCCTGCAGTAGAAGAACAAGATTCAGTTCCAGTAGCACCTTAAAGACCAACAAGATTTCCAAGGGATGAACTTTCGAGAGTCACAGCTCCCTTCA
Source organism: Gekko gecko (assembly GCA_029375565.1). NCBI lineage: Eukaryota > Metazoa > Chordata > Lepidosauria > Squamata > Gekkonidae > Gekko > Gekko gecko. The sequence continues at coordinate 47,991,659 of JAPDNY010000013.1, read as the reverse complement.
TCAGATCGGAATCTTGTTCTTTTGGCTGCTAGCCATGCGGGTTTTTATAGTGGGTGGAAACATGATTAGCTGGCACTTGAGAGCCAGTGTGGTGCAGTGGTCAAAGTGCTGGATTAAGATTCAAGTCCAGTTGTGCTTTAGAGACCAACATGATTTCCAGAGAATAAGCTTCTAAGAGTCAGAGGTCAAGCCGGGTGGAGATCCCAGAGTCCATTCCTACTTGTATCTGTAGGCAGCTTTGCCTCTCAAAGGCTCATACCCTGCAAATCTTATTGGTCTTTAAGGTGCTGCGGCCAGTCAGACACTCTCAGCCCTTTCCTTTCTCTGCAGAGCCTTCCTCGGTGGCCTCCCATATAAGTACCGACCCTGCTTAGCTTCCGAGATCTGACTATACCACACCATTCCACATCTCTGGTTTGAGTACTAGGCACCCACAAACTATCCACCCCCCCCCCAATTATTGTTAATTTTTGTTTGACTGATTCTCTGATTTAGGGATTACTTTTGGTTGGTGAAGAGACACTGTTTAGCTGGGTCTGTTTGCTCAAATGTCTTTTGTTGCTCTGGGTGTTTTTTTCATCTTGTATAGACGGTACTTCAAAAGCAGGGTTGATGAAGGGGACATAAACATACATGCAATGGGCTGTTGTCAGATGTAAGTGCTGATCCTATGATGGCTTGGTGAACAATATCTATGGATTCTCTAGCCAGCCCACTATAGTGGTTAAGAGTGTTAGACTAGGATCCCTTGTTATGCCATTGAAGCTCACGGGGTGACCTTGGGCCATTCGCTTTTCTTTTGCCTAACCTACCCCACAAGGTTGTTGTGAGGCCCAAAGGTGGGGAGGGAAACCCACATACGTCACCCCGAGCTCCCTGGAGAAAAGGCAAGTCAAAAACATACTTGACAGAGAGACACCCTTTCTGGTCCTCACCGCCTTGCAGATGGCCTTGGCATCTTCTGAGAACTTTTCCGAGTACTGCTCCTGTTCCTCCTGCACTCGCTTCTCCACTTCCTCCCGCTTCACCCGCTCCTTGCGGGCCCGGAAGGGCGACTGGCCCTCGATCATCTCGTAGACAAGGCAGCCCAGTCCCCACCAATCCGGACTGAAGGAATAGCGCTCGTTGTTAATCACCTCAGGAGCTGAGGGGAGAAACAGACGAGAGCTCTGTCAGAGCTGCCTACAAACTACAAGTTTGCCACAGCACAGGAAAAGTATGGAAGATGGTATAAAATGAAGAATCCACCTTCCTTCAACATTTGCTGTTCCCACAATGCATGCTGTCGACAGATTAAATCCTAATTGCTTTTTCCTGTCCCTCAACCCACACTTCAGATGGGCCGTCTGCATGGATCCCCAAATAAACCACCGTGATTTCAGTTTTCTAAAATATATGGATCAAAATTTATTGCCTTATAGCTCAGCCAACTCCCAGCCCTAGGACATATAAAGAGATAATAAAGCAGATAACGGGAGAACGCATTTCCGTCTTCCCTCAGTTATGGTACTCAACTTCTGTATAACAGGACTAGAATTTCTGAATTAGAGGATTCCACAGCTCATGGCCAAGTAGGCCTTAAGTTCAGGCCTCTTGAATATCATGAGTGGTCAAGGTTGTCTTCAGCTGGCAGCAAGAAGAGGTTGTGCAAGGCTACTTCAAGTGGATTTCCCATCAATACACACCCATGTAGCCGACAGTTCCTACGCGGCCACGGATGGTCTCGCCCTCTGGGATCTTGATGGCCAGGCCCAGGTCTGAGATCCGGATATGACCTACAGGGAAAAAGGAAGAAAGAGGGTGCAGAGCACAGAGTGAGAACTTCCACTCTCTGGCCCAGTGGATGGAGGAGAACCAATGGTTTGGTGGTGGAGCATGTACTTCACATGCAGAAGGGTTCAGTCTCTGGAACCTCCAGTAAGACAGTTCTCTGCCAGAGACACTGGAGGGCTGCATTCAGCCACAGGAGACAATACCAGGCTGGGCAATCTGACATAGGGCCAAATTAGATGATATATTGGGAGATCTATGAATGAATCTCCTGAGTGGTTTTCTTCAGTAAATAGCAGGCCTGCCAAGGATATGAGTGGGAGAGCAGTTCAGACTACAGCCACAGCACTGGGGAAGAGGAGGTTTAACCCATCCCTCCCCCCTACACAAACTGGCTTTCTTTATCTCCATCTCCCCCTCTCCCTCCAAAGTGCAATTTGCGTTGTTAGGGTAAACATGGGGGCTGTTTCATAGCTTGTATGTCTTGCCAAAAAGTGCAAGTACCTCCACCAGCATGTTGTTTAAAATCCCAAAAATGGTACTAAGGGAAGCTGCATTGCCCTTGTGCTATAACTCTAATTCAAATCACCACGCCCACACCCTGTGGCTGCTATTAACCCATTAAAGATGTTGGTGATCTCTGAGCCATTTGCAGATCTCTGAAACATTTGATATCTTTAGAGCGCGGTCACACGAGTGAGATAATCCGGGGTGTGTGTGTGTGTGAGGCTATTTGCTTCACAGCAATTTGACCTGCCACTGTGTGATCAGATGCACCGGTGGATGAATCGGTTTTTTCCCATCGCCGCGTGCTTCTGGTGCGCTTCAACAGGGGATCACTGATGCAACGGGAGCGCGCCGGAGCAATCACAGGGGAAGTCCATCTGCAGCCCATCGCAAACCCGTTTGATACAGCACTTTCCCTAGTATTTTTTAACTCCGCTTCTTCGGCAGATTGTGACGGGTTACCGATGAGTGCGGGATGCTTGCCAGATGTTGCCGTGTGATCATGCCCGTAAAATCTACCAGGCATTCGTGCGTATCGTGCAGCTACTTCTGCGTGTGATCGGGGCCTTAGTACACTTTGTCCCACTGTTTCTCCAAGGAGCTTAGGCCGGTGTACCACAGTCTCTCTTTCTCCATTTTACCCTCACAACAGCCCTGTGGAGTAGGTCACACTGAGAAAGAATAACTGTCCCAAGTCACCCAAGTGAACTTGCATGGGCACAATGGGGGGGACTTGAAGTTGAGTCTCCCAGATCCTAATCCAGCACTGTAAGCACTCACTACACCAGGCCGGCTCATCTACTTGGTCCTCAGTATAACGCAGGCTTATATGTTCACCCACACTAGTGGAAAGTTGAGAGCAATCCAGAGGCAGAGAAGCCTGACGAGAAGCAAAGAGAAAAGGTTCTGGATGTCCTTGGCTCCTAGACCACCTTGGCGGATGGAGTGGGCTCCCAGTTTTGATTCTGGACAGTACACAGAGCTCCTACTCCAGTTGCCTGACTCGCCCATCTCTTCATAAGAACATAAGAACTTAAGAGAAGCCAATGTTGAATCAGGCCAATGGCCCATCTAGTCCAACACTCTGTCACACAGCGGCCAAAATATACCAGGTGCCATCAGGAGGTCCAGCCGTGGCGCCAGGACACTAGAAGCCCTCCCACTGCTGCCCCCTCCAGCACCAAGAATAGAGTGCATCACCTGCCCCAGACTGAGAGTTCCCATCTATACCCTGTGGCTAATAGCCACTGATGGACTTCTGCTCCATATGTTTATCTAATTCCCTCTTGAAACTGTCGATGCTTGTAGCTGCCACCACCTCCTGTGGCAGTGAATTCCATATGTTAATCACTCTTTGGGTGAAGAAGTATTTCCTTTTATCTGTTCTAACCCGACTGCTCAGCAATTTCATAGAGTGCCCACGAGTTCTTGTATTGTGAGAAAGGGAGAAAAGTACTTCTTTCTCAACCTGCTCAATCCCATTCATAATCTTATAACCCTCAATCATGTCACCCCTCAGCCGTCGTTTCTCCAAGCTAAAGAGCCCCAAGCATTTTAACGTTTCTTCATAGGGAAGGTGTTCCAACCCTTTTATCATTCTAGTTGCCCTTCTCTGCACTTTTTCAATGTGACGCTGAGCAAACTAGCAGTGAGGGAACGAGGCTCAGAGCCCCAGAAGCAGCCAAAGCAGAGCTCCCCCCACCCTCTGACACGCCCAGAATCCAACACTCACCATCGTCATCAAGAAGAATGTTCTCCGGTTTCAAGTCCCTGCAGGGGAGACACAGACAAAACCCAGAATGAATAGCAGGGGCTGGCCCAGATGGCAGTGCTCTTGGCCTCTTCTGAATATCCCGGGGGAGGGAGGGGGATAGGAACCCCTAGAAAGAGCTTACTGATTCTCACAAAAAGCAGATGAGGTGGTAAATCTGAGACTGGATTGTACCACCTGAGATTTCAGGCGAGAGTGAGATTTTGTGACTGAAGGCTTCTTGCATGTGTGTGCGCGCACACACGCACAAGCTCTTCCCACACAGGAAACTAGGACAAGGAGGGGAAGGGTTTATTTATTTATTTACTTATTTCAGTTATATGCGGCCTTTCTCCCCAATGGGGAGGAGGGGGGAAGATTTACTTGTTTACTTCAGTTCTGTCTTTCTCCCCAATGGGAACCCAAAGTGGCTTGCAACACAGCATTCTCTCCTTCTCCGTTCTATTCTCACAATAACCCTGTGAGGTAGATTAGGCTGAGAGCATGTGACTGGACCAAGGTCACCTGGCAAGCTCCTATGGCACAGTGGGGATTCGAACCTCCCAGATCCTTGTTTGGCACTCTGACCAATACATCACACTGGTTCCATTTCAGCTTCCTCCCTGATGCCCAGCTTTGTAATGTTTTTGAATGGAATGAAAAAGGTTCCCACCCCCACCTTCTCCTGGAACTTCCCAAGCTTCTGGCTCCCTGGGATTTGCAAAGGATTTGTACTTCTCTCACCTGTACACAATGCCTTCCCTGTGCAAATGCTCAAGGCCACAGCAAATCTCTGCAGCGTAGAAGGTGACCCGTTCATTGTCGAACCCTGGATTGCCCATATTGTAGATGTGGAACTTCAAGTCTCCACCATTCATGATGGTGAGGACCAGGCAGAGGGCATCCTTGGTCTCGTAGGCATAGGCCAAGCTAACCTGTGAGCAGAAATAGAGTTGGAGGGTACTGAATGATGTTTAGACCCTGTCTTTTGATGTTAGAACAGTCCACAAGAAGGCTTACAAAATCTAAAATGGGGGTTCCTTTGGAATTCCTGCAGGCTCCTTTGGAATTCTGATACGGGGTGGTGGGCACAGCCACAAAACGGCTGCCACAAAACGGCTGCCACAAAATGGCTGCTGCAAGAGCCAGAGCCAGCCACATAGCTTTAAAAATCTGCACAGGCAATCAAATCTCCAGTGGCCAATCAGAAGCCTTGCTGGGCAAAAACCCCTCCAGGCCCCGCCCACTTTCTAAAAACACTTGGTGGGCACCAGGAAAGGTGGTGGCAGGTGCTGTGGCGGCCACAGGCATCGTGTTGGGGGGCCCCTTTCTAAAACAACCAATATAGAACTGAACATCCCTCATAAATAAAAAAGCAAACAAGTGCCTAGCAACAGACATGTCAAAACAAATAAGAGTTACTGCCAATCAATGCCTGGGAAGGGTGATACACAAACAACGTACCACTGCAGAGTATCAAGAGCAGAGCCTCAGATTATGGCCTTAAAAATGGGCTTTGTATGGGAGCAAGTGGTGCTCCCTGGCTCAAAGTTGTTTCATTGCTAAAAACGTTTTCATTCTGCACTCTCAGAGGAGATGCACATATAAAAATGCTAAAATCAGGTTACAACTAAAACCACCAGTGAAAATACGTAACAGGAGGAACCAAAATAGCTTAACTATTAGCTGCAATAAAAGTCAATAGAAGACTAAGATAACACTAAAAGAGCCTTAAAACCACAAAAACAGCATAAAATGATTCAAAGGAGACTGTTATGGTGAATCCATAGCTTTAAAGGTCAGCAGAGAAGCCAGAAGAACAGCAGTTTTTAAAATCTAGTGGAAAGCCTGGATCAACTAGACGGTTTCCCACTGAGACCGATCAGAGCCAGGTGTGAACTGTGTCCGGAAACCGAGCGGTGCAGATCCTTTAGTACTGGCCAAATACATTCAGTCCACAAAGGCTTGCTTGCTTTGTTCTGAACCAACTGAGGTTTTCAAGCAAGACCTCCAAGCAGCTCCATGGACAACACACCCCTAATCTGGAGGTAACCAAAGCATGGTATGGGAAAGGGCATGCCAGAGAAGAAAATGCAGGAAAGAAGTTTCAGAAAAGCAGGAATCCCTTCATTGCAATTCAGCCTGTCTCAGATCTATTTACTTCATTTATAACCTGCTTTTCTCCCCAGTGGGGATCCAGAGTACTTTAAAGTATAACATTCTTCCTTCCTCCATTTTATCCTCACAACAGCCTTGTGAGGTAGGTGAGGCTGAGAGTATGTGGCTTGAGCAGCAGAGCAGAGATTTGAACCTGGATCTCCCAAGTCCTAGTCCAACCACTACACCACAAGGGCTCTGTGTGGTGGGATCAGCAATTGGTCCGGGCGGACACTCACCACAAACCGGCTGTTGACCTTCTCTAGAATCTGCTTCTCATTCAGAGCCATGGCCTCCCCTTTCCGCTTCTTGATGCGCTTCTTCTCCAGTTTCTTACAAGCGTACATCTTCCCTGTAGCTCGCACCTGGCATGCACAAACCTGGGGAGAAGACAGGGTGATCCCACTAAGGAAGACAACTCAGGGCATCTGGGTACCAGTACAGAGCTTTGCACGCCCAAAAGAAAGGACTGGTACTCATGATGGCACTTGCAGAAGATTTGAAATGCTTCTTCAACTGACAGGTGGGTCCAAGGCCGCTTTCCAGGAAGAGAAAATCAAACACCTCAACGACTCTCTTTGAACGTGAGTGCAAAGGGCAGATCTTATACGTCCTCCAAATGAAAGCACCAAAGGATGCATGGAACTCATGTCCCCCACATCAGAAAACCTCACGACCAAGTTACACATTACACAACAATCCCTGCCCAGCAGTCTGGCCTTTCATGCTGCATCCTACCACTGGCTTTGCAAGCAGGAATTTTTAAATTCATTTCTTCTATAGTCCTTTTTTCTCACTGAGACCCAAGGTGGATTACAAAATTTAAAAACAAGTGCAATAAAAACAGCATCAGAATACATACAGTAGACGTAGCAATCAAACTGATTTATTAGAATTAGAACACAATGCAATTAAAGTAGTGCAATGCATAAAATAAATGATACAGTCTAATTGCCTAAAACTTTTTTGCAGACATTAAAATGACAAGCCTTTGCCTTTTATTAAAATGATCCCCATTTTGTGCGTTCAGGAGAATGATGGAAATGTGGGGAGGGGAAAGCTGCAGGAGAGGGGGAACTGGAACAGGGAAATGGCAGGTGAGAAAGTTTTAAGCAAATCTGCCTGCACTCTGGCCCTGAAGCATAAGGGATAGGTACATTTTTGCCAGATGAAATGCTCCAAAATAAGAAATGCAGCATGACACCACAAGAAAACAACATTAGCTGAGTCAAACCATTAAAGGTCCCTTATTAGAATATGGAATCTCTCTAGCATATTAGAGGGTTTTTTCCCCCCAGTTATGGTGCATCTCTTCTTGAAAGGGGACGCTACCTTTGATAGTAGATAATACTTTAAATTACTAAATAAGATGAAATCAATAACTTGAACTAAAGAGCAGACAGCAAGGCTCAGTTGTGTTACAAGCTTGTACTGGCCTGAGAAAATCAATGCATCGGGGAGCAGGCTAAATTTAAAACACTTTCTTCCTGGAAGACCATGTTTATGCCCACATGGGGTTTGTTTTCAACCACTTAACTTTTCAGAAAGAGCAGGGAGCTATTTTCTCCCAATTCCCTCCTCCCGCTGTAAAGTATCAGAGGGGATAACAAGGTGGATCAGCAGAAATCACCTACCCCCCTCCTCTGAAAACTTAAGTGCCCTTAAATCTTTGGAACAACATGGCTGGATACCGGTCAGGGTGTTTTGCACATGGGAGGAGCACTGGATCCTTCAATAGCACCCTAAAGCATTCTGGCCTCAGTGGGGCTGATTGGACAGATCAGTCTTTTGAAGATGGAAATAGCTCCTAAGAGTAGCTCCAGATATTACTTAAGATAGAGAGAAGTTGTAAATGTGAGTAGCTCATGCATCATGTTCTCCAAAATATGTGGTGGAATTTCTATAACTTACTGTGGAGGTCAACTCCATGGGAGATGCTCTTTGGTCCAATATCCATTAGAACTTAGGAGCATCTCCCATTGCAGGAGATGCAAAGGCTGGTCTTCGCGAGTTCCTAAGTCGCCCTGATTGTAAGCAGCTCATGGCTTGTGCTTTGTTTCCTCCTCAATGCATATGAGATCTAAAGCTGCCCAGACTCCATCACTACAGTGCCATACTACAAACAATCTCAGGGTGGCGCGGCCTGGCAGCCCTTACTGGTTGTGTTGAAGAGTTGTCTCAGGAGGGTGTAAATGGTAGTGAAGGAAGGGTTGAAGCATCATTTCAATGCCCTGGGAGTTTTCGATGTGACAGAACATTTAGTTGTGCAGCTCCCCCCGCCCCACTGCACTCTAAAACAGGCCCTGAAGAGCTACTCCACATGATCCCTCTGAAAAATGTATCATGAACATACAGCCTCTAAGGACACAGGACATCTGTTCATGCATTAAGTAGCAAGGACCTCCTCCCAAAACCTCAATCCTAAAGCCATTTACTTGGAAGTATGTCCCACTGATTTCAATGGAACTTACTTACTTTCAAGTAAGTATGCTTAGGATCACGGCCTAAAAGGACTGGCCCATGGCTGCAGAAGGATCCTGTGGCAGAGAAAAGAATGGGCGTTAGGCTCCCCAGACCCAAACGTTAACAGCCTTTTTACTGGACTATCCTATTCCTGGGCCTATTCATGCAGGTACAAGGTTTACCTCAGGTGTGTGGGGGCAGAAAGAGGATGAAGGCCTTTGGATGAGGTTTTTAAACTGAGAACAAAATGGGGGAGAAGGAAGGGTACCCAAAAAGACACCAAAAAGGGGTAAACCCAAGATACACCACTGGAAAATGTGAAAAATACATACGATTATATGGCTGCCACACTGTAACTACATTCCAGTAAAAATGCAAACAGAATCAAAAAAGAACAAATGGCGATAAAGTGGGCCATAAATATGAACAAAGAAATTTCTATGGAATCATGGGAATTTTTGTGGAAAAGATCTTTTAAAATGTCTACTTGTATCAATGTAAAAGAAAATTGTTATAAGATGATGTATAGATGGTACATGACACCAAAAAAGATTGCCAATATTAGCATGGATAAGAACTTGAGTAATAAATGTTGGAAATGTAAAAAAGTAGAGGGTTCTTTTTACCATATGTGGTGGTCATGTGACAAAGTGAAAGCATACTGGTCTAATATACATTGTGTGATGCAGAAAATATTGAAAACCCCAATTGAGAGAAAGCCAGAACTTCTTCTCCTCGGTTTGACAATGGAAAAAATTCCACAAGAGAAAAGGACACTGTTATGGTACATGATTACGTCGGTGAGAATGGCCTTTGCTCAGCATTGGAAGATGGAGAAGGTGCCAGATATACATGACTGGTTGAGAAAATTGTTATTTTTAGCGGAAATGGACAAAATGACAAAGAAATTAAATGGACAAATGGCAGAACAGTACCTAAAAGACTGGGAAGGATTGAAACGGTATCTAGAAACTGAATATAGAATGAAGGGGAAAATATATCATTTGGATACGTACGGATATTGAACGAGAAGTGAAATGAATATTGAACTGTATGTACTGTTATATATAATATGTTGAAATTGTAGAGGTTATATACAATTTAAATGTGTTACCTGGTTTGTCGATGTATTTTAAGTCTAAGCTTGATTGCCTTATAATTTTTTTGTTTGTTATTAGCAGTGTTGGAAGCCTATTAGGGGGGTTGGGGGGGATTGGGATGGGGACCTTCTTTTTGGAAACTGTATTGGTAACGTGATTGGAAATGTTGAATATATCCCAATAAAAATTTTGTTTCAAAAAAAAAAAAAAAAAAAGAAAAAATGGCCAAATCTGACCAGCAGATTTAAAAGTTCCCATGTCTCCTGAAAAGCGATACAATCCATTTAAAAAATAATGGCCTATTATTATGCAAGAGGGTTAACAGTATTTTAATAGGGTGTTTTAATAAAACACTTCCAAAACTGTGTAAAAAACCCCTCACGATCTTGGAACGCTGTTTCCATGCTGCGGCCTTCACGTTTGCGTATTTGGACAGAAAGGAAGAAAGGCTAGATTTTCTATATTAACAAAATGTGAGTTGATTAAAATCACATGATGATGAGTTCCTCAATGAGTTTGAGTATCATAGAAGAAATATTCCTTCCTCTTCAACACTGATGGACAAGAAGTGCGTCTCTCAAGATCCCCAAGGAGAGCCTACAGAATCAGAGCCCATGTGGTCCAGCATCCTGTTTCCCACAGTGAACAACCGGAGGCCAGTGGAAATTCAACACACAGGACATACCCTCCAACCATTATTTACCCCTCAATACCTGACATTCACAAGTACAGTACCTCTGAAAATGGAGGTTCTATTTAGCCACTGATGGGCATATCCATGAATATGTCTGATCCCTGTCTGAAGTAATCTAACCTAGCTGCTGCCGCTACCCGTCACCCACAGAGTTACAAGCACTAATATGAAAAATAGTAAACATTAGTTTTTTTTGGGGGGGGACTGTTGCTGCTGACATCTGCCTTTTGATCAGCTGAAAGCTTTGCAATGGATCACACTGATTTATTAAGCTCTGCAGCCTTTAATGTGCATCTGATTCCACACTGCTATTTTATTTACCTATTGTCTCTGCGTTTTGCAGTTTTACGATACCACAGATGCCACCACCAGAGAAGCACCCCTGGCTGTTGCAGCCACCTACCTCTCCGAAGCCACCTTTCCCAAGAATCCGGTATTGCCTGAAGGTGTCTTTGGTCACCGATTGTCTAAAACGACAAGGTCGCATCGCTTACTGAAAGTCTGTCCCTTTGAGGATCAGTCTGGCAAAGCCCCAAGATAGATGCTGAAGATGGAGAACATGGCTTTACCTTTCCAGGTATTTCCATTGGAGGAACCTGTCAAAGTACATGCTGTCCTGGTAATTTGTGAAAGGGGCTCCACTCAGGTACTCGTGCAGACGGCTGTACAAAAGACAGGAGTTCAGATTTAGCGGCCCGTTTCCAGGGGTCAGCTGCATGCCCACCCCCAACAAGATGACTAGGCCCACTGGAATTGTGTCTCCCCATTTATTCAAGAACCTATCTCTTTCCCACTCAGCATCCCTGCCAAGCTGTGTCTAAAGCGGTGCAGCCCATACTGTCCTTGCATGCACAACATGGGGCTCAGCGACTGGCCACACCTGATACCCTGTCCTGAAACTCTACCAAGCTCAGAACTCACTGCATGCAGTTGCTGAAGAGATCTTTGCAGGAACTTCTCAGCAGGTTCTCCTTGCATTCGTTCATAAGGGTTTGGCTGACCTCAGCAATATAGTCTGGGGACTAAGACAAAAAGAAAACACAGTTATGGATGGCAGAGGTCACAACAGAAACCCTAAACAGCATCCCAAGTACTCTGCAGTTTAATGTTGCAAAACAAAACCCACCAAAAGCACCCTTGCTACTATTTAATGGGGATGCAGTCAAGATAACTGCAGTGTTCCCAACAACACATGCACAAAGGGAGGCACACAAAGACACACTCCCCAAATAGACCATGAGACATGAAGGGCCATGACTCATCAGTGGTGGAGCTCATTTTATATGCAGAAGATTCTACATTCAATTCCTGACACCTGCAGGCTGCAAGTACTGGGATCCTGGAGAGCGGCTGCCAGCCACAGGAGACCACACTGACCTAGACTGGCCACTGGTCTGGATGAATACAAAGCAGATTTTCATTTTCATAGTGCAATCCCATGCAAGTTTACACCAGTTTAAGCCCATTGACTTTAACAGACTTAAACTGGCATTAACTCTGCATAGGATGGTACAGTATGTGTGTACAAAAAGCACTGCAATGTGGATGAGACTGTGTGTCCTGAATGTCCAGCAGGGGGCGTAGCACACTTGCACGACAAGCAGGGCTACCGCCAGATTCCCAAAGGGCTGTGAGCACCCTGTAATCTATCCCCTGTTGCCGCCGTCAGGGCAGCCAGGGACTTACCTCGCTGTTGAAGAACCTGCGGATGATCTCTTCTCCCATTTCCTTGCGCTTCTCATCTGGGGAAAGCTCATACTCTGCCTGTGGAAAAGGAGGGGGAGATGGACTGAGCAGGCCTGCCTGGAAATCATCCCCTGCCTGGGAGCAAGGAAACCTGAGTGGTCAGCAGCACCGTTGCTTCATCCAGCAAGCTGACATCGATCACGGATGCCAGACTGGAGATGAGGACTCCCTGCAGTGCTTTTTTCCAGCACTGCCACAGTGGCTAAATTTGGCTTGATCTGGGTTGCTGTAGCCTCCCAGGGTGGCAGCAGCCCACTGAGAACTATCCCTCAAAGGTAAATGGCCAGGCTGCCCTTGATCCCTAGTGCTGTCATCCTGAGGCTGGACAGCATCCACCACAGCTCTGGCGCTGTAGCCTTCAGTCTGACTTCCCTCTTTCCCCAGTGTCTGCTCTCTCTCTCTCAGTTTGGTGTCGTGGTTAAGTGTGCAGACTCTAATCTGGGAGAACCGGGTTTGATTTCCCACTCCTCCATCTGCAGCTGCTGGATGACCTTGGGCAAGCCATAGTCCTGTCAGAGGTGTTCTTGAAAGAGCAGTTTCTGTCAAGAGCTCTCTCAGCCCTGCCTACCTCACAGGGTGTTTGTTGTGGGGAGGAGGAGGGAAAGGAGTTTGTAAACCACTCTGAGACTCTGAGTGAAGGGCAGGGAATAAATCCAATCTCTTCTTCTCTTCTTCTTCTCTCTCACCCCTTTCTGAATCCCACCACATTCTTTTCCTCAGGACCAGCCCTGACTGGAACCCCCCCATTTCCTTTGCTTCCCTTTTGGTTCCTCATCTCCCTCAACTGCTGAGGTTTCTCTTCTATGATTTCTCCACAGTCATGTTTCAGAGAGGAAGGGGAAAGAAAGTAGCCATGTTCCAGGCAGTTGTAGGACACGTTCCCCAGTGAGCTCTGAGGTGAATCCATAGTAGGGAAGGAGGAATGTACACTTTTTCAATTATTTTTCTTTCCAGACACTGTCATGGACAGCCAATGGGGTAGAGTAGTTAGAGGATTGAACTAGGACCGAGGTGACTTGGGTTCAAATCCCCACTCAGTAACTTTGGGCCAGTCCTCCTCTCTCTGTCCTACCTACTTCACAGAGTTGTTGTGAGGACAAAATGGAGACAGGATAACTATGTATGCCCCTCCTGAGCTCCTTGGAAGAAGGAGAGGATAAAAGCATGACATGCTGTAAGTGGTTTGGGTCCACCGCTAGTACTAATGGGCCATTTGTTTCCTTTATGCAATTTTAATACCCCTTTATATGGTATTACTCCATTTATACATATAATCACCACACAGCAATTTACTGATGCACCAATAAAAAGCCAACATTTTAAGAGGAAAGCACAAGGAAACAGAAAATGGTTTGGAGAAAAAAAAAAGATTCACCAAGTTCTAATTGCATCAACAAGAAGCAAAATCGAAATGGAAATAATGGAACTGAACTGGCAAAATTGCACTTGACAACATCCCTGCTCCAGGGAAAGCTTCCCCAGACTACCTAGCAACCACCAGACTTGTCCCACCTCCTTTGGATAGCCAGAAAAACAGCCACTTGGGTCATGGCTGCTGCGGTAGGCAACTGTTTATGCCAGGGGTGGGCAACACCAACTGTATGTTGCCCATCTGGGGAAATGTTCCATGTTCCTGCTATCCAGTGTAGCAGGCAATGCTGTGGTCCTCAACGGGCATCATAACAAATGGAGGGAGGAAGAGAAGAATCAGAGATAATCTATCAGAGCAGCATGTAGCTGGGTCTCTACTCTTTTAGCACTGGCCTGAAATGCTTCACAAAGATCAAACCAGGGTTGCTTCCACGCAGGGATGTTCTGTGTTTCTTGCCCACCCCAGAACTGCAGCACATAGTGTGTGTGGGGGGACATTGTCGTACAGTTGTCCCCCATCCAGGTTTCCCCCCATTTTGGCATATTTTTTCTGAAACCTGCTTTGGGACAATCTTTCCAGGAAGGTTATACTCAAAGTGGCTTTGAGATACAGGTGGAGAGGAAGGAGCAGCTTTCCACATCCAGTCCCAATTCCTCTCATGTCTCCCATGCTCCTCTAAACCCTGGCAGGCTTTTTTGCCAGCTTTTAAAGGCAGTAGCTGATATATGCCCTGACCTGGACAGCCCAGGCTAGCCTGGCCTCATCAGATCTTGGAAGCTAAGCAGGGTCGGCCCTGGTTAGGACTCGGATGGGAGACCACCAAGAGAGTCCAGGGTTCCTATGCAGAGGCAGGCAATGGCAAACCACACCTGAATGTCTCTTGCCTTGAAATCCCTACGGGGTTGCTGTAAGCTGGCTGTGACCTGACAGCACTTCCCACCACCAGCAGATAGAACATTATTGCTTCGTTACACTATAGTAATATACTTACTGCCAGTTTCTTTTTAAAAAATAGCCAACAAGAAGCACTCTGGCGGTGGAAAGGTGGGGCATAAAACGAAGCAAGTAAATAAATACTAATAAAATGATACTGGGGAAGTAGCCTGTCGTCTCTTTCCACTGCACCATAGCCATGTATCTACTTCTTTACCCCTCCCTCCGTTTTTAGCCCTTCAGAAATCACCAGAGATCCAAAGATCTCCCAGGTCATGTCACATTTGGCTGTCGAGAGTTTGTTTCCTTCATTAGTGACACATTAAGAAGTGATCTCTCTAGTTCTTTCTTCCAAACCATTACTCATTCCACCCTTGTCCCTTCCTTCCTTCACCTTCTTTGAATCTTTCCCCTCTGGATCACCCTGTTTACATTTCTATCCTGCTCTCTAGCCAAGAGCAAGAGTCCAGCAGCACCTGAAAGGCTACCGAAATTTGTGGCAGGGTATGAGCTTTTGTGAGTCCCTGCTCACTTCTTCAGACAAGACGTATCTGCCACAAATGTTGTTAGTTTTTCAGGTGCTACTGGACTCTTGCTCTTTTCTACTGCTACAGACAGGCTAACACGGCTACCCATCTTGATCTGTCTCCAGCCAAGAGCTGGCTCCCAAAGCCACACAGTGAAATCAAAATCCAATATAAACGATGAACCCCAAAATAGCCAGAGCAATGTTGTGTTTAAAATGTTTAAAATGTCAGACTAGGACCTGGGAGAGCTGGGCAAAGATGCCCACACTACCATGAATCCCACTAGGTGACTTGAGGCCAGTCAGACTATCTTTGCACAGCCTACCTCACAGGGTGGTTGTTGTGAGGGTAAAATAGTGAAATGAAACCCACGGATACCACTCAAGGTCTCCTTGGAGGAAAAGCAAGAAAAATATAAAAAGAAAGAGTGCTGTTGAGGAGAAAGGAGACAGAGCCATGGATACTGGACAGCAGTATTTCCCGCTTCTAGCATTTGATCCTTCCTTGGGCCCCCTTAAATCTCCTCTCAGGTAATTAATGTCTGCCTTTTTTCATAGTATCAACCGATCCCTTTCCTCTGCTCTTTTTCTGGAATGCCCCATTCTCAAGGAAACCTTCTCACATTACCCACCTTTCCTCTCTGCTACCAGCCCTGGAGCTGGGAATGGGAGGGGCCTGCACTGTAAAAGTTCTTGGGATAGACCATGGTTGAGTGTTACAGCATATGGTTTGCCAGTTCAGTCCTTGGCATCTCCAGCTAAAGGATTCTGGGTGCTGGGAAAGACCATTCTCTGCCTGACGTCAGGGAGAGTCTTCACCAGTGAGAGTATGAAGCAGCTTCGTACATTCATCTACTCTCCCTTCTTTGCCTCCAAACTCCTGGAATGTGCTGTTTACTCCCACCATCTGGCCCTTCTCTCTTCCAGCTCCTCTTTTGACCTCCAACAATCTGGCTTCTGCCCTCCCCTCAAACTGCCGTCCCTTGAATTAATTACCAACAAACGCTTCCCAGCCAGATCTATCTGCATATCCCTGCCCTTCTCCCATTCCATCACCCCTCATCTTGCCGAAGGCCTCCCAGCTCTCTTGAACAATTCTGCCCCTTCTGTCCTGGTATCCCTTAGGCCTGGAACTCATTCCCAGAACTCTGGGGGTGCCCTTCTCTCTGCCTTCAAATCCCTTCTCAACCCCCCCCACAACAACCCCCCCACAACTACTGTTTAATCCTCCTACCTGCACCCCTAACACCAAGTCAAAGCCCCATGTATCTATAAAATACATTAAAAATATATTAAAACAGCCAGCATAGTGTAGTGTCAGGCTAGGATCTGGGAGACACAGGTTTGAATCCCCACTCTGTGATGGACGCTTGCTGGCTGACCTTAGGCCAGTCACCCACTCTTAGCCTAAACTACTTTACAGGGTTGTTGTGAGGACAGAATGGAGGACAAGAAAAACACTTTAAGCTGCTTTGGGACCCCACTGGAGATGAAGGTGGGTATAAACAAAGTGAAATTAAAATAAATAAACAAAATTTCCCCCTTACAATTATTCTTTGCAGCCCCTGATTTCTTTCATCCCTCTGTGGATTTTTCTCCCAGTTTTGTCTTCTCTTCCACTTCTCCTCTTGATAAAACTTAAGATGGCAGGTCATTTGGGGCAGAGATCTTTGTGTGCTTATGTTACTTTTTAAAGTATTATACACAGTATACACAGATTGCTTATCCATGCCAGGAGACATTTATTTATGTATTATTTATTTAGTTCATTTATACTCCGCCTTTCTCCCTGGTGGGGACCCCAAGCAGCTTACACCCTCCTCCATTGTATCCTCATAACAACCCTGTGTGTGACTGGCCCAAGGTCACCAAGGGGACTTCCATGGCACGGGTGGGGTTTTGAACCCAGGTCTCTCAGTTACTAGTCGGACACTCTTAACCGATATACCGCACTGGCTCTCCTGTTGGTAATTCCAGAAACTGTGCAATTACAATCCTGTGATTGCTTCTGGCATACAGACATGAACAAGAAGGGAACTCACAAAGATGCATGGGGGGGGAATCCCATCCCCCCTTCTCATCACACTTCTGGTCCCCCCATCCCTGCCCCAGCGTGCCCCCTGCCAGAAAGCCCCTCTCCTGACTTGCTTCTCATTCCTACCCTCTCACACCTCCCTGCACCTGTGAGGTAAGTGGGTAGGTAGGCAGAGGGGAAGCAAGATGAAGCCAGCTCTCCCTCCACACCTCCTTCCATTGGCTGCCACCGCCATGTTCTCATGTCCCATTCTGGATTGCAGCAGCAACCCCAAATGATACCAACTCTGGTTGTTACTTTGGCAACATCTGCACCCGCAGAGAAATCATTATAAACTTTGGGAGAGGTACCCCAAATTAGTATTTTTGTCTAGGTTTTTCTGCAAACCTGGGGGCTTCCTTTGGGTATGCAGAACCCTACCTTGTAGTAATGGCTGGCCTCTCTGGACAGATTTTCCTATCCGTAAGGAGACCAGCCCTTGGGCTACTAGATATATAGATGGTTGGACAAATAGTTCAAAAACCCAACTGGTTTGTGTCTTGGCCTGACACCTGGCTATTCAACATGCTCAGACTCTTGCCTAAGACACTGGGCCAAACTTTGTGGTCTAGGATTTGAAAACTCTGCATGAGTTCCCTTTTTACCCCTGCAGATTTTTTTTGCCTCTCTCCTAACTAACTACACCGTCCTTTCTGCCCGTTTTCCACAGGATGCAAGCTGTTTGCCTGACCCCGAGAGAAGCACACTGCTGCTATAAAAATCTGACCTGCAGGTCCCCTCCCAAATGTTTTGGAACAAGGCTTGGTGCTAGGAGACGAGAGAAACAAGACAACGACCCCTGAAGTGGTAGGGATGAGGAGCAGGTGAAGGGTTAATTGGCCTGACACACACTGGATAGGACGACCTCAGCGGGAGAATGCAGTAAAGTCAGGTATGAGGCTGGCTGTGCGACCACTGAAGCCAATAGCGGGGAGCCAGAACTGGAGAAGGAGCCAGTTGGTGGATAAGGGTGGGGCAGGTGTTTAAAAAAGAAACACACACACATACACACACACACCCCTTTCTCAAAAACAAGAAGCACCAAAATAGAAAGCCAGCGGGTGGACAGAGCCGGAATGGCTCATGGGTCATTGCCATTCCCAAAGGCTCAAGTGACTTCTGTGTTTTCCTTAATGAAAAGGCCACTGGGTGACGGCCATGAGAATCAAATCGGAAGGAATGTGCAGCAACTCCCGAGGGGGCAAAAGGAAGTTCCTTGACCCAGCTTCAATCGCTGGGGTGCTTTGCTGAGAGCTCCCCATGTAGCGAGTCCCACACAAAGTTCAGAAACAAAAAGGGAGAGTCTCCAATAGTCCCAAGAGGATTGGAAGAAGCCATAAGACTGATCTGTTACAGCCAAGGGAAGAGTGACTTGTAGGGATAGTCACAAATCTCCGAGTGAACATGTGTATGAAATACACGTACATACATGCCTGAGAGGCATGAGGCCCAGGGATTAGTCTCACGACTGAAGAACAGACATGATGAGCAAGGGAACTCAGGAAAATCCAGAATTAATATCCTGTAGGACTTCGATCTGACTCTCTGTGTATTCTCAATGACTGACATGTGTTTCATGGAGACACAAATGTCTGCTGTACAGGAATTTTTGTTCAATACAACCCCTCCCCCCGCCCAAAGCCAAAATGGTATTGATTGGCAAGTGAAATGTTGAATTATTCATTATATGTTTACCCCTCTTTCCTCCAAGGAGCTTAGGGGAAGGTACACAGTTTTCCTCCCCTCTTCCACTATATCCTCACAACAACCTGGCGAGGTAGGCTAGGTTAGGAGCTGGTGGCCTGCCCAGGATCAGTTACAGAACTTCATGGCAGAGTGGGGGTTTGAACTTGGGTCTCCCTAGATGTAGCCCAACATTCAAATCATTTTGTCATGCTATTTAAAGCCAGCCTTTATCAACTCCTGGGCAATACTTTCAAGTGGTCATTCTGTAGGTCCATATACCATACCAGAAACCTCTTTCATGCCACCAGCTTGCGGCCCTTCTCCTTCGACTCTGCAAAACAGTTCATATATTGCCATTTTGATTTCTAGGGCAATCCTTAATTACTTCCCACAAAGATTCAATGGAGCAATCCAATTTGCAGCGTAAAAGAAAGAAAGGGGGTTATGGAGGAATGCCAGCATTAAGGGTAGGGTTGCAAGGTGGCAGCTGGCAACCCCTGGGAGTAATCAGGGGGAGGGAACTGCTGCACTGTCATCATGCTGACACATTGATGTCACTTCTGGTAAGAAAGCGGAAATGCCATCATGGGATGCTCTAGGACTTACAAAAATCATAGTGTTTTTGCAAATCCTAGAGCGTCTATGACACCATGCCCAGTTTTTACCTGAAGTGACGTTACTGTACTGGTTCAATGTCAGCATGTGCCCCAATCCTCCCCCCAATCCCTTCTGCCGACATATCAGGTGCCAGTGGACAAAAGAATGGGTTGCAGGGAGACCTGGCAAGCCTAAATGTAGGATGCCCAATGGAGCCAGGAAAGAAGCCATCTTGGGTCTCTTGATAGCCCTGTAACCCTAGGCAGGCACTGAAGTTGGCCAGAATGTTGGACAAAGATATGGGAGATCCAGGTTCAGATTCACACTATGCCTTGAAATCTATTGGATGACTTTGCGCCAGTCACACACATACACCTTCCTTCCTTCCTTCCTTCCTTCCTTCCTTCCTTCCTTCCTTCCTTCCTTCCTTCCTTCCTTCCTTCCTTCCTTCCTTCCTTCCTTCCTCTCTCTCTGTCTCTCAATCTACCTTATAAAGCTGCTGTGAGGATAAAACAGTGGATAGAAGAACTAAACATGCCAACATTGAGTTTCTTGGAGAAAGGGTGGGGATAAAAATTTCTCAGATGGGCCAGACTTAGAGAAAAGAGTCCTTGAGAAAGGGAAGGTGGAGGTTCCCAATCCCTCGAGGCCACTATAAATCATCAGAGAGAAAGATCCTCACAAATGTCAAACCCCACATAGACAGTAGAATCCCACGGGTTGGAACACCCAATAAAGTTGCCAGCTCTGGGTTGGGAAATTCCTGGTGAGTTGAGGGTAGCACCTAGAGAGGATGGGGTTTGGGGAGGGGAGGGACCTCAGTGGGGTATAATGCCACAGAGTCCATCCTTCAAAGCCGCTATTTTCTCCAAAGGAACTGATCTCTGTAGTGTGGAGATCACTTGCCATTTCAAGAGATCTCCAGGCATCACCCAATGGGTTGTTTCTACAAGACAGCCGCAGATTGCCTGGCGATCTTACTCTGGACTGGGACCACGACGCTGGGGAACAGGAAGTCCAACTTCTCCAACACAATGCCATTTCCCTGACTCAAAATGCTCCCCACCCCACAACTGTTCCAGGGGCCCCGGCAACATGTCTGGAGCTCCCATTGCAGGCCTATGATACCCCTTGTCCTTTAGCCCTTCGCTAGATTTCGAGCCTTGCTTTACAACGCTGACTCTGAACGACATCTTTAGCCAGTTCAAACAGTCACAGCCTGACCGAGGATCTTTTTTTCCAAGCATGTGTTTCCCATTTAACAGCCATCCAAGGAGATTGGCATTCCTGTCATTTGTGTCCAGCGGGCTTATGCAAATAAGCAAAAGGCTTAAACCCTTTTATATGCCGGCTTAAATTTTCTGGCAGGCCCGGGGGAGGCCTCCCGCTCCACGCAGACTTGAAATGGGTTCAAGGAGCGCCTTCAGAGAGAGAGAGAGAGAGAGAGAGAGAGAGAGAGAGAGAGAGAGAGAGAGAGAGAGAGAGAGAGAGAGAGAGAGAGAGAGAGAGCCATGTTTGATTGCATAAACAGTTGGGTAATGGGAAACACAGATCAGTTTAAGAGGCTTGCGTTCCCCCTCTTTTAAATGGCATTGAAAATTGCCTTCTGGTGCCGAAGGAGCGCAGAATAGAGCAAATGGATTTCAGATCAGAACTTAGCACTAGCTTGCAATTAAGAAAAAAAAAAAAAAAAACGCCCAGCTCAAATGAGTTGACTTGACCCCTGGAGCAACAAATTTGCCTGGCTGTGTGTAAAATGCTTCCAGAACCAGGAAACTTTTGAAAGGGGGAAAAGGGCGGGGGAGGAGGGGGAGAAAAACTCATGAAAACACTAGGATATTATTTCAGATGAAGGGCTGACTTTTAAATTACACGTCAGCTGGATGGAATTTTTGCACCGTTGACTTTAGAACAGGCTGTGAAACACACTCTCCTCTCCCAGCGGAAAAGTCGCTCTTCAGGAATCCAGTTCTCTCCTGTACTTAACAGTCGCTTTCCCCTTGTGAGCCTTCAGTGAGGCAGTGGCAGGGTACAAACCAGGAAAGAATAAAAGAGGACAAAAGCCCTGTAAAAAGAAGAAACCCTTGCAGGGGTCGTTGGCTTCCGTCTTAACCAACCAGCTACCACCCTTCCCACCCACCCAGCCCCAGCTCCAGGCAGAAACCAGCACGAGGGGTACATTGCTAGAGTGTTGCCTTTGCATGTGGGAGCCTCAGATTTTGATCCCAGCTCTCAAACTCCCTGGGTGGTCTTTAGGAATCTCACTATCTCAGCCTACCCTACCACAAAAACAGCAACAAAAACGTTGTGATGAGTTTAAATGCCATCTTTGAGCTTTTCAGAGGAAGGGGAGAACCTCAGAGTTAGCACATTAATAAGCAGATAAGAAAAATGACGCTGGAAATTAATTCATGGAGTGCCCACCACCAACGTCTTAAAGCCTTCTGCTCCCCTCGGGAAAGTATCTAGCGCTTTAAAGGTATAGCCAAGACAAGACAGGAGGGCCGGCAAGGAGGCAATGGAAGGCGAGGGACAATTTGGAAATCCTCCTCCCAAATCACCTCCTTCAGAATTCTCTAAGCTCTCAGGATTCAGCAGACTAATACCCCGCCCCCCAATTCTCTGCCCTTGACTTTCTATGCTTTCCAGATTCAGCTTTATCAGGTTTGGAGGTGTGTGTTTTTCTTTTGGTTAACTAATTACCAAGTCCTAATTTCCTGCATACCTGGGGAATCCCTCAAGTCTTCAGATACACCCTACCTTACATACCAGTGGCCTGGATTTGCGGCTTACACTATCCACATAGGGGCCAACCACTTTACTGTTAGATACAAACCTGTTTAGAGGTTACCATGAATGTATGTGCATCCTGTATGCCTTGGTGTACTCCGTAGGTAAGAAAGAGTCAACACTCTTTATAAATGAAACTGGGGACCAACACCTGGGTAAATGTGGGCTTTATAATCACACGTTGAACTGTTTGTGCATTAACGTGAAATGAGAATTACTCAACATGCGCATAAAGAAAAATCAAGTGCAAACTGTGCACAAAATATACATGCATTCACCATAACTTGTGAACAGGGCTACAGTGATAAAGGAAAATACAGCGGCCAAACTCTTTAGAAAAGCATTCTAAAGATGACGTATTCCCCACCCACCATTTTCTAAATGCCACACATGCATATTTAGCAGCATACAACCACTGCTGATTCACGCAAAGCACTTTTGACCTTCAATCATTTAATGATGAGACTTTGCTTGTGGAGGGGTTTTTTCATATCCTGTGATCACTAGGTCATACTGCCTAGTTTGGCTTTTATTGGCTCAAATTAAGCTCCAGCTTTGCAAACACAAGGGCTGCCATGGGCTTCTGCTCTCAATTTGGGTCTAGAAAGAGATCTGAATGGCTGCTGGCTTTAACTTTTTCAGAGCAAAACAGCTACTGTTTGCTTCGCTGACTAGTCATCTTTGGCGAAGCCCGAATTCGCTTTTGCATCTAGGGCACTGCCTAACCTCATTCAGTCTGTATCACAATTCTTGTATTTTATTCTAAAGCTGCTACCAACAGCAAACTGTTGTTTTTTACTGCTGCGCTAAACATCACCCCATCCCCCTGTCTCTTTTCATTCCAATATTGAGTCTTTGTTATTTATTAATTTAGTATACTTTTATCCAGCCCTTCTTCCAAGGTGCTACGGGTGATGTACATCATTCTTCAAGGGCTGCCAGCCCCCAGGTCCCAGTGGGGGTTCCCCCGCTTTTGGGAGCTGCAATCCACCACCGACCAGCTGGCTGTTGGGGAAAAGCCCCACCCCCAAATAGGGACGTCATCGAGCAATGTCCCCAATGCTATGATGCCACCTGGAAGTGATGTCATCGTTTCTGTGACATTGCACACAATGCTCTAGTTTTTGGGCAAACTCTATGGTTTTGAAGCAAAAAGAATTAGAGTTTTTGCCCAAAACCCAGTGTTGCGCACAACATCACCAATGCAATGGTGTCATTTCCAGGTTGATGATATCGCCCACCCCCAGAATGCCCCCCAAATCCCCCACTGTGACGGCAAGGGGCCTGGCAACCCTACATTCTTCCTTCCTTCATTTTATGCTCACAACTACTTTTTGAGGTAGGTAAGTTGAGACAGAGAGAGAGAGGGAGAGGGAGAGAGACTGATGAAAAGTCACCCAGCAAGCATCATGGCAAAGCAAGACTTCTAACCTTGTTCTTCAAGACCCTAGTCCAACACCCTACTCATTACACACCATTCTGGCTCTCTGTGTTGATGTTTTATTAGAAACCCAGGAAGAGAGAGCTGGAAGGGAAATTTCAGAGTCATCTAGTCCAACCCCCTCCACAATTCAGGAAATTCACAACTACCTTCCCCATCCCCCCACTCTCCCAGTGACCCCAGCTCTATGCCCAGAGGAAGGCAAAGAAGCCTCCGGGATTCCTGGCCAAGCTGGCCTGGAGGAGAATTCGTTCCTGATCCCAAAGTGGCCATTATTCTTTCATTGTTTTTGCTAAAGTTGTCCCAAGATCTATTTTGCTTTTAATCCTGTGTACATCCTGCTGCTTCTATTGTTTTACTGATCGGCAGTTAGTGACTTCAATCATTTATAATGTGTGTTTTTTCTGCAACATTTTCAGATGGTTGCAAATCATTTTAAGAACACATTCTGGAGAGACAGCTTGCTCCTACTGAACAAACTGAAACTAAATCCTGGCAAGACAGAGGTGATGCTGGTTGGGAATCTGGCCAGCTTGAAGGACATTGTGCTTTCCACCTTGGATAGGGTTCAGCTGACCCTTGTTGACTTGGTTAAGAGCCTAGGGGTCATAAAGAATCCTACATTACTGCTGGAGAAGCAAGCTAATTAAAAATAATGGGGTACCCATGACAAGACACTGGCTCAATTCAAGGCCCTGGCTATCACATCCTTCATGACCTTGGACCCTCATCTGTGGCACCACCTCTCTCACTATGCTCCACCACAACAGCTTCACTCGTCTGAGCAGTGCCTTCTGAGGGTGTCACCCTGCAAATGGGCAAGATCAACAAATGACTGTGCACATGGGCATCCTCTGTTGTGGTCCCCACCTTATGGAAAGGCCTGCCTGATGAGGCCACGAAGGCTCCCAACTCTTCTGGCTTTCCGTAGACTGTGAAAAACGGAAGTATTCAGGAGGGTATTTTTACACAGAATAATATGATGGAATAGCACAGGTAACAGAACAGTTCATAAAGAAGCTATAAAAAAAGGGAAAGGAACTGCGGACTATACCACAATGTATAGTACGTACTACCTGTTGCTGTATGTATTACCCTGCTATGTAATTTAATGTGTCATGTTAACACTTACACTCCCCCCCCGAGTTTTGTCTCAGACTTCTGCAATCCTAAGAACATAAGAACATAAGAAAAGCCAATGTTGAATCAGGCCAATGGCCCATCTAGTCCAACACTCTGTCACACAGCGGCCAAAAATACCAGGTGCCATCAGGAGGTCCAGCACTAGGGCCAGGACATTAGAAGCCCTCCCACTGCTGCCCTCCCCAGCACCAAGAATATGGTGCATCACTTGCCCCAGACTGAGAGTTCCTATCTATACCTTGTGGCTAATACCCACTGATGGACTTCTGCTCCATATGTTTATCTAATTCCCTCTTGAAACTGTCCATGCTTATAGCTGCCACCACCTTCTGTGGCAGTGAATCCTAATCCTATTACATTGCTTACTGCATGTCCCATCCTGCTGACTGTATGAACTTATTCTGTGTAATGCACCTTGAGTCTCAGTGAGAAATGCAGACTACAAATAACGTAAATAAGATTAAAAGAATAAAATAATTAAAATAAAACATACATACAACACTCTTCCTATTTTCTTTGAGGGACTGCTTTCCACAGGTACAGAAAACTCTTTAGCCAGCTGGGACTAACTGAAGCTCAACAGAGAGAGAAGGTGTGAGGGTGGAAGTGGGAGGGGCTGTGACTCAGCGGGAGAGCATCTGCTTTGCATGCAGAAGGTCCCAGGTTCAGTCCCCAGCATCTCCAGCCAAAAGGATCAGGTAGGAGATGATGTGAAAGACCTCTCCCCTGAGACCTTGGAAAGCTGCCGCCGGTCTGAGTAGGCAATACTGACTTTGATGGACCTGAGGTCTGATTCATTATAAGCAGTTTCATGTGTTCACATTTCCCCCATGCCCCCCCTCTCTGGGTACGAGAGAAGCTAATACACATACACATGATTTCCCTGCCATTTTTAAAGACAGGGCAGCAAGCCATGCATGCCCAACAGGGCTTCCTGAACTCTCTGGATGTAGCCCTTGCCTTACCACAGCGTCGAGGAAGTGGATGCACCGGAGGAGTTCCACCCGAGTCTCACAGAACTGGCGGAAAAGCAGTCTGCCGATGGGCTGCTTGTCACACAGGCTGCTGTAGTCTCGTTCTGCAAAGGAGAGGGAAGAATTGTTAATCTCCTACGTGGATCGACAGCTCCGTCTCTCTGAGACCCTTGCCTGAGGATGACAAACCCATCAGTGGGACCACCAAAGAAGAGGGTGGGCATGGCTCAGCGGTACAGCTGACATTTTGCATGTTGAAGGTCTCAGGTTCGGGCCCTGGCATTTTAGTTTAAAAGGATCGCATGTGGCAAGGCCGGGAAAGATTCCTGCCAAAGATCTTGGACAGCAGCTGCTAGTTAAAAGTAGACCACGCTAGGCTAGAGGGACCAGTAGTGCAAAGCTGTAGAGAATGCTGAGAGAAGCTGCATAAGCTTTCTACATCCATCAACTCTGAAAGGGAAGCAGAGGGAGGATGAGGCCTAAACTGTTATTGCAGCGGTCAAACAGAAATTTCCACAGAAGTGGGCCTAGACACAGCCAAGTATATTCTCTGTGTGTCCACCCCACACAAGGATGGAATATGAGAGGGGCTGCAGCTGAGTGATAGGGCATCTGCCTGGCATGCAGAGGTTCCAGGTTCAATCCCCAGCATCTCCAGATAAAAGGACCAGATAGTAGATGATGTGACAGACCACTACTGAAGACCCTGGAGAGCCACTGCCAGTCTGAGTAGACAATACTGAACTTGATGGACCAGTGGTCTGATTCATGTGTGATAGCAGGTGCAGCATTCAGCCTGTTTGCCCATGTTCCTTAGTAAGCAGAAAGGAACTCAGTGTGTAAGACCAAAGTTGCATGACTGTGAGTAAGCACCACCCTATACAAAAATGGTAGATGTTCAGAGACCATATTCAATGAATCAAAGTGAAGAGTCCAAGTGACTTAATGTGCAAGTTGCAAGTGAAATAAATGAACGTGTATTTGCGCAAACCTGTTTTACAAGTATATTACCATGTGTATTATGTTCACAACAGCAAAGAACACACTTCAAACTGCAGCTGGCCTGACCGATGCAGGGATTCCAAGTGCCTAGAGCTTTTATCCTGTGGGAGTCGTTACTTTACTCAGCAGTAGTGATATTCCTACAGTGTCAGAGACAGGAAATCCACCCATCTCTAACTTTGTGTTCAGCTGATAAAGAAAGCCATTGAAACTCGATGACTAGTGGATTCGTGTTGTGGGCGTGAATGTAGCTGCGGATGTGGAAATAGCTGTGATTCTGAGCTATACATTTAAACAGATGCGAAAATAGTACACGTGGTAATATGCTTGTAAAACTTGCTTGTGCAAATATGTATGACTTGTAATTCCTTAATGACGTCATTGGGATGCTTATTTTGATACACTGAACATATTCAGAACATCAGCAATTTGTGTGCGGTGTGGTGCTCATTAGCATTTGGCAACTCAGCCCATGTTTCTTGCCCTCATGACTACGGAAACAGGCAGGGAAGCAGGGAGGCAACATCTGGCGAAACGTCACCAACTGCAGGGTGGGGCTCAGTGGAATTTCCAGTCATCCAGAGGACAATTGCCTTCTTTCAGCGTCTTGCGTAGCTGTTCACTCCTTCACCGTAACTAGCAGGAGAATACATTTCTTGTGCAATGCCAGCTTCTTACTTTGCATGATGGATACAGTGTGCAAGAGTCAGCTCCCTTTGTGCAGAATTTGGATTACCTTGAATAATTCTTTTTTTTTTAATCCCCACGCCACTAGATTTATATCCCACAATTTTTCCGTTGTAGAACTAAAGGCTGCATTCAGAGGATTCATTTGTATGTTTACACCCAACTTTTCAGCTAGTTTGGATCCCAAAGCAGATTACAGCTAACAGCTATCACATGTTTGATTAAAAGACAATGAAAACCAACGCTTGGTTGGTTTTTGTCCCCCATGCTATAAATGAAAGAGTCACAAAATGCTGTGGCATCCATTGGAACCTGATGGGGACACATCCCAGATGTTAGCCCTCCAATCTTACCCCCATCACCTTCTAGCTGCTGGTAGCTTAAGCAGGTGAAATTTATAATCTCCTTGCCTAAGGGGTACCAGTCTGGAAACACACCCCGACACAACAACCTGGATAGCACAGATAACCATGAATGGAGCGTTCCTGAGGAAATCGAGGCCTGAGAGAAAACTGAGAAGCTGGGAAAGTTAACTGCATAGATGGTGAGGGAAGCATGCCTGAGGTAAATCTTCCACGTTCCAGCTGTTGGTGGCTTCAACAGTTGGAACCTATGGATTAGAGACCAATGAGGTCTCTAACCTGGACATTGATTAGATTCAGAGCATCCTGCTTCCTGTGCCTAGCGCAACTAGACAACTAGCATCGCAGGGTGATCGCTTGCTGTGTTGATTTTTCTATTTGTAGGGAGTTTTTAATATAGGGGAGCATCCCAAAATGCAATGCTCCATTTACTATCTGAAAGGGTGCAGTTCATTCTACTGCCCTTCAGGTCTCTGCCTCCTCATTCCCTGGAATGTGTGAACCAGGCTTACGGCCGCTCACAGTCCAGAACACAATAACCTCAGAAGACGTTCCATTAGTGTTGCCAGGATCTTTAGGGAATGAACAAGCAGTCTGGGTGGGGGGAGGCATACAAAATGTTAACTCTTCAAAACGCTATAAAGCCCACCTTCCCTCCCATAAAGATGTCCGTGGGTCATGTGTAAAAGCCAGCGTGGCTGATCTTTCTCAGAAAAGCCCCCTTCCAGAGGTCAAAGAGGCTGGTCCCACACTGTGCTCAGCTGCACACTTTGAATTCCCAAGCTGTGACCTCACTTGCCGCCCGGGACATGCTGGGGCTACTTGCTCCACTGCCCGTTCCTGTTCTTATCAGTCCCTCTGCCCTCCCCCTTTACCAAGTAGGAAGCCGTGCTCCTTGGCCCCTCGGTAAGCACAGTTCTCAGAGGCAGCAGCATGAGCTCTCTCCTAACACAGCATGCGCCCCAGGGAACAATCTGCAGCGCATCCAGAGGGCTAAGAGTCACAGATAGTTCTCAGAAGCCTAGGAGAAGAGCAGGCTTATTCAAAGTCTGCAGGGAGGAATCAGAACACAAGCCAATTTGTCCTCTGTCTGTGTGCAGCCTCAACCACTGGGTGTACCCACTGTGGTAGCTGAAGGCATTTCTTTGAGTTCCAGAGAGGGAATCTGGGACAGCACATAGACTTGGGGTCACCTTCTGGCACCCTCCCAAATGAGTGGACAACTATATAAAGTATTAAGCACACGGAATACCAACATAACAAACATGCTATAGGCTGGAAATACTAAGCATGCTTCCTAGGGAGTTAATCCCATTGAACTCAGTGGGGCTTACTTCCAAGTATACATGCTCAGGATAGCATCAATAGTTTAGCATGTAGCATAGAATGATGATACATTCCTCACGACCTGCAAAGGCCAATTTACCATGTAAGCAAACAGGCGTCCTGTCCAACTCTGTAAGTCTCTGCCCCAAGGTCGAAGGTGAAAGGTCAGACAGGCAAAGCCTTGTGCATCCACTAACTGTACGCCACATGAACCAATATGGGGGGCCCCTCTCCCTTGGGCAGTTTGTTCCCCACACCAACACACACACTTCTGGCATTCCTTCAATCAAAACATGTCTCATGAAAGCAGCAAGAAGACCCAAGCCTTTGTAACTTGAGGACCATCTGAGGCACAACATCGCAAGCCTCAAGCTAGATGACTCGCATCATGAACTCAAGCAGGGAAAAGTAACCCGAGAAGTTGTTGAATTTCATGAGTTTGCAAACCTGATTCTGGGCTGCACCACTTCAGGCTGAAGTTCAAAGCAATCCACACACATTACCTCACTGGAATCCTTCCAACAGGCCTATGAGGCAGATCCCCGTCTTGCACATGGGAGATGGGAAACTGGGAGAGGGGAACTTGCCTGAAGCCACAGAGTGAGATCACAGCCAAGGTAATATTCAAAACAAGGACTTTCCAATTCGTAGCCCCATCTCTGAGTCACAATGCTATACTAGCACATTTTCAGACTTCCAACCTGACTCATAACCCTGCCTGTTAAAAGACAGTTTAACAACACAGATGCTGGACTCCAAGAAAACCCAGCTATGTCTCGTGGACTGCCCTCAGGAATGGGGTCATCCAGGGCTTTTTTTTTTTTTAAGCGGTTCCAGAATTCTCAAGAGGGAAATGAAGTTTTCAATCCATATCCTGAAGATTCATGAACTTTTAAACATTTTTAGAAGAATTTTGTCAAAGAGGTTCCGGAACTCCAGTCCAGAGCGTTTCCCTCAGAAAAAAAGCCCTGGGGTCATCACAGAGTGAGCAAGAGACCTGGTTCCAACAGGGTCTCTGATCTTGTGACAGGCACTGTGCTGTAGCAGCAGAGGGTGGGGGATCAAAACGAGAAACCTCAGTTTCAACCATTACTCGGCTACAAAACACACTGAGTGCCTGTGGGCCAGTCACCATGTTTAAGCCTACCCAACCACGCAAGGTTGTTGTGAGGATGAAACAGCTAACCTCCATGCACCTCCTGGAAAAATTACTGCATAAAGGGGTAGGGTGGGTGCTCTGGGCCATCCCGAGGAGACCCATACCAGAGTGGTGGCAGCCATTAGAGAACCTTTCTAGCTGCTGCCCAGGACAGAGTCCTAAATTTTCTCCCCTTTCTCAGCTTCCCACTTTGATTGTACTCTCCTGAAGTGGAAACTACCATCAATGTGATCCTTTTCCTACAGGAAGCTGCTGAAATGATACCCTATTGGTAGGATCCTGCCAAAAGTCATGCAAGAGCACCTGAGTCATCTTTTTGGTGCAGGAAGGGCCATTTGGCTCAGTTCCTTCCTTGTAGGTGTTCAAGCTCTGTGGTAAGCAGGTTTGGCTGGTTCTTGCAACACCACCTGCTACCAGCTCCGCTACTGTGAGCATTTTGCCAGCGGGCTGTGTGGTTCTGCCAGACCTGGTTTCCTCACTCACCCAGGCTTTTCCGAAGGTCATCGCACTGGCTGATGTGTGGGAACTTGAGGATCAATCTCCACTTCTTGCTCCTCCCTTTCCGTTTTCCTCCACCTCCTGAAAAACACAGAAAAAGAAGGGAGGAGAGGATTAGCTGTGGAATGATAATTTCCTTCTGTAGTTTTATTTACGGTCTACGTTTGCTGTAGAGGTATAAATGAGAAGAAAGCAAGAAGATAGCAGGGAGGAAGAAGAGAGAAAGAGAAAACCTCAGAAGACAGGCCTGGCCATTGGAGGGATGGCCTGCAGCCCACTTTTGGGTCCAAACCCACAGGCTAGGAAACACTGTTCTAGACCATTTTTTCACCCTGTTCCCCAATACAATTTAAAACCAAAAGTGATGTCGGAATACAGTCCCAGCATGATATAGTGCAGGGGTGTCAAAACTCATTTGTTATGAGGGCTGGATCTGACATAAATGAGACCTTGTTGGGCCAGGCCCTGTGTGTCATAAAAGGTAATGCCAGGTAGCGGAGATATAAACTTTATAAAGGACACAAACACAAAGGGTTTTTTTTAACTTAAGATAAAAACATGCTTAAAACATTAGCCCTCTTCCAATATTTTGTTTATTTAACAGCGTCTAATAAACTGACACCTCTTGCTCTGAATTATTGCATCAAAATGTCTGCGCTGTTGCAATCCTGAGGATGCTATTCAGGTGTGTATCTGTAAAGCTGCAAACCTACGATGACACAGCAGCAGCAGAACTGGAAGGAAGAAGCAGAAGACAGCCAGTTCCACTGCGGGCCTGACAGAAGCCCTCCAGGGGCTTGATCCGGCCCCCGGGCCACCTGTTTGACACCCCTGATATAGTGGTTAGCATACCAGACTCAGATACAGGAGAGCCAGATTCAAATTCTATTCAGCCATGAAGCCCAATGGGTGACACTGGACTAGCAGCTCTCTCTCAATCCTAACTTACTTAAGAAGTTTGTTGTGAGGATAAAATGGGGAGGAGAGTCCCACATACAGTTGCCTGAGAGCTACATGGAGGAAGAGTGGAATAAAAGTCAAACAGATGGGATAAAACAATACCAATTACAACAGCAGCAGCAGCAGAAAGCAATATGTTAATCATAGATAGGTCTTTGGGGTGATCTGTAGCAGGGGTCCCCAAGCTTTTTGAGCCTGTGGGCATGTTTGGAATTCTGACACAGCACGACGGGTGTAGCCACAAGATGGCTGCCATAAAATGGCTGCCTCAGGAGCCAGCTACAAAATGGCTGCTGCAGCTTATCTTCCGTCATACTGTGAAGACCTTTGTGTTGTGGTGGAAGCAGCTGCCAAACAATGTCCTTAAAAATCTGCACAGCTGATCAAATCTCCAAAGGCCAATAGTCCCACCTGGCCCCACCCACTTTCTAAGAACAGTTGGTGGGTACCAGCAAAGGTGTCAACACCACACTGGGGACCCCTAATCTATAGGCACATGAGAAAGCAATGTTGCTGAAGCTAGGCGGGTATGAGGCAGGTCAGAGCCTGGATGGAAGACTGCTTTGACGGCACTCTAAGTATCACCTTGACTTCCATACTGCCCCAAGATTTTCAGGGGTATGGATCCAGGCATATCAATGCTGCAAAGTAGTGATGTTGCCCTTTCCAGGCACATGTACGGAGGTTACTGCACATGGCACGCTCTCCCAGTACATACGATAGCAACAGCAGAAACCTAAAATGTGAAAATGACCTAGCAAGTCCCAGTTCATGGTGGAGACTACCATGGTTATGTTGTACCTGGTTCAGAAATACCACTCTGTGACTCCAGTCTACGTATTATGGGAAGGGTGAAAAGCAATGGTGGGCACTGCATAGAGGTGATTTTAGAGGAAGGTTAAAAGGAGCAGGAATGAGAGTTCCACTTGAAGGTTTATGCCCCTTCCTGAACCATGAACACTGCTAAAATACCTTCTAAAAATGTCTAAATCCAGTGCTGATGCCTCACACAAGGCAACTGAAATCTTCATCAAGACTCTGTTTTTCTGTCATTTCCAGCAAGACCTGCAGGTGCCCAAACACCTCTGTCACATTTTTATGCTGCCCTTCCTCCAAGAAGCTCAAGGTACCTCTTTTGGGGCAGGGTACCTCTTTTGCTTGCAGAAGGCCCCCGGTGCAACTCCCGACATCTCTAGTTTAAAGAATCTCTGCTAGCTGCAGTTCTTCCATGTCTCTCTCTGGCCTGAGACCACAGAGAGTCGCTGCCAGTCAGTAGAGAAGACTCAGCTGGGCAGACTGGTGACGTGACTCCATATAAAGCCGCTTCATGGGCAGGCATGTGTATATTTATCTAATTCTAGCCAGTATATATTTGCTGGTTAGAATTAGATAAACACAACTGTTGTGGGGGGTGAACTGGAAACAGTGCTGGACAAATATATACTGGGAGTTTGACTAAGAACATAAGAGAAGCCAATGTGGGATCAGGCCAATGGCCCATCCAGTCCAACACTGTCACAGAGTGGCCAAAAATACCAGGTACCATCAGGAGGTCCAGCAATGGGGCCAGGACACTAAAAGGCCTCCCACTGTTGACCCCCCCAAGCACCAAGAATACAAAGCATCATTTGCCACAGATTCCCTATCTATACCTTGTGGCTAATAGCCACTGATGGACCTCTGCTCCATATGTTTATCTAACTCCTCCTTGAAGCTGTCCATGCTTGTAGCCACCACCCCCTCCTGTGGCAGTGAATTCCAGGTAAAAAAGACAGGTAAAAAATAGTAAATGGCAACTGTGGGATATTGACAAAGGGACTATCACTCTTTCATAGATTTTAAAAATAGATCAGTATTAATACTAATACATTTCTGTACATGCATACAAGAATAAGCATAAAGAACTATTCAGAACTATTCACGTATTTGAGAGAAAGCATACGGAGAATAAGCCAAATAAGAGAAGATTTCACTGAGTGTGAGCATTATGCAGAGAAACAGTATGCAGGGATGAATGCTGAGTAGGAAAGGATTCACTGAGTCTACATGTATTCTGCTCTGAAGAAGCCTCGTGAAACATGACCTTTATGCTATTTCTCTACAATCCAATATTAGTACAAGAAAGACACAAAGATGATTTACTGTTTGTAAGAACTTCAGATTATTGGACTGTGCTTGTCAACATTGTGGAATCATTTCTGATGCTTATTCTTGTATGAATGTACAGAAATGTATTAGTATTACTATTAATATTGATCTATTTTTTTGAAAATTGATAAAAGAGTGATATTCCCTTTGTAAATATATCACGGTTGCCACTGAGTATTTTTGACTCACTTATCCCGTGATCTCTCTTTGGTTATCCTAGCCTCCAGGTGGGGTCTGGCAATCTCCTGGAATTACAACTGATCTCCAGTCACAGAGGTCAATTCCCCTGGAGAACATGGCTGCTTCGGAAGTTGGACACTCTGACATTATCCTCTGCTGAGGTCCCTCCTCTCCCCAAACCCTGCCGTCCCCAGGATCCATCCCCAAATCTCCAGGAATTTCCCAACCCACAGTTGGCAACCCCAGGCAGAGTGTATGTACCCCTCTGCCACAAGCTGTCCTGCTCACCATGACATATCCTGAAAACCCCATCTTAGAGTTTTTCTGTTTTTCCAGTTTGCAGTCAGGTTTGAAGAAGGGGACAGCAAAGGATGAGATGGTTACAGTGTTATCGATGCAACGGACATGAAATTGAGCAAACTCCGGAGGATGGCGGATGTGGTCCATAGGGTCGCGAAGAGTCGGACTCGACTGCGCGACTGAACAATAACAACAAAATTGTTCCATTTCTGCTTTGGTCACCAGCGAGGCCAGCCCTTTTCCCCCTCGCAGATGGCCTTCCTGTGACCTTGGTGGGTCGGCTGGGCTGCCATGACGAGGGACTGTGCTTTCAGAGCAGAGTCTACAAGTCGGAGACCAGAGGTGGTTCCCACTTCCTCTGAGAACAATGCTTTGTCCTCCAGCCCCGGCAGCTAATAGTCATTTGGCTTCCTTATCTTGCTGGCTGGCTTCTTGATCGTGCACACCAGGCTCAGGGCTGGGCACAAACCAATGTGCGTGCTGGCACAATGCAGCCACAAGGCAGACACTGTCGCTTTCTGAACTCGCTGGAGACCACGACCTGTTCCCAGGGCAGTTAGCCACAACATTTGTACACACAGTACACAGTCCTCCCCCTGCCTTTTAAAATAAAGATCTGGAGATTCTAAGCAGGACATTTATTTATTACATTTGTATGCAATTGTATTCTCACAACAACCCTGAGAGGGTCACGGTACACAAAACGGCAACCTTGCTGTCCAATGTTTGGATGAGAGTCCACAGAGGAACTTTTATTATTTAGACAACCACACTTGAAATGCAAAGTGTGTAATTAGTCATCATTGTCGCAAACAGTTGACATCTGTATTAACAAGTGGGCTGCATCCAGCAGTAGATTTCCAATAATGGACTCCTCCCACTATGGATTCACCCCTCGTGGTGTTTCTGGGGTTCCCCTGCCCCCCAGGATCAACATTTTGGAGAGTACTATGGACTACAGCAAGACTGGGGAGGCAAGAAAGTCCCATTCTACCTCTGGAGATCCCTTCCCCTGGGTCCAAACCAAAACCTGGTGAAAATAACAACAACCAAAAAAGATAACACAGGGCATGTATGTGCGCACAAAGGTTTCATGTGACGTGGGGCAGTCAGCCACCTACCAAGCACGGCATACTGTTTCAGCTCTCCTCCAAGATGGTACAAAGTGAATCCATGCAGTTACTTATGAGAGGGTGAGGAGGAATGAAAAGTCTTGTCACGTGGCAGATGTCTGGATTCATCACCCACAATGAGATAGTGTCAGAAGGTAGCCATGTTGGTTGGCAATAAAACAGCGTGATTCATGTGTAATAGCACCTTAAAGATCAAGATTGGGGGGGGCATGAGCTTTTAAGAGTCTGATGAAGGGCTCCTGAAAGCTCATGCCCTGAAAATATTGTTGGTCTCTAGGGTCCTACTCATTGCTCTTTTTGTAGAAAAAGCCCAGCAAGAACTCATTAGCATAATAGGCCACACCCAACAAAAGAATCTCATTAGTGTATTAGGCCACACGCTGACAGCACAGCTCATTAGCTTATCAGGCCACATTGACAAGCAACGGACAACCCAGAAGACTAAAGAGGGAAAGAAAGAGGGAGGGAGGGAGGAAAAAGAAAGAGAGAGAGAGAGAGAGAGAGAGAGAGAGAGAGAGAGAGAGAGAGAGAGAGAGAGAGAGAGAAAGAAAGAAAGAAAGAAAGAAAGAAAGAAAGAAAGAAAGAAAGAAAGAAAGAAAGAAAGAAAGAAAGAAAGAAAGAAAGAAAGAAAGAAAGAGAGAGAGAGAGAAGAGAGAGAGAAAGAAAGAAAGAAAGAAAGAAAGAAAGAAAGAAAGAAAGAAAGAAAGAAAGAGAGAGAAAGAGAGAGAGAGAAAGAAAGAGGGAGGAAAAGAGAGGGGGAGGAAAGAGGCAGGAAAAGAGAGAGAGAAAGAGAAAGAAAGGGGAAAGAGGAAAAGAAAGAAAGAAAGAGAGAGAAGGAGTGAGAGAAAAAGAAAGAGAGAGAGAAGGAAGGAAGGAAGGAAGGAAGGAAGGAAGGAAGGAGGAGGAGGAAAAGAGAGAGAGAAAGAGAGAATGAAAGGAGGGACAGAAAGAAGGCAAAGAGATGGAGGGAGGGAAGCTCTCCCACCCCCATCAAACCCCCCCCCCCCGTGGATCCCTCACTGACCCCATCAAGCTCTTCAGGCACGAGCCGAGGAGGCCAGCTGGTGGGTCTTCGGGCCTCCCGTGGGCTGCAGCGCTTCAGCGCGGGCCCGGGGAAACCAGCAAGTGGGGTCATCTGGCCTCCTGTAGGCTGCAGCACCTTGGCACGGGCCCGTGGAGGCTAGCTGGCGGGGTCTTCGGGCTTCCCGTGGGCTTGGGGAGGCCAATGGGTGGGTTATTCAGGCCTCCCGGGGCGGGGCAGGTTCATAAGCCAGCTGGAACGCCATTCTGGTGCGTCCCGGCTCAATAATA
The DNA here is from genome assembly GCA_029375565.1 of Gekko gecko. Classification (NCBI taxonomy): domain Eukaryota; kingdom Metazoa; phylum Chordata; class Lepidosauria; order Squamata; family Gekkonidae; genus Gekko; species Gekko gecko. Next base: position 47,954,870 of record JAPDNY010000013.1, on the reverse strand, counting down.
GCCCTGGTCCTACTGGACTCAAATCTAGTCACCCCAATAGACTTTCTTATGTTAATTATCCCACTCTGGTGATTTTTAAAGAAGATTCCGAGCTTTATAAAAACTCAGAACAACACAAAATAGTACAGATTCAGGTGGGTAGCCATGTTGGTCTGAAGCGGCAGAACAAAGTTTGAGTCCAGGGGCACCTTTAAAACTTTGTTGGTCTTAAAGCTGCCACTGGACTAGAACTTTGTTCTGCAAAATAATATAGATTTCTTCCCAGAGAAGGATCTGAGCAACCTAGATGCCGAATATGCCCGACACAGGTGGACGTCACTGAGGTTTGCGGGTTGGTGTGGGGTTGTCTTGGTTGCTCATTGGAAAAAAGAGTTTTGGAACGGCTGAGGCTGTTTCCTCCTTTTGCTCTGTTGCCTTTCCCCCCTCTTCTCATTCACACGGAGGCCTTAAATGCTTCGATTATGAAGTAATCCCTGTGGGTCTGTGACATCAGCACTCCTGCTGACTGCCTGGGGCTGGTCCTCGGCCAGGAACAACCTCTCCCATTGACCAGATGCCATCTCAGGAGTGGTGACGTCAAGGTAAGCAAACAGGAAGCAAAGAAGACCCCACACAGCAACCCAGAAGTACGTCTGAGCAGGCTGCATCCCAGCACAAAACTTCGAGAGAGCCCTTTCTGTCTCCAGGGCTCCCCAGGGAGTAGGCCGGGCAAGAACTTCCTGCTGGAATCAATTCACTTCCTCCTACATGAATAGGCCCAGCGTCAGAGCTGGAACTGGCTCTCAGTAAATACCACGCAGGAGAGCATTAAGCTACCCTCTTCTAATCTTCTTTCTGCTGCTGCGGCTCTCAAGGCCTCCACCCCTCCGAAAAGGGATCGAAGTTTCACCAGTTAAGGGGGAACAAATGGGAGGGCTGTTGTTGTTATGAATTTAAATTGTTTTATTGCCCCCTGCTTTTATGGCCCTTGGCCAGAACAGCCTGAAATCCCTTTTCCCTACCAGGTCCCACCATATCCTGGCACAGGGTTGCCAACTCTGGTTTGAGGAATTGCTGGAGATTTGGGGGTGGTGCCTCTGGAGGGGAGTATCAGGGAAGGGGTTTCACCTAGAATCTATGATATACCATAGATTTTGCCCTGTGAGGTTGCTATTTTCTCATGGGGAACTGATCTCCGTATTCTGGAGATAAGTTATAATTCTGGGAGAAATCCAGGCCTCCCCTGCAGGTTGGCAGATCTACATGAGAGGGTGATACAGTTATGATGACCTAAAAAAACCTGCTGCCCCCTTTTTTATTTGTAACGTCTGGCCTAATGAAGCATTCTAGTGAACCTGAAAGCTTGCACACTGTTTTATGTCATTAGGTTGGTGCTATCAAAGGGTTTTTCATAGATTGTATTCTCCACCTCTTTGCCTTGCTAAAGGGAGTCATGCTACCCATGCTACTATTGCTAGGATTGCCAACTCCAAGTTGGGAAACTCCTGGAGATCTCACGGGGGGGCTCAGCAGGGTACAACGCCATAGAGTCCACCCTCCAAAAGCAGCCATTTTCTCCTGGGGAACTGATCTCTGTTGTCTAGAGATCACTTGTAGTTCTGGGAAATCTCCAGGCCCCACCTGGACATTGGCAAGCCCATGTATTGTGAACTGGGTAAGAGGAGTGCTGTGGATGGACAGTCAGCTAGCTTCTGCTGCAGCCCTGGATGTATGGCAGGAATAGAGTTCAAGCAGACTAGCCTATACCTTGTACTAGGGTTTTTAAAAAAAGTGCAACAAAATGTGCAGATCTGGGGGGAGGAGAAAAAAAGGTGCAGTCCCAAAAAGTCATGCGTGCAGTACAAACATTTGAGTCATGCACAACTTATGATTGAACATTTTAATCTTCCAAAGCATTTTGTTGGTCATAAAATCACCATTCTCCTACAGGGGAACTTGAAAGGGAAATTGCTGAATTCATAGAGAAGTTTAACACTCTCTCTGAGCCAGGTCTTAACAGGGACCTGGCTTGTCTTTAGTCCCTACAAATGTTAATATCTTGCATTTCCCACCCAATACAGGTGTTGATTATCTCAGCTATACATCTGTAACTTCCTCTTGCATCTGCATCCTGCACTAGATCCTACATTTTGACTTAACAACAGCTGGAAGTGTCTCACTCCCATGCTGAGTAAACTGGTTACTATTTGGATTGGATCATGTTTGGAACTGGCTTCTCTTTCTGCCATAGGAGATTTACACTCCTATGCATTCGATGGTGTGAGTACCAACCTGAAACTTATACAGGAACAATTCTGTCTTTAAGGTAGAAGTGGACTCTGGTTTTATTTTGTATTATGTTGGGTCAGGGTGATGTACAGAATGACCGATGGGCTTTTCCACATGGTCAACTGACTCCTGATTTTCTTGGGAGTCAATCCACAAGCTTTAGAATTGGTTTGGGCACGGCTGTTCTGCATGTTTGCCCTCCCTGTGCATTCTCACAGTTGTGGAGTCAGTTTATCTTCTTCTGCATGTGCCTTCAATAAAGAGGGTTTTCAATAAAGAGGGTTTTCAATGCTATCATCATTGGTAGTGTCATCTGTGGCGTCACAGCCCCCCCCCCTTTAAACACGGCACTAAAATATCAATAAATCATTGGGCTATTTTAACAATAAGCTTACTGTTACAACTCTCCAGTGGTATATTGATATTTTAGTGCTAAAAAGAAAAATCACTTGTCTTCAGAAGGGGAAGAGAGGGAGTGGCCTGACCACAACAGTCCAATCACCGACCAGTGGGCCAAGAGGTGGGTGGGAGTGGGCGGGACAAAGAAGACCAACAGAAACTTTACACAGGAGGAAAAAGCCAACTCAAAATCGTCTTCCAGAGAAACTTTGGGGTAAATAAAAGTGGTTTCAAAAGAACCCTATAAAAGGGGGGTGGGGAGTGAAAACCAAAGCACAAACATGCATGTGGAAATCAGAGGATAAACCAAAGCAGTATGGGGTCAGAACCAAAGAGAAAAACCCAAGCAGAAAAGTTCAATGACATGTGAAAAGCACACTCAAAGCCTTCCCTGTACCAAGTCAGATTTCTCTGTCAAGGTCAATGCTGTCTACTGTGATTAGCAATGACTCTTTAGGGTCTGCACCTACATCCTGATCCTTTTTAATCTGGAGATGATGCCAGATATTGAGCCTGGGACCTTCTTCATGCAAAGCAGATGCTCTCTGCCGGTGAACCATAGCTCCCTTCTGCAACCGTAGACTCTGCTCAAACGTACCTATTTTTCCTTCTTGCCACACACATTCCCCATTAAACTCCCCTGCCACTTCCCAAAGACTGTTCATCAATGTTTTAAAGACAATGGGAATCATTTTAGAATGGGGGGGCCTTATGCTGATGAATCTTTTGAAGTTGTCAATGTCTTTGACACAGGTGATGATGCAGACACAAAGAAAATGCACAGGCGTGTTACGGGGGTGTGTACTATGTGCACAAATTATAATTGCAAACCTACTGTGCAGTTCCCATTAAAAAAAATCCCTGCCTTGAAGTAAAGTTAAAAGAAAGATGCTATTTCTCAGGTTAGAGGAGGTGAATTCTGCCACCTGAAAATATTATGCAAACTACATGGGAGGGGGCAGATAAAGAGAACAAGCTGAACCTCTTCTAGGATGCCAGTTCAAAGCATTAAGTAGAAGTGCAGGTATATTCTGCCTGCCAGACAAATAAAACCCTTTAAATAAAATACTGCAAGCCATTTCCCCCCAATCTGTAAAAATACATTTAGTGAGCTCCACCATTGCTACATCAAAGCAACCAGAATATGGAAAGACTGCTTTAAGCACTGGTAGGGAAAACACGACAGGCATAATGAAGGTTTTTAATTTGCCATTTGAGGTAATAGAGTCTGGGCAGACTGCAGCTCCACTTCACCCCTCTCTACCCCTGGCCAATTGTTCCATTTTCCCGAGGGACTAGAATATAACAGCACTCTTTCCATTGCTTAAGAGCTTTTTCTTAGGCAATGGAAAGAGTGCTATTATATTCAGTGGTCATCCCACCAATCCCTATCCTTATCCCTGTCTGCATGCCAATCAATCAGACATTTAGCAGTAAGGAACGTGCGGCCAGACGATGCCCTACGGCATTGGTCTTCAGTATTCCCAGACTCAGGACCTACTGTTAACCCCAAAGCAGCAGCATGAGACCCACAAAGCTGCAAGAATATGACAGGAAGAGGATAAACCCAGGTTATGGATGCACTGGGGGGCCCTCCAAGTGCACACGAAGCATGGTCAACAGAGGATCAACTGAGGAGGAGGAGGAGGAGGAGGAGGAGAAGGAGAAGGAGGAGGAGGAGGAGGAGGAGGAGGAGGAGGAGAAGAAGAAGAAGAAGAAGAAGAAGAAGAAGAAGAAGAAGAAGAAGAAGAAGAAGAAGAAGAAGAAGAAGAAGAAGGAGGAGAAGGAGGAGGAGGAGGAGGAGGAGGAGGAGGAGGAGGAGGAGAAGAAGAAGAAGAAGAAGAAGAAGAAGAAGAAGAAGAAGAAGAAGGAGAAGAAGAAGAAGAAGAAGAAGAAGAAGAAGAAGAAGAAGAAGAAGAGGAGGAGGAGGAGGAGGAGGAGGAGGAGGAGGAGATTGGCTTTATACCCCACCCTTCACTGCCCAAAGGCATCTCAGAGCGGCTTACAAACTCCTTTCCCTTCCCCTCCCCACAACAGACACCATGTGAGGTAGGTGGGGCTGAGAGAACTTCTGACAGAAACTGTCCTTGAGAGAACAGCTGTGCCAGAGCTTGTGACTGACCCAAGGTCACATCAGCAGGTGCAAGTGGAGGAGTGGGGAATCAAACCCGGTTCTCCCAGATAAGAGTCCGCGCACTTAACCACTACACCAAACTGCACACTTAACCACTACACCAAACTGGAGGAGGAGACAACTGGCTTTATACCCTGCCCTTCACTACCTGAAGGAGTCTCAGAACAGTTTACAATCTTCTTTCCCTTCCCGTCCCCACAAAAGACACCCTGTGAGATAGGTGGGGCTGAGAGAGATCTCTTGAGAACTGCCCTTGAGAGAACAGCTCTGAAAGAACATATGATTGACCCAAGGTCACACCAGCAGCTGCATGTGGAGAAGTGAGGAATAAAAACGGGTTCTCCCAGATTAGAGTCCACACTCTTAACCGCTGCACCAAATTGGGGGGGGAGAGAAGTCAAGGGCAAGCTTTTGCAGGGAGGAGTGGTGGGGGTGTTCTCTGAACCAGCCTGTTTTAAAAGAGGATTGTCTCCTCTCCTCTGCTGACTTGACTTACACCTTACTGTTCTGCTGTTACTACTAGATTTTTATCCTACCTTTCCTTCAAGGAGATAGGGAAGCATTCGTTGGTTTCTCCTCCACCACCCTCCCAACAGTCCTGTAGGGTATGTTGGGCTGAAAGGGTACAACTGGCCAAGGTCACTAAGCAAGTGTCACGGTAGAGGAGGGATGTGAACCCAGGTCTCCCAGATCCTAGTCTGACACTTTAAACCCTACACAAAGCTGACACACAACTCAGCTGGAGCTTTGCAACACCCCTTCCCCGAGGGTTCCAGCCCATGTGTTGAAGACCACTACTCTATCGGACCAGGAGGACACATGGCCACCACTGACTTGCATTTCCTACCATGTCTCACCAGTACTGCATCACTGAAAAAAGGAACATGATGTGACATCACACTCAGTGCTTCCTGCCTAGCCCCACTTCTCTTCGTAGGCTGCTGCTTCTGGAAGAACGTAGGGAAGCCCCAAACTCAGTCGTAAGGCACCAAATGCATCTGATGGGCCAAGCTCTGGCTCCTGAAAGCTCATGCTGGAATAAATGCTGTTAGTCCTTAAGGTACCACTGGCCTCCTGATTTAGTTTGCTACTGCAGACTAAGGCTGCGATCACACACACTAAATAATCCACTTTCAATGCACTTTCCAGCTGGATTCTACTGTGTGAACTGCAAAACCCAGTTGGAAAGTACACTGAAAGTAGACTGAAAGTGGATTATTTAGTGCGTGTGATCGCAGCCTAACACAGCTACCCCTCTGGGATTACTGGGGGCGGGGGACACGGCAGGAGACGCAGATTTGTTGAGGCCACACATCTCCAATAGTTTGGCCCAAAGCTGGTCTCCCCAAACTGTTGTGAAAGCAAAGGGGGCAAAAATAAATGGGCACATCAGCAGAAAATTACATACCTCCCTTTCGCCATGACCAGCATTTTTTAACAAATAAAACTTGACACAACTTGAAAGTGGGCAGACAGGCATAATTAGCTAGCCTAGCCAGCAGCTACCGTCTGGAAATACAGCTGGGCAGGCAGTGTAGGACTTGAGGAGGCAGAGAAAGGTCTGCTGCTTGTTCCAAGCCCCACCCCCACCCCCAAAACAACCAAGTTTCTGCTTATTATGGAGGGCCAAGAGGGAGCCACCAAGTGGTGAGCTGTAGTCGACCAAGGCTGGAGGGAAAAGAGGAAGGAGGCAGGGGTGGCAGTGGCTACAAGAGACAGCCAAGGATCCCAAGGAAGCACAAGGAAACGAAATGCAAAGCCAAGCCAGCCAAAAAAGGAATTGGGAGGCTGCTGTTCAACTACAAACAGAGCTATAATTCTTTTGGGAAAGACAATGTGTGCAGTGGCTAGGAGGTCAGACCACAACCTGGAAGACCCAGGTTCAGACCCCCCCCCTTAATATGAACTTCACTGGGTGACCTTGGACCAGTCACTCTCTCCCAGTCTAAATAACCTTGTCTGTAAAAATAAAACTGAGGATGGAGTGAAACCATTTATGTTGCTCTGTACTCCCTTGGGGGAAGGGTGGGATTAAACATTTAGTAAACCACAAATTTCACATGCATTCCCCACCTTTTGGTAAGTCTACTGCTGGTACACATTTAGTTTGCTACACACGGGAACTGCTTCCATCAAAGTCTGGCATGCAGTTTGTTCCCCCCTGTGCGTCTTCAGAGCCCTAAAAGCCCTAAGCAAGGGTCTGGTCTGGTCTGCCTGTTTGTAAATCCAGCCCTGGTTAAAATCACACAACTACCAGTGCGAGTAACTGCTGTTCTGCTAAGGCTGAAACACTTTGTCTCCCTGCTGGGTTCTGTTGGCAGCTGAGGATTCTGTCCCATCAGTTACCACCTTAGGCAGCCAAGAAACTTACCAGCTCCGTGCAATTTCTAAAAACTCCAATTATCCAATCTGATAGGATCATTTAAAGAAATTGGGATCACTTTAGGACCTTCGCATAAAAGACACTGCAGCCTCTCCTGCTGGCTGTACTTGCAGTTGTCTCTTTATTCATGCAGCCTGGCAGAGGGTCAGTCATACACTCTCAGCCTAACCTACCTTACAGGGTGGTGGTTGTTGTTGTGATGACAAAATGGAGGAAGGGATAACTGTGTATGTCTCTCTGAGTTACAAGAGAGCCTGGCAGTGATTGGTCTTGTTGATAACCTCCTACTTGCTATGAATAAACCACTGCTAACCCAGCTAGTAACCCACTTCCAATGCACTTTAGTGATCATTTGCAAGGGGATTTTGCTGTTTCACACAGTAAAATCCACTTGCAAACCATCGCTAAAGTGCACTGGAAGTGTATTATTCAGTGGGAGTAAAGTGCCCCAAAAGAGGAGGGGAGCCTCTTTTGTTCTGCCACACTATTCTGAAAGATTTCTGCTTTGCCTTCCTATGATTCCTGAAGGGTTTCACCGCTGTGGACCACTAATGGGAAACAGACATGGGTCTCAAAAGTCCACTGACCCCGATTTGCCAGTGGATGGATCTAACTGCAAACAGAGGAAATAACTGCAAGCAACTCCATGCTTTACACAAGTTGGTCGGTTTACTGACCTGAATGGCCGTGAGCCCAGGGGACACTGATTTATCCCTGGTAAAAATGATTTAGTTCTTGAAGTGGGGAGAAGCAGCCACAAATTACAACAACTAAGAATCTACAGCACAGGCACAAAGCTGCTTAGTACAGTGTTATGCTCAAGACAAACATCAAAGCTGCTGTCACACACACAAAATAATCCACTTTCAGGGCAATTTCCAACAGGATTTTACTGTGTGAACTGGCAAAATCCAGTTGGAAAGTGCATTGATAAGTCGACTGAAAGTAGTTTAAGTGTGTGTGACCGCGGCCCAAGGCAATCTAACTTGAAGCTTGCCTTGTATGTAATTCAGGGAGTCTGAACAAGGCAAGCTTGCTTGGTGACCATGTTTGTGCTGAAAGTTTCTCAGTATGCCAACCTAGAACTGCTGTTCTACAGCTTCTAGATCTCTGAAGTATGGAAACAGAAACCATTCTTCCTAGAGAAAGTCTCCCCAAATTTAACCTGGATGCAAACCGGAAGCAGGACAAATAGAATACCACATCACATGGATGCTCCCGGAAGCAAGGCTACAGTAAGGAAGCCAAGGCAGAGCAAAACAGCCACACTGAAACAGCTCAGGTTCCAAATCCCCACGTCCCAATGAAGTTCACTTGGGTGACTTGCAGCCTACCATTCGCTTCTTCAGCCTAATGTCCTGACAGGGTTGCTGGGAGAATGAAACAGAAGAGGGAAGAGACTTGAACACTGCCCTGAGCTCCTTGGAAGAAGGGAGAGAGAAATAGTTAGAAGACAAACTCTACAGCAGCAGATCTGTATTCAAGAGCAACAAACTGGGCCGGTAAACTGGCAGTGAAATGCTATCCAAACAGCCAGCACTGTTCTGAGTTCACACACAACATCATTTTTGCATCTATGGAATCTGTATGATGCAGGGTAATACAAACTACTGGCATCTGGCTGGGGTATCCTGGCCTGTGGCTTTCAACTCTAGCCCCGCAGCATGTGGTTAATGAATGAGCTTTTGATTTCCCTTTTCCTAATTCACAACAATAATGCAGCTTGCCCTTGCCAGCTCCTGGAAAGATTTCTTCCTCTTCCCCCTCCCCTCCCCAGTCACCCTCCATGCAAATCTTGAAGCCTCCAGGCCCCTTCCTCCACTGCACTTTAATGGAGACTGATAAGGATTTTATTAAGGGCTATTCATACCTCACTTCTGCCGTCAGCAGAAGCCTCGATAAGAATGCAGACGTCTGGAATTCCAATAAAAATGACATTCCTCCATATGTTTCAAATTGATTTTTAAAATGGGGAAAGGGTGGGCACAGCAGACGCTGCCAGGTATGTGCGCCCTTTCCTCCTCTTATTTGGATTTTGAGTGCACTCCATTTTTAGAACAACACAGGACTTACACAGCGGGGAATGGTCCATTCCTTAAGGATAGCGGATGAAATGGTGAAACGCCAGTGGCACAGGAAGGAAAAGGATTAGACACTTCTCTCTTTTCTAATCCTTCCCAAACTAATGTATACTTAAGGATCCTACTGAGAGCTAGTGTAAAGAGCGTTGGACCAAGATTTGGGAGAAGCAGGTTTGAATCCTCGCTCTACCATGAAAGCTTTCTGGGTGACCTTGGGCCTTTCACACACTTAGAGCCCAACCTACCTTACATGGGGGGGTTGTGGTGAGTATAAAACAGAGGAAGGGACAACCACTACAGACAACTGTTTTTGAAATCCCATTGTCTTAAATTTTATATGACCTAGGCGTTTTCAAGATAGCCTTAATGTTCCAGTTTCATTTCCCTTTGTTACCAGCTCTTCCACCTCATTTCCACACAGCTTTGTTAGTAATCCATTGTTGTCCCGTTTTTTCAACATTTCCCCCCACTCTTTCTTAACCATCTTGACTCTTAACTGGCCCTTCCTGAAAGATCAAGATAGGTAGTCGTGTTAAGTCTGTCTGAAGAAGTCAGCAGTGACTCATGAAAGCTCATACCCTGTCACAAATTTTGTTAGTCTTTAAAATTGTACTGGACTCTAGCCCGTCCTGGCAACTAATCCCCCCCCCAATATGTAAGGCTTGAGCAAGTCTGTTTCAGTGTATCTGAAGAAGTGAGCATGCACACAAAATGCAAAATTAAACTTCGTTGGTATTAAAGGTGCCACTGGACTCAATCTTCGTTTTGTTACTTAAGACCAACACAGCTACCCACTTGAATTTAAATTGTCAAAGTGAGGCCACCTTAGAACATTAGTTCACCACTAATATGGTAGCCATATTTCCAGCCTCGCCAGGTGTAACATCATGCACACAAGTCCACAAGCATGCTCCCCAAAGGCAAGCAGATTTTTGAAATTCTAGCAAGCACATTCATGGTTCCTGCCCAAGGCCTAAGTAAGATATATGCGAGGCTTTGGCTTTATCTCTACTCTCTGAAAAGTCTTTGTGATGTAGGCTGTCACAGTGGGACTTGGGGAGAGAGGTTCAAAGTCACATCCTAGCACATACAAGTGTTGAGAGGATGAAATGGGTGGGAGCTATGTCTATTCTCCTGAGTTCCTTGAGGAAAATGCAGACTGAAAGAATGATACAGATTGCACAGTGCTCTGGAGATTTCTGAGGCTGAGCATCCGAGATGTTCCTCTTGCTCTTATTCTCTAAGCAGAGAGTGACAGGTTCAGCAAAAACTATATATTCCGGCTGGCTACTCAAGAAACTAAACAAAACTTTTTTAACTAAACAAAACAAAACAGATCCTTCATTATACATTTGACTTGGTTTTCTGCACTGGATAGCAGAAGTGTGACCTATTGGGGGGAGGAGCCAAGACTGATTCCTTTGTTGTGGAAATATCACTACCCGGTCAAAACTGGGTTTACAAGAATATCAGACTTTTGAAGGCCAGTAGATGGTTTACCTTAGTGTCAGCCTGAAAACTGAGGGCCAGTGGAACCTGTTGATTTTTCAGGCCCCCCTGAGGGTTTTGTTCTTTTGCAAGATATCTATCAAACCCCCAAGAGTTTGTCCCCAGCTGCTTTCACTGATAACCGGATCTGCAGTTCCTGTAAAGCATTACGCTGATAACACATCTCTCGTTTACAGCAATAAGCCTGTGACATGGAATACAACAGAGCTCGCAAACTGCTCAAGGCTACTCACCACATGTGCTTCACAGGTGAACAAAGATTTGAATCTGGGTCTGCTTTGCCCATACACAGCCCCACACCACTTGGTACACCACATCAGGTTTCTGGGCATCATATTCAAGACTGAAACCCCACATAAAATGTAGGAAATTGGCAATAAAACTGTAGCAGTTAGAGTGTTGAACTAGGTTCCCCCAGCTTCAAATCTCCTCTCTGCCATGGACCTTTGGGTGATCGTTGGCCGGTCTCTCTCTCTCAGCCTAAACTACCTCCTAGGGCTGTTGTGAGGATAACACAGGATAGGAGATGATAATGCAAGATGCTTCAAGCAAATTTGGCCTATTTATACCCTATTATAGGGGAGAAAAATAAGAGGATAAATATCTTATTAAATAAATAAAATAAATTCCTGCATAGCCACCAACTCAGAAACACCAGCAACAAGAAAAAGATGTAGGGAAAACATTCAGTAGCATGGGTAACTGCCCCTTTTTGAACTATTTCCCCCCTCAATACATCGCTGCCTCACTCATTTAAGCCTTTTCCTGTACAGATATAGTCTATACCACACTGGTTCTCACAAATGTGCCAGTGCCAACATATGCCAGAGTATAGGGTAACAAGGCATCCTGTCTGTATGGTCCTATTAAGGGGATGGATTTGGGCATCAGCTTCAATTCCAGTTCTTACTTCTTGTATCACACTTTAATTGCATAATGGTTCCACCTGCCCCTATTTTATCCTCACAACAACCCTATGAGGTAGAGAGACAGAGAGAGGCAGAGAGATAGGGGCAGACAGAGGAAAGGAGAGAGATGCCAAGGTCACCCACTGAGCTTCATGGATGAATGGGGGATTTGAACCTGGATATTCCTAAACCTAGAATGACATTCCAGCCACTGTATCACACTGGGTCCATCTGGTTGTGCCTTCAACTCCACAACAGGAGCTGGGTCTGAATGAGGGAAGTGAGTTGCCTATCTTCTTATACAGTGACAGATCAAGAAAACAGATGTTTTAACAGACCCCTAACACCCTAACAGAAAAGGCAGTGATCATATACTTCACTATAAGTGTGTGTGTTTAGTAATTTAGGAGTTAAACACACTGTAAAAATATAGCTATGCTAACATAACTTGTTTGTGTAAACTCAGCTCTAGTTTACCTATCACATTTTTATCCCACGCTTCCTCCTTGGAGTTCACGGTGGCGTACCTGGTTCTAGCCTCGACCATTTTACGTTCACAACAACTCTGTGAGGTAGGTTTGGGTGAGACAGAATGACCAGCCCAACATCACCCAGGGAGTTTCACAATTGAATAGATATTTGAACCTAATCTCCTTGATCCTAATAGGACATCTAACCACTACACTGGCTTTCCAAACATTAAGCTTGACTCCCTTCCCTGCTCTGTCAGAGGGGGAAAACGTATTTTCAGGATTTTTAAGTCAACAATTCTCCAGGGAGTTCATGATGCCATAAATGCATCTCTCCTCTTTCGTTTTTTCACATCAACCCCGTGTGGCAGGCTAGGCTGAGGGAGAGCGCCTGGCCCAAGATCACCCAGCTGGTTGCATGGAAAGGTGAGTTTGAACCTGGGATTTCCTAGTCTTTGTCCAGCACTCTAACTACTATACCACACTGCCTCTCAGCTGTTGGCACATAAGGGCATTTAAGCCATTAAAAGAGGTAGAGGGAAAATCCATGTAATACCTCTTATAAAGGCCAACCTAACCGACACAAAGCATCCATCTATGACTCTGTCTTAACTCCCTTTTGTTTTCACTGGAGTGGGACAGGTTAACGGTCCATATCAATGGCTTGCTAGCTACGTCAGTTGTGACGCTACCCAAATTTGCCTGTCCCGGACCAAGGGTGATTAAGGAAGTCCCCTGGCTCACCTCCAAATGATAGAGCTGCATTATCAGCGATCGATGTCACAGCTAATTTGGCAAGTTGTACAAAGGTAGGCGGACAGGTTGGGGTGTGTGCATGAGTGTCTAAACAAACAAGGGGGTTGTGAAACTGCTGAAGATGTAAGAAGGGGGAAACTGTATGGTAATTGCTGCAATCTATGGCAAAAAGCCCTTCCATTGTTATGAGTAAAAGAACACAGCCCCACCTGACTGTTTTGGTCAGAACCGGTTGGCAAACCAAAACGACACACAATCCCAACAAGTTTTGGAACCTATTGGCTTGAAAAGGCTTACTGAGCAAATGCTTTCAAAATCAACAACAGAAGGTCTTTGGGGTCACTTCTATGGCTTCCTGGACCTCAGGAGTATTGACTCCATCACTCAGGAAGAGCCACTTTCACAAGTCCCATAAGCCAAAAGAGGAGTATTTTGTCCCCTGGGTGCCACCCCACTAAACAGTACAATATCAGCATTTATTACTTGTATAACTACAATCCTTTTAATTGCCAGGGTACTTAGAATCATATAGAGATGGAAGGGACCTCCAGGATCATCTAGTCTAACCCCCTGCACAATGCAGGAAATTCACAAATACCTCCCCATCCACACACGCAGTGACCACTGTTCCACACCCAGAAGATGACAAAAAAAAAACCCAAAACCATTAGGATCTCCCGCCAAACTGGTCTGGAGAAAAAATTGCTTCCTGACCCCAAAGTGGCAACCAGCATTTCCCTGGGCGTGTTAAGAAAGGGCCATAAGAATGAAGCACTTCTGAGTATGTAGGGTTGTCTCTCCCCACTACTGTTGAACTTTAGCCAGTCACGGAATGCTGTTCAGAAGAGTTACAGGTGGCATGTCAAGGAGCTGCATGTGGCTCCCAAGCCACTATGTACCACTGCTCTAACCACTTCCCCTTCCAGGCTGCAGCTGACTGTAATGCCACAAGACAGGATCAAACCCAGGACAGTACTGGCTTAGCCATGGCCTCCTTGGATTATAATGCCTGCGAGTGACATTGCCCAGACCAGACCTCACAAGGCATCCTCTGATTATTAGCAACCACATGTGAACATCTATCAAGGTCTATGCTGACTGGCAAAGGCTCTCCAGGGTATCAAGCAGAGGTCTTTCATGTCACCTAATAACCTGATCCTTTAACATGGAAATTCCAGGGTTTGAACCAGTCACATTTAACAAGCAAGACAGATGCTCTACTACTGAGCCATGGCCCTCTCCTTACGGGAGGACCCAGTCAAGCCAGAGCCAAGTACAGAGGGAAGAATTACAACATCAACTAGAGCGCATTTCCCAAAAGGAATCAACTCATATGCAGTAATGAGATATACTTAAACAGAAGTATGTTGGCTGAGTTCAGACTGGCAATTTGCCCTGCTACAGCCACATTCCAGCAACGTTTTAAAAGCGGATTAAAGGGGGCGTTCACACAGGCACATCTGCCTCGTGTTCCCCACCTGTAGGCAACCCGCGCCGTTCCGCTTCACGCTTGCATTTAATAGATACCTCATAAAAGTGGTAGTAAATCCTGGAGAGCACCTGTAACCCACGTCAGTCCTCTTCCCGGCAGTGTGATCGCTCGGCCGATAAGCCAGAAGTAAGCTGGAACAGCAGCAACAGTTTGATTGGCCGTGCTCTACTGTTCCGCCCAATGTAGTGCCGGGATCCTCCCCCAAACGGCGATCTGCGGTGATCTCTCCCAATCCGGTCCAGTGGTCTGAATGCTCCGGCGCGCCTCCTCCCAGTATGCTCTCATATCAGATGGCCCCGTGTGACTGGGAAACCGTGGAACAGTTTGTTCCGGGGCTTTTTTGCTGCAACTGGCTCCCGCTGCAAATTGCCAGTCTGTCCTCAGCCATTGACTCCTCACACTGATATTAGTCTAGAGTTAACTGCCACATATATGAAAGTTCTAACAAATATGACTCAGCAGAAGGGAGTTTTGTGTGTTCACAAGAAAAGCATTTGTGTGCCAACGCAGCAAAATCGAACACATGAACACATGAAGCTGCCTTATACTGAATCAGACCATTGGTCCATCAATGTCAGTATTTTGTCGAAGGCTTTCACAGCCGGAGTTCATTAGTTGCTGTAGATTGTGTGGCCGTGGTCCTGGCATCGTAGGACCAAACAGGACACAGCATTTGGTTCCAAAACACTGAAAGACTGGACAACACTTCCAATGACCATGTCAGATTACATAGGGAAGCCATTGAAATTCATAAACATAAACACAATTTCAACAGGAAAGAAGAGAGTTTAAAAATAAATAGAGCATGGTTTCCTGTCCTGAAAAACACAAAATGCTCTACAGCAGACAATAGCACTACAGATAAGATTAGAGTTTCAATAGCAATTACACACACAAAAGAACATCCTCAGGAAACAGGAAACCTCCTCAGGAAACAATCCATAGACAAAAGAACCTCCTCAGGAAAGCTCCTCCATTAGCATGTTCATAGCCTGGAGAACTACTACAAGATAATGACTCAGCCATACCCCACCTTCCAGGGTAGATATAAATTACCTGCCTACCATTTTCTGCTCACTTTGACACAGAGAGTACTCCATCTTTCTGTGTTATACCTCTGAGGATGCCAGTCACAGCTACTGGTGGAACATCAGGTCCTACAATGCCAAGACCACAGCCACACAACCCAGAAAATCTACAGCAATTAATGTCAGTATTGTCTATTCAGACTGGCAGTGGCTGTCCAAGGTCTCAGGCAGAAGTCTTTCACATCACCTACTGTCAGAACTTTTAACTGGAGATACCGGGGATTGAACCTGGGAACTTCTGCCTGCAAAGCAGATGCTCGGCAACTGAGCCACAGCCCTTCCCTGAACAAGAAAGCAGACAGTGACAACATAAGTGGAATTTGGGCCAACCAATAATATGACAGTCAGCATTTGTATAGAGCAATGATCACCAACATGGCACCCGCTGATAGGTCTTCTGGTGCCCATTTGCTTCCTTCATAAAGCAAAGAGCCAGTCCTGGATTTTATCCATCTCATTGGAGCAGGAGAACACAGAAACAACTGACTTCATAGTAAGAGGATGCTTGGCTCACTGGTCCCAATATGCCCCATGGCAGCCATTTTTTGACTGGTCCTGGCCCTCCATGGCAGCCATTTTGTGGTGGCAACCATTCCTTTTTCTCAAACTTCTAGCATTTCCTAGTATGAAACCTCAGCCAGATTGTACACTGCAAGCTCTATACCAGGGGTTCCCAAAGGGATCCATGTTATTATAAACATCCTTACATCAGCCCTGCAGATGTGGGGCTGAGCTAGGGTATGCTGATGGCCCCTGTGAATTTGTGGCTGAATGAGATCTGAATGATGCCTTTCTGAATCACAGCCACTACGCAAGGGCCCTTGCTTCCAGAGCTCCCATTCCACATCTGCTACTGCTTTGCTTCCTCTCCTGGGAGGCAGACTCACCCACTGATAAATCTGGGAAGGTCTAGAAAAGTGCCTTCCTGACTCCACAAGGCCTCCTGCCTTCAGCAGCTGGGGGTATTTCAGGCAGGGGGGGGAAGAAGGAACAAAGCCAAAGCAGCCAAATCCATATTACTCATCCCCACCCACGCAGGTTGCCCCCCTCACTAGTCTTAACCCTTGGAAACAGGAAGATTTCCTCAGAAGGCCTGCTCGTGCCGCATGGAGGACCTGGGGCGAAAGGAAGCCAGTCAGTCGGCTCTCTCTCGCCAGGGCCCGCATTTGCCCAGCTCTGCCCTGGGAGCTGCTCCGACAAGATTCTTCGATGAATCAGCTGTCTTACCAAGACAGCCTGTGATCCGTTTGCAGTCTCACATAGACTTATTCACTTGCCTCAGAAGAGGAAGAAGCTCTGTGCTTTCAAAGCTATCCGCTACAGGCCAAGATCACCGTTTTCTTTTCAAAACGGCTGTCCTGACCCTGTGCCGGGGGGGGCTCTGGGTTTGGGAGAAAGGTCCGTCTGCCCTCTGCGTGTGCACACAAACAGCTCAGAAGGGGCAAGAGAGAGCCACTGCTCCAACCCACCAGCATGTTTCCAAGCAGGAAACTGGAGACTTGCCCAGAGACCCCTGCAATTTGTTTACTTCATTTGTACTTCATTTTAGTTACTTCGCTTATATCCCACTTTTCTTCTCCCAGGGGGAACAGGTGGAGGAGTTTCTTCTGGTGGTGACCCCCTCCCCCAAGCAGGGACTCCCCCTCCTCCCAGGAGATGCCCAATCACACCAACTCCTGACACCGGTCCAGGAGACAGTGGCAGGTCATAGGGTCAACCACTGTTATTCTGGCAATCAAATGAAGCACAATTGCTGAGGAAGTTTCTCATTCACATACACATGCAGTTGGATTCCAGGCCAAGGAACGCATGCACACAGGCAGAGCTTGACAAATATTGAAAGCACACGGGGATTGGAATTCAGGTTTCCAAAAGAATTGTAAGAATTGCATTTTGTTTTTTTAAAAACACACACTGAGACAATGAAACAGAACTTCATCCTCTCTTGGGGTGATTAGGAAATACAGACTTCTGAGTTTGCACAAAGTAACTGTTTGGAATCTGGGCCCTACAAATTAATTGTACACTGTGTGAAGAAATGCTTCTTTATCTCAGTTCTGGATTTATGGCCCCATCTGTTTCACTGAGTGAGCCGTATTCCTGTGTTACGAAAGAGAAAAAAGTTTCCACTTATCGACTTTCCTCATGCCTTTCACGACATTCATAAATAATTTTATGAACTTCTGTCAGACTCCATAAAAGACACTGCAGTCCAAACCTAACCATGCTTACTCTGAAGTAAATCCTACTGAGTTCAGTGGGGTTAATTCCCAAGTAAAAGGGCAGAGAACAACAGCTGGAGTCATCTCTATTTAAACAAAAAAGCACCTCACAGGAAAGGTGTTATCAAGAGCCAGATCTTTTTTAATTCTGTCACAATTCTGTGATTCTCCTGCGAGACTGATCAGCCAGGATGGGCTCATGATGCTCATCTCCCTTACTCCCACCCACTGGAAAGAAGGCAGCCTTTCAGAAGTTCTTGCATTCAATTTACAGAGAGGAGCAGCAAAAATCAAATGACAAGGGCAAAAATAAATGATTTAAGGACCTTTGCCTCACCAGACTGGAAGGGCAAAAGAAAGCACAATGCGAGTGTATTCTACCTGTGATAGGGTATTTCCCCTGGTAGGGTTAAGATGTTTTCTATTAGGGCAATGGCATAGGTATGAGGAACAGCTTATTTATTTAGATTTTTTTACCCTGCTTTCCTTCCCAGAGAGGACCCAAAGCAGTTTACAACACCATTCTCCCCTCCTCCTTTTTATCCTGAGCACAACCACCTTGTGAGGTAGGCTGGGCTGAGTGAGAGAAAGAGAATGACTGGACCAAAGCCACCCAAGTGAGTTTCCTTGGTAGACTGGGGATTTGAACTTGGGTCTCCCAGATCCTTATCTGACACTCTGACCATGATTATCACATTGGATTCCCCTTCCCCAGCAACATCCTTCCAATCTAAGTCAGCACCCCTTTCCCCCGACTACTTTTGCGGGGGCCAGTCACAGAATTCTGGCATCTCCCATACTTCGGCCCTTAGAGGTCACAGCAACAGCAGCTTAGCCAAGCTAGGCAATTTTGAGCCAAACAGTTCCTGGACAGAGACACATGTGCCAATCATTAGCAAAGAGAGGATGCAGGAATATATTCCATACATGGGGGGAAAAATATCACTGCACATGTCCCCACCAGGTTTCTGCTTGCAGATGGCTGAATGGGAGGAGGAGGGCACTTGAATTTTATAGCACATGGGTAATGTGCAATGTGCTCTTTCTCTTGAGTTTATTATCCAGTCCCTTGTTACCATGGTAATCTTGTACCTCACCACTGCTACAGCATCCTCTTGAACTAGAGGGCAGGGCTACTACCCCCATCACTAAAACGGGGAAACAAAACCCAGGATGGGGGGGGGGATCGAGGTCCACATCTGTATTACTGTTTTTTCAATCTGAAGCATCGCTCATGCTCATCTAGCTAGCCTATTTTGGCCTGCTTGTTATGGTGCCTGTCACCTGCAATGCTGGCAGTTAAACCTGTTGAGAATAGGCACAATGCTAAACAAAGCAACAAAGGGACAATGTGGGAGAGGGAGAAACATGTCAACCAATGTGCATCAAAGAATGATTTGTTAATGGTTTCCCTGTATTAAAATCAATGGCAACAAACACAAGAGCGTTACCATGTTCTTTTATACAAAGCTGCGCATGCAACACTAGCAAGAAGATCAATTCAGGAAGGCTTTTACTGGGGTTTAAGCTGCAGACATTTCCCTAGGAAGGGGGAGTTATT
This sequence comes from Gekko gecko, assembly GCA_029375565.1. NCBI lineage: Eukaryota > Metazoa > Chordata > Lepidosauria > Squamata > Gekkonidae > Gekko > Gekko gecko. The sequence continues at coordinate 47,935,599 of JAPDNY010000013.1, read as the reverse complement.
GCATTTTGTATGTTTTTAACCTTGGAATTGTAACCTGCCTTGAGCCATAATATAATAAATAATAAAAATAAATAAATAAAATGTTTACCCACTCTGAATTTCCCTGTAGCATGTGATTGGCCACTGCTGGAAACAGGATGTAGATGACTGTACTGACCAGTATGGTTACCCTTCTGTTATGTTGTGTGTGTGTATTGTGCCATCAAGTCACTTACAACTTACAACAACCCTATGAATTAATGACCTCCAAAACATCATTGACGCAGCGTTGCTCAGACCTTGCAAACCGAAGGCCGTGATTCCTTTATAGGCCACTTCTGCATTGTCGTTTTTGTCACTCGTTTGTCCCTATTGCTTCAGGGTTCCCCCCACCACAATGTGTTTTGCTCTCTCTAGTAGTCCCAGAGGAAGCAAAACACATGTGGAAAGGGGGGGATGGACCCAAAGCGATAGGGACAAAAAAGTGACAAAAATGACAGGAAAAAGCCCAGTAGCACCTGTAAGACTAACAGACTTTATTGTAGCATAAGCTTTTGAGAAACACAGCTCTCTTCATCAGATGAAGAGAGCTGTGTTTCGCAAAAGCTTACGCTACAATAAAGTTTGTTAGTCTTAAAGGCGCTACTGGGCTTTTTACTATTTTACAGCAACAGACTAACATGGCTAACTCCTCTGGAAAAATGACAATGCAGAAGTGGCCACAGAATCAATGCGTCTCATGTTGGGTCTTCCTCTTTTCTTCTTGCCTTCAGCTTTTCCTAGCATTATTGTCTTTTCCAATGACTCTTGTCTTCTCACAAGGTGACCAAAGTACAATAGCCTCAGTTTAGTCATTTTAGCTTCCAGGGAGAATTCAGGCTTGATTTGATCTAGAACTCACTTGTTTGTCTTTTTGGTGGCCCACTCTATCTGTAAAACTCTAGCACAGTCTTTTCTTTTAGCATGGCTGAGCATGCACACACACAGAGCGAGTATAAAAAAACCCAGCAAAGCGATAAGCTTGGCCACCATTAAGCTCACCTTTCTACTGGTGAAGATAAGCAGCTCAAAACACCCTTTAACTAGAGTCATTAAAGCCTGTGCTTTTTGTACAAGCCTCATTTGTGTAAAGTCATAACACAGCCCTATGTGCATTCAACTGTGCACTTCCCCATGCTCTTAAGAACACCACCTCCATCATTTCTTAGGGCACGACTCACAAGCAAAGAGCCCAGATGTCATTTTCTCTATGGTAACAATAGCGGTCAGCAACCAACAATGCAAACTGCTCTGAGCATATGTCTACAACGGAACTCATTTCATGCCATTTTTATCCTTTACTTCCTGAAGTTATCAGTAACATTTACATTTGTGTAATGTTTTGAAATGTTCAAAGTGTTTCAAGCACACAGTGTTTTGCTGTGACCCTTACAATAACCCTATAAGGTGCACATTATTATCCCTGTACTGAAGAAGATGGAATGAACCTAAGACTATCAAGTTCTTCTTCTTCTTCTTCTTCTACTATCAAGTACAGTGATACTCATTCAGTGGTTTGGGAGCCACATGTGGCTCTTTGGCATGCACCCTGTGGCTCCCCTGAGTACCAGGTTCCAAGAAAGTGGGTATGGCCTTTGCCCAGGACAGCTTATAGTTGGCAGGTGGCTCCTGCTGTGAAACAGCTGCCACTGGAGGGACTGGAGTACAGGTAAGCAGCAAGACTCCCTGAGCTGCAGATTTTGTGCCAGGAATGGAAGCAAAGGCTCCATACTCTCCAACAACCCCCCACGCTTCTTTGGAGCCTCTGCACTCTATTTGTAGCAACCAGGCATCTGCCAGGAAGACAGCATATAGTAAAACCACCACAGCAGCTCCCTTATGAAAACAGCAAGGCGTGGTGGCTTTATTCTCCAGGGCCAGCTTGCTCTCCGCCATGCGCCTTGGCAATCTTTCTCTCCTGCCTGATCTGCTGTGTGTCATGCTTAGGAGAGAGCAGGAAGGCAGAGAGGGAAGCTCTCCCTCCAGATGCACAAGGGCTGGTTTAGGTTCAACATTGATGAGAAGAGAGAACCCTACCAGAGTGCCTCTGGGCATGGAATTAAAAGGCTTATAGATTTCATATTAGTAGTTACATCTTACTGTGTGTGTTTAGTGGAGTGGTGCATACAGCACACCATAGTCCACATGGCTCTTTTGGGTGACAGTAACTGCAAATGTGGCTCTCCATGAGCTGTGGAGTGAGTGCCACTGATCTATCAGATTCGTGGCAGAGGACAGACTCAAATCAAGAATGTCCTAATTTGTAGATCTATCACTTAGTCACTATCCTACACAAACTTGATTGATCTCTACAGGTTTCCCAAGTTGGCACTTCCTAGAATTGCAATCCCAGGGATTTTTTTAAAAAGTAAATTGCACATTGATATCCCACCCCCTCCAGTTGCTGCTGAGATGGTTTTGGGACTGCTTGAAAAAGAAGTGGGATGGCTTCCTGTCCCCTCTCACCCCACTCTGAGCTCTGGCCCAGAAGGGAAAAACAGAGAAAGACAGGGTGCCCTGTCTCTCTTCTCCCTTTCTGGAGCTAATGGCAACCATTGAGCTGTTGGTTTCAGTAACTGAAACTGCATGGGAAGGAGATCAGAAGGTTTAAATATCCTCTCTTCTCTCTCCCCCACATCAAGGCCTTGACCCAACCGCATTCCATGTGGCTACTTCCACTTTAAAATACTGGGAAGATCCATTTGTGGGATCTCCCAGCATCTCACCTAATTTGGCCTGACTTTCCAAATACTGCCCTAAACCAAGAAGTCTTGGTTTGTGTGAAGGAAGGCGTTTTAACTCAGTAAGTTTCTTTCCTGGATTTTTTTTTTTTTTTACAGTTTGATCAAACGCCCTTTGAAAAACTCTAGAAACCAACTGGGGGGTTAGTTTTCAATATATCGAAGTCTTTGAGCCAACTGAGACTTCAGGAAAGAGGCATATGACACAGCCCTTCAGGGGACTACGGTTATGGTGGTGGAACGTGCCGTCAAGTCATAGCTGGCTTATGGTGACCCTGTAGGGTTTTCAAGGCAAGATATGAACAGAGGTGATTTGTCATTGCCTACTTGTGCACAGTAACTCTGAACTTCCTTGGTGGTTTCCCTCCCAAGTACCAACGAGAGCCAACCCTGCTTAGCTTCTGAGATCTGATGAGATCAGGCTAACCTGGACCATCAAGGTCAGGGCTCAGGGGGATTATACCATGCAAGACCAATCTTTCTCCCAGTGCACAATGAAAGCGAGGTTCTTGGCCTCGTCTCCTCACTTACACAATACTTTTAGATGCAAAGGGATTTATTAAACTGAGGGGAGGGAATGGCATTTAGTGAAATGTTTCCCTCCCTGCATTCTGAAATGGGAGGGATATTCCACATGAACATATACTTGGCTCTTAGGAATTGTCAGTGGTTCTGAGAAAAAGAGACACAGAAAAATTAGCACTAGTACTGGGCCAATTTATGTCTAAAAATGCAAGCACACATTCACTCACTCACACTCACTGGAGAAAGGCTGTGTGGATTTTTATTCGAGTGGGCAGAAGGCTGGAGAAATACAATTCAGATTTAACCAAAACTGTCACAGCTATAAAAACAAAAACAAAAAGAACTCCCAGCACTGTTAGCTGCCAATTTTCACTGTAATCTCAGCCACCTGTTCTGCAACACATCCAATTCTATTAATAGATGCTGGGGTGCAACCCAGGTTTTCTGCACAAACCCAACAGCTCTGCTGAGATTCCAGCCGCTCCACTGACCTCATATAAGTGCCTCTCCCAAGATGGGCACATCAAGGTCCATCATTTCTGAGCCCCCATCCCTTCTTTCCTCGCTGCTTCAGCCATTACATTTTTAGGGGACATCAGCAATTCTTAAAACTGTGGCATGGATCCCTGGGGATGCGATGGGGAACAAGACCCTTGAAGGAGGGTATTATGATACTCCAGGAAAGATCCTGCAGCAGACAGAAATGAGTGCCCTTTCTTCCCTACAACAGAGGCTGAATGTCGCGGCAACCAGATCTGCATGCAAACCACTTATGCACATACAGCAGCAGGCTGTAGATGTGTGGCTGCCCACTGGTCTACTTAAAGATAGGTAAACACATGAAGCTGCTGAATCCTGGCTCTTACATTGGCCCAGTTTACCTGATACTGACTGCCCGGATCATTGGTACTTTTCTAGGGTCTCCTTTCTACCAGAGAAAGTTCTTTCCTAACACCTGTTAACTGAGTTCCCTTCAATGGAGAGCCCAGTGATCAAACCTGGGATTTCTGTATGCAAAAGATCTACCATTCTCACAGGACAACGGATTAAGCACCACAGGAAACCGATTAAGTTTAGAAGGGGGTCAGGGATCGAAAAGTTTGAAAGCCCAGGTGGAACATCTAAAAAATACCATACATGCCTGTGACAAACAAGTTCTTTCACACATTAATAAGAAGTACAGATGCCAAGGAGCCAGGACTATTGTGAAGCAGCTCTGTGATTGGCAGAAACCTCATAGGATTTATTCATTTTATTTATTACTTTATAACCCACCTTTTTTCCATCGTGGAATCAAGATGGCTTACGCAGGGATACTGGGAGGTCTCTCATCCAAGTACTGGCTAGATCCAGTGATGGGCTGGACCCACAAATCACTGGTTATTCTGATATTGTTATAATTCACCTCCTGCATGTTCTGATCCACACAGGAAAATCCAAGAGATTACAATCTTCAGTGATCAGTGGATCTTAATGCTGCTTAGTTATATCAAGGGTATTGTATTACATGCCTTTCCATCATACCACAAGACCTGCTGTATACCATTAGAAAAAAGAGAAGCACAAGGTCAACAGGTGAATGTTGCTGGGTCAGCTGGAAGACTTCTTGGACACTGGCAATGCTCTCCTAAGGAAGTCTACTCAGAATCTTACTTAAGTCTACTCTGCTATGACCAAGGCCCAAACAGCAGGTACAACAGTCCTTAGGCCTCACTAACTATTACAGCAGGCTCTTCCCCCAGTTCATTTAATGGACCAGCCCGCTCACAGACCTACTGCAGAAGAGAAGTTGTTCTGTGGAAACTCTACCACTACATAATCATTGCCAGCCTTGGAACCTGTTCCAATATGTTCCTCTCTAAAATATGGTACCCAGAACAGCACTCCAAACGTGCTCTGATTTTCATGGAATAGAGTGGAATTATTATCTCTTGTAACCTGGACACTTTGCTTCTATTAATGCAACCAAAGAACCATAGTAGCCTCTTTGGCAGCCACAACATGCTGCCAATTTGAGATCAGCTTGCAATTTACTACCATTCAAGGATGCCACATGTACTATTGATCTTAACTGATCACATGGCCAGTTGGATGTGTTATATAACTCATTTTTCTGAAATGTTTTGTGGAGTCAGTGACAAGTGTCCGAGCATTCACAAACCACAGGTAAGTAATAAATGCCCTAGGTCCATCTAATCGCATCTGGGTTCCAATTGTGGTCAACCAGATGCCCCTGGAAAGTCCACAAATGGATTAAGAAGGCACTAGTGCTCACCTGCTGCTCCTGTGTTATACTGCCCCTGAACATGGAAGTTCCAAGAGAGCCAATAGCCATTGATAGAGGCCTCTTTTCCACACATATCTCCAATTCAGTTTTTTTGCCCAAGCCTTTATACCCTACATGCAAACCAACCTCATTCATAAGGTAACTTTTTTGTTGTTGTTCAGTCGCACAGTTGAGTCCAATTCTTCGCGACCTCATGGACCACAACACGCTAGGTCCTCCTGTCTTCTGCCGTGTTCCTATGCAGTATAGTTCTTTGCAGCATTGGACTTTCCTTTCACCATCAGAAACATCCAGAGCTGAACGTCTTTTCGGCTTTGGCCCAGCCACTTCATTCTTTCTGGAGTTACTTGTACTTGCCCTCTGCTCTTCCCCAGTAGCATATTGGACACCTTCCAACCTGAGGGGCTTATCTTCCACCATCATATCTTTTAGCCTTTATTACTGTCCACTGGTTTTCTTGCAAAGATACTGGAATGGGTTGCCATTTCCTTCTCCAGTGGATGACGGTTGGCCTGAGTTCTCCGCTGTGGCCTGTCTGTCCTGGGTGGCCCTCCACTTTATAGCCCACAGCCTCCTCGAACTACGCCATGACAAGGCAGCAATCCATGAGAGGGTAAGGCAACTTACAGCACAACTAATAAAAGTGTGCCATCAACAAATGTGCATATAATCATAACATTATCAAGACTTCTGTACATTAACTATTATCTTGTGTTACAAAGTTCTTTCTTTTTGTCTGAATTGTGGTGGCTTAGAGGTTAAGATGCCGAGCTACAGACCGTCGGCAGTTCGAGACCCTAGTACTGTGTGACAGAGTGAGTTCCCATCTCTGGCCCCAGCTCTTGCCAACCTAGCAGTTTGAAAGCAAGAAATTGCAAGTAGATAAATAGATCCCGCTTTGGTGGGAAGGTAACAGCATTCTGTCTGCCTCGCCGTTTAGTCATGCCAGCCACATGACCACAGAAATGTCTTCAGACAGTGCTGGCTCTTCGGCTTGGAAACAGATTTGAGCACCGCCCCGTAGAGTCACATTCGACTAGCTTTCGAGCAAGGGAAACCTTTACCTTTACCTTAATGCTACATAAGAAGAAAAGTCAGTCATATTCTCCCCACAGCTGTCCATTTTCCTAAATGTATACACGTACACACACACACATACATGCCTTTCCTTGTACAGAAGGTTCTCTAACCCCTTGATTGTTTTGGCTGCCCTTTTCTGCAGCTTTTCCCGCTCCACCAGTTTTACACCCAATTTTTCTGAAAACATCATCCTGGAGAAGCTTCAGTGCTGAGTAGGTAGGCAGAGAGCATCTTTTGAACTGGCCCCTTGGTTTGAAAGTGACGCTTGGCACCCCCAGCAGGAACACATTAAGCCACCGCAGCTCCAGGACTTTCACTGAACCAGTTCACAAAAGATGGGATGAAATTGTTCTTCTGTTGAATGCAGGAGGATTAAACTATATTTGTCAGAAGAAAAGGGGGAAGGCACCTCTTTTCATACACCCATTGTGGACTCGGCATGCCCAGACTTGCTGGACGCAGCTCTTTTGTTCTCTTTATGCACAGCACTTCATCAACCTTCTACACAAGACACTGAGACTTAAATCTAAGTTGAGGCTCATTCCCCAAATGTATGTTTAATGTCAGTCCTCAGTCCTGAAACATGCAACTTAATAATATGGGTGCCCCTTAACACGCACAAGTAAACCCTTCTAGAGTAAACCAGAGTGGCAAAAATATGCAGATGACTAGTTTTAAAAAACTGCAGGGGCTAAAGAATCTGGTGACGCAACATTAACATTTGATCACCTAACACAAGATCTGTTGGCGCGAGCTGAAATCACAGATCCTTAGCTTACTCATATGGCCTTACTCATATGACATACTGGCCCAAATGCCACCTTCAAGGGTAGTGTAGAGTTTCTTTAAAAGCACCAACTAAAGGAAAAGTTTCTAGTCCCTAAGACTTCTGCAAAGGGGCTCCTGCCTCATCAGCCTTTTGGAGGTCTTTGACCATGTGAACAAACTTGCAGACAACGATGATCGGGAGATTTCATATACTTGGGACTTTCCAAAGGCTTTCGACAAAGTACCTCACCAAAGATTAAGTAAACTTAGCAGCCATGGGATAAGAGGATGAGTTCTCTTATGGATTAAAAACTGGTTAAATGACAGGAAGCAAAGGGCAAACATTTCTCACAATGGAGGAAAGCAAACAATGGGGTCTCATTAAGAACATAAGAAGAATCATGCTGGATCAAACCAATAGCCCATCTCATTCAGCATCGTGTCACACACAGTGGCTATCCAGTTCATGTGGACAGCCAACAACAGGGCATAGAGGCTGAGGCCCTCCCTTGATGTTTGCTCCTGGCTCTGGGACTCAGAGGATTAGTACCTCTGAACATGGAGGTTCCCCTCAGTTACCATGGCTAGTAGCCTTGATAGACTTATCCTCCACGAATCTATCTAATTCCCTTTTAAAGCTGTTTATTCCTGTGGCCATCACTACATCCTATGGCAGCCAATTCTACATTTTAATCACTCACTGTGTAAAGTAGTATTTCCTTTTGTTTGTTCTGAACCTACTGCCCATCAGTTTCATTGGATGCCCTTGAAGCCAGTACTTTTGAGGCTGGTACTATTTTATTTGTTCATAAACCATCTGGAACTAGGGGTGAGTAGTATAGTAGTCAAGTTTACAGATGACACAAAATTATTCAAGATAGCGAAAACCAGGGATGACTGTGAAGAGCTCCAAAAGGATCTCCACAAAATTGGGTGAACAGGCAACAAAGTGCAAAGCAAGTTTAATGTTCATCAATGTAATATGATGCACACTGGAACAAAAAAATCCCAACGTCCAGTATAGGCTAATGGAATCTGAACTTGCTGAGACTGAGAGGCACAAGCTCTGCGGTCATATTAGATAGCTCAATGAAAGCGTCAACTCAGCATGCTACAGTAGTGAAAAAGGCACACTTGGTGGGGGATTATTAGGAAAGGGACTGAAAAGAAAATGGCCAACATTATAATGCCCTTGCATAGATCTATGGTGCAACCTCATTTGGAATACTGTGTGCAGTTCTGGTCACCAGATCTCAAAAATGACATTGCAGAGATGGAAAAAGTACAGAGGAGGGCAACCAAGATGATTAGGGGGTTGGAGGTGTTGTGTCCTGAAGCAGGAATCTGTCCTATCTTTTGCTATGTTAAGCTTCGGGCACAAGAGAGAATTGTAAGCTATCGCATTCCCATTGGTTGGGTTCTATGAAACTGTGTAAATAGCCAATCACAACTGTATATAGCATTTTGGAAGGAACAGACCTTATTGGTCTTTATCCTTGTATTCGTATTGGATGTTAACTTATTTATGGGTATGGCTTTGACAGCCCGGATCATTTAAAAAGGGAGCTGTGCTCCACTGTTCTGTGTGTGTGTTGCTGAGTTGAGTTTGCTGTTACAATAAAGCTGAAATCAGTTTGCTGAAATCCAATCGTGTTGAGTTGCATACTTAACAGGAGGACCTTCCCAGTGAGGAAAGGCTGAAGTGACTGGGACTTTTCAGTTTAGAAAAGAGATGACTAAAGGCAACATGATAAGAGTTTTATAAAATTATGCATAGGGTGGAGAGAGCTGACGGAGATAAATTTTTCTCCCTCTCCTGACATACTAGAACTTGAGGGCATCCAGTGAAACTGATAGGCAGTGAATACTTATTTACACAGCAAGTGATTAAAATGTGGAATTCACTGTGGAATTCGCTGCCAAAGGAGGTAGTTATGGCTGCAGGCATAGACAGCTACGAAAGGAGATTAGACAGATCCGTGGGGGAAAGGGCTGTCAATGGCTACTAGCTGTGGTGACTAAAGGGAACCTCCATATTCAAAAGCAGTAAAACTCTGAATACCAGTGCCAGGACGGAACACAAGGGGAAGGCCAAAGCATCTATGCTAGAGAAAAATCTTACACACACAATCCTGGAAGAAAGATATGGATCTTGGGTTATCTACATAGTCCTTTGTTGAATAAATTATGCAAAATAGGTATACTCAAAATTAGTAGGGAGGAGGAAGAGGAGGAGAAGAAGAAGGAGAAGAAGAAGAAGAATTGGATTTATACCCCACCCTTCACTTGGAGTCTCAGAGCGGCTTACAATCTCCTTTCCCTTCCTCTATGCCCCACATTCTAAGAAAGCAAAGCATAAATTTGATCTCTAATGAAAATAAATCTTCAGTTTCACTGCAGTTAATAATGATGATAAATTAAGCTCTTCAACCAGCCCTTTCACAGTTCCTAATAGGATTCAAAGGCATGATATGTTATAGTATTCTGGACTGTACAAAGCATCCACTCCCCCACCCATACAACCCCCCAAAGGAAGTGGGTCATGCTTCCAAATATAAAAAAGGGCCACATTATCTGCAGATAATCTCTGCTTTAGTATACTACACTTTCCCTTTGCTTTTGGACCTATGTATTCCATTTGGTGCCAGGAAGATATCTGAATGTTATGTTTTTAATTGAATGGCTTCAGTTTTCTTAAATCTTGTTAAATCTTATTCCTAGCATGCCAGGGTTGCAACCCGATACTAGCCACACTCTGTGCCTCAGTGAAGTCAGCAAAGCATTCTACACAGGATGTGGACAAAAAGGCTTTAATATCATGGCCTCAGAGATCTTATTTCTCCCTTCATCCTCTTCCTTAAAAGAACTGTCAACATCCATCCTGACGAAGAGCTCTGAAGAGCTCAAAAGCTTGCTTGTTTTATTGTGCTTGATCTTGGTAAGAAGACATTATACAGCTACTGTTTTTGGATTTCACTGTGGACCAAACTGTCAACCCAAGTTTTCTTTTTTTTGTCTGCTCTGGCCAGCAGCTGCAGTATTGAGAACTACAGCTTAGGAAATTCCTAGATTTGGGGGCAGGTGAAGTCTGAAGAAGGGAGGAAGCTCAGTATAGATGTAATTTAGAGTTGCCAACTCCAGGTTGGAAAATTCCTGGAGGTTTAGGGTGAAGCCTGGGGAGGGCAGGGTTTGGGATGGAAAGGCCCCTCAGCGTGTGTGTGCACAACATCATAGAGTCACCTTCCGAAGGTGCCATTTCCCCCAGGGGAACATCTATTTTCCTGAAGAGTTAAACATGCTCTGCCTGCTATCTGTTTTCCATCCTCTTCCAAATGAGCACATGTCATAGAGTAGTACTGCTGACTTGGCTGGTCACCAAGATGAACAAATACTCTGTGAGGGACTGCAGGTCACGTATGTCAAAAGGTATGAGGTTCAATTCCTGGTATCTCCACTCAACAGGATCAGGAAGTAGGTGATGTGAAAGACCTCAAGTGGGGATTTTGGAGAGCTGCTGCCAGTCTGACTCAGAACAAGGCTGCCTCTTATGTGTGTATTAGCTTCTTTCAAAATGCAAGAGCGAAGCAGTCAGTCAAAAGAGGACTGCGATATACTAGCCTGACCTGCTCTCAAGCAATACCCGCTGAGAGCCAATTTGGTGTGGTGGTTAGGAGTGTGGACTCTAATCTGGGAGAACTGGGTTTGTTCCCCACTCCTCCACATGCAGCTGCTGGTGTGACCCTGGGTCAGTCAAAAGTTCTTTCAGAGCTGTTCTCTCAAGGGCAGCTCTCAGGAGAGCTCTCTCAGCCCCACCTACCTCACAGGATGTCTGTTATGGGGAGGGGAAGGGAAAGGGATTGCAAGCTGCTTTGAGACTCCTTCAGATAGTGAAGGGCAGGGTATAAATCCAGTCTCTTCTTCTTCTGCTTTTATGAGCCCTGACAGAAAAGCTGCATCCAAGACAACAGCCAGCCTTCCTTGCCAGGGAAGACTTAAAACGCATTCCTTTATGTTCCTCACCAGATTTTTTTTTTTTTTGGGGGGGTGATAAAGAGCAGTGATGTCAGGGCCAAAGCCCCCAGGCCATAGATGTTGTTCTTATATGCTTTAAATGATCCACACATACACGCTGTCAACAGGGGGATTGTTTTATACTGGAAACATTCCTATGCTAAACACTAAACTCCATTCTTCAAACAGAAACTGCCATGGCACAAGTTAAAATCTGTTGTTGTTTTTTAAAAACACCAGTCCTTAGATGGGGTGAAGCAGTGCTCCAGGTGAGTAGTGCCCCCAGAGGGCCTACCCTGACTGTATCCTTTGCTATAGAGAGGTGAGAAAAGGCGGTGATGTCAGGATGGCTACCTCTGCCTCCTGTCACTCACTCTAATCTCTGGTCAACAGAGAGCTCACTTTAATTTCTGACAGGGTTGATCCTGTTGAACTTTTCTCTGGAAGTACCTACGTCACATGTGACGCAATACGGCCACGTGCGATCGCTACACCACGCTGGCTCTCCAACAGAGATTCAAAATCATCCCTCAAACCAGGAACTATCCACCAGGGCAAACAAAAAAACTTCAAGTAAATCAGTTATGCAAAATAATAACAGCGCCAGATCTTCATCTTACGAACATGGGTGCCATCAAATCACCATTGAATTACAGCAACCCCAGCAAGGGGTTTTCAAGGTAAGTGAGGTGGTTTGCCATTGCCTTCCTGGGCAGAGTCTTCCTTGGTGGTCTCCCATTCAGGTACCAGCTCTGTTTACCTTCTGAGATCTGCCTTCCCATCCCATCTGCCTTCCCTTCCCATCTTCATTTTACTAGTCACCATAAGCAAGCATGCACAGAAGAAGCCATCAAGCGTATGTGCAAGCTCATGGCCCTGAGATTCAAACTTGCCCCCCTGAAGATGAGCCCCCAGACCTAAGTCTTAGGTCCAAAGCTAGAGAGATGGCAGGCTTAACATACATGCACATCCACTCTTTACCAGGGAGACGTATCAGGAAGTTTCTTTGGAAGAATCTGCAAGGGTATCTGCTTCCATATATACTTTCTTGCTCTTTAAGATATGCCTATTCAGAATACTAGCATAGGTGCATGTCAGTTTGGTATCCCCCTCCCCACCGTGAACAGAGCCTTCTCCGTGGTGGCCCCGACGTAATGGAATCCACTTCCCTAGAGCTTCAAGTAGCTGTATCCCTTCTCTCTTAAGAAGGAAGTTAAGATGTTTCTGTTCTGACAGGCTTTTAGTTTGGGTTCTAATGCCAAGGTTCTATTGATGGCTTTTTTAATCCGTTGGTTTTATCTTTTGCTTTTGTGGAGTTTAAACAGTTTTATTACGTTCCTGCTTCAGACTGGTTTACATCAACTTGTTCTAAATGATTTGGTGGCAACTAGTTTAGTTCTTAATTTATTCTGTAAACCACTTTGTGTTTTTTTTAATGTAAGAGTGGTTTGGAAATCTACCAAATAAATCAATAAGGTTATAGCTTAGAGTGATGCCTGAATGAAACCATGGGTTGCAAATGGCTGGCAAACCAAAGGGCTGGATCCAGACAGCTTTTTCACTCAATCTTACTTCCCTCTTTACTGCAGCCCCCATCCCACATGTGTTTTTGTCCATGTGGGCCTCGTGATCCCCAGCAGTGCCTTTTTGGTGATCAAAGGGAATCAACCCCTTCTTCCTTTATTCACCATTCAAAAAGCTGCTTGGCTGCAACCCAAGACGAAAATCCATCAATTGAGTTGGGTTTATAAATCACAGGTTTGTGTTTACAATGACCGGATGTGATGCTTAAATTGGCCAACTACACTTATAGGTGTAGCTTTGTTCTTGGGAGGTCATCACATCTATATAGAAACACACACACACACACCCGGGTTGTGTCAAACAAGCAGCAGCAAGCGACAGTTTATCTTCTATTTGTAGTATCCAAACTGAGTGAGGGAAGTCTGAAGCCTCATTTCTGCAACTGCTGCCAGGTGGAAGCTAACACTGCCTGATTTTAAAGCAGCCTTCTTTTAAAACAACAAACCTGACGTTTCATTCCTATCAGAGATGCACACATGACATGCATTATCAAACTAGTTGACAGATAATCAAAAACATTGTTAGCCCAGAGTTCCCTTACAGGCCAGGCCCAGATCCTGCTTTGAGTTCCAGAGCACAGACATGAAATATCAGACCGACAACAAAAATGAGCAATGTTTTTGACCATATGCAGGGTACATTTCTTAGCAAGCATGCTGGCAAGGTCTATACTAGGCCTGCACAATTTGTGATCCGCACAAACCAAATGAAGCCCACCAGTCATGCATTTACTTCCTGAAGATATTTATTAGCCGTGTTGTCTGGAAGAAGCATCCAACACAACTCACAATTTGAACACACACAAATCAGTTCCAGGTTGAGCAAGAGGCAGTCAACAGAGGGGGCGAGGAGTAAGTGGGGCTACAGCAACCATAAGGCACTTTAACCCAAAGCCTGGGCCAATGAAAAGATTCTCACCTGGCATGCAAAACTTGTCAGGCTAGTTGCCATGCCAATGAGGCAGAGTAGTTAGAATGTCAGACTAGGAACTGTGAGATCTAGAGTCAAATCCCCATTATGCCGTGGCATGATCATGGGACTGGTCACCCATCTCTCAATCTAAACAACTTCACAGGGCTGTGGTGAGGACGGAGTGGAAGAGCTGAGAATAATGTAAACCACCCTGAGGCCTTTGGAAGAATGGCAGGATGAAAACGTAATGGACAGATCCATGCGAGCTGCTATGAGGAGAGCATTCCACTTCTGAGGTGCCAATACAGAAAAGGCCCAGTCTCTGGTTGCTACCCACTTTACTTCAGAAGGTGAGGCACAGAGCAGAATCTCTGATGCCAGGCATCATTGGCCAGCAAGCTCATAAGGGAACATGTGGTCCTTACAGCCTGGCCTCAACAACCTTCTGGTTTTTACACTCCCCGGAAACAGGGCATTTACCAGCCAATGGTGGGTTACTCACACATCAGGCAGACATTCTCAAGGCAATGCAGTGGCATGGGATGACCTAGTTTAGACACTGGCCCGCAGTTACTGACTTCAGCTGGTGTCGGAGCTCAGAACAGAAACCTTGGCTGGGGAAGCACTTCGGTTCTGCCCAGGAATGAAGACAACAGTGGCTCCCCCAGCAGACACAGCCTGTGGATACATGTGACTTCAAGCCTCAGTTCCATCATCAAACAAGGGATGGGCCACTCTTTGGTCAGTCAGGTAAGTGTCAGCTGAGGTATTTGCTTGACGCCAACCAAAAACCTGAGGGGGGAATTCTTACAGTCCCCGAACGTCTTATTTCTGCTTCCGGCCTCTTTCCCAAGCCTGAACCTGTTTCTGCATTCTGCAGACACTCAAGCCTACCACGGGCAAACAAAAAGTTTACAAAATTACCTCTTTGGCACAAGCAAGCTGATGTCATCTGTTTCCTTGACTCCCACAGGCATTACCTGAACAAAAGAGCATTTACACAGAAGGCTTTTGAGTCTTCAGAGTCCTTCACGTACATTATCTGGTTGTAATCCTTACAACAACCCTGCCATGTAAGTCAGAATTATCCTCATATTGTAGTGGGGGGGGTGACGCTCAGGAAGAATGACTCACCTACCAGGAACTCTGGTATGGGTGAGATTTGAATACAGGACTACCCAATGTTGTGCAGTAGCTTTAGCATCTGCCTGGGAGGTCCAGTTTCAACCCCACCCTCCCCCTCCCCCTGGGCATGGAACTTGCAGGTGACCTACGACCAGTCGCTCTCTCTTCCAGGGATATTTGAGAGGATAAAGGACAACAGAAGTATGCATGCTGTCCTGAGCTCCTTACCTTGGAGGCACAGTAAGACAAAAAAAAATTGCTGAGCAGATACCCAGCACAGGGGTCAGTTTCTACACCTGCTCTCATTTTTCTGAGCACAAAGTTGGATTGATGACAACGCAGCATTTATATAGTACTTTATGCATTCAAAGCATTTCACACACACTGCTTTTTAGCAGTGCAAGAGAAAGCCCTTCCCCATAGAAAATACCCCCCTCCAAGTTGTCCTACAAGTCAGTTTTCCCATTGACAGCTAGATTTGAGTCCAAATCTGACAAAGAGAGCTTTGACTCTCAAAAGCTCACACACCCCGAAAATCTTGTTGGTGTCTAAAGTGTTGCTGGCCTCAAAACCAGCTGTGCTACTGCAGATCAACACGGCTCTGAAACTATTCCCACCAACAGGTCTTGAGCCAGACTACCAAATTATTCTTTAACCCTCAGTCACTTTAAAAGCAGCAGAACTGTTTGGGGACTTGAATAAGGCGAACAAAGTTGTGGGTATACCTGTGGAGTTTGCAGTGGTCTTCATGGTGGGCATTTTAACTGTCCTCTAATTTTGTATCTCAGTTTTAACCCAATTCCATTACTGTTGTAAATGATATAATATCGCACTGCCATGTTCTCTAATTTTGTAATGCTTCTTTACTGTCTGGATTAGTGCAGTTTTGTCTGTTTTACTGTTCTTTCTTTTTTTTCTCTCATCAAGTCACAGCCGACTTATGGAGACCCCCATGGAGTTTTCTAGGCAAGAGACGTTCACAGGTGGTTTGCCATAGCCTGCCTCCACGTCATGACCCCGATATTCCTTGGTGATCTCCCTTTCCAGATACTGAACAGGGCCAACTCTGCTTAGCTTCCAAAATCTGACAAGATTGGGCTTGCCTGGGCTAGCCAGGTCAGGGCATTACTACATTGTTTTTAGCTGAAATCTATCTTGAATCTAAGTGAGAAAAGCAGACCATGAATGAAATGAATAAGCAAGCAAATAAACCTGCAAGACAGGCCCCCACTATCAACTCTGTATTGCTGACAGGGGCTGAGTGTGCAGCTTAGCTGAGGCAGTCTAGTAGTGAGTTCGCAGCAGAGGGAAGGTTCAGAACCGGTGCCCTCCCGGATCACAGCTCACTCTCTCAGCCACCGTGCTGCACCAGATTCTACTCCTTCTGGAGGATCAGTGGGACTCAGATTCCTTCATTCACCTTCTCCAGCTTACGGGCATCCCCCGTCCCTGTTTCCCAGCCTCTTTCCTCTTGTGCCAAAGCAAGCAGACGCAGCCTGCACAGAGAGCGGAGGGCAAACGGTGACAAAACTTTGCCTCCTCCCTGCTAGCATAAACAGCTACAGGTGCCTCTGCCCGGCTGGCCCGGGTAGTATTTGCCTTTCGGCTGTTTGCTTAAGGCAGGTTCAGGACCTGATTTGTTTCACTGAGTTGATCTCTAGATCTGAAGAGCAATGCTAGCTGCACACATTTTTTAAAAAAAGAAAAGAATTCCAGTAGTCAGCAACCTGCAGGAATGGGCCTCTGAGGCTTCAGAGAATGAGGCTGGGTGAAAAGGAGTTTGCATTAAACTGCATAGCACTTAAGTTTCTGCTGCAGACCGGGGACATGGCTAAAGGGGAGCATAACTCAATGAGAGGAACTCGTCGGGCAATACTTTGGGGTTCCGAGGAACAGGCAGCTTCAAGGGACTATGCAGCAGGAAAGACCAGACTTCACAGTATGGTTAACTCCTTGAGATTCAGCCATCCAGTCTCGGTAGTCACTTGGAGGCTCTGGGTGCAATCCTAAGCAGAGTTAACACCCTTATACGTCCACTCCACTGAGGTCAACAGGCTTTGAAGGGTGCCACTCTGTCTAAGACTGCACAGCAAATGGGCAAGGCAAACCTGAGCCAGGAAAGCAGAGAGGTTCCATCTGCAATGCTTTCCATGTTAGCAAGGCATGTAGGCCACAGAGAGAAGGAAGTCTTGCCTTTCCCTTCTCAGCTGAAGGTTGCTGCCATGTTTGCCCACCTTTCCTCCATGGAATCCAGGGCTGTGTGCACACCACCAAACATTTTGAAACGATGCTGCATTGCATTGGTTTTGGCTCATTTTTATCTGGCAGCATTCATCTCCTGGTATTCCACTTGTTGGAGATTCATCAGAATATAAGAAGAATCCTCCCGGATTAGACCAAAGGACTATCTAGTCCAACAGCAGCCAGATACCTCCGCAAAATCCAAAAGCAAGGCATGAAAGTGACAACCTCCCCCTACTGCTGAATCCATCATCTGAAATTCTGGAGGTATGCTGCCTCTGAACATGGAAATTCTTGGTAGCCATCACGGCTAATAGTCACTGATACCGCTATCCTCCAAAAAATTATCTAATCTTATTACTAGCCATCCAAGCTAGTGGCCATGATGACTACATCCTGTGGTGGCGAGTTCCGTATGTTCATTTGTATTTTGTAGAGAAGCACTCTGCCCTGAATCTGCTGCATATCAATTTCGTTGGGTGACTCCAAGTGTCAGGGGAGGGGAGGGGAAAGGGCTCTCTGTCCATCATGTGTCATTTTATAAGCCTCTATCATGTCCCCCCTTTTAGTTATCTTCTGGAAGCCCCAAATGCTTTAGGCTTTCCTCAAATGAAGATGCCCTAACCTCTTTCTTTGCCTGCACAGACTGCGTTCCACAGGGGCAAATTGTGTTTTCCAGATGGGTTACTTGGCCTTAGCTCAATTTTTATCATCATCCTCGGAAGCCCATCTATCACTCCTGAAAAGGAAAAGATCACTTGAAAGTATCATGCAGTTGCACTCTATTTTACATCATCAACCATCAGAAAGATAATCAAAGCATATGCAGCTAACCCTAGGGGAGTGTACTGTCGCATGATCTATCAAAAAGTTAAAAGATGCAGGTTAAAAGAAGCAAGCCTGTTATGTTCTACCCTGACCAGTGGCAGCAGTTCTCCAGGGTCTCAGGCAGAGAAAGGTCTTTCCTAGAAATGCAACCTGAAAATCTTTCACTGGAGATGCCAGAGAACAAGCCTGGGCCCCGTGGCAGGCAAAGAACTTGCTCTGTCACTGAGCCCCAGTCCCTCCCCTTGTCACTGTGATGATCCACCCCCGCTCTCCTTGCCCAGGAGTACCCAAGAGGCAGTGGGGGATCTGCAGGTGTGAGAGGAGGCTTGCCCCCTTCCCTCTTATCATACAGGGTAGGTTGCCGCCACTCAAATTAAGTTTTGCTTTATAATGAGGACTAGTAACATTTGTCTATTTATTTGCAAGGCCACGCCACAACTAAAATCCTACCTCTAGGTCAAAACATATTATCTGGATTGCCAATGGGCATGGCCAGTTCTAGGTTTTGGAGCCCTTGGCGGATGCCCTTCACTGGGCTCCCTCCCAGGCACAGCTGTAACAACGACAGAAGGGACAGACAGCTGTTACTCTGGTTGCCAACCTCTGTTCACCTCCCCTACTCCTGTGGCCTCTCCTGCTGCTTGGCATTGGCTGCTCCTAGCGGCCATCGTTGCTTGCTGGGTAGGTGAATGGCACACAATCTGCCTGGCCTCCACCTGTGACATGAGGATACATGCTAAGGAAGGGAAGGCAGGGAGACAGGCCCACTCTACCTGGGAGAACCTGATGCCACTACTATCACTAAGGGCAGTAGCCTGTGATAGCTGCTGCTACCCCCAATCAAGAGCTCTTCTGAGGCTCAGACGCTGGCCAGTGATTCCAGCCTGTGATGCCAGCCCTGCCAATAGGCCAGATTACCATGCCAGTGCTGAAGCAAACCTAAGTGCACTTTTCTGGAGGACCAGTGTGGTAAAGCGGTGCAGTTCTAAGACTGGGGAGCTCAAATTTCTATTCTGCCATGAAGCTCACTGGGTGACCCTGGGTCAGCCTAGCCTACCTCGCAGGGTTGTTGTGAGGTTAAAAGGGAGAATAGGAGAACCAAGTAGGCCACACTGTTCTCCTTGGTAAAACAAAGTTTGAGTCCGGTTGCACCTTTAAGACAAAGTTTAAAATTTTAAATTGAAATTGAATAAAACTTTGTTGGTCTTAAAGGTACCACTGGACTCAAACTTTGTTTTACGGCTTCAGACCAACATGGCTACCCCACCTGGATCTCACTCTCCTGGGTGGTATTAAAATGTGATACAGTAAGGTCAACTGAAATGGCGGAACTTACCTCTCAGTGAGCATGCAGAGAGTTGGAGAGGCTGGCAGGGAGTAAGTTGGAGGTTAACATTTATCCCAACAATTTCATTTTAAAAATATGTACCAATGCAACTGATCGCCCATCCAACACTGCACCACACGGCCTCATTTTCCATTATATGCTTGTTTACTGAGATGTAAGTCCCGCGGAGTTGCATGACACTTACCAATGCTAGTGCGCATCCATCTGCAGCTATGACCTGCCCAGTTCTGTTTTTCTGTCTCAACAGCCAGGGAGAATCTCACGTTGGCCCAACTCTGGCTGTTTCCATTGCTCATTCACCTTCTGTCTGCTGCAGACACTCTTCCTGCCACTCTTGCTTTCAGCTTTGTATTTTTCTTCTTCCCCTAAAGGGGATCTCTACTCTAGTATCTGCCACTGCTGACTGCACTCATAACATTCCACGAGTCCTGTCTCTGGTGACTCAAATCAAACACATGGTGTTTTTTCCCCCCTCCCCAAAACCCTGCAACACCCTTATTTCCCTTCCAGAAATGTCACAACAGTGGCCTGAAAATATGTTGGCCTGGAGAAGGAAGAGAAAAAAGACATTACTTCCTTCCAACTGGGAAAACAGCTAGTAAGGACACAACTTCATTCACCATCACTTTGCAAGTGGAGACATTCTCCTCTTCTCTTCCTGTTGGTTCACATCCCTTAGATTCTGTTTATCTGGGCCTAGTCCTGCAATCCCCAGAACTATTAAACCCTCATGCTGCAAAGTCAGGCCTGGCACTCCAGATGAAGCTCTCAACCCCTTACCCATAACCTGACAGACCCCGGGGAGCCCATAAACCCCCAATAGCCCCCCTTTTCCTTGCAGCATAGTACCCTGTAACCTGCCCAAACCAGCCTCCAGCTCCTTCCGGCCTCCCTCTCCAATTTGCATTCTCCAACAGGAAACCCAGTGAGTCCCACGACGTCCTGAAGAATGTTCCTGGCATTGAACATACGGTGATCCCACCACACAGACACGAAGGGGAGTGCGGGACAGCTGGCGCTTTCTTATTTTTCTTTCTTGCTGCTCAAACGAAACCCAGCACCAAACACAGCTTCGGAAGGGAAATGCCTGGACTCTACAAAGCTGCCGAAAGGAAACACTTTGGGGGATTTAAAGGGGGGGAGTGGAGTGAGAAAAGCCTCTCCTTTTACACTCTCCAAGGAAAACGAGAGGTGAGAAAGGAAGACAGAGCCATCACAACAGAAGGGTGGAAGTGCAGAGAAGTTGGCAGCAAGAGTGACCCGCCGATGGACCAAAGCCAGCTCTGTCCCCACTTTGCAACCCAGAAGCACAGAGGACAGCTTGGAAACTCTGAGAACTGAGAAGTGGCCGCATTTGGGGCTGGAAGCCAAGATAAGACAAGACAGCTGCCACTCTCTCCAACTACTATGCAGCGTAGACTCCACTGACAATACAACAGAAGGGAGTTAGTACCAGATAAAGAGGACTCTCTTCAAACAGAGGTCCTTCCACAAGACTGTGGAAAAACACTTGCTGAGCTCCTCCCTCAAGGCCCAACCCTGATCCAACAACTATCAGGCCACATTCTACCTATGTGGTCTATCAGCATGCTTGACTGGTTAGAGTGCCAGACTAGGGCTCGGGAGACCAGATTCGAATCCCTACTCTGCCATGGAAGCTTGCTTGGTAACAAGGGGCTGAGAATAAAACAGACAATATTGCAATGCCCTTCTGCAGAGCCATGGAGTGGGCCTCATTTGGAATTCAGTGAACAGTTCTGGCCAACACATCTCAACGAGGACATTGCGGAGCTGGAAAAAGTACAGAAGAGGGTGGCCAAGATGATCATGGAGAAGGAGCACTTTTCCTATGTGGAAAGAGTAGAACAGACTGGGACTTTTTAGCTGAGAGAAGAGATAGCTACGGGGGAAACATGACAGGGGTTTATAAAATTATGCATAATACCAGAACTCAGGGCAGCTGGTGAAATTGATTTCAAGATGGACAAAAATAAATATTTCTTTAGGCAACAAGCAACTAAATTCTGGGATTAACTGCCAGAGGAGGTAGGGATGGCCGTGAGCACAGATGGCTTTAGAAGGGGCTTAGAAATATCGATGGAGGAAAGGTCCATCAATGGCAATGAGCTGTGGTGAATAAAGGAAACCTCAGTAAAACTCTGGCTACCAGTGCCAGGAGGCAACATCAGGGGGAAGGCCTTGGCCTCTCTCCCCTGTTGTTAGACCTCCAGGGGAACTGGTTGGCCGATGTGTGAGCCAGAATGTTGGAGTACATGGCTGGATCTGGCAGGGCTCGTCTTATGTTCTTATGACAATGGGTTAATTACTCACTCTCAGCTTAACCTACCTATCAGGGTTGTTGTAAGGACAAACTGGAGAAGAGGAGAACAATGTTGTGAGCAGCTTTGGGTCTGCTTTGGGGTGAAAAGCAAGACAAAAACATCTAATTAATGGCCAGGAGTACAGCCTTGCTGCAGAACTAAAGGGCAGACAGGTTCACCCACGTATCTTACTTAAAATATTCAGAGAAAGAAAAGAGGAGGAAAACACACACACTAAAGGAATCCCATTTGACCAGCCAGATTCCTCACAGTAAAGATTATAGGTAGTTCTACAGAAACGTTCCACAGAAAAAGTCCAAACATAGCAGTTGTGTAGTAACTCACATTAGTACTAGCTGAAATGTCGTAAAACAGACTTTCAGCCTAACCTACCTCACAGGGTTGTTGTGCAAATCAAAAGGGGGAGAGGAATCATAGAATCATAGAGTTGGAAGGGGCCTCCTGGGTCATCTAGTCCAACCTCCTGCACAATGCAGGAAATTCATAAATACCTCCCCCTCCATAGCTCCAGTGACCACTGTTCCATGCCCAGAAGATTATCTCCAGGATCTCTGACCAAACTGTCCTGGAGAAAAATTGCTTCCTGACCCCAACGTGGTGATCAGCATTTCCCTGGACCACAAGGGCTAAGCACAAGAACTAAGCACTAAATCAACCCTTCCTGCCCTCCATCTTATGATCTGCCTAAGTTCACAGAATCAGCACTGCTGTCAGATGGCCATCTAGCCTCTGTTTGAAAACCTCCAAAGGAGGAGAGCCCAACATCTCCCAAGGAAGCCTATTCCACTGAGGAACTGCTCGGTCAGGAAGTTTTTCCTAATGTTTATCTGAAAACTCTTCTGATTTAATTTCAACCTGTTGGTTCTGGTCTGACCTTCTGGGGCAACAGAAAACAACTCCACACCATCCTCTATATGACAGTCTTTTAAGTACTTGAAGATGGTTATCATATCACCTCTCAGTCGTCTCCTCTCCAGGCTAAACATACCCAGCTCCTTCAACTTTTCCTCGTAGGACTTGGTCTCCAGATCCCTCACCATCTTCATTGCTCTCCTCTGGACACATTCCAGCTTGTCTATATTCTTCTTAAATTGTGGTGCCCAAAACTGAACACAATATTCTAGATGAGGTCTCTCCAGAGCCAAGTAAAGCGGTACCATCACTTCATGTGATCTGGACACTGTACTTCTGTTGATACAGCCCAAAATCGCATATGTCTTTTTAGCAACCACATCACACTGCTGACTCATGTTCAGGGTATGATCTACTAAGACTCCTAGATCCTTTTCACACATACTACTGCCAAGACAGTAGTACTGATTTTTCCTACCTAAATGCAGAACTTTACATTTATCTCCACTGAAATTCATGTTATTGGTTTTAGCCCAGTTTTCCGGCCTGCCAAGATCATCCTGTATCCTGACTCTGTCTTCTACCATATTTGCTACCCCTCCCAATTTAGTAAAGGTAAAGGTTTCCCTTATTCGAAAGCCAGTCGAATCCGACTCTAGGGTTGCGGTGCTCATCTCTGTTTCCAAGTGAAGAACCAGCACTGTCCAAATACATTCCGTAGTCACGTGGCCAGCATGACTTAAATGCCAAGGTGCACGGAGCAATTTAATAAGCATTCCCTCTATCCCTTCATCCAAATCATTGATAAAGATGTTGAACAAAATAGGTCCCAGGACACATCCTTGAGGCACTCCACTTGTCACTCCTCTCCAAGAAGATGAGGAACCATTCACAAGCACTCTTTGGATGCGATCTGTCAACCAGTTACAGATCCACCTAACTGTCCTAGGATCCATACCACATTTTTTCAATTTGTCGGCAAGAATATTATGCGGAACCTTATCGAAAGCCTTACTGAAATCAAGATAAACTATGTCTACAGCATTTCCATGATCCAGCAAGGTAGTAACTTTCTCAAAAAAAGAGATAAGGTTAATCTGAAATGACTGGCTCTTAGTAATCACAGCTGTCCTTTCTAAATGCTCAAGGACTGTCTGTTTGATGACCTGTTCTAAAACTTTCCCAGGTATAGACATCAAGATGACAGGTCGGTAGTTACCCGGATCCTCCTTTTTCCCCTTCTTGAAGATGGAGACAACATTTGCCCGCCTCCAATCTTCTGGCACCTCACCTGTTCTCCAAGAATTCTCAAAAATAATGGACAGAGGCTCAGAAATTACATCTGTGAGTTCTTTTAGCACCTTTGGATGTAGTTCATCTGGCCCCAAGGACTTAGTTTCATTTAAAGAAACTAGGTGTTTATGTACCACCCCTATGCCAGTCCTAGGCTGCAACTCCCTTCCCTCATCATGTGTTATGTTTTTGCCATATTGAGTACCGTTTCCCTTGCAAAAGAAGATTGAGGAATAGTAGGAATCGAGCAGTTCTGTCCTCTCTTCATCACCTGTTTACAATTTCACTTTCTTTTCCCCGCAGTGGGCCTACCATGTACTTGCTCTTTTTCTTACTTTGAACATAAGAAAAGAACCCTTTTTTGCTGTTTTTAGCATCTTTCTAGCCAAGCTCATACTGAGCTTTAGGTTTCCTAAGTCTGTCTGTACAAGCACTGGTTATTTGTTTATATTCATCCTTGGTTATAAGGCTCTCTTTCCACTTTCTGAATGAGTTTTTTTTATTTCTCAAGTCTTTAGAACGCTGTTTATGGAGCCACCTTGACTTCTTTAGGCTCCTCCCATTTTTCCTTCTCATAGGAATCGTTTGTGATTGTGCCTTCAGTATTCTACTTTTAAGAAACTCCCGTCCCTCTTGAACTCCCTTCTCCTTAAGTATTTCTGGCCATGGGATTCTACCCAGCATAACTTTGTCAAAATTTGCTTTCCTTAAGTCCAACCTATATGTCTGACTACATACAGTTTTTATCTTCCCCAAGACTGAAAATTCCAAAATTACACAGTCACTACTACCCAGGGTGCCCACTACTTTCACCTCGTCAACCAGGTCTTCTCTGATGGTAAGAATCAAGTCGAAGATAGCAGATCCCCTTGTTTCCCTCTCCACTTTCTGGAAAATGAAGTTGTCAGCTAGACAAGTTAGGAATTTATTGGACCTTTCATTTTTAGCAGAGTTGGACTTCCAACAAATATCCGGGTAATTGAAGTCTCCCATGACTACCATGTCCCTTCTCTTTGAGAACTTTCTCTGTTCTAGGAGTGTCTCATCCAAACCCTCTGCCTGGTTTGGTGGTCTATAACATGTAGAATGATATAAGCTGCTTTGGTCTCCACTGCGGAGAAAGACTACACTTTTCCTAGGTAGAGGCTACAGGGAGGGGACAAGAGATGGAAACCTGAAGTCAGAGGGGCAGATAGAGGTAGGTTGATGGTTGGCTCAGAAGGAGATAGGGTTGCCAACTCTAGGTCAGGAAATTCCTGGAGATTTGAGGGGTGGAGTCTGGAGAGTGTGGGGTTTGAGGAGAGGTGGGTCCTCAGACTGGTACAGTGCCATAGACTCTACCCTCCAAACCAACCATTTCCTCCTGGGGAGCCATTGTTGCCAATCTCCAGGGAGGATTGGAGATCACTCAGAATTACAACTGCTCTTCAGATGGCAGAGAATAGTTCTCCTGGAGAGAACTGTAAGCTCTGTGTCATTATACCCTGCTGAGGTCACCACAGCAAATTGACACTGAGTGCCTAAGGCCAGAGCACCTCCCCAGAGCCTCTTTCTAGAGCTCGTTGTATTTATTCCACAACGGGCCTTATTCCTAGTTTTCATACAATCTATCCCAGGTCAAATCAGACATTTGTTCATTTTTTGGCATTCAATAAGTTGCATAGCTTGTTTTTACACATATCCCTATGGAACCCAAATGTGACGCACTCTCTCAGCGTAGAACTGAAAATTCAGGCCAACAAAAACTGTGGTTTGATAAACAGCATTTTTTTGTTGTTAACTGATATAGATTTTGTCATAAGTAAGACTTTGAATGTTCATCATTATTAATACAAATACACTGTCATTATGGCTAGGGGCCTCAAAATTCGGAATGCTGGTGGGGCTCACTGGACCTCTGAGTGCACCTCAGTGCATACTTAAAACTAAGCATGGGTGGGAAGGGCCCTGCTGTAACCAGTTCTGGTACCCAATGTATGCACATTCACTTCAGGATACAAAAAAGTCCCATGCATTTAAAAATGTATGATCACAGGGTTCAAGGATCCCGCTTTTCTCAAGGCATATATATTCATGGGGAAAGACACCTATGCTGATGTTCATTTATGGTCATGTAGGAGCTTTACACAATCTTAAGTGAACATGGGCGCAAGGGGGCCGAAGTCTCCTGTTGTCATGCTTCGCAGCCATGCTTCACAGACCTGCTTGGAAAATTAAAAACCAGTTAAGTCTCCAGGTCCTGATGGCACCACACACAAGAGTTCTCAGGGAAATCAAATGTGACTTAGTTGAGCTACTAACCCGTTTATGTGACTTAAGTGATAACTAAATTCAGCTACTGTACTAGAATACTGGAGAGTAGCAAATGTTAAACTGAATTTCAAAAAGGGGTCCAAAGGGAAATTAGGAAATTAAAGCCCCGCCTAATGTCTGTCCCAGGCAAATTAGTAAGAACTGTGATCAAAGACAGAATTATTAGGCACACAGAGGAACAAAGTCTGCTGAAGGAATATCAGCACGGCTTCTGCAAAGGAAGTCCTGCCTCAGCAACCTTTTGGAGTTCTTTCGGAAAGTTGAACAAGCAAGTAGATAACAGTAACCTGGTAGACAATATATACTTGGACTTTCAAAAGGCTTTTGACAATTACCTTACAAAAGACTCCAAAGCAGTGGGGCCCAAAAGAGCCAGTATTGGACCACGACTATTTCATTTATTCATAAATGATCTGGAACAAGGGGTAAGTAGTGTAGTGGCCAAATTTGCAGATGACACAAAATTATTCAGGATGGTAAAAACCATGGATGACTGTGAAGAGCTCCAAGATGTTCTCCACAAAATTGGGAGAGTGGGCAGCAATGTGGCAAATGAAGTTCAATGTAAGGCGTACGGTGTAAATGTAAGGTGATGCACATTGGAACAACAACAAAAAATCCTAACTTCAAATATAGGATGATGAGGTCTCAACTTGCTGAGACTGAGAGGGGGGAAGATAGCTCAATGTCAACCCAGTGTGCCACAGTGGTGAGACAGGCAAATTCCATGTTTAGGATTATCAGAAAAGGGATTGAAAATATGGTGCAGCCTCATTTGCAATACTGTGTGCAGTTCTGATCACTGTATCTCAAAAAGGACATCACTGAGCTGGAAAAAGTACAGAGGAGGGCAACTGAGATGACTGGGGGATTGAAGCACCTTCCCAACGAGGAAAGGCTGAAGTGCCTGGGACTTAAGTTTAGAAAAGAGACAACTAAGTGGGGGACATCTATATAACCTTGTATGCATCTACCGCAATTTGCCACCCAGCTGTAGATCTGCTGAGTAAAGTTACACTACATGTATCTGATAAAGCGGGTGCTTACCCATTAAAGATCCTGCCACAATAAACCTCTTTAAAGCTGCCAGAAGTTTTTTTAAAACAAAACAAAACACTGCTGCAGGAGATTAATATAGCAACCTCTTAAAAATTAATCTCCAAGAGAACTAAACTATTCTTGCTGGAAAGGCCATTAATATTACTTTTATATAGTTCCAGCCAGGACCCTGAAATTGCTCTTTTTTTATCGTGGTGGTTCAAAGCCCAACAAGAAGATTTTACATGGCAAACCACCCACATCAGCCTCTGCCAATGACTTTGGGAGAATCTGCCATCCCCTGGCTTCAAAGCCAGGGATGACATCTTTACCCTACGTTTTAGGAATTCTGGAAGCATCAACATGGAAAAGTTCCCAACAGGCTATTTCCCACCTTCCAGAGATGCATAAACCAAGGATGAATGGATGATGGCATTTCCTCCTGTATCACCTCATTTTGGTCTCTGTCCATTTCTTCCACAGATGGCCATGAGGGGGAAAATGTTTTTGGGCTAACAGAAATCCATAAGGATTGTGGACGAACAGTCCACATAAGGCATGAAATTTTAAACAACAGTGTGGGGGGAAATATGATGGGAGAAGCTTTAGGAATGAAGTTCTTATCAGGGATGTTTCTGACAACCAAAGACGCTTGAGAGGAATGATCCAAGAGAAGGCTCCTCTAAATAAATAAGCCTAGATCACCATATTCCATTTCTCACCAAGCCCCACAAACCTGCATTTTCAATCTGTCCAGACTCCTGGCCAAAGGGTTCTTTTTCCTTCTGCTGGACTTTTTAATTTTTGGATGGTGGGGCAGCCACTGTTTTGGGTAAGACACCATTCACCTGCCCTGTGCAGAGAAATCACCTAGTGTAAGAAATGCTTAGATGGAAGGAACTGGACCACACATACTGGCCCCACATCTAGCCTCAATGCATTCTAGGTTCCATTTGCATAGAAATTGACATGTAGTCAATACAGGACAAAAATGGAGGGTACAGATTGAGAAGAGGCCCATGTAGATAGGCTCTTGTATGTACAACAGGTCAAGACCAACATTTCTAACCTCTCTCCTTCTTGTTAACTGAACCATCTGATTAGGAGTTAATGAGCTGCAAAAACATTGGCCATGCAGTGGAATTTCCCATGATTTTATTTTATTGGTATTTATTTTATTTATAGCCTACATTTCTCCTTAATAGGGGGGCTCAAAGCAGCCTGCATCATTTTCCTTCCCTGCATTCCATCCTCACAACAACCCTGTGAGGTATGTGACTCACCCAAAGTCACCCAGTAAGTATCCATGGCACAGTGGGGATTCAAACCTGTGTCTCCCATGTCCTAATCCGACACTAACTGTTATACTGTGCTGCTCTCACTGTGAAAAATGAACCCAGTGTGACTACAATCAGGACTCCCATTTGGCTTGGAGCCCCTGATCTTTAACGTATTCAGCCTTATGATTAATCTAGCCTTAATAAGAAAGCTTGTAAGCAACCCCCCCCCCCGAAAATCACACAAAGTCAAATCATGCAACCCATTTCTGTTGAGAATAGGAAATCCCTCCTGCAGGATCTCCTTTGTGTGAGATCCTGCAGTCGGAAGGCAGCTGTGACGGGAGAGGATCCAGCTTGCTCACCTCTCACTGCACTCCCACAAGTTGAACAGCTGTTTCCTGCAGTGAGTCGCATGCAGAGAGATGCCACGTGCACACCCATGGAGCAGATGGGCACGAGGAGGTGGCATTTCGTGTTGTCATTTCTCTGAGCACGGCTAAGCTGCCTTCAGTACTGATAATCCAGAAGCCAGTTGCAAGTACCCAATAAAACCCTCATTCAAAAAGAGATGGTGGACAAGAGCAGGGAACGGTTTGAGACAGTTGTGCATCACTGACAGGAAGCCGCCCATCCACTCAAGCAGCAGTGTGTTCCAGTGGTTAAAGCATCACCCTAAGGCATGGGACCCCAACCTTAGCGAGCCTGTGGGCATCTGGCATAGTGCGGTCATGGGCTCAATCACAAAACAGCTGCTGCAGGAGGTGCAGCCAGCCACAAAATGGCTGCCACATCATACCTTCAAGTCAAACATTGAAGATCCTTGGGCTGTGGTGGCAGCTGCTGCCAAAACATTTTTTTTATAATCTGTAGAGCCAATTACATTTCTAGTAGCCAATCAGAAGCATTATGGGACAAAAGCCCCATCTAGCCCCACCCACTTTCTAAAAATACTTGGTGGGCACCTTGAAAGGTATAGCAGATGCTAGAACTTCCATGAGCATCACCTTGAGGACCCTCAGGCTCAGGCATGGGAGGCCTGAGTCCAATCCCGCTGCTGCCACAAAGCTCACTGGGTGACTTTGGACAATTCATATTCTCCCAACAGGGTTGCTGTGAGGATAAAATGAGGGAGATCCACAGTCACCGGCAGCCGAAGCGCCTCAAGAGGAGGAGAGGATAAACGTGTACCACATAAAGCACTTCAGTGGCATTCAAGCCCACTGATGCATCCCCATCAATGGTTGCTCATATTTGGAGCTTGCGTGTTACTCAAAGTTTAAACACACAAATACACAAACCCCTTCCCCTCCCTGCCAAGGTGACCTGTGAAAGACGACAAGCTGTTGAACGTAAAATAAAACCATTATCCTGGGTGGGGGGAGAAAAAGCCCACGCACCAAATGGCAGGGCATAAGCATTTTCCAGTCTGTTGTATCAACAAACCTGCTCACATGAGGGAAGGGGGCGCGGAACCACCCTTCCAGGCTGTGTGTTTCATGATACCAGCACAGCTGTACACGCAGGTCATGTTTGCCTCAAAGCTCCCATAAGACAGGAAATGTTCAGAGATGATCGCTCCCTCCCACTATACCCCTGCCTGCTCTCAACAGTCTTCAGTCATCAGTGTTGGGGTTCTCAAATTACAACTTTGGGATCCTATAAAACCCTTTAAAAACAACAACCAAGGAAACCAATTATGGTTTAAAGGCACCAGAAAGTTTGGCGCTTCAGTTCCCTGACCCCTTCAACAATTTGCATTGGTATGGCCTACTGTATACACTCATATGCAAAACTAGGTGTCCCCCCCCCAGGTTCACCATAAAAAGGGGGTGGGTTGCCTTATACTAGATAAGCAAAAAAACATTTTTGTATGTATAAACTTTTAGGGGAGGTCATCTTACATTCACGGCCATCTTAATCTCAGGCAAATATGGTGATTAATAGAAGAGAAGAAGAGATTGGATTTATACCCCGCCCTTCACTTGGAGTCTCAGAGCAGTTTACAAACTCCTTTCCCTTCCCCTCCCCGCAACCTGTGAGGTAGGTGGGGCTGAGAGAGTTCTTTCCAGAACTGCCCTTGAGAGAACAGCTCTGATAGAACTGTGGCTTGCCCAAGGTCATCCAGCAGCTGCAAGTGGAAGAGTGGGGAATCAAACCTGGTTCTCCCAGATTAGAGTCCGTGCACTTAACCACTATACCAAATTGGCTCTCAGGGGTTGGCAAATCAGGGTTCCAGTGCTTTGTCAGCCATGAACTCAACAGTGGTCCTTGGGCAAGTCAGGGTGCTGCTGTGGGTAGAGTGTCAGGCTAGGACCCAGGTTCGAATTCCTGCTGTGCCATGGAGCTTGCTGGGTGATCTTGGGTGAGTCATATGTTCTCAAACTAACCTATCTCATAAGGTTGTTGTGAGGATAAAATGCAGGTGAGGAGAACAATGTAAGCCACTTTGGGTTCCCACTGGGAAAAAAGACAAAGTATTTTTTATTTAATTACTTACTTGCTTGAATCTCCAAACTGCATTCCTGTAAAATGGGAACAGTTGTGGCCTATCTCACAGAGCTACTCAGGTATGAAGGGCAAGCTGCTACCTTTGGATATCAATTTCATGTCAGCATTAAAGAGAAAGTGATTTCTTAACAGGGTTACTGTAAGGATTTTTTTCCCAATTGAATGACCCCTCTTCCTACATCTTCCAACTGCTGATGATGGGGAAAAACATGACCTACCAATTCTCTAATTTTTTAAAAAATCTTCCTAACTAGTCAATCTGGGAACAACTTACTTGCCACAGGAGGCCAGCCACAGGAGGCCTTCTCTTCCACCTAACACAAAAAGCAGACCACTCGGTGTGGACATGCATACATAGCTGAGTACTGAACTACTAGTGTGCCAACAGTACATTATCTAATAATGCATTATTGCAGCTGAACACATTAATGCAGCTCGACAGAGAAATAAAAGTAATAACCAGTTTTCTTATTGGTATACTTTTACAAAAAATGGAAAATTATATTCCCAGAATACCTCTTTTTCAAATTTAAAGGAAGCATTCACAGAACTGAGGAGAAAATTTGAAGCCAGTAGCACCACACAGACCAACAAAATTTTCCAGGGTATAAGCTTCTGTGAGACAAAACTCACTTAGTCAGATACCAAAAGGAACAGAGATCCATCAGCACTCATATCCTGCTTTAGGTCCCCTGCCATCTGAGACTAGATGGGTAACAACCCGAGAAAGAGCCTTCTTGGTCGTGGCACCAAAACTTTGGAACTCACTTCCCAGGGAGAGTCATCTGTCTCCCCCTACTGTAGTCTTCTACTAGAGGATGAAGACTTTTTTGTTCTGTTTGGCATGCCCTCCAACAGCCATCACTGCCCCCCTCCCTAGTGTGTGGTATTATGAGTGTTTATATGTTTTTATTGAATGACTGTATACATACTTTATTTCAAACATTTTTAATGTTCAAATATTTAATGTTTGCCACCTTGGAAACTCTATTTGGCTGGAAAGGCAGCATAGAAATGTTTTAAATAAACAAACAAATGTCTGCTGAATATGAGGGCTAATGGAACGTCTATTTATCTCTGAAAAAGTGAGCCGTGACTCACAGAAGCTTATGCCCTGAAAAACTGCGTTGGCCTTTAAGGTGCGACCAGACTCGAATTTTGTCCTGCCATTACAGACCCACACAGCTACCCACTTGAAACTATATTCACCAAACTGAGACTCCAACAGGTACCTACAGCATATTCAGAGGACAGGTATCAGTGCATCCTTCATTAAACAGTGACTGTGTATATATCAAAGTGGTTGTATTTAAGATCGAGTCCATGACTTATGGTATTGCCCACTCTATGATTTCCCAAGAGGGAAATTTCTCAATGCACTGGTTGGTCATCACAAGATACTTGCTTGGTAAAAGATAAAAGGAGATCTTACCAGGTGGCATTATTTGCAATTGCATCAAACAAAATTTGAGCAAGGTGTGGGTGGGTGGAGAGGGAGCTTCAAACATGCTGTTTTTATTTGAATGCCTCTGAGTAATATGAATATATGTGCATGATTGCGTGACTTGACTGTACATGAAACACTTGATTTTGACCAATAATCTTAGCCTGTTTTGCAACAGCCTTTCGCAACAGCAATAAAGTCTGAATGCAGCTATAGTCTTTGGATCAACTGCTGCACTATACCCAAGACCCATGCATGGCGGGGGGTGGGTGGGTTCATTTTACAGGGTCTGGGAGACCAGGTTACAAGCCCATTACTCACCTCAAATGAAACAGAATTTATGTATTGAGATATGTACACTTGATTTTTCTCCCCAATGGGGACCAAAGCAACAGACAATATCGTTCTTCCCTCCTTAATTTCAACTTCCCAACAACAACCCTGTGATGTAGGTTAGGCTGAGAGTATGTCACTGGCCCAACGTCACCCAGAGAACTTCTGTGGCAGAGTGGGATTTGAACCTGGATCTCCCGAACCCTAATCCAACACTGACCATTAAATGAGATCAAATGTATGGGATCATTTGTGTGCAGGGACTCATATTAAAAGTTTGTACCCCATGGAGCAGAGAAATGATGCCAAGATCCTGCTGGGCCTTTGCATCTCCAGCACACCACACTCTTTTCTCATGTCACTTGCATATTTTTGCAAACTGCCCTGAAAGCACAGCATGCCTAATGACAGCCAAGATAAAAATATTTTAATACAATGCACAGTGCACCAGTCAACAATCAAGTCCCCAGTATTCCTTTTTAGCACACAGAGGAAAAGTTGTATCCAATTAACCTGCAGGGCTGCCATCTCCAGCCTGAGATATTCCTTAAGATTTCAGGACAATGCATGGGAAAAAAATAGGCTTAGTTAGGAGAAAGAGCTTAGCTGGGATGTGATGTCATAGAGACCATCCTCTGAAGCTGCCATTTCCTCCAGGGCCACTGTAACCTGGAGATTATTTGTAAATTCCCAGAGAACTCCAGGCCCCACCTGGGTGTCTGATAAGCCTGGGTCCTTCTACCCAAGGAAGCACCGGAAAACATGGTCAGAGGCCTGTGCAGTGCTCCGTCTCTGGTTTTAGGACAACAGTCCCTTAATCTCTGCAACATTGCATTATGTATATTCAAAGCAACTGTGGTGCATGATTTCACCCATATAGCACCAAGAAGCTGTGTAATATCCTTCATACAAATTGGGGTGAGGGGGGGAGACACATGTTTGGCAGCCTTGCACCCTTTAGACCTCAGTAAGAGAACCAGTGAGAATGGCTGCCCCAGTGCTTTTTGGCCCAGTACAGGCACTGCAATCTCAACAGATCAAAAGTGAGTGAAAAAAACTCTGGAAGCAGATTGGTTTCCTCGTGCATGCATCAGGCTGAAGGGGGAGAAATACATACTAGAGCACTCCCTCTCTTTTTGCAAGATTCAAGCATTCTCATACGCAAGAGAAAGGGGATCCACACCCATAATGTTGCTAATGTGGCTACACAAAGCTACTCATAGCCTTTAAAGCAAATTGAGATGGATATGCCAATCTGCTACTTAAGGCTTTCAAGTACAAGGAAGGAAGGACAAGGGAAAGGTTCAGCATGGAATTGGACTTGCATTGGGAGCTAGTAGTGCTTTCCTATGGGCGTGCCTGCATCAGCATTCCAGGGAATATACCCTCCAGCTGCTACAAGAAGACCCCCCCCCACCCACTAAGGTAGCCTGCTCCCTCCTATGCTGGGTTGAAAGGCCCATGTAAACATAAGGCTGGCAGAAGAACTTACCAGTGTAATATTGCATGTGTGCAGTGCCTTCTTCCAACTGGGATACTATATGTGCAACATTACCATGCCAATGCACACCTGCCCAGGCTACAGTTCCATGGTGTACTAATGTCCCCGTATATAGCAGCTGAGAGTACAACTCAACTGAGACTTTGGAAGTGTGCAGGCTCAACATGGGCAAGTTCTTCTGTCTCACCAGCATCATGCTGAAATTGGATCTAACGCCCTGTCTAAATACAGCCAGAGTTACTAACCTCCAGGTGAGGCCTGAAGTCCTCCTGGAATTACAACTTTCAAACTACAGAGATAGTTCTTGTAGAAAAAACAGCAGCGTCAGAGGACATGCTCCATGATATACCAAAGAGAAGCAGAAGCCCTAGAGTGGCACCAGATCCCCATTGCACTTCCTCCCCAAACTTCTCCCACCCCAGGCACCCCCCCGCCCAAATCTCCAACAATTTCCCAAGCTGGAA
Source organism: Gekko gecko (assembly GCA_029375565.1). Classification (NCBI taxonomy): domain Eukaryota; kingdom Metazoa; phylum Chordata; class Lepidosauria; order Squamata; family Gekkonidae; genus Gekko; species Gekko gecko. The sequence goes on along the minus strand of JAPDNY010000013.1, from coordinate 47,900,763 downwards.
GTGTCAACCTTAGATGCAGAGGTGTCAGAATGGAAGGCACCACTTTCAAGATGCAGGAGGCTGATGCTGTTCCTGAAAGCTCCCTCAGGTGAAAAACTTCCAGCAAGGAAAGAACTGGCCCATTCAGGCAGAAAGGGACTACTGACCCAGGCCATTCCTTGCTGTGCTACCTTTTTACTTGCAGAGAGTTTTATATGCAGAAGAGCATTCAAAAATCTAGTCCCCCTGCCTACAATCTGAGTTACCACAGTCCAGTTGACCAGCTAAGGCAGGGGCGCTGAACTCATTTGTTATGAGGGCCGGATCGGACATAAATGAGACCTTGTCGGGCCGGGCCATGTGGGCCATAAAATGTAATGCCAGGTAGCGGAGATATAAACTTTACAAAGGACACAAACACAAAGGGGTTTTTGTACTTAAAACAAAAACATGCTTAAAACATTAGCACTCTTGCAATATTTTGTTTATTTAACAGTGTTGCATAACTGACACCTCTTCCTCTGAATTATTGCATCAAAATGTCTGTGCTTGAGTCTGCTGTTCAGGTGTGTATCTGTAAGCTGCAAACCTATAATGACACAGCAGCAGCAGAACTGGAAGAAAAAGCAGAAGACAGCCAGTTCCACTGTGGGCCTGATAGAAGCCCTCCGGGCCACATGTTTAACACCCCTGAGCAAAGGGATCTTCCATTTCCTTTCTACCTCGTTTTGCTGCTGGTTCAGACCAGGCATACAACTCGACATGTTTCTCAATCGCTAGATCACACCCCGAGGAAATCCCCATACCTGGGAATTTAACAGAATCTGTCTGCAAATTAAGCTTTTCTCCTAAAGCTGTCCAGTGTTTTAAGAAAAAGGAAATGCTATTACTACTTTGCATGTACATATTTCTTTAGCGCATTCAAATGTTTTATAGATTTCAGAACTCTGTATGATACCCTAGTAAGGTAGATTATTACTATCCCCAACTTGCAGACGGGATACAGAGACACCGGGGAAAGGGGGGCGGGTGCCTACAGCTATACAGCGAGAGAGGCAGTGCAGTATAAACGTGGAAGACTGAGGATTTAAGATTCTCTCTCTCTCCTCCCTCCCATCAAGTTGAAGCCAATTTATGGCAACCCACAGGGTTTTCAAGGCAAGAGATGTTCAGAGGTGGTTTGCCCTTGCCTGCCTCTGCATAGCAACCCTGGACTTCCTTAGTGTTCTCCCATCCAAAGACTAACCAGGGACAACTCTGCTTAGCTTCTGAGATCAGGCGAGCAAGATTCTACTTGATCAGAAATCCCACTCGGTGAACTCAGGCCGATTATGTCCTCTCACCCTTACCTACCCCTCAGGCAGGGCTTCTTTTGTGATGGTTACTCATTGATACTGAGTACCAGTACCTTTTTTCATGGCTCCCGAGTCCTGATACTTGTGCACCAGCTCGCCCCACACAGCCCGAAAAAGAGAGAGCGGACCCTCAGAATAGCCTAGTAGGGTTTGGCAGAGGGAAGGGGGACTTGGTGGAGACCAGTGCAACCTTATATTGATGCACTGGTACTTTTCAAAGAAAAGAAGCCCTTCTTATAGGGGTGTTGAGTGAATAAAATGGAAAAGAGCGAACAACTTGTACAACCAACCCATTTAAGGGATAAAAGATTTAAAAAATACAATGTATCTATGCTTCCTTTCCACCCAACAAGACAGGAAAAAATCAGAACCTTACAAACATTTCAAAGACAATGGCAGGATCAAACCAAGAACTCCTTGGTATGCTAAGCAACACCGGCCACTATACCACACCAGCCTAAAAAAAACAAAAAACCTCTACTTGTAGCTGCAGGAGTAAAGAAATATGGATTGTGCTTTCTGAACAGCATCCCCATTTGCCCTTGTGTCTAATGGACGCTTAATAAGTTTATGTCTCATTTCCCAGCATAGGCTTCAAATTAACATCTCTACCCCTCCCCTCATAAACCCCATACTGCCCATCACCACATCAGCACTTGGTAATAAGCACAAAGTTGTACAAAACAAGTTCTACAAAACAAGCAAATTCGCACTGGCTTGCAGCATGGTCATCTTCTGATCAGCTTTGGCCGGGCGTTCCAATCCCACATAATTAAAGGGCAGGAACTGCCCTCAGGCCAGACATGTTTGGGGGGGGGGATGAAAGCCACAGAAAACCTCACTCAAGTTGTGCTGCACTGCGCAGATATTCACAGGCCACCAAGAGAGTAGAGCCGAATGCTCCTCTGGGCAAAATACAATTCAGTAGGAATAAACAGTCATACCAATTAACTAGCAGCATTAATCTAGTCCTCTGGAGAGCACACATACTGTTAATGTAGTTTTTTCCAACTGAGGCAGAGAGGAATTCATTGAGGATATGTCCATCAGTGGGTACTGGTCATCATGGATAAAGGGAGCTTCCGTGCTCAGATAAGGTATACCTCTGGACACCAGCTGTTAGTGGGCAAGAACAAGTGGAGACTTTGGCCTCTGTGCCATAGCTTCTGGGACCTCCAGGGCATCTGTCTGGATACTGTGGGGAACAGGATGCTGGCATAGATGGACCACTGGCCTGATCCAACAGAGTTACTTTCATGATCTTAAATTATTAGTGGAGAAGCAGGATCCTGCCTCCCAGAAAGCAAAATGGCCCTGTCAGCCTTCATCATTTCCATAGTGCTATGCAAAGCATTTAGAATGTTCATTTCATTCACTCTCTACAAAAGCCATGAAATGGAGCTCATCACTCTTCACAGCTCGCAAATGGCCTCAAGACCTGTGAACCCATCACACTTCTTTTGGCTGTCACATCAAGAAGCTGATTGCTGCATTCATTTCTAAGTAGCTTCAAGCCTACTGATAAGCAGCAACCAGAGATAACCACATTTCAGATAAGCACTGACGGTAACAGTGACCTATCCATCATGACAAGGAGGGGGGAAACAGAATCTGTATCAGCTAACTAATTCGTTTCAGCTTAATGGCGCAAAATAAAAATGAATGACTGAAATTTCTAGGGCAAAGCCAGCAAATGCATAACTACAACTGGGATTTGAACATGGGTCTGCATTCACTTGACTCCTCCAAGAATCTTAGAAGGCTATCTAAGTTTTTGGTAGTTCAACTTCCCAGGGCAGTAAAAGGATTATCCACAGAGTGTGTAGCTGTTAGATTTACAGACACCTGTAGCCTATAAATCTGCATTCACAGCACCTGCCTGGGGAACTCTGTTTTGGATGGTGATCAAGACATTTCCTTTATAATATCAGATGTCTTTAGAATTTACTATTCTACTCTAAGTGCTACAGTTCAGAACTACTATCTGAGAAGGGCTGTTTCATTGAATTAAATCTCAGGACTTTTGTTACCGTTTCTCATTTCACACAAAATCCATACATTTTTATCCCACCCTTCCTCCAAGAAGCTCAGAGCAGTCTGAGACAGACGTCAGATGCTACATGTTCCTATTCTGCTTACTGAAAGTAGGAAAGAAATTTTTGTCGGAAGGGCTGTGGCTCAGTGGCAGAGCATATGCCTTGCACACAGAAGGTGCCAAATTCAATCCCCTGGCATTTCTAGTTAACAGATCACAGGAAGCAAGAGCAGGCAAAGATGATTCTCTGTCCTGAGATCCTAAAGAGTCACCGCCAGACAGATTAGATATTAGTCTTAGGTTGGTGGATGGGTTTATGTGGTGTCAGGCAGTTTCGCACATTCATGAAAAAATTCAAGATTAAGGAAAGGCAAATCAAATCAAATTTATTACAGTCGAGACCAGCAAGATTAAAATACAACTTGGACAACTAGTACATAAAGATTAAAATCACAGCATGATTACAATTTATACTTCAACCTTTAGTGTTTTCTTAGACAAATAGTTCAGCTTTCCAAGAGCCAGTGCACAAAACCTTGCCACTGCATAAGGTACAGGTTTTTGACTATCTTCTAAAAGGTATATCCAAAGAATTTCAGGGTTAAAATCAACATAAGACTGTAATGGCTTAAATCTGGAAAGCAGGGGAATAAGTATCTGGCATCTTTCTTCTTGGATTAAGGAAAGGCAATTTTAATATGCAGAATGGTTACTCCACCCCCTCCCATCAAATCCAAAAGTGCTTAGGGTAGAGACAGTTGATGTTGCACAGTGGCTAAATGAGTACTTCCTAACTCACTACTGCCCACCAAGTGTGCCACGTGGTTATTTGATGCCCCTCCCCAAGCCACCACCCAAAAATCATAACACAAAAAGCATGACTGAGAACACGATTCCATTTATTTAGGTGTATTTATATACCTGTGTGTGTCCGCCATGCACAGATCTCAGGCATACCTTCAATGAGCAGCCATCGGCCAACTCCTTAACACTCAAATTGAATTACTATTTGCTTGATGCCACTTTAAAAAAAAATGCCTGGAAAAGAAACCTGGGATTTTAGACCAATATAAAACAATTCTCCTATTGGCTGTCAGAAACCATCGCAAGCGTAAAGGAGGGGCTGCCTTTAGCATCATTGGGGAAAGCCTAGCTTCATATTCACTGAGTGGCCTTGGGCCAGTCACTCTCTTGCAGGCATAGTGACTCGCTGAGAGGAGAAAATGGGGGACGGTAGTACCATGCCCTCCACCTTGGGTTCCTTAAAGTGAGAGTAAAACTAAAAATGGAAGTAGTGTACACTAGGAGGCTATAGCTGAGTCTTAACATGCTCCACAGCATCTGGCCATGATTTTCACAGCAACTATACAGAGTTTGGCATATGAAGCTGGATGACTGAGGCAACGTGACAAAATTTGAGTCCAGTGGCACCTTTAAGACCAACAAAGTTTTATTCAAGGTATAAGCTTTCGTGAGCACACACACTTCTTCAAATACATTGTAATGGAAGTTACCAGTCCACATATGTAGGTAGAGGGTGATGAGCAGCAAATTAGCATACAACACAATGAAGACTTTCACAGATGCAAGGACCAAACAGGAATAATAAATTTGGTGTATATGGTCACCATTTGTTTTGATTTAATTCTGGAGGGAAACATAGTGAAGCACATAAATGTATCAAAATTGGACACTGATATGTAAATGTACCCTTCTTAATTGTGGGCCACTGAGAGTAATTAATTGGGACTCTGTTGTTATGCTCCATCTGTCTCCTCTCAAGCACGGAGGTAACTAACAGCATCCTTTTCTTTGAGGTGGGGTGATTGGTTGTGCAGTGTTATGTCTCCTCTATTACCAAACCAGAGAAATACATCCTAATCTACCATTCCAAAAGACATTACACTCTACTATTCATTGCATTACGATCGCTATTACAATCTACTAGTTCAAATAAGAAATACAGTGTTATGTCTCCTCTATTACCAAATCAGAGAAATACCTTCCAATCTACCATTCCAAATGACATTACATTCTACTATTCATTGCATTACAACCGCTATTTCAATCTACTAGTCCAAATAAGACATACACTAAAATAAAGAGGACGTATAGCTCTTCTTGGTGAGACAACAGGACTGAATAAGATTAGCATATGTAATGAGATAAGAAATCAATATCCTCTTAAGTCCTGGGGGGTTGTTCCGAGTGTTGTAATAACTTGTAATTCAGCAATTTCCTTTTCCATTCTGTTCCTGAAATTCCTTTGCAATAAAACAGCTATTTTGAGGTCATCCACTGAATGCCCTCATAAGCTGAAGTGGTCTCCTACAGGTTTCTCAGTCTTACGATTCTTAATGTCAGATCCGTATCCATTTGTCCTTTGGCATAGGGTTCACTGAGCTGCAGACCAGAAGGTCTGTAGTTCGGTAGTTCAAGACAATAAGACAATAGTGATGTGAGACTGAGTGAGCGCCCATCTCTGGCCCCAGCTCCTACCAACCTAGCAGTTTGAAAGTAAGAAATTGCAAGTAGATAAATAGGTACTGCTTCAGTGGGGAGGTAACAGCGTTCCGTACACCTTAGCATTTAGTCATGGCAGCCACACGTCTGTGTAGAAAAAAAGGTTTGCCCCCCCAGTGCTTGGGAAAGAGAACTGTCATTATTTAGTAGATGTTGTAAGTCATTGATGATGCACTGAATTGTTTTGAGAGCTGTATGTGAGTACTAGTGGTGTTCGGTTATTGTCTCTTTGGGGCCTATCTTCTAACAGGCTTTCTCTGGGTATCATTCTGGCTTTGTTAATCTGTTTCTTTACTTCATCAGATGGATATTTAATTCCAAAAAGGTTTGTTGTAGATCAGCCAGGTGAGAATCTGTGTCTGTAGGATTGGAAGAGATGCGGTTGTAGCATAGAGCCTGGCTGTAGACAATAGATTGTTTGGTAAATTTAGGATGGTAGTTGGATGCATGTAGATATGTTTGTCGATCAGTAGGTTTCCGGTAAAAGACGGTATCTGTGCATCTGTCATGTATTTGTACAGTGGTGTCTAGAAAATGTATTTCTTGCACAGATTGAGGAAACACAGGAAGATTGAGATTCCTGAAAGTAAAAAAAGCTACACTTTCTGTAACCAGAACAGAACATGAGAACAAGAAAATGCAAACCCTACTCATTCTAGAAGCAAAGCCTTTGTCAGCAATGGCAGTAGCAGAATACATTTTAATTAACTATTTATATGTACCTTGCTCCCCAATGGGGATTCATTAAGAGGAACAGTGGAACCCTGAAAAGCTACACCCTTCTAAGTCCAGTGAAGTCAATGGGCTTAGAAGGGTGTAATTCTGTTTAGGATTTATCTTCAAGTGTAATGGAAGAAACAGATAAACAAGAGTAGAGGAAAAACATATGGTATGAGATGTCCTACTTCCAGGTTTTGTAGGAGTTGCTTTCTATCTTCTCATCCTTCTCAGCCAAAGTCAGAAGATACAATATCCATTGACTTATACAGTGCCCAGGTTGCTGGTGTTTATGGAACATATACCATTAATGAAGTGCATTCCCCTGATGTATTCATTTGACTGCTCCAGGACCAGATTTCCAGTTGTTTTATCAAACCATTGGTGAAAATATACATCTGTGTTCACAATCATGAACACACCAGGAAGGAAAGAAAAGGAACAGGAGTCAGAGAGACTTCATAACTGATATTTTGTACTACAATGAACTTGGGGCATGTGTACACTTGAGTGCGACCACTGTCTGGCAAAACTTTGCATGTTTCTTGTACTACTAGACTAAAGCCATCACTGGATGATTTACTGTACTGAGATCTCGCCTCTGTCAATGCTTGCAGCAGCAAGTTTGGATACCCAAACATCCCTAGATGCTATGACTGGGTGTCAGTAAGAACTCAAGGAGACCTAATGCCAATAGGATAAAAGTATATCTGGAATATTCAGAGCCATATATAATTTGACAGCATCAGGACAGCAAAGAGCTGGGGGAAGAAAGAAGCATATCCAATTTTCTTAAGACAGATGTGATCAAAGACATTAAAAAGATCTGCACATCTACATTATTTATTACAATGGAACCCTTTGCCATCCTGGAAAATCCCCATCAAAGTTGATTTGTTTTAGCCAGCAACAGCCAATCAGAACACACAGCTTGCTTTTCCATCAAACATGATAAAACTGAGCATCACTTCTTGTGCTGACTTGCTCAGTGGAAGTCACCCCCACTGCCATGTATGCTGCACATCAATGTTGTTGCCAAGTAGGTTAAACCCACCAGAACCTGAATAAGGTTTAGATCTGCTAGTGCTTTCTTATGGGCCTCCAAGTCCCCAGTCAAAGAAGAATTCGACCTGTTCAAAATGAACTTTAGCTCTGTTCTAAGCCAAGACACAGGGCTTGTGGTATAGCCCAACATTGTCAGATCTGGAAGCTAAGCAAGGCTGGTATTTGGATGGGGGACCACCAAGGAAGACTCTGCAGAGGAAGGCAATGGCAAAGCCCCTCTACTTCTCACTTGCCTTGAAAGCCCCCCGCTGGTGTCACCATAACTTAGCTGCCACTTGATGGCATGTACATACATATAAACCCAAAACACAGGTAACCTCTCAGCACAGTCCCCTGTTCAGCAACCAGATAATAGTGCAAACCTTCAGGACAAGTCGTCAATCCAGCCAACGGATGGACAGATGTCTGGATTACAGTAGTGTAACCCTCTAATTTTTGTAGAAGAAATTTGCTTTAGCTGCTGTTTCTGGTTCAGGCCAAGACCTCAAGGGACATGCTGCCCTACTCAGCCCAGCTCCCATTCTACCACTTGAATTGTGCCTTTCCAAGCAAGGCATCTTTCAGACCTAGAAAATTAGGTCCTTGTTCTGGCGGGCTGCAACCAGACAGAATTTATGGCTCTGACTCCCAACAAAGTTAGTCATTCTGAGAGGCTCTGAGCCCAATTACAAAAAGGTTAGGAATCCAAAATCTGTAGTGTCTTTAAAAAAAGAAATAAAGGTTATGTAAGGACAACCAACATTTCAGCAATGAACCACATCTGCCTCCCACACTTCGTTCATTCAGAAGGTTGGGACGGTGTTCCTATTGGGATAATGGGGACTGTTGCATCATGAGTAGACACGAAGTGCAGCACTGGAGCCCATTCACAGCATGCCCTGCTGGGCCAGAAAGCCTACCAAGCTGAGGATTTCTGCTTCAGATGAAGTGTGCATGCCCATGAAAGCTTATGCCCAGAACTGAACTTTGTTAGTCTTAAAGATGTCACTGGACTCAGACTCTGTTCTGTTGCTTCAGACCAACATGGCTACCCACCTGCATCTATTCCAGACAACTAGACATGGGGCGGGATCCCACCGCATCACCCACGCTTAAGGCATGGCTAATTGTACTGGATCTACAGATCGATTTTGCCAAAAATGACCTCCGGGATTCCAGTGCAGAAGGTAGAGATTGCTCTGCCTTTTTGATCTAGTTTTTCCTAGGCTTGTCAAAAGCACTCCTCTGCAAGGCATTCTCCATTTCCCCATCATTACAAGCTTTTAGAGAAAGAATGGATTCTGAGCAGCAAGCAATCTCATGGGCCAAGCCTCCTGCCTAAAGGAAGCAAAGCTAGGGAGCATTCTAGCTTGCTCATGCCAATGGCAATGCACTCCTGATCTGTGGAGCTATGTGAGACCTCCATCCTCAAACATTAGCCATAACCATAGGCGTATGTGTGTGCGCTTAAGGTCAAATATGTTTAAAGCAATCAGGCTTACACTTCTCCTAGGCTATTCCCTTCACTATAGTCATCCTTACCAAATTGAGGCATCTGACCTGTGGCTTTAACCAGACATGCTCCCCCGACACCATCCCCACCCTACACAAATCAGCATCATGCACCATACTGGTACCAAAGAGGAGCACTAGTCCCTGCTTTCCTTTGAAGAGAGAGAGAGAGAGAGAGAGAGAGAGAGAGAGAGAGAGAGAGAGAGAGAGAGAGAGAGAGAGAGAGAGAGAGAGACTGACTCTCCAATCAGGAAAGAAAATATGTTAATGTTTTTAAAATTTTAAATTGTTTTAATGTTCTTAATTTTAATTTGACTGTTTTGTTTCTGGTCTGTATTGTTTTGTTGTTCACCACCCTGAGTCCTGTGAACTCAGGGAAGGGCGGTATGTAAATTGAACTTATAAATAAATAAGCTAGATCATTAACAATCCATATTTCATCCTTAACATACAAAACATTTCACAGGAGACATACTTCCAAGGACACAACGGGGCAGGTTATCAACAGGGTAATGGTGTTAACAGTCATGAATCCAGTGTAAACTGGAGGGTTTAGCCTAGAGTAGCTCCGCAGAGTCCGCACAGAGCAGCACTGTGAGATGCCCATTTTAAAGGTGGAGGGACTGAGGCCAAAAGGCTGATTCTTAAACCATACTCCACGCCCTTGGGTGAAGAAAGATATACCTATAAACAAGGAATTTGACCAGGGAAGGCCACCTTGGGGCTGAAAGGACGTCTCTTCCTTTGCTCATCCGATGAGGCTGCACACTTACTCGGGAGGAAGCGCTGTTGCGCTCAGTGAGACTTAGTTCGGAATCAGCGGGCCACTACCGCGCTCTTCCGGAGCTACCTGGTCGCCTCAGAGGAGCCGATGGCCCTTGATGGTGGTTCCCCCCCTTCTCGTTTCCATGGGGCGACCCTAAAAGAAGGCTCAGCCGGCCCACGTCTCCGGATCGGAACCACGCTGATGTCGTCCACGCTGCCTGCCGCCCTCCCCTCTCCCCCCAGCCAACCCGCATTCACAGGACGCAGCTCTCCCCCTCCCCTCCCCTCCGGGAAATCGAGCCAGCTGCCCGGTCCATACACAGTAACGGCCAGATGCCGGATGCAGGCCCCCCCCCCCAAACTTTCTGCTGAAACCATTCGGTCCCTTCGCCCGAGACACCGCCTCCGGCCCCCCCCCCCCAAGCACAGGCTCACAGGGAGAGGCTGGAAGCCCACGGCGACTCGCTTACCTTCTCGGGCTTTCAGGAGGACTGTGTTGGCCACGATATTCTCTAGCTCCATAATGATCCAGCTTGCAAGATGCAGCGGCGAGTCCGGGGGGAAAGAACACCAAAAAAACACCCCCCTAAAACGGGGAAGGAGGGAAAAGCGGCTTTCCTCCGGGACCAGCTTGCGAGGTGCTTTCCCCCCAATTCCTTTTTTTTTTTTTTTTTTTTGGGGGGGGGGGAGAAATCAGCAGCACCCCATACCTCAAGGCGGTCTACCCTATCAACAAAAAATGTGTCTTTCCTTTTTCCAAGTGGAAATCGCGACGATCAAGGCCAGCGTGGGGCGGCGGCGGGAGGGGGGGGAAGAGACCTCCAGCTCCCCTCGGAGCACAGCCGCAATGCAATGCAGGCAGAGGGGGGATCCCCTCACCCGCCCCCTTCCTCAGCCTCCCCCCCGTCCGCCGCCACACACAGCCTGCAAAAAGGCTTTCCGGCGCGGGGAACGAGCCTCTCGGATTAAGACCGGGGGGCGGAGGGGGGCCGGCAGCGCTGGAAAAGAAAAGCCCCCGCACGCACCCCCCCCTTCCTCCTTAACACACCATAACCCAGGCTGGTAAAGGGTGGAAGAGCTCCAGTTCCGTTCCTGAGGCTGCCCGGACGGAATTCAGGGGCAAGATCTGGCTCACCACGCCGGGTTTGCAAGGAAAGAGAATCCGGCTCCCCACGCGTGGAAAGGGCAGGCAGGAAAAGAGCGCCGGAATTCTCCCTCGCTCTCCCCCGAAGGCAGCAGGAAATAGCGTGGATCAGAACAAGACTGTAGCAATCTGAAAGTGACTGGCTACAAAACGTTCCACGAGGGCGGGCCTCCCGGCCGAGTGACGTTAGGCAGTGGGCGGGGCCGAGAGGTGTCAACGCTCTGGGAGTTATGTAATCCCCGTTACCCACCTTCCCCCAAAAGAAAAAAAATGGGATTTCCAGTGCATCCTGGGAAATGTAGTTTCTTTGGCATTCCAATGTTATGGGGCGCCGGAGCATCTCCAAGGAAGGCGGCGAGAGAAAACGCGCAGAGACTCTCTGCCGGTCGCCCCCCCTCTGCAATAATGTCTGAGCTGGAGTGCGAAAATCGGCAATAATACAACGGCGGGAGTGAGGCCCCTGCAAGTTTTCTTCCTAACAAACGTGCAAATCAGCGCACACACCTGCTTTCGGACTAAAACCCAACCTTGTAACAAATCACCTTTGCACCCACCAACCCATTTGTTGTTGTTCAGTTGCACAGTCGAGTCCGACTCTTCGCGACCCCATGGACCAGTTTACGCCAGGCCCTCCTGTCTTCCGCTGTCTGCTGAAGTTTGCTCAATTTCATGTTCGTTGCATCGATGACACTGTCTAACCATCTCATCCTTTGCCGTCCCCTTCGTCTTTGACCTTCAATCTTTCCCAGCATCAGGGTCTTCTCCAGTGAATGCTCCCTTCTCATTTGGTGCCCAAAGTATTTGAGCTTCAGCTTCAGGATCTGGCCTTCCAGGGAGCAATCAGGGTTGATTTCTTTTAGGATTGACTGATTTGATCTCCTGGCAGTCCAAGGGACTCTCAAGAGTCTTCTCCAGCACCATAGTTCAAAAGAATCTATTCTTCGGCGCTCGGCCTTCCTTATAGTCCAACTCTCACAGCCATACATTACTACGGGGAATACCATTGCTTTGACCATGCGGACTTTTGTTGGCAAGGTGATGTCTCTGCTTTTTATCATGCTGTTTAGGTTTGCCATCGCTTTCCTCCCAAGGAGCAGGCGTCTTTTAATTTCATGGCTGCAGTCACCATCTGCAGTGATCTGGGATCCTAGGAACGTGAAGTCTGTCACTACTTCTACGACTTCCCCTTCTATTTGCCAAGGAGTGATGGGGCCAGATGCCATGATCTTAGTTTTTTTGATGTTGAGCTTCAAGCCCACTTTTGCGCTCTCCTCTTTCACCCTGAGCAAGAGGCTCTTTAGGTCCTCTTCACTTTCTGCCATCAGAGTGGTATCGTCTGCATATCTGAGGTTATTGATCTTTTCCCCAGCAATCCTAACTCCAGCTTGTGATTCATCCAGGCCAGCATTTTGCATGATGTACTCTGCATATAAGTTAAATAAGCAAGGTGACAATATACATCCTTGCCGTACTCCTTTCCCTATGCTAAACCAATCAGTTGTTCCATATCCGGTTCTAACTGTTGCTTCTTGACCCTTATACAGGTTTCTCAGAAGACATGTGAGGTGGTCCGGTACTCCAATCTCTTTAAGAACCTGCCATAATTTATTGTGATCCACACAATCAAAGGCTTTAGCATAGTCAATGAAGCAGAAGTAGATGTTTTTCTGGTACTCTCTTGCTTTCTCCATAATCCAGCGAATGTTGGCAATTTGATCTCTAGTTCCTCTACCTCTTCGAAACCCAGCTTGTACTTCTGGCAGTTCTCTATCCACGTACTGTTGGAGCCTAGCTTGTAGGATTTTGAGCATGACCTTGCTAGCGTGTGAAATGAGTGCAATTGTGCGATAGTTTGAACACTCCTTGACATTGCCCTTCTTTGGGATTGGAATGTACACTGACCTTTTCCAATCCTGTGGCCACTGTTGTGTTTTCCAAATTTGTTGGCAAATTGAGTGCAGCACTTTAACAGCATCTTCTTTTAAGACTTTGAATAACTCAGCTGGGATACCATCACCTCCACTAGCTTTGTTGTTAGTAATGCTTTCTAAGGCCCATTTAACTTCGCTTTCCAGGATGTCTGGCTCAAGGTCAGTGATTATACCATCATGGTTGTCAAGGACATCGAGGTCCTTCTTGTACAGTTCTTCTGTGTATTCTTGCCATCTTTTCCTAATCTCTTCTGCTTCTGTTAGGTCCCTACCATTTTTGTCCTTTATCATGGCCAGCTTTGCATGGAACGTTCCCTTGATTTCTCCAATTTTCTTGAAGAGATCTCTAGTCCTTCCCAATCTATTGTTTTCCTCTATTACTTTGCATTGTTCATTCAGGAAAGCCTCCTTATCTCTCCTTGCTGTTCTCTGGAAATCTGCATTCAGTTGGGCAAATTTTTCCTTTTCACCGTTGCCTTTAGCTTTCCTTCTTTCCTCTGCTATGTGTAAAGCCTCATCAGACAGCCACTTTGCTTTTTTGCATTTCTTTTTCTTTGGGATGGCGGTGACTGCTGCCTCCTTTGCAATGTCACGGACCTCTGTCCATAGTTCTTCAGGCACTCTGTCTATCAAATCTAGTCCCTTAAACCTATTCTTCACCTCTACTGTATATTCATCGGGGATGCGATCTAGGTCAAATCTGAATGGCCTTGTGTTTTTCCCAACTTTCTTCAATTTAAGTCTGAATTTTGCAATGAGTAGCTCATGATCTGAGCCACAGTCAGCTCCAGGTCTTGTTTTTACTGACTGGATAGAGGTTCTCCATCTTTGACTGCAAATTATATAATCAATCTGATTTCGGTGTTGCCCATCTGGTGATGTCCATGTGTAGAGACGCCTCTTAGGTTGTTGGAAAAGGGTGTTCGCTATGACCAGCGTGTTCTCTTGACAAAACTCTGTTAGCCTTTGCCCTGCTTCATTTTGTTCTCCAAGGCCAAACTTGTCTGTTATTCCGGTTACCTTTTGATTTCCTACTTTAGCATTCCAGTCCCCTATGATGAGGAGAACATCATTTTTTGGTGTTAGTTCTATGAGCTGTTGTAGGTCTTCATAGAACTGGTCCACTTCAGCCTCTTCTGCAGCAGTGGTTGGGGCATAGACTTGGATTACTGTGATATTGAATGGTTTGCCTTGGATTCGGACCGAGATCATTCTATCATTTTTGAGATTGTATCCCAATACTGCCTTTCTCACTCTCTTATTGACTATAAAGGCCACACCATTTTTTCTACGGGATTCCTGGCCACAGTAGTAGATATAATGGTCTTCTGAGTTAAATTCGCCCATTCCTGTCCACTTTAATTCACTGATTCCCAAGATGTCAATGTTCATTCTTGCCATCTCATTTTTGACCACGTCAAGCTTACCTTGATTCATAGATCTTACATTCCAGGTTCCTATGCAGTATTGTTCTTTGCAGCATCGGACTTTCCTTTCACCGTCAGACACATCCACAACTGAGCGTCCTTTCGGCTTTGGCCCAGCCGCTTCACTCTTTCTGGGGTTACTCGTACTTGCCCTCTGCTCTTCCCCAGTAGCATATTGGACACCTTCCGACCTGAGGGGCTCATCTTCCGGCGTCATATCTTTTAGCCTTTTGTTACTGTCCATGGGGTTTTCTTGGCAAAGATACTGGAGTGGGTTGCCATTTCCTTCTCCAGGGGATCACGCTTGGTCTATTCTCTCATTAATCTGGATGACATGTTTAGCCCATAACAACAGTTTTGCTAACATTTCAATTACTAAATCTACATGTAAGGATATCCACTGGCATTCAGAGAGGCTTGCATTCCAGATAACATGCTAAGATCAGGCTTCAAACCCTATTCAGAAAAACTAGCCATGGACCTTAAGAGCAAAACAAAAAAAGCAACATACAGCACCTGGAAGTAGTTTTTAGCAGCAAAGTGAATGTTGGGAGGTCTCTGTTCAGATCTTACCCGTCAACAACTCAGAGGGCTCTAGAATAAGAATATGCATTATCAGGATAATAGTTAAGGCTTATTGATAGCATTATAGGAAGGTTTTGTACGGGAGGCGCTTTGAACACCGGAAGTGCTATACAAAGCCTAAATATTATCATAAATTAAGCTTATGGCTACTCAGCCCTGGTGGGCTCCTTATTTAGAACACAGAGGGAGCAGGCAAAGACCCATAAATTCAGCACATTGAGCCAAGCCATAAAAGCATTTAACAGGCAGAATTCTATCTTTAGAAGAAACAACCAAACCATCAAAAAGGTGAGGAAGCTTTTGTGTCCTACAGAACTCTTCACACTGAATACTAAGTACAAAGAAGAGGAAAAAACATATTGCATACTGCGGCCTTCTCCATCTTGTTCTGAAGCTCAGATTTTTTTTTTAATTGACCACAGGTGCTAATGTAGACTTAGATGGTGGGAGATACAACACACATTGCAAAGTGTATCAATGGCAAGAACTCATTTACATATAATTCAAGCCTTAATAAGAATACATGGAAATAGTAAAGCATTTTTACATTAACAAAGCCTCAGCTCAACTCAGCTGCACTATGGCCTAATGTGGCTACCTGTTGATGCTGTCCAGCTACTTTAAGAGGCTGGAGAGCAAGAGGCAAAAAAGCAAAGCACTTTGTCTTTACTCTGGTCCCTGAACCATTGCGTGCACTAGCAGAGTTTGCATATAGAAGATATGCCTGAATGCTTCATGTGTTCAATTAAAAGATCACATGACATGCAAAGCCCTAAGCAGCCTTCATTCAGACATTTGAATTCAACAACTTTCTGACCTAGTATTCCACTTTGCTCTAAGAATTCAGGATAGCAAAGTGTTGCTTTGAGCTCTCCCTGACGTGTTGCAGCTAAGTTCCTGTATCATATACCCTGTTTGGAAAAAAAAACACCACTATTAGCGATCCTTGAGGGCAGGTAAAACACAAAATTTGAGGAGTACAGAACAGGTGATATACATATTCCTCTTGCTTGACCAACTAGTTTAAAAACTGCACACTGTGAAGCATACATAGCAGGCTATAGCTCAGTCAAGATCTGTGCACCTTTTATGCATGATTGCAGTCCTTTGAATTTTCAGAAAATCCATGTGATATTGGTTTCCAAGAAGAAACCTGAAGAACTGAAAACCAAGGGGACTTAAAAGCATTTAACTGTAGCTGCGCTATGGCCCTGCTTCTAGCTCAGCCCAGAAACTAGAGAACACATTCGCAGCAGACTACAGACGTTATTCTAGTATTGACTCGCCAGCAACACTGATTGCCAGTCAATTCAGCACATAAAGAAGCATTTCTCTACTCAAGGCATCTTCATTGCCAGGCCTATGGTTGAGGAGGTGGGCGACTAATAACATGAGCCTCCCCTACTCCACCTGGCGCCATCTATTCTGTATTGGTGGCTGTGGCTGGTCCACAGGCTCAGGACTTCATCTACATTGAGCACTCATACAGATACTTTTTTTGGGGGCGGGGGGATTATAAATTGTATCCATCATCTTGTTTGCTGTTGGCTTTAACAATTGTATTACCTTTCTAACCAGTTAAATTATTGTATAATTGTTGCTAGAGCTGTTGTTGTAATCTGCCCTGAATCCTGCTGTGCAGGGAGAGGGCAGACTAGAAATCCAATTATATATAAAATAGAGGCTACTACCTTAGAAGACTTTAACAAAAAAGGTTTTGTTCATTCATGGAGGATAGATCTATCAGAGTCAGGAGAAGGAAAAGAAAAGTTGATTTTGTACCCTACACTTCACTACCTGAAGGAGTCTCAGAGCAGCTTACAATTGTCTTGCCTTCCTTTCCTTTCCCAACAGACACCCTGTGAGGCAGGTGGGGCTGAGAGAGTTCTGAGAGAACTGTGACTGACCCAAGGCACCCAACAGGTTTCACGTGGAAGAGTGGGGAATCAAACCCAGTTCTCCAGATTAGAGTCTGCCACTCTAAACCACTGCACCAAGATGGGCCTCCACATCTGGGGCAACGGTAACAGATGGGGGGAAAGTAAGAGTCATAATAGGAAACGGTTACCTTCAGAGTATCTTACTTCTGAGCTTCCTAAGAAGCGGCTGCTGAGCTCCCATTAAAATGAGTGCTGCAGTAGAGATGCACGCTTGGTCTGATACAAACCTGTTTACAAACTAAATACGCTCTTTTGTATTGTATAACAAAGTATAAGATTCCCAAGCACGGTTAATAGGATACTTGAGAGCAATGAGATCTTTCTGAAATATGCTGATTTTTTTTTTACATTTGTTCTGTACTATTTTGTCACTGAATTAAATTGCATAAGCACTCAGCCCCTCCCCCCACACACATTTGACCAAATACATATCCCCAGAAGCTCTTCCAATGCAGGAAATATGAAGAGCGCAATTTTTTGACTGCAAAAAGCCACTGTCCCAAACAGGTGCTTGTTCAAAGAACTCAGTTCTCCACAGCAGAAGCAAAGAATCCACTTGTGGTTTTGTCTTCTTCAAACACATAATTTAGATGTCATAATATGCCATGCAGGAAGAACAGCCTTTTTTTGAAAAAAGTGAGCATTTAATCCAAACAATTCAAGATGAAGGCTGTGTGTTAAGGATATGATGTGCCAGCTGCCATTGTTTCCTGTACTTCTGTAGAATGGTGCATGGTCTCTCCGACACTAGAACGAGGGAGAGGAAGAATGCCTTCGGCAAAACACTTTGAACACACAATATAAACTGGCGGGATCATCCAAATACCCCACAAATCCACACTGCAGATTATGTTTTTCCTCTGCGCCCCCCAGCCACCGGCAGCTTGCCAGACAGCAAGGTAGAATTCTTGAGGACCCCAGCTTCCCCAAGTGGAAGATGATCAAGCTTCCCAAGTACAGTTGCAGAGGAGAACTGCCACAGACCTCCCCCAGCCATGTAGAACCAATTCTTTAGAGGTCTATCTAACCTCATTACATAAAAGAACCCTGGAGAGCCACCCAAATCATGAGGTGAACAAAACAGCAAGCTTCAGCATACATACTGATTTTTTTCCAGTAGAATTATTTAAATGCAACTCCAGTTTTCCTTCGATCTAGACTTACCTATTTACTGTGCCCTTCCTAACACTAAGTGAGTAAAGAGAGAAATTTAGAAGGAGAGTAGGTTTTCATACTCTGCTTTTCTCTACCTTAAGGAGTCTCAAATGGGCTTACAATCGCCTTGCCTTGCCTTCACCTCCCTTCAACAGGCACCTTGTAAGGTAGGTGGGGCTGAGAGAGCCCTGAGAGAACTGTGACTGGCCCAAAATCACCCAACAGGCTTCATGTGGAAGAGTCAGGAATCAAACCTGGTTCTCCAGATTACAGTCTGCTGCTCTTAACTACCACACCATGCTGGTCCTAATAGCTTCACTGCTATTTGAAGTGCTTCTGACGAAAAGCTTCTACTACTATAAATGCATTTTCAAGATGCCTTTTTACCCTCTTTAGATACTCATGTAAGGTGTAAAAATCTGGAAGCCACATGCTTCTGAATACCAGCTGCTAAGGGCCAATAAGAAGGACAGGGGACTCCGCCTCTGGGCTGGGGCATCTGAATGGCCATGGTAGGGAAACAGGATGGCCTCCATTGGTGTGGATCCAGCAGGACTCATATCCTTGTGACACTCTGCTGCCCTTTAATACTACCCAAGGTCTGTCCACCAGACTGTTTCCCCTCTGCTGAACAGCTGATTGCTCCTTTGAGGAAGGATAGAATTAAAAATGTAACAGATACATTACCAGTAGGAGCTGCAGAAGAGATGTGCTACCACTTACCAATACCCATAGCCAAGATCTGGTAATAATGCAGCCACTCAGATACTTACTAAACTGCAGCTTACTGAACCCTGTTCATCCCCCAAAAGTGGCAAGTCTCAGATCGGCAATTTCCAGCCTCTACTGTTACCCCTTTCCCATATTCTTCTGAATAGAGAGGGACCATGACTCAGTGGTAGAGCATTTGCATAGCATGCAGAAGGTCCAGGTTCAATCCCCAGCACCTCCAGTTAAAAGGACCAGGCAACGGGGGACGTAAAAGACCCTAGAGACCCACTGCCAGTCTGACTGTGATGAACCAAGGGTCTGATTCAGTATAAGGCAGTGTCTTGTGTCCACTAGCCTCTCTGCCAGGCCAGTTCTAGCAATATTTAGCTATTGTCCTGTGTCTGTTTAGAGGGCGGAAAGCACTTGGTGATGAAAGAGGTAGGCACAGCCTCTCAAAAGTGTTCCAGCCTCAGCAACACCAGCATTTGAATCACTGGGTTTTTTTATTTACATATCAGGAGGTTTCATTCCACCTCCTCTAGCATCACATTTAAAGAAAGTCAACTTAAAAAGAAGTTTTACCCCAAGTCATTATAACTGCTGTATCAACATTTGGTTTACATGGGACATCCAGCAGCGCTTAGGTCGTCAGGAACACTGATTTTGCAAACAAGAAAGCAAAAAGCCATGCTTACTTTGTGTCCTGCACCCCCCTCCCCCCCCAAAAAAAAAGAACACAAAACAAAAAACAAATCACCAGTCCTTGGTCATAATGGATCAACACAAAACCCCATCAGTTCAAATGCTGCACAGATGCAGCCGCCTGTCCGAACAGACTGTCTAATATTCATCGAGGGTATCGGCCCGGGGGATGGAGAGGCCTCGCTCCTTCAGCGCCTGCACTTTGAGCTTCTCCGACTCTTGCTTTGCTTGCTGCTCTACCCGCTGGACCTCCAGGATCTCCTCAATTGACACTTGCTGCAATGGGGTGTCACTTTCCTTCTCGAGGTCCTGTAGCAAAATAAGGGTCAAGTGATATTCAAAAATCATATTCAAGGGGAGAAAGAAGGCTGCCAACAGCTGAGCTGGTCCATAAATTGCAACACAGCAACTCGCAAGCCCTTGGACAGAGTTTGGGCTCTGGAGCTTCCTGTTAACACTTCCCAGATGACACAGCCAGCAAAGAAGGCCCAGGTCTCACTGAGACCGCAAAGCTGTGCCTGAACCAATTCCAGTTGGAGGCTCTTACCATGGGATGCCCTTCTCAACAAGAAGAGCTCCTTGTGCATACAGACGTAGCATATCAAGGCAAGCTCCAGCCTAGCTTTTCCCCTGGTACACTAGTTCTCTGTATGCAGAGATTTTCGATGCAGAGAAACATTTAACATGGGAGCTCAGATATGCAATTTGAAGAGACACAGCCCAGGAGCAGGTTTACTCCTTCAGTTAAGTAGCAATTATCAGAGGTGCTTCACCTTTTTTAGTAGAAAAAACTATGCACGCTGTTGTTGCTCCTATCCCATAATGCAGGAGCAGCAATTTACCTCTAGTATCTACATATACTCCTCTGAAGAATGCTTTGGGGAGCCATAATTGGTTGCGAGTTGCTGAAGTGCAGCTCTACTGTGTACATGTGCTTTCACACAGAGACAAAAAACACCCCACGCATAACTGGGTATTTCTTGCATTTTAGGCAGCCAATATAGTGTAGTGATTAGTATACCAGATTAGAAGTAGGGAAACTCATGTCCAAATCTCCATGCTGCCCTGTGCCTCACAGGCCAGTCTCAGACTGCCCCACCTCACAGGGCTGTTGCAAGGACAAAATAGCAAGAGGAGAACTACGTACTCCCTCCAGGATAAAAATGCAGATCAATAATATATGAAGCAAGTAACAGTAATACTTCTCAACAGGCTTCCCCCTCCCCAGCTTTTTTCCCTCCATGTAGGAAAGAGGGTAAGAAATGGAGCCATGACTTTGCTGCTAAGAGTACAGCCAGGAGAAAGATCTGTACACAATTCATTGCACAGGTCTACCCATAGGATACTTCCACAGGGTGAGGATTCTCTGTTCCGCATTCACTGCAAATGCAGAGGCACACTGCATTAGCAATGGAGCACCCAAACAAGGGGTATTTGTGCATTTTCCTCAATCAGCTGAAATTTCTGCTGCATTTCCCCATCTTGCCATACCATTGGCGAGCTTTCTTTTAAAAAGTAATTGCTATAAGACTGTAGCAGTCACCTTTTTTTAAAAAAAAGGCCTCAAAAGGCCTTCTGCTGGTACAGCACAGTGGCTGCAAGGGAAAGTGGGAGGAAAATGGTGATGTGGGTGGGTCCTTCACGAATGTACACCTCCCTACTCAGATGACGTGTCAATGCACCTCAACTGTGCTCTTGCAGAAAAGACTGCAGTAAACCAGTTTTCAGGAAGAACATTCTGAGGATGAAGAAAAACCTGGCTCATGAAAGATTGCAGACTGACCTGTGGTTGCTCCCAAAGACAGCGCTCCCCTCCAAAAGCAAAGTATTTTGGGGGGAAGTGTCTATACGAAAACAGCCAGAGCAATAAAAAAAAGGTGCAAACTTGCCATGAGAAACGCTGAGGACAAAAACAGGGCAGGTAAAAGGCAAAGAGGATATACCCGGCCCTCACCTGAGATCTCCCTTTGCCTGGAACCAGCCTCACCCCAGCAAAAATTGAACAGAGGAACATCAGTTGAGAACCAGTGTCCCAGATCCCACTGAGGAAATCCCTGTGAACCACAAAGCTGGGGAATGGGGGGGGGGGCGCATGAGGGAGCTGCTTACTTACAATTTCTCCCAGGAGAACGACGTTCTCGCCTCTCACCACAAAGATGCCGCGGGGGATGTCGCCGTATTTTTTACCCACATGAATGCGCTCCACTGTCTGGTGCAACACCAAGTTGGCTGCAAGTTTCAGGGGGAGAAGAGAGAACATGGGCAAGAGAGGCATGAGAAATCTCACACACATGGACCAGCCGCCTTCAATGCACTTCATGATTTTCTCCAACCGGGCTCTGGGAGAGTGACCGAGTGCCACCTGACAGCTACCTGTGCACCTGCCCCTGATGTACGACAGCCTCAAGCTGGATCCCTCTTAGTGTTCAGTTCCAGCAGCAATTACAGCTCCCAGACTTTGCGGGCGCGCTGTGAGAGGACGGAGCCGTGGCTCAGTGATAAAGCATGTGCTTTGCATGCAGAAGGTCCCAAGTTAACATCCTTGGCATCTCCAGTTATGATAATCTCCAAACAGAACCCTAATTTTATAATCACTCAGACTCTGGCTTTCCTTGATAAATGCTGGTTTCCACTATCTTTGCATTCCCCCCCCCCACCCGGCATCCTGGCCTGCAGTGTGGAAAGGGTTAAGCTAGAATTAAGCTAAGCCTGTTGTGTGTACACAAACCCACTGAGGTCAATACACTGGCTTCAAACTGTAGCTCTAGATCCTGGTTGGATGGGCCCCAATGAAACACAGTTAGCAGCTCACACTGGGATGATCACCTTGACCATGATTTAACTGAACCCCTGGTTACTCACAGCATCTGAACTGTCTGTGATTTTTTTTAAAAAGTACATGTTGAAGAGCAGTGAGTGACTGGGCAACTGCTCCCCAGTCTGGCTCCCTAAGTGCATACTTATGTAAACTTAAATGCAGACAGATTTGAACGTGTTATTGGTCTCTGAAGGATGCACATTGTTTACACTGTTCCCAGCTAAAATGCAACGAGAGCTTTATGAGCATGCAATGGTTACAGACATTCAGATAAGGTAGGAAGGCGCAGTCCTCCAAGTCATCTCTGCTTTGAGGAGACTACAGGTGGACCCACAGCACCCCCTTGGTGGGGAAGGATCACTGCTGCTGCTTCTCTAACAGTGTGGTGGGCTCTCAAGCACCCAGGCTTTGGAGCAACTGCCCCACCTTGCCCTACAGGTCCCTAAAAGGTTAAAGGTTTCCCTTGCTCGAAAGACAGTCGAATCCGACTCTAGGGAGTGGTGCTCATCTCCTTTTCGAAGCCGAAAAGCCAGCACTGTCCGAAGACGTTTCCATGCTCACGTGGTCGGCATGACTAAATGCCAAGGGACTGCAAAAAGATTAATCTAGTCCCTGATTTGAAGGAAGGTGTGGCTTCTGGTTGTAAGATGCTCACTCCCCTCTCCCAAATGTCACACAGACTGTTGGAACCTGGAGGCCTGTCCAGGCCCTCGTGAATCTGCATAACCCTGCTGCAATTTCACTTGTCAATTATTTGGGAGATTAACCTCCACATTTGTTTCAGTGGCAACACATGACTGAGAAATGCAATCCCTGGGTGAATGGGGAGTGGGGGCAGAATCCTAGTTTGTTGGGAAAGATTGCAACATTTCCGAGTTACTCAGGAAACTCTCAATGGCTTGCTAAACCAGTTTCATTCTGCAAAAATATCTGAGGCGTATAAGAGCCACATCACACATGACGTTCGTGCCATCACTTTGTTCCCAGCTATCTAGCATTGTTCAATCTAAGTGGCGTTAGTGTAAACTAGCTCACAGCTTTTTAGCCTCTGGCTCACACATTTTAGTCTTAGCTCAGGGAGGATGGCTCCAGAGCAAACTAATTTATGCAGCAGCCAAATCGCTCGCTCACAACTTTAATGCCAGTAGCTCACAAAGTAGAATTATTGCTCACAAGACTCCACAGCTTAGAGGGAGCACTGCTACCTAGTAGTGCTTGGCTCTCTCGATGGAGCTACAGAAGGGAAGCTGTTGGGGAAGGGCAACGAGTCAGTGTCATTTCCTAAACAAAAATGGCTCCCTCCAGACTGAGGTACGTATTGGCAGGGAAAAGAAAAAAGACAAGCCCCGATATATCTACCTCTTTTTTTCTTTCTTTCTGCAGGTTTAAAGCAGCCATGGATGGGAGTCTTTACACTGAGATGAGTGGGGGGAGTTAACAACCCCTTCTGCAGCTCCTGGGCCTCTCAGTCCATATGCGATCTCCAGCATCAGACGCGATTTAAGGGAAGGGGCTGTGGCTCAGTGGCAGAGTTTCTGCTTGGCATGTTTAAGCTCCCTGGCTCAATTCCCAGCATCTCCAGTTAAAAGGATTAAGTAGGAGGTCATATGACAGGCCTCTGTACAAGACTTTGGGGAAGCCCTGCTGGTCAGAGCAGGCAATGCTGACCTTGATAGACCAATGGTCTCACTCAATATATGGCAGCTTTGTGGTTCAAGTGGTCTCAAGTTGCAATGGATCAAAGGGATAGTCCCTCTGTCCAAAGATGGAGCTGTCAACAAACCAACAGATGAGCCGGGGGGGGGGGCTACTCTCTCTTGACCACGACCTGAGACACAGGTTAGGCAAAAATGTTTTCAACAGCAGCTCCATCCCTTTGGTAGGGACCATCAACTGATCATGTGAGGATTGTTCCTTCCTTTCTGCCATCAGGAAGGAAGCCAGCATGTTTCAACAGAATGTCAGACTAGGATCTGGGGAGAACCAGGCTCAAACCCCCTGCCATGGAAGCCCACTGAACAAACATGGGCCAGCCACATGCTCTCAGCCTATCCTACCTCACAGGGTTGTTGTGATAAAATGGGGGCAGGGAGAATGATATAAGCTATTTTGGGTTCCAGCTGGTGAGAAGTAATCAAATAAAGGGGGGAAAGTACAAGGTGGAGCTTTGTAGAAGAGGCTTTGGCTGAATGTTTGTTTACTGGTATGTTTGGAAACCATGATGAGCTGAGGGGAAAGCGGCACACTTGTAAAGCCACATCACCACCCATTTTACAGACAGCATCCAGATAGCAGTTCAAGAAACGGATGGAACAGTCCAGATGGTCCCTGGGAATCGCTGCCAGAACAACTGCTTTGCAAGATACCAATACCGAAGCACACAGGCCGCAGGCCTCACAGGGCTGCTTCCTGCTTCTATGCTGTTTTTCCTGGCAAGTGGTTCAGCGTGCAGCTTAATAAGACACCCGGCTACGGCAAAGATGCAACAACCTAACAGAACATCTGACCTCTAGGGCCAAACAGTAATCGACTTCCATTCCTCCAGGGAAAAAAATACAGCTAGGCGTGATTATTAGTTGCAAGCCATTTTCGGAAGAGCAGAGGGAGGGACCGGTCATACCAAGCATTAAGACTCCATTGACCCGAACCAGTGAGTGTCGAGAACTGGAGGAGGAAATGTGTGGACCCCACTGCTGATGCGAGGGCAGAGGCACAAAGATTTCTCAAAGGGAAATTCCAATCCTATTCTTAGGGCCGACAGCGAAGATAGAATGGTCCAAGGCAATGCTGCCTTTAAAAAAAGAGAGAGTCACAAAGACCTATTGGGTACCTTTCAAGAAGTTTCAGCCAGCCAAAAAGAGAACATCAAGACGTTATCTTCAGCATTTACAAGGCTTTTAAGAATTCCAGAGCCGTTTTTATGTGCCGTTATGTACGGTGCATAAATATTTGGCAAGCGGGACCTTAATTATAAACTCCCTTATCTTGAGGAAAGCCAGAAGCTCCTGCTTTGTAAACTGAAGTGGAAGATTATTCAAGATAAGGCAGCCCAGGCTGGTCCCTAACCATGAACACAGACAATTATTTTGGATGCTTCGTGCAACACTTAGGTTTTGCATCTACGCTCGCTAAAAAAATTAACAAATCTGCAATTAACAGAAGACCGTGCCATGCC
The DNA here is from genome assembly GCA_029375565.1 of Gekko gecko. Taxonomy (NCBI): domain Eukaryota; kingdom Metazoa; phylum Chordata; class Lepidosauria; order Squamata; family Gekkonidae; genus Gekko; species Gekko gecko. The sequence continues at coordinate 47,875,245 of JAPDNY010000013.1, read as the reverse complement.
CTTGCTTAGGATAGAATGAGTAATCCGGTTCTAGATTTGTATTTACAGACTCGGGAGACTTGGCTTCAAATTCCACACACAACATGAAAAATCTACAGGGTGACCTCAGGCCAGCCAGATATTCAGCCCTAGCCTACCTCACAGGGTTGCTAAGAGGATAAAACAGAGGTGCCAAGGACCACATACACTGCCCTGCACAAGGAGAGGCACAAGAATGGAATAGAAAGATACTTTGAAAGGGCCAAATGATCCCACCTAACCTCACTGGTATTAAATACCACTTACATAAATGTCTCCATTTCATATTTCAAGCTATAAAATGAGTCATGTCATGTCTGGATAGATGGTCACTTATTCTCTGCAGTCATGCCAATGTACTACTCCAATCTCTTTTTAAGCAATGGGAGAGACTATTCTGAACAGTTATTTAATAGGAATGTACTATAAATTCCCTTTAGAAGTTCCTTAGAGCGGCTGCATGGATGATGCCATAATTCAAACTTTAATTGGCTTGTAATGATGCTAGCCTGCTTTTATAGCCAATATAAAATGTCATAGTTTATAAATATTGATAGAGCATCAGGGAAAGACTTATTCCACTACCAGTTCTCTTGGATGACTACGTGCTTCCATTAACCAGACCCACACATTACATTTACCCCTTATTATCCCAGTCTGCTTTCAAGATGACATTGTGAGCCACCACTAGTCATAAGGTCTAAGGATCTAAAACATGTTGTCATCCTCACCCCATCCCTTGAAATACTACAATTAATATTGGCTTCTTCATCTGTGGTGGCTTATTCTTTGTTTGTTCCCGTATCAGCCTCAGTACTGGCAAGCCTAATCACTCATGTTTAGGAGAGAGCCAAAGCTATTTTTCAGGTCATCTCTACAGTACCAAAAGCTCCCAGACTTTTTTGCAAGTGATGCAGGTACAGCTATGTGCCAATACACCCCAACCCTGTCTTGCTTCAGATAATCAGAATCTTGCCAAGATCTCCCCTTCCAGACCCCAAATTATATTGAGACTGCACTCATTTTTATTCACCAGAATGCATTTATTCTTGTGAGTGAGTACCCCGTGAGGGGTGATAGACTCACTCAATGCCGTGCAAGCATATCAAGCTATCTGACACCGAGTCAGACCACAGACCCATCCACACTTTCAACACTATCAGCAGTTCTCTAGAGGAAAAGGTTTTCCACAACACCTATCTATGTAAGATGTTTCAACTGACGATGCCAGAGACCAAGCCTGCAAAGCATGTTTGTTTTCACCAGGCTATGCCTCTTCCCAAGAAGCCACGTTCAAAGGAATCGGTCTCCAAGTCCACCTAGTACAGTCATGTCTTTTGACTCGCAGCTGCTCTCTGGGTAGAAAAACCTCTTTCTAATCACCTGCGACCACCCAATATCTTTTAACCAGAGATGCTAGGGAGTAATTGAACCTGAGTTGTTCAGCAAACAAAGCAAGAGCTCTACTAACGAGCCAGGATTTAAAACTAGATCTGCTGAGCCAATTTCCATCATTTTTACCCATTAAATCACACGGGCTCGCATAACAGAATAAACACCATAACCAGAAAGAAAAAGCGGAAGTTGGAATTTTCTAACGGCAAAAAGTTTTTTTTTCCTTTTGTGGACTCCATTTTGCATATGCTTGTGAAGAAAGGAGGTCGGGTAAAGTTAAAGAGGCCCAAGAAAGCCTCCACAAGAATTTCCAAAATTGCTGTTCGAGGGAAAGCTTTCAACAGAGTACTGGCTGAACCAAATGCACTTGTACCCGTCAAGGAGTGGGAATGCCATTTTAAGACATTTGGCTCCCTCTAGTGGTAAAGGAGATCACCAGAACTGCGGCATTTATCCAGTGTTCAAAAATATCCTGATCTGTGTCATTAAGAAAAATTCAGCCATGTTGGTCTGAAGCAGCAAAACAAAGTTTGAGTCTGGGGGCACCTTTAAGACCAACAAAGTTTTATTCAAAGTGTAAGCTTTGGACATGAATAAAACTTTGTTGTCTTAAAGGTGCCCCCACACTCAAACTTTGTTCTCTGTCATTAAGAAAAAGTGATTGCACTTAAGGGGGGGGAGAAGTTGATAACATTAACAATTTTGCCATTTTAAGGCCTTATTTCTATCTCTGGCATAAAAATGAAGTTGCTGCATTAAAAATAAACAGTACACTTTTCAGAGACTAGAGCCAGCGTGGTGCAATGTTTAAGAGTGGTGGACTCTACTCTGGAGAACTGAGTTTGATTCCCCACTCCTCCACATGCAGCCCAATGGGTGATCTTGGATCAGTCACAGTTCTCAGAATTCTCTCAGCCCCACCTGCCTCACAGGGTGCCTGTTGTGAGGAGAGGGAAGGGAGGATATTGAAAGTTGTTTTGAGACTCCTTAAGGTAGAGAAATGTGGGGTATAAAAACCAGGTTTCTTCTTCTAGAGCCCAGTTCCTCAGACACAAGCCAACAGGTGCTCAAAATGCATTGTGCTTTTTCAATTGCCCTTCTCCAGAGATGGCTTTGAAAGTGGATAAAGTTCAATTGGGAGAGTGAATCCACTGATGATACGCTACATAGCAGAGGTACAGCTGGATTGGAACAACGGCCAATCTAGCGCAGCATCCTGTTTCACACAGCAGCCAGCTAACCCCTCTGGAAAGGCCTACAACCAGGACACAAGAAGACCATTGAACCTCTGAACATGGAAGTTCCATCTAGCTGTTATAGCCAATACCTACTGATAGACCTATCCTCTAGGAGGACTTTTCAAACCATAAAAATATCCCCCACACAAAAAAATAAATAAATCAGCCAGGAAGATTTGTCCATCTCCTCTTTCCACTACTATATTAGTGCATGCCATTTCCCCCCCCCCTTCAAACTCACAGAACAGAAAGGGGAAGAGGAAGTAGACAGGCATGTGGGGGCCACTGCTGATCCTTCCCACTTTGAAAAAGGGCTACCCTCCCTCCATGTTAGCAGATCACACTGGGTATTTCTAAGCAGGATGTAAAACTGTAGATTTCTTTGGGAGCCAGTATCTGACCTCAATGGCATTTGCTTCCAGCAACCTGCTCCAGGAAACATTCCCCCCCCAGAACTATTGGTTTTACACCAATACTTACCAATTTGAAAATTAACTCTGATTACTTTAATGGTATGGTTATTAAAGAGGTAACACACATCTCTGGGGCAGTTAAGGAAAAGGAAATCACACTTCCTAGATATTCATTAGTACTGAATCAAACGTAACTGTGTGATTGCAGGCCAGGCTGAAAGTCCACTAATGTAATTCAGCAGCGAGAACAAGGAGACTTTCTACCTTTGCTCGTTGCAAGGTATTACACCGTGGAAGGAGTTAGGACTGAACTAGCCGGAACATTTTTGCAGGAGTCAGACTGATGTCCCCCTGACACAACTCACATTTCCTGAAGCCACAAGGCAAGTGCGAATAACTGACTTCCCCAGTGCCCCGGGATCGATTCAGCATGGCACCATGGTGTGGGGAGAGAAGGGGCTTCAACCCCCAATGCCATTTTTTGATCCAAATTGGGTCCTGCAGTGCTTGTGGAAGCAAGCTTCCTATAGCTGTCATGTAGTGGCAGGGAAGGTGAGTCAGGTCCAGAGAACCCCAACCTGGCCCGTATAAAAACATCCCGTCCGGTTTCCAAGCGCATCAAGACTCCCAAATATTTAACAAACCCAGTTGGATACATCTCTAAGATACCTACGCGCCTGACTCTTTTCTTTCCCAATCATATTATAAACATGGCAGTTTTCCCAGTTTGCATTCAACTTGAGTAGCCAAAAGCATTAACGTGCAGCCGAATGTTTCAAACAGCCATTTGCTTGAATGCAAAACTGTGCAAAGACAAAAGCAATTAGATTTGATTTAGGCCTACATAATAGTGTCATTGTCTAGCCTGCCTTAATCCAGCTCCTCTACAATTCTCCCAGCCCCACCCAGGAAATCTGCCATGAACAGCACATACTCGCACCCCCACAAACGATAGATAAAACCTTGGACATGAATTAGAATTTGAATGGTTTACTTAGAGCAGGGAGAAGATTTGGACCAGGATCCAAAGAGAGACCAGAAGGGGAGAAGATAATAGCATCCCAGGTGGGATCCAACCAGCTTTTCCAATCTCATTCAATTCTCCTCCATATTACAGCCTTCCTCCTACATGGCTTTTCCACCCAGGATTCTCAGCATGGCCTTTTTGAGGCTGTGCTGCCTCCTTCCTTTCTTATCAGTGCAAAAGCTAATTGGATCCACCTCTGATTTTGCCCCAGCAGCTCTCTGGGAAGCTTTTTTTCTTTTTCTTTTTAAATGGCAGTGTTTATTTGGCAGCCTTCACAGCCCTAACCAGGACAAGGATGCTAATACATTTAACCCCAAGCATGTATCTGCTTTCTTTGGATCCTGGGATGTTGTCAAACATTGCTGGACTCATTCAGTGATCTCTGCATCAAACGCAACAAACAAACAAAAAAGCAAGGTAAGCATACCAAACTGATCAATGCTTCGTAAATATCCTATCAGCGTTCTGCCGTCTCGGAGGAGGACCAAATGTTTCTCTGGGAGGGAGAAAAATCCAGATTAGTAGTCAAGTCACCTACAAATCAGCTCAAGACAACCTGCCCCAAGTAGACAGTTTTTTAGTAGTGGTGGTGTGATGGGGTTTTCAAAAACTGGCCTCGACTCGAGTTCAGAGCTTCCCAAACCAAACACGTCTCCAGCCAAGATATTGCAGGCTTCTGTCTCCTCCTGCTGTTCAGCTGAACACTGTTTCCCAAAATGACTTGAGGGAAACCTTCAAAAGCTCTCTGTAAATGAAAATTAACTATGCAAAAGATTAAAGGGGGAGCAGAGTTTCAGCTCGACTTAAGGCACAAAAGAAGAGTTCCATGTGGCAACTTCCCACCCTCTCTGTGGGAATGAATTTAGAGGCAAGAGGTGTTGGGGGGGAACTCTCCACTGGATGCACAAAATGTTCTCTCTTTTTAGGCATCTTGGAGGCACATACTCTAAATGGTATTGGAATGCTGCAAACCAATTTGCACCTGATCCTCTATATACCTTTAAATGCCAGACACATAGGACTACTGAAATCCATATAGTGGACCTACAGAGAAATTCACCAGAGGAACAGAAATGGAAACAGAACCACATGTATAGCCATTCTGACCTGTCCCTACACTGGAGGATCTCTCTGCTGAGCACAATTACATACTCATGGTACAGTAATTGCTGTTGCAGGCTATGTTATAACACATGAAAAAGTGGCTAGCACCATATATACAAATCAAACATCACTGGTGCACAGCCAATAACTATTTAGGTATTTACATCCTGCTTTTCTTCCCAAAGGAGCCCAAAGCAACTAACAAAAAGATAAATTACAATGTAAATATATCAAACAAAAAGGTGAAGACTCCTTATTCTGTATATTGGTAAGTATTCTTATCCAAGGGATGCCGGCCGTGAGTCACAAGGGCTAAGGGCCCCTTTGGCTCTTGTCATTTAAGCCACACCTCTGGCCATGCCTAAGTTTGATAGTACGGCAAGGAAAGGAAGTCAGACTTAGTTTAATTGGAACTCAGCTGTGGCTGGCTTACTGGCCAGCAAGAGCTTCATCAGTATGCACCTGTAAAGTACAAGATCCAAAGCCAGATCCATACCTGCTGCTGTTGGAAGCTAGACGCACAAGGTCTGGGGCAAATGATGCACTGTATTCTTGGTGCATGGGGGGGGCAACAGTGGGAAGGCTTCTAGCGTCCTGGCCCCACTGATGGCACCTGGTATTTTTGGCCACTGTGTGACAGAGTGTTGGACTGGATGGGCCATTGGCCTGATCTCAACATTGGCTTCTCTTATGTTCTTACGTTTAGTTAACATTATCTGACCCTTCATCCAAGGAGCTCAGGGTGATTATCTCTACCCTCATTTATCCAAATATATCTGCAAGTGGGCCTGGACAAACGCAGTCCTGATCTAGGAGCTACTGGCTAAAACTTAGGAGACAGATCCTCACTGCCTGCCTATAGCTCTTCTCCCTACACCATGGCCACTGCCACTAGTGGACCAACATATAAGCTGTCCAGGCCTGCCTGCAGGATTAGTGTAAGTGGCTCAAGGTAAAGGTCATGACAGAGTAAGGATCTGAAACCAAACATTCCCAGGCTGACATTCCAACCAAAGTAGCACACCAGCTACTTTTACTATCCAAATCCTTCTGGCCCAGCCACAAAATTCTGACTTCTATTCCTAGTCAAGCCTGGCATTAGAACAGTCATATATGGCAGGCTGGGGAGATCAAATAGAATTTTACCTGGTGATACCACTGTTAAAACAAAATTTTAATTTGGGTCTAAGCTACAAGAAACACTACAGGGAAGAAAGGGACTGTGGGGTGGGGAGCATTTTACACACTGTTATTACACACTGCAAGTTCCAGGGCTGGATACTGGCATTAAAAGCAAGCACCAAAGGCACTGATTTCCCACAATGTTCAAACTGACATTTATCCATCTCTGCTACCACCCCTGCCCATGTTATGCATCTGATGAAACAGAAGAGAGGAAGACATTGGATTTATACCCAGCCTGTCACTATCCGAAGGAGTCTCAGATTTATACCCTTTCCCTTCCCTTCCCTTCCCCTCTCCACAACCGACACCCTGTGAGGTAGGTGGGGCTGAGAGAGCTCTGACAGAAACTGCTCTTTTTCAAGAACAGCTCTGACAGAACTATGGCTTGCCCAAGGTCATCCAGCAGGTGCAAGTAGAGGAGTGGGAATCAAACACAGTTCTCCCAGATTAGAGTCTGCGCATTTAACCACTACACCAGTCAATTCATTAGTCTTTATGCTGCCACAAGACTTATTTATCACAGTATCAATCAACAGCTATAGCTGACCTCTGCTGCTGTGCCTGTTAAGAGTGACTTGGCTTGCAATATTAAAATGCTTATCCACTTGCCATGAAAGCATCACCCATGGTCACAGATCAAATTGCAAAGAACTGACAACCGTACTCCAACAGGCCCTACCCCCAAATTAACCCTATGGTATAGGTCCGATGGGTTCGTGCGCATGGAGCTCCAAAGGGCCCTGTGAACGCCAGCCATAATACACCTGAGTCAATACAGTATTAGGATTACAGTGTCATGGCAAGACCTGGGTTCAAATCACCACTTGGCCATGAAGCTTACTAGATGATCTTGGGCCCAGCCGCATTGTCAACCTTAAACTACCACCCAAGGCTGTATATGAAGGGCGAGCCACAGACACTTCACTCCCTTTCCTTGGAGGAAAAGCAGGTCAAAAATATGACAGATATAAACTGCAGATTTCAGATGAGAAAATTAATAGCAGAAGCATGAAAGCAAGCTTCAGCATGGCAAGCCAGCTCATCTATAAAAGATCTTCCTCTTCCTTTGTAAAGGGAAACTGTCTCCCTCCACCAGCACTAGGAAACAAACCAATTTACTATTGTGCTGAAAGCAATCTACCTCCTTGCTACAGTGCTAGCAATGCTGCTTAACGGCTTTGTGGGAACTAAACAAGGGCTCATTAAAACACATGTGAGAGAAATTGTTTTTTCCAGAAACAAAGTTTTGTTTTCAAGGGTGAGAAGTAGCAACTTGGAAGGATATTGAATGTACAAGCAAGGGGCGAGCTAGGAAACAGCCAGTGCGGTACACTGATTGGAGCGTCAGACTAGGATCGGGGGGGGGGAATAGCTCTTCGCCTAACCTACCTTGCCCGGCTGTTGTGACAATACAACCGTGAAGGAAAGCAGCGGACATACCACCCCGAGCTCTCCTTGGAGAAAGAATAGGCTAAAAATGCCCGAGGGAAATGAACGGGCGGACCTGCTTGCATAGAGGAGCCGCGCCAGTTGGAAAGGCGGTACATCCAAAAAGGCTCCTCCGGGGCGCGATGGGGGGGAGGGAGGGGAGTGCACTCACTATCGATATCCTGGATGAGGCTCGCGGTGCCGGGCATGTAATTCATCTTTCCCCCGGACGCAGCGGAAGCTCCGCCGCCAGCATCTGCCCCTGGAGAAGCGGAACCTCCCCTTGCCCTCTCCCCGCCCGGTCCGGAAGCACATGCTCCGGCGGGGCGGGGAGAAGCGGCGGAGAGGCTTCGCGCGTCCGGTGGGTTCGTGCGCATGGAGCTCCGAAGGGCCCTGTGAGCGCCAGCCATAAGCTTATATGGGCTGCGGAGGGAAGGGAGGCCCACCTGGTCGAGAAATCAAAGCTGATTTTCATCTGCTGCGGAGAGAGGAGCGCGCCCCGGGCACGGCGGTGGTGGCTCGGCTCAAGCCGGAGGAAACGCGCTGCGCGCCGCACCCCGTGCGCAGCTGAAGCGTCCCGGAGTTCTTCTGAGCGCATGCTTACTCAAGAGTCAGCCCACGGAGTTCGGAGACACCAGCCGAGCCCGCGCATGTTAACTTTTAGAAGTAACCCCGCCCCCCCGAGTTCGGTGCGTGTCTTTTGCTCACAAGTAAATATGTATTTGCATTCACACAGCGTAGGCTCTCGCGTTGTCGTTGCGATGGAACATCGCTGGATTTCCCTTGTTAGATGTGCATCTGCGAATCGGTCCGGTGATGCAATATTGAAGGATGTGCGGGAGTAGCCGTAGTTGAGAGGGGAGACACGTTCCGTGGGGTTAGAAATGGAACGGATACTATGGTAACCGCCGGGCCCCAAGAGTAATTTCTGTGGGTCTGGGGCAAACTCGTAAAACAGTCCTGTGAATCCATCTCATAATAAATCTCATTAAGCACAAAAGAAAATGATTTCAGTTATGCTTCCGAAATTACATAAATAGACCATATGGCAGTAAAAGGCTTCTATTTCAGGGCTGGCTCCTGGATGCTGGTAAAGTGCAGACAACCACATATACAGTGCCATCTTAAGCAGGTCTACATAGAATTCTACTTGGGTCTGCTCAGTGAAGCTTGCTGCTAGGGAAAATGTTCTTAGGATTGCACTGTTAGACCATTGTATACAGTTCTGGTTAACACACAGGCACACATGCAATCCTGTGCAAAGTTACCTCAATGTCCTGTTACTCCAGGGTTGCAGTGTCAGACTCTAAAAATGATATAGCACTGGAAAAGTCTCAGAAAAGTTGACCCTAGCAATCAGAGGGTTGGTGTGCTTTTTGTACCAGGAAATTTTAAATTAACTGGGTCTTTAGAAAAAGGATGGCAAGAGAGTCCATTATGTTATACTCAGCAACTAGAGAAACAGATTGGAAGTAGATTTGGAAAGGTGTACTGCGCAGATGGTCTCTGGCCTCACAGGCAGGAAAGAAGGTCTCTGCCTGGACTGCGCCACTTCAGATGGGGGGGGTAATCTCCAGTCTTAAAAATATTCCCAGGAGGACCTGTAACAGGTTAGCAAGAGGTTTTGGGAGAAGATTTTACTTAAGTGTCCCTCCACTCCCTCAGCTACCATCAGGAAGGAGAGCAACCAGAAAGACTGCAGAGCCACCTGTGGGCAGTTTGACTTGAGTGCTAAAAGTAAATAAATAAATACATGGGGGTGCAGAAAGAACATGAATACTTATTTTATTTACTTATTTTATAGTTGCAGCAGCTGGTCAGAAGAATACCTGAAAAGAAGAAAGAGTCCTGAATATCGTGGGTTGGAATAAAAGTATCATCCTTAAGTTGTTTATTCCATGCTTTTTATCTCACACTTTATCTCATGCCAATATACATCATTCTCCCTTCCCCATTTTATCCTCTCCAAAACCTATGAGGTAAGAGAGGTTGAGGGGGTGTGACTGGCCCAAGCTCACCCAGCGAGCATCCATAGTGCAGGAACAATTGGAACTGGGATCTTCCAAGTCCTAGCCCAACACTTGAATCATGAAACCATACTGGCTGTCCTCGGTTCTCCATTTCCAACATATCAGCCATCCAAGAAGGCCATCTCCAAAAGCAAAAACTGCCAATCCCTCAATAAGACAGCTCTACCAGTTGTTTTCAACAGCAATGTTATTTGAATTGAATATTATTATGGTTTTGAATTGTAACCCAAATTCGCTGCCAGAGGATGTAGTGATGGCCACAGACATAAACAGTTTTAAAAGGGGATTAGATAGATTCATGGAGGATAAGTCTATCAGTGGCTACTAGCCATGGTAACTGAGGGGAACCTCCACATTCAGAGGCACTAATCTGCTGCATCCCAGAGTCAGGAGGCCCCATCAGGGGAAGGCCTTAGCCTCTATGCCATTGTTGGTGGTCCAGAGGAACTGGCTGGCCACTGTGTGAGACAGGATGCTAGACCAGATGAGCTATTTATTGGTCTGATCCATTAGGGCTCTTCTTATATTTGGAAGTTCATCTTGTTGGAAATTGGGCTAGAAATGTAAGTAATTTAATGAAACAAGCATATTGGGAGAATGATTCTAGCCTTTGCCTCTCCCCTGTATGCTCATTCTGTGTGTCAAAAACTTTTCCTTTATGGAGGTACATTCCACCATGAAAGCCCTACACAGGAAGTCTGAAATGAGGCAGACCACCTCATGGGCTGTTTGTGAGACCCATAGCAACTCCCAGTAGAGTTGGTACACGACAGATTTATGTCCTTGCAATGGAAAAATCTGTATTTTTAGGAGCACACTATATTTGCAGGCAGCTCCTTATATATAAAACAAACTTAGGCTTGCTTTAAGCATGCATGAGAGTGAGGTGGGGACCTCCTCAGCTACAGGAATGGATCCTGCCATTTCAGGCTGGCTCTTGCAAGAGGAGAGGAGGATTGCATTTTGGAATGGGGGGGCTCCCTGCAAAAAGAAAATCAGGAACCATTCTGTGTTAGTTTTCTATTTGTGTGGGCTTTTTTTAAAAAAAAATGTCCTGTTTCCTTGCTCATTAGATGACTCATTCTGTTGATTGCATGATTTACACTGTGTAATTTGCCTGGAGTCTCAGAAGAAAATTCTCCTGCCTGTGCCTACCTAGAAAAACCTAACCCACCCACCCCTTCTGGATATTTAACCAGGCCAAAGGGATGTAGAATTCTGTGGATCTGAAGAAGTTAGCTCCGAAATAAATTAGGATAGTCTGTCCTGTGTAATTTTGCTTCACGTCTATCCCGGAATTATAACCCAACTCATTTAGCACCAGCGTTTCAAGGGTTACCGGTAGACAGAGAAGGTGTCTTCTGATTGGTTACTTCGCATGACTTGCGGGCGGTGCCGATGGACGTCAAAAACAACGGGGGACGTCGGCAAGAAGCGGCGCATTTCTCGGACTCCATACATCCGGGTTATTATAGGTAGTTGCCCATTGGTTTGGAAAACCGATTATAGAAATGAGGGTAAGGGGGAATGCCTACAGTACCAATTGGATATAGCGGGACATTGTTCGCGCATGCGTGTTGTGCTCCTGGGGGAGGCGGTAGCAAGGAGAGCCTGAGGAGCCGCTAATGGCGGCCGCGTTGAGGAGATTGTTACATGGTACGGAAGTAGAACGAGTCCGGCCGGAGCCGGAGCCTCCTCCGCCCCCATGGGGCATGGAGACCCGTAGATGCCCTGTGCATGGCTGCGGGGGTAGTAGGGTGGAGAGAGTCACTCGGGGCGACAGTGGCGGTTTCCAGGTAACGGTCAAATCTTCGCTGTCCATTATCAGCTGTGTGTGACGTAAGCGGGGCCCCCTCCCGCGGCTGCGAAGTGCTGCCACGTGCGGCTGTCCTGTCACGTCACTCCGTGTGCAGCCTTTTAGGGGCGGGGGACTCCCCTACCTTTTAAAATTATTATTAGTGAATATCTGGATATGCTTTTGTTTCAGTTTTTAAAGTGTGCGTTTTGCTTTAGACCCCAAACACCACCTTTTTTTGTGTTCACTGAGGGAAAGGGGGGTGTAAATACCAGATTAAAGTTTAGGGGAAATTGTAAGACTCGTATGACCCATCTTGTTTTTGCTTTCTGTCCCATCTGTTCCTTTTCTCATTTTCTCCTTTTCTGTCTTCCTCTTCTGACTTGAGCAGTAAAAATAAATGGCGCAATAAGGAGCTCTGACTCATGAAAGCTTGTGCTGGAGTAAGTTTAGTAAATCTTTTAAATGCTGTTTTATTTTGCTGCAATGGACTAACAGGGCCGCCTCTCTGGAATTACTAATCTGGGAAGTGTCAAAAGACTGATCCACAATCTTAACAGCTGACGTTGCCCTTTGTAAGGGAGAGGTTGTGCTGTGGCACAGAGAGTTGAGGAAAAGGAAGGTGTTACATTGAAAAAAATTATCCTAGAGGGCTGTGGTGTTGCATGAATAAAACAGACGTTCAGTTGTACAGCGCTCCTCTCCCCCGTTTCCTATCGTAATTAAACCATGACTGAAGAGAATTTATAGGAAAAAAGGAAGACCCCATCAAATGCCAACCAACAGGAGAGAAGAATTGCACGGTAAACTCTTATTTTGCTAAAAACAAAGCTGAAAGTCAAGCAGGGGTTGGGAGCCACGGCAGCAAGAAAATGGTTTCAGAAAACATGCAGGACCAATAGCAGAGTGTCTCCCTTACAAAAACTGATCTTGTTGAGATGGAAATCCGATTATTGCTTAAACTTGGAGAACTGTTTGAACCCATCCAAAAGCAATTGAATCAAATAAGATCCTCTATTTCTGAAACACAAAAAATAGCAAAATGTGCCATGACACTGGCAGAAATGCTTCAAAACGAAAATCTTAACTTCCAAATAGAAAATGAACAAATGCAGATTAAAACTACTTACACTAGAAACTGAAATACGACAAAATGATATAAAATTTCATGGGTTCCCAGAGCAACTGGAAGGAGTGGCAGATTTGCAGGCTTTTATGGCAAATTGTTTGGCAACAACACTGAACCTGGAAGACAATGTTGTTCCGATAATCATCAAGGATTGCTGTGAACATGAACATAAAGGGAACCTAGAGACAGGGACTAGGCTAAGAAGTGCCTTTACCTATAAAGATCTTAAAATCAAAGCATTCCCAGATCTACCTCCGGAAGCTACCAATTGAAGATGAGAAATGTAGCCAATAATAAAACAGCTGCAATCAGTAAATGGCCGGGCAAGTTATCCAGAATGGAACCAAAATACCAAGTGACAGATCTTGAAAAAGGATTACAAATGTTGAAGAGTCTGGGACTAAATGAACCACCTGAGACTGGCAAAAAAATACCTAAAAGAAAGTTAGTTGGCAACTGTACTCCACATAAGAGCAGCAAAATTCCTGTACATTCTCTTTCACATAATGTTAGTAGATAATTCTTTAAGTTAGACTTTCTCTCCGAGTCAATTAGGACAATCTGTCTTCCTTCATAGTTCATATGTTAAACTACTGATTAATAGAATTGATATAAGCATGAAAATTGGGGAGGGGGGAGAAAAATCTTAGTTTTACTTGGTTGTATTAAGAACCCACCTTTATATTAAGCCTGGGAACTGGGTGGTAGAAATTTGTGTTTTTACTTTTCTGTGAAATATTAACAGGAGCCAAAAGGGCTTTGTTTATTTTATATATATATATATAAGCTAAAGTGTTTTACAGTGTTGGTTTGTTATAACAATAACTATAAAATATTTAAGGCTAGACATAGGTAGAAATGGTGTTTCTACTGTTTAGATACAAGGGTAAAGAATTTGAGATTTATTGTTATTATTACTATATTAATATATTAGGAAGCTTAAGAAGTTTAACAATATTTACTAAATTGTTCACTGGATATTAATCTTTGGGTATTTCTTTTTTCTAATATATTTCTTATAACTGTAGTTTTGCTTAGAAGTGCAATACAGGAGTTACTGAATTTATTTATATAAAAATCATTCTGTATCATTTTTTATTATGTCTCAGAATAGTAAAATAATTTATCTCAATACTGGAGGTCTTAACAATTTGGTGAAACAGAAAAGGGTGTACTCAATCTTAATCAAATTGCAGCCTGATGTTCTCCTATTACAGGAGAAACATCTCAGATCCTCAACTAAACTGATTTTCAGATTTTAGCTCACAGGAACTCTAAATCTAGAGATGTGGTGATTTTAATGTAAAAAAAATATTGACTTCTCTCCTCTAGGAGTTTTAAAAGATCCGCAAGGCAGATTTATTTTTGTTAAAGAACTAGTAGAGAATCAAACAGTGACCATAGGGTCAATATATGCACCCAATATGGGCCAGATAAATGACACACTATTTAAACTGGAACACTTTAAGGATGGAGAAGTCATCCTCGGAGGTTTAATTTTTGGCAGATCAGAACCTGGACAGGACATTCCCTAATAAGAACCCACAAAAGAGAAGGAATCCTACTGAACTATCAAAATTATTCTCTGAATTTCATTTGATAGATGCTTGGAGACAATATCATTTGACGGAGAGAGAATATACTTTCTATTCCACAAGACATCAGTTCCGCAGTTGCATAGGTTATATATTAATTTCCTCAGGAATTCTAAAAAGATTTATATCATCTCAAATAGGCTGAGTGTATATTGAATGCTAAAAGAACAGACAAAATTAAGACAACATTGGATTTTACATGGAGCTTTATTAAAAACTGATGAAATTAAATCAGATTTGGAAATCCAAGTTAAAAATTATATCCAAGAAAATACAAATAACACAACAGCTCCCATGATAATCTGGGATGCTTTGAAACCCGTCTTGTGAGGTATATTGATTTCTAAAACTTCTTTCTTGAACAAACCAACCAAGCAGACAAGACAGGCACTCTTAGAATCCATACATAACCTAGAACAAAGACACAAACAAAATTGCACTAAGAAAATATTTAAAAATTACTTGCTGAAAGATATAAACTAGAACTACTCAATATGTCTCATATACAAAAAGACCTAATCTATTTACGACAGAAATTTGGGCATAACTCCCCTAGTGTGATGAAATTTTTGGCAAAACATGTTAACTGTAAACATATAGATAGAATAATACATCTAATAAAAGACAAATCTGGTAAATTACACTAAAAATAATACAATACAATACAAAAATAATACAATAACTCAAATATTTATGGAATACTATAAAAATTATATTCCTTAAATAAAATACCACAAAAAAAACATTAGGGCATACTTTCAAAAACATCCACCTCCCAACCTAACAACATAAGAGAACTTGGCCACGTTGAACCCCATTTGCCACGTTGATGCCCACTCGCCCATCCTTGACCAGATCCCTTTGGAGTACCTCACAATAAGAACATAAGAGAAGCCAATGTTGGATCAGGCCAATGGCCTGTCGAGTCCAACACTCTGTCACACAGTGGCCAAAAATACCCGGTGCCATCAGGAGGTTCACCAGTGGGGCCAGGACACTAGAAGCCCTCCCACTGCTGCCCCCCCTCCAGCACCAAGAATATGGTGCATCACTTGCCCCAGACTGAGAGTTCCTATCTATACCTTGTGGCTAATAGCCACTGGTGGACTTCTGCTCCACATGTTTATAATTCCCTCTTGAAACTGTCTATGCTTGTAGCTGCCACCACCTCCTGTGGCAGTGAATTCCATATGTTAATCACTCTTTGGGTGAAGAAGTACTTCCTTTTATCTGTTTTAACCCAACTGCTCAGCAATTTCATGGAGTGCCCATGAGTTCTTGTATTGTGAGAAAAGGAGAAAAGTACTTCTTTCTCAACCTGCTATATCCCATGCATAATCTTATAAACCTCGGTCATGTCACCCCTCAGCCGTCGTTTCTCCAAGCTAAAGAGCCCCAAGCGTTTTAACGTTTCTTCATAGGGAAAGTGTTCCAACTCTTTTATCATTCTAGTTGCCCTTCTCTGCACTTTTTCCAATGCTATAATATCCTTTTTGAGGTGTGGCGACCAGAACCTGAAAGCTAAACACACAACTTTTTTAGAAATACTCTTCACCAAGCTTTAAAAATAAATTCCTAGGACCTGATGCCTCACTACGGATTTCTGTAAAACATTTGCTCCTATTTTACTAGAGCCTTTAGAGAATACATGTAACCAGGGGTCTTTTCGTAGAAAAACAGCTGCAGGAGCTCATTAGCATATGGTATGCTAATAAGCTATTAGGCTATTAGCATATGCCACGCCCCCTGACATCACCGGAAGTGATGTCAGAAGGGGAAGCAAAAGTGGGGGAGGCATCTTCAAAAGCCTCCCCTTCCCTTCCCCAGTTGGTCTGGGTGGGGGAGCTAGGAGAGAAGGGGTTTAAAGTTTAAACTCCTTCTCATGAGAGTTGGGCCACAGAAGGAGGAAAGAGGGAAAGAAAGAGAAGGAAAGGGGAAGGAAACAGGGAAAGGAGGAAAAAAGAAAAGAAGGTGGGAAAGAAAGAAAGAGAGAAGAGAAGAAGGAGGGAAACAGGGAAAAGAGAGAAGGAAAAGAGGGAATGAAAGAAATTTGGCGGCAATTCGGCCCCATTATATCCTATGGGCCATTGAAGTCAATGGTGAAAACATAGGGTATATTCTGGGGGCTGGAGGGGAGGGGGTTTGAGGCCCCAAACTCACAGGGTAGCTGATGTAGCCTCTCCCCAAGATACCCACCAAGTTTCAAGAACATTGGACCAGGGGGTCCAATTCCATGGGCCCCCAAACAGGTTGCCCCTATTCCCTCCATTGTTCTCTATGGTGGGAAAAAAACTTACTTTTTTCCCACCATAGAGAACAATGGAGGGAATGGGGCAACCTATTTGGGGGCCCATAGAATTGGACCCCCTGATCCAAAGTTCTTGAAACTTGGTGGGTATCTTGGGGAGAGGCTCCATCAGCTACCCTGTGAGTTTGGAGCCTCTCCCTCAAACCCCCTCCCCTCCAGCCCCCAGAATATACCCTATGTTTTCACCATTGACTTCAATGGCCCATAGGATACAATGGAGCTGAAATTGACATTCGGCTGCCTGAAAGTCTCTCCGGGACACCGGCTGGGGGGCGGGGCTTGGCTCCTGAGCTCCCGGAGCTGTGCTCCGGTGCGCTCCCCCCCCCAAAAGACTCCTGCATGTAACCATACACTAGAAACAAGCAAATTACCCCTTTCTTGGTCACAAATGACAGTTGTAGTGATCCCTAAGCCACAAAGAGATGCAACATTACCTTCCTCATATAGGCCCATCTCCCTATTAAAAGTTGATTTTAAGATATTCACTTCAACTTTAGCAAGATGTGTAAATATTTTTATCATGAAATATATTTTACCAGATCAAGTTGGCTTTATGCCAGGATGTGATTTAATAGACAATACACATAAAGTTCTTAATATTTTAAACTTCACTAAAATTTTAAATAAATGGTTTTGCTTTCGCTGGATATAGAGAAAGCATTCAGTTATTTAGAAATGGCATATTAAAAAGCCCTACTTACCAACATGGGATTTGGAAAAAGATTGTTATCAGCTATCTCTGCTATTTATGAAAAAATCCAAGTTTCTTTGAAGATAAACAGTACTTACTCTGATAACTTTGTTACCTTAGAAAGAGGCAAGATAGGGTTATCCCTTCTCATCATTACTATTCGCATTAGCAATAGAACCTTTAGCTACAATGATTAGAAAAGCAAATGACATCAAAGGAATTGAAGTGGGAAAGAAAGAATGCTAACTTACCTTATTTGCTGATGATATGTTATTATGCCTTTCAAAACCTGTTGAATCACTAATGTTTCTGCAAAATTTCTTTCAGGAGTTTCTTTAAAGTCTCAGGTCTGCAAATAAATCAAATGAAATCTAAATTAATGCCAAATAATTTAACTCAGACTCAAAAAGAGAATATTAAAATGTTATTTCAGTTTCAATGGAGAGATATTTCAGCCATAGTAAAACATACAAAGAATTTACAGCACAAATTCAGAAATGGGAAAAATTCTCCCTGTTGTGGGTAGATAGGTGTAACTTAGCAAAATCTTTTTTATTACCAGAATTTCTTTTTTGACCCATTCCTCTGGCCATTACAGCTACACAAATCAAAGAATGGCAAAATATGTTGAACAGCTTTTTATGGGCACAAAAAACACATAGAATGTTACATAGATGATCTAAAATAGGAGGTATAAATTTTCCCAATGTTTAAGAATATTACATTGCTACCCATCTAGCTCAAATAATTCCAGTGTTAAAAGATGAAAACATACCAGATTGAATAACTGGTATATTTGGCCATGGTGTGACAGAGTGTTGGACTGGATGGGCCATTGGCCTGATCCAATATTGGTTTCTCTTATGTTCTTACATTCTCTTCTGTTAAAGGAATATACTCACCCACACAATATTATAGATGTAATTTTTCAGGAATAAAAGATAGGTCACCAAGAATTCAATAGAATAGCCTACTTACTGTCTCCTTGCACATCTGGGGCTCTTTAAGAGCAAAGTTGGTCCCTGAAATATCTAGATTCTCCTCCATCCTTGGTCAATCATGGTACCCCCCTGGGCAATACACAAAAGATTATCAGATGTGGCAAGAAACAATCATTACAAAATTAAAAGATTTAACTGTAAACAAACAGGTTATGGACAAAATTACTTTAGAACTTAAGTTAGGTAAAGCAATATCATGGTACCAATATTTTCAAATCAACCATCTGTGTTCTTATATAAAGCTTCCTTTGATAATGAAACAACCATTAACACCTTTTGAATTAATTATCCAAAATGCCAATGAAAACAAGAAATGTGTTATTTTCAAAATATACTAGATTCTTGATAACTTGAAGGAAGAAAAAATAGTTACATATCAGAAAAAAATGGCAAAAAGTGTGTGATGAAGCTTATCAAGGTCATCTAATAGCTATGAGAGCAACTCACCCATAATAGTACTTAAACTACAAAAATTCAAAATCAGGACATACTGGTATCTCATTCTCTTGCAATTATCCTATTTCTCTTATAACTATCACTCCTACAGTTGGAAAAAATGTACAGAAATCAGGTTTTATTTACACTGCTGGATTTACTGTCCAAACATCAAAACATTTTGGGAAGAAATATTGGAATGACTGCAGAAAATTACTGGGTATATAATTGCCTTGAAACCAGAATCACTTCTCCTGAACCTCAGATTTGATACCACAATCACCTTTACTAAAAAAAACAAAAACAAAAAACAGTTGCATTTTTGCTGCTAAAACAGCTATAGCAACTAAATGGAAATGGGAACAAAGACCTGCATTAAAAATTATGGCATACTAAACTATGGGACCTATACGTCATGATAAAATTAACAGATATATTAAGACCAGTAGATACTGATACAAATTATAGTGAATTCATAACTATATCATTTCCAATTGTAACTTACTTTGCATCCCAAAGAGAAATGCTGACTGTAATAGATACAATGCATCTTTGGTAAACAACAGTGTTTTGCATCTTTGCCTCTGTAAAGCACCATTTTTGAATCTTTTTATATGAATATTGTATATATGTTTGAAAGAATGTTTTATAGTTGTATTAATACTATTACATATTGTAAAATTAATAAAAAACTTTATTTAAAAATGATCCTAGCTAATAAATAGACCAGTATTGCTTTGGCTAGTAATTGGTGTTACCTTAAAGCTTGAAATGCCTAGACAGGTTTACCCAGTAGGTTTCTCTCTCCTTGTCCCGTAAAACTTCAGTATTGTTCTATTGATTCAGACCAACACACCTACCCATCTGAATCTTCAATTTCCACCATAAGCAACTCCCATTACAAAACCCTTTAACTAACAAAACAAGAAGAATATAATTCAGGGGGGAAACAAATACGCACAGAGCCACTTTAAACAAGATTCCTATTAAACTTGCACAAATACATTGATTGTGTATCTCCAAAAGAAGATGGAAGGAATCAACTAAGCATCTCGGGGATGGGAAGTAGAAGTGGGGGAGAGGCCCTGTTTAAAAACATTATCCTAAACAAGTTATAAGAAGTCCTTCTGACACAGGATTATAATGCAACATTTTAAGGAATGTAATAGCACATACCAGGTTAATGCAATCTGAATCTCTATTTTTGCATAGGATTAGAGCAGTGATGTTTTATGTTACAACTAGAGTATGTTTCTAGGTCCAAAATGTCTCTATTTTCCCTTAGGAACAGCACACCAGTTGGTATATGAGGGGTGGGTGGGTGTGTTCCGCACATGTGGAAAGGTGCAGGAGTTTCTGTGAAATCTAATTGGGTTTCACATTGAGTATGGAAGGACCTATGTTATTTATGCTAAACAATGACTGTGCTGTATAGGATGCTAGTTTGTGCACTAGTAAAAGATTCATCTTGCATTATAC
This sequence comes from Gekko gecko, assembly GCA_029375565.1. NCBI lineage: Eukaryota > Metazoa > Chordata > Lepidosauria > Squamata > Gekkonidae > Gekko > Gekko gecko. The sequence continues at coordinate 47,854,974 of JAPDNY010000013.1, read as the reverse complement.
TTGTGCAGTGAGCAGTCTTCTCCCCAGTACATATAAAAAGAACTCTTTTATTTGTGTTGCTGTGACTGTGAAGCTGTACTATTCTCTGTAAGGCTTGAGACTAATGGAATCCTGGCCTTGAATCCTAACCCTTGCTTTTATTTGTATTTATCTTTGTTTGTAGCTGAGACTATTCTCTACTGCATAGTACATTTTAGTCCCTTGCTAAGACCTGGTCTTGCATGAATGGGCGTTCCTAATGCCATAGGAATGTGCTGTGCAGCAGAAGACTACTTCCATCACAAGAAAGGGTGCAGTTTGATCAGAAGGCTTACTAGGAAATCCTTTGCCTCCCCCCAATTGTCAGGGCTTTCAATCAGTAAAAACTCTAGATTGGTAAGGGGGTGGGGAACAGTACAAAGCAAGACATCTGCTAGAGATTTGCCATTATCGCTGGCTGGTTTGTCCTTTTTATGGGGCAGTGGCTCAATAAATGGGCCTCGTGTTACAAACCCAAGGTACAAAAGGAGATTTCTAGTAAGCTCAGGAAAAGATTTGTTGAAACTCCACTTGAGTCCCTGTGTTTTTTGATAATAGTCTTCAGAATCCTGTGGTAGTGATGGAAAGTGCAGTCAAGTCACACCCTGCTTATGGGGAGTTCAAGGCAAGAGACATTCAGAGGTGGCTTGGTATTGCCTGCCTATGCTTCCTTGATGGTCTCCCATCCAAATACTAACCAGGGCTGATTCTGCTTAGTTTCTGAGACTGAGTTAGTCTGGTCTCTGTACATGATAGCAAATACAAGCCAAATCAATTGTGTGATTTGCGTAAGGTCCCAGGTCCAATCCTTGGCATCTCCAGCTAAAAGGATCAGTTAGTAGGAGGTGTGAAAGACCTCTGCCTGAGACCATGGAGAGGCGCTGCCAGTCTGAGTAGACAATGCTGACCTCGATGGACCAAAAGTCTAATTCAGTATAAGGCAGCTTCATATGTTTGTGCTCTTGAGCGGTGTACTACAAATCAGCGCTGCAGTACTGAGAGAGTGCCATTCAAATGTGCTCTGCAGTACCCATGCAGTCCCAGCTATGCCTTGTGAGTACTTTGTTTCTAGTCTTCTAAGTCCAGAGAACAGGCCCTAGTATGAAAGGGGCAGGCAATACAGGCCTGGCACTGTGTCAAAGCCTGACACAGTGCCATTGGGGCCTTCTTGTCCAGATATTCTACAACCCCCCAGTGTCTGTGACCTTTGTGGTGCCTGTGGTGCAGGTTGGCTGCTCATCCATGAATACAATGGAGTTCGAGACTAAGATTCTTTCCCCACATTCTCAGTAGCAGAATATGCTTATTTTGGCGATACTGTAAAAACAGACTTTTCAGGCAATCTGAAATCTAGTAGTTATCATTATGACCCTACCTCTTTTTGTTTTTCTGTCTGGTAATAGGATGACTAAAATGCAGTATTAGTGGGTAGAGAAACATTTCTTGTATGCTAGAGTTGCAGTTTTAGTAAATGCCTGTAAAACTTCATATCCACCAAATACAGACTGCAAACACATCTTTCATTTAAAAAATTGCATCTTAATACTTCACATTTGCTCTTACTTTGTGTGCTTGTGCAGCAGAATGCTTTTTGCAGGTCAAGAATTTTATCAACATCTATATTGTATTCTTCTGCCCCATATATATTTTTTAAAATCTTTTTTATTAGAATTTCAGAAGATAATACAACTGGTAGTAATTCTTATTTTCTTTAAGAAGAGAGTAAATAGTAACAGTTTCAGCTTATCGTGATAGACATGTTGTGACCAAGGTGTGTAGAAGGGGGAAAAAATATTTGCATAGTACATGATAGTTTGTTGATTACATCAGCCTTCATCAGGCAAAGGAGAGTCTAACTGAGTGAAATTTAGTTTCGCAAGTAGACTTCAAGTTTGAAGATGTAAGTAGCAACAGCTACCCCGACACAGTGCCTCTACTGCTCCCACATACTCCCACTCCACTTTTTAGCTGTAGTGCCTTTAACACCCTTGTCAACTATGACTTAATGGGTTGTCTGTAACCAACTATTGCTTCCAAATGAAAAAGCTATAATTCCCCACAGGAAGCATCTACTTGTGTTATCGCCCTCTCTCCCTCCTCCACACACCATTTTGTTCAGCATGCCGGTTCCCAATCACTAAGGATGAACAGTTGCTCTGTTTAATGCATACAAAACAAATTGTACCTTCAAACTGTGCCTTTAAACAGGTAATCCAGCATATTTGTAGAACACAGTATTATTCAGGTGCCCCTGAAAGCTCTGATACAAGACCAAATAAGCTCACCAGGACTCATGCAGCTTTTCCAGTAAAAGACTTCTAGCTTCTCTGGCGTTATGCCAGTCTACTTGGAACATCCTAAACTGAATGACACATCCAGTTACTATCTTAGCCTAACCTATTTTACTGGGTTTTGTTGTGAAAACCATGGCAGGTGGAGAGGGATGGAGAGATCAGGTACATTGTCCTGACCACATTCAAGGAAAAGAGGCAGGCGTATAAATATGAACAAAAGGAAAACAGTGTATGGCACACACATGATAATGACTTCTTAGTGTTTTTGGTCTCAAAAAGCAAGTAATTTGGTTTCAGTATAATGTTGGGTTAGGTCTGTGTAGTATAAGGGAAGGTTGTGCAAAAACTGTCTTTGTCTGGGAATCCATAGCAGCTCTCAGGCAGTCCTGAAACTTGTGAAGGAGAGTTAATTTGAACTGCAGCATTAATATGGAAAATAACTGATCCCATGGTAACTCTGAAATACAGGGGCAGAAGGTCATGTGTCTGATTGACATCTCCTCAAAAACAGGTATATTGCCAAAATCAGCACTGGAACAAAAAACACACCATAAGATACCATGATACTTCTACTTCCAGCTAAACCACCTATTAAAGCACTTATATCTGAGCACTCCCTGGTCTGAATTTGAATGTCTTCTAGGCAACTCATACCCTGGATGTAAAGGTCTAATCATGAAAATATACAGCTTACTACTCCATCAAACCAACTCTAAACTTTTGAGCTACCAACTGTCATGGCAACGCAACTGCAAAATCACCTTCACAGAAGATCTGTGGTCTGACATCTGGTCATCAACCTTAATGGGCACCTCCTCTGCAGCCACCAAACTGCAAGCATACAAGATCCTAACGAGATGGTACCTCACCCCAAAGAGGCTAGCATTAATAACATCCTCACACTCACCATTCTGCTGGAAGGGATGCGGTGAAGTGGGCTCCTGTGCAAACCTTCAAATTGAAAGTGGCCTCCTTTATTCTTTATGGCTCAGCTATTTGGATCAAAGCTATCTCTGATCAATCTCTGGCCCCCTTCTTAAGAAAAATACTGAATGTCCCCTGTTGTATATCAGTGTTGTACTGCGGGCAGAATTTAGACAAATATCCCTGGAAGCAAGAGCCTGGCTCTGTGCCCTCAAACTGAGACTAAAATTGTTCTGAGTTGAAGTTGGCTTGCTAGTTGCTCTGAAATGGGATACCCACAAATCAATGTGGATGAAAGCCCTGGATGAGAAATCAACTTTAGTTGGAATGTCGGCTAATCATATTTCTGTTATGGGCAAATCCAAAGTGTTTTCTTTGATAAAAAGTATGTCCTAGAAACTGATTACAGCAGTTTGATCTTAAGAACCCAACAAGTTTGCTCACCCCTGTTTTTTTGTCTCCCCCACCCCACCAAAAAAATACTTTTAACCCTCCCATATTTATTATCTTACTATCCCATGATATTGCAGAGCTTTCTTATTCACAAGATTGAATATTATAGAATTTGCCCTTGCAGCCTTAATAGGATTGATACATCTTTTCATATTTTGCTTGAATGTAGGTGTTTTGAGAATATAAGGGATCATTATATTAAGCCTCTAATTCAGGGGTGTCAAACTTAAGGCCCGAGGGCTGAAAGCGGCCCACCCATGGCTTTAATCATGCCCATGGCTCTTTTCTTCCTCCCTCCTCTCCCTCCTGTCCTCCCTCTTTGACGCTGGAGGCTGCCAGAGTTCCTGTCTTTGCCTGCTTCAGCAGGAAGCTCTGCTGGGCTTGTAAAGTTACAAAGAAAATACGGAATAGGTTTTTCCATTAAGATCTCTGCACCCAGGTAGACTACTCTGGGATTGTTTCCAGCAATAGAAACAGTGCTCTGGGACTGGAATGACAGCCCCCAGAGTAGAATGACGGTCCCTAGCAACAGAATCTGTGTTCTGGGACTGAAATGACAGGGTGCAGAGTGGAATGATAGCCCCTGGGAGTAGCAGCAGCATTCTGGGAATGGAATTCCACTCTGGGGGCCCTCATTCCAATCTCAGAATGCTTCTGCTATTCCCAAGTACTGTCATTTCACTCTGTGGGCTGTCATTCCAGTCCCAGAGTAGTCTGTCTGGGCCCAGAGACCTTAATGGGAAATCCATTCCACATTTTCTTCGCAACTTTGTCTGTGCTGCAATGCATTTCAATGAAGTGGAACTCAAGAAGTTTCACTTTCCAGTGTTTGTATAGTTGCAGCTGTTGCTTGAAGGAGTTGTCTCCTTGCAAATACAGGGTTGATGTTTTGAGCCAGCTTGTCTCTGCTGAATGGTGCCTGAGTGAGTACTCTAACCTGGGAACCCACAGCCAAAGGGGGACATTACACTAGATTACACTGTCGCTCTGACTAGACCTGGGGGGAAGGAAGAAGCTTTCAATGCCCAGCTGTTTTATGTTCCTAGGCTCGGAGCATTTTAAATTTTTAGTTTATATTTTTAGTTTCTGCTGTGGTCCTTATGCTTTTTCTTGATGTTTTAGTTTAAAAATTGCATTGTCAAACCCCACTATTCCCCAACCATTCCATTTTAGGCAGGCATCTTTTTTTTTTGGGGGGGGGGGGAAGCTTGGGAGGTATGTTTTATAAAGTTTATATCTCTGCTACCTGGTAATACATTTTATGACACACATGGCCTGGCCCTACGAAGTCCCATTTATGTCAGACCCAGGCCTTGTAACAAATGAGTTTGACAGCTCTGCGCTAATTAATCAGTCATCCTCTTACATTCTGGAAACTCTGTTTCCTTTGCTTAGTGATAAGATCACTCTGGCAATAGCAAAATTCATTTCAGTCCTTTTAGCCCATGTGTCCAAAGATGAGGAATGATTGTGAGCTCTGCTTTAGGGTATGAATTGCTGAGAGAACTGTTTGGCCCAGGCATACTTCTTGAAATCCCCTCTCTTATACTAAATGTCACAAACGTGCAAAACATTCATGACTATGGCCTTCCTTGTTCAGCTGAAAGAAGCTCTGTCTGAACTAGGAACCAATTCTTTCTCTCCTTTTTTGCCAGTCACTGCCCACTGTAAGGTCTGTTGCTTTTACATACGAAGTCTTATACTAAATCAGACCATCAGTCCGTCAAGGTCAGTATTGTCTACTCAGACTGGCAGCAGATCTCCAGGATCTCAGGCAGAGGTCTTAAACATCACCTACTGCCTGATCTGCCTGATCCTTTTAACTGAGTTTGAACGTGGGACCTTTTGAAATATCTTGGTTCCAAAATATGTAGTCAGACTCTGCCTCCAAGGTGTTTTCAGTAGTCTAGTCACTCAAGAGGCTAACCCAACTGCTTATTGGAAGAGAGGTGCCTTGCTGTAAGAGGAAAGAGAACTCAGAACTTCTCCTAATCAGCGGGATGGTGCCATCTTGCCATGGACTGATGGGAAGTGGAATGGTTCACTTAAAACCATGTTAACAAGCTGATGTCCACTGTGTGTCTTGGTTAAATGTGAGTGCAAGTAGAGATTGAAGCTATTCTAAATATTTGCAGTAGAAAACTCTTCAGCACTCTTGTATGTTACTGGTTTTCAGGAAGTAAAACTACTCCCCCCCCCTTCTCTCCCCTTAGGAGCAGCCCTCTTACACAGGATATGGCTCCCAATACTGGAACTCTCAGCCTAGGGCTTCTTATCCAAGTACATATCCTGCTGGACCTGAGCTCCAAGGCCAGGTAGAGTAATAAGGCAGTATTTTGTGAGTTTTTTAACCAAGTTTGTCCACTTTTGGAGAATGACCTTGGATGGAGCCATCTGTTTGCTGTCTAGGGAATGGACCATGTTGCAGTGCTGAAAGTTATTTTTAAGTGGTATTCATCAGAAGCACAGATCTGACTTCTGCAAGGTCTTCTGTGCTGCAGTTGTTCTGTCACTCTTAGGTAATCTGGTATGAGCATCTTGAGTGTGAAACACTGACTCATGATGTTGATGTGATATAAGGACCATTGCATCTGATTGTTTGCCTTGCACAGCAGACTGGAGAGTTCTTAGTCTTGTGCCTGAGTCTCTGTCTTAACTTCTGCCCTTGGTCCACCAAATATAGTAATACCAAAAACTGTAAAACTAAAATTCCTTAGAATATGGGTATAAGGTGTTATTTGTTGGTACAGTGCAGCTTCCTCTATATAGAGCGTGTGGTGGAAGTAAGAATTGGACTACCTGAACTTACAATTGGTAGCTTTCACTTTACCACTGTACTGTGCTAGCTCTCAATCTTGTCTATTTTGCAACACTGCCCCCAAAATAAAGTGGAATGAGCTTGTGACTGCTACTCTTTTGGAAGGGTGGGACTACACATATGGTGAAAGTAGCCAAGCTTTTTCCAAGCTACGGGAAACCCTAGAAGGTAAAAAAGCATTAATTTGCATCGATGTGAACTGAAGTATCATTCCTTTCTTCCGAACAACTTAAACAGAAAACCCTAATTTCTTCAGTTCACAGCAAGAAATTGGATAACTACAGAGAAGGGGTTAAAAACAATGTGCACAGTTCCTCTCCAGTTTAATAAATTAATGTTATCAGAGTGTATTATTTTTATTTAGTTCAGAATATATCTATGTCACCTCTCCAGAGAACCTGCTGAAGGTGGTTTCTAAAAGGAACTGAGACTTTCTTTGAATATTTTATTTATTTATTTAAATGAAACTACTCATTCAACCCAATAGCCTTGAGCAGTATCACACTAATAAAATTAAAAACAATCCTAATAATCCAACTCCAGACTCAGACATATTGATTTATTCATATTGTTGTATCTTGCTATAGCTTGGAAAAAGAACTTTGCAACATCCAAAGTGGCTGTGTGTTCACTACCTTCTAGGAGCACTCAGTTTCTCACCAATAGGTATATTTGCCTTCTGTTGAAGACGCGGTAAAATCCATAATTCTCTTATATCTAACACACATTTCAAGGGACAAACATAACCTGTTTGAATAAAGAAACTTCTTATAGTGACTATCCATTGCCTGAGAAGGTATTGCATTTAATCTGAATAACATAAACACTCTTATTTGTATAATCATGATGTTTACCTGAAGGTGAGGGTTACAGTGATCCCCACTAGAGGGCACTCACTGTCTGAGCACAGTGTTTTTTTGTGCAGGATGATTACTTGTTCTCTGAGTAAAGTCCCTGTGCACTCACCATTGAGCACGGTAGACAGCAAGAGATAGGGTGACACAGTTCCATTTGGACCTTCTGACCCCAAACTGCAGAATTGCATGATTCAAAGATCCAGGGGGTCTAACAGTACAGACTCTGGCAGGCAGATACTAAGGGCTCTCACTATAGGAGTGTTGCATTGCTTGATTCCAAGGGAATAGTTAGTGCTGAGGGTTGCAGTAAATCTTGTATGGAAGCTATGTTGTACAGGCAAAGATTGCATGGTTTTCTATGCTAGAACTGAAGGGTGTTCTTGTCCATTTAAAAACTGCATGATATGAAAAGGTTCAGTGGATTAAAGTTACAGGAGTCATCCTTGAGCCAGGTACTAATAATCTGAACTACAGCTCTTGACCAGGAATTTCTGAAATGGCATAATTTGCTTACTGGGCTGATTGGTTTAAATATCCCTTCTTTGTCTACTAGGAGATCGATCATTCCTATACAAATGGCATTTATGGCACTCCATACTCAGCTCCTGGGACAGGACCTCCTCCGTATCCCAATCTCCCACAATCAAATACCTATTATTCTACAGGGCATCCTCCTATCCCTTATTCTACAGAGTCTCCTGGATTGTACCAATCTCAGTCACCAGCTTCCAACTGGAATTACCCCCCACCTGACTGTCCAGCAGAAGGTTCTATGGTGAGGAGGCAAGTGCCAGGATATGCCCAGCCTCCGGTAAGGAAACTCTTGTGGGCAGTGGTGTGATCTGTAATGGCTGAACTGATTAGCCAGATCCCTCTACCATAGACTTGGTATGATGAGTTTATGCTTCTTAGCTTAAAGTAGTTGGATTTCTACACTTAAACTTTTCTTGATTTGCTGATACAGCCTTCAGACAAGAAGAATCTACCACTTTTTCCTGGCGCATTTTCCAGTTACCTGGCATGTTTACATAGTATATTTTATCTCTGGCCTGGCAGCCCAATCCTAATCATGTACACCAAGAAAAAAGTTTTAGAGTTCAATAGAACTTGCTTTCTGATAGTTATGCCTAGTATTTCAACCTACATCCTATTCCCATGTCTGCTGTGATCTCATATACTCAGAAGTATTGAACTACAGTTGTAGGAGATGATGAGCTTTATGCAGATAATCCCATATTACAGTTTCCCTACAGAGGATGCAATTACAGTTTGAGGGAAATATTCAGGATTGCCCATGCTTGCTCCACAAAGTGGTATGAATCATAGCCACTTGCTTATATTCCTTTCTATAGAAAGCACACTGAAGTTACTGCCAGATTTTATCTGAGTTGGTAGATCTTTATGATTCATTATGACAAATGTGTCTCTATTAGGACTGTTGCCAGTTAAAGGGATCATAACTGATCATATGAGCTTCAGTCCATTAATTATAGATTAAATCTACTTAAATTGCATTGGAGGGGGAAAATATTTTTAACCATATTGCTTGTGCCTTAGAGGCATCCCCCTCCCAACACAGGTAGAAATGCCTCTTAAAGTGAAGCTTGCAGTCTGCAGTTTTTATAAGTTCTTGTGTATTAAAGTGTTCTCCCAGTTGATTTTTTTTTACTATCAAGATGTTTTTAATGAGTTGGGTGAATGAAGAAATAATTTTTTCCTTTCCCATGCAGACACCTGGCTTTCCTGTCCCACCCCATCCATATGGCGACTGCAATCATGGTATTCCTCAACAGGGGCCACCACCACCACCCCCGCCAAGGCTTCAAGATTCAACATGGCGAGCTCCTGGTGTTTATGGGATGCAGCCTCCTTATGGTTGGTCTCCTGCATCAACAGGACATGGGAATCGATATGCTGCTGAATCCTCTTCACCTTGGCCTGCCAATGGAGCATCTGCTCCACATCCTCAAATTAACAGTGCAAAGGTACCTTTTTAAGGTGTACAAAGAGATCACCTTTGCCTTGTGCTTCAGAGTTCAGTTTGCTTAGCTCCCCCCCTTCACCTAATATACAGAATGTGCCTCTTTGCTTTGTCAAAGAATGAAGGGGGGCTTCCTGTCCCTAAATTGCACCTTTGGCTTCTGATTTAAATGCCTAGGGGGTGTGAGCCTTGGCCTGCATCACATGTCTGTGGGCTTAATCTTCTGGAAAGGGCCAGAGTTCTGCTTTCTGTTGGTGTTTGCAGGATGTGCATATTCAGTCTGTTGTATTTCCTCGTGTATTTATGTTCCAATTCTCTTCCCTTCAGAAAAAGGGTATGGTGTTTGCTACCATGTATATAGAATCATAGAATGTTAGAGTTGGAAGGGACTTTGCAGGTCATCTAGTCCAACCCCCTGCACTCTGCAGGAGCATAGCTGAAAGATAGCCCTACGACATACCTGAAAGATGATAATCCAGCTTTTACTTGAAAACGTCCAGCGAAGGAGCATCCACCACCTCCCGAGGCAGTCTGTTCCACTGCTCAACCACTCTTACAGTTAGGAAGTTTCTCCTGATATTTAGCAGGTATCGACTCCCTTGTAATTTCCAAAACTGGACACAGTACTACAGGTGAGGCCTGACCATAGCAGAACAAAGTGGAACTACCACCTCCCATGATCTTGCACCTCTGCCACTTGGTGCTCTTGTGGCTCCTTAGGTATGATAGCACAGGCACTAATGCTCAAGGCTTCCGGAGTGTATGTAAATATAGGCAGCTTGAGCAGCTTGTTATTTTTGTTTCTGTCCTGCCACAGTGTGATCACCTCTGGACTTCCTAGTGGACTGAGCCTTCATTAAGGGCACTCTCAAGCTTTGGTAAAACTTCAGTTCCCCTTCATCCTATGGACAGTTGAGGTGGTCTGCATATAATCTTGAGAATCCTGTGCTGTTCTTCAGTTGCTAGAGCATGCATGAACCAGGAGAACTTAATCTGCCAAGCTTCTATCATTCTTTCTTGTTTTGGAACTGTTTATGGGTGGCAGAGTTCATAGGGAAGATCACCTGGGAGCCAAGTTACTGGGTGATAGCATATTGTGATGTCATTCTGACAGGTTCAGAGCCCATGTCTTGTGTCTAGTATCTTTCAGGGCCTGAACCTCTTATGTACTGCCATCCTGACCATGCAGACCTTGCTCAAGAGCAGAGAAGCAGACTGGCAATATTGGCTGCCAGGGGATCTGCATGCACTTTACTTTTGATGCAAGATGTGTGGTGATGGAATTGGTGGAGCTAGCTACAATGTTAAAGGCTCTTGTTTCTCACTTTAGGACTCCTCGTACAACCAATTGGAGCAAAGAACTAACCAGCACAGCTACTTCCCTGAAACCACTCATCTGCCTCCTGGGACCATGAATGATCACAAGCTGGCGCAGCATGACACTAAGCCACCTGTTTCCAACACCAAAGTGCAGTACAGTGCGCAGCCCCAGCTATATAATAATGTACAGAAGAAGCTGCCTGTGGCTGTTGACCATGGATCAGGTTTCAAAACCAACGGGCAGCTTCCATCAGAACTATCAGATGTGCAGCCAGGAGTTCGAAAGGTTATGGGGGTTATGGAGGGGGTTGAACTGCTAGAAGAAGAGGTGGATGAATTTGTCGGGAAAAAAACAGACAAAGGCTACCGGCTACTGGAGGAAATGCTGACCAAGAAGCTGTTGGAGCTGGACTCTATAGAGACAGGAGGTCAGGAGAGCGTACGCCAGGCAAGGAAAGAGGCTGTTCACAGAATCCAGGCCATACTGGAAGAACTGGAAAGAAAGGGGCTTTAAGTTGGGGATAGCAACAGTCCTAAGGCAGAGTCCCTGGAGTTCCCAAAGAACTGTGTCTTTGTTCATTCCCCAGCTCTTTTGACATCAAAAGCAATAAGTGGTAACTTGATTTTAAAATCACATGGTAAATTGACTAAGACTAAATTCTTAGCTTGGTGATCCTGCAAATGAATATAGGGGAAGAGATTACATGCTGACCCTAATGACTGAAGACTAGCTGCAGTAGCTTCCCTAGTTATCAGCACGCTTTTGCTCCACAGGAGGATTATAATTCTTTAAGGGGCATTCTGAGGAAAGGCTGTGAGTCTCTGAAGACAGAGCGTTTTGAGCACCATTGACTTCTCAGAACGGCTGTTGTGTCAGACTCTGCAAGGTACAAAGACATTTCAGTTGCAACACAGCACCAGTAAAATCAAGACAACAGTCTCCTTAAGCTGCTCCTCCTTGTATTATTTACAGGTTCCTCACTCTTATCATAGAAATTGTGTTGTGTTCTATATCGTTGGGGGTACATCCTGCTAAATTGAAGCCCTTCTGATGAGCCAGTCAATAGGGCAACCAAAGCCAGTATCGCTGTCCTGCTGTTTTACTGTACCGTGGAGGTATAATCATGATGCTTTTATAGGATAGGTGGAAGGAACCAAGGAAAAGATTTGACTGTTGCCTGTGCAAGACGCAGTGCTAGCAAGTGGGGTGAATGATTGTAAGAACTCTGTCCACAAATGCCCTTGGCCAAATGTGTTAGTGATATTTCATATGTTGCTTTACAAAAAAAAAATCAATTCTATCTGTGTAACTGGTGATTCTGTACAATGGCTGTCTGGAGGGGGACAGATAAGGCCACTATTGTAAATATCTTGTTCGTCCCAAAGTGGTCTTTGTTCCCTAAGGTGAGAAATAAACTAAGTTTTTAATGCTGAGTTTGCAAATGACAATATTGAAGTCAAATAATTAAAATGATATTGAGTGTGACCACACAAATGGCTTGGTATTCTGTCTTAAATGACCTACTTCCCATCTTGTGTAAGAGATAGAGGTGTGTGATAGACTTGATAAGAACAGCTGCTTCCTATGACCTGATGCTTAGGGCATCTTTGACAAGAAGATCTGTGCCCCAACAGAATGACTTCCCTTTTATCTTCACACCTGTTATCAGAGACCAGTTGTATTGCCATATTGTGACCATTGAGTTCACACAGGCACAAAGTGTTCTGTATTAGATTCCTTGAATTTTTGGGGGAGAGGCGTTATAACACCAGGTTAAAGTGCATTAAACAATTAGCCATAACAATATCTCATTCCTTGTTACTTCCATTTTTGTGGGTGTTTATCGTTGAGTTGCTTACAAACTTAAATAAAGTTTTGACTTCTGTGTGAGTCAGATGCATGGATGTTGAAACTAGGTCTGCTGATTTGTAAATTAGGGAGCCAGTGTGGTGAATAAACTAGACTGGAATCCAGTAGCAGTAGAGATTTCAAAAGTCAGAAGAGACCCTCAAAAGCTTATACCCAGAAAATCTTGTTGGGTGTCTAAGGTGATATGGACTCAGACCTTGCTGATCTACTGCACACCAATAGGGCTGCCTTCTGAAACTATCCTCATTTGTTGGATAGTTCAAGTCCTGGCTCATTCACGAAAGGTTACCTTGAGCTAATAATTCTTTCTCAGCCAAACCTACCTTAAACAGGAAGATATGAGTGTTAGAACAGGACTAGACCTATGGTATCACATTGAGTGCCCCAGAGGAAGGGCAGGATTAACTCTTGTGAGCATGCTCAGGAGATCAGTACTGTAGGCTCTGTTTTGTACTTGTGAACAGAATAGTTACAATATAACTGAATCAGTGAGATGAGTAACAGAAGTTCTGAAAGACTGGGCACTTGGAAAAACAAAGCTTAAAAGATTCTTGGGATTCTTAAGCTTGTTCTTTTGTGTGCGCTCTCTCTTTTTTTTGCACCAAGTCTTTCAGAACTTTGATTCAGGCGGGTAGGCGTGTTGGTCTGAAGCGACAGAACAGAGTTAGAGTCCAGTGGCACTTTTAAGACCAATAAAGTTTAATTCTGGGCATAAGCTTTCATGTGCATGCACATTTCTTTAGATACATTGAAACAAGACTTCCTCAACCACTGCATGGGGGGGGGTAGTTGCCTACCTGAGATGCTACCTGAGATGCTACATAAGCCACAGGGAGTACTTTGTTTTTGCCTTTTCCTACAACAAAGTTCAGAGCTTGTTTGTGTATATCAGTGGGACAGATTCTGGAACCAGGAAGTAAATCCAGTGCTAAGAATACTAAAAAGAACAGGTCTACAAAAATTGACTGAATGCAATCAGTAGGAGAGAATACGTTCTGTCTCATCTCCTTATATTCCATGCTAATTTCCGAACCAGTAAGTCCTTATTCTAAGTTGCAGGTTGTAACGATGTTTGGTTTGAGGTACTTAGCTTTTCTTGCCTCCAGCCTGGGCATTCTAGGGAAGGAGGGAGGGTATGGATGAGGGTTTCAGTGTTGTTCTCACAAATCGCTAGTGATGTCTGGATGCAGCACCGTAAGAAGGATTTGTGGTGCTAGTTGGGTTATGTGTTGGAAGCAGGAATTCTGTTGGTATTTGTGAAAGGGATCTCAATATTCTTTATGGAGGTAGAGCCTTTCCAAAGTAGGAAGATGTCTTTGCTTCCTCATGCATATAATGCTGCTTCACTAAAGTCTTGGTTTTAAATAAGCAGAAAATACATTCAGGATCATTTATGTGGCTGTAGTGCATATTAAGAAAGAAACAGTAAACACTGCTCTTGCCTGATAGTTCCTGTTCAGTAAGCCTTCTGCGTTGGTTGTGTCAGCTTATATAACAACCAATCTCTGAGATTTTCCTGGGGGATTACTGTATTTTGAAAAGCAAGCGTTGGAACAGCTGCTATGTAAACTAAGAGGCATCAGTTAGTTACTACTCAGGAAAAAATTATTTGTTGCAATACAATGTAGAACAGTTCTTGGTGTAAAATCCTAATTTCAAACCTGCCGAAAGGCATCTCATTCCATTAACCAAAACCAGAAGGATACCTTGAACTAAAGATGGAAATAGAAGGAAAATGTATTGTTTTACACCCTAATAACACTGTAATGCTGTTAGTTGAAATAGATGAGGGTCAGGAGAAACAGCTGTATTGTAGCTATATGGCTACAGTGGGCTGCATTCAGTCAGTGGACTCCATACAACTTCATTGTCTTTAAAAATCTAGAAAATCCCCTTTTTCATGAGTAGATAATCTTCTCATCCTTGTTGGAAACCTTCTGTTTGCAAGTAGTTGTGCAACCAGATCAGAATCTGTCAAAAGACAGCATATTAACCAATGCATCAGAATCATTAGCTGCTTATTATCTGGGTGCAATAAGTGCTCTGGTTTTGACATCCAAGTCTTGCATATATTTAACCCCACATACATGAGAGTCTCTCTTCTGTTGCAGCCTTGAAAACAATAGGTAGGTGTAGTATTAACACAGAAGAGGTATGGAAGGTTTCTAAGTAGTTGTCCCAGTGTTGGAATTGCATGATACGCAACGTTGCTCTTTTTGGAAACATATTGGGCTGAATTAAGTAAAAGTTCATTTTAGCTGTGTGTTCTTACTGGTATTTTCTGTAGCAACTAGCAAACTCTGTCCATCATTAGCGTAAACTCCTTTGTAGTCTAGATCTCTCTCTCTCTACCTAGTTCTTGGTGGCACAGTGATCTTGGCTATCTAGATATGTTGTGACTTCCTGGACTGCTGGAAATAACAGAGTAGGTAAAACTATAGAGGGGCCTGGCAGCCTCTGCCTACTGTAGATCAAATTTCATGGAGGGTTTTTAACAATTTGGATTCTGAGATCCAAAACCTGAGAAGCTAAACCCTTTATTCTGTATGGTAATATAGGATTTTGAAAAATGCTGTAGTGAGTAAGGATTGGTTTAGTGATTTTAGCATACTGGCAGATTAAAAAACAGAGAGCCCTCTGTGCTTACATGAATATTTTTGTTCTTATCCTGTCTGTAAAGATGGGGTATAGCTGGACTTCAAGAACACCAGTGTCATCATTTTAAAAATCTTAGGAAGGCATCATTCTTAGATTAGAAACTTTGCCAAAGTGCTGCTTTATGCTTCTTTCTCTGGCACCCTCACCCTGAACAGATGACACCTCCTGTTCTATTGCATTATGGAAATCCAGATGCTGAGTGATATTAAGGCACGTTGCCTTTTTTCCTGTTGGAAAAATATCTGATTTGTAATTATACTTTATCTTCCTAAGTATCCACTACAGCAGTCTAGCCAATCCTTATTGTTGTTAGCTAAGTTGGGTCAAAGTAGCTTATGAAGTAAAAGCAATAATCTAGTAGGGATAGCAGTGCTTATACAGTTGTTGGCAAGGAGTTGCTTTAAAATGTAAACCACAGAACACAACTTACCAGAACTCCCAACACTATTTAAAATACTCATACCAATAAAATCCTATGCTGAAATCTTTCAGATATGTAAAAGGTTTGTTCTTGATAGCTCCAACAATGTAGTGTGTAGTTCAAAAACTTCCAAGTCAGTGGAGTGAATCTCTCCTTATATATAATTCTATTTTGGTGTGAACATTCCACATGCTCCCACAGCCTTTGGCTTTCTCAGCTGCCACTCTGAAGGTCTGCCAATCCCCTGGCTGCATTGCCTCGCTGCATTGCCTCAGTCCTGCCCACAGAGCTGGCGCCAGCATCCAGCCTCAGTCTGAAGGGAGCCGGCAAAGGGTATGGATGCTCTGTTGAGGGAGCGGCAACCCCTCCACAGCCCAAAAGGGAAAGAGAGGAGGGGCTGCCAGAAGGGATGCAGAGGTGGGTGTGCTTCATAAGATGACCCTGACAACTGGCCAGAAAGGCTGCAGGGGAGAAGGAGGCAGACCTAGCAAGTGGTGGGAAGCACTCACCTTCGCTGCCCCTCGCAACCCCTCTCCCTTGGCTGCAAGGCTGGTGCTTCCTCAGGGAGATAGCTCAGCAGGCTGCACCGCAAAGAAAGCTGGCCGCTGCCTTTCAAAGGCTCCTCCCGCCTTCCTTCAGCAGCAGTGGCAGCAGGGAGGGTCTGGCCGAGAGAAAAGGAGCTGCGGCTCCTGGAAAGCTGGATGCTGAGAGGAGGACCAGGAAGGAGCTGGCCCCTAAAGTGCTGCGGGAGCGGCAGACGGCACTACAGGCAGAGCAGGAAGTGCAGGCAAGAGATGGAGGAAGCCCCGGCAAGAGCTGCCAAGGAGCTGCCAGGCAGGCAGGCAGGGTGGCTGGAGGAGCTCCCCCTCTTGCCTTACTGAGGTGGCCAAGCATCTTGGGGAGGGTCCGGGGCTGCCCGTCACTCAGCGGCCACCTCCGATCATTCAGAAACAGCAGGCCAGGCACAAAGCCTTCTCCCCACACCTGCTCCTCCCCCCCCCACTTATCGCGGATAGGCTGCTGGGCACATGCTCTCTTTCTCTCCCTCCAGCCAGGTCTCCGCAGAGAGAGAGCCGCCACTCTCGAGGGAGGCGGGTGGGTAGAGGAGACTGAGTGCCCCCTTCATGTGGTGGTAGTGGGTGACTTTGCTGCTCTTTCCGTGGTGATCTGCGGAATCCAGGCACAACAAAACCCAGAGGCAAGGCTTGTGGCACCTTTAAAAGCCTCGCCAAGGAGGAGGCCCACACTGACAACTTGCTAGCGTTCGTTGTATTCCTTTTACAACAGGCTTTGCTACTGGTGATAATAATGACCTTTATACATCTTTATACAACAAACCACTGTGTTCTTCCAGCTGTTAAAAACACAATGAAAGATGTCAGTGACTAAACTGTTCCAGCTTACCTTTTGGCACTGCTGATTTAAACTGAGTATTCTTTTATGTCGGGTGTCTTGATTTTCTGCAAGAAGCAGCTCACAATGAAAAGAGCGAGCTGCAGGGCAAACCAGTAATCTTCTTTACTTTGACAAATGTACATATTACATTCACTTTTTAAAATCCCCTTAGAAGCTCACTGATTAACTCATCTTGAGCAGCAGAAGATGATCATTCCTCATTTTTTTGGACACAAAGGCTAAAAGGGCTGAAACAAATTTTACATACTACATTGTACGTATAACATTACAACATTTCTAGCAGGCTGCCTCTCACTGCACTGTTTGTTCAGGCTTGGTATGAAGAATCCAGTACACATTAAAACTTCAGTGGGCCAAGATCCACCAATATTACAAAGTTATTTTGCAGGGACGGGAGCTAGAAACTTATGAAATAAGATTCCTGTGGTGGAACCAATCATATTATTAGTGGCTGTTAATCATCCCTATAGTTGTATTTATCTGTTTAATTTATGGTCTACCTTTCTCACTGGGCCTCAAGGCAGATATTTGCAAGTCTGATAATGTAAATGGGCTGGTCCCTGTGTCGATATGGGAAGGGCCGTGTCTCAGTGGAAGATCATCTGCTTGGCATGCAAAAGGTCCTAGGTTCAATCCCCGGCATCTTGTGTTGAAAGGACCAGGCAGGAGGTGATGTGAAGGACCTCAGCCTAAGGCCCTGGAGAGCAGCTGCCAGTTTGAGTAGACAATACTGACCTAGATGGACCAATGGTCTGATTCAGTATAAGGCAGCTTTGTGTGTTTGTGTGATAACAAAGGTAGCTGAAGTAGGCTCTGAGGACTCCCTTGAAAAACAAAATTTTCTAAATTATCCCCCCAACCCTATAACACTGGTCAGCGGAAGACTGAATATGTTCCAGGAGGGACTGGGTGGAGACTGCTGAGTTGGTTAAATGTGGGGAGAGACTCAGCCTGTTGAAACACTTGCAAACTTATAGACTGCTTGAAGGGTGGCATCTCCATGCTGTCTCCCCCCTCAATTCATTGTAGGCCCCTAAAGTTGTATATGCTGAATGAAAGTTATGTTCAGTGGTAACATTTCCCTGCACTAGCCTGAGCTTCCCACCCCTTGCTGGCTTTTTCAGGCTTTTTAAAATTGGCTACTGACCTATTGGTTTAATGTTGCAACCAATGTTCCCTTCTAAGCTGTGGAGTCTTGTGAACAAAAATTCTACTTTGAGAGCTACTGGCCAGTGTTTCCTCTAAGCTGAGTTAGTGTGAGCTAGCTCACAGTTTTTTAGCCTCCGGCTCACATGTTTTTGTCTTGGCTCAAGAAGGACGGCTCCAGAGCAAATTAATTTATGTAGCAGCCAATGTGCTCGCTCACAACTTTAATGCCAGTAGCTCACAAAGTAGAATTTCTGCTCACAAGACTCCACAGCTTAGAGGAGTCTACTGGCATTACTACTGGCATTAAAGTTGTGAGCAGGTGATTTGGCTGCTGCATAAATTAGTTTGCTCTGGAGCCATCCTTCCTGAACTAAGACAAAAATATGTGAGCTGGAGGCTAAAAAACTGTGAGCTAGTTCATACTAACTCAGCTTAGAGGGAACACTGGTTGCAACAATAGCTCCTCTGAATTCCCAGCTCTCATTTTAAAAAGTGTGTAGCCCCTTTCCTGGTGGAGATAGACGGGGCTAACAATTTACTTACAAGGAAAACTGGGAATTCCGAGGTACTTGTGGATCATTATACTGCTATAGTGAGATGTCAGTTTGCTGGTCTTAAAGTCTGAAACAGCCCTCTGGGTGCAGGGGAGATGGCAGCTCTGACGGGTGGGGTGGGGCTGAGGAAGGAAAATAATGTGGGTGGGGGTGGACCCTCCCATCCCCAAGACATACAAACATATTGACTGAGACCATTCCAAAAAGATTGTACCAAATCAGGTTAGGAAAAGATCACAGCAAAGAAGGGGGAAATGTGGTAAGTAGATGATCAGGAGATGTGGTGTGGATGTCCCCCCCCCCCCCAAAAAAAAGCCCACTCTGGTTTGTGTGCCAAACTGGAGCAAAACCTCCATGTGGTAGCTACCTAACATGGCTACCCCACTGAAAGATATACTCCCTGGCTACTGAAGGAGAGTGACCGATTGTGGAGGGTGGTAGCCTGGATTCCTCAGATGCATCTAGACAGACTGGACATCATAATCTGGCATCAGGAATCCTTGGTTCCTAAATGAAGTTGCACACTGTTCAGTTTGCTATACCAGCCAAGTTACAAATGTCAAAATATTCCTGGGAGCCAAAGATGTCCTTGGGGACAGCAGCATACCCTTTTTAATTTCATCATGCTGTTATCTGATAGCAAGCACAGCAGTTTTTGTTCTCCCCTCACCCTGTACAATGCAAGACCCACAAATGTTCTTTCTACCTCATTCTTCTGAAGCTTACATCCATCTACCCTATAATGCATAACCACAATGAATCCTTTTAAAGTTCATTATTTTTAGAATAGTTACTATGGCCTCTCCCTCAGGTTTCATTAAAAGCTAAACGCATGTTCAGAAATTAAGCAAAGATTCTTTTTTGGTGGGGGTGGGGTGTCATCAAGTCACAGCTGACTTATGGTGATCCTGTAGGTTTTTCAGAGCCAGAGACATTCAGAGGTGAATTGCCATTGCCTGCCTCGGGACTGAGCCCTGGTATTCCTTGGTGGTCTCCCATCCAAATACTGACCAGGGCCAACTCTGCTTAGCTTCTGAGATCTGATGAGATTGGGCTAGCCTGGGCTATTAAGGTCAAGGCACACAAAGATTCTAGGGATGAAGAAAACATCTCTGTTGGAATACTGCATCTTTTTTATACTTGCATAACATTTGAACTATAGACTTGTAGCTGCTTCAAATGGCCTTGTTTCATAATAGCTGAGTGTGTTTATAATTAGGGTAAGAATGAGCTAAAAAGGCAGTAGGAATGCCAAAAGCGGAATTGCAATTGATTCTATTTGGAACCTTTGTATGGGACTTGTTACATCTAAGCACTGACTGGTACCTTTATGCAATGGTACCCTGAGGCAACACTAAAAGAGAGTGTATTGAAAGAATGCACGCATTGTCTGCTGGTCTTTTCAAACCTTGTAAACGAGGCTTTTGGGGACACACAAAGTTTACTTAATCAGGACCATCAGTATTTGCTCTACAATACGTTAATTGCATTTGCTGAATTTCTGGCAAGCGAAGACATGAAACATTTTGCTTCGCATCTTCAGACTCCACCTTGCAAAATATTCTGCGGCCAAAAAAGAAAAGAAAAGAAAAAGATTTGGTTGAAGAAAACCTTGGCTGACCTAGATGTAAGACACACAAGCACAAGTAATTTCTTGTAATTGGCAGCCCTTGCACTGCTGCTAACAAGTCTGGATAAAGGGTGGAGTTGCCAAATCACTCAATTCATTGAAGTTCTTTTGCAAACAACTAGTAAGGATTTTTTCAAAAGCTGTTTGATGGGGATTCTGAACCCTTTGTATATGGGGTTCTTTCACAAGCCTGAGTCCTACATACCTCTTCAGATGGGATGACTGCTGAAGTTACTGCACGATGGAAGAAAAGTAGTCGTGTGGCAAAAAAATTCCTCCTATAATGTGTGTTTGGCTTTGATCTGCAGTGAGTAGAACACTCATATTAACTAATACAGATCTTTTAATACATTGATCTGTCAGGGTGGCTATAGAATTTTGCTTTCTTAAAAAGGAATTACGTAGAACAAAAACTTAGGAATATGGCATTTGCTCGGAGTGATACAATGCTCTAGTCACAAATGAAAATAATTGAATTCGGAAGATAGACTTCTGTCCAGTACGCTTCTTAAATTTATTTCCAAATTTTGTATTGTAATTAAAGGATTACTATTTTGGCTTATCTCTTCTTTTTTTGGGTAAGTGTTCTGTCAGACCTGAATAGGCCTACCAAATGCAGAGATGCTTGATGAGTTAGTTTTCTTCTTGCTTTGTGTTTGGGGGGTTGTGGGTTTGTGAAATCTTAGTCTCTGGCAGATGAATAAGTGTTTGTAACCATCCTAGCGTAAAGAGCTATACAGTCAGTCATGCAGCCAGGGCACTTTTATTGTATTTTTGTATTCTCCGTACCTACTGTGGTTTCGAATTTTGCTTCCAACATTTTGAACAATAAAAATATGACAAAAGACATGTCAGTTCCTGAAACTGTCTTCACTTTCATTGTGAGGAAGCTGTTTCTGAATCCCTTTTAGGATCTTCTAGAAATTTCTCAACACGGTATTTTATAGTACTTTTAAAGACTAGAACTTGTTTAAAAAATCTAACATAGATTTATTGCAAACTGAAGCCCACTTCTTCAGATACTGGTTCAGATTCTAGAAATGCTGTTTCTTGATGTCTATTTGCCGTGGGCAAATGGTTTTTCCGTTAAGGTTTTTGGGCCCAGATAGGCTACTCTGGGACTGGAATGACAGCCCCTAGAGTGGAAACACAGTCCCTAGGGGTGGAGCCTGAGTGGTGGGTGTTGCCTTCTGAAACACTTCTAGTCAGAGCTCTTTTTGTAGCAGGAACTCCTCTGCATATTAGGCAACACACCCCAAATGTAGCCAATCCTCCAAGAGCTTACAGTAGCCCCTGTAAGAAGAGCTCTGTAAGCTCTTGGGGGATTGGCTACATTAGGGGTGTGTCACCTAATATGCAAAGGAGTTCCTGCTACAAAAAGAGCCCTGCTTCCAGTGATGTCAGGGGGTGTGGCATATGCAAATAAATTATGCTAATGAGCTCCTGCACCTCTTTTTCTACAAAATGACCCCTGGGGAGGGGGAATACATTACTATAATTTGCACTGGTAATCAGCAGGGCTCTTTTTGTAGCAGGAACTCCTTTGCGTATTAGGCGACACACCCCTAATGTAGCCAATCCTCCAAGCGCTTACAGAGCTCTTCTTACAGGGGCTACTGTAAGCTCTTGGGGGATTGGCTACATTAGGGGTGTGTCGCCTAATATGCAAAGGAGTTCCTGCTACAAAAAGAGCCCTGGTGATCAGTACAAGCTATGATGAGCTGTGCTGAAATCATGGTACTGAAACCAAATGAACAGGCATGAATGATGCATTTGACCTCTTCCTCTTGGTTGGATTTCCTGGCTTTACCTTATGACTGGTGTCATGCTGATTAAGATGATATGAACAACCTTGAATGTACTAGGAATCTCTCTGTCCTAACCATGACATCAGATTCCTCAGCAAGAGGGTTGCAGATCTCCACTGAGACATCTGTGGTCTTACTGCACTCCCCACCAAACTTTATAACCCCTATCTTCAATTCTGGTGACCACTTTTTGTTGGAAGGCTTTTTTAAACTTCCCTATGCTTTGAGGTATGGAGCTGCGGTGGCTCAAGTGGTTAAGATGCTGAACTGTAGGCTGTGGAAGGTCAGTAGTTCAGCAGTTCAAGACCCGGGTGCTGCAAGACAGAGTGAGCTTCTGTCTCTAGTTCCAGCTCCTGCCAACCTAGCAGTTCGAAAGCAAGAAATTGCAAGTAGATAAATAGGTACCACTTCAGTGGGAAGGTAACAGCGTTCCCTGCGCCTTGCTGTTTAGTCATGCCGGCCACATGATCACGGAAACGTCTTCGGATAGCGCTGGCTCTTCAGCTTTGAAACGGAGATGAGCACCGCAACCCTAGAGTCGGATTCGACTGGCTTTCGAGCAAGGGAACCTTTACCTTTACCTTTATGCTTTGAGGTACAGATATCTTTCATAGCACCTTTTATCAGTTTTAGCTGACATGCCAGCTATAGCCATTTCTCAAAGTGTGATATACCCCCTTTCCTGACCCAGTATCACAGTTCTATACATGAAACTGATATGAAGATCTGTTCTATTTTTAATGAGGTTTGGAGAGGTGGGATGGGAAGAAGAACATTACTGATGACTTTATGACACCTTTTAACTGAGATTTAATGAAGTAACTCCTTAATTCTATGACCTATGCTACTTAGGAGCATATATTTTGGTTATTCATTAACTTTTCTTTTTTGTTATCTGCTCAAACAAGGTCCAATACAGCTATTATTTACAGGACTTTGAGTTGGGAGAATTCATCTATTTTTAGCAGTTTTGCTCTTCTCATGAACAATGCATCAGTGGGCTTGTGTAATAGAAAACGAGATTAGCACCCAATTGCACTTCCCAGAGCATTTCTCAAATGGGCTCAAGAGATCAGTAAAAACAATCCATTGTGCAAGGCTCCTGGTCAGCAGTTTATGTGATGAAAGGTCAGCATTGAGACCCAGAACCCTGCTGCACGTAAATGGAATTTTAAAAATGCCCTGTTTCCCTAGGATGCTATGTAAAGGATTCTGGCTTCCTAAGCCAAATACACAGGTCCAGGTTGGCATATGGCAGCAACAGTTCTTCTAGGAATACACCACTCCTGCTGTTTCTTTTCTTTTGTAAAAGGTAAAGGTAAAGGTTCCCTTGCTCGAAAGCCAGTCGAATCCGACTCTAGGGTTGCGGTGCTCATCTCCGTTTCAAAGCCAAAGAGCCAGCGCTATCCGAAGATGTTTCCGTGATCATGTGGCCGGCATGACTAAACAGCAAGGCGCACGGAACGCTGTTACCTTCCCACCGAAGTGGTACCTATTTATCTACTTGCAATTTCTTGCTTTCGAACTGCTAGGTTGGCAGGAGCTGGACTAGCCCCCCCTTACTAGTGTTCATTGAGGCTCAGAGTTTTCTCCTGCAGCTGGTGACTCCCAAATGAAGAGTAACATTCATCTCTCCCTTCCTTAAAAAGCAAGAATAAAAAAAATCTTAACAGCCCTGATCTTACTCCTGTGGTTTTATGGTTTTCTTTCATATTAAGAGCTACTTCCTACGCCTCTCTTTCCTTGACACCTATCATTTGGTTCCACAGCCACAGTGCTGCCACTGTTCTGACACCTGTCCAGTTACATTTCAGTTTTTGAAATTTATTTTTATTTATTTATATCCCACCTTTCTCCCCATTAGGAACCTGAAGCGGCTCATGTCCTCCTGAAATAGTGCTGAGGCACTTTTTTGTTGTGAACTTCAGTCTGGGTTCTTTGTGGGGTTTTTATTTCATTTACTGTGGGGTTTTATCCTAGCTTCTAAACTCTCTGCTTGCCAGCCACCCTCTTGAGCCTTGTTGCTCATCTGCCAGTCTGAGACCTCTATTTCCTGCAAGTGTCATTCTTATTTTCATTTCCTCTACTTCCACTCTCTTTTAAAATAATTCTGTTCCCCTTTTGCTTACTCCTACAGCAGTCAGGCTCTTTACTCTATTGTCCTTGTCATATCACAGGCTAAAGTACCATATCTTTGCTAAGAGCTTTCTCCAGCAACATGGTCAGTTCTGGGTTCTATTTGCAATCTCTCTCTCCTTTTTTCAAACTGATGAGCCAACTGCTATTCTCAGTTTGCTTAGCTCTATCCTGCTTGGTTATGATGTGGGGTGTGGTCTGAAGCATATTTTGAGGTGCAGTTGCAACACTGCTTTGCCCTTAATGCTGGAACTGAAGAAATGTCTCCTTGCAGGGCAGAGTTCCCCAAGTCTGGCAATGAATGATTTGAGGGTGGCCTGAAGGTTATTATAGAAGAAGAGATTGGATTTATACCCCGCCCTTCACTACCGAAACTCCTTTCCCTTCCCCTCCCAACAGACACCCTGTGAGGTAGGTGGGGCTGAGAGACTTCTGACAGAAACTGCTCTTTTTCAAGAACAGCTGTGCCAGAACTATGGCTTGCCCCAAGGTCATCTGATTCTCCCAGATTAAAGTCCACACACTTAACCACTACACCAAACTGGCACAGGGTGCACAGTTGTTTAAGTATCATGATTTGTGGTTGAACTGGCACCTTAGGAACTGGGAATGAACTTGTAAATATCAAGCTAGTGGTAGTCCAGTATGCTATTTCCATCAGTACCCAATATCTGCAACTAAAACACCAAGGCTTATTCAGATAGATATTATGGGTGATGAAGTGTGCAAACACATGAAAGCTTATATCCAGAATTAAACTCTGTTGGTCTTAAAAGGTGCCACTGGACTCAAACTTTGTTCTTTTGCTTCAGATCAATAGATCAATACATCCCTGAATCAGTCAACAGTAGACATTCTCCATACATCTGGTCCTTTTAAACCGACTGGCCAGCAGTGCATCTTGTGGCGGTGAGTTCCACCCATCACCTCTTGTATGGTCTGACACTCTCATCGGTGGTTAACACGTAGGGTTGCCAAGGTCCCCCCTGGTCACTGCTGAGGGACGGGGGCATAGGGATGCCAGATCCAGGCTGGGAAACTCCTGGAGATTTGGGGGTGGAGCCTGGAGAGGACATGGATCTCAGTGGGGTACAATGCTATAGAGTCCACCCTCCAAAGAATCTGTTTTCTTCAGGGGAATTGATCTCTGGAGATAAGATGTCATTCCAGGGGATCTCCAGGTCCCACCTTGAGGCTGGCATCCCTACTTAACACGGCTGGAGTGAATAAACCAAACGCGAATCAGATGGTTTTGCAACGGGCGAAATCTGGTTTATCTGTATAATAACACGCAACCAAGAACCGATCACGCAGAAGGTTTGAAAAACAGGAGGAAGCATTCCGAATTGGGCCCCTTTCACCGGCAGCCCCTAAAACCCCCTCCCCCAATACCAGGGGACGTGTCATACACGCTGCGGCGAAGGCTCCTCGCGCCGGCCTCGCCCACGCGCAGGGAGCGATGCCGCCGGTGGCCGCGGATGAGGCGAGCTAGGCCCCGCCCCGCGGGAGGGCGGGCATTAGGGTGAGCTGTTGCCAGGCCCACCGCCAGCAAGGCCCGGCTCGTGCGCGGGTCAGCCCCAGCCCAGCGGAACGTAACCCCGGCCCTTGTCACCACTCAGCAGCGCTGGCCGCAGAAAGACGAGCAGGAAGGAGGCGCCCGCGCCCAGGAGACGTCGCGGCTCGGCCGCCTGGGGTCAGTCAGCGTGAGGAGAGCGGCTTGGAGCGGACGGACCGGGGGTGGGGTGGAGGGACGGGTGGCGGTGGGGGTCGTGAGGGGCGGGCGGGGCGCAGGCGGGGGAAGGGCTCTCCCTGAGGGGAGGGCGAGGCGAAGGAGTGGGGCAGCGATCGATGGCTGGAGGGCGCGATGCTGGTTAGGGATGCTGGTTAGGATGGAGCGAGCGGGGTAGGTGGAGAACCGTGAGATGTTTACTCCTCCGAGGAACTCCAGGCGGCGTGGGAGGCTCTCCCCGCTGCTTTTTTAGCCTCACACGACGCCCTGGGAGACTGGCTGGCTGGGTGAGGGGACTGGCCCAGCGTCGTCTGGTGCGCCTCCTGGCTTCTCCCTTTTCGAATTTGAGCCTTGAGGTGCTCGGGAGAAAGGCAGGAGGGGGATAAATATTTTATCCTCACAGGGACCCTGGAGGGAGCGGGTGGCGAAGAGGAATGGCTGGGTCTCCCCCAGAGAGCTTCGTGCCTCCCGCTCCTTCTCATTTTAGCCTTACCCACCTCACAGGGTTGTTGTGAGAGTAAGATGGTGACTGCCCACTATCAACCACTGAGCTCTATGGCTTCTGCATCCTCTCATTTTATTCGTGCAGCAGTTTTATGAGGTATATTAGGCTGAGGCAAAGACTGGGCCAAGGTTATCCGGTTAAGCTTCGTGGCTAAACAGGAATTTGAACTCAGATCTTCCCAAGGCCTGTTAGGTATTCTGGGTGTTTTATGCCGCAGCGACTCCACCATGTATTGGGTAGAAGGAAGGAATGAGGTGGGAATGGTGTGGAAGTTTCTT
The DNA here is from genome assembly GCA_029375565.1 of Gekko gecko. Classification (NCBI taxonomy): domain Eukaryota; kingdom Metazoa; phylum Chordata; class Lepidosauria; order Squamata; family Gekkonidae; genus Gekko; species Gekko gecko. The sequence continues at coordinate 47,828,155 of JAPDNY010000013.1, read as the reverse complement.
GAGGGTGGTGTCATATGGACTGGTGCTGTTTTTTTAATAATAATGGTATGTATATAGAAGCCTGCAATGGATGCAGGTGACCTGTGACTGGCAGGTGGTATTGGGAGGAGAGGTGTTTTTGTAACTAGGGCTGAGGAAATCAGGCTATGTGCAGGCCCCTAGCTACAGTGGGGCATCTCGGGGCTACGCCCCCTGACTTCCTGGCTAGGCCCCCTGACTTCCCATCTAGCCCAGGGTGCTGTTACCTTCTCCCCCAGATTAAATTGATTAGACAGTGCCCCCTAAGAAATTTAAATGCCCCCTGACTTAAAATATCCTGGCTACGGGCCTGGCTATGTGTGGGAGAAGTCAGTGTATTTAGGCCCCCTTTCTGGTTGTTTAGTTAATTCTTTTCTTCATTTGTCTCCCACTTTTCTCTCCAGTGGAGGCCCAGAGTGGCTTACATCGTTTTCCTCTCCTCCATTTTATCCTTACACCAACCCTGTGAGGGAGGTTAGGCTGAATGTGTATGACTGGCCCAAGGTCAAGCAGCAAGCTTCCATGGCAGAGTGGGGATTCGAACCTGAGTCTCCCAGATCCTAGCCTGACACCTTAACCACCAGCCTGCACTTTCCATTCCAACTGTACTGTTCAAGAGAGTATCAGTACTATGTTTAGGGATGGAGAACTTAAAAACTGCCATACTGGGGAGGAGAAGAGCTCTGTGTGTGTGTTGCGATGGGCAAGGGGTTTTACTTTTCTGGGCTGCAGGGTATCAGTGCCTGTGAGGATACAGAAATAATTGTGTGTGTGTTTTCTCCTTAGTATCGAAGTATCTACATTAGTATCTAAGGAGTAAGCAGACTGCTTGGAGAGTAAGAAACCAGGAGAAACACTGAGAAGGGGACACAGTTCCTATAGGGCGGTTCTTAGAGATTTAGGCACCATGTAGAAACAACCTTGAATGAAAATAGCATGTGGATTGGTTGCAAAGTGACTGGTACTCAGAGGATGATGAATAAAGTACTGGGGAAAGGATAACATTAGGTTAACAATTACAGTGGATCACTTTTAGATTTGAGGCCAAGTAGCACCTTAGAGACCAATTACTGGCTAAGGGACAGCCATGCGTTAAATGTTGCATCTCTAGCATCAGTAATGGCCATAGACAGCTGTATGCCAATGTGCTGTTTCGTCATGATTGTTTCTGTAGATCCTTCCCTGGGCACAGTGAGCATTATGGAATTAAGAACAGTATTTGGTGTGCTCAATTAACTAAAACAGCGGGTGGGAGGATGTCGAGATTGTTGGCTAGATGTTGTCAATAAACCCTATACTTAGACAGAAGTTGAACATCAGCCCTCCTACACAGGAATCGATTTTCCATAACATTGCTGATGAATGTGTATCATTAACATATAGGATAGGGCTTGTGCATCCAATTCCCCCTATGTTATGCAGGGTTAAATTCTAGCAGGGGAATGCCAGTTTGCAAGAGCCTGCCCCCCATGGTTTCTCTTGTCCTTTCTGAAATAAGCAATCTATTTGTTGCTGAACATTCACAGACTGTTGGGAATATATGATTTACGTAACATAGTGATCTGTACAGACATACATTCACAGTATCCTTTCATCTGGAAATTTCTGGAGAGAGATTTCTGAATTGCAGCATTTCTACTACAGAGACAAAAATCACCACCACCACCCCAAAGCGGATATGTGAAGCCACCAGTAGTCTGCAGTGGCAAGTCAAAATGTCAGAGACTGGCCATGATATAAATAATACAAAACCAAGTCTGAGTTGCAGGTGTGAGCTTCTTAAGAGGGTCTCATCTCAAATAATACAAATGGAATATAGTTTTTTGTAGCAAATTTAACATAGCAGAGTACTGACAGAGTAATTAGGGTTCTGTGATTGTAAACAGCTCAAAGATTATCTTCTTGTTTACATTTTTATGTAACCAAAATGGTTTAATAGTTTCCTGTCGTGATGCTAATATAATTTCCAGATAAATATAGATAATACTGTTCCCACATAAAACAGTGTGTGATTACAGAACTCTGTATTTTATGTGTGCATTGATTCAAATGGATGGTGAGATTTGTTCCTATTTCTGTGTTCATGTATTTTAAAGCAAGAAGTTCAGTATGTTTAGGAATACTACTGGAGGAAATCGTGGGACAAAAAGAACTTTGATGGTATTCATTCTTAACGTAATTGTTTAAAAAATAATCTAAAAGTTTTTGGAAATTTAGCTCAAAAATCCTGTTTTTTTTAATGCTAAATTCCACAATGTAGTCCTTATGCTCATGAATGGTATAGGCTTTTGGAACTGTGGTAGAAGAATCTAAAGCTTGATCTCTGATCTGTATTAAAGAACATTTTTTTGACATAGCTGTGTGGAAAACCTTGCTTCTCATGGCTTACCAATTTGCCTGTGCATACTGCTCTCATATATTATCAAATTTGGTGCAGTTATTTTGCTGTTAAAGCATTGGGAGTTCCTTGGCAGATATAAGAAGAGGCCAGCCACTGAGCCAAAAATTTAACAGTTTTACTTATTCTGCACTCTTCATCTGTGTTCCTATGCTTGTTTTAGTTTCGGAAACTTGATAAGAAGTCACTTTGTGCAGCTTATGTTTAACTGTTTGTCAACACTTCCACTTTTGTTTAGCTTATTTTTCAGAAATTGTGTTTTAATTCCTGTGTGATTTTTTGCTTAGTACTGGCAAAGAAACCACATTTTTATGTGAAGAAAGTTCAGCTCATTCAGTCATCTTGTGTTCTTTCAGGCAGTGCAATGTCAGCAGCAGAACCGCAACCAACGGAGGCTTCTTCATCATTGAATTCATCCAGCTCCATTGAGGCAGCAGAAACAGATACAGCGAATAAATATGAGCCGGTTTCCCCACACTGGTTTTATTTCAAAGAAGCCGATTCCAGAGAAAGGTGGATTCCCTTTAGTGGACAAGATTCAGAGAAGTTAGAATATTTTTACCAATCCAGTAAGTTGATTGGGAGAGGAGGTATTTTTCTGTACAGGACCGAAGATTCCAGACTAGTAATCTTTTACTGCACTCTACAATGCATTTGAAGAGTTCAGAGGTGTACAAAAATCTATCATCACCTAATTCTGACATATCTTCCCTTTGCAAAGGATCTTGTGATCTGGCCGCATAGTTCGTTCAGACTGAATCATGGATGTCTTAAATGAAACAGGTTATCAAGACTTCTGAGTGTTCCAGGCTTGAGGAGGTTTTCCATTGCCTTCCTCTGCAGTCGTCTTTGGTGGTCTCCCATCCAAATACTAACCAGGGCTGACCCTACTTAGCTTCTAAAATCTGTCAAGATCAATCTGTACCTTGCCTCCTTCCCTCCCGTGTGTAGAGGCATAGGGAGGGAAATTTAGCTGAAGTAACATGGAAAGATCAAGCAAATATTTAGGGCACAATGTCTGCCCACATATTCATTTTGAAAACGTTTTGTATTTTCAAGCTGTTTCTACAGTTTCTTTATAAAAAAAACAACCAAGAAATATGTAATATTCTACATGTAACATTGCATTCTCTGCAAATGGCCTCTCATTTTCACAGAGCCTGTTTTTAACAGATAGCATAAAGTGATAATTCTTTAAAGGTTGGAAGTCTAAATTTTTTTGTTTAACAAGGTGATGCTGCTATTAGTAGCCACTATATCATGCTGAAAAACAAAATCCTGCTCTGTATAGGCTATTCGGAAGTTTTGCATGCTTGTTCTTTGCACAGTAAAACACATACAAACAATCTGTTTTTCCTTTTAGATTTTTATCCCTGTTCATACTGAATGTTCAGGTCAAGTTGCATGGAATCTACTGGGGCAAAATTCAGATAGCCCTCTGTCTCTGTATTATGTTTTGAGCTGTAGACTCTTGAACAATTTTGGGTGTTTAGTTAGGGGACTTTCTCAGAGTGTGAGTTATGGGTTCTAATCCAGCTCCTTATTTCTGGATGTCTTGTGCTAGCTGGTTGAATTGTTTTCTGTGTTCTGTAATCTGCCTTGAGTCTTGGTGAGAAAGGTGGGCTATAAATGAAGTAAGTAAATAAAATAAAAAGTGTGTTGTTCTTTAGTATCTACAGTTTAGTTCCTCCTTTTATCAGACTCCTTGTGTTATGCAGATAAAGACTGTGAGGAGCTGGTTGTTCCAACAGAAGGGGGCAGATATGATGTGCATTTGAAGAAGAGGCTCCGCTGTGCTGTCTATTGGGAGGAAAAAGATTCTGAAGTAAGGCGGTGCACTTGGTTTTACAAAGAAGACAACAAATATATTCCATACTCTGAAAGCTTCAGTGAAGAGTTGGAGGTAATGTTGATTTAAGGACACCAGTCATGTCCCATCATGCATTTTTCTGATCTCCTTGAGAATAATCCAGCTTCATAGTGCCACAATCTGAGTGACCTCTTAGCTATTCATCCCTTTCCAGTGAAAGTGGTATTAGAGGCCAGTTGAAATTTGATTTCAATTAATATCCAAACTGCTTCCTAGCTAGTCCTTTCCTTCCTGTGTCAGTAGTGAGATTTAATCAGCTGTAGGCAGTACATGCAGGACTTCTGCTGTTGTGTTTACATCTGCTCTTCCGATAGACCTTTAGTTTCTTCTAAGTGGCAAATAAACCTTCCTACTTTGTCTGTTATCTGTTTTATTCTCACAAATGGAGCCTGATTGTAAACTGAAGAAATTTTTATGCACAAATTGAATGGGGGGGGGGAGAGAATTAATTTGGTGCATGTGAAAATAAGCTCTAATGGCTGTTGTGCTGTAGAAATCTCATATTTACATATCTGTGTGCCATCTCACAAATGGAATTTGGGAAGTGAATAGTACACACATGATCTCAGTCTTAAAGAATTAGTGCACAGGATGATGTGAGCACATAATGCAAAATTGCCTCTTGAGTAAATACTACTTGAAGGAATTATCTATATTGCAAGTATTTAAACAAAGTATGCATCGCAGATGACAGGCCATTCATTTTTCTCTAAAAAAAGTAGCACAATCCTGCCCTTAGATTTTGGGGGGAGGGGGCATTTCCCAAGAAATTTAATAGAGCACCTGCTGCATGATGTCTTTATTGAAATTTCTGAAATTAGTGAACAATATTCTCTCGTCTCGTGGTTGAGACGCAAATGAACATTCTTGGTGACTGCTTCCTCAGTGAATTATCATGCTATTTTGGTCATGGTGCTAGTAAGGTGGATTAGGGTGGTATTGGAAAATTAGTTGAGATTTTATTGGCTGGGTACTTTACATTGTAGTTATAAAATTGCTTTTTCCTGTTGAATCTTTCACTGTGCTGTCCAGCTAAGGAATCATTCAATGAAGGTCACAATCAAATGTGTGTTTGCGCTTAGGACTCTGTTCCTTCCAAGTTACCTTGTTGGTATGACCTAAACTAATGGCTCCCAACCTTTTAGAGTATGCAGACGCCTTCTTAACATCAAAAAATTTTTGCAGATCCCCCACATAGTAGTAGCTGTACTATCAGTATCCATTGATTGAGAAGATACATAATGACAAAAAGGCCAAACTGACACTGCTTAGTGTATCTATTTCTTCATGGACCCCTTGCAATAATTCCTGACTCCTTGGGGGTCCCCTGCTTCCAGGTTGGGAACCACTGACCTAAACAATGAAGGGCTCTCTGAAATATGGTTGACTTGTTAAAGAATCTTTTTTCCTCCTTAGGAAACATATATGATCTGTGTCACACTAGATGAGTGGAAGAGGAAACTAGAGTCCCCTTCTAGAGAAATAATAATATTGCATAACCCAAAGGTAAATGGCTTTCTAGCACTGAGAAGTTTCTTCCTAAATAATTTTATAACCATTACAAGCAGTTTTCAGACTATTACTTTACATTTTTGACTGTGTTTTAGGTCCTTGGAAACATCTGTAAAGAGTGCCTCTGCTTCCTTACTAGTACATTTTAGAATCCTGATTGTTTGTGTTGTTTAGGCTTGTTATAGCCTTGCAAATACACTCCAGTTTTTAATGTGTGTTGGTACAGAAAGATTCCTAGGTGGAATTTGCATGGGAAATAATAGAAGTACGTCTTACAATAGGATTAATTGGGATGGGGTGAAGGTTGCTCTATCAGCATCAGTACACGTTTGAATGTGATTATTTGCACCTCTTTGGTACACTACTACACTTCTAACCTGATTTTTTTGGTGGTTCTTTCAAGCTGATGGTACATTACCATCCAGTAGCAGTCTCTGATGACTGGGGTGCAAGTCCCGCAGAGCAAGGCCGACCAAAAACAGTGAAGAGAGGAGTGGAAAATATTTCCATTGAAATCCCCATTGGTAACTAAATGTTTCCTTCTCAGCTTGTTTGATTTTGAACTTTCTTTACGTTGGTGTAATTTTATCCAGGACATCTTGATTGAAATGGGTTATTTAAAGGGCTGCAAGAAATTTTTTTCAAAAAGTAATTTGATAGTTCAGATTTTGAGAGAACAAAATTTTGAAAGATGTCTGCTCAAAATTGAAGAGATTGTAGATAATGTAAATAGCTATCTCTATAAAAACTTTTCTATTAATTTTTTTTAATTCCCCATAATGATTTACAATAAGGCATTTGAAATTATCAAGGTTTCATTTTAAAAAAGTTATGATTGCTAGATTGGACCAGTATTTTCTGTGAGCCATATTTTGAAAAATATCACGCTCATTTGGCAAAAGTCAACTATGTGCACTATGTAAATTCTCTTACTTTTTGTTTCAGGAGAGCCTCTGCAAATAGATCATTTGGTTTTTGTTGTGCATGGAATTGGACCAGCCTGTGATATACGGTTCCGTAGCCTTATTCAATGTGGTAAGAGGAGAATGGAGATGCTGGGTTTTTGTCCCAGAGAAGTCAGATGTATTTGTAGGCATTTAGAACATTTCTGTCCTGTTTCATGATGCAGTGGGTCCATAAAGTAGCTTGTGAGACTGAGAAGAAGAAAACTCAGTACAAAAAAAAAATCAGCTAAAGCAATACAAACCTTGTGGATGCCAGACATGTAGAAGACCTCTCAATGATTCTAATTCCAGAAGTCCAGCATCAACCATTGGAGTAATAGATGGATGCTAGATGTGTTCTGAAATACAACAGTTTTAAGTAAATGTCTTAATTCAAGCAGGCAGAAAGCCAGCCAAACAGGCCTCCCAGGGTAGGGTATTCTATATCGTTGGTCAAAAACAGCCCTTGATAGGAATCCAGTTGGGAGCCAATGATCATTGTTTCAACATCGGAATAACGTACTTTGAACAGCTTGCCCTAATAGCGATCTGGTACCTGCATTCTTAAATATGTGCCTGTTGTCTGGGCAAAAGTACTGGTGTGTTGTATGTTTATTTTAATCCATATCCTTACATACTGTGGTTTCTTGCCTAGAAGCAATAAGAGAATGAGTTATTTGGCATTCGAATAATGCTTGAGCCCTTGCAGGCAGTAGAAATTGTGTGTGAGGATTTGTTAATATTTAACACAGCTACCCATCCAGATATTTCTGAGAGGAAACTGGAGGTTGTGTTAAGAGTGAATAGGTATTTTCAGTGTACCATCTCTTGCACAGCATATATTTGAATACTCTGGATCTTAGAATTAGAAAGAATTGGCACACTTTACAAAAGGCAAATGCAGACTTACTGCAGATATCATGTATGAGGGGACTTACTGTACTGAAGTACAGTGATTTAAATGTTCTGAAACTCCTTCATGGTCCTGATTCAGTGAAATGCTGTTCCTTTTGAAGATGGACTTCCTTAGCTGTTTTCACTATAGCTCTCATCTATGGTAGGTTGTTGTTTTTGCTGATGAGTCACAGCTGACTTGTGGCTACCCCATAGGGTTTTCACGGTAAGAGACATTGAGAGATGGTTTGCCATTGCCTGCCTCTGTGTCACGACCCTGGTATTCCTTGGAGGTCTCCCATGCAGATACTAACCAAGGCTGACCCTGCTTAGCTTCCGTGATCTGACAAGATCGGGCTAGCCTGGGCTATCCAGGCCAGGAATTATCTACCAGACCAATGCTGGACCAATGCATTTTAAAAGCCCAGCTGTCTTTAAAAGTTGTGGTGGAACTTTTTGGTTTTAGATGGTCAGATCCTCTTTATTCTGTTCATTATCACCTAATGCTGTCCCATATAAGTTGCAGTTTCAAATGCAGATGTGCTTGTTTTTATGTGTAGGATTGTTTTTCAGAAGCTTGGCAGTGTTTGGTTTCTAGTTCATGTCATTTCCTGCATAAATTGGGTAGAAATAGTCTAACAATAGTCTAATTGCAATAGTCTAACATGATGACATACAAATAGTGGGTCTTGAGTACCTTGTGAGTTGATCAGCAGCTTCTGGCTGTGTGTGTGAGAACTGCAAAGCCTTCAGATTCAGAAAGTGGGGTGAACACATTGAGTTGCAAGTGGTGACCACTGCACTTTGCATACATGAACTAGGTATGGAGTTGTGTGTGCAAAAGCTGAACAAGCTTTAATTAATTTCTTGGTGTGTGGTGCAGCGCACAGTGGCTGCTTCACTCAAGCTTGAAATTGTTTTCCAGTCGATGACTTCCGCAGCATTTCCTTGAGCATGCTGCAAGCACACTTCAAGAAGGCTCAGGAGCAACAACAAATTGGCCGAGTTGAATTCCTTCCGGTGAACTGGCACAGTACTTTACATACTGGCGTGGATGTGTAAGTAAATCCTTCAATTTTTCTAGCAAATCTACCTGTGACTCTGCATTGTTAGGAGTATTGTGGTTAACTCTGTGCTGTTTTGTAGAATGCTAGATCTCTGCTCTTTGTCAGGATGCTATAGACATAGAATAACAAACAAAAGTATCTTATATTGAATCAAGCTTTTCATCCATCAGGCTCAGCCTCAGCACCATTTATTCAGACTGGCAGTGTTGGTGCAAGATCTCAGGCAGGGGTCCTTCATATCACCTACTACCTGACCCTTTTCACTGGAGATGCCAGGGACTGAACCTGGGATCTTCTGTGTGCCAAGCAGATGCTCTACCTCATGTTCTCTCGATCCTTTGCATACCCTGACTCCATGCAGCATATTTGACAAAGATGCTTTAAACATATGTGGCATTCCTGCTTGTCCATTCTTCCTTTAAACTTTCCCATAGCAACTTATTCTCCCACTCTCTGTCTTCTCACTTAGAATCATAAAAGCCAACCCTCTGCTCGATGCAGGATCATCCTAAAGCATCCTTGACAAGTCTCATCTAACTGCTGCTTGAAGGCTGCTCGTTAGGGGGCGCTCACTTCCCACTGTATCTCTCATTGTCAAGAGAGATGGCCTTCCCAGTGCACCATTTTCCCTACCCAAACGGCTACAGGGAAGCCAGTATTACACTTAATGTCAGTTTCCCACGTAGGGTAAAAAGCAGCTCTGTAGGGTAATTTTGGGTTGGAAAAACAGGGATGAGGCATCCTTTTTCTCCATACAAAATTGGGCTCCCAGGCACCTGAGAATTAAGTTCTGAGTGTTGAACTCCCAGTGCAGGCCTGATAGAAAGTGGACTTCAGCATCCTATTCTCAACTCTGTAAGATGTGACTCAGTAAAAGTGCTTAATATATCTGGATCTGATCAAGAGTACTTAGGGATTCATAATGGCATTCTACTCATATTGAGTGGGAAATACTGTATGGGTGCAGTGTGGCCTACATGGTAGCCATTGTATTAAATATTCTTAGGTCATGTTCATCTCAGTCCTATGCGTGTTTACTTGAAAGGCCACTAGACTCAATGGGATTAATTTCTACATCTTGGAATATGGAGTATAGCATTTGCACCTGCCTGTATTTTCAGGCACATCCATATTCATCCTGCTGCCTTGAAGGAGGCTTCCCTGTAATGAAATCAAGCTTCTGTGGCACAATTTGAGATTTGAAATCCTGATTGGAAATGAAAGCTGCAAAAAAGGAGCTCTTAAATGCTTTCTCCTCTAAATGCCCTTCTCTGTTCTCTCTTCAGAGAGTTGGAAAGAATCACCTTGCCAAGCATCAACCGCCTGCGTCATTTTATCAATGACACTATCCTGGATGTTTTCTTCTATAATAGCTCCACCTACTGCCAGACCATTGTAGACACAGTTGCTTCGGAAATGAACCGGCTCTATCTACTATTCTTGCAAAGGAACCCTGACTTTAAAGGGGGAGTTTCAATAGCAGGTCACAGTTTAGGTATCAGTCAATCTGTTTCCTCAATACATGTACAAACAAGTGAGCTTGCATGCATGTTGAATGCCCCATTTCACTTGGGTTCAGTGTCTTTATTCTGATATGTAGTAGAACAGTGTGGGCTTGAAAGATTAAATGTGAATCATCATCTTTTCTCCCTTCTTCCTCCTTTAAAATTTTAATTGAATACAGAGATTTGTGTGACCTCCTGAGATCTGGTATCCTGTAGTCTCTTTGTTCAAAGCTTTAGTAGGTAGTTGTCATTCAAGGTAGTTGCTCACAAGGTATGAATGTGTTTTGGAGTCATTGTGGTTAAGTATCAAGAGATCTAAACATACCAGCCAGAGATATAGAATGCTATGCTGCATTCTGCCCCCAAATCTGCAACCCAAGTCCTTGTGTTCAAGTGCATGGAGATAACTAAAATTTGCACCCGCGTGCTTAACATTTTAGCTATAAACTCACACTCCATCCATTTCCTAACTTTCTCAAACTATGATTTTTGAATGCATTTTTGTCCATGGCTTTAGGATCTTTGCCATTGTAAAAATCAGACCACAGCCATAGCTTTGTGTTGTTTTTAAGATGATTTTTGTTTGTTGGTTTGCTAAAACTTCTCTGAAGCAATAAGGTCTAAAACTGTCCTCTCATAATTAAAAAAAGAAAGAAAAGAAAAGGGAGGAGAGGATGCTTGCCAGGCAGTTCTGGCCTCTCTGAGATTGACATCCTGCTAAACATTTTGTGTCTTTTTTTTTAGGATCACTAATATTGTTTGATCTTCTCACTAATCAAAAATGCACTACAGAGAGAGAAGATAATAACAAGGTACGTTTGTGCATGTAGAAACAGATTCTGGATTTGAAACAGGTCTCTTGAGTATCCTGGGGCTGTATACAGTATCATCTGTATAACCCTGCTGTTCTGCAGATCTCCGAGCTGCAGGCATGTTCAGCCAGATAACTTTGTAATATTCTGTGCTCCAGTGACAAAGTTGGCCATTTCCCAGAGAGAGATACTGATTTTGAACAAGGGTCTGGTAAATGAAATTTTTTTGCCTGATTTTTCTTGGTACTTTCCAGGAAAACAGGAGACACTATTTTATTTATTTATTTTATTTAATTTATTCGATTTATACCCCACCCTCCCCGCCAAAGCAGGCTCAGGATGGTTTACATAAAAATTAAAATAGATTAAACAGAACATTTATAAAACCATTCATAAAGTGCTAGTGTACAGTATTGCACAGTGATGGCAAAGCATAGTAACTAATCAGTCATAGTGGGAGTACAATCAGCACTGATATTAGGACTATTATCTCGGTCCATTTATGCCGGTGTGGCTCAGGCTGCCGATGGTGGTTCCAGGGCACATGGTCTTAAGTTATAGGCACGATCATGCAAAAACTAACTACTAAAACCTGGTATTGACGGGTGAGAGTAAAACATGCATTTAATTTTCCCACTGATAATCCCACTGGAATTTTAGATTTCAGTGGGAGAGATTTAAGCATGTGCTGAAATTGGCCACTATTTACCGTACGTGGCCTTGGCTGAATCTTGCCCTAAATTATTAATTTCCTAGGGAAAATTTAAACTAACTATGTGGCTTGGTTATAGAGTTCCATTAATATAGTCTGCTCATTTTAAATTCCTGAAACAAAAAAGAGCCTCAACTGAACAACAGTTCAACGTGATCTTGAGTCAGGGATGAAACACAGTTTCTTGAGGCCTGGTACAGACATGTAACGCCACACCATGATTGCCATATGTAGAATCTTTTGTTAAAAGTTTATTTCCAAAAGTATACACAAGCCATCTTGTGGTAGCAGTGTTGTCACTGAGGCTGTTCTTTTCTTCTGGGCCCTAGTAAAGGCACTTGTTACCCCCACACCCCAAACTTGGGCCTGCCCAGAGCAGTACCGTTTTGTCCTCTCAGTGACCAGCCTCACAGAGGCAAAGATGGGTGTGAGTAAAAGAAGATGCCATTTATGGAGCAATGACATTTTCGCAGCAGATTGTTGTGTGTGGAGGTGAGGTGGGGAGTACTCTTCATACCTGGTGGAACGTGAATGTGTTCCTGTTCTTGAATATCCTCCTCATATAAGAATCAGGCACTGCCTACCAGACTGAATTTTGCTCACACTGACCTATCGTAAGTTCCTCCCTCCGCAGCAATACTTGATGCAAGCCACTGTTATAGAACACAGATTGAAAATTTCTGCTTTCCATGCCAACTTGCTGTTATGGAATCTGAATACTAAAATCCATGGATCAGGGCCATGTGCAGCTAAAGAGATTTTTCTGCATACCTGGGGCACTCCCCAGATGTACAGAAAAATCTGGAAATTAAAAAACAACAGAGGGGTTTAAATCCCCTGAAAATTAAAGTAGCACTTACCATGGCAGTCAGCAGCAGGACAGGGGAGTTTCACTGGATTCAGCAGTGGTGCAGGTCAGGTGCCCCACCAGCAGATGTTTGGATGCAGCCACTGCAGCAGAGGATGCTTGGCTGCTGTTCCAGGCCTGGCAGCAGCAGAGGAGCATGCTAGCTGCTCCTCCAGCCCAGCCATTGTGGGGCCAAGAGTAGTGGCAGAAGATGCCAGCTGCTGTTCTGGGCCCGGCCATGGGGCATTCCAGCTGCTGCTCTGGGCCTGGATGTAGCAGTGGAGCATGCTGGCTGCTGCTTCAGGCTCAGATACAATTTGAAAGGAAGAGGGGGAAGGAAGCCTTGGTGAACCCCAGCCAGAGCAGTTCCAAATGAGCTGCTGAGGAGGGAGGAAGGAAGCCTCAGTGAGCCTGCCTGGAGCAGCTCCAGATGAGCTGCTCAGGTGGCGGGGAGAGGAAGCCTTGGTGAGGCTGCCTGGAGCAGACAAACCACTGAGGACAGGAGGGAAAGGTGGTGGGTCCGGTGGCTGCAGGGGAGCCCGGGGAGAAAGTGGTGGTGGGGAGAAGATATTTCCCGGCTGTGAGTATCACGGGCCCCCACTTGTCCTTGTATATTACACGGCATTCTTATGTTCTAGGCTGCCCAGTCAGTTCAGGTGCTGTAGCCTTTAGGGCCTGTATGAACTGGGGGCTAAAATATATGTAGTGTGGGAGATACATGATTTAATCTCCTAATGCCTATACAACCTAAAAGCTGCTGAGAAGAGTCTCAAACTGAAGGCAGCAGATGTATGTGTGGTGAACCATTATTGTTGTTGTTGTTGTTATCGATTTCTATTCCACCCTCCTTTCCACAATTTTTTTTCTAAATGTCCTGCAGCTTTTTCACACATCTTCCCTCCCCAGTCTCTAATAGTGAGAGGATACTTACATTGTGCCCTCCCAGCCAAGACTATTCACAGTTACAGAAGAGAGATTTTAGTTATGATGGACGTTTAAACACCCCCTGCCCAACACCACTGTCCCCAGCCAGTATGAGATTCTGCATGGCTTCTTTTGAACTTTAAAAGAAGACATTGGGAGGATGTCTGGTACATCCATCACAGAACATGCCTAACATATCCGTGTTGATTATATATTGCAGAGGAGGATCAATAGCAGTGGGCAAGCTGACTTTCAGGGCTGCTTACATGCCACTTCTGATCTTCTCATTGAACAACCCTTGGTAAGCTACCAGGGAGCTCCAGGATTTCCTGGAATGTTTTGAATACCGTGGTTTTATGCAGTCACAGTTTGAATATGTAGCTAAAACTGAACTAAGTGCAGTCCACAGCAATGTAGTATGTATTGATATAATCAGAAGCCAGCTTGCCTTTCCTTTCTTCCACATCTGGGAAAGAAGTTGTGGGGGGATTTTGATTGGAAAAACAGCCATCTACAGACAGCTGCATCTCTGATAAGATTAACAGCTTTCTCCCTCTGCAACTACATTTCATTATTTTAAAAAATATTTATTTATTGGGAAACTGATCACACAGCTCCTTATGCCTAGGCTAGTTTGACCCTTTAGAAAGGAAGAAGCTGCCTCAAATACAGTTATCACAGTTCAGTCAGGGAAAAATATCATTCTCCTTAGGATCATTGGAAGTTCACAGTATGGTGTGCCACTTCTACTGCTCGTACACACTTCCTCAGCCTGGATTCTAAGTAAAGCAAGTTGAGCGAGAAACAGTTGTCTCTGGTAGAAGACGTGGCATTAAGGCCTATTTGTAGAGCCCCACCACCACCTACCTGACCTTAAGATGGTCACGGAGCCTCCTTCAAACTAATTAGCTCAGAACTTGGGTTACACAGAGAAGCCCAACTGGCACTGTGGCTCTGAAAATACCAAAGCATAGCAGTTACATGATTCTATCTCTGCCACTAATCCAAATCTCATAGGTCGCTCTTCTAAGGCGAAGAACAGAAATAAAGAAAAAAAGAATCATTTTTAGAACTGGAGGCTAATTTTAGAAAAATGCAATAGAGTTCACTTAAAAATCTAGTTGAATAATGTTACCTACTCATTGGAGGCTTGATATTGTTCTCTCTTAGAGCTGTATCTCTGTAGGTGCCAAAAGGTCTGAATGTCATGTTATGTCCTTGACAGACTTCTTCCTTCCTCCTGTTCTAGACAGCTGCTGAATTGCCAAACTCAGGGGTTTTAAAAAGTTGGATTACAAATGTGACATTTTTCTATGTTACGTGTATGTCTAAATTCTGTGATCTTTTAAAAAATGGCGTTAAGGTAGCTGTTGTAGAATCAAATATGGTGATTGTGGATTCAAGAGAATGAACCTGTGTATCTGTGTTTAAGCATTTTTGTAGTTTGATTTGATAGAACAAACTGGTATAATAAGCCTGTTCTGTTATTTAAAATAATGTAGCACTGGAATCTGTTTTCCCTTGACTTTCCCATTTAGATGCTTCATTACTGCATTGTCCCACATTCTGCTTTACTGCATTGTCCCACATTCTGCTTCACATTTTGGAGTCTAGACAAGTAATATGACATAGAGAGAAATTAATGGGTCCATTTAAAAGATGAGATCCCAATCTGAAATTACATACATGGAAGTAAATTGATTTTGATGAGATGTGCTTATTTCCATCTAAGTAAAGGAAACTGTAACAGAAATATACAAGCTGTAGTGGTAGCTCAATAATTATGGGTTAGTTATTACTAATTTTTAAAAATCTAGTATTATGTATCTTCTGCATCATGCTGGCTAATACAGATGTACTTCCTGACAGAAGCAGGCTTTTCTATTCTTCTCCCTCTCTAGCTCCAACTCCAGTAGGGATTCTTATTCTGTCTCCCATACTTCAGGCAGGCATTTGAGCAATTCTCGTTTTTAAAAAATGAAACATTGTTCTGAACAGATGGAGGGGAGTGACTTTTTGATTGTCATAAGAACCAGGCAATCAGCAGTCTGCCTGCCAGCCAGACAGCTAACTCGTGCTGGTAACAGGAAGAACTGGTTAAGTTTGGAAGACTATGTCTGCCTCATGAAGGTGGAATGTTGATCAGTTGCTCAAGCAGTTTCTACCTGTATGCAACCTATGTTTCCATTAGATCCAGAAACTCTCAGATTGTGTTAGAAAAGTGCTGGTCAAGTAATGTTGACTGTTTCCACAGGGATCCTCTATGCCAGCATCCGGTGAAGAAGGCCTTGGGTCAGTAAAGGACATCTTGAAGGAACTTGAGCTTTCTGAATATTATTCTGTGTTTGAAAGGGAACATGTGGATAGAGAAGCACTGGTAAATTGACATGACGTGATGACTTGCTTTGTTCCTTCAACATGGAAGTTGCTTCTTGGAGATATATTTGGTGGTGTAGGAATAAGGGGGACTAAATCTTTGTTGAAGTATGTGCTTGAATTCTCTTGGCTTATGCAAAAGAGAAGCTGAATGTGAAGTTGCGGGTACTCTTCCCTCCTTGTAGCAGCAGTAGTTCCCTATTTCCTGTGTATTTCAGGTGTGACAGTGTTCCATTGCTGCCTGGGCTTTACAGGTTGTGGTGGGATAACTTCTGCATAAGAGTCCCATGAGCCTGGGCTTACAAATATTTCTGTGTTTTGTAAAAGTTCAGCAGTCCCTTAGAATCAGTGGCATAAGCAATCAGCCAACGTCAAATGAGAGCAGTGAAGTAGAAGCTGGAGTGCCCCTTATTCCTTTGAATTGCTATTTATAACAAAACTGGAGCTTACATATGAGGCTTTTATTGTGCAGGCTTTGTGTACAGAAAAGGAGCTTAAAGAGATGGGAATTCCTTTGGGACCTAGAATGAAAATCCTGCACTACTTAAGGAACAAACGCAGCACCCAGGTATGCTTTTTCTGATAATTGAATTACTTTCAATTCTACGTTCAGGGTCAGAATAATGTATGCATATTTTGAATCTCTTGTTACCAAATCTACAATGGGTTGGACAAGCAGTGCCGTCAGCAAGTTCTGATGCAGTGTCTGGTACACTGTTGGAATGCTGAATGTTAGTAATTGTGCTGCTCTGGCATCTTTGCAAGGTGAAATTCCCACCTCTCTAGCAGCCTCATAGGGCAGGCAGCTATAGAGGTGTAGTGTTGGCAGAAATGGCTACAGAAGAGGTCTGTCTGACTTTGTTGCAGGATTCCAAAAGAGAGAAACCTGCAATGGCTTGGGAAGATGGAGATGCCAAGCAGGAGGCACCCGCAAATCCCACAAATATGAAGTCAAATTGCCAGTGTCTGGATGTTGTGACAGGACAGGTAATCCTAACCCTTCCCCAGCAACCACAGGGCTTTTTAGTCACTTTATTATGTCAGCCTTGCATTAACAGCATTATAGATAGAAAGATGGCCTACTGGGCTTCACTGCTGAACTGTCCAGAAAAGTCTTACTGGGCCAGATCAGTCATCAGTTTACCAAGTCAGCAGTGGCCAGTTCATAATGCTTTTGATAAGGTATCTAAGGACACAATGCTAGATAATTTCAGTTCCAGTTGCTAGCCTCCAGTAGCTGAATGCTAAAACACCTTAAAGAGTGTGTGTTCTCTGGCCAGATCTGTCTGTCTCAGATTGCCCTTGTCCAATCCCAGGGCTGTAGGGGAAAGGGTACTACTAATAAAGT
The DNA here is from genome assembly GCA_029375565.1 of Gekko gecko. Taxonomy (NCBI): domain Eukaryota; kingdom Metazoa; phylum Chordata; class Lepidosauria; order Squamata; family Gekkonidae; genus Gekko; species Gekko gecko. Next base: position 47,810,928 of record JAPDNY010000013.1, on the reverse strand, counting down.
TTTTGCCCTCCCATGCAACAATGCAGGTTCTAAATCTTCATGCTTCAATATCTTGGTTTGGTCATAACTAAGACTTTTTGTTAGGCCAGTATTCAGTCAAGTGTTCCAGACAACACATAACCTGTACAGCTGTCTGAAGATTCCTGTTCTGTTTAATTTCTGAAGCTTAACTAGGCTTGAGTTTTGCCACTATCAGGAAGATTGTTTGGGAACCTGTATTAAGTTCTTATACCTATACCTTTCGATTTATTTATTCTTGGAGACAGGATGCAATGCAGGTATTTTCTTGCTAATTTAAAACCATTCAGCAGTCTGATTCTGTTCAGGTTTAGGTAAATCTTGTGATAGATCACAATTTAATGAGGTTTAAAAACAACATTCCACAGCACTGCATTCTACAAGTTATCATACGTGGTTCCTGAGATGAATTCCCTTCTTTCACACCTTTCATGTTTTAATGTCAGCGAATACGTAGTTGAGTGCAGAAAAGGGTAGTCAGATCAAGTAAATGGAGCAGTTCTCCTGTGAGGCATAGCTAATGCATTTGGGGTTTTTCTTTATGCAACATAATGACTAAGAGGAAGTGAGGGGAAACATGATTAAGGTATGTCAAGGTATGCACTGTCTGGCGAAAGAAATTGGGTGGACCTTCTTTTTTTCTTCTCTATTAGAACTTGGGGGTAACCAACTTAAGCAGTAGATTTCAGACACAAGTATTCTCCTAAAGCATAATTGGAGGTTGGGGTGGTGAATTTTTTGCCTTGAGTGGCTTGCTAATGGCTTTCCCAGGGGTCTCTCTTTGGCCACTCAGGATGCTGGATTAGATGGATCTTTTTGCCCTGATGGGGCTGGGGATGGTCTTGTGGCGTTATGCACAAATTGCTCTTTCTCTACCAATTAGGCTGTTGCATTTAAACTCTTCCAGGTTTCTGCCAATTACCCTCAGCTGATCTATAAGCCGCAGATCTTCTTTGCCTTTGGGTCTCCTATTGGGATGTTTCTCACTGTACGAGGAATAAAAAGGATTGATCCGACATACAGCTTGCCTACCTGCAAAGGTTTCTTCCATATCTTTCATCCCGTATGTATGAGCAGCAATACTGTGGTTCCCTCCCCCCAGGTCAAAGTGGCACTTAAACATGAGGTGCATAAACAAAAACTTACTAAATGAAGGGAATTCAGAGCTACTCAATGGTCCCCAGCCCTTGCCTTCCCCTTCTCCTTCCCTTCCTGGATTTTAACTGTTGCAGGACTCTTTTGCTCCTTGCCCCCAAGCTAATTAAAATGTTACCTGTGTAGATAAAGTAAAGCATGGACATCAAATGACTTGGGCTTAACTTTAATAATTTTTATTTTCCTAAATGTAGTTTCCAATGCACAGTTTGGAATTTACAGTCACAGAATTCAGGCTAGAGAAAATAGCTTTCCTATTTCTGTGTTCCACTTGAGGTTTCACCTTGTTGCCCAGTATTCAGTGCAGCTGGTTATAGCTGGATTTCAAGATCAGACTGTTTTCTAGGCTTATCTGCTCTATTGAGACACTGTAGAACGTGACCTTTGTTAAAATAGTGTGTGTGGGGGGGTGGCTTGTGGGGGAGGAATTTAGATTGTGGTTCTAGCAGAGGGTTTTTTTAATTTCTAAAAAAAAATAGTAATACAACAATTATAAAAAAGTACAAAAAAGAGATACAGAAAACACATAAAATGCATTGCCAAACAAAATCACGATCCACCCTGTCTTGTGAACAAAGAAAATCCTCCTCCAGCAATTGCCAATATTACTGTTAAATCTAGTTATATGGTTAGCAGCTCTATTTTTTTTATTGCACTTGATCATAAATTATCTATTCTTATATATTCTGGCAAGCCATTAATTTCACCAAAGTATAAATTTCTTGTATTCTCAACAATCAGTCTTGTAAATTAGGGGTATTATTTTCTTTCTGATACCTGGCAAAAACCAGTCTGGCAGCCGTAATCAGATGTAAAGCAGCTATTTGCTGAACTCTGGGAATGTCAGGAAGATAATTCAGCAATAAAGTCTCTGGCTTATAAGGAATTTGTATACCTAGCCCAATTGATAATAATTTCACCACTTGCTTCCAAAAGTTGGAAGCATGTATACATGACCACCACATGTGAAAAAAGTCTGTATAGCAGAGGGTTTTTAACCCTTTCAAGAACCCAATGTTGGTTGATAGTATAGGATATAAATACTCCTCCCCCGTGCTCCCCCCCCAACTCACCCCTCCCCTCTCCTGAAGTAAAACTTGTTCTACTTAGGGAAACCTAACAGGCATCATGTGTTCTCCCTTTCCTCCCTTAGGTAGAACAGATTGAAATTAGGAAGACGATGTTGAGGGCAAAGAGTTAACCTGTACTCCTCCACAGGCTGCAGCCTATTTCCACAACTGGGGGGGTGGGGGATGGACACACACACAGCAATTGTTTACTCCTGGCAAACGGCAAGTTGTTCAAAACCTTTCTAAGAGAGGAGCTGGGGAGGCAGACTGTTTCCCTGATATAAACAAATACATACCGTATAATTTGTTATGTTCTTTCTTCTGTAGTTTGACCCAGTGGCATACAGGATTGAGCCCTTGATTGTCCCTGATGTGGAATTCGAACCTATGTTGCTTCCTCATCATAAAGGCAGGAAGAGGATGCACTTAGGTAACACTGAGACTGTTTGTTTTGCAGACGTTGTCCTTTTGAATGTGTGCTCCAAGAAACTTTTTGCATTTTCAGGTGGTGCTTGAACACATTCATATAAATGTATCCTGCCCCTTTTGGACAGGTGTTAGTGTTTACTCAAATATTAATCCTAGGGGTTTCAACTTTCATTTGAAAAAAATGCCAGCCTTTCAGGATTTCGGAATGCAGAAAGCTCTGAGCTACCTGTCAATAAGCAGGGACAAGCCTTAGCTCCCAAAGAGAGCCTCTAAAAAGTCTTATCACGCTGTGGGTACAAGTTCCCAACCAAACCATGACAGGCTGAAGACAGATGTATCTTCTTCCAGGAGTACAAGCAGGATTTTCAACTGTGGGAAAGTCCTGCTCCTCCTTTCCCACTTCCCTCTACTATCATATGTACATGGCTCCAGCTCCAGTATGAATTTTCATCTCTTCTCCCCTGATCTCTTCTTCAGTCAAGCTTTTATGAATTCTCTCACTTTTGTCCTTTTAAACATTTAAGGGCTATTTAAAAAAAACTTGTAAGAAATTGATTCATGGAGGAGGGCCCGTAGGAAATGACTGGCGGTGCAGTCCTAAGAATACTTTCCTTGGAATAAATCCCATTGAGTAGATTTTAGTAGAATTCTGAGGAGACCTGCTTTGGATTGCACCGTTCATGAGTGCTAGAAGGCCCAGCCAGTCAGCGAACTGCATCGCTAGCTTCTCTTGGAAACCAGAAGTCATCATAGGCCTGATTCACTTTGCAAGTTTGTACAAGTGCCCAAAAGGAGTGAGTGCAGATCAACAGTAGTTTTGGTGCTCAAGATCTCAAAGTAGTGGGTGCTTATTCTCTGCCTTGAGGAATGTACCTCTATCTAAGTGGCAGGTGGAAAGTGACTCTCTTAATGAGAGAGGTTGAGGAGTGGCAATTATCCAGTTTCCATGAGACCCGTTGCATCCCTGAGAGGATTCCTCAGACCAGTAGACCATCTAGTACAGCATTCTGTCTCACACAACAGCCAGCCAGTTCCTCTGGACAGCCAACAATGGGGCATGGAGGCCAAGACCTTCCTCTGATGTTGCCTCCGAGCTCTTGGATTCAGAGGATTAGTGTCTCTGAGTGTCACCGTGGCTAATAGCCACTGATAGATTCAGGTGGGTAGCTGTGTTGGTCTGAAGCAATAGAACAAAGTTTGAGTCCAGTGGCACCTTTAAGACCAACAAAGTTTAATTCTGGGTATAAGCTTTCGTGTGCATGCATGAAATGTACCTGGCCCCACTGATGGACCTCCTGATGGCACCTGGTATTTTTGGCCACTGTTTAACAGAGTGTTGGACTGGATGGGCCATTGGCCTGCCAACATTGGCTTCTCTTATGTTCTTATGAAGTGTGTATGCAAACAAAAGCTATACCCAGAGCCACTGATAGACTTATCCTACATGAATCTATCTGGTCCCCTTGTAAAGCTATTTTAAACAGATTAATGCATTTCCTCCAAATGTTATCTGCTGTTTCTTAGCCTTGCCTCTGAAGAAGGCCATGTGGAAGATGCATCCTGAAAGGGACCACCACCACCAGTTGCACCTAACACACCTTGAGGCAGTAATTTCAGTAGCTTCAGATTGGATGTAAAACTTTATCTTGGACCTGGTCCAGGGAAACGAGAATCGGAGCTTGTCTAGGAGAAGGAAGGGCATGTGTGTGTAGATGATAATGTGACTATGTGAGAAACAGGGATAGGACTGAGAGGGCCAAAGAAGGGGATCTGGAAGATGTCAAAACTGGCTTGAAGCTGAAGTGAGAAGAGTGTGTTGGTCGACAGGAAGGGAATGTGTGTCCTACCGAATTTGTGAACTGCAGGCTTTCTAGATTGCATCCATGCTACATTCAGTTTGCAAAACCATTTCTGTTTCCTCTTTCTAATAGAGCTGAAGGAGGGCCTCACACGGATGAGCACCGACATAAAAAACAACTTGCTGGGCTCCTTGAGGATCGCCTGGCAGTCATTCACCAGGGTCTCATTGCCAGCTGTGGAGGCAGGGGCCACCGGAGATGCCGAACAAGAATCGGAAACTGAAACCAGTTCAGAGAAGCAAACTGGTTAGTGAAGGGGGAAGAGGGAGGTTATGCCTTGCAAGCAAAAGAGTGTGGTGTTCGATAACATCCCAGCAAAGTCCTCCTCCTCCTTCCTTCCTTCCTTCCTTCCTTCCTTCCTTCCTTCCTTCCTTCCTTCCTGTTTCAGACAAACTTACTGTGGTGCCTGCTGCTCAGTAGTAGCCCTTGCCCAAAAAAGTTTTAGCTTTACAAAAGCACAGACTCTTGACCCCTAGGCAATGGAGTTTGTTGATGTAAACAAATTTAATTTGGAGATGTCTAGATGATTTGCATAATGTTGAGAGTTGCACTTAAGCTTTTTTGGTACAGATATGGGCTACTTTTGCTGTCTCTAAAAATATTCCTTGAGGATTTGTGTTCTTTACTCTCTAGGCCTCATCCATCAAGTAAGTGGCGTGTAGCTTTTCAGCTAAAATTGCAAATTAGTTGGTCTCAGTGGACGCAGAATCCTTGCAATGCCTGATACCAGTGTTCCCTCTAAGCTGAGTTAGTGTGAGCTAGCTCAGTTTTTTAGCCTCTGGCTTTCATATTTTTGTCTTGGCTCAGGAAGGATGGCTCCAGAGCAAACTAATTTATGCAGTGGCCAAATCACCTGTTCACAACTTTAATGCCAGTAGCTCACAGGACTCGACAGTTTAGAGGGAGCATTGCTTGATACTATTGAATAGTCAGGCCTTGGCCTACACAAGCTTGGAAACCATCTCATCTTAGCTGTGTCTGTTCACTTCATTCAGATGAGAAACCCGAAGAGCCGGCTACACCAGTGAGAGAAGAACCCACATCGATTAATGTGGGCATGCTTAATGGGGGCCACCGCATTGACTATGTGCTTCAAGAGAAACCAATTGAAAGCTTTAATGAATATTTGTTTGCACTGCAAGGCCATCTCTGCTATTGGTATGTAATGGCTTCTAAATTGCTTCAGGAAATCTTCGTGGGTAGCCTTCTGTTGAACTTTGAATAGTTTTTAAAATTGGGATAAAGCCAATGGTAATGGAATTCAGTAAATTTTGCTGCTGAAAAGTTCGAGTCAGAAAATGAGGCATTTCACTAATAGGCTTTCTCCAGTAACTTGTTTTTACAGCCACTGTTTCAAGTGAGTGTCTGCATTTCTTGCCTGCGCCCAGCCCTGTGAAGAGAAATTGAGGCTTAGAGGCACCACTGAGCAAGTTCATGTCTGGGCTCAGATGGTCTCTGGGTTTCTAAGGCACATCGAAAAATTTGTGTAGTGGACCATCTTTGATTCTTCATCAAGTTTTTTTCCCCCAGCGGAAAAAAGCTTTCTTAAGTCTAAAAATGCTGACATTTTTAATACTTAAAAAAATTAATTAATAGGAATCTGCAGTGGGGGCCCTGTGCTCCCTCTAAGCTGAGTTAGTGTGAGCTAGCTCACAGTTTTTTAGCCTCCGGCTCACACATTTTTGTCTTAGCTTAGGAACAATGGCTCCAGGGCAAAGTAATTTATGCAGTAGTGAAATAACTCTCTCACAACTTTAATGTCAGTAGCTCACGAAGTAGAATTTCTGCTCACAAGACTCCACCACTTAGAGGGAGCATTGCCTGTGAGTAAAATCCAGAGTGGGAAAAAAGGTTAAGTTTGGGAGAAGAGGCAGGTATACCCACCTCCCTTGCCATTGTTCTTGCCTCTGAAGTCACTGGTGATGGGTATGACAATATTAGCTCCTGCAACTTTTCTCCTCCTCTTCCCCACCTACCCTGATGAGTAGCTGTAGGGTCACACATGAATACTCATGAAGCTGCCTTGTACTGATTCATGCCCTTGCTCCATCGAAGTCAGTATTGTCTACTTACGCTGGCAGCAGCTCTCCAGAGTCTCAGGCTGAGGTCTTTCACACCACCTATGACCTGAGTTTTAGTGAAGATGTTAGGGACTGAATCTGGGACCTTCTGCTGCAGGGCAAGCAGATGCTGTACCACTGAGCCACAGCCCCTCCCCAGACGATGGCATGGTTGTCTCCTACTTCTCAGCGAAGTGCAGAGCCTAGAGTTCCCTTGAGCAGAGGAAAGCACTGCACATAGCTGAGTGGCATGGTAGGAGCACCCCATGGATTCACCTTACTCTGTGCTTAAGACTAGATTGGTTTGTCACATTCTGACTCAGATAGGCTTGTGACGTGCACTCACATGAGACAAGCACTCGTGTTATTCTGTTTAATTCGCTATTCCTATCCTCCAGGGTGTCAGAGGACACAGCCCTGTTGCTGCTGAAAGAGATTTACCAGACCCAGGGCATCAGCCTGGACCAGCCTCTCCTGTGAAGCCAGACCGGCCTGCTGCATCAGTATTCTTACCAAATGTAAGTCATCTTATTTCTCAGACTAAATTGCCATTTCTCTTCCACTACTTCTGCTGTGGCTCTTAGATCAGCCAGTTCAACAGTATGCCAGAAGTTTCTGAAGTTTCAGGAAACAGAACTGGCCGTGCACATTGCAGCAGGCTCACAAAATTTTTCAGCTGTTGATCTCCATGGGGGCAATTCTACTTCTCCACCTTAAGGCCACTCAATATATTTTAACAGATCTAGGTGTGGGTATCGTGTGAATTTTTGCCCAGCTGCTGTCAGTCACTTGGGTCTCCTTTGAACAGTGGTAAGGAATTTCCCACTAAACTGCTGTGTGTGGGGTGGGGGGCTTTAGGCCTTGATCTGGCAAAGAATTAAATGGCCCTCAGGGACCATTAACCATCTCAGAAATGTCATCCTAAAAACATTACAGCAAGGTAATAAGTAACATTGGCATCAGCCAACTTCCTTCCATGTATCAGTATATTATGCTGATTTGCTTCTTCGGAAGTAGCCTCAGTGGATCAGACTGTAGTCTTTCTGATGGCACAGAGGAGAAAGAGGTACCATTTTCCAGAGAGACTTCCTGTTCTCTTGGTTGTATCCTGCTGTGCCTAATGGGAGGGTGGGCAGCTTGCCTTAAATTAATATGCAGTATTTATGTAAATGCTATCAATGTATTCTCTATTGAGCTGTAGGACATTACAACAGAATTGTCTGGTTTCTTGAGCCTGTTGTTGAATCTTCCTAGAGTTCAAGAAATCTCATATACAGTTGTTGGATATACTCAGTATCCTCCCTGATCGTGGTGACCAGTCCCTTACTACCTGCAGTATTCAGAGAACAGCGATAACATAATTCCCATTCCTTCTCAATCAGTTTTTCATAAGTAAAGCTGCCTTAATATGGCTGATCTTTCCTGTTTCCTTAGACGTACTCCCAAGTGGAAGCTTGTCAAGACTTCCTGTCCACCACCACCACCTTCTCTCATCTGTTGCTGATGCACCCAGCATGCTTCATCCCCACTGCCTGGAGCTCTGGAGGATTCCCTGTCCCAGTAACAGTGGAAGTGTGGCAAGCATTTTTTGTCTCACTTGCCTGACTCATACTGTCCTTGTTGTTCACTGACTCTCTGGGCTGTGCCCTCTGGCCTAGAGGCAGGCATGTGTTAAGTTGCAATACCAGCTATGTCGAGTCTAGAACTGCACTAGATGTGGCTAGAAACCGGTGCTAGAACTTCACCTCACCTCACCTCACCACGTTGGTTGGAAACCCCTGAGATTGAGAGAGCAGCATTGGTTAGTGTGATGTCAGAGTTGAGGGAATAACTTCTCTTTGTGTGTCTGTGTGGGGGTATATTTATAAACCTTTGTTCTGTAGCAGCACTTGGATATACAAGCATTATGATTTTGATTTCCTGTGGTGGATTTATTTTGTTCTGTACCCTTCATTGCTGCTGCTTTGCCCAACAGGTGGAGCTACAGACCAAAGCAAGAGGTTCTCCAAATCCAAAATTCTTATCTTACTCCAGGTGTTCCCTACAGTAGCTTTGCTGCAGGGGGGGGAAATGCACAAGACACTTCCCTAAGGAGAAACTGACAGTTGTGTGGAGAGCTGCAAATCTCCTCCTTTTTTGTACACTCCCAAGATGTGAACAGTTGACTCCTCCCATTATGGCGCTGTGAGCCTGCTACCTGTGTGCATATTCATTATACTCCATATAGCTTCAGCACACCAGGATAAGCATGAGCTCCACTGTAGGCTTCCCCAACTCTCCTGAGAGCAATTCTTAGTGCAGGGTGTGGTGCGAGCAGCTGTCCCAGGAGGCAGGGAGGCCTGAGTAGTTGGGAGGCTACTGGGGTTAGCTGTGCACAGACACATTTCGGTCAGCTGCAGCAAGAAGAGCACATCTTGCTCCAAGAGTGCTGGAAAGAGAATCCAGTGTTGGCAGAGAACCTGTGGTGCGAAGCATTGCAATGATCAATGAGTGAAAAGTTTGGATCAAGGGAAAGAGCAGGGCTACTTACGGCATGTAAGCATCCTGCTTTATGCAATACATTACCAAATGTAATTCCTGGTGTGTGACAGGGCCCTAGTGAGCAGCAAGGAACAAGGGGCCCAGCCTGTGCTTGCTTCTACGGAGGAGGTCAGTTTCCTCTTGGAAGCACAGTCAGCTGACCAGTAAGAGACAGTTCACAGAACCAGGGTGGTATTTTAGAAGGCAGACTAAATGGCTCCTCTTGGCTGTAGTGGGAAGTGCAGAACAGCCCACACGTGCTGCTGAAGTAGGACTGGGCTTTCGTTGTGGATGTCAGTGAGGTATATGGGGTACTGTGCTGGCTCAGCTGCTTCATGTGCTCACACTGGTGGCTGTGGGCTAGGTCAAACTGGGGACTGTGCGATGATTGCACAGCTACTTCATGCACACTAGACCTAAATCTTGGCATAACTGGTTGGTAATGAGAAGTGTCCCTTGTTTCCAGGCATTTATTTACATTTCAGGAAACCTCTTCAACAAGAGCAGTAGACAGCAATGTGTTCCTGGGTGGGGTCTTTTTTTTTGGGGGGGGGATTATGCTATATACTCTTTGTGTACTCTGTATCAAAACATTCTCTCCCATGGGCTATTCTTCCTACGTGGTTTTGCACTAAATGCCCTTGCCTCACTCCCCACCTCATCCACTAGTGCTTCAGCTGTGCCTGAGCAACAAAACCCATTGGTGTGGCCAAGTTCCGAGTTAGAACCTCTGCAGGTGGGGGGTGGGGGTGGATACAGGACAGCCTTGGCCAGTCAGGTCACAACAGCTGTTGAAATGTATGCACTTTGTAAAATATGTCTATTTAAAAAGTTATTTAATCTTTTTCAGTAAACATATGGCTTTGGCGTATTTCTTGTTTTCTGCAAGGAGAATGCTAAAGTGTATTAACAGTGCAAGGACTGCACCTCACCCTCCCCCATACATACATGGCTAGAGGAAGCAGAGAGATTGAAGAAAAGCAGGCAGGGATGCTTCAAGCACAGCATGGAAGAGTTTACAGTTGACTGCCAAGCCAAGATAAAACGGAACCCAATGGCCAAGGACCTAGCTTTCCTGCAGTCAGCTGTATACATTGTCTGGCAGAAATATATTCAACAGTTCTCAGTTTACATCCAGACACACATGATCTCTTTCCTCCATTGCTTAGTGTAAGGGATGAGACATGGCTGTAGCAGAAACTACTACCGCTACTCCATACTGCCATTTTGTGTTTTTTAAAGTCCCTGAATGCGTTGCTACTTTAAAACACAAATACCCACTTCCTTTGGAACAGCTCCATGTAATAGTTCTGTTTACTGTGTTATCCTGTGTAGTTGTTGCGAGAAACAGTAATGTATGAACAACAGATGATCTAACCATCCATTTGTGTTAGAGCCTTTGCCCAAAGATATACATTCTTGTTCGCACTTCATGTTTGCTGTAGTCAGCACTGATGTAATACTGGTGTAACCACATTAACCATAACTACCATAGATAGTGTGAAATAGCTTTCAGGGTGGTTCTGCTGAGGCAGACTTGCGGAGCTGGGTTTATATTTCAGAGCTAATGGGACACAGATACTTGCCAGCAAAAGGCCTTGCTGTCCAGTTAGGTCAGTGTTGCACTGATTAAAAGTCACCTGCAGAGTCACTAGAACATCATTGGATGTACTCCGGGTGGTGACGTTGAGGCCAAAGAAAAGCAGGTTTGCTGTGAAATGTAGTCCAAAAGATGGGGGGGATACAACCCTGAAAACAAATCAGTAACCAAAAAGGATTAATTATTAAACCTCAAAATTCATTTAATTATCCATAAATTAGTAAAGGTAAAGGTTTCCCTTGCTCAAAAGCCAGTCAAATCCGAGTCTAGGGGGCAGTGCTCATCTCTGTTTCCAAGCCGAAGAGCCAGCACTGTCCAAAGACTTCTTCCGTGGTCATGTGTCCAGCACGACTAAACGGTGCACGGAACACTGTTACCTTTCTACCAAAGCAGTACCTAGTTATCTTCTTGGAATTTCTTGCTTTCGAACTGCTAGGTTGGCAGGAGCTGGGGCCAGAGACTGGAGCTCACTCGGTCACGCATTAGCGTCTCGAACTGCTTGATCTACTGACCTTCTGGTCTGCAGCTCAGCAACCATAAATTACACATACCATAAATATTGCTTTACTATACATACATAGCTAGTCAAAGAATGATACGACAATAAACATCAATATTTATGGTGTATGTGTAATTTATGGATAATTACAACTCATTTATTTTTATAAATTATATGTATTTTGCAGTTTGCTTTAATTAAGCCTTTTTGGTTATTTGCAGTGAAATGTATGCAGGGCAAATTTATCTAATTCTTCATGTTGTCACAGTAGTTCTTCCAGAAAGCAAGCTGTATTTTCGAAAGCATACGACCTTGGGTAAACACAGTGCAAGCAGCATCCTGCATTTTACAGCTGGTTCAATGTAAACTAAAAACAGTCCAATCTCATGCATATATCCCTGAGAAGTCAATGGGCTGTGCTCCTGACTGGAGTGGAAGTAGTATGGAAGGAGAGGTAATGTAACCTTTCATGGTTACTCTTATCAGTTGCTGCACTGAGTCGGGAAGACCTTTACCACCAAACAGTCACTGCTATGCAACAAAGTGGATTTCTTCCGAATGCACCAGTTTTAACATTGTAGAATCTTCCTGTCATTCATTGCTAATACTGAAGACAGATAACAAATAGTGGAGGGGGGGAATGAAAGGTCAGGCTGGGATCTGAAACACGATAGCCTTGCGCCAGCTGGACCTTACCCATTTGGTGCAGGCCAATGTAATTTTTGTTAAAGGTTGATTCAAGGATCACAGCAGTGACTCGACTCTTGTTCTTTAAAGTACTGGCATTTATTTTATTGGACACTTAAAAAAAACCAACAACCATGAGCCCCGAATGATCTGATTTGGTCTCTAAAAACATATAAAATATTAAAAAGACAAACCTGAACACTGTAATCTTTACATTACAAACTACAGTTCTTCCCTCTGCAAATGTTTAGGCGAGCCTCATTTTAACAGGAAGTACAAATGAGCAAGCTTCAAAGTGTTCTAACACTTGAGATGGTAACTACTGCCTGCAAAAGCATCCCTTTGATTTCTACAGCGGGGAGAGTAGAGGAAACAACAAGTGATAACTGCCATCCTCTTGGTCAGCTCTGGGTGTCCCAGGGCTGTCTGGTGTGCCACTGTTTGAACCACATGGTAATGGACCAACTTTGTAAAGGCAAATAAGTTTTTCCTGTTTTTGTGCAATGTCATGCTATCCTGCATGCTGCTCCTGTGAAAAAAATGCTCCTCCCTTACTATATAGCTACTAATATAAGCAAGTCAGGAGGAGAGCCCAGTGTGTTTCTGTATGGCAAAAAATGGCTAGTGTTGGTAATGTGGTTTGTCTTCATTCACATGCACTGTACTAAACTGCATGACATTTCTGGGTATTATCACTTAGGCCACATTCACAAGCCATACAGAGCCAGCATCCCTACACAGTAAGTTTTTTGCATGAGTTGGGGTAGGTATCCTGACCTCACGTGCATTCCCCACAGCCAGACAGCAGCCAACTGCCACAGGACCCAGTTTTGTACTGGGACCACGGAACGGGAGAAAAGGGGCTTCAGCCTTCCCCCCATGCTGTTTTTCTGAGCCAGGGTAGGATTGTGGCTTTGTTGCAGGGCTGGGCATGCAGGATTTAGGTTCTGCTCCAGGGTGAGAAAAAGACAAGTAATCCTATTGTGACTGTTTTTTTAATCTCCTAGGGCTCAAAGCAGCTGAGGGAGGGGGAGAATTCAGACACAACCCCCCCCCCCCCGGGCCTATTTTTCCCCAACTACAACACATAACGGGAACCCTATCAGAGATTCCCTGCATCTTGTGAGGTTCTGGCCCTAAAATTCTATACCTGGCAATTCCTAAGGATTAGAATGATATTTTAAAGTATTTATAGTCTGTTTACCCCTAAAGGACTAGAGGAAATATAAACCTACTGCCTGGCCTTGTTGCTTTAAAGGTAAATGTACCAGCCTGGACCTGATGCAGTAGTCATGTCTCTTGTCCTGGAATGATTAGAGCTAGATTTGTTCTACACCAAAAAGATGCTTGAGCGACATTCAAAACAAATGGACCAGATTGTGTCTACCAAGATTCAAGTCTTCAGACTATGGATACTTTCAGGGTACAGATTAGGGATTGAATAGAAAGAGGGAAGGGAGTTAATTGATATGCAGTGAGGGATAGGGAGTAGTTAGCCATGCAAAAAATACCTAGGAACACACTGAGACTCCATCTCCAGGCCATGGAAAGACTTGTGCACCCTCATTTCTCCACAATCAACAGCTGCTTCCTCCAAGCTCTGCTTCACAAAGACTACAGTACCATCTCCCAAAACGAAAACTAAAATGGTTAAAACCCCAACTTTGGCATCAGTTACCAAGATAAGCACAGGTGGTCATACAGCACAGAACCATCTCTTGGAGGCAGTCAAGGGAATACAGACTCCTGAAAGCCATACCTAAGTCTTACATGACCTCAGTGTGTACGAAAGAGTTGGGGAATATTTTTAAAAAGGCAGGTGCAGGCTGAGTAGGCAGAAAACCAAGGTAACCTGCCCTGCATGCTAAAGCCATGCTGCATACATGTTGTTACAATGCACGGTGAACTAACATGCACCCAGGTTCGCTTGAGTTAACCACAGCAACTGCCCTGCAGAATATTTTCTGCTTTGCAGCAAGGGATTGGACTGGATTGTTATATCCCACTTCTGCTCCAAAACTGTACACTAAACACTTCTTGCAGCAGGCCTTAAGAGTGGATCCAGGGCCGATCCTTTACAGCAAGATGTCACTGCCAGGGATAAGAGGATGGCTCACCATCAGTGTAGTGCACACCAAATGCAATACTCTTCTCTGCCAACAGGCTCATGAGGAAGGGAAGAGGAGGAGCAGGCCCACACCTTCATTGAGGTTGCTGGCCCTTTAAAGTGAGATAATATTTCCCCCTCCAGGCACAGAATCCTGTGGAGGGCTACGCCCCCTTTCTCTCCAAGAGTATCCTTTATACATCTAGGTTGAAACCAGAGAGGGTTAACTTTTGCCTCTCAGGGACAGAGAGTCTGGACTTGCGTTGCAGCGGTTGATGGCAGTCGGGATCCGTCAGAGGAGGGTAATGCTGTCTGTAGCACAGGTACGCAAATGCAAAGCCCATTGCTGAGCCAACCACAACATCTTGGAGAGGAACAGAAGAAAGAGAATGCAAAGGTCATTCCAATGAGGGCTAACAGCAGCACATTTAATTTAAAAAACAAACACATGCCTTCCATCTCCAGAGCTGTGCATCTGCTTGGACAACTCTGGCATCAAGCCTACTGCCTTTATCAGAAAATCCAATTAAAAAGGAAGAGAATGTCCTGTCCAATATAAGACAGTATATCAACTCAGATCAGTGGCCTGTCAAGCTCAGTCCAGTAGCTCTTCACAATATCAGGAAGAGGAGCTCCCCATCCATGCTACCAGATATACTTCCATAGGGGAAGCTGTGGACTGAACCTGGAATCTTTTGACTTACCAAACTCACGCCCAAACACAGTTATTGTTGGCTGTAACAGTGCAGATTAGTCAGCTTTAAGTCAGATGTGCAGCGCACTGCGATACAAGCCTTCGCAAGCTGAGTGTTTTCCCAGTAGACCAGCAAATGTGCAGGTTGCACAACAGTCAGGCGTTACCACTGTGTCAGTATTTGCATTGCTTCAGGTTGCAACACAGTGGTTTCTCTGGCAAAAGTGTGGTCTATTGCAACCCTCTGGCTTTTATTCTGCCAGAGGTCATATAAGCCTAGTCATTCCTTCTGTATGATAAGACCATTCCCTGTCACATGTTTGCAGGCAACTTTGCAGATGTGGTTAGCATCTACACAGTTCTTTGAACATGCTTGGGCACTTGGAGATTTGCCCCATCCTTTGTGCCTGGAGTTCTGCACAATTTGGCATTAGCATCCGTATTAGAAGTGCTACCCGGCCCTCCCCCATGATCAACAAACCGCTTAATGTGTTGGAGCCAAATCAAATTTTCCACCAGCAGAATGAAACTTTCCCACTTCCCTCCTTGCATCCCACTGAATTCCATGAAAGGCTGCTCCGGGGGGGGGGGGAGACGACGACGATAGGGCACCCTGAGGAATGACATGGGGAGGAGTCCACAGAGGGAAAGGGGAACCAGTGGAAATTCAGTCTGGATCCAACACAACGTCTGGGGAGTCTTAAATTCTACAGCAGCCACCCAGTAATTGCTGCATTAGACCAGAAGTAAAAGCCTATCTCAAACCTACATGAGCTCTTGCCTGGCTTTAGTAAATGGTTTTCGACTGTGTGCTACAGCAACCCACAAACAGCACTGGGCACACAGTGACCATAACTGTACAGAGGGTTCTAAGTATAAACAGAAGAGCAGAAGACAATGTCAAGATTGAAGAAGAAGCTGGAATCAGTTGCTGCCCAGCTTCAGTGTGGCCAAAAGAGCCATGGAGTTGCTCATTCATCTGCTCAGAGCCTGAGTGTGAACTCAGGGAAATGTTACCCGCCTCTCTAAAAACAGAGCCAGAGGTGGTCTGGCCCCTTAGAACCCTTGCTACGGAGGCTTCATTCTGCCCCCCCCCAACATACTACAAAATTCACCATCCCTGACTTAGAGGCAGGGTTGTTGTGGTTAGGAAATACAACCTGTTGTCATCTTTTGTTCCATCAACATCCCAAAGTCCAAGAAGGCTTCACTCACCTTGCCAGTGATGCTTGTAATCACAGGTACGGGACAAAGCAATAAGCATCGCGACAAAGAGTGGTGTTAAGAAGGCACAGAGGCGCCAGGACTGCCCACGCCCACCGGGCGCAAAGCAGTGGAGCTTCCCTGCCACGTAGAAGGAGCCAAAGGCAAGACCGGCAAAAGCAACTGCAAGATAGGAGAGAGATTCCTGTGAGACCCTAACAATGCCCAACTGTCTTCACACAGCCCCATTAGTAATAGCAGCCTGTAAACTTCAAGAAGGTATCTAGGCGGTTTACAGAGCAGACTAACCTTGAATTATGGAGACGGGGGCAATATTCTAAGTGTCTTCTCAGGGCTGCCTCATATTTTACTGGAGCTGGGCAGGGAAAACAGCTGGGCAACCGCTGCATTCTCATAACCCTGCATTACCTGAACAACAGAATCCCCCAGAACAGGCAAATCACACGGGAGGTTCCCCCAACTGCATCCAAAACTCTAGTCTGGCACCCTCAGCTTTACACCACACTGGTTCTCAAGGGATACTAATACCTGCATGATTCTGTTATACAGGTGTTACTAGGAATTATGAAGAAGCAGAAATCAGTTTGCACCGGTAACCTATGAATCGCCCTCCTCCCCGAGATTACTACAAAAGGCATTAAAGCTTTAAAATCCTTATTTCCACAATGCTTTGGGTGCATCTGCAGAAGAATTTCTTGCTACATTGCTGCAGAGCTAAAACAACAGTTTAGGAGAGACGCCAGAATATTTAGGATTGCATCCTATGAACAAGTTCCATGTGCGCTAGATAGGCTCTGCCGTGGTACGTACTGCTTCTTGTGCTAGCTCTTCCTTTTGCACAAGATCATTGGGTTTCAATGAGCCTTGTTGCAAACACGAGGGCCAGTAACTATATAGCGCCCACAGAACTTGTTCAGAGGGTCCAACCCTAAGGCATGAGATGGGCATAGGAAAAGCCTGAGCTTATGTTGCACACTGGGTCATGCAGAAAGGCCTTCTGGTTGGCTCTCCGCTGCAGCGTATGGCTTGGTTCACTTGGGAAAGCCACTTGACGTTATCAGCTCTGCAAATGTATCCTCCCAATGAGACTGCCCTCTGCTCTGTAGCCTGGAGCACATAGGTTGCTCAATCAATAACAGGTGGACAGACGGCTCAATTCCAGAAATGGCTTTTTAGTACATGCCATCTGAATGATCCCGGTTATTGAGGATAAACTGAACAGTCACCCCCCCGCCCCGGTTCCATCTGCTGCAGTTGCACAGTTAAGAGATCCAGGAGGAGCTAAGGTGCATACTCGAGATTTAGCAGTAAGCCGATTGTTATCAGATCTGATCAGTGCTTCCTGTTCCTGCCTGCAACCCACTCAGACCACCATCGAACTTACATGAAGAATGCCCACTGGGGAAGCTCTTGCGCCCTTCCGTCACTACTTCTGCATCACCTGTGCACAACAGTTGAGCGGTTGCCCGTCCATCTGGAAAGCAGCGGAAGAAGAAATCGGGCCGAGGCCTGCAGCGAGGAAAGGAAGCAAAAGGATGAGACTCCGCAGGGCTAGCAAAAGCCTGAAAGAGGAAGCAATCACAGTAGGATGCTTCTTTCAGGCTCTAAGAAAGCCGCTGTCCTTGCTGCAACCGATTCCAGGGGTGTCTTAAGAATGTGCAGGTCTCTGCCTTTGCTTGACTGAACTTCAAATTAGATTTCTTAATCCAGCCAGGTGCTGCCAGAGCCGACTGGATCCTCATGGCATTTTAAATCACTAATATCAACTACAGTCCAATTCAGACTGGGGCCATGTAGGGTTCCCCCAATCAAAATGATCCCCCCTGTCTTATAAGTAGTCCTTACAGGAAAAAATATGGTTTGCCCATCTGTTTTCCCCCCTTTGGGGACAATGCATGTGTACATGTGCATGTGGGGAGAACGGTTAGTTTCAACTGGCATAACCATGTAGGGGAAAGTATTGAACTAGCCCAACCCAAGCATGGCCCACATTCTCCAATTTCTGTGTGGCTGATTTTAGCATTCTAAAAACAGTCTCCCACTGTTTTATTCTAGTTTGACTCCAATGATCACTGCAGAGAGGGACACCTTTAGAGATTTCCCAGGGTACTGATTGTTATGACTGGGGACCTTGAACCCATGGTAACTGTTTATTTCCACAACTGAGGACAGTCAGGGAAAACAGGAACTGGGTTTCAGTGTGAAAAAGCCCATTTATCCTACCTGCCAAAGAAGGAGATGAATGGGCATCATAAAAAACCTGAGCTAGGGAAGAGAAACAAGGGCTATGTGCCAAGGGACCTCATTGGCAGCTCTTAGAACTTCTCCCATGAGAGTCAGGACTCCTCACTCTGAATGGGGTGGGGAGGCTTTCACCAAAGCAGGCAGAAGTTTTAAAAGGTGGACTCTTCCTTTTTTCTGGGTTCAAATACTTTGCCCAGATGCTGTGACCTTTTGGGCCCATCCTCCTCTGTCAGGGGAGCAGTAAAGAGGGGGAGGGAGATATTTGCTCCATCTGAAGGTAGCTGTCCTGTATTGTAATTTTGCTAGACTTATGTTCCCCTGAGCATATGGCTGAGGACAGTGAGGGTGAGAGAGATCTGCAGGACTCCCTCTTTCCCTTCCCTCCCCCTTTCTCTGGACTGGCTGCCCCCACTTGTCCACCTGTGATGGATATTAGGGCGCCATCTGAGGTAGTGAAGAAGCCTTAGATTTTAACTTATAATAATGTGGCTTTTACAACTGGAATATGCTGAAGTATTATATCTTGACTGTTGTAAGCTGCCCTGGCGGCCCTAGCGTAGTGGTCTGTGGCCTGATACCTCCCAACACCACCCAGATGGTTTAAATCTGAGTGCTGCTACCAAGGCAACTCCTACTCTGGTTTTTTATATGAAACTCTTAACTTTTTAAATCTCAAATTTTAAAATGTAATTGTTGGATTTGAAGTGTTGTTTCACTGTCACATTATTCTGTGTGACCTTGCAAGCTGCCCTGAGCCCACTTAAAGGGAGGGCGGGATAGAAATCAAAGAAATGAAATAAAAATAAATAAATTATAATGGAGTGGGATATGTCTAAGAACATAAATGTTTATTTTAATTTTTCTTAGATCTGTATTTCCTAACTATGGATGCATTCAGACGGGCTGTTTAGTCCACTTTTGGCACACTTCAGTAATGGATTTTATATTCATGTTCACACACCCAACATCTGTGCACCGTCCCCAGCCGTCGCTTTCCAGCTCAGACCCCCTTTAAGACGGAGTATTTTGTTACCAGGTCCCCAAGTGGTGTTTTCCTGAGTCTCCGGTTCTAGCTGCTCTTTTTTGAAATTTGATCGCTCCTGCGGTGTCGAGCCACTTCCGCTCGGAAGCCCGAGGCTTCCGCTCTTCGCCCACCATTTTATTTTAGCGTCGGCGGTATGCGCACAGACGGAGCTCCGCTCCCGCGTTATTAAAAACAATGTTTAAACGGTGCCTAGTTTCGTTGGTTAGACGAGTTCGGGATCTCACAGAGGCCAGTTTTGGGGTAACAGTTTAAAGGGAAGTGTTCCTTTAAAGTTTAAAGGGAAGCATTACACCAGTTGGGTTGAAGTGGAAATCACTGTTCTGTGCACACGCGAAAATTTTAATTCTACAGATGGCCGCCTGTGCACATGCCCAAACTGAGAGGGGGAAAAAAACACCAACGCGTGCTCCCACATGTGGACGGCGGGAGTGATGTGGCTGTGCAGTGATCCAGAACAAGGAGGCGAGTGTGATCGCGATTCTCCAGGTTAAAAAATATAACACATCAGGACTGGAGTAATTTAAACCACTCCCAGCACGTTGTCTGCCCACACTCTATGATAGCTATTTTCCATGCACGTGCTCTAGTTTAATCTTTAGTAATAAAGCTTTCCTGTTTCAGAAAGCAGCCTGTGACTCAAACCCTACACACACATACACAAAGGGGATCCTAAAGTAATTCGAAGCTCTGCCCTTGGTACTTGCTCAGAGGCAACCTTAGCAGGGTACCCCAGGCACTGGTTACTTAAGAAGCTGGGTTTTATACCTTGAGGTGCTGGCAACAAAAGGGAAACATGTTTTTACATGCAGGCAAATGCACAATACGCACGTGAGAAGACATATACCTAGGGCGGGACTGTGATGCTGGTTTTTCAGAAAAGGCCGAGAGTGGGAAGAACAGAAGGTCACAGTGGGATGCCCTGAGTGCATGGAGTTGTACATGGATTTGGGCAGAGGTGTCTGCCATGCTTGCTGCCCAAGAACCTTTGATGGCAGGGCTGGCATCAGCATTCCATAAGGTGGGGCATCTGGCGGGGCCCAGGGCTTCTGGCAGGCCCCACTGCCACTGCCCCCCCCACCTCTCCTCTGCTATCTGCCTGCAGGCCCTTCCCTCATCCACTTTCTTGCTGGGGCTCCACCTCCTGTGCTCCTAGCTACCTGGGCTGCCCGGAAGAGTGCATGGATAGTGACGGTCACAGCACTGGCACTCTCAGTTGTACACACACACACACACACACCCTCAGTGCCAGTGAGGAAAGGGCAAGCAAATGGCTGTGAGAGGGGTCATGAGTAGGCAAGGGAAGGATGCATAGGCAGGTTGGGAGGGTACATGGTTAGGGACAGGAAGGGAGGAGTGGGGGTCCTGGTGGTGAGCACAGGAGGGAAGGGAGGCTAAGCACTCGCTGCCCAGGACCCAACAAAATCTGGAACTGGTGTTGGATGCTGAACTGGTGACCTTTGGCATGACCCACCACCCAATATGACCCATATGCTGACATACTGAAATCAGATTAACATCAGAGGCCAAGGAAATCAAGCAGGCTTCTCCACAGATGTGGCCCACCACAAAACTCTCAACATTTGGCCGTCAATACTGGAATGGGAGGGCTCAGGAAAAGTAGCGGCACAGATACATTCTTGGGAAGTGCTCACCTGCCTACGACCAACTTCACAGCGTTGGTGAAGACTCCATTCAGCGTAAGAGCCAAGCTGGCCCCTGGAGAAAGAAGAGTGCACGTCATCAGCAGCATTGTTAACAGCTCAGTTCTAATCTCCGTGCAGATGAGCAAGATAATGGGGAAAGGAACCTGTCTCTGCTGGGATCGAGAGTTTCTAAAGGCAAATTTATTTATTTGGTACATTTTTATCCCACCCTTCCTCCAAGGAGCACAGACAGATGTATACATCACTCTCCCTTCCTCCATTTTATTCTCACAACAACCCAGCAGGGTAGGTTTTATCCTCACAACGACCCACCAAGGTCACCCAGGGAGCTTCCACTGCAGAGGGCGGATTCAAACCTGAGTCTCCCAGACCCTTGTCTGACATCCCAACGACTACACTGCACTTGTTCTTTTGTCCAGCAGTAGACCAGGAAGATGTTGTCAGGAAAGGTCAGCTTTGTTTGACAGATGGTTGTGTAATAAGATAGTAAGCTCAGTTAGTAATACAATTCTGACCCTGCCCAGCCACCATACAGCTCAATGCTCCCCCACTCAAGCTCACCTAGACATGCTTCCCGCATATCATCTTGGTCCGCATTCATGAAGAATTTGGCCAGAAGAATCAAGACGACGGGAGATAAAAAGGAAATGAACTGCAATAGGATGAAAGAGACAGGCTTAGTCAGCAACACTGTGAGAAAAGAATAAAAGCAAGTGGAAACTACACAGGCAAACACTTTGCTATTTCCCCAGGCAACCCAGCTATCATTTTGTAATGCTGTGCCTTCATTTTAACATTTAGAGAGTCCTGCTAACTGCCTTTGTTCCAGACCGTTTTACTATGGCTTGATAGAGAAAAGCAGGCTATAGAGCAAACAAAACTGGCTGCTTGTAACACAGTGACTTAAGAATGCGCTATGATCCCAACATCCCAAGTTCAAGTTTCTCCATAAGCTCCCTAAATGGCTTTAGGCAAGCCATTTCCCCTCAGGATCCCACATATGGAAATAACAATCCCAGACCACCTTACAGGGCTGTTGCAAGGACTGTATCAAGGCAATGCATGTGATGTAGACCAAAAGCACCATATGATTGCTAGATGCCATCTGAAGACTGTGAAACTTTGGGATGAACTGCTTGTTGATTTTAAACTGTATTCTTGTATATTAATTTATTGTAAATCACCCAGGGCCCTGTGTACTCAGGGATAGAGTGATTCAGAAATAACAATAACAATAATTTGTGTCCTTGTTTAGAACCGTCTCTGTGTTGGGCTGTTTTTTCTATGATCTTTTATCCTGTCTTTTTAAAAAACTCTTTTGAACACTTGTGGCTTACACAGTTTGGCCAGAAAGTCTCCTGATGGAACACTGCCCTGGTCCAGTTGTGCTTAGCTTCGGCAAGGCTGCAACACTGTGAACCCTTCAACCATCAAATCACCCAGACAACTGTGCAGGCTGCTGATACACCACATGGACAAGCCCCTGCAGTTGCCAACTCTAGCTTGGGGAAACTCCTGGAGACTTGGGGAGGGGAGGGAGCTGAGCAGGGATGTGATGCCACAGAGTCCACCCTCCAAAGCTGCCATTTCCCCTCATCAGAACTGATCTCTCTTGCCTGGAGATCCGTTGTAATTCTGGGAGAACTCCAGATCTCGCCTGGAGGCTGGTAACCCTAGCGGTGCAGGAGGTGACGCGTGTTCTCTTCTGAACCTATGCTGCTGGCCATGACTCAACCAAGTCCCTGCAGTCACACCCGGCTGGGGGTTGCGTAGGAGAAAGCACCGGTCATGTCTTGCTTGGAGTGACCAAACACCTGAAACCGGCTCCGCCACGGACCCACGTGGGACCTAAGGTGGTAAGACTAGCTCTGTCCCCTTTTAGGCTGTATTGCAACAAAATCTCAGGTTTTGGCAACACATATGCATTCAGTTGTCCTTAAAACAATCCACAACATTTGTTAATGCATCGGCTGAATGCCCTGCAGACAGAAAGAGAAAACCACCCACCATTTTGGCGATGTTTCTTCCTAATTCAATATTGTGTTAAATTGGCCAGCACTTCTTAATAAGCTGGCAGGAACTGGGAAACGGACTCACTAAAATGTCCCCCTTCAGGATTCTAGGAACTCTCAGGGGCCAGGTCTTCAGCAGGCTAATTCCATCTCCCCTTCCAGCTAAGGTTCCAGCTGCCTGGAGAAAAAGCTCCCTCTCCCTTTAAGAGAGGTTTCTGCTTTCACACATTAAAGGGCCAGGACAGCCCTAAATGACATTTAGCGGTTTTCAGCATTCTGTGTTTTCTACAGCATAGTCCATCCTCATCAGGCTGGTTTTTTAAGGGTTTCCCCCACCACCACCATACTTTTCCGCACACCTGCAGGAGATTACCTGTGTATGCAGAGGCCCCTACCCTACATGGTTGAGTATCCACACAGAGACAAGTAAGTTTAGATACAATATTCAGTATCAGGTACTGTAGGTATTTAAGCTTCCCCTCCATTTGTTGTGGAGAAGATCTTGTAAGATACTTAGTTCAGCTCTCACAAAAAGGGAAAAGTTCCTAAATTTAAATTGTATCTGGAGAGGGTCCTCTCTTAAGAGGGTCTGCACTAGAACATATGTTAATATTTACTTTTTTTAAAAAAGATAACAACCAATATTAGTTGGCTGATGCATTTTCATCAATCAAAAAGCACCCATTCTGTGCCCAAACAACTGACTGATCTATTTCTGAGAAACTAAGAACTCTGACCATGAAAGATTTGTCTTTCTTTATCAAGATACAGTACTATCACCTTGCTTCCATTTTTTTCATCTGCATCACCACAGACGTTATCTTATGAATGCATGCCACATTGTATAGCCCACACAGGATACAGATTAGAAGCGGTCCCCACTCGAAAGAAACCATATACTTCAGGCACAGCCTACACTGCACAAAACAGTTGGAATGAAGGCGTACTTACAAACATTGGCTTGGCAGGCACGTGGTCAGACTCCACGTAGGGGTTTTTATACAGCCACATCTCTTCAGGCTGTATGACCCGCTGGAATGGGGGCAGGATTTCAGTGATCCTACAGAAAAGAGAATCCGGTGACTAAGATGTCTGTGGTAGTGCCAGGGAGAGCACCAGGCCAGAGTTGAGACTTTATCCCAGTATAAAAGGCTTCATGTGCATTTCCCAGCCTGTGAGTCCTGACCCCAAAGTGGATTGTGAAGCCTACACAAGTGGGTCACAGGCTTGTGCAGTTTTATCGATTTAAGTAAATTTTTGCTTCGATGCCTCAAGTCATGGTTATAAAACAGACACACTTGAAATGCATGAAAGCAATGGTTGCCAAAGACCCAAGGTTCAAAATTCACACGACCAATAAATTGATGTGTGACCGTACCAAGCAAATTTGGACTTGTGAGTTACTGCACCAAAAAATTCGGGAATCACTGGCCCGAGGCATGCAGCTAAGTCTCCCATCCCCATTTCATCCTGACAACAAGGTAGGTTAGGCTGAGAGAACATGTCTGGCCCAAGATCACACTTCAAAGCAGAGTAGGTATTTGAACTCAGGTCACCCAACGTTCTAACCAATAAACTGTCACTTTTCTGCCAGCGGAATTGTGTCTCTTTGCTACAGCTTGGCTCACTGCATTGGTGGAAACCTCGGCTGCTAATGGAATACATTCATAGTACATAACCTGAAGATCAGAGCATGTGTCTTGAGTTGGTACAGTCCACAGAATGGAATTCCACCTAGGTTCAAATCCCTGATCAGATATGGACTCACAAGCTAGCCTTGGACAGGCATAACTCTCTGACTCTTTCTGTATGATCAGACTGATTTTGCAAAATGCAATAAACACACTTTGGTTACTTATTTGTTGTCACGCTGGCACCCTGGATGATTGACCAGTCCAATATTTTCAATTGACCACCAACCATTTTGCTGGCAATCAAATACTCCATGAATGATGCTATGTATAGGGTAACTCTCCTGGTCTCAGGAGCAAGGGTTGCGCTTGCTCCTGAGTCTTGCACACTTTGGGGAAGCCTTAGCAGCGCAGCTGATGCCAAAGAGAAGAAGCTTTGCTAGAACCCAAGGCAAACATAGGAAACCACTGATGGCAAAGATCCTTTCTGATATAATTTAAAAGTTAATTTAATCAGCTCCTTTCCAGACATCACAACAATGAGAGTTCTGTCCAGCTTTTCTGCTGGTGAAAAAGGAAGGAGGCATCCTCTTCATCCACTCAAAAAGGATATTCTGAGAATTATGAGGCCTGCAGGTAGGTGGTACAAAAGCCACGTGGGATGGAGAACTAGGGGGAAAGATGAGATTCAGGGGGAAACAATGTTCCCTCTTTTTCCTCCATACCAAGTGGAGCAGTACACATCCTGAGCAGGATATAACTGCTGTAATCTTAAAATGGAGAATGGGCAGTGCCCCCCAAGCTCTGGGTTCCTCCACATGGTCCACCTTTTTTTGTCCAAAAGATTTATCATGGTTAATTTTCTGTTGCATGGAATTCATATGGCATGCTTTTGTTGAGAGGATTTAACATTTTCCAAGTACTCCAAGAGCAAAGCTTTGCACTGAGAAAATGTTTTCTGCCTTGTCCCTGATGATGGTTCTCTTGAGAGCCAGTATGATATAGTGCAGGGATCCTCAACCTTTTTGAGCCTGCGGGCGCCTTCAGAATTCTGACACAGCATTGCAGGCACAGCCACAAAATGGCTGGCACAGGAAGTGGAGCCAGCCACAAAATGGCTGCCACAGCTTATATTCAGTCACAAGGAAGATCCTTGTGCTGTGTGGCAGCTGCTGCCAAAGCAAATTCTCAGCCAACCAAATTTCCAATAGCCAATTAGAAGCCTTCCTGGGCAAAAACCCCACATGGCCCCACTCACATTCTAAAAACACTTGGTAGCCATCAGGAAAGGTGTTGGTGGGTGCCATGGTACCCATGGGCACCACACTGTGGATCCCTGGGGTAGTGGTTAGAGTGTCAGACTAGGATCTGGGTGACCCAAGTTCGAATTCACACTCTGCCACGGGAGTTCAGTGAATGATCTTGGACTGGTCATTCTTTTAGCCTATCCTAACTCAAAAGGCTGTTGTGGTGAGTCAGCTTAGGCTCATCTTCGGCCAATTACCCCCTCTTGGCATAAGCTACCTCACAGGGCTGTGAGGATAAAACGGTGGAGAGGAGAACAATGGAAGCTGCTTTGGGACTCCACTGGGGAGAAAAATAGGATATAAATGAAGTAAAATGGGATACTACACTAGTGTGAAATGGAATACTACACTAGATGGACCACCTCTTATATTCTTAAAATCAATACTGCAAACAGCAACAATATTACAATATTACTTTTCTTTCTTTCTCATGCATTCTCCAGTCCAGTCCCAGTCCAGACCCGCACTGACATAGCTTCATCAACACAGCGGCATCACCCAACACCCAGCCACAGCAATTCCACAAACTTTCCAGTTCCCCTTGCAGGCTGCAGGCTGACCTTCTGCCATGCTGGAGTGCACATCCAGCCAATTCATCTCTTTGTTTGGTTTGGAAAGGCAAACAGCAGCAGGGCTATCTGGGCCCCACATTATTACTGCAGCTACTGTACCAAAGCCAGGCACTTTTGACTCTGGTCAGTGCCTGGATGAGAGATGACCTTAGGAATCCCACATAAGCCGTCTCAGTTTCCACAATGGCAGAAAGGTGGATCCAAGAAAGACAACACTGGATGGACAACAGTTATAGGTAACTGCAATCTTGTTTTCTCTTCCACCATCCACAATGTGCAGCTAGAATGCCCACCTGTGCCTGAATTTGGGGTTACTGAGAGCATCATGCAAAGGATGACCCACACACCATATCACAAGGAAAGACCTTTGGGGTCTGATTCTCTCATTTGTCCTAAACTAATCAATTCTCTCTCCCTTTGGTGACATGGGCATGAATCAGATAAAACCTCTCAAGCTGCTTGCACCCGTGTCCTCTGATCAGACATAAATGCCACACTGTTCCATGGGGCTAACATCTAAGCAAGCATGTACAAAAGCATACACATAAATGGCTACAAACATGATTTTAAAAATTTGTTTGTTTCATTTATACCCTCCCTTTCTCTGCAACGGATCCTCCCAGTGGCTTACATAGTTCTCCTCTCTTCCATTTTATCCTCACAACAACCCTGTGAGGTAGGTTATGATAAGGATGTGTGACTGGCCCAAAGTCACCCAGCAAACTTCCATGGCAGAGTGGGGATTCAAATCTGGGCCTCCCAGATCCTAGTCTTACACTCTAACCTCTACAACATGCTGGCTCTTAAACAATACAGAGAGATGTCTGTAAGATTTTGAGAGATATGTTCTCATTTCCTGTACACAGGATGTTTTGTAGAGGTTTGGTCTCAAGGGCAGAAAGACAGAGAAAGACAGAAAGACAGAGGCAGGCCTCTCCCAGTGGCAAATGCTCCTATTGTAGAAGTCCTCTGGAATCCTAAAAAGGCCAAGCTACACAGAGATAGTTCTGGCCTCCTTGGGAACTGGATGCACACATCCAGCCATGTCTCACCTGAGTTTGCTTTCAGTCTGTTCAGTTGGAATGGCTCTGGCCCACATCTCAACCCCAAATTCACCCACTACCGTCACCATAAAAGAGACAGGAGCATCTATCACCCTCCTTATAGTTCTGCTGTACTGTTGCTGGTTTGATGATTAACTTGGGTCTAGTTGCTGTTTTGTGTGACTGGTGATGGTTTCCTTTTTAGTGTTATATTTTTAGCAACTGCACACTGCCTCAAACAGTGGAGAAGAGATCTATCAATATTTTAAATAATACAACTCAGGAAAGGTTTGTTCATCAGATGCTTTCAGTATTGCAAAGGTGGATAAATAGGTAACATTACGGTACTGCCCACAAGAGGCTGTTCTATTGCATCTATCCCACGGAAGCACCAGAGACAAAGGCCCAGCCGTGAATAACGGTCACTGGTGGTGGAAACTGTCATCAAGCTGCAGCCAAGGCAAGATACATTCAGAGGTGGTTTGCCACTGCCTGCCTCTGCATAGCAACCCTGGGCTTTCTTCATGGTCTCCCATCCAAGTAGGAACCAGGGTCGACCCTGCTTAGCTTCCAAACGGCTATCCAGGTCAGATTCTATTGCATACATCCCACTGAGGCACCAGACATAAAGGCCCACCCATAAATAGTGGCCACTATCGTGTCATAATTCTATCCAGAGAATCCAAGAGGTAGCAAGAGCCTAGGTTATACCATGAACACATTAACACGTGAAGCCGCCCTATACTGAATCAGACCCTTGGTCCATCAAAGTCAGTACTGTGTCTAGTCAGGCTGGCAGCACCTCTCCAGGACCTCAGACAGAGATTTTCACATCACCTACTGCCAGACACTTTAACTGGTGGTGCTGGGGACAGAAGACAGGGCCTTCTGCATGCCATTCAGATGCTCTTATTAGACAAATTGCTTTATATATTAACTAGGGGGGGAAGCCCGTTGCGGCCGAGGCAACGGGCCCTAGGGAGAGTCCTTGGGGGTGGGCAAGGCGGCTGGGCTGGCCCCGTCACGCAGGGAGGAGGGGCGGTGATCTCCGGGCAAGGGAAGCGTCCGAGGCCCGCCGCTGACTCCGCACGCAAGCCTCCCTGCCCCGCCGTTCGGGAGGGCCCTCCGTTCCTGAAAGCCTTCAGGGAGGGGTGGCCGCGCAGCGCTCCTGAGGCCCGCTGCGCCCTCCCCCACAAAGCCTCCATACCCAGCTTTGGGTGAAGTCCCTCCAAGCCGGTAGCCGCCGCACCCCCCCAGGCCGAAGCGATCGGCGGCTGGAGCAGACTGGGGTCGTGAGGCTGCGCGGTGGCTGAGTGGGAGGGCGCACAGCCACGCCGGAAGGCTAAGCAGCCAGTGGCGAGGGACTCTGTCTCTGACTGGCAAGTCCCTCGGCCAACTGATTCCGGCGCGCATTTTGACCATATAAGGTATGACCAAAACTCAAATATATATAATATATTAATAACTATGCGGAATTATGATATTTAAGAGGAATTGGCAACTAAGGGGACATAAGCCTATGTATACAGAAGTCCCGCCTTATCCAGTGAAATCAAGAATAAACGCAGAAACCTTGATTTAATTTCAATTAATGGAGAAATGACACAATCCTTTGAAATATCAAAAGGTGTAAGGCAAGGTTGTCCTTTGTCGCCTCTGTTATATATATACGCTCTGGAGACACTGAATGATGTAATAAGGAGAAATAGAGCCATACAAGGGCTAAGAGTACAAGGGGAGGAATATAAAATACAGGCTTTCGCAGATGACCTTTTATTTATTATAGAAAATCCCTTAGAATCTATGACAGAACTATTACAAGATATTAGAGGATATGGTCAAAAGGCGGGGCTTAAGATTAATAATAAGAAAACGAAAATGTTGACTAAGAATTGTTCAGCAGAAATAGCATCAAAGTTGCAAGAGCTAACGAACATGGAAATAGTTAAAAAAGTTAAATATCTGGGTATAACTTTCTCCAATAAGTGTTCTACGCTTATGGAAGATAATTATAACAAATTGCTGGAAGATATTAGAAAGGATTTGAATAAATGGAAAGATCTACATATCTACATATTTCCATGTTGGGAAGGATCGCAACGTTGAAAATGAATATCTTACCTAGGTTTTTGTTTTTAGCACAGAACATACCAATACTTAAGAGGATGAACTATTTTGAAGAATTAGATAAAATTACTAGAAGATTTGTTTGGGCACCTAAAAAGGCAAGGATAAAATGGAAGGTTATGCAAGATAAAAAAGAAAGGGGTGGGTTAGGAGTTCCAAATTGGAGGCTTTATTATGAAGCGGCAGCATTAAATTGGATACGAGAATGGATAGTCCTGGAAAATACTAGATGTTTAGCATTAGAAGGTTTTGATCTCTACATGGGATGGCATGCTTATATCTGGTATGGTAAAGATAAAGTACATACCAATTTTAAACATCATTATCTAAGGGATGCGCTGTTTAAAGTTTGGGATAATATAAGAAGGCGCCATTATAAGAAAACGCCATTATGGGTATCACCATTAGAAGCATTTGTGAAGCCTACTCTTGTTACAGAGATACATAGAGGAAAAATATGAAAATTTGCTAGATAAAAGGGAAAAATTAAAACCAAAAGAGGTTCTAGAAGGGAAACACAACATCAATCTATCATGGTGGGAATATACCCAGTTGAGATCTAGGTATGCTAAAGATATGAAAGAGGGGTTTGAGAGAAACAAAAATGAATTGGATAAGATATGGCTGTCTTCAAGCGATAAGTTGATACAGAAGATTTATAATTGGTTATTGGACGAATATATGAGGGATGAAGTAGTAAGATCATCCATGGTGGCATGGATGCAGGATATGGGACATACAATAGAGCTTGAAGAATGGTATAAGGTTTGGAATAAGATGAAACTTCTAAGGGCAGTACCATATAAAGAAAACGTCTATAAATTACACCATCGGTGGTATTGGTCACCCGATAAAATTGCAAAATGTCAGAAAAACAACTCTAAAATTTGCTGGAAATGTAAATCGAACGTGGGCACTTTTTTCCATATGTGGTGGAGATGCCAAAGAGCACAAAAAATATTGGAAAATGGTTCAAAAGATAATAGAAGAAACATTAGGTTTAATGGTGGAACTTAAGCCGGAGATCTATTTGTTAAATATGTTGTCAGAAGAGCGACAAACGCGTCAAGAAACTTATACTTTGTTGTATATCTTAACTATCTCAAGGATTTTGTTTGCTAAATATTGGAAGTCAGACAAAGTACCCACTAGAAAGGAAATTGCCTTAAAACTTATGGAAGCAGTAGAAATGGATAGGATACATGCTGAAATAAATGGTATCGATGATAAAACCGTGTTTAAAAGGTGGTCAGGAGTAAAAAAATGGATAAAATGTAATATAATGTAATAAGGACTCAAAATATAAGAATGTGAATGTATAAGTTTATTGTATATAATGTTAAAACTCCAATAAATATATTTATATAAAAAAAAAGAATAAACGCAGAAACCAAGTCTTTTGGAGAAATTGATTCTTTACCGAGAGTTCTTCACATACAATAAATTCAAGCGCACACAGACTTACACAGACCTAGGAAAATTAGAAAGGGATAGCGACGTTCACATTAGCAGGTAAAAATGTTGACTGGGTGATACTTGCCTGTCTTGAAGAGATGAAGCTATCCACAGGAAAAATGGGGAGACTATGGGGAACAGGGATCGTATTCTGGACCAGCAGAACATATGGAAAGACTCTTGGGCAGCTACTCCAGAGTCCGCAAGATAGGACAGAGTTAGGTATAGAGGCAGAGAAAGAGAGAGCATGGCTGGCTCTGCTCTTTTATACATGATTTGAACTTGGGGGTGGACTCTTACCAGCCACTTCCCCCGTCATGTCCCCAGGAAGTTACCCAAGCAAAAACTGGTTTCAGGAAGATGGGGGCTTAATGGTTGGGCAATCTGGTTTCTATGGCTACTGACAGTGGTCACCTTTAGAGAACAGTAGTAGCAGTGGCTAGGGTCGTTAGTCTTGGTGGCCCACTGATGGCTCTGGCCAAGGGGCTTGGCAGGTAAGAGACGTTATCTGGTTAAGCCGTATGTGTTCTTTTGTTTTGCTGTTGCAGCATACGTGCAATCTCTGGCAAAGGTGGTGGTGGGGGAGAGGCTGCCTGCATGCTGAAGGAGAGGTTTGCTCATGGAGTCCCTGCCCAGGTACTCAGGTCATGGCATGGCATTTCTTCTACAGCATACTTTTACTGGCATCTGTGCGCTGTCTGTGGCCAGGGTGCTTGGCCCATCTCTGCTG
The DNA here is from genome assembly GCA_029375565.1 of Gekko gecko. Taxonomy (NCBI): domain Eukaryota; kingdom Metazoa; phylum Chordata; class Lepidosauria; order Squamata; family Gekkonidae; genus Gekko; species Gekko gecko. The sequence goes on along the minus strand of JAPDNY010000013.1, from coordinate 47,779,176 downwards.
CGTTGCAGGTGAGTTGGCAGGTAACCCTGAGATCCATCCGTGGTCTGGCACATCATCTCAGGAAGAGGCTTCCCTCATCTGGGCCCGTGTTCACAGTCCAGGCAGCTGGCATCAGCTTGTGGTCACCATACAGTTCAGTCCCTTTTGCACACTAATTGCACAGTCCAGTTTTATCACTTATGAACTATAAGTCCATAAGAGCGCTATACGTGCCTTGCAGAGCAACACTCTGCCACTGAGCCATGGCCCTACCACTGAGGTGGCCCTGCAGAAGGTTCTGGGCTCAATCCTTCACATCTGCAGAAGGTCATAGGTTCAGTCCTTCACATCTCCAATTTAGGGAACTTGGGTTGAAGGTGATGGGAAAGATTTGGTTGCTTGGTAGCTCCAGATGTGCCAGCTTTACAGTTCTCTGGGTATATACAGCAATCTGATTTAGGTAGCATGCCTCAGTAGACCTACTTGGAAGTAAATCCCATATATTCTTATTTCTGTTTTGTACCCTACATTTCTTCCTAGTGGGGACCCAAAGCAGCTTCCATCATTCTCTTCTCCTTCATTTCATCTTCACCACCAATCTGTCCACGGTGGAGTAGGGATTCGAACTTGGATCTTCCAGATCCTAGTCCAATACTCTAACAACTACAAAAGCCCATGCCTTCCTCCTCCACATCCCTCCTGATAAGGTGAACTCAAAAACTTGCACTCCCTGTTTTGTGATACCTTGGCTGGCCTTAATAGAAAGGTATGATACTCCTCTTGGTTTGGGCCTGCATGGGAAGCCTACAGTTGCTAAGCCCTACAGCATAAGCCCAAACAGCAAAGATAGCATAAATTTCTTTACTAGGATCAACTCAAAAGTCACAAAAAAACAGAAAGGCTTTTGGATTCATTGGAACTTTTTGTCTGGCTTGAATGGTAAGGGGACATGGGGAAGAAACCGATGTTGCTGAGTAGGAGGGGACTCCTAAATCCACCATGTCAGATCAGGGCATCTGGTCCCGTTCCACATGGTATCCAACCAGATGCCCCAGAAGACACACAGCTGGGACAGGGAGGTAGGGTTACCAACCTCAGGGGAGAACCTGGAGATCTCCCGGAATTATTTACAACTGATCTCCAAATGACAGAGATCAGTTTCCCTGGAGGAAATGGCTGCTTTGGGAAGTGGAGTCTATGGCTTTGTACCCCACAGAGGTCCCTCCCCTCCTCCACCTCACCCTCCCTGGGGTTCCACCTCCAAATCTCCAGGAATTTCCCAACCTCGAGTTGGCAACCCTACTGAGAGGTTAAAGCCCCACCCTCATTGTTGTCCAGAGTAACTGGCCTCCAGAGGTATACTGCCTCTGAGCATGGAGGTTTCATTTAGCCACCATGGCTAATAGTCATTGATGAACTTACCTTTCCACAAATGGGCCTACTTTCCTTTTAATAAGAACATAATTAGTTTGTAATAGAATGCAGGAGATGTTACTCAGCTTGTTTGCCTAGGCCCTGTGTGTGTGGCAAAAGGATGGGAGATTACACCAGGGGCAACCAGGACAAATAGGGCGGCCAGCTCCAGGTTGAGAAATACCCGAATATTTTGGGGAAAGAGCCTGAGGAAGGTGGGGCTGGGGAGGGACTTCCAAAGGGTGCAATGCCACAGAGTTCACCTTCCAAACTGGTCATTTTCTCCAGGTGAACTGATCTATTGCCTGGCAATCAATTACAAGAGCGGGAGATCTCCAGCCACCACCTGGAGGTTGGCAACCACAAAGACAAAACAAGGCACCGGCTGCTCCTCTTTCACAATCTGAGGGCCATCCAATGCAAGCCTATACGAACTCTATGCCTAAAAGGTTCACTGTTTCCCATGTACGAAAAGAAGTAACGCCAGACCCAGCAAAGATCTCTCCAACACGGTAAAGCCATGTTACCAACAAAGATGCCCCATTTGCTCCTCTAATTGCATGCAATAAAGCAGAGGCCAGCGTCAATACCACATATGGCACCAAAACACCGTCCAAGTCGACAATATTCTATGCTTTACGGTAGTCCCCAACCTTATAGAAGAAGCCATTCGTTACAATCTCTACGGTAGCGCATCGGCCCAGAGAGAGCTTGTCCCCTCCCCCTTCTCTGAATCCACACGCAGAACAGGAGGATACGGGGCCCGTGTATTATATTCATTACGGCCCCAGTCTGAAACAATGACGACCCGCCCGCCCCCGTTTTGGGGGGGCTTGCACTCACAGGAAAAGTCCGAAGAGCAGCGCGCGCACCCCCACTTCCAGCGCCAAGGCGAGCCCCGCCCGCGGGACCCGCCGCATCCTCGGCTCCTGCAGAAGCCGCACGCGCCCCTCCTGCCTCGCCGAGCTCCGCCCACTCTCTCCTCGGACTGGGGGGGGGACAGAGGCGTGGCCTCGCGTTTCCCCTTCTGCGAGGGCGGCAGCGCGGGGCGCACCGAAGGGATCACTGACGTGTCTTGCAGTTGCTCAGGTAGACGACGAGGAAGGAGAGGAGGAGGGATGGGGGAGCGTGCCGCGTTTTATTTTATTTTTTTTGCTCGGGTGTGACTCATCTCTACTGCAAAGGAGCGGAACGTGGAGAGAGTGAAGTCGCTTGCCTTGGTCGTTACGATTACAATTGAATGCATCGCCAAGAAGCAGAGCCGGACTTCTTTAGAGGCGCTCTGCCACCACCCCCTATAGATGGTGGTGGCTCTGCACGGGTTCAGAGATGCGCTGGCCTTGTACTTTCTCAGGCAGTTTGCAAACTTTCGAACTGGCCCTTAACAGCGGTTCGATTTGCAGCTGCGCGCATCTCCCGCCAAAAACCAAGAGACGCGGGAGGGTATTCTGTATCCTTATTTTCTCTTACAGCGGTTACAGTTACTGCATGCTGAATTTCTGAAAATATTCCGCATTTGTTAAAAATGGAAACGCAGGAAAATTTACACAATACATGCATGCTGCTGGTGCTTTAAGCGTAGATTGGCACGGAGGAGGGGCGCAAAATTAGGCTCTGATTGGGAAACCGCTGACATATTGCTAAAGGGCACAGTAGCATTACAGGCTGTATCGAGGAGTCAGTTGGCAAGCCTTGCAGGACCCTGCTACTGGAAAACGTTTCTGGACCTAAACCCTGATAAACTCGTTTTGAGCTCCAACCAGGAAGCATTCTAGGGCAGACAGAACAGATGTAGTTCGATGTTATGCATTTACAAATAGTTACTCCCAAGTAGATTTGCCAGCCTCCAGGTGGGGGCTGGAGAGTTCCTGGGATTATCTGCCTCACAGGGTTGTTGTTATGAGAGTAAAATGAAAGAGGGGAGAATGATGTAGGTTGCTTTGGGCCCACATTGAGGGAGCAAGAAGAAGAAATTGGAGTTATACCCCACCCTTCACTATCCGAATCAGTCTCAGAGCAGCTTACACCTGCCTTCCCCTCCCCACAACAGACACCCTGAGAAGGTAGGTGGGGCCGAGAGAGCTCTTTCAAAAACTGCTCTTGAGAGAATGGCTCTGAAAGAACTTATGACTGACCCAAGGTCACACCAGCAGCTGCACCAAAGTGAGTCTCAGATGGGGTACAAATGAATTAAATCTATAAAAAATAAAAGGGTGTAGCTGCCTGCCTGTCTTGAGTTGGAAAACTTGCTTTGCACAACATGAACAACAGTGTAAAATGCTTAAGAACAAGAAGATGGAACAAAATTATTTATTTTAGCTGCTCATGTTGGTATAATCAGGGTAGTGCATATTGAAACTTGACTAACCGTCATAGCCTGGTTCATTCTGACCTTGGGGAAGAAGGTAAGGAGGTGGTGTGGCACACCTTGAGCCTGACAGAAAAGAGGCATCCTGAGTCTGGCACATTCCAGAGCACCTTATATCCAGGGAAGAAGGGAGAGAACAGGGGTACAGTCCTGGGGGAAGGCAGCGGTATAGATGCAGGCCAGAGGGAAGAGCAAGGCAGATCTGCATAAGTAACTAAGCAATAGATGGGGGGGGGGCAGCTGAGAGCCCCTGTGGAGATGAAGAAGAAGAGATTGGATTTATACCCCACCCTTCACTACCCAAAGGAGTCTCAGAGCAGCTTACAAACTCCTTTCCCCTCCCCACAACAGACACCCTGTGAGGTAGGTGGGGCTGAGAGAGCTCTAACAGAAACTGCTCTTTTTCAAGGACAGCTCTTATCAGAACTATGGCTTGCCCAAGGTCATCCAGCAGGTGCAAGTGGAGGAGTGGGGAATCAAACCTGGTTCTCCCCGATGAGAGTCCATGCACTTAACCACTACACCAAACTGGCCTCCTACTGTAGAGGACTCCTTGAGACAAAAGGTCTTCTCCGTTTTATATTAATTAAATCATTTATACCCTGCCTTTCTCCCCAGTGGAAACCCAAAGTAGCCTAAGTCTCTGCTGGAACAGGATTCTTAATAGGATGAGGTGGCTACTACAGGTGAGAGCAATTAAAATGGCATCACTATATTTCTTGGTTGTTGGATTTCCTGTGCTGGAGATGAGGGATTGGTCCATGGCCCTGGGGTGTTCACATTACCATAAATGAATGCTTTGTTCTTTCATTTCCAGAAGTAATTATTTGCTATTTAGCATTTAATTGAATTGCTTTTTGTTGCTGTAAATCTTTACTATATGTGTGTGTGTAGGCATAAAATTGTTGAATATAATTATATAAATTAACACTGTTTAAATGAATTGTTGTGTTACATTCTGTATTAAAATGTGTAACATTTGAACTAATTAACATTATTAATAAAGTTATTAAAACATTTATATTCCATTTTTTGTCATGGTTCAAATCCTGTGTCTTATTAAATTCTGGTCTCCTAAACTGGTTTCTTTTATAGAATAGTTATTTTTCAAAATGTATTGAAATTGTTTGTCATTGTAGGTGATGACTATGCCAAATGCCACTTATGGGCTTAACCCCACAGAGCCTCTATAAAATAAAATTGCGAGCTATGGACTTGGCAGCAGGGGTAAGCCCTTATCATTAAATAATATATAAATCAGAGAATTGCAGATGTTTATTCACCTTCCCACTGAAATCAGTGAGACTTCAGTGGCTATGCTGTATTGTAAAGAAGCTTTAACATATGCTTTTCATTATAGAGTGCTGGTTGATTCAGATGGGTAGCTATGTTGGTCTGAAGCAACAGACTGACTGAATCTTTGTTCATAACGCTGGTTGTTAACTGTGATGGATGACCATTCAGTGCTTAAGAATGAGTGAAGGAGTGTTTGCTAGAGCCCAGGCCAAATCCAAAGTGTGTGTATGTTTGGGGGAAGACACTAGGAAATAGGTATCTTTTTTGTTCCAAGCACAAACAGCATAGATCCTACATACTATTGGATCATCCATTAACTCTGTTTTGAAACAGTATGCCAGTGTTTAAATAATGCTTTTAAGATATTTTTGTACATTTAAAAAAGATATTTGATAGTCATGTTTTGTTTGATTGTTTTAAGAGTTTTCCTATCCTGAATTGCAAATCTGATCCAATTCCAAATCTTCCACGCAGATATGCCCTAAATTAGATTGAAAGAGAAATGATGTGCCTTGAGACAGTCTGTGTTCAACAGGCAATTTCCTAATATCTCTGTTTGGATGAAGAGTAGTTTGTTTTCAGGCTTGACTTTTGCTGCTTCCCATCTCTGCCCCCCATTTAAAAAGTAATTCTGGCAAATCTTATGTCCTTTTCTGGCAGCTAAATGAACACATAACTTATTTAATGACGTGGACTTTTCTTTGGTGCAATGTAATTATGAAGGCTAATGAGTTTGTTATAGGATTTGCAAGGTTTTTCCCCCCCTCTTCATGTTCTGTGTAAAAACTTAAGCCTTCAGGGTTCATCTTCCAGTCTGGTTTGATCTCGCAGTAACAAAGAACTGCAGTGCAACTACAGAAGGGTGTAATTTAGGATTGCACTGCACATGCTCATTCAGTCACAGGATGCCAGTTAGGCTCTGAACCTAGTTGTTTGAGCACACATACACACACCCTGTCAAGTCACAGCTGACTTATAGCAACCTCATAGATTTCCCAATGCAAGAGACATTCAGGGGTGGTTTGCTCTTGCCTACCTCTGTGTAGCAATCCTGGTATTCCTTGGTGGTCTCCCCTTCAAATACTGACCAGGGCCGACCTTGCTTAACTTCGGGGATCTGATGAGATTGGGCTTTATAGGAAAGGCTCATTGCTTCAGAAAGCTTTTAGCATGAATAGTCACTGTTGTGTAGTGCTTAGCACACTGCATTGAAATCTACAGTGAAGACCAATTTATGATGGGCTTCTCTAAAAGTGACTTTAGCACAAGTACACATTTTCTAATCCCACACTGAGTATGTTCTGCAGATTTTTAAAAGAGTGATTGATTAGAATTTTAGGGGGGAGGGGGAGCTGGCTGGGGAAAGGACTGATGTGCTAGGGGACAAATTCACCCCATACCCAGAATGTTTACATTTAATTGTATTTTTTAATGAGATCATCAGTGAATATTTAAATGAATAATTATGTGAAGAACCAGCATTTGTTTTAGTGGCATGTGCATCTTTTGTGTAAATTGCAAAGACTACAGATGAAGAACCTGCCGAAAGATCAGTTGTAAAAGTTGTGTTTGTGTTCAGCTTTAAATTCAGGTCACCCCATTTCAGCCACTGCTTTGCTGATTCACCTTGTAGCTCTACATCTTGTGTATTAGAGGAGCTGAATTTACTCAAGTTTGGCATCCTTACTAATGTGCAGGACTATGAGGCATGAGGCCATCAAGTTAACACTTTGCAGTTGTGCTATATGTTTCAGCTATGGGACTGCTGCATTTTGGTTTTTTTCAGAGTGTTGGGTATGTTTATGGGGGTCTTTAGCTGGGAAAACCCAAGCATGTGGCAATGGAAGGGAGCGTGTGGCTCCCAGGGCTGAACAGGATCTGGGGGGTGTCACTTGCTGGGTATGCTGCTTACTGTCTTCTGTGGAGAACGTTGACCACCTCCCAGCACTCTGGTGCTGAGTCCCACAAACGGGTCATTGCTGGGATGCAGAAATCTGGTGCCTCTTAATCAGGCTATAGAAGATCGTGGGACATGACACCACTGAGATCTGCTGGAGAGTCCCCAAGTAAAATTCCCTTTATCTATCAAGAGAAATCAGTTGGACAGAGAAAGGCCTATCTGGAGCAGGCCTACATAACCATATCCAGGGATACATACTTCGTGCATAGAGCACACTGATCTGCAATCATTTTGTTGATCAGGCAATGAAAAATTTCCTTCCTTTAAGGAACAGTGCTTTCTACATGTACTTCTCAGTGGGGGAAATCATTAGAAAAAACACTTGGAGAGGAAAATATAGTTGAGTTGGAGTCATCCCTCAAAACAGAAGTTCCTGTTTGGCCGTGATGTCACAACCACTAGATGGAATTCTTTATTGACTGAGAATGATCCTTAGGGCCCCTTCAGGTGATACAAGTCCCAAAATGGAAGCTGTCAAGAAAGAGTGGCGGCCATATTGTAGGCAGCCCTGTACTGTATCGGTGGGCCTGGTCATGTCTAGAGCCTCCATTTCACCAGCAGTCTCTGGGTACAGGTATCACTGGTACGAACAGGTTATGGTAAGTAGTAGTGAGTTTTGTGTCTTCTCTCTGCAGTCCTGTCAGTGCCAGCTTGTGAGTCACTCCTTCAGATAAATGGCTATATCTGAAGAAGGTGAGCAATGACTCACGAAAGCCTATACCCTATCACAACTTTTATTAGCCTTTAAGGTGCTACTGGGCTCTTACTCTTTAATGCATTTTTCAATCAGTTTCGTGCTGCATTTGCAGTTTTAAATCAGTTTCATGCTGCTGTTTCGTGATGCTTGAGGCATCACAGCAGCACGAAACTGAAAAATGCAAATGCAAATACAGATTCGACCCAACCCAAACAACTTTTTGAGGTAGGTTAGGCTAGGAGTGTGACTTGCCAAATGCCACCCAGGAAGTTTTTGCATCGGGGGATTTGAACCTGGCTGTCCGAGATCCTTGTCTAACACTCTAACCACCACATCCTGCTGGCTCCTTGCCAAAACCAAACCACATGTACCCAGAGTGCAGATACATTTCTCTCAAATACTAGATTGTAAGTGACTCAGGGCATGGATCCATCTCCTTATACTCTGGGAAGTGCCTTGGGTATCGATGGTGGTATATAAAAATGGACTGCAGTGGTGGTGGTGGTTGCATAGGGTCCATATTACTGCACACTAACCTTTCAGTCTGCTGAAAAGCAGCCTCGCTAATGGGATCACTTCTGTGAACAGAACTGATGTTCTTGGAAAGAGCAGCTGTTATTTTGTGTGTGTGTTCCCTCCCTCCCATAAAGGCCTTTTAAGTAGATGAACCAATCCTGCCTTTCAAATGAATCATGACTTCACTGAATTACCTGTCCTCATTAAGTGCCCTTTCCCAGTCTTTGCAATTAGCAGTCAATTCCTCCCTCCCCCATGTTCCCCCTGTGGAGTGTTTACTAACAGCTTCAAATGCACTATGTCCTGCTGATCAGAGGAATAATTTAAATAGCTTGTTTGAAACAGCCTGAGATTTGAGTGCTTATTCTCACAGCAAAAAAATGCCTGGTCATTTGTGGATGCCAACGTTTTCCAGACCTGGGACCCACTGAGTTGCAAGCACATGAGGGGAAATCACATAACGGAGCCATGTGACAGGAAGAGGAGGAGCCAGCAGTATGACCTCACAGTTGTCCAGGCCAGTTCAATGAGCAGCATGCCAAAATTCCAGGAGATGGGAAGTACAAGCCAAAGATCAGGAGGTGTTCCATAGTGAGGAGCACGTCGGGAACAGCCATGTTTGGGGTGGATTTTTTTCAATAGGGATGTGACCACATTTTCCAGCTCTACTATTTGGACTTGGGGAAACCCCTGTTTTGATTTTTGTTCCTGACTTGTGTGACTTGAGCCTACAAGTCTTCATTTTCTTACCACTTCCTGTTTTTTCCTCTATTACATGGGGGGGTTTGGTGTATGTTACTTTGGTATACATGGTGTTTAAAAGCATAGAAAGGTATAACAATAACAAAAAGTCTGGAATGCCAACAAAAATAGACACCAATGGAAAACCGACACAGAAATAGTAAGTCTCAGTTCAAATAAATGGGATTCCCCCTCCCTTTAGCTATGTGTTTTTTTAAAAAATCAGAGGTGGTGGTAGACTAGTAGTAGGGATGGCTGCTGCCAAAAGCCACCATAATCATGCAAGAAAACAGCATAAATCGTGCAAAATGGCCACCTCTGAATTTGGCCAGGCACATCCAGATAGATGACCATATTGTCAGCTTCCTGCTCACAACTGATGAGCAGGGTGTGAGCCAAACCAGTAGGCACACGGCATGCCCAATATTCATCCACCCCCATTTAGGACTATGTGCCTACTTGCTTTCCCTTGCAAATAAAAACACTGCAAGTCTCCAATGCTATTGTCATGGGTTGTATCTCTTTCTGCTTATCAATCCATGCATGAAATAGAGATGGATACCTCTGCCAAATTGGTGTAGACATGCAGAGGGTTGGTTTGGGTTGTGTTTGTTTTTTGTTTTTGTGGATTCTCAGTAGGATTGCACAGGCATAAATATGTATGAAATCGCTGGCCATTGACTAAACTGGATTGTCTCATCGCAGTCAGTATCAGGGTGCACCACATTCAGCTCTGGTTAATTGCTATGGGAGTGACAGCAAGCTGCTGCTGAAGAAAAGATACCAACATTACGGTAGCGTTTCTGTTATGAGCAGGAGGAGGAAATTGTACCTTTCCTTTACACAGTTGGACAGCCCATATACAGCTCATTGCAGTACCGTGTTCTCCCCTGTTCCCCCAGATATACTAAGGGTGTTCTCTCAGCAATGCTGTCTGTACACAATTCACACTAGGGTTCCTTGTTCGAGTGGTAACTTGCATGACACATCACATATTCAGCATCAAAAACAGAACTGTGATACTATACTTCTTCCAACATAATGGCTTCAGACATTCAACAGTGCATCGGTACCCACTATTGGTTCACAGCCTGCTCAGGATTGTGTGGACTTGCCAATTGGATGAACCTCTGTTGAGCAATAAAGTGATGGGAATCAGGATGTGTCCCTGATCCAGTTCTACTTTTAAGCCAGTTTTGGGGAGTCAAAAGTAGGCCAGAAGAGAAGTATGACTTAGTTTTATTTAGTCTGAATGGGATTTGTTTTGTTCTTTGGTTTATCACTATCTGCCTGCCTCAAACCATTTGGGATGAGGTTATACATTTACTTAATTTTTTTAAAAAACACAACTGACCAGCAGTTGCTGTTGTGGACAGATCTGTATGTTTCATGACAGAACAAGTTTGCCCTATTTCAAGTTTGCAGTAATCCCCAAAACGCATCCATATCTCAGATGGGAGGTCAGGAGGAGAGATAAATCAACATGCAGATGTTGCATCTTTGTCATCTGTCACTCTCCTGTAAACCCATGGAGGGAATTAATGGAGTATTTTCCCAGTCTGACTCTTATCCCTTCCTGACTGAACTCAGCTTGCTGGTTGCATGCTGTACCAGTTTGGGGGCTGAGCTGTGAACCAAACATCCTAGGATCCTAGAGTAAAAGTTTAGCAGTTAGATTTTCATTTGGTGGGAGTTTTGAATCAGCACCCTATTCTGATTGGTCCAAAATTAAAAATTTCTGCCCCCCGAGAGCCCTAGAAATAGGTACCAACATTTTTGTCAGCTCAAGAGCTTTGCATTTTACCTTGCTGCCAAGCCCTGACACCAGCTGTAGGGCTGATCCATCTTCCAATGGAAAGACAGTCTGATGTTTTCAGTAAACGATAGTTTGTAAACAGTAATTTTTTATTTCCTGTATTCTGTGCCTTTCTGTAGATTTGTCCTACTAGCTGTTTTTGTGTCTGCCTAGCAATAAACTGTAAAATTTGATGTATTCAGGATTAATTTCCACATGTCAGTTACTCTGTAAACTCATACTGTCATAAAAACAAAGAGAAGGGAAGGTAGAGGTCCTATATTTTTTCTCACATATGCATGCACACAGTCATATGTTCAAAGACTGATCTGCAGTAGGGGTTCCCACTCTTACTGAGCCTGTGGGCACTTTTGGTGTTTTGAGGCCAGGGTGTGAGGGCCACCACAAAATGGCTACCATGGGGACAATCACAAAATGACCACCATGGGGTACAGGGACCAGTGACAAAATGATGGGAGCTTGCAAGCCAAGTAACCTCCTGTGATGCTCCTTGAGGCTGAAAAGATGATGCCTCCTGTTTTTTTCTGAAGTATCTCCCAGGTGGAAGAAAGGATTGGCTCTTTGCTTTGGGGAAGCAATGCTTTGTCAAAGAAGCAAGATGGGCGCCAGGAATCCAACTGGAGGCCACAATGGCACCACACTGGAAACCACTCATTTATAGCTGACTTGAAGTTGTCTGGGTTTTGATAAAGTTTAGATTTTATTCCAAACGGTGACAGAAGAAAAACTACTAAATGTGTATCTCGGGTGCACGGAAGTCTGGGCATATATTGAATGCTCAGCTGTAGTCAGAGAAACAAAGGGATCTTATTAGAGCAGATTCATCACATTGGTATACAATACAGAAGACTGCGAATCCATCACAGAAGCTACTCCTGAGCTGATCCCCTTTGGAGTGATTGGGAATGGCTCAAAACCACAGCAGAGGGCTGGGCACAGTGCCAGCGTTGCTTTCTTGCTTTTTATCTTACTAATGGGCACCAACCGTTCTGTTAGTTCCTTAAGAGATGAGACTCATGGGGGAGGGGAAAGTTTTGTCTGGTTGAGACGCTGCTGGTCAGAAATGTGAGATTAATTTGCTGTTAGCACATATTGCGGTCAAGAGGGCACTGCAGTGTATGGAAAAAGAAGGATCAGTCTTTCCATCACTGATACAAAAAGGCACCGGTCAAATATTGCAAATGCAGCTTGAGACACTTTGCTCTTTGGGGGGAGAGGATTTCAAATGAATTTATCTCTCTCTGGCGGGTTTTGGAATGGAAACAGCTTTGGGCTGACAACAAACCATGGGGGCTGGATCCAGACTAAATTGGCAGTTTCTGCTGATTCCCCCTTCCCACTGTAGACCCACCTCAAGTCATTCCTCTGGGTCCTCTATTCTCCAGAAAGGGGGTAACTTTTCACAGCAGTCGGCGGGCTGCAGTTGGAAGCGGGAGGCAGGGAAGTTCCATTCTGCCAGTGGAAGATTCAGTCTGAATCTGACCCAGAGCTATTACTCTATTATTTTCTTTCTCCAGGTTTGATTTTGTGCTAAATATTGGTTCTACTATATTTTGTATGTCATTTTGAGCTACGTTATTTGTGAGGAAAAGCAGGATACCAATCTAATAATTATTTATTTAAAATATTTTTACCCAGCCTAGCTCCTGAACCAAGACTCAAATAATAATAGTCAGATGAAGAAATAATGCCCTTTCCCCTCATGGAAGAAGGACTCTTTCAGTGACTGGAAGGACTCCGTTGTGATGAATACATTTTAATTCATGATATAAGGTTGCTAACCTCCACTGGGGACTGGAGATATCTCAGGGTTACAACTGATCTCCAAATGGCAGACATCAGTTCCCCTGGAGAAAATGGCTGCCTTGGAGGGTGGACTCTACGGCACTATGCTCTGCTGAAGTCCCCCCCCCCCCAGACCCTGCCCTCCCCAGGCTTCATCTACAAATCTCCAGGTATTCCCGAGCGGCAGTCAGCAATCCTATCCATCAGCCATGTTAGGCTATAAAACGAAATCAAGTATGTTGTACTGTTTACAGAATTCAATAGTGGTTGGTGGGTTTTTTTAGAGAACTGGGATTTTTTTTACAGGGATGATGTTGTAGAGTTCAAATGTTTGTGAAATGGTGGAGTATAGCCATGGGAATGGCTTTATACTTTTTTTTTTTTTAAAGGTTACATGAGGACCAACCCTGTGATGTCCCAAACCAGACGCTCTGCTTCTATTGGCTTTCTCATAGGAATTAGTTGAAAATTTAATTTAAAAGCTGTTCTGTAACCACTGTCTAGCTAGTGTGTGATGATCTAACTCAGGGGTCACCAGCCTTTTTGAGCCTGGGGATATCTTTGGAATTCTGAGTGCAACTACAAAATGGCGGCTGTGGAAGGTGGAGCCAACAACAAAATGGCTGCTACAAGAGGCAGAGGTAACCACAAAATGTCAGGGATTGAGCATAACTCTGATAGTATTTCTCCAAAATTTTAGGCAGAAGCTCTTTTTAGTAGGATGCCTTTTAAAATGAACATCTTGCTCAAAAATATTTTGTGGCTTACACGAAGCTTACCAAGAGTCACGCAGTGAAGATCCTTGTGCGGTGGTGGCAGCTGCTTCTGAAGCAATGACACAGCCAGTCAGATCAGCAATAGCCAATTAGTAACCCTGCTGGACGAAAGCCACCTCCACTTTCTAAAAACACTTGGTGGACATTGGGAAAGGTATCAGTGGGTGCCTTGGCGCCCACGGGCTCCATGTTGGGGGGCAATGACCTAAATGTTTGCACTGGACATAGTCAATATGCAATCAAACCACCCGCCACAAACCCTTTTCTCTGCACTGAATCATCCATTGCCAAGAGCTCCCACTAGTACCAGAGGGTTATCCTTGTTGCAAGGATATCTGGTCATTACGTAAGGAGCAGTATGCTTCTCTTTACCCTGATATCCTCCTACCTTTATTCTCCTAGACAGCACAGAAGCTACCAGCATAGGAGCAGGAGAGATCTATCAGGTACCTTAAAGTCCCCTCCACATGTCTTTCTGACTGTGTGGCAGGAAACATTACTTTGGATTGGCCACATACCTCTCGTAGCAAGGGGTGGCTATAGATCCCTTGTTTTTCCCAACCCCAAATAAACACTTTGGCCAGCTTTTAAAAAAAATTAATAAAGGAGTTTAGTGGCACCTTCAAGACTAATAGATTTATTGTGGCAGAAGTTTACATAAGCTGGAATCCACTTCATCAGATACATGAAGTATGCCCTCAGTTGGTAGAGTCAGATAGATACAGTCACATAGGGTCTGAACAAAAAAGTAGCAAGCAGTAGGTTCCAAAGCCAATGAAGATCATATCTGTGCCATTTAAAAGCACAGCTCCAGTGTATACAATAAACACAATGACCATTAACCTCAGCACTAATAGTGTTGTTACAGCAATCTGCATGCATCTGAAGTGTGTAGCATACATTGGCAAAACATATTTGGGAAAAGATCACAGAATGCACATTACTGTTGGTTCACTGGCTTGCTCAGTAGTAGAAGCCCAAGCAGGAAACGAAGCTTTTGCTACTTGCTTATTTCCGGCTTGGTTTTTGTATCAGCGACCTGCAATTTTATCCTGCAGCTAGAACACTACAGCTCACTAGGCTGATAATCAGTAATTCACCCCAGTAACCAAGGCCTCCATTGCTTGAGCATGGCTGACGGCATGATTCGTCTGCACAAAAGTGGTTTATCAGGTGCCACATCACCCTGGCCTTTGGGTTGCTTGAATTCCTTCCTTCAGGTAAGTTCAGCTGGCTTGAAGTCATTGTGAAGCTAACACATTCGTTGATATGGGATTCTTTGGTCATGTTGGGCTGCCGAGGTGAAAAGCAGTCAGGGTAATGAAGGCCACTGGGGAAATCCTTCCAATTATCCTTGTAAAATTTGGCGTCCTGAAGCTCTAAGGCCACATCCTCAATCATTGGACCACCGTGGCAGAGATTTCCTGAGACTGTTGATGCCATTGTTGGGGCCGGCAGATTGGTATCACTACCGGTGGAGGGCTTTTTGCGCTTACTTGTTGAGCTGCTCCTCCGGCAAAGGCCAGCATCACTGCACAGGGCTACCAAGAGGACTGCTGCAGCCAGATTCCTCTGCATTATAGCCTTTGAAAGGAGAAAAGAAGATGTTCAGTCCATAGAAGAGCTTCCAGTGGCAACCAGAACCTCTCTAATCACCCCTGAACTAGGAGAGACATTCAGAAACCTCTGTTTACTTCAATCAAAGCCTCATTTGTTCCCCAGCTTTGAACCTCATCCACACAGTTCAGGATGGTGTGATCCTGTTGCTTCCCTTTACAGCAACTCTGCAAGACAGGCTGCAGTCACACAAACTAAATAATCCATTTTCAATCAACTTTCCAAGCAGATTCTCCACTGGCTTTTCCCTCCGCTGTTTTACAAAACCCACAGCGGAACATAAATTCCTTTCTGCATTGCATGCTGCTGTCACTTCCTTCGATCTTCGTATTTTATTGAACCATCCACACTGCATGCCGCTTTGACTTTCTTTGATCATCGGGTTTTATGGTACCTTCTGCATAGATTTATGGCCGTTTTATGGCCCTTCAGGGGTGTCTTTGCAGACATGGCCCAGAGATATTTGGATATGGTTTTGAGGTGCACTTTTTCCTCCCAGTTGAGAAAATGTGGAGTGAATGCTAGATGCAGAATCACCCACAGTAAAATCCAGTTGGAAAGTGCACTGGAAGTGGATTGAAAGTGGATTATTTAGTGCGTGTGACCGCAGCCAAGGAGGCAGAGTGGCTGGTCAAATAATCAACCAGACAGCTCCCCAAGTGGAGAATCAAACCAGGGCTCTGGTATTCAAGCCAGACAATAGCCACTACACCAGGGCTCCCCCAACATAGTGTCTGTGGGCACCTGGGCACCCACCAACACCTTTTCTGGCGCCCACCAAGAGTTTTTACGAAGTGGGCAGGGCTTTTGCTCAGTAAGGCTTCTTATTGACTATTGGAGATTTGATTAGCTGTGTGGATTTTTTAAAATGGTGTTTTGGCAGCAGCTGCCGCCACAGCACAAGGATTTGTGCTGTGTTACTGAAGTTAAGCTGTGGCCATCATCTTGTGGCTGGTTCCGCCTCCTGTGGCAGCCATTTTGTGGCAGCCATTTGTTGCTGTGCCCACTATGCCATGTCACAATTCCAAATGTGCCCACAGGCTCAAAAAGGTTGGGGAGCCCTGCACTATACTATGCTGGCTCTCTTTAGAAACAGATCCAGGCATTACATGGCCCCATAGGGTTCCCAGTTCTGGGCTGGGAAATACCTGCAGACTTGTGGGGGGTGGATGGGAAGCTGGGAAAGGCAAGGTTTGGAGAGGAGCAGGACCTCAGGGTCTGGAACTAAGCAAATGATGTGATTTGTACCCATATGCGAATGCCGTTTTTGGTTTGGATTTGGAATGAGCAAGGCAAGCCCAGAAGGAATCTGTGTGTGTGTGTGTGGGGGGGGGGTCCTTCATAGCTTCCAGAAGTCCTGTTGATGTTTTCCTGCTTGAGACCAGACCTTTCCCACCATCTGGGCTGAAATTAATCCCATTTGGGAAAGAAGACAGGCAACAAAGAGGTGCCTGTCTTTTTCCTGATGCCATGGGTGAAGGATAGGGATGGTGTGAAACCTGTCTCTTCCGCTCGTGTAACCTCTACCCAAATCAGCCTCTCTCGCCCCATTCCAATCATGGATCTCCCATTAATATATAGTTTTCCCCTGATACTAATTGAGAGAATTAGATTATAATTCTGTCATCCAAAGAGCCCTCAGGACACCTTATTACTGCTGAAGCTCATTTCAGAATCGCACACAACAGAAGACTGGTCTGACCATGGCATACCATCCTAGAGACAACTTCATAACTTCTTCCTGTCCCAAAAGGGCACAAGTGTTTTGCCAGTTGCAGAAACAGAGAGGTGTTTTTAAAAGATGACACTTTCAAACCGACCTGCCATTCCTAAGGGGCCCGGCAGGCTCAGCTGCTATAGCATAGCAACCAATAGTGTAATTGTTCACTATATAGTTCTATATAGTTATATAGTTCTAAGGCCATTGACAACCCGGGCTGCTTGGGATGACCCTGTAAGAGGTTGACTTGCAATTTAGGAAGTTCCTAGGTTGAATGTTGCTTCCACAATGAACAGAATAGATAGTCTCTTAAGCAAGCAACCTTCTCTTAGTCTCATCCTCCCCACCTGCAATATGGCTATAAGAACAGTCATCTTCTACCATAGTGGGCTGTTGTAAAGATTAGAACCAGGTGATGTGCATGAAGTGCTTTGAGACCTAATATATACTCGTATCCTTATATTTAACAGCTGAAGCTACTGTGCTGATCATCACGGGCAGGTCTCCCTAGGGAGGGATAAACAATTATAAGGGAAGGGGAGGTTTTAATCTCTCTCTGTCTCGTTACAGATGAGTCAAATACTCAGGGCAGGTGAAAGGACCAGTTCTACACGCAACTGTATCATCTCAGAAAACTGTTTGATTCAGAGCACTCCTTCCCTGAACTCTTCCTGCAACTAGAGATCTAATACATCAGGTTGGAATATTTGGATTCCTTTTAACAATCAGTCCTATACTCACCTGCTAGGAACTAAACTCCACTGAGAACAGTGGGACTTGCTTCCAGGTCCTCATGCACAGTATTGGGTTGTGAGCCTTATCGCCCTTCCCCACCCACCCTCCCACCCATTCATATTTTTCTTGCAAGGACACATGGCTGTCCCTAATCTTAAGATTACATAGAAGTGTGCTGAAGTGCCATTTCAAGCTGTTCTTCCTACTCAGTAGCATGCTAACTCACATAGACTGGGCTTCAGTCTTGAGGTATTGTGTGTGGGCAAAATTATTTACACTAAGGGATGCCAGCTCTGGACTGGGAAACACCTGGAGATTTTGGGAGTGAAGCCTCAGGAAGATGGGGTTTGGGGAGGAGAGGGACCTCAGCAGGGTGTAATGCCTTAGAGTGCACTCTGCAAAGCAGCCATTTTCTCTTGGTCATCTGGAGATCAATTGTAGTAGTGGGAGATCTCCAGGCTCTACCTGGAGGTTGTACAAAAACTGAAGGTCACAGTGCTAGGAAGATATGGAAAAAATATATGACACTGTGTATAATAGATGTAGGCTTAAGGTAGATCTATTTTGTGCTTTTTAAATTTTTCTTAATTTTTCTGTACTATTACATAAATAGTGATGTCAAGCATTACCAAACATAAGTTCTCCAAAATAATACATCAAAGTGCAAGTTTATATTATGCTGAAACATTCAAACAGCACCTTGTCAGTTTCACAGTCACTAGTCCCACAGGATTCTAGTAATTTACCTGTATCAAATACAATCAAATACAGGCTGTATCAAATACAATCGTTTTCAAGGACAGTGATATACATACAAGACATAAGGTGCAATAAATTCTCTTTCTGAATATGAAGCTCTTAAAATAGCAGCATTTTTCTAGGCTCCCATCGGCACCCAGTTGTGGCAAACACAATAAGTTGTCTAGGAGAACATACCTCTCAAGTTCTATCAGGTAGCCGCCAAGCAGGAAGCAGGAAACCTCCCAGGGACCTACAGGAGAATCTGAGTACAGCTCTTCCATGCCCTGCTGTGCACAGCTGGGAGGGAAGCCCAGGGAAGGGGGTGAACATCACTCTCTTGCTCAAATTCAAACTGTGCCAGTTTGAAGGAGTTGCGATTGGTTTCTTGCCTCTGGGTGTCCCTGCCAGCCAGAAATGAGAGGTTGCCACCAAGGGTTTTTGGAATGTTGCAAGGGGTAAGGTTGCCAGGTCACCCCGGCAGGCAGGTGGTGGTGGTAGGGTTGCCAGATCCAGGTTGAGAAACTCCTGGAGATTTGGGGATGGAGCTTGAGGAGGACAGGGACATCAGTGGGGTACAGTGCTGTAGAGTCCACCCTCCAAAGCATCCATTTTCTCCAGGGGAACTGATCTCTGTAGTCGGGAGATGAGTCGTAATTCCAGGGGATCCCCAGGTCCCACCCGGAGCCTAGCATCCCTACAAATCTCTCATTTCTAGCTCAGCAGGGTGCCTGGGGATAAAGCTGTGCAGAATGCTCTCCTTCAAGCCCCCCCCCCCAGGTTGTGTATCAGCCCTGGGTCCTTCTGGTGCCCTAGGGCATCAGCCGCTGGCAGCCCAAACCTGATGGTGCGTCTGAACTCACAAGAAGGTGTTGTAATATGCAGTTTGGAAAAGTAAGATGGCTCTGTCTGGCATACCGCTTTTCTTTCTGAGTGGTACTTGAAACAAATGTACTGCTTTATTAAAATAAAGATGATAAATCCCCTCAAAGTGTTTAAGAATAATTTTAATAGGAGAATCTACAAATGGCCAGATGCTACACATTTCAAGACTTGCTGGATCCTCTGAGGAACCAGAAAGCAGCACAGGGACCAACACTTCCATAGTTAGCTGCCCTTATAAAATTGAATTTATACAGAAATATCCATCCACTCATCCATCATTTATCAATCATCTATCTACATATAATAATACATATAGTTAGATACATTATAACAACATGCATTCTACATAATTAAATATATAAATCTAGCTTATATAGCATTTGATTGGAGATGTTTATAAAAGCAGCACATGGATTTTAATGTGCAATAACAGGCTTTTAAAAACCTTGCTTTTTTAAAAAAAACAAACCTTGATGATTTTTTTTGAATGCCAAATATTTGCAGAAAAAAGCATCAGGCACTTTATCTGTTCTGATGTAACATATACAGCTGCCTAAGAACTAAAAGAGAAGCAATTCCATTTGCCTCCATTTTTCTTTGGAACCCTTTGGATTTATTAAGTTTACTTTGAATCTGGAATCCTGCTCCTAATTATTTTATATGAGAGGAAGTCCCAATGATATTGGCTCACTATGTGTCCATCTGATGTAGCTTAAAACAAATCTAAATCAACTGGTATAACAGAGAAGATATGAGCATTGCAAAGACCTGATAAATGTCGGAATAACTTACCTTCCTTTAGAGAGCTTTCTGGTTGCCTTCTTAGAAGATCTCTACTTTTGGAGGGGAGGTTTCTAGATTCTGCAAAACCCATTTCTCTGAAAATTTATAGCGGTGCGTGGTGTGTGTTCAGTGTCAAATCTGGCCAATCGTTTATCTCAGAGCAGACGCCATCTGAGAACAACTTTTGATTTCTCTGTCCCTCACTCCAAATGGACCACAAAACTCCCTGAGGCAATTTTCAGACTGTGGAAAAAACAGAACATCGCACACCATCAGAAACCTCACTGGTCGACCATAGACTCCAAGTACAGGCTGTGCTTTCATTGTTCTCTGATATGATGCAAAGATGCTGGACAAGATTTTATAAATAATTTTCATCCTAGGAGAGAAGCAACACATAAAGTATGTGAGCACTGGTTATAGGCAGCATTAGAACGTGTATCTCAAAAAAGGTTTGTCTCCTTTTCTTCTACTGCTTTTTAACAGGAGCGCTGAAATATAAATATTTGAAAAACGATCTGTTCCATAAGAACATAAGAAGAGCCTTGCTGGATCAGATCAGTGGTCCCTCTAATTCATCACCCTGTTTCACACAGTAGCCAGCTCCAGTCAATGAAGCCTTTCCTGTTTTGCCCTATCAGACCATGCTATCACTAGTCCTTGGGAGGTGTTATTTATGTAGCCCTGCTCTCTCAGTAGTCCAGATGTTTTGTAGTGTGAAATAAAATCCACAAAAATCTACAGCAGAATTCATTTTTAAAAATGCCCTCGAGAACGATAGCATAAAAACAAGAAGCAAAAAGCTATGTAGCAGATAAAAATACAAGCCACTAAGATGAAAAGCCCACAACAGCAATATAGACAAGATCTTTTCAAGGCTTATTAAAAGATCGAAGTAAAAACCTGAGGCCATAAAATAGCAATAGAGAGAGACAAACACATTTGAAAATGAGAGGAGGTTTTTTAAAAAAATAATTTAATACATTTTTATCCCACTCTTCCTTCAAGGAGTTTCGGGCAGCATGCATCATTCTCCTCTCCTTCTTTCTCCCCACAACAACCCTGGAAGATAGGTGAGGCTGAAAGAATGTTTGGCTCAGGATCACCCAATGAGCTTCAAGGTTCAATGTGGATTTGAACCTGAGTCTCCAAGATCTTAGTCCAGCACTCTAACCACATCATACTGACAAAAGAAGCAGGATAATTACTATGGGTAGCAACAAAAACACATCAGAGCTGTGAAAAAAGGGTAAACATCAGGGCTATTTTTGGGCAGGAAAGCACAGGAATGGAGTTCTGGCTGGCTTCTGAGTTGGCCACGCCTACAGCCTCCCCCCCACCCATTCCCCAGGCACCTCACAAGCCACCTGGGGAAGCAGATCCTGGGAGAGAGCTGCACTGTCAGGGGTATGGCCTAATATGCTAATGAGTTTCTGCTGTTGTGTGTGGCCTATTATGCTAATGAGTTCCTGCTGGGCTTTTTCTACCCAAAAAGCCCTGGTAAATATTAAGAAAAATGGTTCATCTAAAAGCCAGGGAGAATAAAAGAGTTTCATCTGGTGCCTAAAAGACAATATATTTGGTGTCAGGTGAACCTCTGGCAAGACGGTATGGTTGCCAGCTCCAGGATGGGAGATACCTGGAGACTTTGAGGGTTGAGCCTGAGGAGGGTGGGATTTGGGGAGGAGAGGGACGGGTTTAGTACCATAGAGTCCACCTTCCAAAGCAGCCATTTTCTCCGGGTGAACTGATCTCTGTGGCCCGGAGATCAGTTGTAATCCCTGGAGATTTCCAGCCATCACCTGGGGGTTGGCAACCCTAGCAGAAGGAGTGACAAAATTTTGGTGCCGCAGCAGAGAAGACCCTGTTTCTGGTTCTTACCCATCTCATTTCTGAGGGGGGTTATATACATAGTACAGCCTCAGACAAACATCTTAACTGGAAGACAGGCTGATGAAGAAGGAGGCAATCCTTCAGAGACCCTGATCCCAGAATGCAGGGCCTTAAAAGTAATAACCAATCCTTTCAGTTGTATCTAGGAACAAACCAGCAGCCCTCAAAGATCTTTTGGACCTGAACTGGTGAGATATGAATTAGCCAGAAGCCCAGCCACTGCATTCTGATGCTACTGAAAGCTTAAGGTAATATCCAAATAAGCTGATAGTCCTACTTTACTGTGACTGTAGGAGTGTTTCTGTCCAAACAATACACTTTCTTTGGTTTACTACAGAATTTGTTTTCTACCTTTAACTTCCCTTCAGGGTCGCCAACCACCAGGTGGTGGCTGGAGATCTCCTGGGATTATAGGTGATCTCCAGGTGACAGGTATCAGTTCACCTGGAGAAAACTGCTGCCTTGGAAGGTGGACTCTATGGCATTATACCTCCTTGAAGTCCTTCCCCTCCCCAAGCCCCACCCTCCTCAGGTTCCACCTCCCAAATCTCCAGGTATTTCCCAAGCTGGAGCTGGCGACCCCATCCCCCCCTACCTCTCAGTTGGCAAACATTACAGACACGAGTGCCATCATGGTAGCATAGACTGCAGCACTTTGCAGCTCTTTCTCAAGTATTGAGTATGCTTGCAACTTTTCTTACAGAAAATGAAGATATTTATACTTTGAAATGCCATAAATATTCCAAAGAGTAAAATGTAATATGCTACATAAATTATAAATGATACATTTTATGTTCAATCAGTAAAAGAAGTTTAAGCTTGATTAGAAAGTACTTACAAAGTAAGCGTTGAATATATACATGGCTGTCAAGCCCCTAGATGGGGCAGGGCACCCCCACCCCCTGCTCCAATTGCCTGCCGCTGCTGAGCAATGCTGGGAGAATATTTTTTTTTAAAAAAAATATCACTAGACGCAGTGTCTCGTCACTTCCAGGTAAAAAAGGAGGTGACATAGGGTAACGCTAGGAATCAACACAAAACGGTTGTTAGGTATTTTCAGTGATTCCTAGAGCTACCCCAAGGGTGGCCAAACTGCGACTTGGGAGCTGCATGCGACTCTTTCACACATTTTGTGTGGCTTCTGGCAGGGTGGCTGGGGAAGTTAAAAGGAGGCATGCCACCCTAATCAGTCTTCCCCAGGCAGCGTTCCCCACTGGGGTTGGGGGGGGGGAGCAGAGAAAGAAAGCAACTTTAACTTTAAATGTGTTCTCAAAGGCCCCCCCCCCCCTCAGCCAGCTTGGAGAAGCATTTGTCTCTTTAAATCCCTTCTCTGAGCCAAGCCAGCTGGGGTGGGTGGGGGGCTTGCAGGACACATTTAAAGTTGCTTTCTTTCTATTTCTCTCTCCCCCATCTATTTGCTTTCTTTCCACTTTCTCCAATCCACAATAGCCAGTGAATTAGTGAAAATACAAAAATAAAATCTGAAATATTATATATATAAATCCAGAATAAATAAAAGCAAGTTACAGTATATCTTCCATTACAACAGATTTACATTTTCTGATCACTAAGCAGCAGAATCTGGCCATGAGAAAGCTGTAGTGCGCAAAGGCCGATGGGAGCTGTTGTTACAGCCTTGTCTTGCTCATGAGGCCCATCTCTCTGCATCCGGACTCCGCCTCCTCCCAATGCCATTGGTGAAGGCTAGGCAGGTGTGCGTGGCTGCGGGTGTTACGGCATCCCTTTCCTGCTGAGAACTATGTGTCCCAGGTGACACCACGTGTGTGCTGGCTGGTTTTAGAACATAAGAACATAAGAGAAGCCAATGTTGAATCAGGCCAACAGCCCATCTAGTCCAACACTCTGTCACACAGTGGCCAAAATATTCCAGGTGCCCTCAGGAGGTCCAGCAGTGAGGCCAGGACACTAGAAGCCCTCCCACTGCTGCCCCCAGCACCAAGAATAGAGTGCATCACCTGCCCCAGACTGAGAGTTCCTATCTATACCTTGTGGCTAATAGCTGCTGATGGACTTCTGCTCCATATGTTTATCTAATTCCCTCTTGAAACTGTCCATGCTTGTAGCTGCCACCACCTCCTGTGGCAGTGAATTCCATGTGTTAATCACTCTTTGGGTGAAGAAGTACTTCATTTTATCTGTTCTAACCCGACTGCTCAGCAATTTCATTGAGTGTCCATGAGTTCTTGTATTGTGAGAAAGGGAGAAAAATACTTCTTTCTCAACCTGCTCTATCTTGGAGCTGGTGGCATTCTTTCGGGTCCACAGCAGCTTCGTTCCCAGCCTGCACTTGACCACCCACTGGCGTCTGTCTGTAACCAAGTCCCAGGCTTCAGCTGAGGCCTACTTTCCCCTTCTTCCTTCTCTGGTGACATGGCACAGCTGTCCGTGCCCAGGTCTCAGAAGGCACTATTGCTGGAACTGAAGGGGCTTCAGGAAGAGCCTGTGGAGGGCTTCTGAGTCAGCCTGGTGGATGAGGGGGATCTCTTTCCACTTTTTTTTCTTTCCACCTTTATTTGTTTCTCTCTGTCTTTCCCCCCTCCCTCCTCATCTAAAGTTAAATGTGTTCTTCAAGCCCTGCTCCATTGCCACACCAGCTGGCCAGCTTATTCGGAGAAGGCATTTGTCTCTTTAAATCCCTTCTCCAAGCCAAGCTGGCTGGTGTGGGGGCATGGGGGGGGGGTTGGAGAACACATTTAAAGTTGCTTTCTTTCCACCTCTCTCTCTCTTTCCCCTCCCTCCCATCTCTTTGCTTTCTTTCCACCTCTTTCTTTCTTTCCACCTTACTTTCTCTCTCTCTTTCTCCCTTCCTATCTCTTCCACTCTCTCTCCCTCCCTCCCTTCCCTCATCTATTTGCTTTCTTTGTTTCTCTCTCTCTTCCTCCCTCCCCCTCCCTCCTACATCTATTTGCTTTCTTCGTTTCTTTCTCTCTCCTTCTTTCTTTCCACCTCTTTCATTCTTTCCACCATTCTCTCTCTCTTTCCTCCCTTCCTTCCTTCCATCCTCCCTGCCCCCTCCCTCCCCATCCATTTGCTTTCTTTGTTTCTTTTTCTCTGTCTCTCCCTTCCTTCCTCCCACCCACCCATCTATTTGCTTTCTTTATTTTCCTCTCTCTTTCCCTTTCCTTCCTCGCTTCCCCATTTATTTGATTTCTTTCTCTTTTTCTCTCTTTCTCCCACTCTCTTCCTCCCTCCCCTCATCTATTTGCTTTCTTTGTTTCCCTGTCTCTCTCTTTCTCTCTTTCCACCTCTCTCTTTCTCTCTCTTTTAGACCAATTAGCAAACAAACATCATTAGATAAATAAACATCATTATCAATTTCTGTTTTTTCCCCTTTTGTTTTTATTTTTGGCAGTCTCATTTAATGTTACTAAAAAGCAAATTTGCATATTTTCCAATAAAAACATGTGTGTAAAACTTGTTCATGTCTTGCGGCTCTCAAGCATCTGACATTTATTCGACGTGGCTCTTACGTTAAGCAAGTTTGGCAACCCCTGAGCTACCCTATGTCACCCCTGGTTTTTTACTGGAAGCAATGTGGCCCTGCAGCCAGCGTCACAGCCCTCCCATACCCCTGTTCAGTGCTTTCCCACTAGTTGCCAGATATCACTCACACAAACACACACACACAATTTCTGGGGGGGGGGGGGGTTAAAAGACAAAAACAGGGAAAATAAAGTTTTTTCCCCCATGGCTTCAAAATTTTCAGAAATTTTATATCTCTAGCTGTCCCCTACCATCACTTGGTGGAACCAAGCAGAAACAGAATCATAGTGTCATATAAATGCCTACCTCAGTCAACCATTCCAGAAACATACCACAGTCAGAGTATACTACTGTAGGGAAATTTCTTTCTGGTCTTCACTGCACCTGAAAACTACTTTCAAGATTCCTTCCTGAAGAATTCTTTTAATGTATTCACCAAAGCCTCAGTCCTACTAAGATCTGTTATGATTATGTACTGTTGAAATCAGTGGTTTATAGCACAAAGCACTTCAACTGAATCCAGAGTCCAGTTCCTCCCACATGTACTTCAACATTTGGAAACATCTGGTGGAGACAGATGTTATGTGATACAGGTATTCATCAAGCAAGTAAGCAATTTTAAACAATTGTGGTAAAGTCTATATTTCCCCTAAAGGGACTCACTAGCTTCACACGTCTCAAAAATGAGTCTTTTCACTGAGAAGGTCTCCCACAATTTGGGTGCTGAATTGCGGCAGTTTTTTCTTCACTTATATTATTGTCCATTTGCTGTCTTTCTATGGCTTCCTCATTGTTCCTTCTTGTTTTCTCAAACTGAATCAAAGGTGGTTTGAGAAAGCACAAAGAAACATGACCGCAGAACAACAGCAGGTGGATAACTGTGGGAAACCTCTCTGTGAAAAAAGCCCTTAGAACTGGCCCGGCGATCACAGAATTCTACATCTGGGTAACAAAAATTGCAAACATCCATACTGAATGGGGCACACACTTCTGGTTACCAGTGTGTGTGAACAAGATCTCGGGGTACTGGTGGACTGTAAGCTAAATATGAGCAGTCAGGGTGATGCAACAGCAAAAAAGTAATGCGATCTTGGGGTGTATCAAGAGAGGTATAACATCCAAATCACAAGATGTCATAATCCTGCTATACATTGCATTGGTCAGGCTGCATCTAGAAGAAGAAGAAGAAGAAGAGTTTGGATTTATACCCCGCCCTTCACTGCCCAAAGGCATCTCAGAGCGGCTTACAAACTCCTTTCCCTTCCCCTCCCCACAACAGACACCCTGTGAGGTAGGTGGGGCTGAGAGAACTTCTGACAGAAACTGTCCTTGAGAGAACAGCTGTGCCAGAGCTTGTGACTAACCCAAGGTCACATCAGCAGGTGCAAGTGGAGGAGTGGGGAATCAAACCCGGTTCTCCCAGATAAGAGTCCGCACACTTAACCACTACACCAAACTGGCTCTAGAATATTGCATGCAGTTCTGGAGGCCTCACTTTAAAAAGAATGTGGACAGAATGGAGCAGGTGCAGAGGAAAGTGACAAAGATGATCAGGGGCCTGGAGACCAACAAGCCCTGCAAGCAAAGGCTGAGGCACTTGGGAATCTTCAGTCTGGAGAAGAGGAGGTTGATGGGGAATATGATTGCTCTCTTGAAGTATCTGAAAGACTGTCACTTAAAGGAGGGCAGGGAGCTGTTCCTGTTTGCGGCAGAGGTTAGAACTCTCAATAAGGGGTTTAAATTACAAGTGAAAAGGTACCGGCTGGATATTATTATTATTTACAGTAAGCTCAGCAGTGGAATTATCTGCCTAGGAATGCTGAGCTCCCTCTCACTGGCAGTGTTCAAGCAGTGGCTAGACAAGCACGTGTCAGGAATACTTTAGGCTGATCCTGCATTGAGCAGGGGGTAGGACTAGATGGCCTGTTTGGTCCCTTCCAACTCCATGATTCTGTGATAAGAACGAAGTCCAGTCGTTCCCTTTTCTGCAAGGAGCCCAGGATGACATATATGGTTCTTCCCTCTCCCATTATATCTGTACAACAACCCTAAAGGTAGATTGGGTTGTAAGCAACTAACTGGCTTAAGGTCAGTGATAAGAAGGCATTTGAACCCAGGCCTCACCAGTCCCATTCAGGCACCCTAACCACTACACCAAAATTGCAGGAAAAGTAGAAAATGAGAGTAATTTCTGCAAGCACTTTCTTTGTGTTTATGGCTTCTGTTCAGTACTAATAATGCCCTTGGGGGGGAAAGAGCTTGAAATTAATTTCCAGTGCTTTGATTGCCAGCCTTTTTAGCTCATTAACTAATGTTTATTTTGAACTACTTAAAAATATTGAGCTAATGTTTCTAGGATGAGTTTGCATGGTTACAGAGTTTGGAATTACAGTGGAAAATATAAAAACCTACTATAAAAATACAATTAACAGGAATTCTTGGGGTTATTAGATATTTATGGTTTTGTTTTGCTTTATCCTGAAGGTAGATGTAGGGCTTTTCAATGTTTCTTCTTTTTTTTTTTTTTTGGGGGGGGGGTTAGATCTGGGCCCTTACTGCTTCAGTTTATCCCCTGATTAACACACACTTTTTTGTGCCTGTCATTTTCATTTCATTTTTCCCCATTCCTCTGGTGTGTGCCCCCTCCCCAGTCCTTTTGATACTGCTTTTACCCCAGTCTTTTTCTGGAGGCTGATACTGGTCACCTTTTTCCTCATGTGTAATGTTTCTGTCAGTTTTCTTTTTCATACCCATTCTCACGCATCTCCAGCCCACTTTTTGATGACTGGACTGTCATTATTGCCAGACCACTCCTCTCCTCCCTCCACCCCTGAAGACGAACTGTGCTGTTTTTTTATTTTTGATTGCACTGAGTAGCACCACAGGCATGGTGTAACGGATGAAGTGCGACAGGGATGCTGTTAGTAGCACCCTCCATGCAGTTGCTTGTTTATGCGAGGGCTCTTGTGCAAAGGAGGAGTGGGGGGTTGAACGCCAGCTGGGAAGAATCACCCACATCACATGCCTACCAGAACCCCTTTCCAGTTCTGGATTTCTCCCATGGCGATTACACCAGATTCTTTCACAAGTGTCCTGGGGACTTATCACTACAAACTAGTGTTGTCAGTTCCTGAACAACAGAGCTCTGGGATTGGGGGTGGGTGGGGAGGACTTTGGGGTCAGAGGCAGAGCCCAGTGGGATCAAGGGAAAGAGCATGTACACTATCCTGGAGGGAGAGGCGGGGGGGGGAATAAAAGGAAAATGCCCTGTTCAGCATGGTGTAGTGGTTAAGAGAGCCAGCATGGTATGGTGGTTAAGAGTGGTAGATTCTAATCTGGACAACCGGCTTTGATTCCCCTATTCCTCCACATGAATCAGCTGGGTGACCTTGGGCCAGTCACAGTTCTCTCAGAACTCTCTCAGCCCCACCTACCTCACAGGGTGTCTGTTGTGGGAAGGGGAAAGGAAGGCGATCGTAAGCCACTTTGAGATTCCTTAAGGTAGAGAAAAATGGGATATAAATACCAACTCTTCTTCTTCATGTAAGGTGCACAAATGGATCAATTTAACACAGATATAAAATGCAAGGAAAAGATCTTTCTGTTCCCAAGATCCTAGAGAGCTTCTGCCAGTCAGTGCAAACAATACTGAGCTAGATGGACCACTGGTCTGCTGTAGTATAAGGCTGCTTCATGCCTTACACAGCCATAAGCCCGTAGAGTACTGGGAACTAGAAATGACTTGTTGCTAATATTCTTTCCTTGTTAACTTTGAAGAATATTGAGGCCACATCAACAGCACTGACATAGAATTCATTTATTCCATTTACATCACCCCACCTTGCCAAAGCGTGAAGTGCACAGCCCTTTCTCTCAGCAAGCCCAGCCTGTTTTTCCTATTGGCCACTAGATGGCAACACACACAAATCATATTTAACAAATTGCATTCAAAAGACTTACTGATACACAATATCAGGTTTGCATTATTGATAATGATTACAAGATCGTCCAGTGGCAATACAAACCCAGGGCGTCAACTCCATCTCCATGTCTATATTGTCAACAGGCCCCAACTACTGCGACTGGCTACAATAAGAGAGTGGTCTTCAGCTATCCTCAATAATGGAGCATCTCAGGCCTGAGAAAATCCTCCTTCCTCCATCTCTTCTCTTACATACTAATGGACAAAAGCACACTTGACATCCTCAGGTCAGCTTTAAAGTAGAGGCAGGCCCAGGCTTCTGCAATGTCTATGAAACTGGTGTAGACTTCCTGTTGGACTTTGGGAAAGTCACCAACGGGAACTCCTGCTGGGGCCTGGTAATAAATCCCTACCTTAAGATCAGCAGGACACCAGTCAAGAAGCTGGATGTTACATTTGGTCTGATAGTGGCAACAGCAGCATTGATCATTATCAACCACGAGAGTCTAATGAGTAGGTTTAAGCGGTGGGACCTGTATGCAGACGTTTAAGCGAAGCAAGCGAATGGGTATGCCATGGACATATCCGAAATAAGTCTGACGGGCAGAAGGGCAGATAGACTCTCTGTAAGTTTGGCTTTTACAAGCAACAAATGGAAAGATCTCTAAGACTGAAGGCAAGAATTCAAGTGGATAACAATTCTTGAAGAAGAAAAAGGGACTTTTTCTTGAGATGACCAGTTCCAGTTTCAGCATGATAATGCCACAGGGAAAGTATTCAAGAAGAAAGAAGATTACAGTGTGGGAAGAGAAATTGACTGTGTTACACCTACTGAGGGAAACTTAAAGATTAATTTGCTTTAAATGGAGGGAAAAACAATTGTAAAATGAGGTGCCACTGTTCTCTGAAATTTGTGTTTAAGTTAGTTAATGATTCTCCTGGGATGCTCTTTATATAGTCAGATCTGATGGTTTGTCAATACAATTGATGATGATGATGATTGACCACTCTCAATGTTAAGAAAAGCAATTTTTATATTGTCAAACTTTTATAAGCAGTGTATGACCTCCAACTCTTGGGTTTTTAGTGGGTTTTCTTTTCTTTCTCCTATAGTTTGTAGACCCCTTCCCTAATTTCATTGTAGTTTTTAGAAAATGCAAATTAAAAATCCCCTACGGGGAGCCAAAAAGAAAAGAAAAGATCATTATCAACCATGAAAGCACAGTCAGAATTTTCAAGGCTTGTGCAGGTGGTAAGGCAGCAGCTGAAACTTGGGGAGCTATGTAAATAGCAAATTCTACTTTTGATTTATTTCCATAGTTGGATGGTTTCTGTCAGAAGAGAAATAAAACTAGAGCCAATACCCCCCCAGCTGTGGAAAATCAGGAATCCCTGCAAGCCAAGTATACATCAGAAAGTTTCCTGACATGTTCCAGTACTAGGCCAGTGATCTCTTTTCCTAACAGTGTGGTGACCTCTTGCATAACCATCATCAGCACTTTCCTTTCCAGAAATCAGCTGTTCAGGTGGAATAAATGTTTGTAGTGCATGTCCTATTCTGCACTTCATCTGTTAATGTTGGTTCCAGATCCACAAACAGCATGAAGGATATGCTTTCCTGCAATGAGAAAGCTGCTGGGCTGGATGCCAGGCTCCAAGGAGTAGAGTTCCTAATTTGCATTGTCATTCTGCTCACCAGTTTAGCCAACACAGATAGAGAGAGAGACTCACATGCATAGCCAGTGGGATGAGAGTCTGTGGAATTGTTTGGACCAGCCTCTGGCTCTACTTCAGCTTCTCTCTCTTGCCCAAGAATGCAGGGCAACTTCCATTCATTCCCCAGTTCAGCTGACTGTGGAGTGGATGAATTTCTGCTGCCTCTGAGGGTTCCCCCATGTCTGTGGCTTGTGGCCTGGACAGCCTCATCAGCACAGGCAGCAGGAGCTTTCCTAACCTGTAGGACGAAGAGTGAGTCCTCCCTGGATGGGCTGGAGTCTATATTGATGCTGCCCTGCCCCTTGGGACAGTCCCTCTTTTCCCACATTTTTTGGCCTTGGAGCAGCTGGGAACTGTAGTCCAGCAGATGAGGAAGCCCTATTCAACCCAGTGAGTGATACCCCTGCAAGCCCCTCTCTGGAACTACAGCTCAATTAAACCTTATGGGGGAACATTTTAAACAAACAACCATACTGCAGCCATCTTACAAACACAGGTAACTGCCATTTCGTTACACCTACCAACAGCCACTGAGGTAAAAGTTAGTCCCACAAAGGAGGCAAGCAGGAGAAGCGTCTTCAACAAGAGAGAAAGCCATTTCCCAGTAATTCTGACAGGGCACAGTGGCTGAAGGGGAAGTGGGTGGGGAAGAGGAGCAGACCCAGCACCCGGCCAATGGCACACGAGTACTCTTGAGTGATGGCTGATGCACCAATGGCTGAGGGAATGCATTGCACAGCTAATGGGAGAGCTGCAAAGTGCCACCCCAAAACACAATTATTATATAGAGAGATGATTTGGTTAGGAAATGATTTTTATTTGGTTATCTAACTTTCCTTGTTCAATTTAGGCTTCTAAGGTTTTATAAGCTCTTTCTAATTTGGAGGTTTTAAAAATAGGGTCAAATAGAAGGAATAATTTAATCATTTTAACTTCTAGGGAGTGCTCAGGCCACATTTCATCTAGAACTGTAGAGGGAGAGAAAGGGCTGGATCCCACCAGTTTGGTGTACTGGTTAAGTGCACAGACTCTTATCTGGGCAAACCGGGTTTGATTCCCCACTCCTTCACTTGTACCTGCTGATGTGACCTTGGGTCAGTCACAAGCTCTGGCACAGCTGTTCTCTCAAGGACAGTTTCTGTCAGAAGTTCTCTCAGCCCCACCTACCTCACAGGGTGTCTGTTGTGGGGAGGGGAAGGGAAAGGAGTTTGTAAGCCACTCTGAGACACCTTTGGGCAGTGAAGGGCGGGGTATAAATCCAATCTCTTCTTCTTCTTTTTCTTCTTCTTTATCATCTGGTGAAAAAGGATGGAGGCATCCTCGTTGACAATCCAGAAGGGACCTATGGTGAGAATCATGGGACCAAAGCCTTGTCGGCTGGGGGCTGTAGTACAGGGGAGACTTGGGTGCGATGGAGTGTAAAAGCTGGCTGGAGCCAACCCAGAGCTCTTTCTGTCTCCTTTCCTCCACACCATGCATAATCTAAAAAGCTCTATCAACTGATGCCTTAAGTAAAGAAATGGAAGAGGGGAGGCTAATAGAAGTTTAAAATGTTGTTTTACTGCCAGCTGTTTGCTGGGCACCTTTCAAGATGCAAATTTGACCCAGTCCCTCCCTGCTCTCTTTCATGCAGAAGCTTCTCCATTCTATTTCTGAAGCATTTGCCTGGGAGTAAATTAGTCACCTGCATCTGCCCTCATATTATACAGAGCAGGCCTCAATTATTGCCAGGCAGATTCTGATTTTCTTCTTCGGAATTATCTCTGCCTTAGCAGTGACTGGTAAATATCCAACAGCCATGCAACAGATAAATCCTTGGTGGAGCAGCTGTAGCATAAAACATAACCAGCCTGCAGCCCTTTGGCAACTGTAAGTGGTTGACCAATACGGCACTGGGAACACTGTGGTGAATGTTGATGCGTGACCGTCCTCTGTAGGATGGATTTGCTCTTCCAGTACCATTCTTGAGATGCCACAGCACTGTGACAGAGCATTCTCGATGCATCTGTCATAAGAACATAAAGATACTATAGTAAATAAAATAAATAAAGGGCAAGTAAGGAATAATAATTGTAAATCTGGAATATTAAGTATTATTTGGCATGTTTTATTGACTGTAATAAACATAGCATTGCCCAAGATAAATGGAATATAATCTACATTTGAAGATGGATTAGCTTGCAGCTAAATTGTTAGCTGATGCTGGTATTGTGACTTTCATTGTGGTTAAATTTTTGCTTATTGTATTTGTCGTTATTGTTCAGTCACACAGTTGAGTCCTACTCTTTGAGACCCCATGGACCACATCACGCCAGGCCCTTCTGTCCTCTGTCATCCTCCGGAGTTTGCTCAACTTCATGTTTGTTGCATCGATATTTAGTAATATTCTATAATGTAAGTACTGTATTGTAATTCTGTATTTTGTAGTATCTTTTTCATTTGCTTATGACTAATTGGTTGATGTGCGTTAATAATGAATGAATTAATAAAACTATAAGAAGAACCCAGCTGGATCAGATCAATGAAGGTCTATCTAGGCCAGCATCCTGTCTCACAGAGTGGCCAACCAGTTCCTCTGGACGGCCAACCACAAGGTGCAGAGGTGCAGGCCCAAGGTTCCCCTTGGCTAGAGCACGTGCCTTCATCCTAGTCTAATGGCACTGCTTCAGGGCTACAGTCCTGTCCATGACCCTGACTGACTTATTTCACAGTCCAGCTTTGCAGTCATATTTAAGAGTCTTTAGAAATGCTTTATAAGGAAGCTGCTTGGCAACAGCTTTGGTAAAGGGATAGGGACTGTGGACTCTACTACTGTGTATAGTGCATACCATCTGTTTCTGTAAGTATGATCATAGTATGTTTGGTGTAGTGGTTAAGTGCACAGACTCTAATCTGGGAGAACCGAGTTTGATTCTCCACTCCTCCACTTGCTGTTGCTGGATGCCCTTGGGCAAGCCATAGTTCTAGGACAGTTCTAGAAAGAGCTCTCTCAGCCCCACCTACCTCACAGGGTGTCTGTTGTGGGGAGGGGAAGGGAAAGGCGTTTGTAAGCTGCTCTGAGACTCCAAGTGAAGGGCGGGGTATAAATCCAATCTCTTCTTCTTCTATATCATTTCTGCATCATTTAACATGTCATGTTAATGCGTGTGTTTTGCTTTTTGCTTGTTTTCAGATTTCTACAATCCAAACCCGGTTACTTTGTTTATTGGATGCCCCATCCTCTTGATTGTATTTGATTTACAGTGTATAATCTGCCTTGAGTTTCAGTAAAACAGACTATTAATGACGTAAGTAAATAAAAAGGAAATCAATAAAATAACAGAGTGACTCCATCCTGAAATATACATACTCTGAGAGTTAGAACAAATACACATACTCTGTGTGTTGGCTTCAATTGCAGCACCTAGAGAAGTTTCATAGTTCATTCTTAAAATGAAATATGCCATTTTACTTCATTCCAAAGGATGGTTTTATTAAGACCGCTGGTGTGCAGTATGTTAATTACAGTGTCAGGATAGGACTTGGCAGAGCCAGGCTCAACGCCTCACTCACTGCCTTGGGCTAGTGAACTTGGACCAGCCATTTCCTCTCAGCCTAACCTCTCTCATTGGGTTGTTGTGAGGATAAAACGGAGATGAGGAGAAACAACATTCACTGACCTCGGAGGAAGGGGGAGATAAAAAATATGGCAGACTGGAAAGGATTTCCAAAATCCTAAATAGCTTTTGTGTCTTCCGACATAATTTGTGTGGGAGGACTGGACGTGAAAGTGACAGGTGCTTTCATGCTCCTCACATGAAAGATGCAAAATCTTCGCCTTGCTATCTGTAATAAGATGCACGAGCTATCCCTACACTGAGAACATTATTCATCTATGAGATCTGTATGCTGCCTTTCTGCTCAGTCAGGGCCACCACAGTGGCTGCGAGTTAAAACAATGCATAATAAAAAGACATAATTAAAAAACAAAACTAAAGCACATAGGTAAAGCACATAAAAGTGTAACTTAAACATAGGGCAAGAAGGAAGGACTGTTGAAGGAGTGCCAGGTGAAGCAAAGAAGCCTTCACTTGCAGGGGAGGACAGTGACAGAAGAGGACAGCCGAGTCTCCTTAGGGAAAGAATTCCATAGTTTTGGTGCCACAGACACAAAGGCGCTCTCAGGCCTAGTCTCAGGCCTAGTCTCACAAAGCAGGGCCACCCGAAGCAGAGCCTCAGAACATGACTTTAGTGGTCAGGTAGGTTGCCATGGGATTAGGTGGTCCTTCAAGTTTGCTGGTCCTAAGCTGCTTTCTAGATCAACATCAGTGCCTTGAATCTGGCCCAGAAACAAATTGGGATCCCATGCAGATGGGTGAAGACTAAGGTTGACAACTTTGGGATGGGCAATTTGTGGAAATTCGGGGGCAGAGCCTGGGGAGGATAGTTTGGGGAGGGGATGGATCTCAGCAAGGATGTGATGCCATATTGTCCACCCTCCAAAGCTGCCATTTTCTCCAGGGTAACCGATCTCTGCAGGCTGGATATCTGTCTGTCCCCAAGGGCTATTTCCATTAATAAATAGAAACAATTTTCAATCAAATTGGCTTAAATCTGTCCAGAGCCATATTGGTAGGATTGGCTTTTCTCCTTGTGCTCTGCTATCTTGTGGATATGTTCAGGCAAAGAGACTCGTTAAACAGAGGATTGAGGACAGCATGCCAATCTGATATCGCTAGCTTACAAAACACTTACGTGGGGCCAAACTTTCAATATACTGTGAAGTCAGCAATCTAATATCTTTAGAAATAAATGGATTCAGAAGGGCGTTTACCTTGGCAAGCTGCTTGGCCCTCCCTTCGGCGGTACTGGAAGGCAGACATAAGAAAACTCCCTATATGGAAAGGCTTTGCTCATGTCCGCTGAGAGAGGTTGAAACCACAGAGCACATGTTTTTCAGCTGCCCGGAAGGAAGCACGAGGCAAGATTATTATCTCGTTATTAGACAAAATCCTCGGTCTCACTGAAAATGCTAGACTTGATTATCTTCTGTCTGATAAGAACTCCAAGATGACCCACCAGGTAGCTAGATTTTTTTTTGTTGATACTGAAGTCTTGGAAAATATATTGTAATTAGATTTTTAATTTTAAATTGTTTTAAATCATTTTTATCTAGTATACTGTAAACTTCAGATTTTTAATTGTAAAACTGTGTATACCATTGGTCAAATGGTCGTAATAAAGAATGAAGACATTATATCCATTTTAATTCCAGGAGAACACCTTGCCCCTCCTGGAGGCTGGCAACCCTAGCAAGACTGGAATGATATGGGTCCTACAACCAGGGTAGGGTCGCCAGGCCTGGGTGGGAAAATGCCTGGAGACGTTGGGGGTGGATCCAGGAGAGGGTGGGGCTTGGGGAGAGAGGAGGGGCCTCAGCACGGTACAATGCCATAGAGCAATGCTCCCTCTAAACTGTGGAGTCTTATGAGCAAAAATTCTACTTTGTGAGCTACTGGCATTAAAGTTGTGAGCAAGCGATAAGGCTACTGCATAAATTAGTTTGCTTCGGAGCCATCCTTCCTGAGCTAAGACAAAAATGTGTGAGCTGAAGGCTAAAAAACTGTGAGCTAGCTCACACTAACTCAGCTTAGAGGGAGCACTGCCATAGAGTCCACCCTTCAAAGCAGCCATTTTCTCCAGGGGAGCTGATCTCTGTCAGATCAGTTGTAAAAGCAGGGGATCCCCAGGCCCCACCTGGAGACTGGAAACCCTAAACCAGGGCCAGATTAAGACCTTTAGAGGCCTTAAGCCTGAAAAGATTATGGTGGCCCCCATATGTAATTCAAACTAAAATAATACTAAACCATAATTCCCCCCCATCAAATGACACAAAATTTATATGTATTCTGGTTACGTGTAGATTAGATTACTGTAATGTGCTTGGCATGGGGCTGCCCTTGAAAAATGTTCAGAGACTTCAGCGGTACAGAATGCTGCTGCCAGGATGCTGATTGCTGTGGGTCATGGGGACCACGTCACACTGGCTCCCAATCTGTTTCTTGGCACAATTAGACCTTTAAAGCAAATTAGCATACTGAATTGTTATCCCAGTTTGGCCCTTACATCTGTTAAAAACCTTTAGGATGCTAATTTGCTACTCACCCTCTACCTATCTGTATGGACTGGTAACTTCCATTTCATTGTATCTGAAGAAGGGTGCATGGACACGAAAGCTTATACCTTGAGTGAAACTTTATTGGTCTTAAAGGTGCCCCCACTGGACTCGAACTTGGTTCTGCTGCTTCAGATCAACACAACTACCCACTTGAATCTATCTGGATCAAGACTGGATCTAAGACTGGATCTATCTGGATCAAGACTGGATCAAGTTCTTCTTCACAGGCTTTGGGTGGCAAACTTTTCCTTGCTTACGGGTAGCCCTGTCCCTCTGCTGCTTCTCACCAACAGCAATAGGCCAGCCGACAGAGACAGCCTCAGGAACCAAACTGTGCAACGGAAGTAGATGCCAATTTTGTCCCCATATAAACTCAGGCAATACTATTATGGGACATATTAACATCAGCCACACCGCCCTGAACCCCTCACTTGCACACGATCCAGTCATGTGCCAGCAATGCCCTTCTGCCATCTGCATTAGACAAACAGGTAAGTCTCTGTGTGAGAGAATCAATGAACACAAATCCAAGATATGAAATTGAAACATCGACAAATCAGATGGAGAACATTTTAATCTTCCTGGACATACCGTTATAGATCTGAAAGCTACTGCTCTACCAATCCCCTCCCCCCCCAAAAAAAACCCCAACAACACCAAAAACAAAATAAACCCCACAACAACTTTAAGGGGAATGTACAGTGTGAAAGCGCTGAATTACAACTCATCAAGAAATTGAACATTACCTGTCATCTTGACTTAAACAGAGACTTGAATTTCCTTACCCACTACAAGTTCTAATACCTCTCCAGGACCTACTTTATAGTACCTTTAACTGGCTAATCATTAATCTTAATCATTATTGATCATACTGTAACCTCATAATATCGGTCAGTTTTCTAAACTTAAGTCTGTTTCTTCCTGATCAGTTCTATTTATCCTAGTCTGTTACTGTGCTCAGTTGTACCTCAAGCGAGGCTGGAACCTCTCTGACCTCTCTCCTCATCCATTATGTGGAGCAACAATTTCCCTACACAGAAACTTGAAAGACTTATGATGGGATTCACACCAACCCTCTCTGTGTGCCAGCTCCTTCTCCGCCCCCCCCCGGTCCTATCCTTTGCCCTTTCAGAATTCCCAGTATGATTTCCCGAAGAAGCAAGATCTGACTCATGAAAGTTCATTTTGAAATAAATGTTGGTAGTCTTTAAGGTGATGCTCGATTTTTAATAGGTCTTAGCCTGCACAGAAAGGGTTGAATTTCAAAGAAGAAGAGACCTCTGCTCCAGGAAGTGCCTCAACTGAGCCTTCAGTGCCCCCCCAGTCACCAAACCCTGGTTGGTTCTGCGTGGTGCAGCTCAAAACCACATTCAAATACCCCGTCCCAAGCCGTACTGATTGCAAAGTCACCCCTGAATGGCCATAAATCTATGCAGAAGGTACCATAAAATCTGATTATCAAAGGAAGTGAAAGCGGCATGCAGTGAAGAGGGGAATTTCTGTTCCAATGTGGGTTTGCTAAAACAATGGACGGAAAAGCCAATGCAGAACCGCCCCCTCTTTTATGAGGTAGGCCCAAGTCTCTGTGATTGGTTACAAAAAGTGAGTGGGCTTCTTGCCCCAGTGCCATTTTTAGGATAAGCTTGCCAATGAGCTCCGTTTGGCTCTACAACCCCAGTGAGGAAACCTCAGAGCAGCACCTGAACAAAGGCGAAAGGCGAGTGACTTTGTTCAGCAATAGGGTGAGAAAGCCAGGGTGCTGGGTTTGGTTCCTCCCATGATTGCACAGGGCCGAATAAACACCTGTGTTTAAAATCAAAAGGTGTTAAAAGGCAAGAGCAGGCTTGAAAGCAGAAAGCTGGCAGGGAGGTTGAGGCCAGCCAGTACGCTGCACAGAATGGATGTGGGAAGAGGCTGTGGTTAGGGCAATGGGTGCAATGAATGACAAGCAGCTCCATGGAAATGTTGATTTGGTTTGTGGCTGCAGGGAAAAAAGGCAAACTGCATGCTGGGAGTTATTAGGAAAGAGAGTGAAAGCAACACAGCTGCTGTATCAGTCTCTAGTGTGGCAGTATTTGGAATACTGTGTACAGTTCTCTTTGCCCTGTGTTGAAAAGGATAATGTAGTGTTTGAAAAGTGCCGCCAAAGTGATCAAGGGCCTCTGGAGCACTCTCCTGTCAAGGAAAGGCAGTATGGGGCTTTTTAGATCAAAGAAAAGATGAGGGGCCCCCTCAATAGAAATTTATAAAATGTGCCTGAAATAAAGTGGATAGAGAGAACCAAGGGAGAAAACGCACTAGAACTTGGTGGGCACCCAATGCAGTTGATAGACAGGAGATAAAACTGCTCCCCACCCCGGGGAACTTGGTGATAAATCAGCACCGGTCTGGTGGGTGGGGAGGTAGTTGTAGTCTGCAAGGATCCCTAGCATGGTGCCCCACCCAGGATATTTCTGGTTTTGAGGCTGCATACCTAATGTTGAGGAGCTGCGGTGGCTCAAGTGGTTAAG
The DNA here is from genome assembly GCA_029375565.1 of Gekko gecko. Taxonomy (NCBI): domain Eukaryota; kingdom Metazoa; phylum Chordata; class Lepidosauria; order Squamata; family Gekkonidae; genus Gekko; species Gekko gecko. Next base: position 47,739,649 of record JAPDNY010000013.1, on the reverse strand, counting down.
ACGCTGAACTGCAGGCTGTGGAAGGTCAGTAGTTCAGCAGTTCGAGACCCGGGTGCCGCATGACGGGGTGAGCTCCTGTCTCTAGTTCCAGCTCCTGCCAACCTAGCAGTTCGAAAGCAAGAAATTGCAAGTAGATAAATAGGTACCACTTCAGTGGGAAGGTAACAGCGTTCCGTGCACCTTGGTGTTTAGTCATGCTGGCCACATGACCACGGAAATGTCTTCGGACAACGCTGGCTCTTCGGCTTTGAAACGGAGATGAGCACCGCAACCCTAGAGTCGGATTCGACTGGCTTTCGAGCAAGGGAACCTTTACCTTTACCTTACCTAATGTTGAGATCTAAATACAGGATTGGGATTCTGTTGGTGTACCCTGCATACACAGTAGATGCCTCCCTCCTTAATTTGACAGAGGTGGTTTCAGGGGTGGTGTTGAGGATCTCCAAGCTGGTTGCCCTGGGAGATGTCAATATTCAGGCTGAGGCTGCCTTGTCAGAAACAGCTCAAGATTTCACAGCCTCCATGGCAACCCTCGGCCTGTCTGAGGTCCTACACAGTGTGCAGGTCACATTCTTGATCTTGTTTTCATTCTGAGTGGCATGAATGCGACCCGAGGGTAGGGGAATTGACAGCGGTTCATGGACAGATCACTATTTGCTTGGGTTAGACTTAGAAGGATCTCAAGACTCTCCTAGGGTGGAGGATCTATTAAAATGACCCACCCCAAGAGCCAGATGGACCCAAATGGCTTTCTGATGTCTCTAGAGGATTTTCCAGTTGATCTGGCTGGTACTTCTGTCATTGTCCTAGTTGAGCTCTAGAATGAGAAAATGACCTGGGCGGTTCACACAATTGTTCCCAGGCACCCTCTCTCAAGTATTAGAGCCCAGGTAGCCCCTTAGTTTACTGAGGGGATGTGAGCAATAAAAAGGCAAGGGAGGCTGCAGTCATACATGCCATTTGGAGCAGAGAAGAAGCACCCCTATTTCCTCTGGAGGAATTTGACTTGCAGTTGCGAGATCACACATCCCTTTGTGCTGCAGGCTCAGCCTGTCACTGTTTGATCAGACACCACCATGTGTGAATGAGTGGGGTTTTTTGCTGTTTGTTTCCCATGCGCATAAACGAGGAATCACACCTCCACATTGAGGGTTCCCCATGGAGTAAGCTATTATGTGCATACTGCTAAGTGGGGGGGGGGGCACCAAGTTGGGATGGAATGATCAGACCATCCCAACGGCTTGAGAGCATGCTTGAGCATTCAGACAGAGGAAAGACCATCCATAGCCCAACAGCAAGCATTAGGACCGGACTTTCCCTGGTGTTTTTTAAACTCCTCTTCTGTGGCAGAGCAGCACGGGTTGCTGATGACTGCGGGACCTTTTCCAGATGTTGCTGTCTGGTCGTGCCCTTTAACTCCATCAGGCATTCACAGCTAAGGCCCCTGTGACTGCAACCGGAGACAGCTAGAGCAAAGGTGGAGGAAGAACGAATCCCCTTTGGTGGCCCTTACAAAGGCATAAAGCCAGGGTATAAATTTTTGGGGTATATTTTTTATATGTCCGTGTGTGTGTTTTTGCGCACCTGGAAGTCATGGTGACTTCTGGTGACTGACTTTGTGTACACCTGGAAGTCATGGCAGCCTTTGGTGACTGAACCCTACTGGGGGCCTGGAGGCTATTCAGAGAGGTGGCTGAATAAAGCCTGCCCCTGCTTCTAATATTTCAAGGAGGTCTCCCATCCAAGTGCTTGCTAGAGTTGGCCCTGCTTAGCTTCCAAGATCTGATGAGATCAGGCTTGCCTGGGCTATCCAGGTCAGTAATTAAGTGATTACTGTTGAAGAAATTGAAATTGTGGAAGATTTTTGTTCCTTGGCTCAATCGTCAAGCAAAAGGGAGAACCAAGAAATCAGATGGATATTGAGACTGGGAAGGGCATGGAGGAACCAGAGAAGATGCTTAAGTGTAAGGATGTGTTGCTGGCAGCCAAGATTAAGATTTCATATCACAGTATTCCCTGTTACTATGTATAAACAATGGACAATGAAGAAAGCTGACAGGAAGAAAGTTGATTCATTTGAAATGTGGTGTTGGAGGAGAGTTTTACAGATACCATGGACAGTCAAAAAGGCAAATACGTGGTTTCTAGTCCAAATCAAGCCTGAACTCTCCCTAGAAGCTAAAATGACTAAACTGAGGTTATCATACTTTGGTCACATTGTGAAAGGACAAGACTGACTGGAAAAGACAATAATGGAGACCAAACATGAGGTGAATTGACCCAATCAAGGAAGCCATGGCCATCAGTTTGCTAGACTTGAGCGAGGCTGTTAATGATAGGATGCTGTGGAGATAATTCACAGGGTCGCCATAAGTCAAAAGTGACTTGATAGTGCTTAGCACGCACACACAGCTGGATACCAGGATGGAGAGATGCCAAAGCACTGTGATAGAGCATCTACTGTGTACGCAGATGGTCCCAGGTTTAATCCCTGGCATTTCTGTTTAAAAATGTTGGCGTGAGTGACTCAGCATGCCTGGACATTGAGGGGCACAACCTCACTCGGTGTATAGGCTTTATCTCCTTGAATGGGATGCCTCTCTTTGTCTTAAGAGAGTTGCCCTCTGGGCCCTCCTCTCTTGCTTTGTCCTCTCACACCTGTCACATGGCCTTCCATGGGGACACATGTCTCTGCAGGTCTCTCTTGTAGAGATAAGGCCCTCATACTTCCACACACATGATGCCGGACAAGCTGGCCATTTGTGACAGGGAAAGTACCCTTCAGATGAGGCTTCTTTCTCTTCTTTTGACTGAAACCTGAATGTGGGTTGGATCTACTTAAATAGATGTAAGTTTACCTTTCTTGGGAGATTTATTTACTGCACTCAGTATCCTGCTTCTATGACTGGGCAACACTCAGTTATATTAACCAAATATCCCAATAAAAAAGTAATTGATATGAAGGATATCTGATTGAGACCCTGGAGATTTGTTGCAAGCCAGAGTATCCAATGTAGACCTTGATAGATGAACAGTTTGATGATATAAGTCATGTGTTCAGCTACTTCAGTTGACTTTAAAAGAGGATTAGACAAATTGATGGAAGACAGATCCATCCAGGGCTGTTAGCCACAATGACTAAATGTTCAGAAACAGTAACCCTGTAAATGTTAGTCTTAAAGGTGCCACTGGACTCGAATTTTGTCCTGTGAATGCCAGTTGCTGGAGAGCAACAACAGAGGGAGGTTTTGACCTCTGTCCCCTCCTTGAAGGGTTTCCATGGACATCTGGTTGGTGGCCTCCAGGTAAAGCAGAATGCTGAATTTCAGGCTACCACCCTCCAGGTGGGTAGTACAAAAGCGAAGGGTCACAGTGTTAGGAAGATATGGAAAAGTACACAACACTGTATATAATAGATGCTTAAGGTATACCTCTTTTGTGCTTTTTATTGGTGGATGCCTGATAGAACTTGAGAGATATGTTCTCCCAGATATGTTATTATGTTTGCTGCAATGGTTCCGATGGGACCCTAGAAAAATGCTGCTATTTTAAGAGCTTTACAGTCACAAAGAGAATGTATTGTGCCTTATGTCTTGTATGTATATCACTGCCCTTGTATTGGATACTGGTACATTTCTAGAGTCCTTTGGGACTAGTGATTGTGAAACTGACAAGGTGCTGTTTGAATGTTTGAACACAGTATAAGCACTTTGATGTATTATTTTGGTGAACCTATGTTTGGTAATATATTATTATTGTTGTTGTTGTCGTTGTTGTTATTATTATTATTATTGATTTATCCCTGCTTACACCATGCTCTGGGCAATGTATAAAATGCAAAATGCCATAAATAAGATATAAATGTAAAAATATCCATATACAGTTACTAAGAGATAAAACCAGAATAAAAAATCCAGAATACTTGACATCGATATTTATATAGTAGTATAGAAAAATTAAGAAAATAAAAATAAAAAACACAAAATAGATCTACCTTAAGCATACATCTATTATACACAGTGTCATATATTTTTCCATACCCTCCAGGTGGGGCCTGCCAATCTCCCAGAATTACCGCTGATCTCCAGACTAAATAGATCTGGTCTCCTGGAGGAAACACCAGCTTTGGGGGGAGTACTCGATGGCGTTATACCCTGCCAAGGTCCCTGCTTTTCCCAAATCTGCTTTCTCTAAACTCCACTCCCAAATCTCCAGGAATTTCCCAACCCAAAGTTAGCGGCCCTAGCTGAACTAGATGAGCCTTTAGTGTGAAAGAGCACAGCTGTTCTTAGGTTCTTAATACTCTCAAAGGACCCAACAATACCAGTCTTGCCATCTTAAGGGTTTATTCATCTGTGCCTCCCCTGAACCATATGCTATCATGCCCCAGTGGTGCCCTTCACCATTTGCCCTGGACAAACAGGACTGTTTCTATGCAAGAGAATAAATGGATGTAAACCAGACAATTAATAGGGGGAAGAGGATGGCTCCTAAACCACTGAGGAGAATTTCAGCCTCTCTGGATATTCAATAATGAACGTTCAAAGTACAAAGTTTCAAAACAATAACACCATTTTGGTATTTATTTATTTACACTGGGGTGTGTCCATGGATCTATGGTCTTTGTGGGGCGGCATTTTCCTGCTTCCCCCTTCAGCTGCAGCCTACTTGGCCCTCCAAAATTGGTTCCCTGGGAAGTGTGGTCAACAGACGTACACAAACAGCATCAGGGGAAAAGTAGGGGTCTGCAGTGTGTGTGTATGTGTGTGTGTGGGGAGGAGGATCGGCAGAAATTTCTGCTCCTTCTTCTGCGAACAGAAATGCCATTCTGTTGGAGGAAAGCACAGTTGGATGCATTCCATTATTAAGTACTCTTCAGCATTTCTAAGCAGTGTGCACTGGAGAAAATGCCAAATGTGTAGATTTATCATTATGAAGCTTGGACTCAATAAAGACCAGAAGCCATTTCAGAAATGAGTTGTCTCTCTGTAGAGATTTACAGTTTCTTTTTGCTTTGCCAATTCAACACCTCCTCCAATGAGGTCATTCTTCCTTTTGGGTCGGATGTTTTCGGATGTGCTGTGCATTGTAATGTAACGCATTTGGTCTCCTGTATCGCTTTGACCTTCATTTTGAAACAATTTGTCCTCTTCCCTTCCTCACTGTATACATCTGCCCACTTCAGGGCAACACTTCCTGCACCTGTTGAATAAGAAAGCTTCTTCTACAGTATTTGTTAACCAGTTCTTATTTACCACCTTTCCTCCTGTTTCAAGGCAGCTTACAATAATATTTAGGAACGTTCTCAGTTAAAACCAAAATAGAATGGCCAAATCTCTCCCTCCCTCTTCCCTTAAAAGATGCCTGCCCTAGCCCCGCCCTGAGAAGTCCGAGCAAACAAGCAGGTCTTGCAGGGCCTTCTGAAGATCTCCAAGGAGGGGCTAACCCCTCACCTCCATTTGAAGTCAGTTGGGTGACCTTGGGTCAGTCACAGTTCTCTCAGCCCCCTAAATAAACCTAGTTTGCTACAAAAAGAGCTAGGGTTTCAGGCTTCCAGACAATCTTTGGATCGCCTGGCTGTACTACACCCACTGCAGTAGGAGTCATTGTTTAGTATGAAACCAGCAATTTCATACTAGAATCCTTCACCAGCTCCCTATTTTACGCTAGCCAGATCTGTTGAAGTACTACTTCCCCCCCCAAGACAACCTGTTCCTTTTAAATGTGTCAGTTGGTCCTTGGAGCCCTTCGAGTCTGTGGCTTTGTGTTAGTTCTTCAGACGCCGCTCTCTGTGGCCAAAGGAGTTCTGTGAGGAGGACCCACACAAAGAATCCATTCAGCTCCGGGCAGTCTCTGGGGGCGCCTCCTTAAACCCTCCTGCTTTGTCCATCTAACGGTCCAGCCGCCTCCCTGGCCCGCTTCCTTGCTGCTGAGGTCTTTGTGCAAATGGCTGGTCTATTTGCAACGAGCTCTTAATCTTTCTCCACAAACCAAACTGTTTAAAACTTGGGATCGGGCAGAAAGAAAAAAAACACAACCCAAAACAACTGAGTGGGTAAAAAAAATTGCTCTATCAACTATCGTCCATAGAAAGTCTCTCCAGGGACGTACAAGTCCGCAAAAGCGTTTAAGCGTCCTCAGCGGGTGGTCCCGGTGTTCCAGGAATTTGCAAAATACAAATTTTGCTCCACATCCTGGAAATAGAATTAACCGGGGAAGTACAGTTTGTGCCCGGAACCGTGAATGGCTGGCCAGATTTCTGATGCTGCTGCTGTACGTTGCTGGCTCCCCCCGCCCCTGCAGAGTCTGGGAGTGACGCCTGGGACTGTTTTCCTCCTAAGGTTAGGCACCGAGGAGAGAGGAGGGAGCCCTCAGAGAGTGTGTGCTCGTCTGCGTGCAACGATTGGTCATGGTTGGCACTGAACAGGCGCCGCCTCTACTGCTTTATAGCTCGATCTCCACAGATTTCACAGGACGGTATTGAAACTTCCCTTCCCGAAGAAGGGGGGGAGAGCCCCCGAGAAGTCTCACAGAAGCCATCCAAAAAGGTAAGTCACTCGCATGTTTTGCAACGCTTGTAGCTTCTCGGTCTACCAAACAAACGTTCCTTCTGCCATTCATTTTGAAGCTGTTGCCAGCGGTTTGGAAGAAAGGCTTGCTGAAAATTTCCTTTCCCTTAAGATCAGGCCGGATTGGAAAATCTGCCAGCCTGGGATCCGATATGAGCTGTGGGTGGTTGGGGTGGGTGGGTAATATTGCCTTGCCTTTCGCTTTGAGGGCGCTGGATTTTGTTACATGTCCCAGCAGCAGATAAACCACTTGAGGCTCCTGCTACACAGAAATGCCCTGGCAAGGATTTTCAGTGGTGTGCACATTTAAAACACACGTGCCGGGTTTTTTTTTACAAGCATCTGGAAGCAAACCTGGGAAATTCTACTGCCTGCAGAACAGAAGCGGTCTAGTCTGATTGTAATGGGTGGGGCAGCGATTTCCCTAAAGGTTTCGCGGGAGCTTGTACCAAAAGTGAAAATCTCTTTGAATGGCAGAAAAGACCACAAACTGCAGATAAAAAGGAATTCTGGGTTTTGAACTACTTCCCCCCCCAGGTTCTTTTAGTTTGGATTTTTAAAAAATTGTCTGCTTACTGAAACTACACTTTGGGACATGAACAACATTCTGTATTTTAAAGGGTCCCCCCCTTCAATTTTTATTCATGGAAAAATTGCAGTACATTCAAAATGTTTTCTTAAACCTAATTTGATAACTCTGTCCTTAATTGTTTGGCATATCAAAAGACAACATCCTTCAAACACATTTTAGTTCTTTGCAGGAATGAAGTTTCTTAAACTTGTGGAGGATTTGCTCTGTAGAAAAGACAGTGTGTGGGGGAAATAGAGGATGGCCATTCCAATTACATTTCCTTGCCTCTAAAAACAAAATAGTGTTTAATAATCCTGGAAACTGTGGACAATTATTACTACTTGAGTTCTGAAAAAAAAGTCACAAGGAACAAAACAATGGACCCCCCAGGACTGAACAGGGACAAAGGATTCTTGTCTTACTACAGATGTTCATTTTCTGTCCCCCAAGCATTTCCCCCAGCTTATACCCTGAAAATCTTTTCCATCTCAAAAGTGCTATTATACTTGAATCTGTTACTCTAGAAACATTGGGCTGGATTCAGCCATCTTTTTCACTCAGTCCCACTCAGTTGCCATCCATGCTACAGCCCCCACCCTGTCCCACATGGCTTCAGCACCTGTGGATCCTATGATTCTGAGCATAGCCTTTTTGAGTGGTCAAAGAGGATGTCTCCTTTTTTCAGTAGTGGAAAAGCCAATTGGATCCAGACCATTAACTCCTATTAGTTAATGGGCTAGAAAAGCGGTCAGTAGTTAATGGGCTAGAAACATGATGTGGCCATTAGTTAAAGGTCTAGAAAAGTGACACAGAAAAGCCGGAACTTGAATCTCAGTGTTTTACAAATATGCCTGTGGAAAGGAAGTCACAAACACAGAGGAACTGTTTGCAAAATCATCCGTCTCTTCTACATTTTTCTTTCTTTCTAGCACAGCTCACGAGGACAATGCTAGTCATCACTTTTAGAATGCTTGAAGTAATGCAGAAAAGAAGGTTCTAAGCTTGTGCAGAGTGTATTTCTTTCCCAACAGCATACACATTGCTTGCATCCTACACATCTGGGATGCAGAAAACAACTTCTGGAATCCTTGATTCCTAGTGCTTCTTTTAAAAATCAAAATTGAGATTGTCACTTTTTCAGTAGTGTTAATGGAGCAACCTTATTGCCAAGTGTAAGAGAGCCACCAGTTTGCTGGAATTTACTCTGGTGTAACTCAGTTGTCCTATTTTCTGTCAACAGAGGAATGGAAAGGGGAAAAAAGCCAAAGATAGATTTATAAGGAATGATGAACAGAGCAACATCTCCAGATGTTATTATGTTATATGTATAATATATTCTATATATATTATATCTGATGGAACCCACCCTGAGCCTGCTATGTGAGGAGAGCAGGATACAAATCTTAATCATTAAATAAATAAATAAATAAATAAAATAAGCCATGGTGATGCTGCCGCTGTCCATCAGTTACACAGCAACATGCAAATTATGCTGTCATGTTATCCATATTTGGAAGGAGCCAATCCAGACATGATGAGGCATGTATGCCTCTAGTTCATCACCACACCCAACCACAGACACAAAAGCTGAACAGCTGAAGACACAAACATGACACAACCACCTCAACAATGCAAATCAAATCAAATCATTGGATTGCGTCCTCATGTCAGTGAATATTGTGCTATTGTTGCAGTAACAAAGACCATCTGTAACCAGACATGGACATGCCCCTCCAGTTGCAAATGACTGCGGTGGTGCAATATCTCGCCATGTGTGGATAGGAGCCATTGTGGCATTCCCAGTTGCCCTGTGATGGCCATAACTCAGCTATGATATGAATGTCTATTTAAAAAAAGCATTCATAGTTCATATTAAAGGTAAAGGTTTTCAGGGTTTTTTTTCCCCCACTGGAGGAATGCACCAGAATAGAGTTCTTCGGTAAATACAGTTTATTATTGGATATATCACATGTTCATACATTTTCAACCAACCTACATATCCATTTTTCTAATTTCCCTTCTCCCCCCCCAAACAAGGCTTCCCGCACTGCTCCAACCCCATTAATATCTCTCTTGTTCTATTACAGTTACTTCTAAACTTATTTTCTCTTACAAACGGTAACAATTCAAAAGTCTAATTCTATTTCATTTTCCTCTTAATAACTATCAAAACAGATCAAACCACGTTTAATGTCCCAATTTTTCAGCAAGTATTTTTGAAAGTCTTTCCAATCTTCAAAGAAATTTTCATCTTCTTCGTTGTTTAACTTTCTTGTTAATTTGTCCATTTCTGCCAAAAACAACGTCTTTTTAATCCATTCCCATGTTTCAGGTACTTTATCTTGTTTCCAACATTGAGCAAAAGTCAGTCTTGCTGCTGTAGTCAAGTACCATAGTAGTGTTCTCTTGGTTACATTTATTTCTTCCATTTTAAGACCTAACAATAACATCTGTGGGTCTTTCTTAAAAGTACAATTCAAAATTTTTTGTATCTCATTGTGGATCTCTGTCCAATACTTTACTGTTTTATCACATGACCACCACATATGGTAAAAAGACCCTTCATGTTTCTTACATTTCCAACATTTGTTAGACATACTTTCATTTATAATAGCAATTTTTTTAGGCGTCATATACCATCTGTACATCATTTTATAACAATTCTCTTTAACATTTACACAAGTTGAAATTTTCATTGACTTTTTCCACAAGTATTCCCAAGATGTCATTAATATCTCATTATTAACATTTACAGCCCATTTTATCATTTGCTCTTTTACAACTTCATCCTCAGTATACCATTTCAATAGCACCTTGTACAGTTTAGAAATCATTTTTTTTCCTTTCTCAAGCCATACAGTTTCAATTTCAATATTCTTTTCTCTAAAACCATGTTCTTTTTTATCGGTCTTAAATAAATCATAAATCTGTCTATACTTCAACCAATCATATTCAAATTCAACATCAAATCTATCTTTTAACACAAAATTTTTCCCTTCAGATTTTAAAAGATTTTTATAAGGTAGCCAATCTAGCCCTTGATTTCGAGTTCTGACAACCTCTTGACAAAATGTTTAGAAGTACATGAGTTTCCAGTATACAGATTGAAAACTTCATTTCCCTCTTGAGAGTTCCAGCACCTTTTTTAAAAAGAAAAGAAAGAAAAAAAGGCCTGAAGCACAATAATCTGAGGTGGGGCAAAAATGACTAAACTGCGAGTAACAAAAATGACTGGCAGAACTATGGAGAAGAAGAAGAGGAGGAGGAGGAGATTGGATTTATACCCTGCCCTTCACTCGGAGTCTCAGAGCCGCTTACAAATGCCTTTTCCTTTCCTTTCCCCTCCCCTTCCCACAACAGACACCCTGTGAGGTAGATGTGTCTGAGAGAGCTCTGACAGAAACTGCCCCTTTAAGGGCAGCTCTGACAGTACCAAGGTCATCCAGCAGCTGCAAGTGGAGGAGTGAGGAATCAAACCCGGTTCTCCCAGATTAGAGTCCACACACTTAACCACTCCACCAAACTGGGTCTCTAGGGAATGCGGCTAGTAGTATCTATATAGATTATTGGCAGACATGACAGGAGATAAAGTTCTGAGGAAACTGTATTTATAGATTATTAGTGGAAATACAGGGAGATAAAATTCTGAGAAAAGTATCTATACATATTATCAGTGGGTATGACAGGATATGGAAAAAGTAAGAGGCAGAGCTGAGAGGAAGGTGGGTTGAAAGGGTTTGGTTGATAGTAGGAGAAGACACAATCCATAGCAAGGAGAGAGAGAGGCCGTTTCTTAGAGAAAGCAAAATCAAGAGATCGGATGAACTTTACTGACTTCCATGGCCAAAGTCTCAAGAGGTTAAAGAAAGAAGGTGGGAAGCAATAGGATAAAGGCCAAACAAGACAAGCTCCCCTGAATTCCCTGAAAGAAGCTCCCGGTGGCTTTTTCTTTAAAGATCAGGTGAGTGCTGCCTTTTTTCTGATTTGGACTGGCTGTGGTGGGCAGGGCTTATGCCTTCCCTCCTTGCTATTTTTCTAAAGTGGCACAATCCCATTTTCAGCTGCTATTTTCTGCACCAATGGTAAAAACATAGGTATCCACATCCATACTTTCATGCTCGTCCTAACAGTATGAAAAGCAGCTCCATGGGCCTATTTCAGCTTGGAAAAATGAGGTGGGAGGAAGGATTTTCCCTCCCCTTAGGCCATGAATAGGGGGGTGATAAACTGTGGAGACAATATACCACAGCAAGGAAGAAAGATGTGAGATATTAAGCAGTGGAGTTAGTGCCATTGGTGGTGGAAAGTGTTGTCAGGTCATAGCCAACTTCTGGTGACTCCATAGGGTTTTCAAGGCAAGAGGCTAACAGATGTGGCTTGCAATTGCCTGCCTCTGCGTAACAACCCTGGATTTCCTTGGTGGTTACCCACCTAAATACTAACCAGGTCCGACCCTGCTTAGCTTCCAGGAATGGATGAGATCATGCTAACTTGGACCATCCAGGTCAGCAGGGCTTAGTGCCATGAGGACAGAGCAGTGCTGTTCAAATGGGTACTAAAGGATCCCTCTGGGACAGGCCATTCCACAGCCTAAAGGCAGCTCCTTCAGTTGGGAAGGTGCTGATAAAGAAAGCAGACACACCCCTTATCTGCGTGTGCAGGCAGGAATCAGAATACAGTGACTTGGAAATGGTTTTGCTTCTCTACTGGCAAAGAACTGTTGAAAACAAAGAAGCAGCCACACCTACTAATTAAAAGGGAGAGAAGGGGTTGAATCCCATCAGCTGATTTTCTGGTGAAAAAGGACAGAGGTGTCTTAGTTGACCACCCTAAAGGCTGATGTTGAGAATCATGAGACAAACGTGTACCAAAGCCTTGTTGGCTGGGGACTGTAGTACAGGGGAGACTTGGGTGCGATGGAGTGTAAAAGCTGGCTGGAGCCAACCCAGAGCTCTTTCTGTCTCCTTTCCTCCACACCATGCATAATCTAAAAAGCTCTATCAACTGATGCCTTAAGTAAAGAAGTAGAAGGGGGGGGCTAATAGAAGTTTAAAACATTGTTTTACTGCCTGCTGTTTGCTGTGGGCACCTTTCAAAAAATGTGACCCGGTCCCTCCCTGCTCTGGTTCATGCAGAAGCTTCTCCATTCTATTTTTGAAGCATTTGCCTGGGAGTAAATTAGTCACCTGCATCTGCCCTCATATTATACAGAGCAGGCCTCAATTATTGCCAGGCAGATTCTTATTGGTAAAACTCTCCTAAAGAGGAGAGAATTTTATTCTTTTTATAAGAAAAGGGTAGGGTAGACAGCTGGAGAAAGAAAAAAAAGGATGGAGTGAAAACTTTCTGTTAATAAGGGTTAGTTTTAGTTAGTACTATTTTTAGCATCCATCACGGTTAGAAGATCTTCTTTTTAACAGTCCAAAGTCCAAAATAACTCTGTTAATACAGTTAGTAAAGTCCATTGGGGTTAGTTATTAACCAGTTCCTTCCAGATGTTACACGAACAACCACTGTTCAAGGTGTCTTCTTAAGTCTCTTCAACTAAAGGTTGGGTCCTTTTAATCTTGATGGCTCCCGCTCCGTCACCTCTTTCCCCTGGGTCGCTGTCTTCTTCGCTGCTTGCATTGATCCCAGTTTTGAGTGCTGCTTCCACCTTGCTGGCGTGTCTCTTCAGAAGTTTTGTTGCTTTAAGGATGGATTCCATCTTCTCTCGTTTCTTTCTTTTCTTATATTTCCGACCATCAATTTTTACGGGCTCCATATTCACTACAGATGAAATTAGATCTCTGATGTATTTCTTGCTCAGCTCGGCATCCCCTTCTTCTGGCAGAGTATTTTCCTTTATAAAAGTGGAATAGGCTTTTGGAGCCATGTCCACCTCTTCTTTTAATTCATTTGCTTCACTGCCAGTTAGGGGTGCCAAGTCATTCGTCAAGGTAAAACTGAGATCTTCTTCCTCTTCTTCTTTCTCGCCCAAAAGGATTAACGTCAGATTAGCCTTTCTTGTCGTTTCCGAGATTTGCTTTTGCCGACTGATGAGAACACTTTCCACTTTAATCAGAGTTTCATTGATTCTCTGCATTTGCTCCAGCAGGGGCCGCAGCAGCTCCTTTTCTTGTTGAGTGACAGCAAACTCGGGGGGGGGTTACCCGGGCCGGAAGTCCCTCCCCTCTTCTCTTCCGGTTTGTGCAGGACAGTTTTCAGCGTCGACATTTTCTTTTTTGTTTACTTTTTCAAAGTTCGTGCCGCATCCTCCAAGAGGCTAACAATGTCGTAATCGCCTGCCAAACCCCAACGGTACCTTCACCAACACTTTTTCCTCTTTGCCCCCCTCCTTGCATTCCCTTTATAGATCTCGCTTCTCAAAAGGGGGTGGGGACTCCTCCCTACGTTTGCGGGGGTTTTATCTCGCTTCAAATTAGATCTTCAACTCACGATTCGATGCAATTCTTCTTTTTATTTTAACTCATGCCGCTTTCTTCACTCCTGGTGGAATTCGGGGGCGCTGCTAAGTCCCATTACGGGCACGACGCAGCGGGGCCGATTGGGGCGGGGAGAAAGCCTCAATTTCCCGGCTGTCTGCCGGCAAAGAGGCTACTCCCCAAAGCGCCCCCGGTTCGGAGCCTTTACCTAAGGCTCACTAGGGTCTTTCGCACATGCGAAGACCCCCTGACCGCGCGTGGGCTAACCACCTCTGGGAGCGTCCCGAAAGGTGGCCGCCATTCGCAACGCCGAAACCGAAACCTATTGCCAGGCAGATTCTGATTTTCTTCTTCGGAATTATCTCTGCCTTAGCAGTGACTGGTAAATATCCAACAGCCATGCAACAGATAAATCCTTGGTGGAGCAGTTGTAGCATAAAACATAACCAGCCTGCAGCCCTTTGGCAACTATAAGTGGTTGACCAATATGGCACTGGGAACACTATGGTGAATGTTGACAGTCTTTTGTAAGGTGGATTTGCTCTTCCAGTACGCTGCTCAGTGCATCAGGCATTGACTTTTAGCATGATAGTAGCGTTCCGTGCGCCTTGGTGTTTAGTCATGCCGGCCACATGACCACAGAAACGTCTTTGGACAGCGCTAGCTCTTCGGCTTTGAAACAGAGATGAGCACCGCAACCCTAGAGTCGGATTCAACTGGCTTTCGAACAAGGGAACCTTTACCTAGCAACTGTAGCTTAACCTTGGACTTGAAGTAGCTCAGAGGAACAGGTTCTGCTTTTCATGCAGAAGGTCCTGGGTTCAATCCCTGGTATCCCCAGTTAAAGGATATAAGGTAGCAGGGTGCTGGGAGAGAGAAATTTCTCTGCCTGAGACCCCAAAGAACCACCATTGATAACCGCAGGTCGTGCTGGGCTAGCAGACCAGAGGTCTAACTCAGTACAAGGCAACTCCGTATGTTCAGCTGAGATGTTGCCTGGCACTTTAACAGACAAGCATAAGCAAAAAATAAATAAAGGTCAGTCCTTGCTGCCAGAGCTGTATAATATAACTCAGGTCCAACCCAGTGCTGCCAATCAGACTTGCTCTGGGAATTCAGTGCTCAGAACTTAATTCCCAGGCATGTGTGGGCCTCATTCAGATTGAGATCATGAGACACAGGGCGAAAAGGCTTGAGTTTTTCCTCCTGTTCCATTTCCCCAGCCTGAAACAACCCAGTAGCCACTATGTGCCCTCTTGGGAGCTACATACAAGTTCCCTTAGTGGGACAGGTAATCACTCCCATTTGAGGTTGGGGAATGGGGTTACCACCGTCCAGGTGGGACCTGGGAATTACTCCTGCTGTCCAGACTTCAGAGATCAGTTCCCCTGGAGGAAATGGCAGCTTCTGACAGTTGACCCTATAGCATTATAAGCCCATCAAACTTCCACCCTTCCCCAAACTCAGCACTCCCCAAGGGCTCCAAGTCTCCAAGAATTTCCCAAGCCAGCGTTGGCAACTCTCTTGGGGAAAACAAACGAGTGCATCTGGCTATTATATTGCAAGCACAGAACTCCTAGAGCATGTCCGCTTGATAGGACTGGGGCAGACACACAGGAGACATGAGGACTTTGAAACATGTACTGAGTAGTTGGATTAAATGCCCTTGTTGGGTGTGTGTGATCCAGAGTTTCTCTGCTGTAGATCTAGCTGCTTGCCTTTCATTTTCTTCTCATTTGTCTGTTTGCAGTACTTACTGCAAGCCTGATTCATTGCATAAGATGGCCCTTTAAATCTCTACGGTGGGGGAAACAATGAAGAATTAAAGCAACAGGGAAGCATGAAAATGATATCCTTTTTTTAAAAAAAAACAGGAGTTCCATTAATGCAGGATTATGAAAAGCAGAAACTGAAGCATCCTGATTTTGGCTCTTGGGCAAGGGTTGTCTTCCATAGATGGAAAAGAGAGGTGTTTTCTAAGGTGGGGAATAGTGACGTTCTGCATCGTGGCATCCAGAGGGTTAAATGAAACCCTTGCTCTCTCTAATCCGATGTGATGAATCAACTCTCTGATGGGCACAGAGAGAATCGCAGAGAGGGCTTCCTTCTCAGATTAAAAGGAGGATGTGGAAATCATGTTGGTTTTGCCACAATAAATGTAGGAAGTGGTGGAGATATGTGTGCTCCCTCTTTTTAGTAATGCTTTCGAAAGATACTAGGTTTCCAATGCATTTTTTATGTGGATCAGCACTTAGGCTTCTATTGGCTAGTGAAGCATCACCCCGATATCCTGCCACTCAGTACATTAAGCAGCTTTCATTTTTAATCATCTGTTATTCCTCTGCAAACTCACAGCTCTAAAATGGGCAAGGCTCGCAGAGCTGCAGCTACCCTTCCTGGCTAGATGGGGTTGCCCTAATTCCAGTTTGAGTTTCAAAGGAATGAATGGTGAATCCGTGTTTTACTGTGAATTGTCAGGAGCTTCTCCAGACCTAAGTGTCTCCGGATGTTTGATTGCCTATGAATTGATGATGGCTCAGAGATGTGAAAAGGCAAATTCCTTAAATAAAGAACTGCCTTCCCAGCTCACAATCAAAGAAGCTAAAGACAGATTTCTTCCAGGATCATTTCAGTATGATGAGGGTGATCACGAAGATCCACCCTGAACTATTTTTGAATCGGCAGGTCAAGCAGATGGAATTTGGAATCCTAGCCCATTTTTGGGGGTGGCAGGGGAGGCACTGGTCATCTACAGATTTTTTTATGAGACTTTTTTGTTCTAAAAACAAGCTGTCATACTTCAAATGGGTAACAGTCATGTCATAAATTTAAGAAAGCAGGTTTTTTTTTTTTTTTTTAAAAAAAAACTCTTTGAAATGGAGCAGATGATTTGGCCAGGAAGGCCTGGATAAATTTGTAGCCAAACCTAGTGATTATTTTATTTTCCATGATTGCAGTTGTGTGTTTAGTGGGCATTTATCTCCTGACTTTTAGTATAGCTCTTTCTTTGTTGTTCAGTTAAAGGTTTAACATTTTGTAAAGCTAGTGTTCCTTTTTGAAAGTATAGTTATACTTTAGCCACAGTTGGGGACAGAACTACACGTGGGGGCTAGCACATGAAACTGTATCACTGTCATGTTCTCTCCCTGCTTTCTGTAAATTTGCTCCAACCCTGTCAGCACAGTGATTTATTAATTTTCTTTGTAATTCTTAAACTCTGCTTCCCCCCCTAATCTAAGCCTCTAAGGCAATTTACAACCACCACCCTGCTCCCAATAATCCGGATCACAACAAAACAGCAGAATAAAATATGAAATCACAGCTAGCAGAAAGATGAATAAACTAGCAGTCAGATGTCACCAAAAGCCTGGATGAATAAAAATGTTTAAAATTAGTGCCTAACAAAAAACAAAAACAGAAAACCATGAAGTGCCTGATGATCATATTTGTCTGGGTGCCACCAAGGAAAGACCCTGTTTCCAGTGATGCAGCAAGGAAATGGGAAACATGTTGCAATGCCGTGGCACAGGTGAAGTGATCCTGCACAGTGCAGGGAGGGGAGAAATCAGCTATATTATCTAATAACCCACATGTTTTGTGGATTTGCTTAATCTTGTTTTAAGATATACCATGCATTAAAACAATTAAAAATAGATGCTGGCAGTCCATCCTCAAAACTGTTATGTTTTGTTTTGATTTATTTGTACTGTGCCACTGCCATTGCATGATACTTAATACAGCCAGTGTTTGCTTGGTACGTGGTACAAAGGAGCCCATTTTTTAATTTCCTTTCTCAGCTGCTTGCTTTGTCCATTTTGCACTGTATGTTTTATAAATGTCATGTTGTTATGCTTTTAAAACAAGATTTCTTATTTGTTTTACAGAATAGCCACCATGAGAAAGTGCATGGTGACCTGCTGGATAGCAGTTTTGTTTATCCTCCTGCTGATTGATGATTCCCTGTCTGGAAGGTCTAGCAGCAGCAGCAGCAGCAGGTCTAGAGGCAGCAGCAGGCCCAGCGGTGGCAGCAGGCCCAGCGGTGGCAGCAGGCCCAGCGGCGGCAGCAGGCCCAGCGGCGGCAGCAGGCCCAGCGGCGGCAGCAGGCCCAGTGGCGGCAGTGAGCCCAGTGGCGGCAGCAGGCCCAGCGGCGGCAGCAGGCCCAGTGGCGGCAACAAGCCTGATTCCTCCCCAATCAAACCTGATTTTGCCCCCATCAAACCAGGCTCCTCCCCAGTCAGACCTGGCTCCCCTGTAGGAAACCCTGTTAACCCCCCACACAATCCTGCTTACCCACAAAACCCTGCTCACCACCCACAAAATCCCAGCTTCCCACAAAACCCTGCTCACCCCCCTCAATACCACCCACAAAACCCTGCTTACCCTCCACAAAACCCTGCTCACCCCCCTCAGTACCGCCCAGAAAACCCCAACTTCCCACAAAACCCAGCTCATCCTCCCCAGCACTACCCACAAAACCCTGCATACCCACCACAAAACCCTGCTTACCCACCACAAAACCCCAGTTACCCACGAAACCCAGGTTACCCACAGAACCATCCACAAAACCCTGCATACCCCCCTCAAAACCCTGGCTACCCACAAAACCCTGCTCACCCCCCACAATATCCTCCACAAAATCCTGCTTACCCCCCACAAAACCCCAACTATCCGCAAAACCCTGGTCACCCTCCACCATATCCTGGTCACCCTCCACCGTATCCTGGTCAACCCCCACCGTACCCTGGCCACCCCCACCATACCCTGGTCACCGCCCACAATATCCTGGTCAGCCACCACAGCAACCTGGTTATCCCATAAATCCTGGCTTTCCCAGCCATACAGGAGGAGACAGCTGGGGCCATTATGACACTAATTCATGGAAACCCAAGAAACCCAAGAAGAAGAATCTGATGAAAGTAGCTGTTGCAGGAGCTGCTGCAGGAGCTTTGGGCGGCTACGTCTTAGGCAGTGCCATGTCTCACTTGCGTTTTCGTTTTCACAACCCTGCTGAGGAACGGTGGTGGTATGACAACCGAAATCGTTATCCCGATCAAGTTTATTACCCACAGTACAATCAGCCAGTTGTGAGGGATGTGTTTGTGAGAGACTGTGTCAATATCACTGTGCGAGAGTATATCGAGCCCACTGGAAACCAAACAGGAGATGAGATGGAAACCACAGTAGTGACTCGAGTGGTACATGAGATGTGTACTGAGCAGTACCGCTTGGTGTCAGGTGCAGCAGAGGGAGGTAGTTGGAGCCATTATAATATCGAACCATGGAAACCTAAGACACCCAAGCTTGAGATGCCGCAAGTGGCAAAAGGAACGGTTACGGTTGCCCCAAGGGGAGCGATTGTTGGCCCCCTCTTAGGCAGTCCCATGTCAAATATGAGTTTCCAATTTAACAATACTGATGAGGAACAGTGGTGGTATGAGAATCGCAATAATTATTCAGACCGTGTTTACTATCTGGAGTACAGCCAACCTGTTTTGCAGGATGTCTTTGTGGGAGACTGCATGAACATTACACTGGAGAAGTTTCTTGAGTCCACCGGGAATCAAACAGTCGATGAAATGGAGGAGAGGGTTGTGAAACAAGTGGTCCACAAGATGTGCACAGAGCAGTACTGGTTGGTGTTGGGCATTGCTGGAGGAGGTTCCCAGAGTCATCATGACAGCGAGTCATGGAAATCTAAGACAGCCAATCCCGAGATGGACAACGTGAAACAGGAAGTTGCAGTTATTGCAAGT
Source organism: Gekko gecko (assembly GCA_029375565.1). NCBI lineage: Eukaryota > Metazoa > Chordata > Lepidosauria > Squamata > Gekkonidae > Gekko > Gekko gecko. The sequence continues at coordinate 47,720,331 of JAPDNY010000013.1, read as the reverse complement.
AACCGCTTAGAAAATGCTGCATCTCAGTCCAACTTTAACAAGGATGACAAGGAAACATTCCATTCAGGCATTACCATGCTTCTGGCCAACCCTTCCCTGCTTTGGATCAACACATTCGCCTTCTGTTTCCTGACACACTGAGGTCACACAGATGAAGCCTCTCTGTTGTTGTCAGTCTAGCTGATGTTCAGAAAGAGCAAGATCTATCTTATGCGATTACATAGCATTATATAATGGCTTGCCTTGTAGTTCCTGTAACGCTATGTAATGCAAACTTTTTTGTGTGTGGTGAACATATTCTTTGTTATGCACCTTTTCGGTGGCATAGCTTTATGAGCAATTATATCTGTTGAATTATAGAGAACATACAAGCTGCCATGATTACTCACTCCTTTTTTAGGGCTGTCTGATTCTGTATCTCACAACACAAAGAAGCTTGCTAGTAGGGGTGTGCACACACAAAAATTCAGGATTTTTGAATTTGGGTATCTTGGACCCCCCAAAATTTGAGATTCCTGAAAAAAAAACAAATTTCTATATATTGGTATGGTATTCAGATTTGGGTTTTCCATGGAAATCCCAATTTTTTGTGGCTTCATTATAGCCTATGGGACCATTATAGTCAATGGGGACTCTATCTGGGGATATCCAGGGGTCTTGTGAGTCTGTACTTTGAGGTAGAGGCACTGAAATTTCTTGTGCCTCTCCTCAAAAGACCCCCCAAGTTTCAAAAAGATTGGACTGGAGGTCCAATTTTATGTACCGCCAAAGAAAGTGTCTCCATCCTCCATTGTTTCCAGTGGTGGGAAAAAACTGCAAAAACAAAAAAGCAAGAACTGATGTCAACCAGAGAATCTTTTCAGTAGAAACTGAAGGTGTGTGAGGTTTTTCCCCAAGCCCAGCAAAACCAGAGTGGTGCATGTACTGGGTCTGCAAAAATGCCCCCCTTTCAGTTTTTATTGCAAAGACTCTCTGGTTTGACATCAGTCTCTGCTTTTTTGCTGTTTTTTCCTCCATTGGAAATAATGGAGGATGGGGGTATTGAGGGCCCATAGAATTGGATCCCCGGTCCAATCTTTTTGAAACTTGGGAGGTTTTTTTTAATAGAAGCACCAGAAGCTATGCTGAAAATTTGGCACCTCTTCTTCAAAAAACAACCCCCACATAACCATAGATAGATTCCCCATTGTAGCCTATGGGGATGATTGACTATAATAGTTCCCATAGGCCATAATGGAGCTAAAGGTATTTAAAGGCGTCACTTTAAATTTGTTCAAGAAGCTGCACCCGGAGTGGTGTCTAAAGGGAGTGCATTCTCTTTAAACGCCATTTACCTGTGGCTATCCTGTTAATCCTTATTCACTCACTTACCTGGATCAGCCCTTTTCCCTCCGCCTACCCTATTTCACAGGTTGTTGTGAGAATAAAATGGAGATGTGATGGATATGATGGAAAGGATCTCCAAGTATGAACTAGCCGCACACTGAAAACATACATATCCCCATAGTTCTCTTCTTGTTCTTTTCATTGAAAGACACCTCAGTTAAATATCTTTGTGCATGGATTCCTCAGGAATGAGATACGGCCACTTGATGTATTCATGAGAAAGTGGAAAGGGACATTGCTAGGCCTTACTAAATGAACATTTAAAATTTATAGGTGGGAAGAAATTTAATCATTAAAACAAATCTATGGCTCCTCCCTTCCCCTTTCACAGTCTTTGTTTTGTGGCAAATGATAGACACTGGGATACAAATGCACTAAACAAAGAAATAACTCAGTGTTCTTTTCTACTCAGTGATGAGTCTTACACTGGATGAAGGAAGATGTTCTATAACAGAACATATCCTTCCATTAAAGGCTATGATGATGAAATAATGCCAGGCCACTAGAACGGGGGTGGGGGGTATATATATATATATATGTGTGTGTGTGTGTGTGTTTACGTGTGTGTATATATATAGTTGCTAGAACTGGGAGAAAAATGGAATACACATTGTGGAATTGTAAAAATCCACAATGGATTATTCTGTAATGAAGTTTACTTCCTATAATAAGGCAGGACCTTTTAAAGACACAATTGGTGCCTGAATGTTCAGCCTTCCTTTAACATGGGCAAAAAAGGGTTACTGGGTTCACAGGCAATGTGCAGCACACCTTCAGCACATGGCATCTTTGCATCTTGAGTGGGGCTTGGATCTCAGGTTAGCAGGATTCTGAGCAAAGGTTGTCTGTTAGGAACCTGAATGCAGCCCGTAAGTATTTATTAGTGCTATTGGCCGAAGGAATGGCACTTCCTCATGGCACCTGGTATTTTTGGCCACTGTGTGACAGAGTGTTGGAATGGATGGGTCATTGGCCTGATCCAACATTGGCTTCTCTTATGTTCTTAATGTCTTCCCCATCCTGCCCTCCAATCAGTCTACTGTGGGAGGAAGGGTGAGGCATAAGGAACCAAGCTACATGTTTGCTGGTCCGATTTGCAGGATGAACAGGAGAATAAATGCAGATCCCTCCACTGAAGTCCATGGCCCAGTAAATGAAGTGCAGGTGCTCCTGGATGTACTCTTGGGAAGGTTCTTTGGGACATTGTTTAGACCTTTCTAAATGGACTGATCTGAAATTCTCATGGGTGGGAAGAAGTTCCATCTTTAAAATGAATATATTACCCAAAATGTTATATTATTGAAAAGCCAAATGCATTTCTCTTTCCCCACTTCCCCATTTGCAGTCTTTGCATTGTCACAACATGAGGTTAATGGGACAATGGGATACACATGTATGAAATAAAGAAATAAATAAGTGGTGAATTTTCATTGGAGTGAAGATATTCTACAGTGGCTCCATATTCCATGTAAATAAAGAAAACATATCCTAACATTAAATGATATGATGATGATGAAATAATGCCAGGCCACTAGAATTTATGATGTAATCAGCAAAGATCATTGTTGGTCTCATAAAAAACAAAACACAATACATATTGATATCTATATAATTAAGTTTATATCCTGTAGTAAGACAGGCTAGGGTTGCCAGTCAAGAGCATCTCCCTCCGTGTCCTGGGAACTTATGGGTGGGGCTGTACATTATGCAGTGCCATGTGATGTGTGATACCACAATATCACTTCTGTTCATATAACCAGAAGTGACATCACACTTCATTGGGGATGCTCTAGCAAGCCCACCAAACTATGGTTTTACCATAGAGGGGTTTTTTTGTGTGTTTGTGGGGGGGTTACTCAAGTGTTCCGGTGATGCATGATATCACTTCTGGTTATGTGTCTGGTTTGAGCCCAATTTCTCCTGCTGCTGCACTTGTCCAGGGGACCAGGGACAGGAGATCTCCACACTATAGCAAAAGACCTGGTCCTCTTAGGGCAAGCTTTTTTTAAGATAACAGCTGAAGGCTGACTGTTTAGCCTTACTCCTTGTTGCACTCTGTTTCAATGTCAGTTTTCTTCCATAAGAACAAAGAAACGAAAACTAGAAATTTGTGTAATCTTTAAAAAACACAAAACCTGATATTTGACATCACCCTGTAATGCAGCGATCTTAAAAACAGTATGTGGAAAGAGGGCGCTTAAGATCCCGGTCCCTTTTCCTAGCCGGGAACAACCCTGGTAGCCGCCGTACTTCCTATTGGGGGCTGCACATAAGTTGCCCTAATGAGACATGGAGGGAAATGCCTTACGTCCCAGAATTTGCACACCTCAAATCGTGTATCAAGGTTTTCCATAATGGGGTCTTTACACAGAGGGAACAGAGTCTTTTGCTGGCTAGCAGGATGGTAAGAGAAGGACAGGTGGGAATGACTAACATCATAGGCATGAGGAAAGGAGCACAGCCCGAGTTGGGAGAAAGATAATGGCCAGGATTAGCTTCAGAAGGCAAATTTTGGAAGGGGAAAAAAATGGTTTTTGTTTGTTTTAAAAATAGGAGTTTGAAGAGCAGCGGCTGGACTCTTCTGAGTTTCTGATGTACCTTTGCTCCTGTCAGGTCTTGGGAGCTATGCAGGGTTGGCTCTAGCTAGTATTTGGATGGGAGACCACAAAGAAATGCCAGGGTTGCTATGCAGAGGCAGGCAACAGCAAACCACCTCTCAATGTCTCTTGCCTGGAAATCTTACCAGGGGCTGCCACAAGTTGGCTGCAACTTGACAGCAAAACAACTCCTCTATATTGGCTACTCAATGCATCATCAATCAGCTTGCTAAGTTTTTAACCGTCTGTTATTCCTCCAAGAAATCTGTAAGAGGTATGGCTCACACACAAGATGGGGATGCCCACTTCCAGTCTGAGATCTGCAGCAAGAAATGGAGAATCCGTGTTCTCTGAACCAAAAGAAGCTTAGCCTCAACTGAGTGTTTCCATGTATTTTGTTACTGATGAAACAGCCATCTTTTTCACTCTGTCTCACCCAGTTACCCTCCATACTTGCAGCCCCTATACCACACAGAGTTGCCAGCCTCCAGGTGGGGCCTGGAGAGGTCTCAGAATACCAGTCTCCAAATTATAGAGACCAATTCCCCTGGAGAACAGGGATGCTTCAGAAAGTGGTCTCTATGGTATTATGCCCCACTCTTTCCAGGCTCCACCACCAAATCTTCAGGAATTTCCTGACCTGGAGTTAGCAGCCGTAATCCCACATTGCTTTTGTAACTGTAGGTCCCATGATTATCAGTGTAGCCTTTTTAAAGGGTCAAAGAAGATGCTTAACTTTTCACCAGTGCAAAAGCTGGTTGGAACCAGTCTATTAACTCCTACTATTATTAAGCAGGACAAACTGGCCATTAGTTAATGGGCTAGAAAAACTGACATAGAAAAGCTGGAAATTAAATCCCAGTGTTTTTAAAGGTATTGTATGGAAAGGAAGCCTTAACCACAGAGGAATTGGCTGAGGGGGGGAAAGTATCTTCTACATTTTTCTTTCTTTCTAGACCCTGGAGAGTGGCTGCTCTTGATAGATCAGTGGTCTGACTTGGTAAGCCAACCTCATGTGTTCAACAGGAGAGAAATCCCAACCCATTGGAATTCATGTGTCGCCAAGCCCGCAAGTGCTGCAGAGTTGGGGGAAAAAATCAAAATGGCTGACATGCTTGGTTCTGTAAATTTTCTTTCAGCTATACGAAAGTCTACACAGAAACCATCCATAGTTCACAGTAAAGGTAAAGGTTTTCAACACAGCAGAGAAGCAAAGCAGAGAAAAAAGACGCAGCACATGATGCCGTCACCAGGAAGTGACGCTGGGTGATGCTCTGGCAATGGGGCTGGAAACTCAATGGTACCATCGAGTTTCCAGCCCCATTGCGAGAGCGTTGCCCGGCATCATTTCCTGGTGACAGCATCGTGCGGCGTGGGTGTTACAAGGAGGAATGTTCCACCTGGGGCTGTCTGTCCCCCACCGAATTACGGTAAGTACTTGGCAACCCTAGTGTCTAATAAAACTGTGGCTGGCAGAATTATGATTAAGAACTAGGAAAAATTGTTAACTATATAGGTTATCAGTGGACATGACAGGATATGGGAGATAGAATTCTGAGGAAAGTATCTGTATAGATTATGCTTGGAAAGGACAGGAAGTGCAGGAGAAAAGGTTCTGAGGCAAGTATTTGTACAGACTATCAATGGAAATGACAGTGTATATGGAGATAAAGTTCCAAGGACGTTATTTGTACAGGTGATCTGTGGAAATGACAGCATAAATGGAGATAAAATTTTGAGGACAGTAACTGTAGTGGATTATCAGTGGAAATTTTTGTTGTTCAGTCGTATAGTCGAGTCCGACTCTTCAGTGGAAATAACAGGAGATCAAGTTCTGAGGAAATTATCTGTACAGATTATCAGTGAGTAAGCCTTGTAAAAATGTTATTTATTATTTAAACTGTGCAACTTACTTTCACCTGAATAATGGGCCTAGCCCGGTGGTGGCGAACCTATGGTATGTGTGCCAGAGAGGGCATGCAGAGCCTTCTCTGTGGGCACGTGCACCATTGCCACAGCCACCGGAGCACCCATAAGGCGGGGTGTTCCACCTCCTCCCCGCTCTGGGCCTCCACCACCCATCAGCCCGCTCCACCACCCACCAGCCCCTGGGAAGCCCTCCCCGACCCCCCCATCTTCTCAAGGCCGTGCTAAAGCGCAGGCCCCTGGGAAGCCCACCCCCACCCTGTCTTCGCAGGGCCACGGTAAAGCGCAGCCCCCTGGGAAGCCCTCCCCGACCCCCACCCCGTCTTCGCAGGGCTGCATTAAAGTGCAGGCTCCTGGGAAACCCTCCCCAACCCACCCTGTCTTTGCAAGGCTGCACTAAAGTGTGGGCCTCTGGAAAGCCCTCCCCAACCCCACCCATCTTTGCAGGGCCGTGATAAAGTGGGGCCCCTGGGAAGCCCTCCCTGACCCCCACCCTGTCTTCACAGGGCTGCGCTAAAGCGCAGTCTCCTGGGAATTCCCCTGACCTCCCGTCTTTGCAGGGCGAAGCCGCAGGTCAAAATGCAGCTGTGCGGCTTTGAGTGGGAAATTGACCAATAGGAGTGGGGCAAAGGGAGGCGTGATGGCGGCGCAGCTCTTGTGTGAAATTGGTCTAAGCCTCTGAATCCCAGAGCCAGGAGGCAACATCAGGGGAAGGCCTTGGCTTCTATGCCCTGATGTTGGCCACTGTGTGAGACAGGATGCTGGACTAGATGGACTATTGGTCCAGTCCAACAGGGCTTTTCATATGTTCTTATGTTCTTATATTCTTACTGCCAGGTTTTTGCTTGGCACTGTTTTGAGATGCAAATATATCACAGTCCCTCCCTGCTGGCTGTTATTCAAGAGCTTCTACATTCTATTTTTGAAGCATTTGCCTGGGAGTCAGTCAGTCACATGCATCTGCCCTCATGTTATACAAGATGAGCCTTAGTTATTCACTGTCAGATTCTCACTTTCTTCTTAGGCATTCTCCACCTTAGGGATGATTGGTAACAACCCCATCACCAGTGCTTAAGTGACTGGTATAGCAGCTATGGTGTACAATGTCACCTGAGAAGAGAATTTATACCCTGCCCTTCACTACATGAAGGAGTCTCAGAGTGGCTTACAATCTGCTTTCCCTTCCCCTCCCCTCCCCTCCCCACAACAGACACCCTGTGAGGCAGGCAGGGCTGAGAGAGCTCTTTCAGAACTGCTCTTGTGAGAACAGCTCTGAGACAACTTGTGACTGACCCAAGTTCACCCCAGCAGCTGCATGTGGAGGAGCGGGGAATCAAACCCAGTTCTCCCAGATTAGCATCCATGCACTTAAGCACTACACCAAACTTGTCCACAGATTGGTTGATGAATACAGAGCTGAGAATCCAAACAGCATACTGAACCCTCTGTAGGATGAGTTTGCTTCTCTAGCACCTGTCTATTTGCATCTGTCATTGGTTTCTGGCAGGATAACAGCAATATCATCTGAGCCTTGTGCTTGAGGAGGGGCAGTGGTTTAGTGGAACATGCCTTGCCTTGCACACAGAAGGTCACAGGTTCAGCCCTTGGTAACTCCAATTAAAGGATGTCAGGTAACCCAGGCTGGGAATGATTTTTCTCTGCCTGAGACCTTGGAAAGCTGCTACAGATCAAAGTAGGCAATGGTGAGCTAGCAGATCAGTGGTCTGACTCAGCGTAAGGCAACTTGATATGTTCACTATTGATATTGGCACTTAATGGATTAATGTATATTCCAAACCCAACTATTCCCTGCCTGAGGAAGCATAACTTCAGATCATGGACAGCAGATATGATGATGATGATGATGATGGTCACAGTCAGATATTTGACTAGTAGATGATGTTCTGTAATTTGAGATCTAGCCAAGTTCTTGGGAATTGCAGATGTGTCTTCACAGGGTTCCTGCTGTTCCAAGCAACACTGACTTCTGGAGCTGAGTTGGTGTTATTTGCTCAGTGTCCAGAATGTCCAAGTATTTCTTGAGACTTCTAGGCACTGCTCCAAGGGCTCCAGTGACAACTGGCACAGTGGCAACTTTCTTTTCCCAGAGGTGCTCTAACTCTATTTGTAGGTCTTGGTATTTCATGATCTCCTCCTGTTCTTCTTTTTCATCATGCTCATCATCATCATGCTCATCATCATCATGCTCATCATCATCATCAGTCTACCTTGGGACCTTGGCACACCAGGAGAGGGATGTTAAGCCTTTCCTACTGGGCAATTTTCATTTGCCCAACTTGAAATGGCTGATGGGAGCCCCAGTTTGCTGGATTTGGGAAACTTAGGTGAACTGATGGGCTACATGTGTTTCTCCAATGTGGCCAAGAGCAGTTCCCCAGGGCCATTTCAGGTCACAAAAACAGTTCAGAGGAGAGGAAGGGTTAAGCCCCCTCTGCCCATGCCCCCTGGTCCCAATGTGAAGTAGGTTCACATCCCCTTGGAATTGTTTCAAGCACAAAACTTTCAGAGCATGTCTGCTCAATGGGACCATGCTAGGCACAAAGAGAGACAAGGGCTTTGTATGATATATTCAGGGGCCCCGTTGCATAGAGCCAGGAGGATGGATAAATTGCTTTTGATGGATAAGTCTGACTTGGAGCTCCTCTGCTGCAGCCAGTCTAGTAGCTTTTAAGCTTGTCAGTTTTTCAAACTGCCTCCCTCGCTGTCTCCTTAACAGCAGAGTCAACATTCAGCAGATGAGAGTGCTTGCTTATCTCCACACCCTTAAAAAGCTTCATCTGATAATTCTTGCAGCTCTAAATGCTTATTAAAGTTGCAGCTACAGACTCTGGCTGAAAAACAAAAACAAACCCTAGCTGCTTTTCTTTGCTTCTTCTTTGTTTCCTCCCATTGGCCTCCTGCCATGGTCCCTGCATTTCTCTTTGCCTGCTTGTGATGCATGTGCAAACCTCATCTATTGCGTAAGATGGACCTTCCAACTTCTATGATGGGGGGGGAAATAAGGAATTAACTCAACAGGGAAGAGTCCAAATGATATCCTGATTCCTATTTTCTTTTAAATAGGAGCTCCAGTAACAGACTTTTGAAAAGCAGAAATTGAAGCATTCTGATTTCACCTATTGGGCAAGGGTTGTCTTTCAGAGGTGGGAAAGAGGTGTTTTTTTTAGAGAGGTGAATAGTGCAGTTCTGCACCATAGCACCCAGAGGGTTAAATGAAACCCTAGTTCTGTAATCTGTTGTGATGAATCTGTTATGTACATGGACTGCCACCAGGGGTCCGTGGCAATAGTAAGGAGCTTGGGTCCCAAAAACAAAGGGGACCTCAGATTCTAGAGCACCTGGTGTCCACCAATAGGCCATCTGGTGGGAAATTCAAACCCTCCAATGGGACTGTGAGTGTACTGGTGGGGTGTATATAGTTGGCCCTTGTGGGGGCAGTTTGTGAGTCTTGTGTGTGAAGTACAATAAACGTGTCTGAACGCATGTCGTAGTCCGAGTCTCCATGCGGCGACCCCAGTACTTTACAGAATCAAACCTCTAAATGTTTAATTATCTGTTTTTCCTCTGCAAACTCACAGCTCTATGGGCGAGACTCACTCAGAGGCCGCAGCCAGTTTCTTGGCTAGATGGGGCTGCCCTAATTCCCATCCAAGTGTCAAAACAGTGAATAGAGAATCTCTGTTTTTGTCTGAACTGGCAGAAACTTAGCCAGAACTAAGTGTCTCTGTATATTTGATTGTCTGTGAATGTTAATGTGTCAGAGATAATAAAAAGTCGAACAGCTGCATTTGTAAAGCTTGAAGAATTAAGGTTTCTCAAATAAATAACTTTTCATCTGGCTCACAGTGATAGAAGCTAAAGAGAAATTTCTTCCAGGATCATTTAAGTGCAATGATGGCAATAAGGAAGATAGAGCAGATTGAATTTGGAATCCTACCACGTGTGTGTGTGTGTGTGTGCGCGCGCGCAAGAGAGACAGAGAGAGAGAGAGGCGAAGGGGGGGGGGTTAGGAACCAGTCCCCCAATGACTTTTTCTGGTGAGACATTCTCTCTTCTAAAAACCCCCAAACCCTCATTCCTTAAATGGAAGCTGTGTCATGTTGTCATGACCCCAATGGGTCGCCACCTTCCGCTGCCACCACCCTGGATTTATGGTCCCTTGAGAAGGCCTAGGCTACCCTCTCAAGCCCATCCAAGATGCCCCTTTTCAAGCCAAGAACCTTAGGCGTGATGACCAGGCAGAGAACTTTTAAACAAATGGTTTATTTATACCGTAATGGGGCACTGAAAACAAGGCTTCAAAAAGGTATAACAGTGTTGAACGGCAAAAAGAACACAAAGCTAATGCAGCTAACTATTACTCCTTAACTGTTACTACTTAAGGCCTACAAGCCTTCTTACCAGGCCTCCTGCTTACCACTCACGCTGAGCGAAGTGGGGAATCTTTCTCTCACCACACCAGCCTGTCCCCTGTGAGACCAGGCCTCAGATGAGATGAAGAACACCGTCCCCTTCAGTTTAGCTTGAAGAGCAAAGACACCATTTTCCACAGCCCTCTATAGACCAGGCTTAACTTACTCTCCCAAGTGAGGGACCTTTGTCCCAGACCAGTCTCCTCAGACTGCAGAGAAAAAAAAGTCAGTTAAACTGAAACCAAGTATAAGAACACATCACCTCAGAGACTTCTAGTATCCCCATTGGTTGCAGCTGGCTCTAGGCATTGAGGGAACTGTAGGCAGCTTGCTTTCTACTACCACACAGGCCTCTCCTGGGCCCTAGGCCTCAGGCTTTTCTCCCAGTCATGTACAGATTTCCAGAGGCCTTCACAGAATCTCTGCACTCTGATTGGCTATAACCCTCTATAAGCATTATGGGGATTGTAGGCTGTCTTTTTTCCGCTGTCAGACAGGCCCCTCCTAGAGCTTAGGTCTCTAGGCCCTGCCTCCATCCTGCACAAATCATGACACATGTCCTAAATTAAAAATGCAGATTTTCATACAACCCTTTTAAATGTGGTGAACCAGTGCCACGTAGAGTTGCCAACTCTGGTGTGAGAAATTTCTGGAGGTTTAAAGGCAGTGCATGGGGAACGGCCAAGTTTAGGAGAGGAGGGAGCTCAGCAAGGAGTTGATGCCATAGAATCCACCCTCCGAAGATGCTGTTTCCTATAGGAGAACTGGTCCCGTCTGGAGATCAGATGTAAATTTCAGGAGAACCCCAGGGCCACACTAGTCCTACCATGTCTACAGGGACTGCGGAGTTGTGCTAAAGTCTGGGTAGAGTTGAGTACCAACAGTGTACCAGGCCTAGAACATTTTGATTTTGAATATTTAGAGCACATTAAAGTTTAGCGTTGCCTCCTACGCACTGAGAGAGAAAAAAATTTCTAGCAGTAAAAAAAAAAATCTTATCATAGCCCGATCTTGCCAGACTTTGGAAGTTCAGCAGGGTCAGCCACAGTTAGTGCTTGGATGGGAGACCATCAAGGAAGAACATGGCTGCTATGCATAAGCACACAGTGACAAGCCACTTCTGATTCTCCTTGCCTTGAAAACCCCTGTGCCTGTTAAGGGGCATAGGAGTTCAGTCCAAAAAACCGGTGGCACTTCTAAAAGTGCTAGCAAATCTAAAGTAACAAAAGCAATTAAAGCCCCTGTTGACTAGATGGGCCATTGGCCTGATTCAACATTGGCTTCTCTTATGTTCTTATGTTCTTAAAGCCCCGTTCACACTGAGCATTTGCCCTGCTGAAGGCACGGGAGCCCTGCGGACTTTCCGTGCGCAATCATACGAGCACATCTGGGAGGCGTAGTGCTCCCGTGGCCAACCCGTGGCTTCCTGTGGAAAACACAGAGTAAAAAACTAGTAGGTCCGAAGTACTAGTTTCCAGAAACCCTGGGGCAAAGGCTGGCATCTGATCAGGGGAGCGCCAGTATCCCGCGGCTTCCGACACCCGCCCATGTCCCCGGGGTTTCCGGATGTTGTAAGTGTCCATGGGATGCGCACCAATGCTGAACAAAGCATGTGCACACACAAGACACTGACAGCGGCCCGCCCCCCCAATGGCGCATGCGCACTTTGCTGCTTTTTTGCTGCACTGCAGCAGCGCGGTGTGATTGGGGCGCAGAGCTGGAGTGTGGCAACCCGGTGGCCCCTGTGATCGGGCTACCGCGCCTTATTTAGCTCCAGGGCGAATTGCCACGCCTCTCCCCTGCGTTTTCTGGCCCATATGACCGGGGCCTAAGTTTCCTTTTGTCCACTAAGTTTTGTATACTAAGCTGGAGTCCTCTCAAGAGGTCCCATCAGTGTTCCCTCTAAGCTGAGTCAGTGTGAGCTAGCTCACAGTTTTTTAGCCTCCAGCTCACAGATTTTTGTCTTAGCTCAGGAAGGATGGCTCCAGAACAAAGTAATTTATGCAGTAGCCAAATGGCTCACTCACAAGTTCAATGCCAGTAGCTCACAAAGTAGAATTTTTGCTCACAAGACTCCACCGCTTAGAGGGAGCATTGGTCCCCATCCCAGATTTCTAGTCTGCTAAGGAACAGTTCTTGCTTTTAAACTCTCTCAGGTTCTATTTGGATTGCAGGAGTGTATGCACACACTAATAGAAGCAAACAAAACAAGCCCACAACTGCAACAGAATTTAAAAAGGTAAAAATGTGTGTTACACATGGCAGAAATAATATCTTGCACAATATGAAAATATGGTTCATGAGACTCAGAAACAATCAGTGGTGGTAAAATCCCAGTTGCTGATATTCTTATCTTTCAATATTATTGACATTATACCTGTCTTCTAAATATTGTGACATTTAAGGTTGAATAATTGTAGATATAGTTATTGCCATATATAGCACATAGTGCTGTTATATATTACTTTCTCTTGGGTATTCAACATTTGTCCTTTTGCATAGTTTGTAAGAGATCATTTCTGCCATGTGCAATACATTTTCACCTTTTGAAATTCAGAGGCAATGATGGTTTCCCCCCTCCTATTACTATATACAGTTGGCACAACTATTGTCTTATGTTAGATATAATCACGTGATTATTTGTTTAACATTCATTCCAGCAGGAACTCATTAGCATAATAGGCTACACCCAACAGCAGAAACTCATTAGTATATTAGGCCACACCCCTGACGGCACAGTTTATTAGCGTATTAGGCCACACCCCACATTACCAGAAGTGTGGTCATCCAGCCACACCCATCTTTTGCTTCTTATTCTGTTTACCTTGTTTGTTTCCAGGGCTCTTTTTGTAGCAGGAACTCCTTTGCATGTTACGCCACATACCCCTAATGTAGCCAATCCTCATGAGTTTCTGCTGTTGGGTGTGGCCTATCATTAGAGTTCTTGCTGGGCGTGGCCAACTCGGGAGCTAGCCAGAACTCCGTTCCTATGCATTCCTGCCCAAAAATAGCCCTGCTTTTGTTTATTGGAGGTCCTAGCCTGGTGGTTCCTTTTTCGTTTGTGTTACTAGGCCCTCCTCCCTTCTTCTTTTTTCATGTTAGCATATATTGGGCCAAAAAAGGCATAATCCAGCTACCCATTGGTAGAAATCTGGCTTGCACTGTGATTGATACAACTTTAGGAACTGAGAACTGACTGGTTTGAGGGCCAGAATCCAGTCTGTCATAGCATAGTTCGAACTCTCTGTTATAAGGGGGCACCAGAGAAGATATCAGAGTGATGTAAGGGAGACCAGGAGATGGATCTGGTTGCAGATGATTGATCTGGGATGGATGCCAAGCCTGCTGGCCAAGGTCCAGTATGTGTTGCTGGCTCTTCCTGGGCTTATGTTTGAGGCAGTAGGAAGGGTTGCATTGTAAGGGAAATTCTGAAAAATTGGTTATTATCTGGCAAATGTGGGTCTTATCTCACTACAGATGCTAATTTTCTGTCCTTAAACATTTCTTCCCCTCTCTAATCAAGGCGATTACATTTTGCATTGTACCTCTACATCCTGAGTCCCTTCTTTGCAACACCCCTCCCACCTTCTGACTGAGGTATAAGGATGCAGAGATTCCTGCTTGTATCTTTTTTTTATATATAATTTTTATTGTTTCCAGAAAGAGAAAAGGCATAGTACAAAAAGTAAGACAACAAAAAAGACAGCAAACAACAACAACAACTACAACAACGGAGCTTATCCTTTGTTCCTGGTTAACATGAAGAAGTTGGACTGAATCTTATCTTGTACACCTATACCTAGTTGCACAATCAGTTTTAAGAAATAGCATCTACTTTTTATATTGATTTCAGAATTTCTGAGTATAGTCCTCTGTCCATCTATATAGCTGTTATAACTGTTGACCAGTTATTTTCAAAAGCTCCTTAAGTTTTTTTCTTGCAATTGTAAAGTTAATTTGTCCATCTCTGCTGCTTCAAGCAATTTGTATATTATTTCTTCTTTCGTGGATGTTTCTTCTTTTTCCAGTATTTTGCATAAAGTATCCTGGCAGATGTCACAACATGTACAATCATATAAACATACTGTTTTGAAAAATGTTGTGGTATAATGTTTAATAAAAACAATTCAGTATTCAGTGATATACTTATGTCCAATGTTCCCTCTAAGCTGTGGAGTCTTGTGAGCAAAAATTCCACTATGTGAGCTACTGGCATTAAAGTCATGAGTGAGCGATTTGGCTACTGCATAAATTACTCTGCTCTGGAGCCGTCCTTCCTGAGCCAAGACAAAAATGTGTGAGCCGGAGGCTAACAAAGTGTGAGCTAGCTCACACTAACTCAGCTTAGAGGGAACACTGCTTATGTCTAGTATTTTTTGCAATATTTCACGTATCTAGATCTAATATGTTTTTGCAATCTTACTAGACCACCACACATGATAAAAGGAACCAATTTTGTTTTTACATTTCCAACATAAATTTGACATACTTGGGTACCATTTAGCTAGGTTCTCAGGAGTCATATACCATCTATAAAACATTTTATATACATTTTCTTTATATGAAACAGCTTTTATAAATTTCATATTTACTTTCCACACCCTAGACCATTCCTCCATTTATATATTATGACCTAAGTTTTGTGCCCATTTGACCACTGATTCCTTTACAACTTCATCTTGCATTTTCATATCTAATAATGGAGTATATATCAGCTTTATATATTTCCCATCAGTTCCTAACAAAATTTTATCAAGTTCTAGGGGCTGTATCATAAAACCCAATTACTTGATCTTTAGCATATCTGGAATCTAATTGTGCTCTTTCCCACCAATTCAGACACATACCTTTTTTCTTAAGCTTGCTTTGATTAAATGTTTTGTTTTGACTATTTAACAAATCTTCATACGTCCAAAGTAGATCTTTTGTGAATGTCACAGGGTTTATAAAGGCTTCTAATGGTGAGACCCATTTATGAATTTTGGTATAACATAGTTTTTGTACCTCTTCCCATGATTTCAGTAATGCTGCTCTTACAACATGTTGATTGAAACACTTCTGAATACAACTTTTCCCATGCCAGACAAAGGCATGCTGCCCTAGCTGTAAGTCATGTCCTTCAAGCTTTAATAATTCCTGCTCATATCTGATGAAGGGAGCTTTGTCTCTTGAAACTTATATGCTAGAACTTGTGTTGGTCTCTAAGGAGCTATTGGACTCAAAAAAGAGATGGATCTCAGTGTGAGTGTGCAGTGGATGGGCTCAAGGCAACACCCCGTTTGAAAAGGGACTCAAATAAAACTTGGGTTGTCATTCAAACCCATGGGTGCGAGAAGCTTTGGAGGATCACTGGTAAGATTCTTGTCTGGGGTAGTCAGACAGGATACTTCAGCTTGAAAAGTGTCTTGAGAAATGCCTGCCAATTGAGAGATCCTGCCCTGATATAAAAAAATGGATGTATTCATCGATGCCTCTGACTGTGCAAAAAAGGGTGCAAAAAAGAGATGGGTCTCAGTGTGAGTGTGCAGTGGATGGGCTCAAGGCAACACCCCGTTTGAAAAGGGGCCTATACTGAGACAATAAGTAGGTTAGGAACGAGGGCAATCCTGGTTTAAGTGTAAATAAAAAAATTGGTGGGTGCTCCGTTTATAGAATTCCCAGCATCTTGACTGGTTTGGCCTTAAGTCAGGCTGTCAATGAGAACGTTGCCTCTAAGGAGCAAGCTGGGAACATCATCAGATAGAATCAAACTGGGTGTTGAGGCCAGATGAGGATCTTGAAAGGTAGCTGGCAGGAAGGACAATATTCCATAGCAAGAAATTAAGATCCAAGTGGGATCAGTGTCATTCAGGTAGAACAGTGCTGTCCAAACAGGCTCCAAAGGACGCCTTGAACAGATGCCCTTTGGCAACTCGAAAGGCAGCTGCTTCTTTTGGGAAGGTGTTGATGGAGTCAAAGAAGCAGTGACATCCCTTAGTCCAAAGCAAGAGCTGCATCTTGATGGGGTGCATGTAGAGGCAGGAAAGAAACACACACAGATGTTTTGGCCAGGGCTTTGGAGGCCATGGCTGGTTGAAGCAGAGTTGACTGAAACTAAGTCCTCAAAGATGGAGGTCCTGTGCCTGAGCCATGGAGGGGTGGAATTGGGAATTCAGCTCCCAACCCTTGATGGGGCATTGTTAATGCCAATGCCATCTGTGAGGAGTTTAGGCGTGATCTTGGATACCTCACTTTCAATGGAGGCCCACGTCATGAGTGTTGCCAGATCAGTTTTTTACCATCTTTGGCTAGTCAGGCAACTGGTTCTCTATCATTCTCCTCATGACTTAGTCACAGCTATCCATGCAATGATCACCTCCAACCTGGACTACTGTAATTCACTCTATGTAGGGCTGCCCTTGAGACTGATCTGGAAACTTCAGCTGGTCCAAAATGCAGTGGCACGTGTACTTACCAGTTTGGTGTAGTGGTTAAGTGCGCGGACTCTTATCTGGGAGAACCGGGTTTGATTCCCCACTCCTCCACTTGGCACCTGCTGATGTGACTTTGGGTCAGTCACAAGCTCTAGCACAGCTGTTCTCTCAAGGACAGTTTGTGTTAGAGTTCTCTCAGCCCCACTTACCTCACAGGGTGCCTGTTGTGGGGAGGGGAAGAGTTTGTAAGCTGCTCTGAGACGCCTTTGGGCAGTGAAGGGCAGGGTATAAAATCCAATCTCCTCCTCCTCCTCCTCCTCCTCCTCCTTACAGGGACACCTTTAAGAGCTCACATGCAACCAGTGCTTCAACAGCTGCATGGCTCCCAGTTGAATACCAGATCAAGTTCAAGGTTATGATATTCACTTTTAAAGCCTTGTGCGATCTGGGACCAACATGTCTGCAGAACCGTCTCTCCCAATATGCCTCCCCCCCCAAGAGCTCTGCACTCATCAGATCAACATCTGCTGGTAATCTCCAGCCCAAAAGACATTCATTTAGCCTTGACCAGAACCAGAGCCTTTTTGGCTCTGGCTCCAGCCTGGTGGAACACTCTCCCAAGTGAGATAAGGGCCCTGTGGGACCTACTACAGCTCCTCAGGGCCTGTAAAATGGAGATGTTCTGCCAGGCCTTTGGTTGAGGCAGTGGGTGTCTAATTACATCAGCCTCCTTGCTCTACCCTGCCTTGCACTGTTTATGTTGTACTATTCGTGGTGGTTTTGCCCACTTACCCAGTACTTGGTCCAGTTTGGTGCAGTGGTTAGGACTAGAGCATGGACTCTAATCTGGGAGAACTGGGTTTGATTCCCCACTCCTGCACCTGCAGCTGCTGGTGTGACCTTCGGTCAGTCACAAATTCTTTCAGAGCTGTTCTCTCACAGGCAGTTCTCGAAAGAGCTCTCTCATCCCCACCTACCTCATGGGGTGTCTGTTGCGGGGAGGAGAACGGAAAGGAGATTGTAAGCCACTCTGAGACTCCTTCAGGTATGAAGGGTGGGGTATAAATCCAACCTCCTCCTCCTTCGGCACACATACAAACAGTATTTTGGGACCACTTGTTAACTATGCCTGATCGCCATCTTGTGAGTTGTGTAGGTTTTAACACTATGGAGTTAGGTTTTAATTTTTAATTGTCTTATAATTGTCTGTTGTAACTTGTCCTGGGCCCAGCTGCACAGAGAAGGGCAGGATAGAAATTCAATCAAATAAATAAATAAATAAATAAAACTGCCTGGAACGCTTTTTACTTCTTTCCCGGCAAGAGGCTGATGAAGCCAAAAATACTGCCACACCTTTTAGGTCAAAACAGCACTGGCTGTTTCTAATGAACATGTTTATATTTGGTTCTAGATCACAACTGTTAAACTGCTTTGTGGCCTTTTCTATGAAGACTCTGGGGGCTTTTCCACATGCTTTACTAACTCCTGATTTTCTTGGCAACTGACCCACAAGCGTTGGAATTGGTCTGGGCTGGGTTCTTCCGCAGGTCTGCCCTCCCTCTGCATTTTTGCCCTTGTGGAGTCAGTTTGTTTTCTTCCACGTGTTTCTTAAATAACCAGGATCCAAAAGGGATGGTAATGTTTTCATTGGCGGCATCATTGGTGGCATCACAGCAGCATCCCTTTGCACATATTTAAATAGATATCATGGCTGCATTTTTTTTTAAAAAAAGCACTAAAATATCGCTGTGCCAATATAGTACTGTAATGACAGGGCAGGAGGTTCTCTGAAGTCTCAGCTTACATTTTTTAAAAAGTCTCTAGCTCCTTCTGTTGTGGAGATTTAAGGGAAAAGGCATATCTCCACACGGGAAGGTGCTAGAGATTTCACTCTTTTAAAAAAGTGAAACCTGGGGATTCAGAGAACCTACTTGACCTATCATTTTAGCAGTATAGCAATATTCAGAAAATACAAATGAAACCACGTCTTAAGAGTGGGGAGGAGGAGAGAGTTTGACAATGACGACAGTCCAGTGATTGAAGAATGGTCTAGAGGTACAATATGTCAGTGGGACAAAGAAAACAACAGAAACATTGCACATGAGGAAAAGGGTGACTCAGAACTGGCTTCCAGAAAAAGACTGGAGTTAAAGTGATCTCAGAAGAAATGGAACCCCCCCCTTGGTGGGGGGAGGGGGGAGAAGTGAAACTGAAAGGCACAAAAAGGTGTGTGGAAATCAGGGGATAAACACAAATAGTATAGGACCAGAACCAACCCAAAAAACCACAAAACAAAACACCGATACATAAAAACTTTGGATTTAACAAGGGCACCACAGGCAATCCATGCAGTTTTTTTCACAGTCTTACCCAATTCCCCTCCTTACCATAGCCTTTGCTCCCACATGGCTTTTGTCCATGTATGATCTCCAGTACAGCCTTTCTAGCAATCCCATTTTTACCAGTGGAAAAACTGGCTGGATCCAATCCAAGGTTGTTGTTTTTTTTTAAAAAAATGGCTGGTGTATCCATCCATGTATATCTTTTTTTTTTTTTGAGAAAGTTTCAGAAATACTTTACAAAGGCATGGGATAAATCAGGAATGAGATGTTAAATAAAATGGACTACATTCAGATAGCCTTGCATATTTCAAAGCAAGCAGATCTTGTTTAAGGTCAACTAGAGAGAGACTGAAGAATGTGTGGGAAACAAGGAAACAAAACTGCTGAAGAGTAAGTCACTAAGAGATTGAGGAACATCCATGAGCCTGGTGAGGGCCAACACTGATGTATGGACATCTGCCAAACACACGAATGTAAACGATCCAAAGACATTTTGTACAAAACTCATGGATGCGTCAGTGGTGTATTGGGCAACATCCAAAGTGAGGGGGTGGTGAGTCTGAACTGAGAAGCAAGAACTGAACTGCGGACTGACTGCAGAAAACACAATAGCCTCAAAAAGAGAGCTCCCACAGCAAGAACTCTGGAGAAAAAGCAGCAGCAGCTTCACGGCCGCATTGCCCAAAGGCCATCGCGCATGCGGGGGGATCTCCCATCTTTGCAGCACTGCTGAACAGAGTGTGGCCTGCCTGTTGAGTGGATGTGAGTATGAATGTGTAAGGAATAATCTTTATATGCATTGATATGACTTCATAAATGTTACATGCAAAGCAAAACCCCTCACATGAGTGAGTTGTGGCTCTTTCTTGATCCCTATGTGACACCTCTGTGCATGCTTGCACTCAAGTGACCTCTCTTTGGTGTAGTGGTTAGGAGCACAGACTCTAATCTGGGAGAACTGGGTTTGATTCCCCGCTCCTCCACATGCAGCTGCTGAGTGACGCTGGGCAAGCCACAGTTCCTTCAGGAGCTGTTCTGTCAAGAGCAGTTCTCAAAGAGCTCTCTCAGTCCCACCAGCCTCACAGGGTGTCTGTTGTGGGGAGGGTAAGGGAAAGGAGGTTGTAAGCCACTCTGAGACTCAGTGAAGGGCGTGGTATAAATCCAAACTCTCCTCCTCCTCCTCCTCCTCTAGTTCTCTCTGAGCACCAAACCCCATGTGATCCTTTGCTGTGCTGATTAGAAACAAGTACTCCTGGGTGTGTTAAGTTTCAGGTTTTAAAACATGGAGGAGGTGACACTTTGGGGTTGAGAGAACAGTGTTGGAAAGAATCAATTAACCCCTTCCCCACAGTTCTAATCCATATAGTCACCCTGTCTCCATATCTGCTGTCATAATCTGTGCAGGAATAGGCCGCTAGAGACCTGTGTGGGAGTGGAAAGCAGACAGCCTACAACCCGACAGTGCTTAGAGACAGTTGTAGCCCATCGATGTAGAGATTGTGTGAGGAGATGAAACTTAAGCTTTCTGAACTGTGAATTTGAGTTTTTTCTTGTCTTTTCTGCGGTCTTGACTCACACAGAGTAAAGTTGAAGGGACTGGTCTGAGAGAAAGATCCCTCACTTGGGACAGAGTGAGTACAGGCAGAAGACCTGGTATAAGAAGGCTGTGGGCCTTGAAGTAGTAATCAGTTAAGTGAACTAGGTAGTCGTGTTTGAGTTGTTTATTTTTGCCTTTAAACACTGTTATATATTTTAAAGCATTTGGTCCTGTTTTCCTTGCCCCAGTACTGTATTAATAAACCATTTGTCTAATGTTCTCTGCCTTGTCATCACGCCTACAGTTCTCATCTTAAAAGGAGCATTTTGGTTCGGTTTGGGAGGGTACTGTAATGTATTCGGCAAAGTGTAATCCGCCCATTGAAAGCCCATGTTAAGCTTCGTGCCTAGATAAGGATCCCAATCCTCAACATCTGATTGGTTGTCTAAGAAGCGCCGTCCTATCAGGACGAACCTCAAACTCTTGGGGGGAACGAACCCTATTGGTTCTTATCTCTGTAATCTTATTGGTTACTTGTATGTAAATAAACGTGGCTATATTAGCTGGGAATGTTTAAAAGGGAGCAAAGCTCCACTGTTTTGTTGTCATCTGTTGATCTGCTGTTTGCTGTTCTGGTTGACTTTGAGCTGTTGCTGAATAAAGCTGAATCACTTTGCTGAAATCGAGTTAAGTGTCATACTTAACAGGTACTCTGGGCCTTCTCAAGGGACCTGAAGTCCGGAGTGGTAGTGGCTGAAGGTGGTGACCCACTGGGGTCATGACATCTGCTCATGATGTTCAGTTATGTGTTTTGATATTAGGGCATCCATCCCCAGCGCCATATGTATGTGGTTTGATCCCGAGACAGGAAATGTTGCTAAAAGTTTGCATTATCCATTGTGAGATTAAGACTGTAATCTTAAACACATTTACTAGGGAACAAATCCCAGGAAACACAATGGAATGTACTCCAAAGCTTTAGAAGTACTTGATGGCACACAATTATTATTTAAACTTCTATTCTATTGAGAAAACAGTGATGGAAAGAAGCAATTAAGCTTTAGAAGGAGGAAGTTGGTGTGCACGGTTTGTTGACACCACTGCTGCTTTAGAAGTCAGTACAAGAAATAGCATTGCATAGAAAATAAGTCCAGCATGCAGCAAGCAAAGAAAGAAGAATGTCCAATGTCAGAGGATGGCCTCAGAGGGTAATACTTGATGTGAGAATAGGGTTGCATGGATGATGGAATCCCCCTGTTTTTAATGGGACATGCTGTGGCTCAGTGGGAAAGCCTCTGCTTTTCATGCAGAAGCTCCCAGATATCTTCAGTTAAACAGGACCAGGCAGTAGGCCATGAGAAAGACCTCAGCCTGAGACTCTGGACTGCAGTGTTCCCTCTAAGCTGAGTTAGCGTGAGCTGGCTCACAGATTTTTAGCTTTTGGCTCACACATTCTTGTCTTAGCTCAGGAAGGATGGCTCCAGAGCAAACTAATTGATGCAGTAGTCAAATCGCTCGCTCACAACTTTAGTGCCAGTAGCTCACAAAGTAGAATTGTTGCTCACAAGACTCCACAGCTTAGAGGGAACATTGCTCTGGAGACCTGCTGCCAGTCTGAGTAGACAGAACTGACCTTGATGGACTGATGGTCTGATTCAGTATAAGGCAGCTTCATTCATTCTCCAGTGCTGGAGAATTGGTTCTCCTCCTATTCTGCAAAGAGAGACTGCAATTATTCCCTGACAGATTCTCATTTTCCTGTTATAAATGATCTCCGCCTTCTGGGTGACTGTATAGCGACTCATCCTGGTAACTAATTAAGGAATAACAGTGCCCTTGCTTTCAGTTCTCCAGTGTTGGAGAGCATGCTCTGAGCGCATAGTAACATTCTTTACTACTGTCTCAAAACCTGCCATGAAATGGTCCGATTGTATGGGGACGGGAAGGGCTGTGGAGTGGTTGGGGGTGGAGTGGAGAGTTCTGTCTATCCTCTTTCTCCACATCAAATATAAATTTATAATGTTTTAAATAGATAAATAGACGTTTCAATAATAACTGCTGTGCCATCAAGTTGCAATCGACTTCTTCTGACCCCGGGGTTTTCAAGGCAAGATATGAGCAGAAGTGGTTTGCCATTGCCTTCCTCTGCACAGCCACCCCCGTGTTCCTTAGTGGTCACCCACTGGCATACTAACTGCAGCCGACCCTGCGGAGCTTCCAAGCTCTAGCTGAGATCAGGCTAGTCAGAGCTATTCGGGCTGCTAACAGAAGTTTCTATAAAAATAAATATTATAGCATTTTATAACATTTTTACTATTGGTTATTTGCTGAGCACTGTTTGGGATGCAAAGACAACATGGTCCCTCCCTGCTGGTTTTCATTCAAAGGCTTTTGCATTCTGTGTCTGGAACATCTTGTCGGAAACTCTGGTCTCGTATACCAGGGTCCCTTGTATTTAGCAAAGTGCACTAGGCTTCCCGCATCATCATTAGCTTCTCTAGGATTGTGCACGTGCTGACTCGATAAAGAACAAAATTACACAGAGCATGGCTTCAAGTTTCCAAAATATATACACGAGCCCTTTATTGAAAGGAACTCCATTTAAGACAGGGAAGGATAGAAGAATGGCGGCATTCTACTTTAGCTGTCTAGCTTTGGTTGGTAAGGCAGGAGAGTATCCCGTTCCCATGCTGCCAAGATGGAGATGGCCACATGTGTGTATGTGTGAGAGAAAGGGCAATGCGAAGGAAGGAAGGAAGGAAGGAAGGAAGGAAGGAAGGAAGGAAGGAAGGAAGGAAGGAAGGAAGTAAGTTTCCCCTGAGAGATACAATCTACATATCAAAGGACGATAGCAGAGCAGAAGACAGGAAGGACATTCTGTGTTTTCCTCTCTCTCTCTGACTCTTTTGTATGGCCCCCTCTGAACATTGAGGCTAAAAGACAGCACCAAGGACTTTCTCTTCCAACACATTTGCCTGGAATGACATTAGTCCAGTGTGCCCTCTAAGCTGTGGAGTCTTGTGAGCAAAAATTGTACTTTGTGAGCTACTGGCATTAAAGTTGTGAGCGATCGATTTGTCTACTGCATAAATTAGTTTGCTCTGGAGCCATCCTTTCTGCGCGAAGCCAAAAATTTGTGAGCTGGAGGCTAAAAAATGGTGAGCTAGCTCACACTAACTCAGCTTAGAGGGAACACTGCATTAGTCATACCCATGAACACATGAAGATGCCTTAATACTGTATCAGACCCTTGGTCCATCAAAGTTAGTCTTATCTACTCAGACTGGCAGTGACTCTTCAAGGACTCAGGCAGAGGTCTTTCATATTACCTACAGCCAGACATTTTAACTGGAGATACCGGGGATCCAACCTTGGATCTTCTGCATGCCAAGCAAATGTTCTACCACTGAGCTACAGCCCCTCCCATCTATGCTTGTGTAAGATTGTTTTGCAATTATTTCCTGGCAGGTTCTCACTTTCTTCTTAGGAATTATACTGTCAATAGCAATTATTCCTTGGCAGGTTCACTCATTCTTCTTAGGAATTAGCTCCACTTTAGGGACGATTGGGCACCTCCTTACAGGCACCAGCATATAAGGAACCGGTGTAACAGCTAAAGCATAAAATATTACTTAGGCATAAAATGTTACTTGCCTGCAGACCTTTGGCAACTATAAAGTGGTTGATCAATAGAGCACTGAGAACCACAACAGCACACTGATCCTCTGTTGGAGGGGTTTGCTTCCCCAGGCTGGAAATTCCAGCGCTTGTCTCAGTTCATCCATCATTGACTTCTGGCATTATGTATTGCATAACAGCAACATAAGCAAAGCATTGTCTCTGGGGACTAGCAGTAGATCCGCGGAAGAGAACCTGCTTTGCAGGCTGAAAGTCCCATGTTCAGTCTTTATCCAGTTAGACTGTCTCATATTTTAGGAAAGGAGGCACCTAAGCTTGTCCACTATGCTAGAGTCCCCTCAAGTGGTCCTTGTCTGAGGTTTCTAGTCTGCTTCTGCTTCTAAATCTTTCACCCCTCAGGTTCTGTTTGGATTCAGGGTAGTGGGAGTGCCAAGATCTGGGCCCTTTCCAATGAGTAGCTGGATTCCTCTGCTCAGAAAAGAATCTTGCTGCTTCTGGTGATCTAAAGTCCACAGAGGCTTAATTTTGCTCACAGAAGCCCTTTTCAGACATCCAATTCTGGTGGGCCAACTACATATAAAAGGAGTGCATTCTATCCACCATGCTCTTGATACACATGGTCACCATTTTGTGTCACTTGTAACATGAATGCATACCGTCCATCAAAAATCCAATGTTCTGTTCATGTGTACCAAAGCTGGAAAACATACACATGTTGACCTGTATATTGGATGGATTGTAGGTGGTGCACACTCCTGTTACGTGTGGTTGGTGTGTTAAAATCAATCTGAAAATGCTTATAGTCACAAGAACATAAGAGGAACTCTACTGGGTCAGACCAATGGTCCATATAGTTCAGCATTCTGTTTCCACAGTGGCCAACTGGATGTCTGAGAAAGACAACGACACATAGCTTTGGCATAAAGACCACAGCAGTTGGAATTGAGAAGTACACCACCCCTGAAAATGGAGTTGCCATTTGGTTGTTAGGGTTCATAGCCTCTGACAAACCTGTCCTCCCTGAATTTATCTTATCCCCTCTCAAAACCATCCAAACTGGTAGTCATCACCATACCTCATGGTAGTGAAATCCATAAGTCAATGATATGTTGTGTGAAGAAGTACTTTCTTTGGTCTGCCCTGAATCTCTTGCTCATTAGCTTAACTGTGTATTCATGAGTCCTAACGTTACAGTGGTGGTGGTGGGGGGAGGTAAAGTTCCTTTTGTCTGCTTTCCTCACACCATGCATAGTGTGAATAGGATGAGGTTAGTCACCTCAAGATCTGTTGAGTACTTCGTGTCTTCAGGATATCTGCTCTGGGGACTTCCAAGATGGGTTGCAGTCATCACGAGGCACCGTATAGAATGCATGCTTGATCTTCATTTTCTCCTGCTTCAGTTACAGAGGCAGTGCCCTGTTTGGCAGTGTCTGTGCAAATGCCTCAGATTGTGCTTCTGTTACAGATCTCCCTCCTAACACCTAGCCGCTCACTTTCTCAGCTGACTTGTGGTCCCAGTTCTGTGTACTGGGCCTGCTAGTAGTTTGCTCCATTAAAAAAAGAAAAGAAAAAACCACCCCAAATGCTCCTTTGTCTTTTTAATTTGGATAGACTTTACTAGATGCCACCACTAGGGGACCCTTATTGGTTTTTGTTTATGAGTATAAGACCAGTCTCACTTCTGGACTGACCATACCATAGGACTGGACACAATGCTAATATGACCAGCTTCTATACAGCCTGTATGTTTCCCTGTCAGAATGTAAAATCCTTCATGTTCTTGTGTGTGTGATGAAGCTTGTCTTTCTTCCCCTCCTGTTTTCCATTCAGCACTTTTGGGGAGGGGTATTTTTGCATTTGTGTGTGTGCACCTGGAAGTCTTGGCGACCTCTGGTAACTGACCCCTACTGGGGCATGGAGGATATTCAGAGAGGTGGCTGAATAAAGGCTACCTCTGCCTCCGGTTCTGATATTCCAAGGAGGTCTCCCATCCAAGTACTTGCTACAGTCGACCCTGCTGAGATCTGACGAGATTGGGCTTTCCTGAGCTATCCAGGGCAGGTAGGAAAGTAGATGGGTCACAGTAAAAAACAACTAAGACTAGCAGATACCGTGACAATATGTGCAGAAATCATCGAGGAAATATATTCAAATGATCTTTTTTCTATTTTTAGTTACTTGTAGTGATTTAAGCAAACAGTTGTCTTAAAGAACAATGACAAAGAAGCTTTTTTAGCAATGCTAAGTACGAACAAAACTTGCAGCTCGAGTGCAGTTATGCGTATAAATGCTTGGACATCTAAGTGTGCAATAGTACAAACTTCTCAATGAAAAAAGTCCAAAGACTTGCTTGGGGAGAGATGTTTGGTGTTAGATGTTTCTAAGAGAAAATATCCGGAATCTTGGTCAGAATGATTTTGAGTTCAGCATCAACTGTTTAAGCAAGTCTTTGAGTTTTTTTTCATTGAGATGTTCAAGTGTTTATGCACATAACTGTACTTGAGCTGCAAGTTTTGTTTGTATTTAGCATTGCTTTAAAAAAGTTTCTTTGTCACTGTTATTTAAGACAACTATTTGCTTAAATCACTATAAGTAACTAAAAATAGAAAAAAAAGTTCATTTGAAAATCATTTGAATATATTTCCTTGATATTTTCTATCCAGGTCAGGGCCATTCAGCACTTTTTAAAATGAGCAGAACTCTTGCTGCAAGAACTGTCTTCTAGATTGGACATCCAGTGCTTAAAACTGTATCGACTAAAGATGCATACTGAAAACACCAACATTTGGCAACAATCTATAGATGTGTAGAGTAATATAGAACATGAGTAAAATAAAGGGAAATATATTTGCTAGCTAGAACAACCTAGAATGTCTAAGCATCATGTGAGATTAATATCAAGGTATTATTTGAAACAGAGTTCTTTTAACACTTTGTTTTACAGAATAACCATGACGAGAAAGTGCCTATTGACATGCTGGATAGCAGTTCTATTTATCCTGCTGCTGACTGATGACGTCCTTTCCAGAAAACCAAGGTTCCGTTTTAATTTCGGGTCTGGCAGGACTTCTTCCCACAGCAAAACAAAGCTTGGTTCTAGCAAGCCTAGTTCCTTATCCTGGAACACTGCTTTGCGCAATCCTAATTTCTCCCCCATCAATCTTGGTTCTAAAAAGCCTTGGTCCTTCTTCAGAGAGCCTGACTTCTTCACAAACATGATTAACATCTCTGCAATCTTCATTCGAAGACAGTCTAAGTCCTCCACAAACAAACCTGGTTCGTCCGGAGTCAAACCTGGCTTCCCCACAGAGAACCACCCCTACAACCCTATTTACCCCCTATACAACCCTGCCTATGTGCAAGATTCTGACTTCTTCCAAAAAATGCTTAATGTCTCCAAAATCCCATCTTCTGCCTCCAGTGTACAAGACCTTCTCCAGAAAGTGCGAGCACTCTCCCCAGATAAACCTGGCTCATCCACGGTCAGATCTGGCTCCTCCACAGAAGAAGCAAACCGCCGGCTTGCCTATGTGCAAAATTCTGACTTCTTCCAAAAAATGCTTAATGTCTCCAAAATCCCATCTTCTGCCTCCATTGTACAAGACCTTCTCCAGAAAGTGCAAGCACTCTCCCCAAATAAACCTGGCTCATCCACGGTCAGATCTGGCTCCTCCACAGAAGAAGCAAACCGCCGGCTTGCCTATGTGCAAAATTCTGATTTCTTCCAAAAAATGCTTAATGTTTCCAAAATCACGTCGTCTGCCTCCATTGCACAAGACCTTCTCCAGAAAGTGCGTGCACTCTCCGCAAATTAACCAGGCTCATCCATGGTCAGATCTGGCTCCTCCACAGGAAAACCCCACCAGCACCCTGCCTATCTGCAAGATTCTGACTTCTTCCAAAAAATACTTAATGTCTCCAAAATCACGTCGTCTGCCTCCATTGCACAAGACCTTCTCCAGAAAGTGCATGAACTCTCCCCAAATTAACCAGGCTCATCCATGGTCAGATCTGGCTCCTCCACAGGAAAACCCCACCAGCACCCTGCCTATCTGCAAGATTCTGACTTCTTCCAAAAAATACTTAATGTCTCCAAAATCACGTCGTCTGCCTCCATTGCACAAGACCTTCTCCAGAAAGTGCATGAACTCTCCCCAAATTAACCAGGCTCATCCATGGTCAGATCTGGCTCCTCCACAGGAGGACTCCACCACTGGTTTGCCTATGTGCAAAATTCTGACTTCCAAAAAATGCTTAATGTCTCCCAAATCATGTCTTCTGCCTCCAGTGTACAAGATCTGCCTATGTGCAAGATTCTAACCTCCTCCAGAGCGTGTGAGTCCTCCTCAAATAAACCTGGCTCATTCATGGTCAGATCTGGTCCTCCACAGGAAAACCCCACCACCGGCCTGCCCATGTGCAAGATTCTGCCTATGTGCAAAAAATGCTTAATTTCTCCCAAATGATGTCTTCTGCCTCCAGAGCACAAGACCTTCTCCAGAAAGTGTGTGAACTCTCCCCAAATAAACCTGGCTCATCCACAGGAGAACCCCATCACCGGCCTGCCTATGTGCAACATTCTGACTTCTCCCCAAACACGTCTAATGTCTCCCAAATCACGTCTTCTGCCTCCAGATCACAAGACCTTCTCCAGAAAGTGCATGAACTCTCCCCAAATTAACCTGGTGCATCCACAGTCAGATCTGGCTCCTACACAGGAAAACCCCACCACCAGTCTACCTATGTGCAAAATTCTGACTTCTTCCAAAACATGCTTAAATGTCTCCCAAATCATGTCTTCTGCTTCCAGAGTACAAGACCTTCTCCACAGAGTGCCTGAATCCTGCCCAAATAAACCTGGCTCATCCACGGTCAGATCTGGCTCCTGTAAAGGAAAAACCCACCACTGGCCTGCCTATGTGGAAGATTCCAATGTCTCCCCAAACGTGCCTAATGTCTCCCAAATCATGTCTTCTGCCTCCAGAGTACGAGACCTCCTCCACAGAGCCTGTGAACTCTCCCCAATTAAACCTGGCTCGTCCACGGTCAGGCTACAAACTATATTATACAAAAATACAATGTTTATTAGGGTGTACACCTCGCCGCCACCACCCCCGTTGCTGGGGAGGGGAAAATGTGGTGGTCGGCCGGCCTCGCTGCTGCTGCCGCCACTGCTGGGGGGTGAGGGAGGGGGAAGCTTGGCAAAACGGAATACTTCCCCCCCGCGAGTATCGCGGGTCCCACCTCTTGTGTTTATCTAATTCCTTCTTGAAACTGTCCATGCTTGTAGCTGCCACCACCTCCTGTGGCAGTGAATTCCATATGGTAATCACTCTTTGGGTGAAGAAGTATTTCCTTTTATCTGTTCTAGCCCGACTGCTCAGCAATTTCATGGAGTGCCCACGAGTTCTTGTATTGTGAGAAAGGGAGAAAAGTACTTCTTTCTCAACTTGCTCATTCCCATTCATAATCTTATAAACCTCGATCATGTCACCCCTCAGCCATCGTTTCTCCAAGCTGAAGAGCCCCAAGCGTTTTAACCTTTCTTCATAGGGAAGGTGTTCCAACCCTTTTATCATTCTAGTTGCCCTTCTCTGCACTTTTTCCAATGCTATAATATCCTTTTTGAGATGTAGTGACCAGAACTGTACACAGTATTCCAAATGAGGTCGCACCAGTGATTTATACAGGGGCATTATGATACTGGCTGATTTGTTTTCAATTCCCTTCCTAATAATCCCCAGCATAGCGTTGGCCATCTTTAGTGCAGCTACACACTGTCTAGACTTTTTCATTGAGTTATCCACTATGACTCCAAGATCTCTCTCTTGGTCCATCTCTGCCAGTTCAGACCCCATCAACGTGTATTTATATTTAGGATTTTTGGCTCCAATGTGCATCATTTTGCACTTGGCCACATTGAACCCCATTTGCCACGTTGACGCCCACTCACCCATCCTTGACAGATCCCTTTGGAGTGCCTCACAATCCTCCCTGGTTTTCACCACCCTGAACAACTTCGTATCATCTGCAAATTTAACCACTGCACTGCTTACTCCCAATTCCAAATCATTAATAAACAAGTTAAAAAGCATCAGACCGAGTACTGATCCCTGTGGTACCCCACTGCTTACCACCCTCCACTGAGAAAGTTTCCCATTTATACTCACTCTCTGTTTCCTATTTATAAGCCAGTTTTTGATCCACAAGAGGACTTGTCCTTTTATCCCATGACTATTGAGCTTATTTACGAGCCTTTGATGAGGAACTGCATCAAAAGCTTTCTGGAAGTCAAGGTAAATAATATCTATTGGGCCCCCCTTGTCCACATGTTTGTTCACTCCCTCAAAAAACACTAACAGGTTAGTGAGACAAGATCTTCCCTTACAGAACCTATGCTGAGTCTGCCTCAATAGTTTTTGTTCATCAATGTGCCCACTAATTCTTTCCTTAATAACAGTTTCCACCAACTTACCCGGTATCGATGTCAGACTGACTGGCCTGTAATTTCCTGGATCTCCCCTGGAGCCCTTTTTAAAGATGGGAGTGACATTAGCTACTTTCCAGTCCTCAGGAATGGAGGCAGATTTTAAAGAAAGATTACATATTTTTGTCAGGAGATCCACAAGTTCACATTTGAGTTCTTTCAGAACTCTTGGATGAATGCCATCCGGGCCAGGTGATTTATTAGTTTTTAAATTGTCCATCAGTCGGAGGACTTCCTCTCTTGTCACCGCAATCTGATTCAGGTCTTTCAAACCCCCTCCCGAAATCGGTGCTTCTGGAGTGGGCAAGCACTTCTCCTCTTCCACAGTGAGGACAGAGGCAAAAAATGCATTCAGCTTCTCAGCCATTTCCCTATCATCCTTCACTACTCCTTTTACCCCTTGGTCATCCAAGGGCCCCACTGCCTCCCTGGCTGGCTTCCTACTTCTAATGTATTTGAAGAAAGTTTTATTGTTGGCCTTTATGTTTTTTGCGATATGCTCCTCATATTCCCTTTTTGCTTGCCTGATCACAGACTTGCATTTTATTTCCCATAATCTGTGTTCCCTTTTATCAACCTCACTAAGACTAGCTTTCCATCACTTAAAGGAATCCTTCTTACCTTTTACAGCTTCCATTACTTTATTTATTAACCATGCAGGCTTTTTTCTATAGCTATTTGTACCTTTCCTAACCTGCGGTATATATATACGTTCTATACAAAAATGCTTAAATGGGTATCACCCTTGGAGGCCTTCATAAATCCCATCTTATTCACCAAAGAACAACTGTGGAGATATGAGGATCTAATTTAAAGACACAAGATATTCTCCAAAAACAGGGTATTTATCTGAACTGGTGGGAAAGGGCACAACTTGATTCTAGATTTGTAAAAGACAAACAAACAAGCTTTTATGAGAAACCTATAGAACTGGATAAACCTTTGTTATGTATAGATGAAAAATTTATAAAAGCATTCTATATGCTGCTATTAGACATTAAAATGCAGGATGAAATGGTAAAAACTTCAATGGTTAAATGGGTACAAAATATAGGGCATAATATACAACTAGATCAATGGACCAAGGTATGGAAAACAAATATAAAATTTACAAAATCTATACAATTTAAAGAAAACATATATAAAATGTTTTATAGATGGCATATGACACCAGAAAAGTTAGCAAAATGGTATCCAAATATGTTGAAAATGTAAGCAAAACATTGGTTCATCTTTCACATGTGGTGGTCATGTAACATTACAAAAAATATTAGATATAGATACATGAGATATTGCAAAAAAATGTTAAACACAATGATACCATTTGTACCAGAATTGTTTTTATTAAATATTATTCCAGATAATTTTAAGAAACCAGATACATATATGATTGTACATGTAATAACTATGGCTACAATTCTGTATGCAAAATACTGGAAAAAAGAAGTGCCATCTAAAGAAGAAATAATTTATAAACTATTGGAAACAGCAGAAATGGACAAATTAACTTTACAATTACAAGATAAAAAAGGACTCTTTAAGAAGAATTGGTTAATGTGTAAAATAGCATTTAAAATATAAGCTCTGTTGTTAAAAAGTTAAACTGATCTAAGTGCATAGAAAGATTCTATCTATCTATGTGAATTCAAGTAGTTATAACGAGTACAGACTCCATACTTGTTATATGTTAGTCTTTTCCTCTTTGTAGTTCTTGTTTCCTTTTCTTTCACTTATGAAAAATTAATAAAACTTTTCTGGAAAAGCAAAAAGTAACACAATAGGTTTGTCCAAAACTAAACTCTGTGAAATGAACATGGATTTGGAAGCGATTAATGACTGGATCCAGACTGGCTTCATTTGAATGTAGGCGCAGCAGACTTTACCTCCATACCTATTTTTTTTCCTGATTCCTTTTTATGTCACTGTAAGCACAATGTGATCCAGATCCCTCGATCCAGCCACTGAACCATGGCCCTCTCAACATCTATTTATGGACCCATGCACAACACTATCTCAGCTGGAGTTCTTGAGATACATAGGTGGGTGTAATCCACAAACTGATTACACTGAATCCCATACCTCTGAATAACTTTCTTTAGCAGTCTCTTTTAGCTGTTAAACACGAGAGACAAAATTGGCCATCAAGGGATCCCATGGGACTATTCCCAGAAGCAAGAAGTATCGCCTGCCAGCTTCACATTCTGGAGTGTTCCATAAAAGGAGCAGAACCACTAAAAAGCACCCATTTCATAATCCAGGAAGGCAGTTCAAAGAGATTCCACATTCAGTTATATGAGAAGTGGGATTGCTAAAAGCATCAAGACAAACAATAAACATTTCAAAAATATATCTGGAGCAGGAAACCAGCCAGAGAAGCAGTGGGGCCTTTAGATGACAAAGGAGTAAAGGGATAGCTAAAGGAAGGTGGGGAGATAGCAGAGAAGCTCAACAACTTTTTAGCTTCTGTGTTCACTGCGGAAAGTGTGGGCTGTGTGTACCCACGCCACAGGAAGGGAGTCTGAAGAACTGAGCCAAACTGAGGTGACCAGAGATGAAATTCTAGACCTACTGGGGAAATTAAAAACTAATAAGTCTCCAGGTCCCAGGGAGCTCACATGTGTGATCATTGATCTACTAACTCATATATGTAACCTATTGTTAAATTCAGCTGCTGTACCAGAAGATTGGAGAGTGGCAAATGTTATACCAATTTTTAAAAAGAGATCCAGAGCGGAACCAGGAAATTATGGGCCAGTTAGCCTAACATCTATTCCAGGCAAATTAGTAGAAACTGTAATCAAAGATGGAATTGTTGGGCACATAGAGGGACAAAGCCTGCTGAAGGAAAATCAGCATGGGTTCTGCAAAGGGAAGTCCTGCCTCACCAGCCTTTTAGAGTTCTTTGAAAAAGTGAACAAGTATGTAGACAATGATGGCATTATATACCTGGACTTTCAATAGGCTTTTGACAAGGTACATTGCCAAAGACTCCTGAATAAACTTAGCAGTCATGGGATAAAAGGAGGAGTTCTCTTTTGGATTAAAAAACGGTTAAATGACAGGAAGCAAAGAGTAGGAATTAGGGGTGGGCATGATCTGGGAAAATGGAGATTTGTTGGAGGTTTGTGGTTCGAGGTTTTCATGGACCTCAAACCTCCAACAAACTCCTCCATTTGCTGAACCCTTTTGTGTTTCAGGGCACAAAAGGCATTTAAATACAGGCTTTTGGAGCTCACTCTGGGAGCTCAGTTGAGTCAGGTGACCCAACTTGACCGAGCTCCCAGAGTGAGCTCTGAAGGCTTTTATGGTCTTATATGCCCTTATATGTGCAGGCCCTAATATGGGCAGGCCCCACCGGGAAGTGAGCTATAAAAGGAAATGCCTATAAAAGCTTTCAGAGTTCACTCTCAGAGCTCAGTCAAGTCCACTCGACTGAGCTCCATCTCTGAAAGCCTATAAATGCCTTTGGAGCTCACATTCAGAGCTCAGCCAGACCAGCCTGACCTGGAGGTGGTGTCAGGATCAGACCCTTGTTAGGGATTGCTTGTGTCTGTATCATGATAGATAACTGTATACTGATGCCCTATGGTGTTAAGGCTGCCTTTGCTTTTGTAACCCCTGCTTGCTTTGTCCCCCTGCCCCTTTGCCAGTCCTGTTTCTTTTCTGTCCTTCCTGACATTCCTAAGGCGGGGTGAGTGTGTGAGAACATGTGAATGGTGTGAGATTGAGGCACCGCCTGTAACTTTCCCTAACTAAACCCCCACATGTTCACAGGCCCCAGCTGGGTCTGTGGCCTTGGGAGACAAGAGCCGTAAGATATAGCTAGTTAGGTTGTATACTCTTTCATGACCTGTAGTAGCTGGAATGTTAGTGACCTATGATTGCTGGGTGGACCTGATGTTTCAAATCTTATGTGTTAATTTTTACTTGCCAGTTCTGGAAAAGGTGTTCACCTGACCAGAAGCCATATCTTACCAATAAACCTGATTAAGGACTATTGCGTGTAGAGTGGTTACTGCAGGACCTGACAGGTGGGCTCTGAAGGCATTTAAATGCCTTCAGAGCTCACTTGGGTGGAGCTGTGGCCGGAGGTGGAATCCAATATTATTTAAATGCCTTCAGAGCTCACTTCTGGGTGGGCCACTGGATGTGGAAGTTAGGTCCAAAGGTATTTAAATGCCTTGGGAGCCCAAGAATGTGTCTTCCATGAACCTCAGAAACCTCCATGAAAAACATGGAGGTTTGTGGTTGGATCATGGGAGACATGTTTTTCTAGACTCCTGGTTCGTGAACCATGTACTGGCCTGGTTCGTGCTCAAACTGGGGTTCGTTTGTGGGTTCATGCCCATCCCTAGTAGTAATCAATGGACAGTTCTCACAATGGGTGAAATAAGCAGTGGGCAGGGGCAGCTGGCTCACTAGGTAAACTAGACATTCGCCTAGAGTGGGGGGCCATCATGGGGGTGCCAGGCCAGGGCCTCCCTCTGTTGCCTGCTGCCGTGCGTGCGCACCTCTTCTGCTGACCCCGAGCCACAGTGCCGCTGCTCCCCACCACCAGGAAAAGCCAAGCCAAGCACCCCCTCCTCCCTGCCGTGGCTACCGCGGCCTGCCCACCCCTTTGAGCGCCAAGGCGCCCTGACCCTCTGGCTCCCTGCTGCCTGTCATGTGCAGAAGGCCACCGAACGCTCTCAGGCAATGACCTGAGGAGGCGAGGGGGACTGAAACGCTGGGGGGGAGGGGTCCGTTCCCCCCCCTCTTCAGCTTGTCTCACGGGAGAGTCCTCCTGCTCAGTGCCAGGGCTGGTGGGGGCAAGGGGAGGCCAGCCCTCCTCGCCCCTCCTGCCACCGCCGCTCTTTCAAGAGGGGAGGAAGGACCCCCCGGCAGGATCCACCCAGAGCCGGTCCCTCTCGTCCAGCAGCAGCCTCCCACCTCGTCCTGCGCCCTGGCCTTTCACTCAGGTGGCACCTGGCCCTCCTCCTCCTCTCGTGGGCAGCAGCTTCCCCCAGGCACCTCCATCCCACGCCAGCTCGTCCTTCCCTCCCGCTTGTCAGCTTTTGTCTCCCCTCTGGAGGGCGCAGCGGCCCAGAGACAAAGGAGCCCACCACCAGAGCGGTGAGGGCCACCTCCTGGCCGAGCCCTCCGAGAGCCTGGGGCCGCAGCCAAGCGGGGCTGGGGCTGGGAGCCCGGACACCCCCCTGCCCCCCCCCAGTTTCCCTCCAGAGACCAGAGGAGGTGTTGCTGCCCCCGGATTCCCCATTTCTCCCTCCCCGCGCCCCCGCCCAAGGTTGCCAACTCAACTCCGGTTTGGGAATTTCCTGGAGATCTGTGGGCGGCAGTGGGGAGGGAGCTCTGCGTGGCAGAACGTTCCCCAGTCCCGCCCTCCCCAAGCAGCCCTTTTCTTCTGGAGAACAGTTGTGATTCCAGGAGGTCTCCAGGCCCCAGCTGGAAGTTGACACTGGTGCAGGGCCCCTCCCCCACCCTCCCAACCTTGAAAAATGGTGAGCACAAGGGGGGGGCACCAGAAAGGATCCTCACCTAGGATTCAAAATAAGCTGTGGCTGGCCCTGGCAGTGGGGTCCCACAAGGATCGATATTGGGGTTGGTACTATTCAATTTACTCATCAGTAATCTGGAACTAGGGGTGAGTAGGGTAGTGGGCAAGTTTGCAGATGACACAAATTTTTTTAGGATGGTGAAAGCCGAGTCTGACTGTGAAGAGCTTCAAGAGGACCTCTACAAACATGGTAAGTAAGTGGTAGTAAGTATAAGGTGATGCACATTGGGACAAAAATATCCCAACTTCAAGGATATGTTAATGAGGGTCTGAAGTTGCTGAGACTAAGAGGGGAAAAGATCTTGGTGCCACAGTGGCTAGCT
Source organism: Gekko gecko (assembly GCA_029375565.1). Classification (NCBI taxonomy): domain Eukaryota; kingdom Metazoa; phylum Chordata; class Lepidosauria; order Squamata; family Gekkonidae; genus Gekko; species Gekko gecko. The sequence goes on along the minus strand of JAPDNY010000013.1, from coordinate 47,683,694 downwards.
CAATGAAGGTGTCAACCCAGTGTGCTGCAGCAGTGAAAAAGGCAAACCCTGTGTTAGGGATTAATAGGAAAGGGATTTAGAATAAAATGGCCAATACTGTAATGCCCCTGTATAGATCTGTGGTGTGGCCTCATTTAGAATACTGTATACTGTTCTGGTCACCAGATCTCCAAAAGGACATTGCAGAGCTGAAAAAAGCACAGAGGAGGGCAACTAACATGATTAGGGGGTTACAGCACTGCCACTGGGAGAAAAGGCTGAAGAGTCTGGGACTTTACAGTTTAGATGACTATGGGGGGAAAAGACAGAGGTTTATAAAATTAATTTATAGAATTATGTGTGGGATGGAGAGAGCTGACAAAGAGAAATTTCTCTCTCTCTCCCAAAATAGTAGAACTTGAGGGCATCCAATGAAACTGATGGGCAACAGGGATAGGATGGAAAAAAGAAAATACTACATTACAAAGAGAGTGATTAAAATGTGGAATTTGCTGCCAGAGGATGTAGTGATGGTCACAGGAATAAACAGCTTTAAAGCAGGTTTAGATAGATTCATGGAGGATAAGTCTATCAGTGGCTGCTGGCCATGAGGACTGAGAGGAACCTACACATTCGGGGACACTGATCCTCTGAATCTGAGAGCCAGGAGGGTAAGGCCTTAGCCTCTATGCCCTGTTTTTGGTTGTCCAGAGGAACTGGTTGGCCATTGTGTGGGACAAGATGCTGGACTAGGTGGACCACTGATCTAATACAGCAGGGTTCTTCTTATGCTCTTATGAAAGACATTGAGAGGTACAGGAAAATCAACAGGATCTTCCTTCCTGCTTCTTCCAACACTGGTAGACCAAGAGCGTGAATGAGATGGTTTCAATCCACAAATGCATCCAGAAACCAGTCTGAAACAGATCTAGAGAGATCTAGGTCCACATTACTAAAATTGTGTTGATTTCATTTGATTATCTTTAAATAAATCCTGGTTCCCTTGATAATTTAGAAATGAGCATACACAGTTTAATGGAACCCTCCATACAGGAAGGCCTCAGAGCTGCCCTTTACAAATGAATGGACTCAGAGACTGGGACATGTGGCATGATGTCAAATTAATGGTATTGTTAGAGAAGGGAGAAGCAGAATGACAGGATGCAGGATCAAGTACAATCACACAGATGTTGCTAAAACCATTATGACTGTGGGGCTGGACTGAAGGACCCCATCCTTTTGGCAAATATCCTTTGGTTGTCCCCTAGCTTGAGACCCCAGATATGAAGATGGAGGGGGTCCTTGCCATCTTTTCCTTGGCTTCTCTCCTGAGCCTATACTGCCTTTCTCACTGACCCCCTTATGAGAGCTGATGTAGTGAGCCACAGGTGACCAGTTGCTCCTGACCTCTCATGAGAAGAGAAAGTCTCATGGGAGGCCAGAAGTGAGGCCAACCATTTGGGTGGCTTTTCCTGGCCTTACCCTATTTTTTCAGGCTTTGGACTGGCAGCAGCTATTTGTGGCTGCAGCATGCTCATGGGAGTGGCTAGGCCCTTCACCCCATCCGGTGGTGACGAGTCTCAGTGAGTCTGTAGAATTGCCAGCTCTGGGCCAGGAAATTCCTGGAGATTTGGGAGGCAGAGGAAGAAGAAGAAGAAGAAGAAGAAGAAGAAGAAGAAGAAGAAGAAGAAGAAGAAGAAGAAGAAGAAGAAGAAGAAGAAGAAGAAGAAGAAGAAGAGATTAGATTTATACCTCACTCTTCACTCGGAGTCTCAGAGTAGCTTACAATCTCCTTCCCTTCCTCTCCCCATAACAGACATTCTGTGAGGTATGTGGGGCTGAGAGAGCTCTGAGATAACTGCTTGTGAGAGGACTGCTCGGAGAGAACTTGTGATTGATCCAAGGTCACCCAGCAACTGCATGTGGAGAAGTAGGCATGTGCAGAAGTGGGGAATCAAACCTAGTTTCTCCTTATTAGAGTTCACTGCTCTTAAGCACAACACCAAACTGGGTGGAGTTTGGGGAGGGGAGGGGAGGGGAGGGAACTCAGCAGAGTATAATGCCATAGAGTCACCCTTCAAGCTTCCAGCGGAACTGATATGTATTGTTTGGAGATCAGTTGTAATTGCAGGAGATCTCCAGGCCTCACCTGGGGTTTGGCAACCCCAGCATCAGGGAGGGCCCTCATTATGGACAATGATTAACCTATCAGTTTTTACTTACCCACGATCTTCTAGTTTTGAGACAAACCGAGAAGTGCAAAAAACACTGTAAACTGCCTTGAGCATCTGGATCAGGTTTGAGCCTCGATTTCTCTGGCAGTATCATCATTTCCAGGCAAAGTATGTCATACAACTGTGCCAAAATGATCCCACGGAGCACTCAGATGGTGCGTAGCTGTTTAAAAAAGTGCAGAGTGACCAAACTAATAATAAGGTTGAGATATTTTTAGTATATGAGAGAATTCTTCCCTCAATGAGAAGGCAGTGACATGCTACCACCATCTTCTGGATATTGAGGGGAGTGGCAAGTGAAGAAATCTCATGTGACTACAAGCCACCCAAGGTCTAACTACACAACAACGCTTTGCCTGGGTATTCCCCCAGGTCAGGTCATCAGCATCTTTTGGGAGTTCCATGTTTCCCAGATATGTGTGGGCCTGATTTGGATCACGGTCATGGCATGTGGGTACAGAGGGCTCAGATCTTCCCCTGGTATCATTTTCATGAGCTGAAATGACCTAAGGGGAGCAAACACTGGTTTCTTGGGGACCTTTCAGGCCAGGAAAATAGCGATGGGGAAGGAAGTTTAAGCCCCTAATTAGGGTTGCCAATTCTGGGTTGGGAATTTCTTGGAGATTTTTGGGGGTGGAGCCTGGGAAGGGGAGGGGTAGGGAGGGGCTTTGGCTGGCTATAATGCTGCACAGTCCACCTCCAAAGCAGCTGTTTTCTTCAGGAGAACTGATCTCTATAGTCTGGAAATCAGTTGTCATTCCTGGAGATCTCCAGGGCCCACCTGGAGGTTGGCAACACTGTTTGCCTCGTATGTGGCTCCTGGAAAACGCCTGTCACTAGACCCAGGGATGTATCTGGAGAAAAAAATTATCATGTACTAATGCCCTGACCAACATGAGGGTAAGCTCCCTCCCCAGCATGGAAGAGAAGATTAAAAAGCCCACTCTTAGATGCAGTGCCAGTTCTCTTAAGGCCAGTTCTCTTAAGGAAGCAGCTACCTAAGCAACCATGTTCATCATGCAGCATTCTCACCATGGATGACTTGCAAATAACCCAGGCCTGCAATAGAGCCCTGTGCAGTTGCAGACCTCTCCCCTTATCCAGAGTCTCAGGAACAAGAGGGTAATTTAATTGCCCTAGAAAAAGATTATTTGAACAAAAACTTAAGTGACCCTTGTACGATTTGCTATCTCAGTGCAAGCACATGGACCTGGGATTTTGACTCCTTAAATATTCTAAGACAGAAACTGCATGGCCATGTGAAAATGCACCCGCCACAGCACACAACATCAGAACAAGTAAGAATGATGGCCCTGTGTGCCACTCATGGCTGCTGTGACACCCCACACCCTGCCTCTCCCTGCATCTGTGCAAAACTGTCAACACACTAGCAATTCTTCCAGGACCCTAATGGCTCAACCCTTCCCCCCTTTCCCTGCTAAGTTGTAGTGCAGGGAAAGTGAGGAAAAAACACCACCACCACCCTTTAAATCCTTTAAGGGACTGAAAGGGAGCGGGAATATCACAAGCACTGGCAAAAGTTGAAGTGTCCAAGTGGAGAGCCTGCAGTGGGGAGTCTTGTGGATGTAGGTGTTGAGTGATGATGGGGATGAAGGGGATTGGGAAGTAAAGGGTGGCACATTGGACTAGCAGCTGGGAGACCAGGGTTCAAATCTCCACTTTGCCATAAAGCTCTCTGGGTAACCTTGGGCCGTTTATGCTCTCTAAGCCTCTCCTACCTCACAGGTTTGTTTTGAGAATGAGAGATGGGAAGAGCCATGTAAGTCATCCAGAGCTCCCTAGTTGGGATAAAAAGGTGTAGTGGTTAGGAGCGCAGACTCTAGTCTGGGAGAACTGGGTTTGATTCCCCACTCCTCCATTTGCAGCTGCTGGATGACCTTGGGCAAGCCATAGTTCTGTCAGAGCTGTTCTCTCAAGGGCAGTTCTCGAGAGAGCTCTCTCAGCCCCACCTACCTCACAGGGTGTCTGTTGTGGGGAAGCGAAGGGAAGGGAAAAGAGATTGTAAACCACTCTGAGACTCCTTCGGGTAGTGAAGGGGGGGTTATCAATCCAATCTCTTCTTCTTCTCTGCTAGATAGAAGACAAGGAGTTCTTGGGAGGGGGAAGAGATGGAGATGGTAGGAGCAGCAGGAAGCCTATAGGATTGGCTGGAGGCCTCCTTCCTGATTTGCTTTGTGAAATTTCATGCACTGTGAACAAGTCACACTGATTAGATGTGGAGCTCCAGCTCAGCCACACTGATCTTTGGGCATGGGGCAGAGTTCTCCAAATTGCTTCTGCCCCTGGCTCCTTGTGGGTTGATCTGCTGGCAGGGGGAAGCTGCTCCTGGAAGTCTGGCCCTGAAGGTAAACTGGAGGGTGGGATGATCTTGAGCAGGAAGCAACCCAAAGATCAGCTTGACCAAACCAATCCTGTCTCCAAGCAGTGGATGCTGTGGGAATGAAGGCAGGAGAACGCTGTGCAGGATGTTTCTGAATTCCTCCCTGATAGGAATTCTCTTCAGATATACTACTCCAGTCCAAGCTGTCCAGGTCGTGCATATTCCTTGCACATTCTTTCCACCCATTGTTTGTTCCAGATTTCTTTATATGTGTGGAACAAAAGACTGCAATGCAGACCTAATACCTACAAAGCATGTATTGAAGTGCACATTGTGTGCCCAGGAATTTGTAATGGACTGTCAGAAGGATGTTGAATGCAGCAACTCTGTGGAACAAGTCTACCTCTCAGGACAACGGAGCAGTGCACTGACGATAAAGGGACACAAGACTTGAGATCCTCAGAAAGGAATCGGCAGTTGCAGCAGATGAGCACAGATGTGCAGTGTTACAGAAACATTTAGCACCTGTCCAAGAGGATATCAAAGTTAGAAGTAATACCAGTACAATTATGACGTTTCTACTGTGTGGTGAGGAAGGGAGAGACAAGACTGCAGCAGTGAAAAGTCGTGGAGTCTTCCCCCCCTCAAAGGAGTGGGTGGAATTGGTGGTATACATTAACACCTGGAGTTACCATTAGAGAAAGTCAACTGTAATTTACATAGGAAATACAAAGACCTCCTTCACCCTGACTTGCTGTAATTTACTGCAGTGTGTGGCCAGTCAACTGGATCCCGCCATTCTGTTCTCATCTTGACGTACATTGAAGTGGAAGTCACCAGTTTCTTGTTACTTCACAGAGCATGGGAGCAGAGGACTTCCACTGCAGCCTAAAGGTGGATGCCTCTTTACAACAGCAAGGCTACTGTGGCAGCCATACATACATTTCCTTTTTAGGGTTGAGCTCTGGAGCAATTCTGCAAGTTTTGTAACCAACTGAACATATTACTGATCAGCTAACACTTGTGTTGTCTTTTTTTTTTTTTTTTAAACCCCCACTAAGTACCAGGAGGGGTTTTGTATTTTAAAAATGACACATTTGAACATTGATGCAGTGCTTTTAAAAATTTTAAGGAACCCATGATTTTAAAAATATGAACAGGTGTTTCTCATCATATCAGCTATAAAGCTGGGAAGATGCTGAGCTTGCACTGTTGCTGAAGGGTGTGTGAGGACTTCACTGTTAAATACACCTTTCTGTCCTAAATTGTTCTGGAGAAATGCAGTATGTCTGCTTTGACGGCTGAGTTTCCAGAGCAGCCTCCCTGGTCCAAAATACTATATTTCTTCACCCTTAGCATTCAGTAGCACAGGGTCATGATCCCATCTCTGTGCAAAAACCTCTGTACTCTCTGGCAACATGTTAACAGAACAAACTATTAACTAGGCCATTTCAGCTGCTTATCATTCAGGGGCTAATGAGTAACTCTAGGAAATGATCTTGGCTGCTTGTTCATCCTTCTTTCTGGAGATCTGAAGTTAGGAAATCAGCACTCCTGCGAAAATCAGGGGAATGACCTCTGCTTTTAAGTGGCTGAGAATCTTGCCCCTCTGAGATTTATTTATCCAACTTATTTATTGGTTACATTTCCATCCTACTGCTCTTGCATTAAAGAACTTCAGGCAGCACACATGGGGTTCTCAGAGGCTTCTCTTCAAGGTATTATGCAGACTCCAACCTCCACAACAGGTAGACTGCTGTCTCATACGCCTTCATACCATACCTGTCGGGTGCCCCATCATGGGTTAATTGGGTGAATTAAGTCTCAGATGGAATGTGCTTTGCTTTGCCTGGCAGCTGCCTTCCTTATCTCTGTCTCCTGGCCTTGAATGTCTAGTCTTCTGGGCACGCAGCGGACCCACCTCCCATGTACCTCTGAAACCACTACTTGCCTCCCCGCTGTTTTTCTTGTTTGCTTATTGGCCCATGAATGTCAGAGGGTCCTGTATGAAACCACTGTAACTACTATAGCCATATTGTGTTTGTCATTCCTGACACTAAAGCCCATCCTCACTTTACGTGGCTCTCCTCAAAATAAAGCTTCACCTAGACATAGAGGGGATGCTTTTCAAATATGCAGATGACACAAAGCTGGGTGGGATTGCTAATTCTGAAGAAGACAGAGTCAGGATTCAAAATGATCTAGATAGGCTGTAACAGTGGGCTGAGGCAAATAAAATGAAATTCAATAGAGATAAGTGCAAAGTCTTACACCTAGGCACAAAAAATCAAAGGCACAGATATAGAATGGGAGGGACTTGGCTTGACAGCAGCACATGTGAAAGGGATCTGGGTGTTCTGGTTGATCACAAGCTCAACATGAGCCTGCAGTGCGATGTGGCTGTGAAGAAAGCTAATGCAATCTTAGGATGCATTAACAGAAGCATTGTGTTCAGATCACGGGAGGCGGTAGTTCCGCTCTATTCTGCTATGGTCAGGCCTCACCTGGAGTACTGCGTCCAGTTTTGGGTACCACACTTCAGCAAGGATGTTGACAAGCTCGATCGTGTTCAGAAGAGGGCAACCAGGATGGTGAGAGGGTTGGAATCCAAGTCTTATGAGAAAAGGCTGAAAGAGTTGGGTATGTTTAGCCTGGGAAAGAGAAGGCTTAGAGGGGACATGATTGCAGTCTTCAAGTATTTGAAGGGCTCTCATGTAAAAGATGGAGCAGATCTATTCTCTCTTGCTCCGGATTGCAAGGCTAGATCTAATGGGTGGAAATTACAAGGGAGTCATTACCGGCTAGATATCAGGAGAAACTTCCTAACTGTAAGAGTGGTTGGGCAGTGGAACAGTTTGCCTTGGGAGGTGGTGGATGCTCCTTCCCTGGATGTTTTCAAGCAGAGGCTGGATGACCACCTTTTGGGTATGTTGTAGGTATGTAGGACTATCTTTTGACTATGCTCCTGCAGAGTGCAGGGGGTTGGACTAGATGACCTGCAAGGTCCCTTCCAACTCTAACATTCTATGATTCTATGTTTAAGGACCTGCTGTTGAACTGAGTTATTGGAGTGCCTGACAATACCTTGGGATGACCTCAGGAAATAAGCAGAAAGATTAACAAGATTGATTTCAGCATGAGCTTCTGTGAATCTGAACTCACCTTCTCAGATGCAAATGATAGAAAATATTTTTCCTCATATTTATCAGGGAAGTTACAGAAGGGAAGGGGGGGGGAGAGCAGAGAGGAGCTTGGTGCTATAAATCAGGTGCGATTCTCTGTATAAGGTTGTTACACATAATGGATGATGGGAAAGGTCAGAGGTGAAGATGAACAAAAGTGTAATGAGAAAACTAATACCAGTAGTGAGTTATGGCACGATACAACATGGTTAAACATTATTTTGTCACAAAACTGGTGTTAGCTGGGATTGAAGACACTTTATGGTTTTTGGAAAAAAAAATTGGAATTTCTCCAGATTTTTCTAGAACTCAAAGGAAGAATAATGCACAAAGGCATAAGATTAATTTTTTAAAGATATTTAGACACCACTTTCCCCCCAATGAGGACCCAAAGTGGTTTACATCATTCTCCTCTATTCATTTTATCATCACAGCTTCCTGTGAGGTAGGTTAGGCTGAGGTTTTGTGAGTGGCCCATGGTCACCTGGTGAGTTTTCATGATAGAGTAGCAGTTACAACCTGGGCCTCTCAGATCCTAGTCTGACAATCTAACCACTACATCTTCCTGAAACTAAGCAGTTCTTAAGCCAATGGAAAACCATCACGGAACTGCAGACATTTCACACTGATTTCCATGGAAGATGGAACATAAAGTTTATAAGCCAATTTATCTTTTTATTTGCATGTTTTATTTATTAGGGTTTAAACCTTTGTATGGAAACTACTTATTTCATTGATTTACAAGATTTATATCCTGCCTTCCTGCCCAATCAGCACCACCAAGGCAAGTAACAATTAAGACAGTATAATAAAAATATATCACAATATATACCTTCCAGTTCAGGGTCAAGGTTATGGGGGGGGGGTTCATGATGCATGCCCTGTATGCTGCTATATTGCTTCCAAAGCAAATCTGTAAATGATGTTTGGTAGCTCTAGGAAGACTGTGATTACCACAGAGTTTCTGACAATTCCTAGAACTACCCTATGTCACTTCCAGATTTATCCTGTAAGAAATGTAGCAGCACACAGGACTCTTGATGCTTTTAAAATTATTCTCCTGGCACTGCTTGCAGTGGTGGTAGGTAAGGACAACTGCCAGCAGGAAGCCTTCTGCCAGATGGAAAGCCTGGCAGCCCTTATATGAGCACAATAACTGAGAAAGCTTTCTCTTGGGTTACTTCAAAAGAACTGCTGAGAGGCAGGGAACATTTTACATCTCATCTCAGGACAGCATGCACACGGTTTCCAGGTTATCTCTCCTCCAGGCACTGACAACACCAACACCCATTCAACATCAGCAAGGTTGCTGCACTGCATGCATCTAACCACAGAGGCAGGTGCAGGCTAGCTTTCCTTTCAGCCACTGGTTTGCCAGAGAAAAGGAAAAAAAATGACCCCCAGAGAAAACAAAGGCTGTCTCGGAGTAAACACATGCAAACTGTACAAAACAATCAGCACATTGTCAATAACAAACTCACAGAGAAACACGTTGGGGCCTTTGGCGTGCTTTATTTCTTTATATCCAATAACAAACATTTATTTATTTATTTTTTTAAAAAAAGCCTTCTGAAAATCAAATTTAAGTACATGCAAAATTACAAAGTTACAAAATGCTCTCATGACAAAGGACTGACAAATTGCTCAGATTTATTTATTTTTTGCATGTGCTCCCCCCCCCCCCATTGCTCTGGCAGAGAACCTCTTCCAGCGGCATCAAAGCAGCAATACGAAAAACATCATCCAGCAGTTTTGCCAAAAGATACAGCATATATTAGCTATATTCAGAAGCAGAACTGTACACACTTTACATTGGGACTATACTTAAAAAACGAAACAAAAACTGCCTCTACTTTCATACAGTGTTATCAGCGAGTCGACTGAAATATAAATGAGCAAGAACAGACCCACTAATAAAACAAGAGGCCATAAGCGGTAGAATAGACAGAATTAGTACAATCCAGAATGTAGACTTCCATTTGACTGTCTGTCTTAAGGTTAAATACGGCTAGATTACTGAATTGTATACATCCTGTTGTTTCATGTGCTCCTATGCTCTACTGTACACATCGAAATAAACAAACAGGTTCAAGGACTCCCCTGAGCAGAAGGGCAATTTGTACCATTGCACTGGTGCCCCATGGTACTCTTACACACAAGCCCAGCAGTTCAGGCCAGTCCAAAGGGCCTTGCACAATTCAGGGGTGGCAGGAACTGCATGGGTTGGTAGCCAAACCAGGAACAACCGTCTCATTTGTCAACAATCACCTACCCCCAACGTCTCAAATATTAGCCCTTTCCCGAGACCCATTCATATCTGAAGGCCACAATCCAGCTATGCATGTTTACTTAGGAGTGAATCCCACAGAACTCAGTGGGATTAATTTCTGAGCAAACGTGTCTGAGATGTGGTACATGGCAAACTGTTATCCTTAAAGTAGTTAAGCACCTTTGTGAAAACAGCTTACTCTGCAACCAAAGGGGAAGAGATCATGCCAGAAGAGATTAATGGCCTGCGATTTTAAGTGCTTTCAGGAGTGCATGGCTAGGCTCATTTTAGAAATGAGTTTTGAATTTCCATTTCTGCATTAATATTGTCTCACAGTTGCAAAAATGTTGATTCTCCAACGGATTCAGAGCCTATTTCACAAGATTCTTGGCAAATCACATTTGAGTGCTATCAATTTACACAATAAGCTTACTCTTACAGGCCAGCATTAAAATGACTCTGGTATGTGCGGTTAGCTATAAAAATCTGATCCAGATCTGAGTGAGGTCAATACAATGAATTCCAGTAAATTCAGTTGGGTCCTTTGTTTCAAGCCCTATCATCAATTATTTATAGTGACTTAATAGAAGTTGATTTAGAAGTTGTGGCTTGGGGCAGAAATTTACTTGGCATGCAGAAGGTTCTAGGTTCAGTCCTAGTATCTCTAGTTAAAAAGATCAGGTCATAGGTGATGTGAAAGACCTCTCGCTGAGATCCTAGAGAGCTACTGTCAGTCTGAATAGTACTGACACTACTATTCCTGATGGACCAACAGTCCATATCCAGTTGGGTTGGGGAAGGTCTCATTCTCTAGACCCTGTTGTTAGCCCTCCAGAGTAACTGGTTGGCCACTGTGTGAGACAGGATGCCGGACTGGATGAACCACTGGTTTGATCCAGCAAGGCTATTCTTATATTCTAATTGCTTGATTCTGTATAAGGCAACTTCATGTATTCTATATTCCTGTAATGTTAAACATTATAGTGAATTCCAGTGTAACCCAGACCCAACTGTGAATATATATATATATATAATCAGGCAGTGAGCGACATGTATGAGTTGTAGGGAATGGAATAGAACCTTTCATAATGGAAACGTAGAATCAAAGTTAGGTCATGCACGTATTTCATCTTCTGTTACTACAGAGACCAGACAGCTTTTCTGTGGGACCTCCTATGAAATCCTAGTTACGTTGGTTATGGCTAGTCGACTGTTTTAATAGATATCTTTTCATGACTATGATAATAATTCCTCTTAAACTGAATTTTCAATTATGTTTATATTCATGAAAAACAAACAAAAGAAGGAGAGAGAAAGATTTTGTAACTCTGGCATAAGCAACACATTTGTTGAACAAGGATTCTTCTGTGGCTCCCTTCCTTGACACACAACCAGCTCTGTCTGACACAGGAAATGCTGTGCAACCTTTTGAGACAATCTGGCTCACTGCTGTATGTGAGGGGAACAGCTGTACTTACAAATTTTGGCTCTGTTGTTTATGGTCTATGAAAAGTTCATGCTACAATGAGTCAGGGAAGGTGCAGTCACACCAAGGTTTTACTGTATCTTAAGATGCATGGGCCTAAGTCATCAAGAGTCCCACTGTGCATGTACAGACCCCGCCAAGAAACCCAGTCTTCCACACAGCAGCCATGTTTGCTAAAGCATGAAACCAGGAGCGTAGGACACGTCTTTGTGGAAGGGCACCCTGGTCCCTGAAACTCCAACCATGTTTTGCCTCCTTGCTGTTAACTTAACCTGGACTGTTTCTAGAATCTGAACAAAAATGGGAGCATCAACATGGCTTATAATGTTATTTATTCAATATTCCATTAGGCCCTGAGGCAGTTTTTACAAGCAACTTATGCCTCGCACTTCTTTTTGTTTGCACATTTCACCACAAGATCAAGTGTGAAAATTTTACCCTGGGCTTTTAATGTGGAGGACATCTATGCCTTCTGTCAACCCTGCCCCCCTGTACCATGTAATATCAGAAGTCACCCTCAGGAATGCTACTGATGAATTGGAAAACATTTTCCTCCTCTAGAAATCAGCATTTTGCATTAATAAAGTGAAACTGTATTTTGCATTACAAGAAACGCTCAAAAAGCTAGTAAAGTTTCAGTGAGAAGTCCATGTAACCGGGAGACATTGGAAAGAAAGGCTTGCTTTTTTAAGATGAATTAGCTCTGAAGATGAATTAAGGTGTATTAAGATAAATTAGCTCTGAAGACGGCTGGATTGTGACCCATTCCCCACCCCTTACAAAATAACACCTTGGTTTCTTTCCTGTGCGGCTATTTTGTTCCACTAGATACAGAATCAAAGAAGGAGGATTTCTGCTTGGCAGTGTGTATGTTCATTAACACTTAGCAGATGCAACAGCTCTTACAGACGCTCCCATCAAAGAGGTGCATAAGCAAGAATATATTCTCCACGAATAGGGTTGTTTTTGTATAAATCTTATTCCTTCTGGGTGAGATCAACAACAAGGGGGAGGCCTCCTCAGTGTATAAGATAACAGATGACAAACGTGATGATCAAAAGCATGGACGGGTTAGCGAGAAGGACAGCGACACTCGACACCAACCGGTACTGCTCTGTGCACATTTCATGTACCACTCGGGTCACGACCTTCCTTTCCATCTCATCTTGTGTTTGGTTCCCAGAGGGCTCAGTAAACTCTCTCACAGTGACATTGACACAGTCTCTCACAAAGACATCCCTTGACATGGACGGTTCGTATTTTGGGTAGTAAACCTGATCGGAATAACGATTTCGGTTTTCATGCCACCACCGTTCCTCATCATAGTTGTTGAAACGGAAATGCATATTAGACATGGCACTGCCTAAGAGGTAGCCGCCGACGGCTCCCGCTGCAGCACCTCCCAATGCTGCCCCTGCCAAGTGTTTCATCTTGGGTTTGGGCGGTTTAGGCTTCCATGGCTTATTGCCGTATTGGTTCCAGCTACCTCCTCCAGGATAGCCAGGGTTTCTGGGATAACCTCCTCCAGGATAGCCAGGGTTTTGTGGGTAGCCAGGGTTTCTGGGATAACCTCCTCCAGGATAGCCAGGGTTGTGCGGATAACCAGGGTTTTGAGGATAACCAGGGTTGCGTGGGTAACCAGGGTTCTGTGGATAGCCAGGTTGCTGTGGATAACCACCAGGCTGGCGATGGCTCCCAGGATTCCAGCCACCGCCTGGTTTGTTCTTTCCTTTTTTAGAAAGGGAGACATTGGTTTGTAGCAGAAGAAGGAAAACTGCTATCCAGCATGTCACTAGGAACCTTCTCATGATGGTTAATCTGCAAAACAAAACAATGTAGGGTTCTGGTGAGGAAAAAAGAACAGCCTAATATTTATGACACACACAAAGGGCAAAACAGACACTTGTAAGCAGATGACAACAGGCTTCCCCCCCCAAAAGGTTCTTCTGTACATCAAGCCACTATCAGATGTGACAGTCATGCTGTATCTGGAAACAGTGATCAAATGGCATGCGCAAAGCAAACACAAAGGAAAACAATAAATTAAGTGTTAATCTTTTTAATTTTCAGATTTTTAATTATCTTTCCCCTCTTTTCCCTGTTCAACCCTCCCTAGCTCCTTTTCTGCCCATGGGGAGGGGAAAGCCACATTTCCCCTTTTTCAGTTGAAAAAAAACCCCCCAGCTTGAACAAGATATTTTTGAGAAAAAACAAAACCAAACACAGAGAGAAAGCAGGAACTATCCTTTCCTTCCTGGTCTTGGCATTAGCTTTTCATTACACAAAAATTAGGAAATGGTCCCTTTAGAGTGCATTCCCTTCTCCGTCCTTCCCAAAAGAAGAATCTAGCTCAGCGAGTCATATGACCTGGTTACGAGAATCACAGAATCATAAAGTTGGAAGGGTCATCTAGTCCAACCCCCTTGCACAATGCAGGAAATTCACAAGTACCTGCCTCCTACCTCCAGTGACCATTGTGCCACGCCCAGAAGATGACAAAAAACCTCCAGGATCTGCAGCTAAACTGGCCTGGAGAAAAATTGCTTCCTGACTCCAACGTGGTGATCAGTATTTCCCTGGGTATGTAAGAAAGAGCCATGAGAACTGAGTACTGATGCAGCCCTTCCTGCCCTCCCTCTCATGAGCTGCCTAAGATCACAGAATCAGCATTGCTGTGAGATGGCCACCTAGCCTGTTTGAAAACCTCCACCTCCCAGGAAAGCCTGTTCCACTGAGGAACCGCTCTGTCAGGAAGTTCTTCCTAAGAGCCAGTTTGGTGTAGTGGTTAAGTGCGCGGACTCTTATCTGGGAGAACCGGGTTTGATTCCCCACTCCTCCACTTGCACCTGCTGATGTGTCCTTGGGTCAGTCACAAGCTCTGGCACAGCTGTTCTCTCAAGGACAGTTTCCGTCAGAAGTTCTCTCAGACCCACCTACCTCACAGGGTGTCTGTTATGGGGAGGGGAAGGGAAAGGAGTTTGTAAGCCGCTCTGAGATGCCTTTGAGCAGTGAAGGGCGGGGTATAAATCCAATTTCTTCTTCTTCTTCTTCTTCTGTTTAGCTGAAAAGTCTTTTGATTTAATTTCAACCTGTTGGTTCTGGTCCAACCTTCTAGGGCAACAGAAAACAACTCTGCATAATATATGCATATATCTAACTTGGCTCTATGTGGATATAGTTTCTAAGCAGAATTTTGTCATGTTTGAACTTGCTCAGAGCGGTCAGGGACATGGAGTTTGGCTGCACAGCTGCTGCTTAAGAAAGCTGTTGTGTGTAGAAGCAACTTTCTAACTTGAAAACTGGTGTGATGAAGATCCCCTTGTGGCTCATTAAGACAAACTCGGCCCACCCCCTGTGTGCTGGATAACACTCCAGGCATGCCATGAAACCTGGTTTATTGAGTAGATCCCTTCTGGATGATGGGTTGCACTCAGCTTGGATGGATGGACATTTGTTCAGGCTTGCATTAAACACTTTAGTACCAGATATCCTTCCTGCCTTTCAACTGCAAAAGCTATGCAGTGCCAGATGAATCATCTGTTATATAATTATAATAATATCTTTAGTAATCTCCATTGCATTTTTATCTTACTGTTCCTACAAGGACCTTTACCCAGTAAACATTACAATAACCCTGCGAGGTAGATGAGACAGAGAGTGAGCGTTTAACTGTTCCAAGGACACCCAGTAAGATCTAAGTATGGATCTGAATCTGAGCTTCTCCAAGCCACCTCACTACACAAATGCTATATTAATAACAACGTATAAAACACCCCAAATCTATATGCAATATTAGAAAGAACAAACTACTGTGTTAAGGGAAGGAAGTGGAGAGGACAAATAAAGCGTTGTTTCTTGAAAGTGCATCCCTCTTCTATGTTCTTCCAGTAATTTTTCTTACATTACTGCAACAGAAGAATCTAGCTCAGTGAGTCATATGACCCGGTTACGAGGAACAGCAAGCCACTGTATGTGAGCTTGTATTTCCTTAGCTTTGCTGTTAGTCAGCACTGGCTTGGGCTATTACTCCCTCAGCATACCAATCTGACACCAGCCTCCAGAGAAGGACATGTTCAGCTTTTCCAAACCACCTCTTGGCTTTGCGGAGTTTTATAGTACAAATGTCTATTATGGACAGAGGCTTCTTGGCAATGAAACAGATGACCATGAAAACAGAAGAGACTATTAGGAAAAAATAAGTGCCCCTGGAAAAGTTAACCAAGATGAAGTTTTGAATCTTAAAAAAATAAGCATTTCACCTATATGCTGCAGGAAAAATCCTGTAACTGGTAGCCAAAAATCCACATCCTTATTTTAAACTTGTATGAGAAATTCAGTCCTCTTAACATCAAGCACTGCTTCCAAGTTCCTAGGCCTCTTTACTTCTCAAACCTTCCACTCGATAGCACCCCTCCCCTCTGGCCCTTCCAGTGTGAGTTTTTCCATCCCGCGCCCATTCACTTATTTTAACTTAGTCCTGCAGCTTAACAATGTTCTCTCTCTCACCCTTCCACCTTATGAAGTAGAGTGTTTGTGAACATTCTATAAATAGCATGGCAGCTCTGCCAAAGGCTAAGCTACTGTTCCACACGCTAATTTTTTACAGATTCTGTAAAATGTCCATTTACCAATATGAGTAAGAAAAAAGAGGAATGGCGTTTTTGCACCCTGAAAAAAGGCATAGTCCTCTGGCTTCCACTGAGTTCTGTGGGACAAAGAACGCAAGCTGCAATCTGGGGTACACTTTATTAATTGGATTCCACTGATATCCTGGCTGAGTACAGACTGGCAGTTTGCTCCGGTAGCCAGTCGTAGCAAAAAAGCCCCGGAATAAACTATACCGGGTTTTCCCATTCACACAACGGGGGCCGCTGTCGGAAGATATGGGACGGAGGCATGCGGGAGCGTTCAGACTGCCGCGCCGGAGGCATGCTATGTTCGCCATTTCCCCATTAATTCGGCTGTGGGTGTATGGGTGTATGTGCGCATGAGCACCCATGCACTCATGCGCATAAGCGCATTTTGCTGATTGGGGGAGGACCCCGCAGCGCCGGCACCACATTGGGCAGTGGAGCGGAGCACAGCCAATCACACTGCTGCTGCCTTCTGCCCAACGCGGGTTGCTCCCGGCTTTTCGGCTGCGCGTTCAGACTCCCCGGAAGCGGAGAAACCTGCGACACACGCGGGCTTTCAGATTTGCTATGGGTTTTATCAGGTATCTTTTTAATCCGGCGGTGAAGCACAACAGCACAGGTTGGCTACAGGTGGGGGATGCCAGGCAGATGTGCCTGTGTGAACGCCCCATTTACTCCGGGATTGAGTCGTCACTGGCCCGGGTCCCTACCGGGGCAAATTGCCAGTCTGAACTCAGCCCCTGCGTCTGTTCTATAGTATATGGAGGGTTTCCAGGTGGTGTCCTGTACAGACTTACTCAGCTTCAGCAAGGCTGCTGCACCATGGGAGCCAGTGTATTGAAGTGCTTAGAGTATTGGACTAGATCTGGGAGATCAAGATTCAGATTCCCACTCTGCCATTAAACTTGTTGGGTGACTTTGGTCCAGTCACACTCTTTCAGCCTAATCTAACTCACAGAGTTGTTGTGCAAATAAAGCAGAGAAGGGAGAGAATCTTGGACTAAATCCAAAGTGACATTTCTGTGGGTGCAAGGACTTCTTCCAATGAAGCATGATCTTCTGGCTTGTCCCCTCCTGCAGCAACCCAAAGTGCCCTCTAGTATCCTCAGGCCCGTAGCCAGGATTTCTTAAATCAGGGGGCCTTTAAATAATTCAGGAGGAACTGAAATAAAAATAAAAAGGGTTCGAATCAGGGCCTTCCAAAGAATTTACTTCCAGCCCCAACTGAGTCCTGGTGCGCTGGGGGGGGACACAAACACACAAACGGGTTTTGAAGTTCCCTTGCGCCCAGCTCCCACCTTCCCTTGCCTCCCACCATTCAGACCTGGGCCTAAAAGAGCCCCGCTCCGGAAGGAGGGTCCACAGCCCCCACCACGCCCATTCACCATCCCATCCTGGCCGTCAGCACCCAGGTGGGCTGGCAGGCAGGCAGGGGCGCTCACTTGCTGGGACTGGCTGGGGCTGGAGACAGCGAGGCAGCTGCCATGAGCAGCCCGGCCGGGGGCGGAGTGGAGTGCCACAGGGTGAGGTGAGGTGAGTGAGGAGGGCCGCGCTGGGCTGCTGGTCACTCTGCTCACTGGCCGGCCAGTGAACCCATCTTGTCCGGGGCCTGCCTGCCTGTCCAGGGAAGTAAGTTGGGGGGCCCTGACGGAAAGTCAGGGGGCTGGGCCCCAAAATGATCCAATGTAGCTATGGGCCTGAAAATCCTGTTCCTGAGGGTTTCAGGTGACATTTGGGGTTTCTGAGTTGGGGATGTAACCTGTGTTCCATGGACAGAAGTGCTGGCATGCACAGAAATGTTACTTTGGATCCAAGTCCACATCCTCCTGCTCTGACCTCCTTGGAAGAATGGTGGGATAAAAATGCAATAAACCGATAAATGTCCATCTGGTCATAGCTCGGAGCAAGCTGAGAATGGACAAAAAACCTGTGATCTTGCTCTCTTGATGCTGGTTGGCTCAGCTACTAGTGATGAGGAACCCATGGGAGGGAATGGAGGAAGGAAGCTCTGTTCCTCTTCATCCTCTTGATCCTGCAGCTGCAGGCATAATGTGCCTGCATAACGTGTGTGTGTGTGTGTGTGTGTGTGTGTGGGGTGCACTGCATCCCTGAAACCTGCTTGGATACTGCAGAGGCTCTGGCTAGTCCTGCAAAATATTCACACATTTCCCCCCAATGCAGTAACTGTTGCCTTCCTGGGAGTGAGGGTCCGCATGTGTTCTCAACCAAACAGAATTATTCAAAAGTCGGAATATTGTCCTGATGTGTCATGGCCCTGCTCAGCAAGCCAGGTGTGGACAAGTATGATCTCCCTCACCCCTAGTGGTGGGCTTGGCTTTGGGGTAGCCCAGGCAATAGCTACGTCAGGCTATGTTTTTCTATTATACTTAGCTTAAAAGACAACTGTCAAAAAGGGGAAAAAATGAAGGAATTTAATCCTTAAGCATTTGGGGATTTTCACAAGCAGGAGAAAGAGGCTAAGTTCTTCCCCTGACATCACCTCCTAGCCCTGGTATTCAGAGGTGAGCATTCAACAAGCAAGCAACTCCAGAGGCCTGACATATAACAGGCAATATGTACTGAGCAAAACAGACAACATGCAGGAAGAATGCTCATGATCAGGAATAAATAAATGGCCTCAGGCAGATCCCTTTAGCTCAGGGGTTCTCAACCTTCCTAATGCTGCGATCCTTTAATACAGTTCCTCATGTTGTGGTGACCCCCAACCATAAAATTATTTTCATTGCTACTTCATAACTGTAATTTATGTGTTTTCCGATGGTCTTAGGCGACCCCTGTGAAAGGGTTGTTCGACCCCCAAAGGGGTTGCGACCCACAGGTTGAGAACCGCTGCGTTAGCTGCTGCTGAACTGGGGAGAAAGGGTGTGTGTGTGTGTGTGAGACAGTGGTGTCGTGTGCTGTGTGTTACATTTATTTATTTTAGATACTTGTACACCATTGTATTTGTACACCATGTTCTCCTACAACAGGGATTCAAAGCAGCTTACAGCACTGTTCTTCCCCCCTCCATTTTCTCTTCACAACAATGCTGTGAGGTAGATTAGGTTGAGACAGAGCAACTGGCCCAAGGTCGCTCAATGATGTCTCTGTCCCTAGCTGGGCAGTGACTTTCAAAACTTCATTTTGTCTCTGTCCCTGGCCAGGGAGTGACTTACACAGAGCCATGGCTCCCACTGCATGGGTGGGGAGGGGGAAGCAGCCGCCCAGCACAGTATGCCTCCCCCCACTGGCTCCTTCGGCCTGCCATTGTCAGAAGCTGCTGTAGCCCTCACCCTGTTCAGCTACAACCGCCATACATGAAGCTTCCAAATGGCTTCTGTGTGACTTCTCAGAACAAACTGTAGGCAGAGCAGGTGCTCTGGAGACATGGCATACAAATTTTCAACTAAACCAAATAAAAGGCCAGGAAGGAGCCATATTTTTATTCAATATTTTTCAGATCTTCTAAATCCTTGTAATAGTGGACTGTTGTTCATTCTGGCACCTTTTTGCATCTTATTTTCTCAGTAAAGCAAGTTATCAGCCTGAGGAAAAATAAAATCCCTCCCTCAGAATCAGGCCTCCTGCTGTGGTGGAAAAGTTTGGTTGCTAGAACCAGCCCTACAAAGAAACTATTCAGAAGCAGCAAAGCAGAACAATGTTGCTGCATCTGAGAACAGTTTGTGCACTGCTTGCTCTCCAGCCAGAGGCTTGGACGGTTATGATACAAAAGGGTGTTGCCTCTTTCATGCACAGTAGAATATGAACTGCACGATGCACTGATTGCCATAGAAGAACAGTACATTGGACCTTACCTGAAGGCTCTTTCTCTTCAGTGGGGAAGAAGTCACCCAGTTTCTGTATAGCTCTATCCAAGTAAGCAGAGGCGTGACCTTCCTAGATGACTTCCCTCCAGAAATCTTAGCACAGTTTCTTGACATGCTACTGAGCAGCACAGGAAACACCACCCTAACTTGTGAAGCACTTAAGGACCCAAACACCTTCTGTAAAACAGTGTATTTCTAAATTGCTATTAACACATACCTCCCTAAGTGGATTGCCGCATAAAGCCTTTCAAATGGGATTTTCGTTTTCCAAGAGTTGGCCATACACAGTTGCATAACTGAGCAGGGTTCTTCCTCATAAATGACCTGCACGTGTAAGCCTACAGAACTCAGGGTCCCAATGAACATGATGGCTTTAAAATGACACATCCAGGGAGGAGAAGTTCATCAATGGTTATTAGCCATGTGCAGGAAACCCAGGATCAGCCAACATGCACCTGGGTTTAATTTGGCTGGTGGGCCTTCCCTTGGCCTCAGAGTTGGGTACAACCCTAATCCACCTCCTCTCCCCTAGCTCTACTCTCTTCTGAGATGGGAGCCGGAGCTGGTCTCCTTGGCCTCCTCCCTTAAACCTTTTGAAGGCCCTCGTTACTTTCCTTTTCCACCCCCAGGGCGGAGCTTCCCAACAGCTGATTGTCAGGCATCTGTCTGTCAAAGGTCCAGCTGTCATGGGGACACCTGAGTCTTAAAGGACAAGCCGCCATTGATCAGCTGGCTGGTGTGCAGTTCTTTATAAGGCGCATTAGCCACCCCACTAGGCCTGATGGCTGCTGCGCTTGACCCTGTGGGGGGCTGAGAAGGAGGAGGGCATGGTGTTCTGTCCACCCTCCCCCCCAATGACAGCTAAATAGAATCTCTGTTGGGGGGGGGACAATAGGGAGCATGCTTTGTCCTCATGTCCTGGTTGTAGACCTTCTGGGAACATCTGACTGATGACTATGAGAAACAGCACTCTGGACGAGAGGGACCACAGCTGGGATCCAGCAGGGATGCTCTTGTGTTCTTCAAAACCCCACCCCGGATACTTAAAGCATCCAGATGAACTTTTTAAACCCTTGTGTTGCCATTTTCATTTCCAGCAAGCAGTCCCTTGGTTCCCTCTTGTCCTCCTCTTCTGAGGGTTGGCTGCTTTAGAACATCCAAAAAGGTAGTTAAAAATAGGTGTGATCATACATTCTATTTCTGGAAAGGCTAAAGCAGATGACGGGCATGCAACACAGACGAATACTAGCTGGACACTTTAGACCAATGACAACTTCCTGAAGCGCAGTCCATCATACAAAAACACTTCAGTTTAAAATCCAACCCCTTCTGAAAGAGAAGAAGTGGATTCTTGTTGTTAACTAAAGAGTAGCTTTAACATTCTAAAGCAGTAGAGAAATACTATTATTAATAGTAATAAATCTTAACATTAGTGTACCCTAAACATAGAAGCAACTTATAGAGCTTATAAAAGTGATGCTGTATAAGTATTTTATGGAAAGAAAATTAATTTATAATTCTTGGAAAAAAAGACTGAACACATGATGTTGCCATGTACTGCATCACACCACTGGTCCATCAAGATCAATACTGTCCACTTGGACTGGCAGTGACTCTCTAGGGTCGCAGGCAGAGGTCTTTTAAATTACTTACTGCCTGGTCCTTTTAAACAGGAGATGCTGGGGACTGTTAGAATATACAAGATCTACCGTGTACATGAAGTAAGAAGGATAAGTAGAATATCTTTCAGGGGGCATCGGAAGGGTTAAGTAGTTAGCATAGTCAGATTAAGGACTTCCTGGTATTTTCAAATGATCCCCTCCTGTCTCCTGATTACTCATTTAGGGTTGCCATTCCTCTGGTGGAGCCAGGGAGTCTCCTGATTTCTGGGGCCCCAATCTGCCTTGGCTCAGCTGGCTGGTGGGGGAAGCCCCACTCCCAAGAAACCGCCTCCCAGTGTTGCTGGTGCAATGACATCACCCGGGAGTGATATTGTGTTCCCGAAGTTGGGGATGATGCCGTAGGTTTTGGGTAGAACTCTACGGTTTCGAGGCACAAAAACCCTTAGAATTTTGCCCAAAACCTACAGTGTCACCCCCAACAGTGTAAACGCAATGACATCATCTGATAGCGACGCTGCAATGACATCATCTGGGTGATGTCATTGCAGCGTGCGCATGAACCAGAAGACCTGCAGGAAGGATTGGGAGTCCCTCCGTCGGCAGCCAAGTAGCACCTGGCAACCCTAGGCTCATTGGAGGCTTCCTTTTTTTGAGCCCACTTCCACCCTGAGTTTTATTAAATCCTCCCTGGTTGTTCGTTATACAGTTAGAACCTTCTATCTCCTCTCTCTTTTACACAATTGTAAGAGCCATCTTTTGTTCTGGCAAGAAAAGGAACAGATCAGAAGTGTGTTAATTCCCTCAGTGTGGTTTCCAACCTTCCCTTTGTGTTGCCAAAAGAGGAAATGGATCTTGCTCCTTGTACCACTGGAAAACACTGCCCTGAAAATGCCTGTTGGCAGCCACAATACAAGTAGCAATCCACATCACAGCCCTCTACACAGATATCGGTACACACCCTCACTTCCCCAGGCAGAATGATGGCTTGAATCTACATTCTGCCCTTATGTCGCCAAGCTTCTATGGCTCCATGACAGCAGCAGACATGCACAGTCCTCATTCTGACCATTTTTGTCTGCTTACATGGAGGCTGCCCCAGATATGCAGAAACCTTCATCTTGTTTGGGTGGTCCTATGTTATTGCTGTATTCAACAATAGGGAGCACCTAATTCACTAAGCTAGGAGCATGTAAAGAATCACCAGATTGGTGAGCAATAGGGGAATATTTCCCACACCTCTAAATCTTGCCCTCCATGATTCTATAAATACTCTGGGCTTTCATCAGGTTAACCCCCCCCCCCACAATTCTCGTACACTGATTCTCCGCTTCTCTCCACAGCATATTTGGTCCGTATTAGGCTGTTTGTTTTCCCCCTTCTCTTCTGGTTGATTTGCAAAGTAGTATTTTCTACATACCTGGGGAGTGCCTACCTTGTCTGTGGGTGGCCCAGTTTTGCTGACTGGCTTAGAGGTCAACCACTTTACTACTAGGTCAGTGGCACTCACCCTGCAGCTTGTGGAGACCCACATTGGCCATTTCCATCAACCAAAAGAGCCACATTTACTTCCATCCATGGCGTGAGGCCTGCGCCTCACTATCAACAGAGGCATATCAACCACATCACAAGATGTCATAGGCACACTGCACTGGTCAGGCTGCACCTGGAATATTGTATGTGATTTTGGAGGCCTCACTGCAAAAAGGCTGTGGGATAGAATGGAGTGGGTGCAGAAAAGAGCGATGAGGATGATCAGGGGCCTGGAGACCAAGCTTTCCAGGAAAGGCTGAGGAGTTTGGGAATGTTTAGTCTGAAGAACAGGAGGTTGAAGGGGAGCATGATTGCTCTCTTGAAGTATTTGCTCTCTTGAAGGGCTGTCACTAAGAGGAGCAAAACAACAACTGGGATCAAGGCAAATATCAATACAAGAGACAGTGGTGAAAACTGTGAGCAAATAAATATAACAAATAATGAACTTTAAGATAAACTGTAAATAAACTGAAACACAGCAATTTGTGAACCTATTATTATCCAATTACATACAAATTTATTACACACATGTAATACACAATCCCATCCCTAATATGAACAATATCCAAAGTTGGCATCAATATTGAATGTCTCTCAAAGAAAATGTAAATAAGAGTTCTCAAGTTGGGCTGAAGTAATAAATCTCAGGGCCCTTCAGATGAATCCTTCTGTTGTAGCACTGGCAAGGACCTCTTATAAGGTATTGCTCATATTCTGGAGGGGATTGTGTATTATTTACAGTTTATTTTAAAGTTCACTATTTATGACATTTATTTGTTAATGGTTTTCACCACTCCCTCTTGTGTTGTAACTTAAGAGGAGGGCAGGGAGCTATTCCCGTTGGCAGCAGAGGATAGGACTTGCAACAGTGGGTTTAAATTACAGGCAGAAAGGTACTGGCTGGGTATTAGGAAGATTTTTTTTTTTACAGTAAGAGTAGTTCAGCAGTGGAACTGGCTGCCTAGGGAGGTGGTGAGCTACTTCTCATTGGCAGACTTCAAGCAGCTGTCGGACAAACACTTGTCAGGGATGCTTTAGGCTGATCCTGCATTGAGCAGGGGGTTGGACTCGATGGCCTGTTTGGCCTGACTCTAAGATTCTGTGAGTCTATGAGTCTTGCAGCTTGGCTGATTCTCCGGCAGCAGCTGATTCAAAGTGGAAACCATCGACCAACCACAAGCCCTATCAAGCAAGGGCCTTGCCAATGTTCCTGAAAAATGGGGTAGGTGTCACAATGGGGCACAGAGCTCAGAAGAGCCACAGGTGGCCCCCCAAACCACTGAAAGTGTATCCCTGAATTAGATATAACAGTGAATCTCAAATGCAGTAAGGGATACGTAAGCCCATGGGTACTGTGAAAAATCAAAGCTGAAAAACTGAGGAAATACATTTCAGTGAAATGCTGTCACCTTACGGGGACTCTTAGTTTTCAAGGGGAGCCACAATATTTCCATCCTGTATGCAAAAAACCTACACGCCATCATTGGGAAAAAAAAATAGCCACCTATTGCTCCTTTCAAATCAAGAGAGAAAGGAGCCTGTGTGTCTGTATGGCTTGTACAGTGGGATTCCTCAGTTCCTTTGCTCACCAGCCTCAATCGGGAATGCGGTGGCACATTTTAATCCATGTTTAAAGCATGATTGATCAATTGTACCAACCAGGAGCTTGTGACTAGGCTGGTCAGCTAAGAAAGCAACTATCCATTCCTTGGAGACTCAAGAGATGCATAGAGATCATGCACAGAAACACCTTTAAACACCCTGTCAAGCTGGACAGTTCCGACATCTACTGTATCCCTGAGTCAGGCTGCTGGTCCTGCTAGCTCAGGACTCTGACCACCGGGGGCCCTCTAGAACGACAAGCAGAGAAAGTGCCCCCCTCACCAGAGAGAACTCTAGCTCTTTTGTACACAGACCCAATGGATCGATCTAATTAATGCCTCTGACCCTATTTCAAATGCAGTGGATTTGTGATCACCAGACAGGGAGCATTCAAGTGAGAAAGTTCTAGCAGAGTGGAGAGGGAGGGGTTCTCAGGGGAAGCATCATGCGTTGGCAGACTGGGAGGGGGAGGACTCCATCTTCTACGCCAGGTTGCTATGGACGTGTTATATAATACACTCGACTTCTGGCTTGGAACTATGCGTCTTTCTTTTGAACCGTGCAGCTGCCACCTGGGTTGGCTGGTCATACCCAGAGCAATGAAAACTCCTGTGTGTGTGTATAGCGCTATATGTTTCATATGCCTATACAGATGCAAATCTCTGTTATAATCCAGAGTGCCCACATGATATGTAACAAAGAATACCATGGCACCATTAACACAAGCCGGTTTATTGTGATAGGAGCTTTTAAGGGCAGCCACCCTACCCTATAGGGTTACGTGATAGTGAGATTTCAAGGTGCAACACTGCCGTCTGCAATCCACGTTCCTTACCCTGCTTTTCTTTGCCAAGGGACAAGATGTACAGAGAACAGGTGGCACCCACAGAGCACTAAGGCATCAAAGGCTGTTACATAATTCTCAAAAGCAGGGCAGGATTGTTTGAATGAAGCTAAGACTGCTTGCCTTAAAAAAACAAAACAAAATTATGGATGTGATCAATTTCATGCCATCCCAAAGGTGGTACTCTGCCCTAGGTATAAAAAAAGACCAATTATGTTAACTAGAAGAGAACATTATTACCTGGGTCAACGGGACGAGACATTTAAATCTCTGTTTTAATCACTGGTGCTATTCTTGAGCTTCTTTTTTTTGTCAAAAACAGTGCCACTACTCTCATGAGAAATGTTATATGGCTACTAATTCTTTCAGTTTCTGCATTGCTGTTTTTAATATTTTAATTATTTCAAGCTGCTTTGGTGACTTTTCAACTGAGGGCGCAGGGTAGAAATATTTCAATAGATTATGGGAATTCAAGGCAAAATCCAAGCAACTGAACATGCATTCTGGGGGGCGGGGGGGCTGGAGGAGGAAGACAGTGGCCAAGCTTCGCCATGGGCAGTCCATATACCTGATTTGTTAGAAGCCTGATTTGT
The DNA here is from genome assembly GCA_029375565.1 of Gekko gecko. NCBI lineage: Eukaryota > Metazoa > Chordata > Lepidosauria > Squamata > Gekkonidae > Gekko > Gekko gecko. The sequence goes on along the minus strand of JAPDNY010000013.1, from coordinate 47,657,551 downwards.
CCTATTTCCTTTGTATGCCAGATCTTAATATTTTGCAGCATCTAGCTCTACAAAACGATGTTCCCAAGATCTGAAGGAGTCAGCAGCCACTCAGGAAAGCTCATACCCTGCCACATATTTTGTTAGTTTTCAATGTGCTATTGGATTCTTGCTCTTTTCTATTGCTACAGACACACAAACGCAGCTACCCATCTAGACCAAGATCTACGGTTATGCTTTTCCATAGATTCATGGAGCTTGTAAGCCAGCGAGCCTCTCTTAGCAATGCTACTGCTGGAGGAAACTGGCATGGTGCAGAAACTAGGAGAATGAGCTGCGGAAGGGCCCCAATTCAAAATTTCCTTCCTCCATAAACTAAACGCAACATCCTACCTAGAGTTATTCCAGTCCAAGGCACTTCTGCTTCGGCATTCCCTCTCTCCGCTGATATGAAGGTAGTTGTTAAGGACTGTAACACTGGGCAGTTGTTAAGGACTGTAACACGATCTTGTGGGCGAAGGGCGTGGGCTGCAGGAGGCACTCCATGAATGCTAAGCGTTACGTTAACAGCGACCCGGCAACAGAGGGGCAGCATCCCCAAGCTTTCTGTCCCGGGTCACCGTGATGATGGCCATTTCTCTCCTTGCGGAGCATCAGTTCTCCTTCCCCAGATCGTCCATTGCTCCAATAGCCGGAGTCCAAACGGTCGCCCCAACAAAACCTACGCAGGAAACCAGCCTCCCTGCCAGATTCTACGCCGTCTCCGTCTCAATCCCCGCGCCCTCTTCTCCTCCGCCATTCTCCACCTCCCAAAGCTCCAGCCACCTTTCTCCACCCAGCTCTCTTCTCCCTTGCCAATCCCATACCTGTGTCTTCCCCGCCACGAGGTCCGGTCGTCGTAGGAACGCGGGGGATGCGGCCGCTCTTTCTAGGGCGCCTTTGAGCGTCGATCCAAGCCAGGCGTCTGTCGCGCTCCCGCTCTGCCGAGGGGAGGCTCAGCCAAGGCGAGGAGAAACGGAGTGAAAGGGAAGGAGGAGCTTCGCACCGCCTCCTGCCTTCGCCTACCCCCACCCCCATCGGAGCGCTGCTCCCGGTTGCAGTCAAGGGCCGCCCCCGCATCACAAGGGCCGCCCGCGCTTCGTCTCGTCACAAGGCACTGGCGGCCACATAGTCATGGCGCTTACTCGGGAGTAGGGGCGGGTGTGTGCAATGGGGTCTTGCTGCTCCAGGTGAGCGCGCCTCGGATTGCAGCCCCCGAGCCGTGCTTCCACTAAGGTGGTTTTTTTTTAAAAAAAGGAAAAGGCCACAGCGGTTCTGTAGGTCACAGTGGCTCCGTTCACGTTATGAGGGCTGCGGTTGTGAATGGCAGGGCTGACGCTTTGCGTAGAAATGGCGCTGGCCATTCAAGGCCTCTTGGACAGTGAGGGAGTTATGGTAGGAAATGGGGGAGGGGGCTTGATGGCAACCACAAGCCCCCCTTATTTGCCCTCCTCCCAGAAACAAACATCTTCCCTATTCAAAGTGTAATGTGCTTCATGAGTCAGAAAAGAAAAACAAAACACAGAATACGACAGTTCTGTTTATGAACTGCTATCAATAGGTCACAGCAGGGGCCTGGACTTTTACTGTTGTTGAACCTGAGGGCACTTTTGGAATTTTGAGAACAGGTTATGGGCACCAAACAAAATGGCTGCCATGGGTGTGTGTGTGGCACAAATCACAAAATGGCTCCCATGACCGCTGGCTCCAACACCTAATGTTTGCAGCAGGGCTTCTCAAAAGATTAGGGTTCAGCAAAGAATCCATCTTGGGGGAAGCTGTTTCCAAATGGGTACTCCCTGCAGATACCTACAGGATTGTCTGAAGCACTTCCTACTCTGAGGAGGCAGAAGAAAGCCAGCTCTTTGCTTTGGGGAAGAAGCAAGGGGAAACACTAAGAATCTCATATGGTCTTATCATAGGCCTGGGCTGGCATCCTGGCATCCTGGGTCTGGTAAAATACACACATTCTCCTCTTCAAGATGGTTGGGCCCTGCCATGCCTTAGCACTCTAAAGGCAACCACAACTGAGATATCACAAAACACAGTGGCTGCTGCTCTTAATTCCACTGTTTGACTGCTATTTTGGAACACAAATTCTTTTCCTTTATACTCATGTATATAGAAAATATATCTCACTTTTCTGTTAAAAATAATACTTAAGGCACGCAGCAAATTTAAAACAATAAATGCTAAAAACGTTACATGTAAAATCAAGTTGAAAACAATTGGTCAGACCAGCAGTTTAAAGAGAGAATTCTAAAACAAAAGACAAAAAGCTGAAAACACAAAATTAGCTCAGATAAAATAATTACACAGCAGGCAAACCGGAAAAATAGCTGAACAGTTGCAAAAATTGGTTTGAAATGTAGAAGCAATACCTAACAGTGATAAATCAAAAGGAGATTGGAACAAAGCCAGTTAGAAGGCTGAAGATTTTTGTTTTTGCTGAGGATTCAGTTCTTGTATCTGATGAAATTGGCTTCAGTCAGTGAAAGTTTTTATCTCCATAAGCTTGCTAGTCTTCAAGGTACCATGTGAGCTCTCTGTTTTAATTTACAGTATCATGTGAATTGAGTCCCATTGCCCTGGAAAGCAAAGGAGATGGGAACATACCACTGTGTGGTCCAAGAACAACAAGGCAGACTCTTCACATGCAGCAGAATGAGAGAGTAGTGGAATGGACTGTACTACTTCAGACTGCTTGCAAAACATCACATTTCAAAATAATTCCCTGCATTCAAAACATGCCACAAATAGGAAGTTAGTATCCAGCCTAATTTCCCAGCAAGAATGCAGGCCACTTGTCATGCAGCTGGTACATCATGTGAACTGGGCCCGTGAAGAAAGGGAACACAGATGAATTAATCCAGAGAGGAAGAATGAGACCTTTGAAGGTAGGACTGTCATTCCCCCTAACTTTACAGAGGGTCCTATACTTTCAGAACATATTTAGTGCAACTCCCAGGGATTAAAGCAGTAATGGTTCCTGATAAAACATTTGCTCATATATACATTTGATATGTACCCTGTCACTTATGAATGCACTTATCACATGACTCACTATTTACCTGTGAAGTTATTATGTCCAACAAGATTCCAATGGCATCTTAAAGACTAACAACATTTATTTCAATATATCTGAAGAAGTGAGCTGTGACTCAGGAAAGCTGGTATTGAAATAGATATTGTTAGTCTTCAAGGTGCCCCTGGGTTCCTGTTTTATTTGAGTATAGCAGGCTAACATGGTTAACACTAAAGGTTTCCCTTGTTCAAAAGCCAGTCGGATTCAACTCTAGGGGGTGGTGCTCATCTCTGTTTCCAAGCCAAAGAGCCAGTGCTGTCTGAAGATGTTTCCGTGGTCATGTGGCCGGCATGACTAAATGCCGAGGGACATGGAACGCTGTTACCTTCCCACTGAAGCAGTACCTATTTGTCTACTTGCAATTTCTTGCTTTCAAATTGCTAGGTTGGCAGGAGCTAGGGCCAGAGACGGGAGCTCACTCTGTCATGCAGCACTTAGGTCTCGAACTGCCGAGCTACTGATCTTCTGGTCTGCAGCTCAGCGTCCTAACCTCTGAGCCACCACAGCCCCTCTACCATGGCCACCCCTTTGCAAATATTAAATCCACACACAAAAGTGCTGACTGACCTGGTCAAGTGCATTTATAAGTCACAGGCCATGTACAAAACAACTTTACAGGTAACCATAGATGCAGTTAATCATTCTCATACTTGCTTTCGTGCTAAACTGTTTTGTGCTTCACATCATTGGAGGGTAAGTAATGGTAAAGGTTCCCTTGCTCGAAAGTCAGTCAGATCTGACTCTAGGGTTGCGGTGTTCATCTCCGTTTCAAAGCTGAAGACCCAATGCTGTCCGAAGATGTTTCCGTGGTCATGTGACCGGCATGACTAAACATCAAGGTAAACACTGTTACCTTCCCATCGAAGTGGTACCTATTTATCTACTTGCAATTTCTTGCTTTCGAACTGCTAGGTTGGCAGGAGCTGGAACTAGAGACAGGAGCTCACTCGGTCATGCGGCACTCTTGGGTCTCAAACTGCTGAACTACTGACCTTCCACAGCCTGCAGTTCAGCGTCTTAACCACTTGAGCCACCGCAGCTCCTTGGAGGGTAAAAAGGGTGAATTTTATTGTCAGATATCACATGTTTCCATTTGATTATTCCAATTTGTATTCGTCATTGTAAATATAGAAGCAGGCAGTGGTAGCAGTTAATATATCTGGCAGAAAAGGTGGTTGTGTATGCCATTTATCATGGGATAATTAACTGGGGCCTCTTCGAACAATGCTTTTAAGTGGCATAGGAGCATCCATCTGTATCAGAACATTTAAAGCTGAATGATGCTGAGTCAGATCATTGGTCCGTTTAGCTCAGTACTGTGCACCGCTGAATGGCGGTAGCTAGGGAAAGAAGGATGTCTCTCAGTGCCTGCTACTGGAGATCCAAGGTTAAAATACCTTATATTTCTTACTGGTAACATCTCTCTTGGAGGAGGGGCACTCTTGGGATGTATCAGTGCAGCCTCTTTCTTACCAGCATTCTATACTGGCCCATACTGACTTACTTCCACCCCTACTGCAATCTTTTAACTAGAGATGCCATCAATTGAATCTTGGACATTCTGAATACAATTTATGGACTTCACCACTATGCCACTCCATGATGCAGCCTGGCACCATTTTTCATTGCTTGGTACCATTGGACACCCTCCTTCATTCATGCCGTGGTCCTTTCCTATGTTAGGTCCAGGTTTTTGGAAGGGCCACTAATTGCTGTGGCTGACCAGACCAGTTGCTATGGTTTGGCATTACGGTGTGATCACAAAGCTGCTTTCTTTTTCGGTTCACTGATATTGGTGGACAAGTGTTGCTGGACCTTCATCATTTTGCCCCCATTTGAGCTGATTAACACTGTTACACCTTGACAGCATTATTGCTAAGCCAGTGCTGAATTTTCTCATCTCCAGAGATGTCAAGGAGATCCAAAACAGTAGCAATTACAAATGGGTGTAATGGTGACAAAACTAACCATGTAAAAATAAATTGCCAGCTGCAGCAAGCTGTTCAGAGGCTGACAACTGGAGCTATTTTCTGATGTGCCAAAACACAAGTCATCCAGTGTCTGTCTGTTTTTGATATTTTTACTAGTTTGATGTTTCTGGAGGGGAAGAGTTTGAGTAATGTTTCCATAATAGTGCACCTAGCATCAGTATCTTTGCACATGCTTACTTACGCCATCAGCCATAATAACACGTGTTGTCCTGTGAAACAGCTTTTTAAGTGGGTGCAATTTCAGAAGGTGTTTTGAGCTCATTTGGCACTCCTAAGGTGTCGTCTTTCAAGATTTCACAAATACAGAAGAACTGCAGCTCAGCATCTTCCAGTTGTATATGCTGTCCCAAATTGTGAGTCACAGGAGCCATTTACCACTGTTGGTATGGTATTGTGTGTATGCACTGATTGGTTGTTTGAAAAACTTGGCAAGCCAATGAGAGATTCAGATGCTGTGAAGATCAGAGTCCAGCGGTGGTGAAAAGTGCCAACAAGTCGCAGCTGATTTATGGCAACCCCATAGGGTTTTCAAGGTAAGAGTCTTACAGAGATTATTTGCCATTACCTGCCCTGAACTTCCTTGGTGGTCTCCCATCCAAATACTAACCAGGGCTGATGCTGTTTAACTTCTGAGATCTGAAGAGATCAGGCTAGCCTGGGCTATCCAGGTCAGAGCAAGATGTGAGTACTGAGATTTAATTTGTTCTTGTTTAACAAGTCATGATTTTTTTAGTGTGTGATGAAGACCCACACCATCACATTTTTACTTAAGGATGAGTTTCCACATAGCATGGGTTGGATCCAGAGTCTCCCTTCTACTTAGTAAGGAGTCTTCTCCAACAGGGAGGGAATCAGCATGGCATTTTGGTTAGCATATTAGACTAGGATTATGGAGACCTGAGTTCAAATCCCCACACAGCCACTGAAAAGCTCACTTGGAGGTGATTTTGAGCTAGTTACTTTCAGTCTGTTGTACCTCACACATAAGAGAGGAGAACCAGGTATGTTGCCCATAGTTTTTTGGATAATCTATGGGATAAAAGTCTGATTAAAAGATGGTTATATTAAATCCACCCCTATTCCCGGCTAGTGTTGTGAACTCAAACACATTTTTAGTTCTTGTTGTATCTGTTTTCTAAATACATGCTTTTTGTTGCAATTCTGTATACTTAGCCAGGCTCAAACTGGCAGCTCAGTTCTGAGGCACTGCAGTTTTTTTTCTTAGTTTGTGCAGCTAGAACAGATAATACAATGGCATCTGTCCAGACTGCTTACAAAGCAGCATAAGCATTAACAGCCCAGCTTGTGTTATAAAGCTCTTACAATCTGCCTTTCAGCACTGAACAGGGGACTCAGGAGAATCAAGACATGAATGGGAACAAATGCAGTGATGCTGTCATTAGATTTCATTATGATTAGGGATGAGAGCTTGGGTTAGGCCAAATGCTTCCAAGAACAGTGATCTGCAGAAGGAGCTGAAGGAAAGGAGAGAGAAATGAGCTTGTAAAAGTTTGCTGGTGAAAGGACCCAGGGCGGTTCAGCAAGATCTCAGAGTCTCCTAACGCTAGAGCTCTCTGTGATCCTGCCTTGACAATAGGATGGTATAACGACACCATTTTAAAACAAAAACAAAAAAGGAGGAGGGCGGGCTAATGGCGTAATGGGTGTGGAAAAACTGAGGAGGGGGAAAGGTGGGCGGGTATGATTCACTGCGAGGCAACAGGAAAATCCTGGGAATCAAGGATCACACTGGCCCGGAGCAAATGGGGGGATGCTCTGAGGAAAATGGTGACAGCGGGTCAAATGGTGTGCAAGTGACAAAATGCACTGGAGAAAACCGAGGGTTGACCCCGGGACAAAGTCTTGTGCAAAATCGGCCACTGTCTTGAGAGCTGGTGACTTTGTGCTGGCAGAATGATGATGCTGAAGGGTTTGTGCAACAAGAACATATGCACTTGTGGCTCCATGGTAGAGCATCTGCTTGTCATGCAGAAGGTCTCAGGTTCAATCCCTGGCATCTACATTTAAAAGGATGAGGTAGTAGGTGACATGAAAGACCTCTCCCAGAGACCCTGGAGAGCTGCCACCAGTCTGAGAAGACAATACTGACTTTGATAGTGTTCTGATTCAATATAAGGCAGCTTCATGTGTCCATGTGTCTACGCATTAATCTCATACTCTCGGGGGTTGTATTTCTGTGGGTTGTAGTATTTGAGCTTGCTAACTGTGCTTAAGAGGGTGGTGGCCATGTTATTCTGTTCTGCTGTTTATTGGATGTATTATCTCGGTCTTGTTCTTTATTGTTTTTTGCTTTTGTAATTTCGGGGGGCTTTGCAAAACCCATCACATGTGATACTTGTTTGGCATTGTTTCTAATTTTAGAAATCCTGGTCCTATTGCATTGTATATTGGATGTCTGATTTGCATTATTTTACACTATGTAATCTGCCATGGGTCCTAGATGAAATCAAGCCTGAACTCTCCCTAGAAACTAAAATAACTAAACTGAGGCTTTGGTCACATTATGAGAAGACAAGAGTCACTGGGAAAAATAATAATGCTAGGAAAAGTTGAAGGCAGCTGGAAAAGAGGAAAACCTAACATGAGATGGATTGACCCAGTCAAGGAAGCCACAGCCCAGTTTGCAAGACCTGAGCAAGGCTGTTAACAATAGGACATTTTGGACTTTTTGGAGGTCATTAATTCATTGGGTTGTCATAAGTCAGAAGTGACCTGACAGCTCTTCTCTCTCTCTCTCTCTCTCTCTCTCTCTCTCTCTCTCGGCCTTGATTCTCAGAAAGAAAGGCAGGACAATAAATATGCTAAACAAACCTTGAGAACATGGCAAAGTAGTAGTACAAAGACTGTCTGTTTATTTGATATATACCCCACCTTAGTCCCTAGTGGGGACCCAAAGCAGCTTGCGTTGTTCTCCTTGCCTCCATTTTATCCTCACAACAACCTTGTGAGGTAGGCTAGGCCAAGAGTGTGTGAGTGGCCCAAGGTTACCCAGCAAGCTTCCCAGGCAGAATGGAGATTTGAACCTGGGTCTCCCAGATCTTAGTCCAACATTGTGCTTCAGTTCTGTACAAAAGCAAAAAGGAAGACAAAACAAAATGGCAACAGGACAGCTCCTAGAAAAATGGGACCATGACAAGGAAAGGATGGGAGAAATGTGGATAGGTGAGAATGTCACCTGCACCTCCATTTATAATTGTGTATGCAAATGATGATGAAGAAGAAGAGATTGGATTTATACCCCACCCTTCACTCGGAGTCTCAGAGAGGCTTACAAACTCCTTTCCCTTCCCCTCCCCGCAATAGATAGGCAGGGCTGAGAGAACTCTGACAGAAACTGCTCTTTTTCAGAACAGCTGTGCCAGAGCTTGTGACTGACCCAAGGTCACATCAGCAGGTGCAAGTGGAGGAGGGGGGAATCAAACCCGGTTCTCCCAGATTAGAGTCCATGCACTTAACCACTACACCAAACTGATGGTAATTGTGCTATGCGTGAGTAGTGGGGGGCCGCCCAAAGTGTGGAGAACTAGCGTGATGTGGGAGGTAGATGAGCAGGGTTCATCCCAGAAGCTCAGTGGGTGACTCTTGCTCAGCCAAACCTACCTTGTAAAATGGAAGACTTCAGAAACGGTGTATACCGCCTTGGAGGAAGGGTGCGGCAAAATAAATAAATAAAGGATTATGCACAAAGAACTTATTGCACTACAGCCATGCAATGGATACGCTTGATGCACTTGTTGACTCCAGTTTAATTTGCTATTTCTGAGAAAAAACGCACAGCAGAAAACCATGAAATCTAAAAGAGGCTGCAGAAACATGTCAACCAGTGTGGCTGAGTGATTTGAACAGCAGTCCTCAGCATGGTGCCCATCAGCATCATGATGTCTATCCGCAGATTTCTCGGCACTTATCAGGTGTTTTTAGAAGGTGGGTGGGATCAGGTGGGGGATCATACCTTGCAGAGTTTATGATCAGCCACTCGAGACAGGGTCGGCCCCAGGTATTTTTGCAGGCTAGGCGAGGACACCTTCTGGCGCCCCCTCCCCCGTGCCCACAAATTTCTGGCACCCCCCCTTCAGGCACCCTCGCAGCCACCCAGGACCATCCTTCCCTCCCTCCCAGCAGCCCCGCTTGGGCACCTCTTTCAGTACTGAATGCGGGGCAGAGAAGGGGCGCACTGTGGAGTGGGCACCCAGAAAGCCATGCTGGGGGTGGGCCACACCAGGCAGGCAGGGGCTGCCTCTTCTCTTTCCCCAGGGTGGGAGGGGGAAGGTCGGAAACAGCCGCTTAGGTGGGCGATCAGGAGAGAAGGAGCAGCAGGCTGGATCTCACCAGGGACCCCCATGCAGGCAGGGTGGGTGCAACCGCCATCTTCCCCACAGATCCTGCCAGGCTTCTGCCCCACTTTTTCTCCAGGCACAGGGGTGGAGAGGACAGCAGCTGTGTGAGAAGCGCCCGAGAGCTTGGTTGCCTGCTGCTGCTGCTTCTCCTCCTCCTCCCTGCCACCGCCAAAATGCGGGGCAGGGAGTGCTGCCAGGCCTCTGTCCCCTCCCCGGCCCCCTCTGCCTTCCGCCCCTTCAGCCCGGGACTCCCCATGCCTCCACCCCAGCCCCACCGCCTCCTCCTCCTTCTGCCCCTGGGCGGCTGGGAGGGTGCCTCACTTCGCCATGCCCCATGTGGGGGCTCGCAGAGACTCCTTGCCCCAGTAGCGTACTTCTCTTGGCTCCCGGCTGGCAGGAAGGGCGCCCAGTGTGTGTGGGGGGTCTTCTGGCTGGCAGGGAGGCAGCCATGTTCTGGCCGGGCACTGCAGGGTTAGGGGCTCCTTTGGGCTACGAGTGGCCCTGCTGGCTCAGGCAGCAACGGCTTCGCTGTCTGTCTGTCTGTCTCCTCCCCTTGGGTGTGTGTCCTCTCTCCCTCCGAGGGTGTGAGCTAAAGTGAACTGGCAGGAAGGGGCACGCTGTGGAGTGGGCACCCAGAAAGCCATTCTAGGGGTGGATGGGTGGCGATGGGGCCTCGCTGCGCCCCTGGAAGCTCTGCACCCTAGGCCATAGCCCTAGTTGGCCTAGTGAAAGAGCCGGCCCTGACTGGAGATCTGACTGGCTATGCAGATTAAAATAATGTTGTTTCTGCGGCAGCTGCCATCGCAGTGTTGGGTTTATTCTCTCTTTTATCTTTCTCAGTATATTATTTTAAATTACCCCACTTTCTCCCTACACTTGGGCTTTTCCTGTATGTGTTGCTCTCGCTCTGGTGGCAGCCATTTTGTGGACGGCTCTTCTGCCTCCTGCTGCAGTCATTTGGTGTAGGGTGGCCAGCTCTGGGTTGGGAAATACCTGGAGATTCTGGGAGTGGAGCCTGGGGAGGGCAGGGTTTGGGGAGGGGAAGGATCTCAGCAGGGTTTAATGCAATAGACTCCACCTTCCAAAGCAGCCATCTTCTCCAAGGGAACTGATCTCTGTCAGCTGGACATCAACTGTAATACCAGGAGATCTCCAGGCCCCCCTGGAGGCTGGCAACCCTAATTTGGTGGGTGCAGTCACCACCCTGTGTCAGAATTCCAAAGGTGTCTACAGGCTCAAAATGGCTGTGGTATCCTGGATTAGAAAGGTGGGTTAAGCCTGGGGAGATCCAGTTTCAAGTTTTTGCTCATGCTGAAGCTCATGGGGTGAACTTGGGCCAGTCACTCTGTCAACCTAGCCAACCTCAAGGCTGGATAAAATGGAGGAGGGAAAAATCATGTGTCATCCCGAGCTCCTTGGAGGAAGGGTGTGTGTGTAAAGATGTTACCCACCAAGCCAGATGTAGCAGCTGTTGGCGAGCAGCTGGCCTCATGCTTGGCAGTCCCTCTGTTTTGGCTGTCCCAGATATGCAACTGCTAAGTGAACCCTTGATGGGCTGCACAGGGTGGCCATGTCAGTTGGCTGTAGCAAAATAAAAGTCCATTGGCACCTTCAAGACTGGCAACATTTATGCATTGCATGATCTTTCCTTCATGCACCTGAAGAAGTGAGCTATGACTCACAAAAGCTCATATTGAAATAAACGTCAGTATTTAGGATGACCTATAAGGATCCCTTTTATCAGGCAGTTGTTATGCTCTGCAGTCTGAAATTCTGCAGCTCTCCTGTAGAAACATGCAGAATCCAGTACTGAATCACCAGCTTCATGGAAGAAAATACCAACTGGAGGTGGAGAAGTTATGTGTAGGAGCATGCAGGAATCTGTGCTGAATCGCAGAGCCTACTGGCAGGCGTCTCCTGCTCTATAATCACTGGGCTGGCAGAGTTCCAGAGAGTGCCTGCACAGAGCTGTCAGCTCAGGCCAGCACAGCTTGTGATTCACTAAGCTCAATGCAATTCAACAGCCACAGAGAAAGCCTAAGCAACATCTGGCCCGGGCTGCCTGCCTGGGACTGGGAAAACAGGAGTGCTATAGGAGTGGTTTTCCATGCTAGGTCATTGCTTGGTCCTTACATGGAGCACAAGAGAATTGCCATGATGTAGTGGTTGCAATACCAGGCTAGGCGCCAAACTAGACATTTTTTTAAAGAGTCGACTTGGGTTCCTTGCAGCATAGCTGCAGGAAATGGCTATATATATAAAAAAGCAGAGTCTGAGTTTGGAACCAGGGTCACCAACAATGCTCCCTCTATGCTGTGGAGTCTTGTGAGCAAAAATTCTACTTTGTGAGCTACTGGCACTAAAGTTTTGAGCGAGCAATTTGGCTACTGCTTAAATTAGTTTGCTCTGGAGCAGTGTTCCCTCTAAGCTGAGTTAGTGTGAACTAGCCCACAGTTTTTTAGCATCTGGCTCACACATTTTTGTCTTAGCTCAGGAAGGATGGCTCCAGAGCAAACTAATTTATGCAATAGCTTTAATGCCGGTAGCTCACAAAGTAGAATTTTTGCTCACAAGACTCCACAGCTTAGAGGGAGCATTGCTCTGGAGCCATCCTTCCTGAACTAAGACAAAAATGTGTGAGCCAGAGGCTAAAAAACTGAGAGCTAGCTCATGCTAACTTAGCTTAGAGGGAATACTGGTCACCAGCTTTCAGGTTGAGCCTGGCACTCTGGAATTACAACTGACTTCCAGACCGCCAAGATCAGCTCCCCTGGAGAAAATGGCTGCTTTGGAGGGTGGACTCTGTGGCATTGTACCCTGCTGAGGTCCCTCCCCTCCCCAAACCCCGCCCTCCAAAGCTCCACCCCCCCAAATCTCCAGGAACTTCCTATCCTGGGCTTGGCAACCCTATTAAATTGGAACACAGCAGGGGGCGGAAGAGGTCCTGCCCCCACCAGCCATTTTTCTGTGCCGAAACAGCCCTGCGGTTGGGGTTATTTCCCAAGCTAGCCTGATCTCATCAGATGCTCAGCAGGGCTGGCCCTGGTGAGTACTTGGACGGGTGATGACTGAGGAAGTCCAGGGTTGCTATGCAGAGGCAGGCAATGGTAGTTACCTGTGAATGTCTCTTGCTTGAAGACCTCATGGGGTCACCATGAGTTGACTGCGACTCGACAGCACTTTCCATCACTACCATGTGCACAGAATACTCCACATGGAGCAGCAAAAAACTGGGGAAATAATTCCTCATCCCAGTGCTGTTATGGTGCGGAAGAACCCCTTCCTCCCCCCACGGCAGTATTCCAAACCCAGACAAGCTCTGCTTTGTTTTTAATACCCATTCCACATATTGCAGGGTAGCTGCGGGAAACCTAAGTTAGGTCTGGAAAATCTGACTCATTTTCTAGGAAGTGCATGGGGTGGGGGGCACCCCCTTCCAGGTTTGGCATGCCAGGGCAGCCTCGCAATGAGGTGGCTTTTGGTAGCAAAACAATAAAAGCCTCACAGGGTGGAGCTGCCTTCAGTGATGTAATTCATATAGGCTTTATTGAGGCTGGCAAGTCTCCTTGCAGTGTCGCACCCAGTTTCTCAGCTTAGAACCCAGTGTCATTCCCCCCCCCCTTAGCTGAAGGGAAAATGTCAGTTGATTGAGATGCTCCTGTCTTGCACTCTTCTCCTGGGTATTTTGGTGACCGCAACATGCAAGACAAGAGGAAGTTAAAATTAAGTGATGGCTTCTGAAACTGCTTGTGTTTCCATTGGGTCCCTAACGCCAGTGTAAGGTTCCTGGTTAGCTATGGAAAAGTGTATCAGATCGCCAGTCAATCATATCTTATATTACCTTTTACCAACAAATCTGAACAGAAAAATCAAACAAATCTCAGAGCAGACAATTATAACAAGCACAAGTAAACCCAACCCCTAAATTACCCCTATCTACATGTTACACAGACCTCACATAATGTCTGGACCTACCACAAGGACATTGGAGGTCCCATGGAAGTCCAGTTCAGATCAGGAGGGGTTCAATTCCCCAGTCCTCCACATGAAGCCAGCTGGGTGACCTTGTGTCAGTCAGAGTTCTCGCAGTCCAAAAAACCAAACCCAGCTCGTCACTAAAAAGAGCTAGAATTTCAGGCTGGCTCTTTTTTCGGATCTCCTGGCTATATTACACCCACTGCCATATGATAATTAATTAATTCAGATTGGGACAGTTGTGTGTGGGGAGAGGGATCGTAAACCTTCCCCACCATGAAGGTTTTGCTATTTAAAACAGCTCCAGGGAGTTTCTGTTTGCCCTGTTGATAGAGTTGCCAGCCTCCAGGTGGTGAGAGAAGAATAAAACTCAGCAAAGGGAAACCACTATTCTGTTAATTTTGGCACACGCCATTATACTTTTTATATTGCAAATATCTATCATAAACAACATTTATGGTATAAAATACATTTCATGAGTATAAGTAAATCTATACAGGTCTGTGGTCAAAGTGGTACTAACGCAATGCAAAATTTATAAACACCGTCCTGGCTACATTCCTGGATTCTTTTTGTGACGTTATTACTTTAAGGCATCTTGATGGAGCTGTGAAGAAAAAAATGGACTGAAAAGCCTTCATTTTTTTAAGCTCATGACCAATGCTTATAACTCTATCTACTGTCATCCATTAGAAACACAGAAAAAAACTTCAGTGATGTGGAAAAGAATGATACATGTGAAAAATATATAAGAATCCAAGGAATGTAAAAGGTAAAGAGAGTACACGCTCTTCTGGAGTAGGAAGTGGTTTTGAATATCTTTTTCAAGTCAGTCTCTCTGTAGATGTTTGCCCCCAGACTCTTCACGGAGCACCACAGGAATGACAATAATATGGATCCACGCAATCTCTCTCTAATGTCTTCCCAGAGCTTTGGGGGGAAAAAACATGAATCAACTAATTAACAAAGAAAATGCAAGCTCAAAATATCTGGGTAACTAGCAGTGCAATCCTAAGAACACTTTCCTAGGAGTAAGCCCCATTGAATAGACTTCAGTATGATTCTGAGTAGACCTACTTAGGATTGCACTATAAAATAATGCAAATGAATTCTTGGTCATTTGGAAGGTGTCTTAGCAAGAGGTGGAGGCAAACAATGGCAAACCACCTCTGAATGGCTCTTGCCTTGAAAACTCTAAGGGGTCACCCTAAGTTGGTTGCAACTTGATAGCACTTTCTACCACCTTGGCAAAGGGGTATCAAGAAGAGCCCTTGAAAAGTGCCTCTGCACACCAATAAATCTTGGCTTAGTATCTCTTGGATGTGCTTCTTAGTCCTTCTTTTCTAGCCGGCAGAACTGATAGGATATCAGGAAAGAAGAGATGCTTCCTCCTAGCAGTGAATAGCAGAACCCAGCTCTAAGCACCTTTTTGAGAAAGCATTGAGCATGATTTAAAAAGGCCTCTTATAACTCACTCATGCTAGAGCTTTGCATTGATTTCCAAACAGATCATGATGATGATGATGATGGTGATAGAGTAGGCAGATGTGACTTTTGAAATTTGCTCAGGCTTAATGGACGCAGGATAAAGTTAGAAATATTTATTTATTTATTTATTCCATTTATACCCCACCCTTCTTGCTGAGGCAGGCTCAGGCAGGCTCAGGGCAGCTTACATAAAATGCATTTATAAATACAATTAAAATCCATCATAAAAACAACCAAAACCATAAACAAATCAATTATCCTAAAGTGCTGGAACAATATTCAGATAAAGTGCGAGAGCAGAAATTTCAAGATTAAACAGTACTCCGTAGGTGACTACCATAATGGTATTCCCATACCATCTCCATTGATTCTACTTATTTATGCGGCAACGGTGGGCTAAAGGTGGTAAGGCCAGGGCACAGGGTCCCTCCTCGGATGTTTTACACTGCTCCTAATTGAAGGCCTGGTGGAAGAGCTCCGTCTTGCTGGCCCTGCAGAGCTGTAAGAGGTCCCGCAGGGCCCTGATCTCTTCTGGGAGCTCATTCTACCAGTACAAAGCCACCACTGAGAAGGACCTGGCCCTGATTGT
This sequence comes from Gekko gecko, assembly GCA_029375565.1. Classification (NCBI taxonomy): domain Eukaryota; kingdom Metazoa; phylum Chordata; class Lepidosauria; order Squamata; family Gekkonidae; genus Gekko; species Gekko gecko. Next base: position 47,642,047 of record JAPDNY010000013.1, on the reverse strand, counting down.
TGCCATCCTGGGGTCTTTGGGCCCTGGCAGGGCCAGCCAGTTTTGGGCCCCTGAACGCAGTGCTCCCTGGGGAACATATGGGGAAAGGCGGTCCCTTCGGTATATGACATTGTGGTAAAGCTAAGCAGGTCTGGGTATGGTGAGTTTCTGAATGGAGACTTCCTGGAAATCCTGAGTATGGATGCAATACAAACACTTTCCTGGGACTAAGTCCCACTGAATAAAAACTTTTGAATAGACTAGCATTGCTCTAAATGTAACAACGCAGTTGGATCGGAGAGAAACTGTAGTGGGAGGGTGAAAAAGAAACCCCCTGATTTCACAGATATTTTCTAAGATGCTTTGATTTGTTTCAGTTTAGTAGGAGTTTTTTCTTGGTTTGAAGGATGTTCTTTGGACTTCGATCTTGTGGACAAATAGGAACACTTTAACAGCCCAAGAGAATCCTCATGCAATACTTTTGGAATCTTTAAAGTGTTCATATCTCTTTTATTGCAGAACACAGTCCAGTGATGATTACAGATGATGGGGAAAGAGGTCAGCCACAAAAAAGCTCTCCAAGGTACTGATGGAATCCAGTAATGCATCCTTAATAACACAGATTATAGGAGCTCAAAGAGCAGGGGGAAGGTATCACACTTTCGTCATCACACAGGAGTCTGTTTCCATTGGAGGGAATTTCCACGACAATAATCATCACTGGGAAATGCTGCATGTGATTCTCTTGAGAATATTGCATCAGCAATAGAAACCATGGCTTGTATTTTTGATGTGTGATTCACCTGATCTTCTGGTGCACAGGATTTCTGTTGCATATTTGTCCCATTCTCAGTGAGGGAAATGACAGACCTGTATCTAGGCTGTACCATTTCAAATGGCAGGTGGAGGTTCACATGACTGAATATTCTCCCATGCCAAGAAACAAAATAAAAGCAAACAAAAAACAAAGCAGCATATTCCTTTGTCTTCAGCCCTTGCCATTCTTCCCAATGGGGACACAAAGCAGCTTACATCATTCTTTTCTCCTTTATTTTATCCTCCCAACAACCCTCATAACAACTCAGCTAGACTGAGAGTATGTTATTGGTCTAAGGCTGCCCAGCAAGCTTCCGTGGCAGAGTGGGGATTTGAACTTTGGTCTCCCAGATCCTAGTCTGATACTCTAATCATACCACACTGGCTGTCAGTCAGGTTCCAAGTGAACCTTCTCCTGATATGGTACCTTTCTAAGTGCAGGGTTTTTTTTTTTGGTGGTTGGTTGGTTGGATATGGAAGTACTTTCTGTTGTGTGCAGCCTGAAGCGAGACAGCTCGGACACAAGATTCCCATTTGTCTCCTTGTGAACCAGTCTAAGGGAGCAGTCTCATTCACACATTGGTCTATTCCTTGCTGTCTCTTTAAGAAGTCAGAAATACATGACAGCATACCCCAGCCTGCTTATCTGTGTAGCTATTTTGGTGCTGCTCACATGTCAAGTGCTATTGCAGGGAAGAGGATAAGCTTCTTAAGTGGAGAGCTAAAGTAGTCAACATTTAGGTCAAGGAAGAGGGATATAATTAGACTCCAACTAATGATTACCCAAACCGGTATGGATGATGTCTCTATGGGAACTGCTTTAGGAAAGGCACTCCACTGACAGATAATGTCTATGTGCTTGATAGCTCACCTGTGGAACCCTCCTACCCATCAGCTGAGTTATATTTCCAGTCATACAAGCCAGTTTGCACAAGACCTCACCTGTTATTGAGGAATCAGCCTGGGGTGGAGTTGTGGCTGTGAGATTGAGCTATAAATCAGGAAAGCCTTGGCTCGAATCTTGCCTCTGACATGCTCAATAGGCAGCACCAGGCAAGGGATACTGTCTTAGCCTCAGCCCTTCTATAAAATGAATATAATAGTACTTGTGTATCTGATAAATTTGTTGTATGGATTAAAGAAGATAATGTCTGTAAAGTACCTTGAACAGTTGATACAGTGTTAGGAAAGATTCTGCTGGTCTAGAATCCATCCCCTGACCTGAATAGGCCAGGCTAACCCGATCTCGTTAGTTCTCAGGAGCTCAGCAAGGTCAGCCCTAGCTAGCATTTGGGTGGGAGACTTCCAAGGAATACCAGGCTCATGATGTGGAGGCAGGCAGTGGCAAACCACATCTAAACATCTCTTGCTTTGAAAACCCTACAGGGTTGCCATAAGTCAGCTGTGAGCTGACAGCGCTTTCCATCACCATGAGTCCATCTGCCTTGTAAGCTGCCTTGAGCTCCACAGGAAGAAAGCAGCTGTGATGAATTTAAAGATCTGGGACTAGCAGAAAGTAAACACAGAACACTGCTGAGTCACATGATGGAGTGAGGAGGGGGCCATTTAGCTCGGAACCCTCGGTGATTGGCATTTAACAGACCAAACAGTCAGTTTGGAATTGGCAGTTGGGAAGAAGAGTGGGATGGAGAGCTAACAGAGAGTCAGTCAGCTAACTGAAGGAGCTCTAGCTCTGTAGCTCTGTGGAAACAGCCTGTTAACAGTTTGAGCAGAGAACTGTGGATGAGTACCTGTTGCCTTGAGTCCCTCTAAAGGGAAAGAGGAGAGTGGACAGAGTGGGAACAGTAAAACACCAGATATATTCTTCCAGAAGGAACTGGAGGTGGTTTAGAAAGGGCTAAAGAACGGTCTGGCAGGAGTCTGGAAAGCTGTTTGGTGACCAGGGAGACTCAGAGGGACCTGTTAGTAAAAGCCAAAGGAAAACCACAAAGCTGTTGCTGGAGAGTGGGAGTATAAGCGTGTTTAGTGAACTGATGAACATCTATGTAGTGAACTGTTTAACATCTGTGTGAAAGTAAAAGCAACAATAATTCTGCCTAAGTAAGAGCCAAGTTCAAAAGTTCAGCCTAAAAAGAAACAAATTATCCTCCATGTTTTCTGTAAATAAAGCCTGTTCTGTTTTGAAGTTAACAAGCCGTGGTGCCTAACTCTTTAATGGTGAAGCAAATACACATAGCAGTGGTCCTTACAAAAATCCTTGTCAAGGAAGTAAAAGAAAGAGACTTCTGTAGATTTGTATAGCAGACTGGTCAGAAAAATTATAAGCAGTTCTGACCAGGCACTTCACGCAGACCCTCATGGTACCATAAATATAAAGGGGGCACGTGTTATAGCAGCTAATAAACATTTTAAAATAAATAAATAAAATAATAGAGACCCGTGTGGAATGCAGTGTTCATGTTGTGGGGTGGGGCCACGGATCAGGGGCAGAGCATCTGCTCAGTATGCAGAAAGTCCCAGGTTCTGTCCCCAGCATCTCTGTTTAAAAGGACCAGGCAGTAGGCTATGTGAAAAACCTCTTCCGGAGACCCTGGAGAACTGTTGTCAGGCTGAGTAGACAGTAGTGGTGACCTTCATGGACCAGAGTTCTGATCCATTGTAAGACACGTGTTCATGCTCCAGTCAGGGCTGACCCAAGGGTTTTTTGTTTCCTAGGCGGGGCTACCTTCTGGTGCCCTCCCCGGGTGTGCGCCCACCAATTACAGGATTGCCAACCTCCAGGCGGGGCCTGGAGAGAAGGAAGTCCAGCTGCCCCGCCTCCCTCTTCTCTCTCTCCCCCTCCTCCGCAGGTGTGGAAGGGCTGTCCCTTCCTCATCTGCAGTTTTAAAAAACTGATGAATGTGTCCCCACACTGAGCTGCATTATAGGATGCCGCTGATTGCAGCCTGTCTGAAATCCAGCCCAGGCGAGTCTTTAGGGGAAAGACAGGAAGCTTTTTTGTCATTTGTTGCAGCATTGAAAGGGTTAAAACCACCAAGGTGTTTGCTGGGGAGGCCAAGCAAAGGTGGGGGGAGGCTCTTTTTCCGGGGGGGGGTGGAGAGGGGAAGAGAGAGGGGAGGGGTTGCAGCCACACAAAAGCAGGGGAAAGCTGGGCAGCCAGAGCCTGGGAAGGCTTCCTCTCAAGTAAGTAATTTCTGGCTTGGAAAATGGGTATTTAAAGATACAATAAAGAAACTTAAAAAAAAAAAACGATTAACAATCCATCCTGGAAAAAATCTACCCACTGTCAAGGAGGGAAGGATGCACGCATAGGACTGGTCCGGGCAAACCCCCATCGTTTACCAGCTGCCCGGTGGATTATGATCCCTCCAAAGGCTGCCTGAAAAAGAGCCGCCTTGCAAGCCCTGTGGACTCGAGGCAGACCCCCGCCCCAAGGCAGGCCCCTCTGCAGGGAGCTGGTTCCACAGGAAGGGTGCGAGCAAAGGGAAACATATATCTGAAAACCACGTTTTGGAAGCATCTAGACACCCCCTCCCCCAAACCTGCAATAACTGAATACGCTGGACCCTTCTCCGCCCCTTGCTCACCTCGTGTGGCGGCGCACCGGGAGCCTCGGCTATTTGGCCTGGGGGGATGGCAGCCTCCGCGGAGGGACCCCACCCAGGCAGCCCCGCCATCCAGCTGCGCTCCTGGCCGAGCATTGCTCCATGCCAGCCCTCCTCCGCCCCGCCTCCCTGCCGCTGGCTGAGTTGAGGAAGGCTCCTAATTGTCTGGGCCACCCCCCCCCCGGGCTCTGGGGGCACTCCCCACATGCACCCCACCCCGCCCTCTCGGCCTCGGCCTTCTCCTCCCCGCCACCCTCTGCAGGTGCTGGAGGGCTTTGGGGGAGGGCAGGGCGGGTCCTGTTTGGCACCCCAGGGCCAGCCCGCGCTCTAGGCGAATGCCTAGTTTGCCTAGTAGGTGAGCCGACCCTGGCTCCAGTAACATGGGCTAGCTCTTGATGAGATGGCAAACAGTTGTCTGTTGTGTTGCAAAGTATAAGTGAGCAGTCCAGTCATATTACAGGAAGCAGCATGTTTCAATCTTCTAAATTTGCTTATTCAAAACAAAACAAAATGAGGAGCCCCTGCCTGGATGCAGCATCAAAAGATGAAACACCCAGTTGTGATGACACAACACCTCTTTTTAATTTTGTTAGAAACGAGAGTGGCAAGAACAACATTTTTTCAGCACTGGTTCTAATTTTAGACATTCTCAGAGAGAGAGTAAACCCATGGAACTGATGCAAGGCAGCTCTCTCCTTTCATTTTGCAAGAGTGTGAAAAAGCAGGACAGTGTGGGGTTAAAAATCTTTCAAGCCAGGCTTTCTTCTGTGAAAGGGTTTGGAGAAAGGAGTGGAATATTCAGTCTTCTTACTGAAAAGCCATTGAAAGGAACTAGCAGGGTACATCTACCTTGCAGGAAGTGTTTCTTAGCAACTGAAAAAAAAAAAGGAATGAGAAAGTTGAGTGGAATTCAGAGACTGCTTTAAGGGCCAGTTAACGCAGATGCTGAATACAGCATGAGATGGGGGTGAGCCACAGACAGGCACAATGTGACAACTGGTGTGGTATAGTGTTTGGAGTGGAATAGGATCTGGGAGGTGGTGGAGGAGGAAAGTGCAGTGAAGTCACAGCCATGGCCAGCTCGCCCACTAGGCAAGTAGGTGCTCGCCTAGAGCGCGCCAGCCGCAGGGGCACCAAAAGCCCCCCCGCGAAAAGCCCCCCTGCATCTTCCCAGTCTTGCTTAGGCGCCCCGCAGAGTGCCCAAGCAAGCCGGTGCTGGGAGGGAAGGGGCGGCGGTTTAAATCTCCGCCCCTTCCCTGGCTTTCCTGGGGTCCCGCAGCCGCGGAGCCCCCAGGAAAGCCGGCGCTGGGAGGGAGGGGGCGGTGGTTTAAATTTCTGCCCCCTTCCCGGCTTTCCTGGGGATCCCGCAGCCACAGAGCCCCCAAGGAAAGCCGGTGCTGGGAGGGAGGGGCGGCAGCTAGACCCCCGCCCCCTTCCCGGCTTTCCTGGGGGTCCCGCAGCCATGGAGCCCCCAAGGAAAGCCGGCGCCGGGAGGGAGGGGGTGGCAGTATAAACCTCCACCCCTTCCCGGCTTTCCTGGGGGTCCCGCAGCCGCAGAGCCCCCAGGAAAGCTGGTGCTGGGAGGGAGGGGGCGGCGGCTAGACCCCCTGCCCCTTTCCCGGCTTTCCTGGGGGCCCCCGCAGCTACGGAGCACCCAGGAAAGCCATCGCTCTGCCGCCGCTCCCGGTTTACAGGCCCCACCGGGAGGTTGGCATCCCCGGTGGGGGGCACCCCAGGCTGTCCTGCCTAGGGCACCCAGACACCTGGAGCCGGCCCTGGTCACAGCTGACCTTATGGCAACCCTGTGGGGTTTTCAAGGTAAGAGTCATTCAGAGGTGGTTTGCCATTGCCTGCCTCCGTGTCCTGACCCTGGTGTTCTTTGGAGGTCTCCCATCCAAACACTAGCCAGGGCCAACCCTGCTTAGCTTCTGAGATCTGACGAGATCTGGCTTCCCTGGGTTATCTGAGTCAGAGAAGGACCTGGGAGACCTAAGGTTGGTATCCCCACTCTACCATGGAAGCTTGCTGGGTGACCTTGGGCCACTCAGTCTCTCTCAGCCTAATTTTCCTCATAGGGTTGTTGTGAGGATAAAAATGGAGGTGAAAAGAATGATGTAAAATGGAGGAGAGAAGAATGATGTATGCTGCTTTGGGTCCCCTATGGGGAGACGAGGCAGAGCAGAAATGAACAAATCCATGTGCCGTGACTCTACATGCTCTGCTCACATGTCCCTTCTTCTACTTTACTTTTTGATGGCACACAGATCTGGCAAATGTGGTCAAGGCCCCCGATACAAGATCATAACCCAGACGGGGGAGGGAGGAGGAGACTGAGCACAGTGGTTGGGGGGAGTCACAGGAGAAGCCACAGACCTGCCTGCGAGGTGTCAGGCAACCAGTTCCTTCTTTTAGCAGGGAAGGGAGCAAGATAATCCCAGTACAGCAGCCTGTGGAGATTCTCTCATCCTTGAGGGAGGCCGCCTGATGAATAAGTTGCCTGCTTGCAAGTGAGGGGCTACTTGTGTGAATGGCTAGGGAGTTAGGAACTTGGTGGGCCTTGAGATCTGCATATAAAAGGAAGAGGGGGAAAAGGATTGAAAGGGTGCTCTGACTCTCCTGGTTAAGTTCAGAGGCACTTGAAAAGAATCCCACCTCTCCATCTTTCCTTTACTTTCATGCTTCATTCTCTATCTAATATATTTGGGGATTCACAAGCAGGCTGCTTCTCCTTCCTGCACCCTGCTAAATCCAGAACTGGGGAGGGAGCTGTCGGCCAGTCAACAGGAGACTAAGAACAGTTTTAGGGAATCAAATACATCACCTCAGGCTTTGGAAAATGACGAGGTGTTCTTGCTGGTATATTATTATTGGTTTACAGCTACTGTGATACCTGCCCCAGTTGAGGTAAGCTTGACTCACCAGCTCTAGCTTGGTGTTAAATTACTGCTGGAAGATGAAATTGTGTACTGCTGTTGTGTCCTCTAGACGGTATGGATATCTTCAAACTTTTCTTATCTGTTTTTTTTCCAGCTCCCAAATCCCCGTTTTGATTCACATTTGCGTGAATTAATCCTGTGATTATTGCTACATGATGTGCTGCTTCCTCACCCCGAATTCCACCAAATGTATGTGTTTTTCAGTGTTCTTTTCCCACCAATAAATCAGCAGTGTATGTTATCCCTGTATCAGTGATGATCGTTGCATCCATATATAAAGAGTACAACCATTATACAGAAGAAATTACCAAAGGTAACAGTGAAAAGTGTAGGGTGGGAACGGTGGACAAAAATGTAAGCAAATCTAGAAAGAAGTGAAACAGGGACCCTTTAAGTATTCCTGTTAGAAAGTGCAATGGAACATGGTTCCAAAGTCAAGTGCAACGGGTTTTGTTCATCTAAGCAGAAAGAGTTGGATCATGTCCCTTTCTAAGGCAGTGCCCTCTGTGTTCCCTTACTCAAAGGAGGGAAAAATAAGGAATAGTCACCATTTCTGCATGAAAGCAAGGCCAAGAGAAATGGCAGCTGTTTAATGTTGATGGAAAGAGCAAGCAAAGGTTATGAAAGCACTTAACTGCAGAAGCCAATACGAGGAAGTATCCCATGGCTCCTCTGTGGTTGCATCTATACACCATTGACTATAGTATTACAATTGCACAATAGCAATCATTGACTGGCGGATTGTATGCAGTCAAGATGATCCAGGCGGTGAATGCACAATGCTTTAACACGACAGCAGTGCAGCATCCAGTGATGTGTGGGTGCAGCCTGTGATAGGGGCTGTGGAGGTAGGTGGTAGCTTGCCTATTAAACTCATGCTGGGTGCCATAGTTTTCATGCCTATTATACAGTTATGGGGAAGGGTCATGGCTCAGCAGCAGAGCATCTGCTGTGCATGCAGAAGGTTCCAGGTTCAATCTCCAGCATTGCCAGTTAAAAAAGACAAAGCCACTGCCAGAGTGACCATACTGAATCTGATAGATCAAGGGTCTGACTTGGTATAAAACTGCTTTGTGTTCCTGACCGTTTAAAGTCAGCCACTGTGAAAATTTATAGCAGCTCTTCTATTGTCCATGGTGACATTTTCCATACATGCATACAACAGCCAGGAAAATATAACAGAGAGATGATTCTGATCCTCCTCCTTGGAGCTCTTTTCTGATGTCCATGTCAGTACAATGACATTGATGGAGGAGGAGGGTGGTGGGGGTTGTACTTGCCAACCCTGCCCCCCCCATCTTCCTTTATTGCAAGGTGCCATATGCCTAAAGTTAAATAGGTTCTGATACAGGTGATTCGATACCCTGGAAAATGTAAAGCTTCAGAATGTGCATTGGGGTGTAGAGTGGTATAGGATAGCATGATCTCCTCAGACCTTTGCACCTAAGCAGGGTTGGTACCTGGATGGGAGACCACCGAGGAAGGCTTTGCAGAGGCAGGCAATGGCAAACCACTCTGCTTAATGTCTTGCCTCAAAAACTCTATGGGGTCACCATAATTTGGCTGCGACTTGATGGCACTTTACACACACACACACACACACACACACACACACACACACACACACACACACACACACATGTGTATCTAGCAGCTGATGTTTGATTGGGTGCATGCATGAACATCTGAAGGCCAGAGGTGGGGCCAGTGTATGTAGTGCTGGTCAGCTCCTTCCAATTATGTCAGTGAGCTTTGGAAAAGGCCTGATGGGAATATGTTTCCCACTATGTAGTGGCACAGCTTAAGAGGCAGGTTTTGTAAATATAAATTTAAAAGATCTGGGGCCAAAATACAGCCCTGTTGGACATCTTTTCTTACTGGGATTAGGTTGGAATAGTTTCCAGTAGTAGGACATCTAACTTTAATGAACAATGTAGAATACAGTGATTTAATCAGAAATAATAGTCTTGGTGGCAAGTGCAGCTGTTCCAGTTTGTTCCAGCGATTCAGGCAAGAGATCGAGTCAAATGCAGCACGCAGATCAATAAAAGCTGCATGTAGCTTTCTTCACTATATAGTCTTTATATCTGATTAGATAGAGGCTTGCCATCTTCTTTCCTCCTTTGTCCCTCTGTGCACTTGTTGTGTGTTAAAACAGCCTCCTAATTTCTTCTCATTGTAAAGCCTATTTGTTCCCTTTGTGTATATTTATGTAATGAGTTTATAAATCTCTTTGGGATTTAAATAAATGAAGCTGCTTTTAATTGCACTGTGCTTGGTTCCCGAAAGAGAAAACAGAGCTGTTCTGAACTCATCTGCTGCCTTCATAATGAATGGCACTTCTATTTATTTATCCATTCCTAGAACACCATTAATGCATGGAGCACTTCAGAGTACAAAAAGACAGGTTCCTGCCTTGAGGAGCTTGCAGTTTAAAATGTTACAAAAGGGAGACAACAAAAAGAGGAAGAGGAGAAAGTGGTCAGGATAGTGTTTCGAGTGTCAGCCTAGGATCTGGAAGATCCAGGTTTGAATCTCTGCTCTGCCGTGATAGCTTGCTGGGGGATTTTGGGCCAATCAGTCTCTCAACACAGCCGAGCTCACAGGGTTGTTGTGAGGATAAAATGGAAGAGGAGAACAATGTTGTAAGTTTAGATGTGAATTTGATCTAATTACATTTCATCTTATTCTCCTTGCATTTAATGACCCTCTGACTGTGCTGTTTATAACTTTTTTCTTTATAATTTTATAATCTGCCTGCTGAACACCCACCAAATGAATTGGGCCCTAGTCTTTTACAGAAACTTGTTAGAGACATTAGTGTTTATCTTAGCTCTTTCTCCATCCTTTGGAAGCTGTCATGATCATAAAAATGGTCCTTACAAAAGTGTCTAGTTCACATGGAATTCTTAAAAATGTAGTTACATGCCATGTTCTCCCTGTCTTTATCCAGCATATGATTGCATGGAGAAATAGTGTGGTGCAGTGGTTAGTGTTGGGCTAGGATCTGGGAGGCCTGGGTTTAAATCCTTCCTGTGCAACAGAAGCTTGCTGGGTGTCTTTGGGCCAGTCATGTGCATTCAGCCTAAGCCACCTCAGAGAGTTGTGGTGAGATTAAAATGAAGGAACAGTGAATGATGTAGGTCGCTTTGGGTCCCTGTTGGGAAAAGGGTATAGATGAAAAAAGTAAATAAGTTTTTTTCCTTTCAGTTGAACTAAATGCTTATTCTGGTAAGTAACTTGCAAATGGCTCCCTCTTGTGTCTAAACATGTCCACTGCATCTGCCCCTACCACCGTGCTGGTTCTTTCTAGGTGCTCTGTTGGTTCTTTATATTACTGTTGCTTCCTATTGTTGGTGAATAGCTCAAAGTGATCAGTCAGGAGAAGGTCTCTTCATAGAAGAAGAAGAAGAAGAAGAAGAAGAAGAAGAAGAAGAAGAAGAAGAAGAAGAAGAAGAAGAAGAAGAAGAGGAGGAGGAGGAGGAGGAGGAGGAGGAGGAGGAGGAGGAGGAGGAGGAGGAGGAGGAGGAGGAGGAGGAGATTGGATTTATACCCCGCCATTCACTTGGAGTTTCAGAGCGCCTTATAAACTCCTTTCCCTTCCCCTCCCCACAACAGACACCCTGTGAGGTAGGCAGGGCTGAGAGAACTCTGACAGAAACTGCTCTTTTTCAAGAACAGCTGTGCCAGAGCTTGTGACTGACCCAAGGTCACATCAGCAGGTGCAAGTGGAATCAAACCCGGTTCTCCCAGATTAGAGTCCGCGCACTTAACCACTACACCAAACTGGTAATATCACTTAGCCTAACTTATCTCACAGGGTTGTTGCAAGGAGGCCGTACATGCTGCCCCGATGAGAAAAAAAGGGTGAGCTGTTACAGGCACAGGAAACCTGCCCGAAAAAAGGCAGGAAAAATTTGTACAGCCGTATTGGTTCACACAAAATTCAAAAATGACAACTAAGTCCTTGTAGTTTCTTTTATTGGGACCAACCAAAGTGACACAGAGTGCTGTGCAAGCAATTGAACTCACTGGAACTCTGAATCTGGCTGGGGGTTATAAAATCTAAAAAGGTGAGGGGTAGAAAGCAGATTCTTCATGCTGTACAGTTACCGGTCTGCTTGTTTTGGATGCATCATCTGAGGGAGGCAAGCAGGCAGTTGGCTTAGTTCCACTGGTGGCGTGGTGTCACCTTACAGCCCATTCTCTGGGACGCTGAATCCAGCCCATGTTGTCCATTCTTTGTTCTTTCATAGGAACACAATAGGTGGTGACGCTTTCAGTGAACTATCCAAAAGGACTGTCAAAGGCCTGTGTCATTTTGTACTCATTTTTAAAAAATCTACTTAGATTGCTTCTCAATGTCCCTTGCTGAGATTGGCAGCTGCTGGTATACATTTTGTGTTAAGTAAGTGCCATCAAATTGCTTCCAGATTCCAGCGACTCTATGACCTCTAAAATGTCCTATCATTAACAGCCTTGCTCAGGTCTTGCAAGCTGGAGGCCGTGGCTTCCTTGATTGAGTCAATCCATCTCACTTTGGGTCTTCCTCTTTTCCTGCTGCCTTCGACTTTTCCTAGCATTATTGTCTTTTCCATCGAGTCTTGACTTTTCATAATGAGACCCAAGTACGGCAGCCTCAATTTTAGCTTCTAGGGAAAGTTCAGGCCTGATTTGATGTAGAACCCACTGATTTGGGTAAACATTTTTCAGACTAGCATATGGTCTTTGCAGCTGGTGGGATCTGTGGCCTTGGGTTAATGGGCCTTCCGCTATTTCCCTGCTTCCAGTTCAATTCTTCCAAATCTCATCTCTTTCTGCCCACTACACAGTCCTTCCATCCCCAGAATGTTGTGTTGTTGTGTTGTTCTCTGATGTTTAGCCTCTTTGGAACAGAGAACTGAATTCATTCCCACTTTGCTTCCAGAGCCTGGCCTCCATGCCTGTTGCCCAGAATGACCGTGTCTCTGGCGTACCCTCTGGATCTTGCTTCTGGTGAGTCCTGTGCTGAAACAGCTACCAGTTATAGATAATCTGGCTTTTCCCACAACTGAATGGCAGATGCTATGGGACAGCAGACTGGCATGCAGCGGCAGCACCAGGGAGGGAATGTTTAATCCTTCCTTTTCATGTAACTTTCCCTATCCAAATCACTCCCCAACTCTGGGCTGCTGTTTCCAAGCAGGGTAGATAATCTCCCCAAGCAGGGCGGATAATTTTCCCTGATAGGGCAAGAACAAATAGGGTGTGAGTGTGTGTGATCTTGCTTAGGAAAATTGTACAAGAAAAGGGGTTAAAAACCCCTTGTCTCACCATGGTTGTGAAGAACTATTTAACCATACCAGACTGCAGCTTCTTAGGGTTGCCAACCTCCAGGTGGGGCCTGGAGATACAGAGTTCAGTTCCTCTGGTGAAAATGGCAGCTTTGGAGTTGACTTCATGGAATCACATCTTTTTTGAGCTCCCTCCCCTTCCACCCTGAATCTTCAGGAATTTCCCAGCCTGCAGCTGGCAACCCGAAGCTTCATTTCCTTTCCCTGGATTTAATTGCCTAAAGGCCATGCACCCTTAAGATAGACTCAAGTTTGTCAGACGTATAGAAATTATGTAGCAAAACAGAGCAATATCTACCATGCAATTTTTACTTTGCAGGAAAATTTCCATTTCTGAACATCAGGAATGCTTGACAAGTGTCTAATCCAGGGAGTAATAAATTTTTCACGAGACTTTTAAAAATAGTAACAATATTAAAAGCTATGAAATATGCAATCTGGTAGGTAAGATCCAAAAAAACACATCTGTAGTTTTCTGAAGGAATATTTTTGAATCTTCCCATCATTTTGATTGGTTTTAAAACTTTTAATGCACTTCCGGTTTCTGGTGTAATATGATTGGACACCTTAAACTTGTGCTCCGTATCAGGAGTTTTATTTTATCTATTTTAGCCAACTTGTTATCTCTTTCTTATTGTCATTCTAAGTTCCATTTCAATAAAGATGGGAGATCCTGGAGTAATAAAGTGCCCAGGAAGATTCATGTGAGATTCCGTAAAAGAGCAATGAGGGAGATGCAAACTGCAAGCAAAAAGGCATTTAAGGTGCAGGAGATGGAAATAACAATTCTCAAGGAGATTCCATGGAAAGTCAGAGAAAAAAGGAGGAACTATAACCAGCTCAAAAGTCTGCTGAGAAAGAATGATATAACCTACAGATGGCTAGTACCTGAAGGTGTCTTTTTTACAGTGGAGGGGAAAAGCTTCAGAATAAACTCGATTTTTAAAGCGGAAGATTTCCTATAAAAATATGGAGAAGATTTGGAACCTAAAGGAGAAGAAGAGGAAGAAGAAGAGCAAAAAGATGAATTTTCATAAGTTTGGAATTTCCCAAGGGAAGCTAAGCAAGTTGATTGAACAAATATGGCTGGAATTCAGGAGAGGCCTGTTTGATTTCATTGTGACCTGGCCTAGAATTGCTGGATTTTAATGCAGTTGCTGAGTTCATATTTCTGTTGCAATGCTGACATCTGTAGATGAATATGAGTATTAAAAAAGACGTTAAAGCAGTACCAGAGTGGGGGTTGAAATGAGCCCTTTTAGTCATTATGTACTGCCTCATGTATGGCAAGAATGTGCTATACATGATATTCCCTAATATGTGCAGTTACCATTTCGTCTGATGGGGCAACACATGTATTTTTTGCTTCTGTGCACATGAACCAGAACCCAAGATTAGTGTTCCTGGCATATATATCTCTTACATAGATGGCCAAGTTGGGTTCATAGTGGGGTAGGGTGAAGCACACCCTAATTCTACATCAGTCTTCACCAAACAGTTTGGGGTTTCTTTCTCATGAAACTGGATTCAGTGATTGTGGGGGTCAAATTTTATGATTGTAATTCTATGAAAACCTGTGAGGTGCACCATTGGATCTGTTGAGGATGGGTGAGTGGGCATCAACGTGGCAAATGGGGTTCAATGTGGCCAAGTGCAAAGTGATGCACATTGGATCCAAAAATCCTAAATATAAATACACCTTGATGGGGTCTGAACTGGCAGAGACGAACCAAGAGAGAGATCTTGGAGTCGTAGTGGATAACTCGCTGAAAATGTCTAGACAGTGTGTAGCTGCAATAAAGAAGGCCAACGCTATACTGGGGATTATTAGGAAGGGAATTGAAAACACATCAGCCAGTATCATCATGCCCCTGTATAAATCATTGGTGCGACCTCATTTGGAATACTGTGTACAGTTCTGGTCACTACATCTCAAAAAGGATATTATAGCATTGGAAAAAGTGCAGAGAAGGGCAACTAGAATGATAAAAGGGTTGGAACACCTTCCCTATGAAGAAAGGTTAAAATGCTTGGGGCTCTTTAGCTTGGAGAAACGACGGCTGAGAGGTGACATGATCGAGGTTTATAAGATTATGAATGGGATTGAGCAGGTTGAGAAAGAAGTACTTTTCTCCCTTTCTCACAATGCAAGAACTTGTGGGCACTCTATGAAATTGCTGAGCAGTCGGGTTAGAACAGATAAAAGGAAATACTTCTTCACCCAAAGAGTGATTAACATATGGAATTCACTGCCACAGGAGGTGGTGGCAGCTGCAAGCATGGACAGTTTCAAGAGGGAATTAGATAAACATATGGAGCAGAAGTCCATCAGTGGCTATTAGCCACAGGGTATAGATGGGAACTCTCAGTCTGGGGCAGGTGATGCACTCTATTCTTGGTGCTGGAGGGGGCAGCAGTGGGAGGGCTTCTGGTGCCCTGGCCCCACTGCTGGACCTCCTGATGGCACCTGGTATATTTTGGCCGCTGTGTGACAGAGTGTTGGACTAGATGGGCCAATGGCCTGATTCAACATTGGCTTCTCTTATGTTCTTATGTTCTTATGTTCACCTGCCTTGTGCCAGATACATTGTTCATTAATTTCCTCATATGGGCTCTGAATCACATGATCCTGAGAGCAGGTGAAGCTGAGTACACAAACAGGCAATTTTGCTGTAATCCTTCTGTTAATGATACAGATGCGGTATCTCCAAGGCTGGTAGGCAAGGATACTCTTCTAAAAGCAAAACTTGAATACATGGACATTCTACAAGTTGCTTCAGTTCATTGCTTATATTGCTCATGGTTTTGGATTTGAATTACAGGTTACCATGGGAGACAGTCCAGTAGAAAAGCAGGTAATTAAGAGCAATAAATGAAATATTTGTGGCAGCGCAAGCCCTGAACCAACTAAGACTACTATGTGTGTGAGAAGTTAATTTCCCCCCTGTTAGAACTAGGAGTGTCCCTTGATTTATGTATTTATTTACATTATTTATAGTCCACTTTTCTCACAGGTACTCAAGGTGGATTGTACATAGTGAATTAGTACAATCACAAAAACAAGACATTCAATAACCAATGAATTAGGACTTTAGAAGTCTGGAACCACCAGGAAGAACTGAAGAACAGCATAAGTATTAACATGACACATTAAGCGGTACAAACATTACTTAATAGGATTATCTTTGCAATAAGCTATACACAGCGGTATAGACCACAGATCTTAATCCTTTATCCCAGTAAGTTGGGGAACCATTTTGTACATTGCAAGTTTGTTACCTGTGCAGAAAAGCCTTCCTCAATATCATTACCCTGAATTTACCACTTGTGGTGCACATGAGATTTCCCCTCCAAAACAACAATCTTGGATTTTTGATATATGTCAAGTGTTCTTCCAAACAATAAGAGACAAAAGCCTCTATCAGAGAGGACAGTCTTGAATTGTTGTTGTTTATAGGAGAACTGCATCATCAGCAAAAAGTAGGACAGAAACTTTAAAGTTACCAATGGATGGAGAATAACAGTCCAGGGAGAGAGCAGAAATCATATTGTTGATATATAAATTAAACAATAAAGGGGCCAGCACACACCCCTGACACACTCCCTGCTGTAGGGAAATTATGTTGGAAAGTTGTCCATCTAACCCAGAGGTGTCGAATTCATTTGTTACAAGTGCTGGATCTGACATATATGT
Source organism: Gekko gecko (assembly GCA_029375565.1). NCBI lineage: Eukaryota > Metazoa > Chordata > Lepidosauria > Squamata > Gekkonidae > Gekko > Gekko gecko. Next base: position 47,625,723 of record JAPDNY010000013.1, on the reverse strand, counting down.
CACTTTGTTGGGCCAGGCTGTGTGTGCCATAAAATGTAATACGAGGTACTGGAGATATAAACTTTATAAAGATGATTTCAGATGCTAAATGGCAATTAGGTGTGATATGCAGAGGGATAGTAGGCATGGAGATATTAGCAATAGTAATGAGACAGGAAACCTAGGTCTCAGTTTGGTACAGGAGGTTCCAGTCCAGGAGGATGCAAAGAATAAATGGAAATAAGTCTGAAGAAATGAGCACTGAGTTTTTAATTTTTTTTAATTTTTGTGATATCAGTGCCCCGTGACTTATTTAAAGGCCCCTGAATTACAAAATCCGGGCTACGGGCCTGATGCAAATTGTGCTGTTAGGTTTCTCCCCCCCCAATCTGTTAGAAATGGAAAGGGAGATCTCTCCAAGTGCCATGGGACTCCATCTCTCTCTCGCTGGCATGCTCTCTCTGGCTCTTTCCCTCCCTCTCTCTCTGAAGAAGTGTGCTTGCACACAAAAGCTTATACCTGGAATAAAACATTGTTGGTCTTAAACACTGGACTCTCTCTCTGGAGTGCTCTCACTGGCTCTTTCCCTCCTCCTCTCTCTCTTTGAAGAAATCTGCACACACACAAAAGGTTATACCTGGAATAAAATGTTGTTGGTCTTAAACGCAGGACTCTCTGCCTCTCTCTTTCTGTCTCTCTCTCTCTCTGGAGTGCTCTTATTGGCTCTTTATTCCCCCCCCTTGAAGAAGTTTGCATGCACATAAACGTTTATACCTGGAATAAAATGTTGTTGGTCTTCTTAAAAGAGTCACGGGACTCTGATTCTCTTTCTCTCCCTGGCTTTTTCTTTTCCTTTCCCAGAGTGGGAGGGGGAGGAGCCCTCAGCCAATCGAGGGAAGGGAGGCTTGGCTTTCTTTCTCTCTTCTGCAAAGCAGGAAATAGGAGAGACTGGGTAAGAGCAGCTGTGATGAACGAAGCAGGAACAAGAACAGGAAGCAGCAGAGAGCCAGTTGCTCATGGGCCGGATAGGAGCCCTGCAGGGGCTGGATCCGGCCCGCAGGCCATATGTTTGACACCCCTGATCTGAGCCATAGTGGATTTATGCAGTGGGATTAGAATATAGAATCTCAATCAAAGCCAGCAGTCTCTTGTCAATAGATGTTAGTTTTAGCTGCCTTCAAATCCATGAAGGCAGCAGCAAGGAGCCCCGACTCATGTTTGTATATTTAATAATTAAGAACTGTAATATCAGAAGGTGATAATCTCTACCAGACCCTTGCCTAAATCCAGCCTATTCCCTTCCCAGGATTTTATTAGTCTTCAGCCAGTCTGCAAGTTGATAATAATGGGACAGAGTGTAAAGCTTCCTGGTCACTGATAACAGGCTGATTGGCCTGTAGTGGATGGGTCTGCTTTGTCTCCCTTCTTATAAACTGGTAGTATGATAGCATGTCTCCAAGCAAGTGACATAACTCCTGTTGCATTTATCTCAGTGAATATAGTTGCCAGTATATCCTTGTACCAAGCAATATTGGCTTTGAAGAGTTCAGGGGGAATTAAATCTGTACTGGGGGCCTTCTCATTCTTCATTTGAGAAATTAGAAAAATAGGCCGAGGACAGACTGGCAGTTTGCCCCAGTAGCCAGTCGTAGCAAAAAAAACCTGGATTAAACTATACCGGGTTTTCCTGTCCACACAGCGGGGGCCGCTGCTGGAAGATACGGGACGGAGGCGCGCGGGAGCGTTCAGACTGCCACGCCGGAGGCATGCTATATTCGCTGTTTCCCCATTAATTCGGCTGTGGGTGTATGGGTGTATGTGCGCATGAGCGCTCATGCGCATAAGCGCGTTTTGCCGATTTTTTTTTTTGCCCTGCAATGCCGGCACTGCATTGGGCAGTGGAGCGGAGCGCAGCCAATCACACCGCTGCTGCCTCGTGCCCAACGCGGGTTGCTCCCGGTTTTTCGCCTGCGCGTTCAGACGCCCCGGAAGCGGAGAAATGCGCGATGAATGCGGGCTTTCGGATTTGCGACGGCTTTTATCAGGTGTTTTTTTAATCCGGCAGTGAAGCGCAAGAGCACCGGTAGGCTACGGGTGGGGGACGCCAGGCAGATGTGCCTGTGTGAACGTTCCATTTACTCCGGTATTGAATCGTTGTCGGCCCGGGTCCCTTCCCGGGGCAAATTGCCAGTCTGTCCTCGGCCATAATTTCAGCTGGTCAAACGGGGCCACTTCGTTACTTCAACTAGATTCCAATTTCTTTGATAATCATAGTTACTACAAGAACTAGTGAAGATATTAACAAAGTGTTCCTCCCAGGTATGCGAGGAAATATGAAATGAAAGTGGGCTCCTAGTATGTAAAACAGAATTAACCAGCTTCCAAAATTCACTCAGATTTCTATTATTTCTGGCAGCTCTGATTAGCTTTTTCCAATTAGTGAGGCAAGCTTCATCTTTACTTTTTCATATAGCTTGTCTATAAGCTTTTTTTCCCCAAAAAAGAAAAGCTTGTAGTGTAATTGAAGAGCTAGTACACCTGTATTCTGTAAGTGCCTGATAGCAAATGTTTTTTAGACACACTAAAGATTAAACCAGCTATTTTTTGTAGGTTTCAGGGTCTTATATCTTGATAGATCAATTTAGAGTATGCAGGCAATAAGTGGAAGTAATTTGCTCTAGCTTACAGTAGCTATCATGCACACAAGATCCTAGAGTAATTTCTTTCTTAAGAGCATGACATTCATCTGAGAGTATCGAGGTTCTACACAAAGTATAGTTTTCAGAACCCCATTTTGCTGCTCTCAGTTTGTTATAATCTTGACATATAGGTTATCAGATGACTATTTTGGGCACTAAAATCATTAGGCAAATTTATTAATAGAAGTAGGGGCATATGATCGCTAACAATAGTTTCCCCCACTTCAAGATAGTTTAACGGATCAATCAAATCAGCAGAGATAAGAAAATGGTCTATAACACTTGCCCCAAAATTGTTCAAACAGGTAAACTCCCCATGGTCTACTTTCTCCTAAAGACCATTCAAAATAATAAATTTTGTGCTGCCTGTAAATGTGGCCATTAGTTTATCAGATAAATTTATCATCCTTAGAGGAACTGGTTTCCTCCATTAATATTCCCAGAGACACAAAATGAAAAACTTCTAGGTCAGTGCCAGTGCATGCATTAAAATCACCCACAAAAATAAAAGATGCACCAGGGTATCTGCAAGTCAAATAATGCATGTAGTTATCAGACTGAAGAGTAACTGTTGATTTCTTCATTTGCTGCAGAGGCAGATAAACATTTATTAAGACCAATGCTAAGGAACCTGTCTCAACAAGAACTGCTAATGCCCAAGGAGGGAAATTAGGAAGTGAGACGCTTTTAAAACATAATGATAGTGATATTGAACTAAGGAGACCCCCTGAGGGTCTTCCCTTAGCACCAGATTGAATAGCATCAAGTGAATAAGCCTGAAACACAGAGAACAAGTTTTTGTCTGGGGCCCAGGCCTTCTGAAGAAACATAAAGTCATTCTGTGCCAATAGTACTTTAATTTCTGGGGAGGAGCTGTTAAGTTTCCCTCCAGCAATTTTCCAGGAGAGCAGTTTCAAACACCGGCCCTTTGGTACATTTGACACATTTTCCAGTCATTGGCTGGCATGGACTTGTTGGAAAGAATCAATACAAGATCTAATTTGTCCGTTTACAGGACTAGGTTGTTTAACAATTATCTTAGGTGCAATTGGAAAAGAAGAATTCTGTTCAGCCCAAAAAAGGGCCACATGATCTTGTTGAGCATTCATCCCAGAATCCCCAGATTCAGGAAGAATTTTTGTAACATCCTGGCAATTCTGCATTTCATCAAGAGGAACTAGAAACCCCTATTCTGTCAGTGGCTCGTTACGGGCCTCCAGCACTACTGTTGGCTGACTGCTAGGGCATGGGGCTAATTCAGATGAGCTAACTTCTACTCCAAAAAAGAGATTCTTTCCAAGGTTCTCTGGAGTGTTTTCAGTAGCAAAGAGCAAGAGTCCAGTGGCACCTTAAAGACTAACAAAATATGGGGCAGGGTACGAGCTTTCATGAGTCACCGCTCACTTCTTCAGATCCTATTCATTAGGTGGGTTTGCTTGCCTAAATGGTAACGCCCCACATGATTAAAATCTGGTTTGTTTCAATTGGTTCAAAGTGAAATCCCGTTTCTGCCTTAGTTGTCTCATCCTTTGGGGCTTCTACCTGATGATTAATAGGGAATGAGGAAGGATCAGTCACTTGCTGAGAAGGTGAAGCAAGATCAATGAGCATAGACTCTTCACTAGACTTTCCCCCCTTCCAGTCTTTGCCCAGATAGAGGAGATTTACTAGGAAGTCGAGGGGCTAGCTTCTTCGTATCAGAAGCTCCAACAGGGTGTATATGGTATCTTCTGAGCTGTGGTACTTTAGAGCATATTAAAGATGGCAATCTTGAAGAATAAAAAGGCAGGGCTAGCTGCTCATGTTAAAAGACTGGCTGCGGTGGCATCAAATATCATCTGTTGTTTCTTTTATTCATTTGGGGCTCAGTATATCCCAGCCACCATCAAGCTGCCAAGGTGGCCACACAAAGTTAATATGGGGCTGGTATCTGGATTGACAAAACCGGAGAGTCCTTCAGTTCAATTCTTCTTAAACTCCTACATTCCATCCGGGGAATTCCAAATTGTGTAGCGAGCTGAATTGAGACACTCATCTCTTGAAGCTCAGGCCTGGTTGAAGGCTTTTCCTCTTAAAGTTAAAATTATACCTCGGCTTTGTCAGAGAGGACTCTTTTGTTTCCCACTGGGGTAAACTTGTCGGGCAGTGACTACAGTTGCTCAATCTTTCCTTGGATTCCCTTTATTCAGTTACCAGACAGGAAGCCATAAGAGTGATTAAGAAAGTACAATTATAACAGCACAGTCTGTAGAGCATGACATGTTTGTTTGTTTTATCCAATTTGTTGATCTTCTTCCACCGGGAGAGCTCCCCACTGCGCATATCTGACTGTTCTTCACTATATGCGTACCTTTATGTTGGTGTGCCTTAATGCCCTACCATCTAGAGCAGGGGCGTTGAACTCATTTGTTAGGAGGGCCGGATCTGACATAAATGAGACCTTGTTGGGCTGGGCCATGTGTGTCATAAAATGTAATGCCAGGTAGCGGAGATATAAACTTTATAAAGGACAGAAACACAAAGGGGTTTTTTTTAACTTAAAATAAAAACATGCTGAAAACATTAGCACTCTTGTAATATTCTTTTTTTTTAACAGTGTCTGGTAACAGACACCTCTTGCTCTGAATTATTGCATCAAAATGTCTGTGCTGTTGCAATCTCGAGTATGCTGTTCAGGTGTGTATCTGTAAGCTGCAAACCTACGATGACGCAGCAGCAGCAGAACTGGGAGCAGCAGCAGAAGACAGCCAGTTCCACTGCGGGCCTGAGAGAAGCCCTCCGGGGGCCTGATCCAGCCCCCAGGCTGCATGTTTGACCCCCCTGATCTAGAGTTTTGCATGGGAAGTATCTTAAGAGACCATCCTCTGATATAGTACGTGACTTTGGTGCAGGTGGTGTAGACACCTTGTATGATGTGGCCTTTGAATGCGATCATTTTTCTGAGCCTAGAAATATTTTAATTCTTCCTTTGCTCCAAAATATAGATCATATGGAGACATTACCTCTTTTATTAGAAGATAATAGCAGACCTATCACTTTTTAAGCTGTGAAATTTTATGCATCTGTGATAGATTTGTGCAGCTGTTCAAATGGGGTCTAGCTTTTTTATATTTTAGTAATCTACATAAAACTATTAAGAAGCAGTATAAGGCAGAGAGAGAAAAGCCTTTTTTGGGGGGTATTTTTGTATTCTTATGTGCATGTGTGTGTGTGTATGCATGCATGTACCTGGAAGTCATGGTGACCTCTGGTGACTGACCTCTACTGGGGGCCTGGAGGATATGCAGAGAGGTGGCTGAATAAAGCCTGCCCCTGCCTCCCAGCTTTGGTATTTCAAGGCGGTCTCCCATCCAAGTACCTGCCAGAGTCAGCCCTGCTTAGCTTCTGAGGTCTGACAAGACTAGGCTTGCCTGGGCTATCCAGGTCAGGGCTGAGAGAAAAGCCTTCTTGAATAATTCGGTTTTGCATCATTTGCAGAAGACCAGGCGAGTGGGAGCTTTCCTGACCTCCTTGGGCAGCCCATTCCATAAGGTGGGAGCCACAACGGAGAAAGTATATGTTGTTGATTTTTCCCATTTACAGGTTGGCACCCACGAGAGCCCCTACTAACATGAGCCAAGTTGTTGTGTTGGGAGAGCATAGGGGAAGAGGCAGTCCTGATGCATCAGAACACAGGCTGGATGCCAAGAACTTGGTATTTTTTTCTGGGGTTAACTGAAAAGGGGCATTAAAGCAGAGCGCGCAAGTCAACCAGCAGCCATCCAACATACCCACGATATAAACAGAGTCCCACGTCTCAAAGAAAGAAAGGCCCAGCCCAACAGCTTACTTGACAATGAAGCCGTAGCAGTGCATAGGGAAATTCATTGTGCTGTTGGGGCCTGATTTCTGGTGTATCACTGGGCACACCAATCAGAGCCACAATTAGCTAATTTTGCGACTGAGGCAAGAATATGAAATTGCGCACCCGATCCTTTCACAGTAGTGGTTTCAGTAAAAAGGTGAATGCATAAATAACAAGAGTAATAATAACACAGTGTTTATATACAGTCTTCATATCCTTTTTCTGCTTTGTGCTCTGGAGGCAAGTGAAGTGCTTTCATCTCTGGCACTAGCAGTGCCCTAGGGATACTTTTTTCCAGTTGCTCAGCAAACCCCCAGGGAATGATTCCTCAAAATGTTACCTTAGCAGTAGAATGAGGATGCATCCCCAATACCGTCTGAGGCATCTCATCCTTTTTGGGTGTCTGACTTAAAAAAGAGCTACATTTCCCTCAAGTGTTCCTTGGGATACCTGAACAACTGGTTCATGGGTCATCTGAGGGAAGGATGGCTTCTTCTTTGGATACAATCGCCCTCTAAGATCTGCTGCAAACGGTGGAGGGAGAAAAAGTGGATTTAGCTCTCCTTCATGCAGTGCAGGCATTTGCATGTTTAGCCAGGAGCAGTTTATCTTTAAGGACAAAAGAGGAAGTTGAGGCAAATGTCTGAACATCTGGAATATGTCTTACAAAGTGAGCCCTGACTCATGAAAGTTTAGGGTGGAATAAATTATGTCAGTCTTTAAGGTGCCCTGGACTCCTTGTTTAATGTTGCTGCTACAGCCTGATAGGGCCCCGCCTCTGGAATTAGCTGAACAGTCCCTGCCTGTAATAACATCAATGGCCCATAGATGGCAGCACACCCTCAGATTTTGAGCATAACTGTCAAAGAAGGACTAGTAGAGATGCTGGTTCGTTCCCTAGGGCAGCGGCATGCAAACAACTTGAGGCCACAGTGGGCTGATCAGGATGATTTTTTGTGGAGTCACTCTTTAAAAGGGACATGTGATAGAAATTTATGCTTTGTTTTTGTATGCATCTTAAAAAGACGAAACTCTGTTTACTAATAAAGACCAGTTCCCCCCACCCTGTAACTGAAGAGGCAGGGATGGTGTTTTCATGGAGGCTGTTTTCTGCTGGGGCTGAGATTTATAGTTGGAGGGCGTGTGATAGGGAGCTCAGTATGCCATGCATAGTTCTCTCTTTTCCAGTTTATCCTCACAACGGCCACGTGTGGTAAGCAAGACTGAGAGAGTAGGACTGGCCCTAGATCACCCAGTGAGCTTCATCATGGTATGGGGATTTGAACTCAGGTCTCTGAGAACCTTTCAGGGTAATTCTAGAGGGGAAGCTGTGTAGCTCTATTGTAGCAAAACAGAACAGAAGTCCACTGGCATCTTGATGACCAGCAATATAGTATCTGAAGGAGTGAGCCCCGACTCATGAAAGATCATGTTGGAATACATGTTGTGTGAAGACCCCTTGCCGTGAGGTTACTTTCCTGCTGTCTGTGTTGGAGTTCCTTAGGCCTCAGAACTGGGCACCACATGCCCCTCCTTTCCTCCTCAGAACAGCACTGTGCCTTCCTCTCTGGTGTTGTGCTGTTTTCTTTCTCCCAGGCATGGCTTTGAAGCTTGCCTTTTATTTCCCTCTCTGGTCTTTCTCCCGCCTTATCCTCCACCCCTTCCCTTTCACCCAATATACCTGAGTCTGGCCCAGTCTTGCCTGTTTCCCTGGTCCAGGCGTCCCTCTTCAGTCAGGCATCTTGTAGCTGGAGTCCTACAGCTTCTCTTGTCTGCCTTAGTCAAGCAGTCTGTTCCCTGGTGCCTTTCCCTCCCTCCAGTGGCCATGGACCAGGTAAATCCGTATGATCAATCAAATCTACCAATCAGAAGCAACCATAAGATAACCACAAACCAATCCAGGTGAATTGATTATAAAAATGAATGCAGCAAATTCATGAAGCATCAACAATGTAGAGTACACAGAACAACAAACAGTAAAACCATCAAAGCATAAAAGTGGCCTATTTATTCAGAAACCTGTCTGAAGTGGTGCTCACAGGGTCAGTTGCATGAGAGGCTCTCCTGTCCTTATCAGGGACAGACATGCACAAGGTGAGGAAACGTTCATCCTGCAGACAGTAGCCCTGGCTTTGGGTGGAGCTTTGGGAGGGTGGGGTTTGGGGAGGGGAGGGACCTCAGAAGGTTGTAATGCCTTAGGAGTCCACCCTCCGAAGCAGCCATTTTCTCCAGAGGAACTCACCTTGGTTGTTATGTCTCCATAGAAGAACCATGCTAAACTTGAGCCAAAGGCAAGGATTGAAATCCCTGAACTCTTATTGGTTGCTTTTGAACTACGCTCCAATCAGGACTAAGTGTAATGCTGTGGAGGGAACAAACCTCATTGGTTGTTATCTTTGTAATCTGATTGGCTACTTATTGTAAAATAGGCGTGGCTACATTAGCCGGACTGTTTAAAAGGAGCTATGCTCCACTGTTTGTTCTGTTCGCTGTTCGCACTTCATAATAAAGCTGAAATCACTTGGTTGCTGAAATCGAGTTAAGTCTCATACATCCGGAGCACTATTGTAATAGCGGGAGATCTTCAGGTGCCACCTGGAGGTGGCAACCCTAGCTCTGGCAGCTGCCCCACCTCAGGGTATACTGATGTTGGTATCCTCATAGGACCCAGTTTTATGTAAATTATCGAGGCAATATGGAGCTGTTTTACAAGAATGCAGATTTTCAGAGGCTGCTATACTCTGGTAATGCCGGAATCAGGCAAATGCCTGAATTGCATTCTGGAATGCTGGGGGGAACAATAGACGGGGTGTGTGTGGGGGAGAAGTGTGGTTGTGAATGGGGAGAAAAAAGTCACTGCACTGGAAGGGTCCAATAACCCCCTCTGTCGAGTGGCCAGTAAAGATTCCCAGGTGTCCCTGTCCTCGGTTAGCAAGATGATATTTCTCCCCCCCCCCATCTCCTGCAAAGCTTAGTAGAATTGTTATGAGTCTCAGCTGTCAAACATTCCTAGGTCCCCCACTGCTGTGGGAGCTGAGGGAGCATTCTTTTTCACATTAATATGAACTTTCCTGCAATGAAAAACTATGGTAATCAATTTAGTGGTTGTTTACAATACACAGGGAAAATACGGTTGTGCAGCTTCACGTTTTGATCATTAAGGTACCGTGTGTACTGGAGCTTCTCCAGCAAGGGAGTAAGGATTTATAATGGTTAAAAAAGAAAGAAAGAAGAGAAGACATCTGTACATGCAAAGAAGTCTGAAATTTGCTGCTTCCTAGAGGGATGTTGCTTCTATATCGTCCCCACTGGCTGCTATCATCACATTTTACAGTTGCGTGAAAGTGTCTGAACAAACACACTCAAAGAGCTTTGACAAATGTTACGAGCGCCACCCACGTCTCCCCTGCAAATGTCAACTGAAATCAAGGGGTTCATTTCCCATGCAATCAAAATATGCAAAGGAGGCGGGGCATTTAAACCAGAGGGAAATAACCCTTTATTGCTGCGGCGGGCTCCAGGACCTGCAACGCTCCCTCCAAACCCCTGCAGCAATCACGAAACAGAAAGAACAAAGGGTGGTGATTTGGGGCAGGTGTCTCATAAACAAAAGTTGCTTTTGCTTATCTGCCTGGGCCTTTGACAAATCTGTTGCCAGTGCTTTGCCTAGAATTAAAAGGATGGGGATCAATGGCATGAAAGCGGCCCGTATGTGTCGTGGGCCACTCAGGGAAGGAAAAAGGTGATGGAACATCCTGTTGACAATTTCAGCTGTGGGTTTCAGGAAAAATATTTTGGGTCAAAACCAGTGCTGGGAACAAAACACTTTCTAGTCCTCTCCAGATCAGAGCTGCTGAGCGCCACCACGGACCCTCCAGGATTCCATGTCCCCCTGCCAGATCTAACCTGAACATCATATGAAACTAGAAAGGGCCCGTGTCCCCCTGATGTGAAAGGCCCCTGGTCCCTTAGTGCTCCCTGACTCTGCCCAGCAGTCCTGTTTGAATGGGGTAGGAATGAACATTTATTTATTTATTTTTGGATTTATATCCCGCCCTCCCCGAAGGCTCAGGGTGGCTGACAAAGGGCATAAATGCCAGGTTTAAAACAGAGTAAAACAGTATAAAACAAATAAAATCATACAATACAACATCAGCATATAAAACCAAGATGGGGCAGATTTCATTCCACTTGTGTGGGAGGAAGAGCAGGATTACACTGGCAAACCCTGCCTCTAGTTTGACACGTTCGTTTGAATCTATGTAATAAACCTAACTGAAAGTAGGGTGGGCTAGCTGATGGCCTTGAGATTTTGACTTGCCCCCCCGAGAATAAGCCCTAAAACCCGAGTATCAAGACCAGCACTTGACACCTGGCAATCCTGAGCCTGCAAGGAGATAGCCCGCTGAGAACTGACCCATATGTAGTACTAGAAGAAATAATCGGGGATTTTTGAGAAGTGCAAAGGTATCGAAGTCAAACATACAGGTCACCTCAAAGAGTGTATGGGTCGTTCTTAGGGAAGCTGTTGTTTACATGCTGGGCAGGTGCTGGCTCACAGTCTCTGCAGTGAAACAGGCAAATTCCCTGCTAGGTGTTATTAGGAAAGGGACTGGAAATAAAACTGCCAGCATCCTAATGCCTTTAAATAAATCTTCAGTGCAGCAGCATTTGGAATATTATCTGCAGTTCTGATCACCCTATCTCGTGGTATCGTAAAGCTGGAAATGGTGCTGAAAAGGGCAAAGAGAATGTTCAGGGATTTGGAGTTCCTCCCCCATGAGGGGGGAAAAAAAGGCCTTTTAGCTTAGAAAAAAGGCAGCAAAGACATGATAGTGGGTTATAAAGGTAGGAATATTGTGGAAGAATTGGAGGGAGAGACTTTTTCTCACATAATGACTACAGGACAAAAGGAAAGGAAGCACCTTTCCTCACAGAATAATTTATGGAAGCCGCTGATCCAAGAGGGCCACTGACCGGGATGGCTTTGAAAAGAAAAGGACAGCTTCATGGTCTCTGGATCCTCCATGTTCAGAGGCACTGGACCTCTGAATACCAGTTGCTGGGAAAGGGGACAGCCTGGGGAAGGCTACTGACTTCATGCATGGATGCACTGTGTGATACATCTACATGGCCACTGTGGGAAACATGGTGCTGGATATGATGGACCACTGGTCTGTTCCTTCATGGCCTTCCTTCCTTCCTTCTGCTGATTTTAAAACTGGATATTGTTTGGCACAGTTATAATGTATGTAATGATATTGCAATGGATAAAATACCATTTCCAAAAATAAATATATAGGGTTTTCTTATGCTTGTATGACAGCCACACAGCCCCCCCAATACAGGTGTGTGACTACAGAATAACTGTAAGTGGGAAAATTTCTGTGCAGCTGTTACTGGCCTCCAGAAAGGGAAATCAGAGATGGACCTACCTCCCCAGCCTCCCTGGAGCCCGTTTGACTATTGCTTGCCCCGAAACAATAGCTCCCTCATACTTACTGGGTAAGCTGCTGTCACCCGTCACTTTGAGAACTGTGGCAGATAAACTGATAATACATCACAGATAGCTAATGCAACGTGACTAAATTGGTGCACTATCTAAAAGGCTTGCAGTTCCCAGATCCTGAGCGATGTCTGCTGGACAGTGGACCTTTTCTGCAAGGAACTCCCTCTTCCCTTGCTAGCTACTTCTCTAGATACTTCCCCATATGTTCCCTCAAGAGCACTACGGTCAGGAGGGCACCATCTGCTGGTTATTCCAGCCCCAAGGTTGTTAAATATGCTGCGACTAGTGCCAGGGCCTTTTTGGTGGCGGCCCCTACCTGGTGGAATGAGCTCCCGGAGGAGATCAGGGCCCTGCGGGACCTTATGCAGTTCCGCAGGGCCTGTAAAACGGAGCTCTTCCGCCAGGCTTTTGAGTAGGGGCTGCCACCGCTATGACATTGCTATGATACCACCAGTGTATAGCCACTAGAGGCTTTCTGGCCCTGGCATGGGGCTCTTAGTTGTATATGGGCACCATTGGAGTAACGCCAACTGGGTGTTTTAGTGTGATTGTGTGGTGCTTACTCTGTAATGGCTCTTTCCTGTGTTATTGTTGTTTTACCGTTAGCTGACATGGAGTTTTATGGTTATTTATTCATGGTTGTTTTATGTTTTATCTGGTTGTATGGCATCGTTGCCCTTGTTCGCCGCCCTGAGCCCATGTGGAAGGGCGGCATATAAATCGAATAAATAATAATAATAATAATAATAATAATAATAATAATAATAATAATAATAATAATAATAATAATAATAATAGTAGTAGTAGTAGTAGTAGTAGTAGTAGTAGTAATAATAATAATAATAATAGTAATAGTAATAATACTTTCCTTCCCAAGATATGGCAAGCATGGGCAAAACACTGGTGGCAGTGGGGATGGTGGATTAGATGGGGAGAGGAAGGGATTGCAGGGAAAAGAAGCAGGTGTGGGGGGGTTAGGCACCCCTCCCAGTCACCACTTCTCTGCTGCAAATCTGGCTCCTGGTTCAACAACAAACTGAGTTCCCCATATCCGAATCTGGCACCGAACATCCAATTTGGCCTTATGGGGAGAAATTGAAACTTAACTTTTTCCTTCCTAAGGTGTTTAGCTCCCGTTGGATGAAACAGTATTTTATCCAGAGTTTGTCTTACTAAAGAGGCTGTTTGGGTAAATAGCAGCCCGACACTCGGGCTTCGCTAGCAAACAAAGCTTCCAATTAATTTTAATTTATGTTGCAAACTAGAACAATGCTTAAATATTTGGACTATCCTCCCCTTTCACCCGCTGTAATTAAAACGCAAATTGCATAATGGACACTTGAGAAAGCTGCTTTAGCTCTTCCCAAACGCCATTCCTGTCTTTGCATCCAGTTGGGTCGCTGGGATGATTTGTGCCACAGAAGGCAGCTGTGATGGGATCTGGCTGGGAATTGTAAAAAAGATGCTCAAGCAAATTGCTCCTCTTCAAAGTTGCTTGCAAAAGTCTGAATGTTCATGGTCCCATTTTCAGCGTTTCCATTTATAGCTGCTGTTGCATTGAAAGTTCAAGGGAACCCTTACACCCATATGAGCCTATCTGCACATTAGCATCTTCCTCAGAGGGCCTTTCCCAAATGCCTGTGGGCATCTGGTTAGCCCATTTATTTATTTACTTCTGTCATTCACCATCGTTTCTCCCCAAAGGGGGCCCAAAGTAGTTTCTGATGTTCTGCTGTCCTCCAGTTTATCCTCACAACAACCCTGAGAGGTAGGTGAGGCTGAGAGCACGTTTCTGGCCCAAGTTTCCATGAGTGGGGATTCGAACCTGGGTCTCCCAGATCCTAGTCCCTGTGGGCAAAAGGTTCAATTAAACAGACTCTTAATCTTGGGATGCAACTGAATTTTGCAAGGCTACTGTTTCAGCGCAAAAATGCCTGTTCTGATTTTGCTTTTCACTTAACCCGAATTAGCATTGCTCCATTTTCTGTTGCTCACCGGCAGTGAATTGTGGCACTTTTGCGGATTGCAAAATATTGGCAATTTTAAACATTGCACTGCAGCAGTTTTGTGCTAATGGCATAGAATGGGTACAAAAGACAGAACGTGGGAACATTAGCACTGAAAATGGGTGGAACGAAAAGGCTCGTAAAGAATGACAACAAATGGAAGCAAAAAAAGTGAAGCAAAATGGGTCCATTCCTCCATCCCTACTTTGGTCGTATCACTCTGGGCTGCTTTGGTGTTTACAGGGCTTGTGAACTTATCAGAGTGACAAAGGATGGGGATACAAGGCAATGTTGCACAGCATTCTACAGGATCGGATTGGGTTTGGAGGCTGCAATGCTGTGTGTGGATGCTCAGAGATGAATCATGGAATCGGGCTTTGGACGTACTTTATAGCTGGGGCCGAACCAACGACCGCACCACAGTCTCACCTGGACTCCTGGAGCACTGTTTCGCTTCACTTAAGTTTTTTAAAAATATGTAAAACTGGGCTTTGACTTGTGAGATGATAGTTTCCTTTGAAGAATGGGAGCTCGTTTCCAGGTACAGTTCTGATTAAACCCATTTACAACATCTCCCTTTAACTCCAGTAGCTGTGCGTGTGGCAATTGGGTTGAATGAACCCACTTGAGTGTTTTCGAGACTGGTGTTTCCCAGCCATGATATCACTGCTTTGTCCCTTAAATTGACTGGGGGTGGTGGTGGCCAAACTGGCCGGACCCGTTAATATTACAGCCGTGTGTAGCAAGGCAGGCTGATTACAGCCCTGACTATAGAAGACAAACAAGAACAACTGGGATTCTGCACCAAGGGATTTGGCTGGTTATTTCAAACCAGCATGCAAATTACAGCTCTCGTCACCCAGCCTCCACCAGCCTTTCAAGTGATATTGCTGCAGCTTGGCCAACAGCATGCGCACGCTCGTGTGTGTGGCGGGGTGCTTGCAGGTGGAAGGCAGCCAGCGTTTAGCTGATTAAATAGGCAACGACCTAGTAGTAAAGGATGTTGTGAGTCTGACAAATTCTGCAAACATTCTTGTATCTGAAGGCGTCATGGAGGGGGAAAAGACATTTTTATGCAGCTTGGCCATTGCTGTGATTCTCTAAGGCGAAGCTTCCCACGTTCCGTGTCTGACATTCAGAGTGCTGCGGGTTGGCAGCAAAGCTAAGACTGTCCTGGCAGAGATTCTGAGGGCAGAGCTCCCCTGCAGCCGTCTGGAGAGAGAAGCAGCCAAACAATTTTTAAAGTGTAAATATTTGTTTGAGCACACATCACTCAGATGTGCGAGGGGAAGGGGGGAGGAGAAGGGCATTGCCAGCCATTCCATTGATTAAATTGCTGGCAGAATTGTAAAGAAAGAAAGAAAAATTGGATACGAAAGGGTCCAGCGGCATGCTTTGGGTTCCTGAATGACACACAGCTTGGGAAGTGAGCAGCTGCAGAGAAGAATTCTTCTGGATCTTCAATAATATTTTATTCAGCGGTGATGCCAAGGGCTGCCCCACCTCAATTATTTCCCCTTCACTTGAGTCCCTTCATGCATCTATAGCAAAGCAGACAGAAAATGATGGAAGATGAATGACTTTGAAGCATAAGAAAAATGTGAACTGTGCGGGGCATCATCCCCTATGGAAATACAAAAATGCATCCCATGGAAGCCCAACTCTTGATCTCTGTCCAGTTATCTGTGGCTTCAAAAAACAGCGGGTGATCACAAGATCCTCTTTGAGAAGCCATTCCTTCCGATTTTGCCCATCCTTCCGTTTGAGCTGGCGTGGCCCTGGGGGAGTGGCCCTCAGGTTCAGGTGGCCCCAGCAGGCTACTGGCCCACTGGACTCCTCCCAATGGCTTTAATGGCCAATCCACTCCAGCTTCCCAAACACCTACTGGAGCTTGGAAGAGGTGACCCGCCACTCAGCTGAAATTAGGGATTGGGGAGGTGATTGAAGAGCAAGTTAGGTTCCAGCATAGACACAGAAAGATGAAGACAGACCCTTCTGTGAGTTGGCTGAAGCGTCTTAGGGGTGCAAGATCTCCCCTCTCTCTGTGTCTCTGGGGATCTGTCATAGGGTAGTAGTTCAGCTGCCCTGTGCTTTCCCTGTATATTGGTAAATAAAGCAAATACTATGAAGATGCCATAAATGAATTCTTACCAGATGCTATCAAGCTGTCTGATAAAACATAACACAATTTGAGTCCAGTGGCACCTTTAAGACCAACTTAATCAGATATGTGCATGCACAGGAAAGCTTATTTCCAGAATTAAACTTTGTTGGTCTTAAAGGTGCTGTTGGACTCAAACCATGTTCTGTTGCTTCAGAGCATCATGGCTACCCACCTGAATCTGATAAAATATATAAGAGTTTCTTCATGTACCTTAATAATTTTGGTCCCATTGTGAAGGAGAGAAGCACATTTCAGCTTTCATGATTCTTTGGAGGTGTTAAAACAGATCTGGTGTTCACTTCATATCCTTAGATATACTTTTCCCTGAATCCCACTTACTCAAAACTAACTTACTTTGTATTTAGACCTCCCTGCCTGTATCTCAGAAAAAGTCCTGCTGGGACAACATTCCAGTTATTGATTGGAGGGCAAAACCTTCTCTAAAGATGAGTCATTTGTGACTTCTTGGACAATTGTATGTGTGTCTGAACCCTTTCAGACAGCCTTTGTAATCTGTTTTGCTAGCCGGTTGCTAACGTATTTTTTGTGTCATTTCAGACACAACCGGTTTAGTAACTGGCTGCTAAGAGATTGTATTTACCTTTTCATGCAAAGTTGCTTGTGTCTGTGTAGCAAAGTGTGGTGGAGCCATTCTTGGAGTAAACTGCTTTCTTCTGGTTTCACTCCTTCTTTGTGCTTCTGAATCACTGTAGTGTACTGTTTAAAATGTCTGCAGCGCTTCCAATAGCGCCCTGCTTCCCCCCACCCTTTTTCACCGCACAAACTTCCTCAAACTTTTTTTGAACATTCTAAGTTGAGTGCTATAGCGCTAGACCAGGGGTGGCCAAACTGTGGCTTGGGAGCTGCATGTGGCTCTTTCACACATATTGTGTGGCTCCTGGCAAAGTGGCTGGGGAAGCTAAATATCATTAGCAAAAAATTTCATTGGACAAATAAATATCATCAATATCTGCTTTTACCGCTTTTGTTATTATTCTTGGCAGTCTCATTTAATGTTAATAAAAAGCAAATTTGCATATTTCCCAGTAAAAATGTGCAATATTTGTTCATGTCTTGCGGCTCTCAAACATCTGACATTTATTCTAGGTGGCTCTTACATTAAGCAAGTTTGGCCACCCTGTGCTAGATCAATATAGCACTTTTTTTTTACCATACACACTGGCTTACCACCAGTCCTCCTGATCCTCCAGTGGCTGCAGCTAGTATTGCAATTGGAAAAAAACCTTCTATTAGAATGAAGGCAGCCAATAAAACAAACCCTGACTTTCAGTGGCCCTATCAGTGGCCCTACCCACTTTCCGAAAATCTTGGCTTATGTTGGGGAAGTATTGGCAGGTGCCACAGTGCCCATGGCGCCATTTTGGGGGACCCTAACCTAGGATATTGGTTGTTGGACTGTTGTTAACCTGCAAACAAATTAAGGAGGGTAATTAATTCACTGCCACAGAAACTGGTGGCAGCTACAAGCATAGACAGCTTCAAGAGGGGACTGGATAAACATATGGAGCAGAGGTCCATCAGTGGCTATTAGCCCCAATGTATAGATGGAACACTCTGTCTGGGGCAGTGATGTTCTGTATTCTTGGTCCTGGGGGGCAACAGTGGGAGGGCTTCTGGAGTTCTGGCCCTGCTGGTGGACCTCCTGATGGCACTTGGGTTTTGGCTACTATGTGGCAGAACGTTGGACTGGGTGGGCCATTGGCCTGATCCAACATGACTTATGTTCTTTTATGAGGTTTGAAAGTGTGCTTCCCATCTACTCAGTCTGTACATTTGAACACAATAATAGTTCATTACAAAAGCACCATAAATCTCCAGTGTCTTTTCTCTGCAAAGGGAAATTTAACCCTCTAGTAACGGTTACCCGTGGAACCCAGGAAGTGGATAGCACAGAACAATGAAATTGATGGCCATTGTATTCTCAGCCCAATACAGATATTGCATACCAATGTACAGTTTTCCATCAAAGGGCAGGAAAACTTGTATTAATCATATTGTGAAGTTTTCAGTAAATGAGCCCTTCCTGTCTGAGCCAGCTGGGTGACTCCAGTGGAGGAGGAGGAAAGCTTGACAAATGGAACTTTCAGTGAGATTGTGACTGGCCAATCTTAAATGTAAGTACCAGGAGACCCACCAAAAGCCATCCAGCTTTGGGGAAATTAATGTTTTGTGGATTTACGCTAGGTCAATCAATACTTCCACTTTCCAGAGTGATTTTACATGGCTTGGTTGCTGACAGCATCTCGGAGCTGAGCTGTTATAGATGAGTCTTTGGGGCTGTTTGATTTAGTAAGAGCCGGAATGATAACTTTCCCCCGTCTTTTCACGGCTCTCTGGTGTCTTTAACATGTTACTGCCCAATCCTTAAGCTTCAATCCGTGGGCTCGTCGTTAACATTTAGAGGCTTTTAACCACATGGGCAGAGCTGATCATGCTGGTGAGAGAGGAGAAGACAAGAAGCCTAGATATGTTGGCCTTGCTATTGCATTTGTGTGGAATGGAGGGGCTTGTCTCTACAAGTGGTGGCACAAGAGGCTGCCATGTCTAATTGTCTATATCTAAATCCTACCTGTCTTCCGTCATGGATCTCAAGAAGGTCTCCCACCCCAGCTCTGAGCAGAGCCAGAGCTCCTTAGGTTCAGCAAGATGGTTGCATCATTTGCCCCCCAACTTTACATAGCACATGTTGCACCATAACCAGATGCCACTGCCCTCATAGCACTTCCTCCTCTCTTTTCCTCCATCATACCTGCAGAAAAGCACAAAGGCTATTTTGGAGACTTCCCCAAGGTCCAACCCCCTTTCCTTTTCCGTACTGAGGCACTCTGTAATGCTAACAGCACAAACTGTCAAGGCAAGGAAAAAAGCTCTTATAAGTGTAAAAAGGGCGTGTGGGTGAAGAAATGATAAAAAGAGTTTAGCTCCACCCTCTTCCACATAGCTTCTACAAGGGAGCATCTGGATGGACATCCTACCCAGAACCACCCTCACGTTTCTCATTTGTGATGGAGAAAAGGAATGGGGGTTAAAATAGGAACCAGAAAAGTCATGTCCAGATTGGGCACAATGTTATCGGGATGCCCTCATTAACTTGGGGGCTTCCCACTGCCCATGTGGAGAAACAGCCCTATATAGAAGCAGCCCAAGTTGGTAACTAATGCAGTTGCATCCTGGTAGTGATGAGACCTGCCCCTGGTTTCACTTCTGTCTAAAAATGAGCATCTATTGGCATTACTGTCAATACATTCAAGTTATTTGTTCAAAAAGGGTTATCTCCCTGAAATTGAATTTTGCTAAAATAAAACAAGACAGGTATGGCAATTAACCTACTTCCAGCTAATTGATTTCCTATTAACCTGCCACTGGTGTCCTGGTGTTTGCTTTAGTGTCTAAATATACGTTGGCATTTTAATCGATGGTGAAGATTGTAATTACACCTTTATTGCACCTTTAATTTTGAGTTAATTATTATCCCACTTGACTAATGCCTCATAAATATTAAAGCCCCAAATGTGTCCTTTTAATCATTGGAACATTAGGATTTGATCACCTCAATAAACTCTGCCTAAATGTTTATTTTAATTCGTTCAAAAAATCTTTAAAAAGCTGTAATGGCTAGGTAAATTGTCTTTTGGCATGGCTTCTTCTGTGGTGCAGAGTAGGACCTGGTGGTTAAACTGAGGGCCATTTGGGTTAATTAAAGATCTGTTAAGAGGGGTGAATGAATCCTCGACACATTTAAGGTTTTCCATTAAGTGCAAACCATGATTGACTTAATATGGGGAAATCACAGATCAGTCGCAAATAGGGTTGTACTGTTCTAAGCTCATTGACTTCAATGGCCTTAGAAGGGCGTAACTCTGTTTAGGATGGCCCTTGTAGACTCTGTTCCTGCTCAGACAAAAAGCTCACTGGGTTCCTTAGGTTACTGTACATCAGTCTAGTTTACATTGCAAGCTCCCCTTTGTTCCTTGAAAGAATATAAATCACATGATCGTGCTCTACACCACACTGGCTTGAGAAGCAGCATAGTGTAGTAGTTAAGAGCAGTGGACTCTAATCTGGAGAAGCTGTCTTGATTCCCCACTCCTCCACATGAAGCCTGCTGGGTGACCTTGGGCCAGTCACAGTTCTCTTAGATTTCGCTCAGCCCTACCTACTTCACAAGGTGCCTGTTGGGTGGAGAAGGAGGGCCGGGGATTGTCAGCCACCTTGAGACTCCTTCAGCATAGAGAAAAGTGGGGGATTCTTCTCCTCCTCCTCCTCTTTAGTCCTGCCAGCTCAATCTTTTGTCCTGAATGTTTCTCAAACTATGGTACATTTTTTCTTCTT
This sequence comes from Gekko gecko, assembly GCA_029375565.1. Lineage (NCBI taxonomy): Eukaryota > Metazoa > Chordata > Lepidosauria > Squamata > Gekkonidae > Gekko > Gekko gecko. The sequence goes on along the minus strand of JAPDNY010000013.1, from coordinate 47,605,169 downwards.
CATCAGAGGGTTGCTAGTATGTTCAGCTTAAGCTCTTCTAAACATTCCTGCTACTGGCTCTAACACCTGTTCCCACATCACATCATTCTCTGTTTCTACATTTTGTTCAAAAGGAAATCTCCATAGCATGCACAAAAAGCCATCCAAAGGTGATTTAAAAAACTGTCTGGTATGACTTATTGAACATTTCATAAATGTTTTTCCAGCACAGAGAAACCAAACAATATTCCAGCTGTTACAGTGTTTTCACAGCTTACTTTTTTTTTTTTTTTAAATTGTACTAGGCTTATTTGAACACTAATTTTATTTTTAATTAGGCTTCGTGGCCTAATTGAAGAAAAATCCACCTCTGAGTCATAAAATGTTTCTTATTATTTGATGCAACTTATATTGGGCTAAATGTCTCATCATGGTAATAAGTTAGAGACTATAAATGTCTGTGCGTCATCTCTTTAGGTTTAAAACAAAGTATGCATTTTTCAATTAAAGTTGAACAAAGGACAGTGCTTGCTTTAAGAGGCAAGAATGAATCCTGAAAACAGTAATTTATGATTATTTGAGCTGACAGGCTGGGTGTTAATTTGATGTTTAACTCTGTCTGTATTGTTGCATGAATTAAATCCTCATAAACAAATGAGGTTGATCTTTTTTGTCAGATGTAGCATTAATTTCTAGGTCTAATTCCTATTGATTTCCCTCCATTTGCTCCCTTCAAGATATATCTGACCTCAAACACTTAGCTGTAATAACAGAGTTGTTGGGCTGAATACAGAATAGTGCATGGCTAACTCAGCAGCATAATATGAATATACAAAGCCACCATCAGTAGCTCAGACCACTGATTAGTCTTAATTCAGCATTGTCCACTCTGATTGGCAGCAGCTCTCTACGAACTCAGGCAGAGAAAGATCTTTCCTAGCACCTGAGATCCTTTAAAGGGACAGGCCAGAGACTGAACACGGTACAATGTACATTCAAATGGCTTAAAGACAAGTTAGGTTTTCCCTGGGTCTTCGCTCGTATCTGCATGATCAGACACATGTTGCTAGTTTTGTATTGGGCATTGAATCCCCAGGCATGCTTGGGCCTGTTTTGGATTGGGACCACAGTGTGTGGGAAGAGGGAGCTTATGCCTCCTCCTATGCTATTTTCCCAGCCTGTAATAGCCCTGGGGGGCTGCCTTTGGCTGTTTTAGAAGCTTCATATGCACTGGTAGGGTACACAAAGGTTTGCATAGTAAGACGAGTAGCATCCATGGTAGGGGCAGGGGTCTTTCCCTAGAAAAACAGCTACTAAGCTATTAGCATAATAGCTCATTAGCATATGCCACACCCCCTGACATCACCAGACGTGATGTCAGAAGGGGAAGCAAAGGGGGGGAAGACATCTTCAAAAGCCTCCCCTTCCCTTCCCCAGCCAGCCAGCCTGCGGGGGGGGGGAAGAGTTGGGCAACAGAAGGAGGAAAGGGAAGAAAAGAGAGAGAGAGTCGAGAGAAGGAAAGAAAGAGAAGGAAAGGGGATAAAAAGAGAGAAGGAAAGAGGGTAAGAAAGAGTAGGAAAGAAGAAGGGAAAGGGGAAAAGGAGAGAATGAAAGGAGGGAAAGAGAGAAGGGAAGAAGGAGGGAAAGTAAGAGAGAGAGAAGGGAAGAAGGAGGGAAAGAGGGAAAGGAAAGAACAAAAGGAGGGAAAGAGAAAAAGGAGAGAAGGAAAGAAGGGGAAGAAAGAGTGGAGGGAAAGAAAGAAAGAGAGAGAAGAAAAGAAGGAGGGAAAGGAGAGAAGGAAAGGAGGGACAGAAAGATGGCAAAGAGATGGGGAGAGGGAGGAAGGCTCTCCCACCCCCCCATCAAACCCCCACCCCCAGTCCCTCACTTACTGATGCCATAATGCTTTCCCCTGGGCCGCAGCGCTCCAGCACGGGCCCCAGCTGGCTGGAGACGGGCCTCTTCAGGCTGCCCTGGGGCCGCAGCGCTCCAGCGTGGGCCCCAGGCAGCTGGCGATGGGCCTCTTCAGGCTGCCCTGGGGCCACAGCACACCAGCATGGGCCCCGGTAGGCCAGTGATGGGCCTCTTCAGGCTGCCCCCCAGCCACAGCGCTTAGGTGCAGGAAGCTGGAGGCAGGGCTTGCCGCTACCGCCATTTGTGGGCTGCTGGAGCAGTGCTCTGGCGCACTTTGGCCCCAAAAGAGGGGTGTACATTCAGATATACCTGAGCTGAAATTAAATGTGAATTTAGCCTTTTCTGGTCGGTTTCAGGATATCCAGAATACCCCAGACACCCCAGAATTCCAGGAGTAACAAAAAGTTATATTCCAGAGTGTTTGGGGGAGAGGGGATGGAGAAAGAGTAGAGCAAGCTACCCAGGGCAAACAGTTGTTAGGTGGCATCTTGCCTCTTTAAGTTTTAAAGGAACCAGGGTCAACTATCAGCTGATAGTCGATAGGACAGGTCTGTCTCTCCATGGCCCTTTAAATTGAAAAGGAAAGGAAGCAGGATTTACCATGCTGGCTGGCATTGGCCCACTGGCAGCTCTCCAGGGCCCTTCTTTTTCATGGTCTGGATGGATGCAGATGCCCAGAGAAGGACCAGTGACTGCGAGATGGACCTGGAGCCTTTCCCTGTATGAAATGGAAGGCCCCACCATTGCAGGAGCATCTACTGTGATCCTTACATTCTTGGTGGGAACAGTTGTGTCTTTGATAGGTCCTCTACCCTGCTTTGAACCTTGGCATATGTTCTACCATGCCAACCCTTGATGCTCATAGACCTTTTGCAATTCTGTAAAAGTACCTTTTTGGTGGCTTTGATAATTTCCCTGTAGATTTTTTTTAAAAAATAAATGAGTCTTCCTGGATGTGCTGTGGAAACAGAGGTGTCTGGTCTGTCTCCCTGCTTCCTCCTGTTATAATTTGGAAGAACAGCTTGCGATGCCCAGTGTATCATAACTCCCTGGGCCACCTCTGATTAATTTCTAATCCATCCTTTTATCTGTTCTGATCTGTTGAGCCTAGAGTTAGACAAACTGCCTCAGGTAGATTTTGATGTCTTTCAAGAAGCGCTTGTGTGCCACGCTGCATCCATCACGCTCGGGTCCCTGTCGGAGAAGTTTCGCTAGTAAAGATTAGAGAAGCTGGAGGTCATCCCAGCATCACAGTGTCATTCACTTTATATGCATTTTTTTTAAACCCTGTCACCCAATATTACTTTTTCAGGTATCTTCTGACCAGATAGTCTATAATACATTTATATATATCAGTGTCCTGCCACCAGTCCTCTCATATGCCTAGATTTTCAGAGCTGATTGATTCATTAAATGGCTCTAAAGGCAAACAATCCATCTCTCACTTTCTGTTTTATCGTCTTCAGTTCCTCACAGCCATCATTCCATGCATCTCACACAGTTAATCCTCTGAATTCCATACGAGTCAGGTTTAGCCAAGCCTTCCATCACCTCCAGGTTTCTTGGAAGAGTGAGAGCATACCAGCTGTGAATAATGTTTCTCCACCCCTGCATATGAGTTCTCTACAGTGATGTGACACTAGGCAAACTCTCCAGCTTATCATTCATTTACAGTATGAATGCATCAACCAATCTATACAAAGGAACTGTGTAGTGCTGACAGATAGGAAAGTCACAACTATGCCCTTTTCCTGTCTTCTGGTGTTTTTTTTGTGTGTGTTGGCATTGTGAGCCTCTTTGTCTTGCCTGTTTTTGTTGCTGTTGTGCCTGGCTTGTTTGTTCTCTTACAGCATTTTAAAAATGTCATTTCCCCCTCACTCAGGCGATACAAAGATAGGCGTTGATTTTAATGGTACAGTTAGGGAGAAAAAAGACGAAGGCAGTTTCATCCTTTGGCTGTATCCAGATACCACTGGGGATGAATACTGTGTTGTCCTTGGCCCTTTAACACCCCTTTTCTACTGGACAGGACAAGGCAATCTAGTAGTGAAGGATTGCTATAGCACAATATGCAGTCCATGCTAGAAAAGGGGATTTTCACACTGAAACAGTATATCCATGAAATTTGGTGACGTTTATATGGATGAAGCCCCTCTCCCCTTCTATTCCTCCATGGAGCTCAGGCTGCCGTATGTGGTTCTGCCCTCCCCTCCCTCTCTTCAATTTTATCCTCATAACGCTGCTGTGAGGTAGGTTATGTTGAAAGTGATTGGCCCACGGTCATCCAACGTGCATCATAGCTGGGCGGTAGTTAAACCCAGGCCTTCCAAGGCCTGGGATAACACAGTACACTGCAGTGGCTCTCTGTCTATGATTGAGTCATCAGTTGCTGTCACAGATTTAGAAGGGCTTCTGACTCTTGAACATCTCCCGTACTTTTTGTATTACCGGTGTACATATGGCCATTGATAAAACATTGCAAAAAGGCAGTTAATGGGATTGTTAATATAATTGTATCTTGATTCTTCTCTCTCTCTGTGTATTTCTCCTTTGTGTGGGAATATATTGGTATATCAGCGAAACACCACACAAAGGAATTTCGATGCAATCTTCCTTTACAATCACCATCAAGGTTGCTTTTTCAGAGGGTTTTTATCAATGTGTCTGTGCCCATCAATTATGAGGGGAAAGATACAAATAAAGAATTGAATGCTGTAGCCGGCTGTGGGCTGGATACAATCAGCTCTTTTTACTGGTGAAGAAGGAAGGAGGCATCCCCTCTGACCAATCAGAAATGCTATCCTGGGAATCCTGGAATCTGCAGGTACAAAATCCATGTGGGATGGGAGATGTACTGTGTGTGTGGGGGGGACTAGGTGAGATGAGTGAAAATCTGTAATCCAATACCAGAATCGATTACAGAAATAGTCCTAATTAATTTGAAATTAAGGAGGTATGGAATGTAGAACAGAAGGAAATCCTGGATGTATATAGGAATGGAACAGAAGAATTCTGTTAATCTCCAGGCAATGAGATCACCACTGTATTTCAAAAGATAAACATAAATTTTGGTATAAATGGAGACCTTAGGCACACCCAAAGGCTGGCAGTCCCACTAAAATATCTGATTATAGTTCCATGCATAAAATTACTTTGAAAACTGCCCTAGTTTGAAAAGCATTTTGCTGTATGGGAACAGGAGCTGTCTACAAGCCAAAGGCCAAAGGGATCTTGGGTGCCCAGAAGAAGTTCAGAGTCTTTGGGTTCTGGTCCGAATGTCAACACCACTTTATATTGTATCATGGCAGTTCCTGGGGTGCGCATATATGTATATGGAGAGCCAGTGTGGTGTAGTGGTTAAGTGCGCGGACTCTTATCTGGGAGAACCTGGTTTGGTTCCCCACTCCTCCACTTGCACCTGCTGACGTGACCTTGGGTCAGTCACAAGCTCTGGCACAGCTGTTCTCTCAAGGACAGTTTCTGTCAGAAGTTCTCTCAGCCCCACCTACCTCACAGGATGTCTGTTGTGGGGAGGGGAAGGGAAAGGAGTTTGTAAGCCGCTCTGAGACGCCTTTGGGCAGTGAAGGGCGGGGTATAAATCCAATCTCTTCTTCTTCTCTTCTATATCTATCTATCTATCTATCTATCTATCTATCTATCTATCTATCTATCTATCTATCTATCATCTATCTATCTATCTATCTATCTATCTATCTATCTATCTATCTATCTATCATCTAGTCTATCTATCTATCTATCTATCTATCTATCTATCTATCTATCTATCTATCTATCTATCTATCTATCATCTATCATCTATCATCTATCTATCTATCTATCTATCTATCTATCTATCTATCTATCTATCTATCTATCTATCTATCTATCATCTATCATCTATCATCTATCATCTATCATCTATCTATCTATATCTATGTATGTATGTATGTATGTATGTATACACTCACACACATACATATGTGTATATATATGTATAAAAGGCTCTGGTACTTGTGTAATTGCCTCGTATTTTACTTCTCATTATCATTGTGGAGAAAGATCATGTCTGGTTATAACAAGCACCAAGTTCCTCTACAGACACACTTGAAATTGAACCCACAGTTATCCTGCCCCCCTGTACATCAATTCGAGTTGGCATCATTCAACCCATTTCAAGTGACAAGAATGTAGTACAAAAAGGAAGAAACTTTGGCTCTGGGATCGCTGCTGACTCATTGCGGGCCTTCTTTCTTTTGAAAGAGAAGCTTTCTATTGTCCCCCCCCGCCTTTTTTTGCATTTTTGATTAATGTTCTTGCCAGGTTCACTCTGTGAGCCTCTGCCAGTGTTTTGCTGTAAATACTCTGTATGTAAGTGGTATATTCTTTTGAGAGGAAAAATGTAAAGGTTTCTGTGGAAATGCTTTGGAAAATGACTTTTTGGTGTCATCTAAGGTTGCTGTCCTTCCATTATTGGCAAGCAAATGGTCTAATACGATGATGTTCTAAATAAAATCAAATCAGAATTGCTTTAGCTCCCTCACCCCCGGACATGCTGTACAAAACAGAAGCAAGAGAAAACATGATGGAAAAATATCAAATGAACTCCTACAAGTGTTATGGAACGGAATTCAGGGACTGACATATACCAGAAGGAAAAGAAAACTGACATTGATTGAGCATCCAAACAAAATTAGAATGGGATTCAGTTGCCCTGTTGTGAATGGATATAATCCTGCATGCGTTTGGGCCTCCCTGAACATTTCTAGGTTTGCAAGATAATTTCATCGGTTCTTAATGGTCAAGTCATACATTACATACATGCTGGATGAGCAGATGTTCCCTCTCCGGGCTAATGTTTAGGTGGGGCAGATTGGCTACTAAAGACCACTGGGAAATGTCATGATGGGCCAATGGCCTGCGAAAGCCACCACTGCAAGCTGGTGGCCCTAGTCTTGTGGTGGTGGGGGGGGGAGTGGGGCAGGCAGGCATGAGGTTGCTCTTCCTCCCTTACCTTCTCTGTCATGAGGATGGGGCCAGGCTAGGGCTGTTTTCAGCTGCCAGGCTGTCTCTGGTGGTTTGCTGTTGGGCAGCTTCTGAGATGATACCCCACAGTGTTGGGTGGGCTTGCTACTATGGACAGATGAGTGCTGCCATTCAGTTCCCCTAGAAGAACTGGTGCTTCCCACATCCTTGGTTCCTCCCCTGCCAAATAGTCAGAGCATAGGCAGCAGTGGTGGCTACATTTCACTAAGCTTACTGAACACATGAAGCTGCCTTATACTGAATCAGACCTTTGGTCCCTCAAGGTCAGTACTATCTATGCAGACTGGCAGCAGCCTTCCCAGATTTCCAGTAGAGGTCTTTCACATCTCCTCCTACCTGATCCTTTTCAATTACAGATGCCAGGGATTGAACCTGCGACCTTCTGCATGCAAAGCAGATGCTGTACCACTGAGCCACAGCCCTTCCCACTATCCACTCATCTGACTAAGCAAGTAGTGAGGACTGCTAATAGTAGCTGCAGCAGCCAACAAAGAGGAGAGGTCAGGCCAGCAACTGATGTAGCAACAGAAACAGCCTCCAATCAGGTTTTGTCTCTAAACACTACTGAGCATGCTCACTCAACCATGCTCTGTAGGTGCAGCTGAAGTCCTTTTCTTGCCCACAGTTGGTACACTGGCCAATGTTTCTTCTAGCAGTTATGGTTGCTCATTCCCCTGGGCAGGTGTCATGAGTGATGTGACTCTCAGGGATGTGGCCTCAGAAGAAGACAGATTCACAGCGGGTTGGATGGGAGCATTTGTGGGAAGTGGTGTCAAACCACAAAGATGGCTGATTCCATGGGGAGTTGTGAATTGACTAGAATTTAAAAACTCTTGCTTCTTCCCGCTTAAACTCTTGGCTGTGGTTCAAGTGGCCCTTCCCTTACCTGCAGGGCTGCAAGAGATGTTTTATAGCTCCATTCTTTAGGCCCACCCATCTTGAAATCAAAAAATGGCCCTTGCTAATAGCTATAGCATTATTAGGCTTGGAGGATGATCAAAAAGGTTATGTCATACAACCCTGGGCCCTGCGAGACCTGTCACAGTTCCGCAGGGCCTGCAAAACAGAGCTGTTCCGCCAGGCCTATGGCTGAGGCTCCTGACAGAGAAGAATAAAAACTCCCTGTTGGACCCTCCTTTTGCCCCTTTTCTCTGGCCTTCCCCCAGCACAACTAAATCTTACCCTGATGAGAATTTTTTAAATGAATTTATTGTAATGTTATGTGTTATCTGCTGTTACGAGTAGTAACTTAAAGTTGTACATGTTAAACTGTCTTAATTTATGATTACTGTTGTTATAATACGTTGTTACTCGCCCTGAGGCCTGTACTAAGCAGGGGAGGGTGAGTCAGAAATCAAATAGAAAACAAACAAACAAATAAATAAATAGGAAGGTACACAGGGTCAGCCCTGGTTAGTACTTGGATGGGAGACCACTAAGGAAGTCCAGGGTTACTATGAAGAGGAAGGCAGGGGCAAAGCACCCCTGGTAATCCCTTGCCTTGAAAACCCAAGGGGCTTGCCATGAGTTGGCTGTGACTCATTGAGGCACTCTCTCTCTCTCTCTCTCTCACACACACATACACTCTCTCTCTCTCTCTCACACACACACACACACACTCTCTCTCTCTCTCACACACACTCTCTCTCTCTCTCTCTCTCACACACACACACACACACACACACTCTCTCTCTCTCTCTCTCTCTTAAGCTTTTTTGAGGTGTACAGAACTATGCAAAACAATGGACGTATATGTTTTAGAAGGTTAATTTTTGCAAATATAAATTGTGTCATTTAACAATCCCCTTTTAATCTTTTCTGTTTCAAAAAGCCATCTATTTACTGGATAGAAATAATCCTAAGGATGTTGGAGCAGTTAATGCATATATTGAATGCTGCACTTGCAGTTTCCATTATCTATTGTTTCTCTAGTCTAGCAACAGAAAAGGAATGCTTGGGAACTCTTTTAACCCAGAGAGTATCCATTCCTGACTTGAAAACCCTAGGAAGAATTTCAGTGCTGGTTTCTGTGTAGTGGATGATTGACCTGTCACATAAATCTGTAAGATTCTGGGGCTTTGTAGATTTCTTGACCAGTGAGCGTTTTGTTTAGAACTTTGTTTTCCAGTGTAGCAGTGTGATAGAAATCACTATGAATGTTTTCAAAGATGCTTTGATGTTCCTTGTGATACGGCAACAGAGAAGTACAATATATTAGTGGGCTTTATATACAAAGGGACAAATTTGTATATGGATCCTAGTGTGATCTTTCAGTTTTGATCCTTATGTGCTCCCTGCTTCTCCATGGGGTGAGATGTTCCAGGTTCAATGCATCTCAGGTTGGCTCCTTTTAGAGGAAAGTGCACAGAAGTCTTATAGCACTTCTATACTGCTGCCGTGGAACCAAATGATTTCTTCCCAGTCGTTTTAATTATCGACTACTTCAAGTGCAGTACAAATAATCACTTCAACCCCCAGAGGCAACCATCTTTATTTTGGTTTCTTGTTCAGATCCTTCTATAGTAGTTCAGTAGTAATATGTTTTGAACTAGGATGTTTTCACTTGTTGTTCTGAAAGTCTGACAGAGGCATTCTTTCAAGAGCTGCTAGAGGAGATATTTGTGCCTCTTTGGTCTTCTCTCTGTTACCACCTTCAAAATGAGGCCTAGAGTTATCTAAGAACCACAGCTCATCTCCAGACTACAGAGATCAGCTGCCCTGGAGGAAATGGCACCTTCAGAGGGTGGACTCTCTGGCATCATATCCTCACTGAGCTCCCATCATTTCCCAAATTCTGCCCTCTCCAGGCACAGCTCCACAAATTTTCCTCTCTGGAGTCGGTGACCTTACTTTTGTTGACTGTGTGCCCAAGGAGGTGAAGTCATACTTCCTCTTCAGAAATGCTTGTGACCCTTTTCTCAGGCAAACTTTGGGGCCACATGATCTACCCATTCTCATTTTCTGCTGCTTCAAATCTGGGGTAAAAAAAATCCCTCCAGCCATCTTTATTTGGTTGTTTAGCTTTCTGCAGAGAGATTCAAGCACTTTCAGTTTTTAGGAAAGCAAAATGCATATCCAGTTGAACCCTAATTTTTAAACCCTGCAGATTTTCTGATTTTTTTGGAAGATGAGCAAAAAGAAGATCAAATAGCTTAAGCATCATTTCAGCACTAGATGGCACTAAGGGACCTGTGTGTAAATTTGCTTTTTACGACTTTTTTCCTCATTATTGCCTGTCAAGAAAAATGCGAACTACAATAGTAGGAGTGAAATCTTACACAATGAATGGATGGTAGCTTTTTCATTGATATATATTATGTGTGTTAGAGTGAGAATAAAGTGGTTCTTTCATGGACATTTGTGTCTGTCGATAAAAAAGGAATCATCAGAAAGAGCAGTGGAGAGGTAACAGGAATCTTAGGTCAGTGTGGCATAGTGGTTAGAGTGTTGGACTAGGAGCCCGTAGATCTGGGTTCAAATCCCATTTCTGCTATGAGCAATGATTAAAACGTGAAATTCACTCCCAGAGGAGGGAATGATGGCCACAGCAATAAACAGCTTTAAAAGAGGATTAAATAGATGCATGGTGGATAGGTCTATCAGTGGCTACTAGCCATGGTGACTTAGGAGAACCTCCACATTCAGAGGCACTAAACGTCTGAATCCCGGAGCCAGGAGGCAACATCAGGGGAATGTCTCAGCCTCTATGCCCTGTTGGCTGTCTAGAGGAACTGGCTGGCCAGTGTGTGAGACAGGGTGCTGGACTAGATGGACCACTGTTCTGATCCAGCAGGGATCTATTTGGTTCAGTGGCATATCTCCGCTGAACCCGTCTCTCAGCTGAACCTATCCTTGCAAGGGTACAAATGGAAGGGGAAAGCTGTGTACGTTGTCCTGAGATGTCTGGAAGAAGACGGGGTAAAGATTGTCCTAGACAGGTAGATAGCTCCATCAGGCTGTCTTGTGGTACATCAGAATTCCCCAGTTCACTTTCTAGTGCTGATCTATTCCTTACACCAACATGTCAATGTGATGTAGCTGTCAGAGAGTGGGACTATGATCTGGGTGACACAGATTCGAATTCCCACTCTGCCATGGAAGATTGCTGGGTGACTGTGATCCAGTCACTCTCCGTCTCAGCTTGCTGTTGTGCGGGTAAAGTGGAGGAGAGGAGTCCAATGTACATTGCTTGGAGTCCCCACTGGGGAGAAAACGCAGGGTATAAAGCAATGCTCCCTCTGAGCTGTGGACTCTTGTGAGCAAAAATTCTTCTTTGTGAGCTACTGACATTAATGTTGTGAGCGAGCAATTTGGCTACTGCATAGATTAGTTTGCTTTGGAGCCATCCTTCCTGAGCTAAGACAAAAATGTGTGAGCCGGAGGCTAAAAAACTGTGAGCTAGCTCACACTAACTCAGCTCATCTAAATGAATAGCCGCTGCTTCTCTCACCCCATTCCTAGATCTAGAAGTTCTCTGTAGCTCCCGACTCCTCACCATTTCCTTTTCACCTGCTTATACTTTTTCAACACCAACCAGCATGCAAAACAAGCCTCCCAAACTTATTTTCCCATTCCTTCCAGATCATCTTCACCACAATGAATCATGTTTCTATCCCTTTCTCCGTGGAAATATGGTAGTACTCAGGGAGAATGACACAGAGACTGTGTGAGTTCTTAATGTCTCAGTTCTCAATCAGTGGGGGCTGGTCATGGTTCACACATTGCTCTGCATGCTCAAGGTCATCTTTTTCTTTTTATTGTTTTAAAGAAAATTTTAAATTCAAAATGAGAAGAAAGTATACAGAACCTTAATCATGCTAATTAAAATAAAAAACCTGGAGACTGCAAAACAGGCTTTTATATAATCTCCGTTTAGGCTGCAAAACATTCTTCCTTTGCTTTGCCATCTGTTGCTTATTCAACACTGAGTATTCTACAAATTCTGTGGGGGAATTTCCTAATTCTTGTCAGACTGCCCCATGGATTCCAAAGTAGCTGCCTTATCCTTCTACTTGATTCTCTCCCTCTTTCTGCTGCTGGCTTACGTTGCCATCCTAAACAGAGTTACATCCCTCTAAGCTCCTTTATTTCAATGAACGTAGAAGGGTGTAACTCTGCTTTGGATACTATTCCTTTATTTTACTGTTGCAATAGGTGCTCTCTGTTGTCTCTGAAATATTTTATTGAGAGTGTGGAATTGATTAATAACAACAACAATAATAACAATAACAATCATATACTTTCCCCAACACATGAAAGGGAGGAACATGCAACAGGTGGAGAGAGTTGATAATGCAAGCCCCAACTCCCGCTAATTTGCCTCCATGAGACGATATTGACAGGGGGCAGAGCCAGCCTATGTAGGCTTGACTCCTGCCCCTACCTTACCAGTCCGTTGGCGAGTTCGGCCCGCCCTCCCACCCTATTTTAGAGCAGGTCTGACCGGCTGCCTTTTCATGCAGCCAGGTAGGAATTTTTCGCCTCCATTGGTTTGGCTTATGGATGGGGGTGTTTTTGCCTACGCTGCACTGACAGTGGTGGTGTTGGTTTATTGGCTCTGGGGGGCCGGGTTATTCAATAGTATGGTCACTTTAAGTTTGGCGGGGTAGTGCGATCTGGATGGAAATGGTGAGCACCAGGGCACTGTTATAAAGGAAATAAAGGGTCCTCCAGGAACGGCTTCCGGGCCTTTGCGGCTCAAGGCTGGGAAGGGGTGATCTTCCTTGGAACAATCTGGCCTGGCCTACTTAGCGGGCCTTTGTGGCTTCTGGGGTGGTGGGTCAGAGGTTCTTTTGAACATGCCATGCTGCTGGTCGAAAGCTACCTTCGGTGGCTTGAGATCGGAGCAGGTGCATCGCCCAGAAGGAAATGCAGGTGGTCAGGAGTTTGACACCTGTCATATTCCTCAGTACGTTTCTGGTAACCCCTCGCTAGTATTGGTTGTTATTAAATAATTAATAAAGTGGCCCTTGTTAAATCCATATTGGTGTCTGTCTCTTTATTCTGACTGGGGGGGGAGGCAAAGACGTTTTTCTCCCTCTCCCAAAATATTAGAACTCGAGGGCATCCATTGAAACTGATGAGCAGCAGATTCAGGATGGACAAAAGGAAATATTTCTTTACACAGAGAGTGATTAAAATGCGGAATTTGCTGCCAGAGGATGTTGTGATGGCCAAAGGAATAAACAGCGTTAGAAGGGGATTAGATAGATCCATGAAGGATAACGCTATCAGTGGTTACTAGCCATGGTGACTGAGGGGAATCTCCACATTCCTCTGAATCCCAGAGCCAGGATGCAAAATCAGGGGAAGGCCTCGGCCCCCATGCCCTGTTGCTGGCCCTCCAGAGGAACTGGTTGGCCACTGTGAGACAGGATGCTGGACTAGATGGATCACTGGTCTGATCCAGCAGGGCTCTTCTAATGCTATTGTGTTCTCATTCCTATACTGATTTGTACAGATCGAGCTCTTGCTGATGCAAGAGCAAACCTGGACATTTTTATGGTCATTGAATCTTTCCTGTGGATATATGTTCACCCTACTACAAGTCATGTAATATGTATTTAGATGGTATGTTGTTTCCAACCCAAAAAAGTTTTATGTGTAGGACATTCATCACATTTGATATAGCCATTAGCCAAATCTCTTGCCAGTGCTCTTGCTGCTCAATGCAGTGTCAGTCACTAGCTTCTGGATGTAACACAGACGATATGAGTCTGCCTACACGCAAGAATTCCTGCAAAATTTAGTAACCGTCTGCTTCTTTACTTGTTCTGCAAGTGTGAAACGCTTAATGAACTGGCTTAAGGTTTAAACAACGTGCATGACACAAAAAGGGCTTTTCCCACCTGCTGTTTTCAAATTGCTCTGTGATGTAAACATGAAAAATGCATACCAACAATGCTTCAATATGCTTCAGATTCCTGGTGAGGGAGAAAATGCTTTGTTTTCTTTCACTTCCAATCAGTGGGTCTCCACTTTTTCGCTTACCTACTGCATAAATGGAAATGAGCCTAGCTTTTGTTCAGTGTAGATGGGCTAATGAGCATGCTGTTCCTTGGGCAAAAACAGCCTTGCCGAAGTAGTGAAAAGAGGCTTAGCGGGGAGAAAGGTCATCAGCAAGTGAGGAGAAATAGAACGGGTCATAGCTGAAACTGAATCACTGACACATTTCTCTCCCACCCATCCTCTAAGGATCCCAGGGTAGTATCATGGGTACATTTCATTTTGGGGGTGGGGGAATGCTGCTGGAAGCCTAGAAGAACCCAAACTGAGCCTGAATGGTGCTGGTCATGCCTCAGAGTACAGTTGCGGCCCAGCACTTGCGACCCTGGGAAACGTGGGGAGGCCAAGTTGCAACAAAAGCTGTTGCACTAACACCACCATATCACTCCCAGCATGAACTGGAAACCACAGAGTTTTGGGTGATTCCTAGAGCATTGGGCCAACATCACATCAAGGTTCATGCCAGAAGTGATGTTGCGGTGCTGATGCAAAACCGATTCCCCTCACATTTGTCTTCCAGATGTTCCCCCATCTGGGGGTGAGAGGTCGCCCACCAAAGTGGATAGCTTACCTCAGAGGTTGCTTGCCTCATCTCTGGCCAGCAGTGATTTCGATGGGTGTTGGTTTGCTCATTGCTTCCTCGTCCTCCTCCACTGCCACCAGACAGATCCAATTGGATCGGCTGGCCCGTAAGAGTTGCTTGGCTCTGCTTCCTCCTGTGATGCCACTGTAACAGCCTAATCCTCCCAGGGTAGGATATACGAGGTCATCAGAGAGAGGACAAGAAGCAGGTAGGCATGCCTGGATCCAGCTTACTTCCTCTTCCTTTCAGCTGATGCGCCTATGTGGGAAGGGATCCATCATAACTGAACCTAGCTCAGGAACTTTGACTCTGAAAAGCTTATACCCTGGAAATCATGCTGGTCTTCCAGGTGGACTTGAATCTTGCTGTTCTGCTGCAGGCCAACATGGCTTTTTTTTGTCATCAAATTGCAGCTGATTTATGGTTGACCCCATAGGACAAGAGATGTTCAGAGGTGGTTTGCCATTGCCTGTCTCTGCATATGAACCCAGAACTTCTTTGAGGGCCTCCCATCCAATTACTAAGTAGGGCTGCATAGCTGACCCTGCTTAGCTTCAGAGATCTATTGAGATTGGGCTAGCCTGGGCTATGCAGGTCAGGGTACCAACAACATGGCTACCCACCTGAAACGAGCTCAGCTGAGAAACCCTTCCCTAGGGAACAGTTGAATTTATTTTTGATGCAATTAGTAATGATCACCCCCCAAATTTCTGTGAACCATTTGGGGGTGGGCGGATGGTCAATTCTGGCTGTTTAAAAGTATGATTTTCAAAAATCAGAGCTCCGCTTTTTAAAAAATAGAAACCCTCTGAGGTTTGTTAGGTAGAAAGAGTGTGACTGACAAAATTTACCCAGAAAGGTATTTTACTCTTCCCTTTCCCATAGGGTTGGGGCAGGTAGAAATGTATTGCAAACTTCCAGTGAATAATGCCAGCACATTTGATTTCTGCTTATTAGGGGTTCAGTAATGGCTGTGCTCAAAACATTTTGAGAAATAATAATTGCAGTAGCTAAGATCTTTCTACATGACAGCATGTCTAGTTGAGTCAATGAACAATCACAAGTGAGGCAGCAGTTTAGCAGATAATTAAGCAATAGGCATTCTTTATTTTTATTTATTTTTTAAATCCTGTGATCTTTTCCATCTCTCCAAGCTACCAGTTCGACAATCTTGGGGGCCAGTGATTGCAGAAGCAAACACATTTGAAAGTTCAAATAGCCTCCCTCTAGGTGATAGATAGTGCAGTCCTTTGCAGAGTTATACCAGTATGAAGACATTAAAGTCAGTGGGCTTTGGATGAAGTAACTTTGCACAGGATTGCACTGCCAGAGTCTACTGCACTTTCGGAATTCCCCTCAGCTCCCCAGTATAGGAGAAAGTGTCTGTTGGTAATTGGGGATTCCCTACTGAGGAGGTAGAAGCTAAAGTGTGCTGACCAGACTTGTCATCTCAAGAGGTATGCTGTCTACTGGGTGCATGCACCCAGG
The DNA here is from genome assembly GCA_029375565.1 of Gekko gecko. Taxonomy (NCBI): domain Eukaryota; kingdom Metazoa; phylum Chordata; class Lepidosauria; order Squamata; family Gekkonidae; genus Gekko; species Gekko gecko. The sequence continues at coordinate 47,589,157 of JAPDNY010000013.1, read as the reverse complement.
ATGTGACAGAAAGGGTAGGAAGACTCATCAAGCCCACAGAGTATTATCCCTTTTTGCGCATCCACGTGGGAACAAATGATACCATCCGGCACAGCCCAGAATGTATTAAAAGAGACTATGTGGCTCTGATTAAAAAGGTGAAGGAATTGGGAGCACAGGTTGTATTCTCGTCAGTTCTTCCTATCAAAGGCTATGGCTTAGGAAGGGAAAGAAGAATACTGCAGATCAATGACTGGCTATGTAGATGATGTCTTCAGGGAAGGTTTGGATTTTTGGACCATGGCTTACACTTGCGAGATGAAGCTCTTCTGTTGGGAGATGGTTTGCATCTTGCAAGGGTAGGAAAAAGTGTGTTCCAAAACACCCTTGCAAACCTAATAAGGAGAGCTTTAAACTAAATCCTGTGGGGGAGCAAGATAAAAATGCAAAGCCCAGTAAGATGCCAATAGCTGGAGATAAGAACTCTAAAGTTTTGTGGGGAGTGGCACATATGCTAGATAACATTAACTCACATGTAAGTACAAAAACCAAAATCTCAGGGTACATAAAACATGGATTCCCATATCTCTACACTAATGCACAGAGCATGGGAAACAAGCAGGAGGAACCTGGAGTCCTAATACAGGAAGGGGACTATGACCTAGTAGGCATTACTGAAACTTGGTGGGATGACACTCACAATTGGAATATTAGGACTGAGGGGTATGACATTTAAAAGGGACAGACAAATAAGGAAGGGTGGAGGAGTTGCATTATATGTAAAGGAGGTATATACTTGTGAGGAAATACATGAATCTGAGCATGAAAGTCCAGTTGAGAATCTCTGGGTAAAAATAAAAGGAGTTAGAAATAATAGTGATATTATGGTGGGGGTCTGCTATAGACCACCAAGCCAGGCAGAGGGTTTGGATGAGACACTTCTAGAACAGATTACAAAGTTCTCAAAGAGACAGGACATGGTGGTCATGGGAGACTTCAATTACCCACATATCTGTTGGAAGTCCAAGTCTGCTAAAAATGAAAGGTTCAATAAATTCCTAGCTTGTCTAGCTGACAACTTCATTTTCCAGAAAGTGGAGAGGGAAACAAGGGGATCTGCTATCTTGGACCTGATTCTTACTAACAGGGAAGAACTGGTTGATGAGGTGAAAGTAGTGGGCACCCTGGGTAGCAGTGACCATGTAATTTTGGAGTTTACAGTCTTGGGGAAGGTAAAAGCTGTACATAGTCAGACATATAGGTTGTACTTCAGGAAAACACATTTTGACAAAATTAAAGTTATGCTGGGTAGAATCCCATGGTCAGAAATACTTAAGGAGAAGGGAGTTCAAGAGGGATGGGAGTTTCTTAAAAGTGAAATACTGAAGCCACAATAACAAATGATTCCTATGAGAAGGAAAAATGGGCGGAGCCTAAAGCCAAGGTGGCTCCATAAACAGCTTTCTAAAGACTTGAGAAATAAAAAAGACTCATTCAGAAAGTGGAAGGAGGGCCTTATAACCAAGGATGAATATAAACAAATAACCAGCGCTTGTAGAGAGAGTGTTAGGAAAGCTAAAGCTCACTATGAGCTTAGGCTAGCGAAAGATGCTAAAAACAACAAGGGTTCTTTTCTTATGTTCAAAGTAAGGAAAAGAGCAAGGACATGGTAGGCCCATTGCAGGGACAGGAAAGTGAAATAGTTAACAGGTGATGAAGAGAGGACAGAACTGCTCAATTCCTACTTTTCCTCAGTCTTCTCTTGCAGGGGAAATGGTGCTCAATATGGCAAAAACAGAACACATGATCAGGGAAGGGAGTTGCAGCCTAGGATCGGCATATGAGTAGTACATAAGCACCTAGTTTCTTTAAATGAAACTAAGTCCTTGGGGCCAGATGAACTACATCCAAAAGTACTAAAAGAACTCACAGATGTAATTTCTGAGCCTCTGTCCATTATTTTTGAGAATTCCTGGAGAACAGGTGAAGTGCCAGAAGATTGGAGGTGGGCAAATGTCCCCATCTTCAAGAAGGGGAAAAAGGAGGATACGGGTAACTACCGACCCCTCAGCTTGACGTCTATACCTGAAAAGTTTTAGAACATATCATCAAACATATAGTCCTTGAGCATTTAGAAAGGATGGTTGTGATTATTATCAGATTAACCTTCTCTCTCTCTCTCTCTCTTTTTTTTTTTTTTGAGAAACTTAGGATCAAGGGATCAGGGGAATGCTGTAGACATAGTTTATCTTGATTTCAGTAAGGCTTTTGATAATATTCTTGTTCCACATAATATTCTTGTTGACAAATTGGAAAAATGTGCTCTGGACCCTAAGACAGTTAGGTGGATCTGTAACTGATTGACAGATCACACCCAAAGGGTGCTGGTGAATGGTTCCTCATCTTCTTGGAGAGGAGTGACAAGTGGAGTGCCTCAAGGATGTGTCCTGGGACCTGTTTTGTTCAACATCTTTATCAATTATTTGGATGAAAGGATAGAGGGAATGCTTACTAAATTTGCAGATGATACTAAATCAGGAGGAGCAGCAAATATGGTAGAAGGCAGAGTCAGGATACAGGATGATCTTGACAGGCTGGTAAACTGGGCTAAAACAAATAAAATGAATTTCAGTGGGGATAAATGTAAACTTCTGCATTTAGGTAGGAAAAATCAAATGCATAACTATAGGTTGGGGGAGACTTGTCTTGGCAGTAGTACGCGCGAAAAGGATCTAGGGGTCTTAGTAGACCATACACTGAACATGAGTCAGCAGTGTGATGCGCTTGCTAAAAATGCAAATGTGATTTTGGGTTGTATCAACAGAAGTATAGTGTCCAGATCATGCAAAGTGATGGTACCACTTTACTCTGCTCTGGTTAGACCTCAGCTAGAATACCGTGTTCAGTTTTGGGCACCACAATTTAAGAAGGATACAGACAAACTGGAACGTGTCCAGAGGAGGGCAACAAAGATGGTGAGGGGTCTGGAGACCAAGTCCTATGAGGAAAGGTTGAAGGAGTTGGGTATGTTTAGCCTGGTGAGGAGACAATTGAGAGGTGATAGGATAACCAGGTACTTGAAGGGCTGTCATATAGAGGATGCTGAGTAGTTTTCTGTTGCCCTGGAAGGTTAGACCAGAACCAATGGTTTGAAATGAAATCAGAATAGTTTTTGGCTAAACATTAGGAAGAACTTCCTGACAGAGTGATTTCTCAGTGGAACAGGCATTTTCGGGAGGTGGTGGGCACTCCTTCTTTGGAGGTTTTCAAACAGAGGCTAGATGGCCATCTGACAGCAATGTTGATTGTGTGAGAGGGAGGGCAGGAAGGGTTGCCTCAGTGCTTCGTTCTTGTGGCCCTTTCTTACACACCCAGGGAAATACTGATTGCCATTTTGGGGTCAGGAAGCAGTTTTTCTTCAGGCCTGTTTGGCCAGGGATCCTGGAAGTTTTTCGTCATCTAGGCATGGAACAGGGGTCACTGGGGGTGTGGGGTGGAGATATTTGTGAATTTCCTGCATTGTGCAGGGGGTTGGACTAGATGATCCTGGAGGTCCCTTCCATCTCTATGATTCTATGATTTCCTTTTATGAACATATGAAGCTGTTGAAGCTGCTTATTGAGTCAGACCATTGGCCCATCTAGTGTAAAATTGTCTACTCTACCTGGCGGCAGCTCTCCAGGGTCTTAGGCTGAGAAAGGTCTTTTCCAACTCATTTCTCATGAGATCTTTTTAATTGTTGATGCCAAGGAGTGAGCCTTGGATCTTCTGCATGCAAAGCCTCTGAGCTACAACTACCGCCCTTCCTTCCATTGTGGCTCCATGGTCACCTCTTCCAGATAGACACTCAACATTCCAAAGGGAACAGAGCTCAGTGGTTTCCAGGAATAGCCAGCTGTGCAGAGTACTGACTGGCTGACCTTTGTAGCAATCATGAAGCTCATTCCCTCACCCACAACAATGCTTCAAGGTAAATTTGAATAGCACAATAAATGTTTGATTTGATAAACTTGTCAGGAACATTAATAAAAAGGTGAAAAAAGCTCTAAGCAAAAATCCACTTTAGAGCTGAATCCACTTTAGAACTTTAGAGCTGAATACTTGTGCGCTTACAGGGTGAGGTCAAGAAAAAGCCGGGCGTGTGCTGCAGGTGAAAAAACGGCCCATGTTCTGAGAGGGAGGTGCGTCCTCTTCAGTCAATCTAAGCATAAAGAAGACTCTTTGTCAGTTTACTGCATCAGGCCTGCTCTTGGAAAATGGCCCCAAGACTAAGCTACATGAGACCTTATTTGTGTATTTTGCCTTCCTTCCTAGTAGGGACCCAGAGCAGCTGACAACATCATTCTCCCTTCTTCCATTTTATCCTCACAACAACAACCCTGTGAGGTGGGTTAGGCTGCAAGAGAGTGACTGACCAAGGTCACCCAGTTGGGCGTCCATGGAGGAGTGAGGATCTGAACCTGGGTCTCCCAGATCATAGACCTACACTCTAACCACTCCAGCAGGTGTGAGTGATGGGGACCCATCATAGATAGGGGATGTGGCACAGAAAAGTTGTGTTTTAAAGCCCCAAGTCATTTCCTGACTCAAAAATGGCTTCCTAAGCTTCTTTAGCCCTTGTAAAGAAAAAAAGTCATAGGCTGCGATCACACGTGCCTTTAGGTCAGACATAGGTGCGATTGCCTGATGGATCGAAAGGGTGTAATCAGATAGCAACATCTGGGAAGCATCCCACAGTCATTGGCATCTTGTGCTGCTCTGCAATGGAAGTGGAGTTAAAAGACACCGGGGAAAGTCCGGTAATAAACGGGTTCCGATGGGCCATGGATGGACCTTCCCTGTCTAATCGTGCAAGCACACTCTCATGCTGTCAGGATGGTCTGATCAGGCCATCCCGGTTCAGTGTCCCGTCCCCCCCTTTGCAGTATGCACATCATTGCATACGCCATCGGGGGCCCTCAGTGTGGGGGTGCGATTCTTCATTTATGCACATGGGAAACAAACGGGCAAAAAAAAAAAAGCCTCACCCATAGTTGCATCTGATCACATAGTGACAAGCTGAGCCCGCAGCTAAAAAGGGATGTGTGATCTCACAACTGCATGTCAAATTCCTCTGGAGAAGATAGCCTCACTTCCCCTCCGCTCCAACTGGCACGTGTGACTGCAGCCATATTGTGCCTATATTATTTTTCTCTATCAGGGCTTCAGCCAGTGAGAGGCATTTTTTTGGTCAAGGAAACAGCATGGGGAAAGGAGGAGGCAGAGTTCTAAACCAAATTACGCATCTGTAGTTCCAGTCTCAAAAACTTTGACATCAGATGTAGTTTGGACCTTGAGGAGTTGCAATGAATGGCTTATGGGTACAATTTGCAGGACAAAGTTGAAGAACATTGATGCTCAGCCTCTGTCTGAAGCATTCTCTTTGGCAGCAGAAGGCAGAGCGGCACATGATTTGTAATGCACGTCATGTTTCTGCAACCATTGGGGTGGCAGTCAACCTCCCCCCCACCAGTCTAGAGAACACAATTATGGAGAATCTGGTTAATCACCAATTAGTGGCCGTTCCCTATTAGGACCCCAGAGGGAGAGAAAGGAGAACGTGGCTTGAGTCGCATCACGGTTTTTCCACATTAGACAGACAGGAGCAGTATATTAAAGAGAGCGGCAGGAAGTCAAATGCCACCCACCTGCCTCCCATGCAAGTTTTAATTATAGCTCTCGATTTGCCTGAGACATGTCATCAGTCTCTCTGTTAAGACGCCTCCTTTGTAAAACAAAAATTGGCCTCCGAGGAGGAGAAGCGTGTAGTCGGCGAGCGGTGGAGAGCTAGCAACTGGCACGTTTAATTTCTCTCGATTGGGAAGGAGCTGCCAAATTAAACTGGTGCTCATAAAAATGACGGGGAGCGAGAGGAGCCTAACGAGGCAAGTGACCTTGCGCAAAAGGTAAATAAAACTGAAAAGCATTTCGACCAGCTTTGCTTGCTTAGTGAATCAAGTTCAGTTGTGGGGTGAGGGTGGGAGTGGAAATTACTTCTTCACTGAGCGCTCACCACCAAAACCCACTTTGTCTAGACTGGTGGTCAGGCTTAAGCCCAAAAGCATCCTTCCGTTGCTCAGCATTGGAGAGGAGTTTATACAGAACCAAGAACGAGGAGGCCATTCCTAAGGAAACATGAACTGAGGATAGGCCAAGGAAGAGCTTGGGCCTCCTGTGGAGCACAAGAGGACCAAGCCCTTCCTTGGCGTGTCCTTAGTTCATCAGGAGCAAGCATAGCATAGTGGTTAAAGGCAGGAGAGAAATGCCTGAAGTCCAAGTTCAATCTTAGCTAACGTAGATGTAGCAAACCGCTCTGAGGGTCAAAACAGACAAGACCCTGGGAGATCTGTGTTCACATTGGACCAACAGTACATATTATTTATTTATTTCATCGATACCCTGCCTTTCTCCCCGCTGGGGAGTGGACCCCAACCAGTTTGCATTGTTCTCCTTTCCTCCATTTTAGCCTAACAGAAGCCCTGTGAGGCAGGTGAGGCTGAGAAGGTGTGACTGGCCCAAGGTCACCCCACCCGCCAGGCTTCCATAGATTCCGCCAGATCCTAGGCTGACATTCTAACCACTACACTGTGCTATATATATTTTACATTTAATTCGTTTTCTACATCACTATGTAGTCAAGGGAATCAAAGCAGCGTATCTTCTTCAGCTCCCATCTGAAAAGTCGGGTCAGTTTGACGAGAGAAGTGGGAAAACAACTGATCAAACTTTGCCTTCAGTGTTCTGCACCTCCACGCTCCTTGTATTTCTTAGCCTTGATGATGTTTCATGCCCCCCACTACTAATTTTTTTTTGCCTATGACATCATATGCTGTGATGGTATTGGGGTCATTTATATCCCAATTTGAACTGAAAGGGAAACCAAAATTAGCATTTAGGGTGAAACTGACACACTTCTGTTTTCTTACATTTTGTTCCTCATGTTCCCTTCCTTACTGCTAAAGAAAAACACTTAATCCTCTAAGGACATCGCAAACAAAACAAAACAAACTTACCTATATTGCATTTGTGCATAGCTTCGATCCCAAGCCATATTCCAATGTATTTTGGGGGTAGAAAAATTCTCCCAAATCTGTTTGTGGTGGCAGAAATGTTTGTATTTCACAGTCCTGAAAACATCTAGGGCTTGAAATCACATTTTGACATGAGGCAGAATGTCTCTTTTGCATAGTCATCCCTTCCCATTTTGCATATTGAATAACTCTCACCTGTATATAGACATCTGGCTTTGTGCAAAGCACTATTTATTTCTTTGATTTATAAGTAATACTTTTGTATGACAAAGAAAAGCAGATGACATAGGCTCAGTGCTTCTGCTGAATTCTATTTTTTTTTTTTTTTTTGGGTGGTGGTGGGGAATAGGTTCCAATTGTCAAGACTGTTGGAAAAGGGAAAGAACTGTCCTTTCCTTCACATATTGGGGTCATCAGTGGCAGAAGCATTTATTGTTGGGGAGAAAAGGGTTCTTGAGAATAAGTGCTGTACTTGTGTGGAGAACAGTCCCTGCCTGTCTGGAAATAGGTACATGACCACTGTATATCTTACATAATGTTGCACACCCCTTTAAGAGTCAGGGGCTTACTGTGTACAATCAGGCTGTATGTTTCATAACTGCAGGGACAGGCCTTGACAAAGAACCGTGGGAAGCAGGGTTTCCTTGTTTTTTCTCTGTCGGCCACGAAGGGAATAAAAAATGGGGATGGATTAGGTGAGAGAGAAGTTAGTGGAGGGCTGCTGTATCCTGAGTCAGGTTATTGGCCTCTCAAGGTCAAAACTGTCTGCTCTGACTGACAGTGGCTCTCCAGTGTGTCAATGGCTCTTCAGAGTATCATTTCCACTGAGGTGAACTTCCTTGCAGGTTTTTTGTGTGTGTATTTTTCATATGTGCATGTGTGTATGAGAGCGTGCGTGAGTGCACCTGGAAGTCATGGCGACCTCGGGTGACTGACCCCTACTGGGGGCCTGGAGGATATTCAGAGAGATGGCTGAATAAAGCCTGCCCTGCCTCCTGGTTGCTGGTGTTTCAAGGAGGTCTCCCATCCAAGTACTTACCAGAGTTGGCCCTGCTTAGCTTCCGAGATCTGATGACACTAATAATTTTGTTGAAGCATAAGCTTTTTATGGGCTGGAACTCCCTTTTTTGGACGCATCGGACTGGGGCAGTCCTAAGAAGAGTCACACCCTTTTTAGTCCATTGAGTCTGATGAATTCAGAAGGGGGTAGTTCTACTTAGGATGGCACTGTCACTCGGCTATCTCTCTGCAGCTGGTCCTGTCGGAGATCATGGACCCATGTTGGCTTGGGTTGATGTTGGTTTGTAAAAACATTTCCTTCCAGGTGTGCTGGGTTTCATTTGTTTTTTGGCTTCTGATCTTCTCCTTTGTCAGTGAAAGTAGAATCAAAGGAGATGAAAACAGGGAGGTAAAAATGCCGGTTATTTTAATTGCACACATGTAGCCATCGATTCACTGGCAGCCGTAATGGATTTGTCCTACTCCCTGTGGATCCGGCATCAGAAATAATGTGCTACAACTGACTAAGCAGCAGGTCACGCACACACCTCTCTCTAGACTAAAGCATTCAATTTGCTTTGTGGTTCTTAGTTACGCTGTCCCAATATGTCTCTTTCCTTCTGTCTTGCTCTCTGGGAGACTGATTCCAAAGTTACTCATCCAAGGTATTTGCAGAGGTTAATTCAGGACAGAATCTCAAGAAGCAGAAAGCACAGCGAACCACCGACATATTCTCCTTTCTTATTGTTTCTGACAATTAGTAGTAAAATGTGCTGCCTCTGCCCAGGGATTTTGTTATAGCATTGCTCATTTGAGCTCCTTGTGGCATTTAGCAGAGGCCTAAGTCAAGATTTGTAAAAGTAATGTATTAAGTGGCCATGAAAAAGCAGGAGAGTGTAAATGATGGGAAAGTGAGAAATACACAAAACATGAAAGTTGCTACCCTCTGAAACTCTCTCTAGGGAAGTAATTTCTGCCTGGGGGAAACGGTGCAGGGATGAAGAGCTGCATATGGAGGAGTGGAGAATCAAACTCGGTTCACCCAGATTAGAGTCTGCCCTTCTAACTACTATATCAAACTGGCTCTGGACTCAAATTTAGCTGTTGTATGGCAGACCAAATGTTGCTACCCTCTGAAGCTATAGGGAAGTAATTTCTGCCTGGGGGAAATGGTGCAGGGATGAAGAGTTCACCTTCCCTTTCTGCAGTATTATGGTCTTGATCCATATCAGGCTCTTCCTCCTGCTTTTTTTTTTTTGCAGCTTAGGTACCTTTTCAGGGGAGTTGAACATGGATCTCCAGCATCACACAAGCCTTTTGGTCTTCATACGCTCAACACATCCGCTCCTCTCCTTTGGCAGTCTGCGCCTGACCCACATCTTTCCTGTGTTCAGAACAACTGGCCGTCATAAACATCTTATCTTGAGCAAAATAAGAAAAAAAGAACAGCTTTGCTGTGACCAACCGACACCTGAGAACTCGAAGTATTGTTCCTTCATCTCTAGCCAGCAGATGTGAAAGCACTTCGTCCTTCTGGGCTACAGGGTTGAAAGAGCTGGAGGAATCCTTTTTCTGAAGCAGAGAATTTTTCTGTATCCTCTCGGTCAAAGAAAGAAACAAAAATTCTAAGCATCCTTTGGCTCTGATTCAACTCTATCCAGTGTATCCACTCTCAGCCCGTGTTGTGCAAGAACCTCGTACGGTGACACAGCTGTTTGAGCAGGAGTCCTCCCCCCCAGTCAAATGGTGTGTTCATCAGACTGAAAGTAAGTGAAAAGCATGGTGGCTGTCAGGGCGAAGGAGGCATGCAGCCAGAGACAGGCCACGGTTTCAGGCATTTGCAAGACCCATCAGGTGTACAGGAACAATTATTGTACAGGCAGAGAATATGCTGAGAGAGACAGAATCATAGAGCTGGAAAGGGGCCATACAGGACATCGAGTCCAACCCTTGCTCAATGCAGGATCAGCCTAAAACATCCAGAAGCCATTCACACATGGAAAGAACAAACATGAAATGGGGAGGGTTTTTTTGAGCTGAAAAAAGTAGTGTTGTGAACATTTACTGGTGTCCCTAATGCTGATTTGTTGGAGGGTTCTGTGGGTTGGAGCTCACAGTTTACTTATAGTGTCATTCTGCACTGGTAGAAAAGAACAAAATGGAGACCAAATGTTCATCTGTCGCTAGAGATTCCCCCCCCCTTCTTGATCTGGCACTATCTAGCCCCTCAGCAAATCTTTGAGAAAATGCAAGCACTGCATCCCATGATGCATTTTAATAGAAATGACAAGGCTGCTTTCAATAGTTTCATTGTAATCATCAAATAATGTGTTAAAATGTCTACCTTTTATTAATGGAAAATATGGCCCTGGCATGGTACTCCTCGTTCCGAAGCAACGCAGACCTTAATCAAAATGGTTTTTCTCAGGCCCAGCTTCATGCGAAGCAACTGGATCTAAGATAACAAAAATGTACAGCTACTGATTCATTACCTGCTACTTCCACATCTATTTTCTACAAAGATGATCTATGAATATTGTAATAATGAAGGTGCATTGCGTGTCTGTCCACTTTTCTGTGGGTCTGCAGTAGGAATCTCATCTGCTTTTACAAGAAGATGATCTGTATAGATTTTTTTCAGGCAAGCAGCTGGCGAAAGGTAGGGGTGTGTGTGTAGCACAAGAAAAATAACCAGTGGATTGGAGTGGATCATACTCCAACCACTCGACGCAGTGTTTAAAGCCTCCTTTCACCTTATGGAAACTTCCTCCAACTTCTGCTGGAGGAAGAGGAGTTGAGCTGGCAAAATGTTTCTTAGGCTGGAAGAAATCTCCTTGGAGGGTGGCTGGATCCACCCAGGTGGGTTTGTGCCCCACCATTCTCAGCTTGTACTATGGACTGCAATCAGATGAATAAACAAATTCATCTTGCTCCGATGCACCCAAGGTGCACAGACTCTTAAGTGATTTCAGTCCAGACATCACAGAGAAGGTGGCTAAGTTTCTCTGCCTGGTTTCACAGCAGTGTCAAAGGATTTTTTAGAATTTTATATGTAGGTTTTAACTGGTTTATTTGCGTGTTTCAACTGGTTTTTAATCCTAGTAATTGTACTGATAATTTTATGCCAATAAAGGCTGACTTGACTTGAAATTCACAAATATCAATGCATGAAAACAACCTGACCATGAAGCAACAGATGCAATTATAATAATGATCAAATCAGACATATTTTAAAACATTTCCTGGGAAACCCAACAGCAGTAAATGAAAGCAGGAACAGAACAATGAAAGCAGCAATAATAACCAGCAAAAACAAGCAGCAGTGAAGTTATTTTCTTCAACGACAGACACCAAAAGGGAACAAAATCAAGCAAAAGCCTGAAGAGAATAAGAGGAGTTTTTATGTAGCATCTCAGAGGAGGTTGAATTTGCTAGCAAAGACCCTGTTTTCTGCTTTTCTTTTTTTGAGATCTGTGATGAAGGTGGCTACAAAGTGGTCTCTTGCCTATAACCTGCAAAATCTAGAGAGCCTCAGCCTTCCTGCAACTTATTGCTTGGATCGGTTATAAGTATCAGCTAGGATTGTAAGGGTGGATCTTTCATTAAACATTCAGCAGCTGACATAGTACAAGTTCAGCAGAACGAGGTGAGAGGGGAAATGTTTCAGAGCTCCCCATAATGAACATGCCAGACAGTTGTTAATGTTTGTTAACATTAATGTTCATGAATTTTGACGAGCTTGCTTGAGGTCACCCAAAAGCTACCAGCATCCAGGAATCTTAGAAGGCAGAGTGTGAGAGTTGCAGCCAATCCAGTTGGGATCATCAGTCCCTGATGAAAATGCGAGCAGATGTTAACCCATTGAGTTGATTGGCACTGCTGAGTGGCCCTCCTGACAGCCTCTCCAAACCCATTCAGAGCCTATTTAAGGCCAAAAATAGACGTAATGTCCAGTGGTGACACTCCATTACTGTTGCATAGCCCTTAATGCAGTGCAACAAGAAAGTGCCTGACGTTAAAGGATTGCTCACCACCAGTCAATGGATCAGATGCAACATAAAAGCCAGATAAGACCCCTCCATGGTACTTTATTGCTTTTGATGTGGTGCCTGTTTATATTAGATCACGCAAAGCTTTCATTCCAATAGCCCAAACGAATATATTCCAGAGTCCACACAGGCATCTGATACTTTCCCACCAGCCAGAAAATTGGTAGCTGATACACATATAGTCCAAGGGACTGTGGGTTCTGCAGGGTTTTGATATTTCTCTCCCTCCAACCAGAGAACACGAGCCATATCTCCAAATGGGATGGAGACTTCCACACAAGCTACAGAACTGAGATCTGGTACATGTGCTGGCTATGATGGCTGCAGCTCCCATCCTCTCCGATTCATGGAATAGGCTGTAAAAATATAATTTTATTCCATTTCCTCATATCACTGCCTTATACTGAAACAAACCGTTGGTCCGTCTAGTTCAGCATTATCACCTCCAACTGGCAGATACTTTCTGGTATAAAAAAGGCTTTCCCAATGTCAGCTACATCAGATCCTCCAAAATGGAGATGGTAAGGATTAAAACAGAGACCTTTTCCAGGCAATGTCACCAAGCCCCCAAATGGTTATTCGCTATAGCAGAGGTTGTTGTTCTCTGTAGGAAGAACAATATCTTCCCAGGCAAAAAACATTGCAATTTAAGAGCTTGTGACATTTATTTATTTAAAGTATACTTACTGTGCTTTCTCCTGCATGGAACTCAAGGTGGTTTACAATCCAATAAAAACCTAATCATATACACTCCAATGCCAGAGTCAGCATCCACAAAATTAAAACCAAAAGATTAAATTCTGTCTACACCAAACACCCACCTAAAAAGCTGTGACTTGCATTGCCTCCAAAACTCTTAACATAGAAGCAGACAATCTAACCTCTTTCAGGAGGCTGTTAAAGAACCAAAATGACATGTGATGGTAGCCACAGGTCCATCCCATGGCTGTCAACACCATTTTGGAAGCAGTTGTAGGGTTGTTGTTTTTTTAAAAAAACTTCATTGGCTAGGGATTAGGTGGCCAATTACAGGCCAGTCTCCAATTTACCTTTCTTAGGGAATGTGGTAGAGCAGCTTCAGGATTTCCTGAATGACACATCTGCCCCTGACCCATTTCACTCTGGCTTCAGGCCTGGGTTTGGTACTGAGACACCATTAGTTGTACTGCTGGATGATCCTTGTTTAAAGCTGGACAGGGGACGATCCTCCTAGCTGACACCGTTTCTACCTCTCAGCAGCCTTTGATAAAATCAACCACTCCATTGTTATCCACTGGCTTGCATATACATGAGGCTGCTGAGTGAGATTGTCTGGAGCTTTGGGGTTGGGTGTCACCGATATGCAGACAACTCCCAGCTATGTATTTGATTATCCAAGCCTCCAGATGCATCCGTCTAGGTTCTGAACTGGAGCTTTGAAGCTGTGGGCAGGTGGCTAAGACAGAACAAGCAGAAGCTGAATCCAGACAAGACAGAGGTAATGTTAGATGGGAAGGCTGATATTCTAGAGGGACTGAATCCACTTGTCCTGTATAGTGTAACATTGGCTTTTCCAGAGCAGGTTAAGTGCTTGGGGGTGCTCATGAACCCTGCCTTGCTGTTTGATTAGTATGGAGGCCAGGAGTGCTTTCTATCAGCTGCATCTGATGTACCCACTTTCTAGTAACCTAGACTCAGCTGATCCGGCCATGCTAACACATGCTTCTGTAGCTTCATGGTTGGATTATTGCAACACGCTCTACATGGGGCTGCCCTTAATGACAAACGGGTCACTATGGCTGGTCCAGAGTGTGACCGCCCAACTGCTGACAGGGGCTAGCTGCCGGAAGTATATGTTGCCCATTTTGAAACAGCTTCTTTGGCTGCCAGTTTCTGAGTTCAAATCAAGGTGCTGGTTATAGCCTTTGCAGCCCTTGGACAACGTAGGACCCACATATCTAAAGGAACTTCGGTAACCAGGCAGCCATCTGTTGACTATCCCACCACTCAGGGTGGTCCATCTTTCACCAGCCAGAGCCCGGGCCTTTTCTAGTCTGGCTCCAGCTCTGTGGAATGGGCTCCCTGAAGGGCAAGACCCCCCTCTTTGGAGATCTTCAGGAGGTGCTGCAAGGCCTGCCAGTTTGCAAGGCATTTTTTTTTGGGGGGGGTTTGAATAGCAGGCATATTTTAAGGGAAGGGAGGGATTTGGGGGTTATTTTATCTTTGGTTTTAGCTTGGGATGTTATTATTATTATAAGCCATCTTGAACCAGTCTTGTTTAAGGGCGGCCCCACAGAAGTCTAGCCTCACAGTTACAGTAGCATGGATCAATATGGCTAGATCAGTTGAGTCTAGAACAGCAGACAACCTCTGTACCTGATGCAACTGGAAAACTAACAAGATTTTTTCACCATCCGTCAATGAGATCCCTGTTTGGAAGGCAAATGTGTCCAACAGCTATAGAAGCAAATGCACACGTTTTATTCCACAAACCTGATAGCGTGAAAAGGTTCCGGGCTGCCAGTGCACTGAGCAGCAAACGGGTGAAAGCATCCATAGGCAATGACAGGCTTGATAACTTAATGCCATGTTCCACAGGTGTTTTTTCCTCCATCATTTCCTTCAATATTGGAGCTCTCGCTGGAGTCTCTTGCACTCTTCCTTGTGTGAATCCATCTGTCACTCATTTTCTCTGGCTAAACGTTGTCTTAGGAGGACATTCCGCTGACAGCTGAGACATTGGCTTTCAGGCTTCACTTTCTCTGGGTTTATTTAGATTTATGTTGGTTTCCCGGGCTGATGATGAATGTGTGTCCATCATGGAAAAGGCCTGTGCTATCAGGCTGAAATGTTTATTCCCAAAGTAAATGCTACTAAAGTTTCCATGCAACAAAGTGGCAAAACATCTCATGACTGGATTGCAGTCTATTTAGGGGCCAAGTGACACAAATTACGTGAGTGAGGCTTCAGGTGTGTCATCTGGACTGAAAAATAGCCACGGGAGATCCAGTCTGGATCAAGGCAGTGGCACAAGGGAAGGGTGTGTGTGTTTCTTTTCCTTCTTGTGCTGTTTCCTTGACTGAGAACAGTCTGCCAAAGCTGTCTGGATGCTGAAGGCTTAGCAACATTTCACATTGTTTCTGGATCCACCTCATGTCTTGTCAGATATGCAGGGGGAGTTATGCACTGAGAGCTCCCAGTGATTTCCCAAATTTTATTTCCAGAGGTGCACAGACCTGATTTGGATCAGGACCATGGCACATGGGGATAGGGAGTGTAAGTGCAATGTTTTCCTAACCTGAAATGTTTGCCCCATTGGGGAAGCGTACATGTAGCACATTGATAGACATGCAGTGTGGTGTAGGGCTAAAGAGCATTGAACTAGTATCTGGGAGACCCAGGTTCGGATCCGCACTTGTGCCATGGAAGCTTGCAGGGACCTGGGGCCAGTCACACCCTCTTAGCTTAATCCACCTCACAGAGTTGTTGTGAGGATAAAATGGAGGAGTGGAGAATTATGTAAGCTGCTCTAGGTCCCCACTGGAGAGAAAGGCGGGATATAAATAATTGAATGAATGAATAGTCTACCAGGGCACATAAGTTTCCCCAGTGCTTCCCAGAGTTGTTTCAGGTGAAAAAAAGAAGTGTGTGTGTGAGAGAGAGAGAGAGAGAGAGAGAGAAAGAGAGAGAGAGAGACTTAAGGCCCCTCTCCTCATATCTGGTCTCTGGTTGACACATGAACACCCACTGGGAACTGAATTACGGCCTAGGACGGAATGGTGGTCTCTAGTGACTATCTTTGATGCGTGAGGGCTCCTCAGTATATACAGAATTGCATTGCTAGGAGCTTCACTTTTTTAGTGACTCATATACAACCTGCTAGGCCTGAAAAAGATATTTTATATTTTACATTTATATTATTATGATTTTATGTGTGTGTGAGTATAATTTTGAACCCTGAAGAAGGCCTTTTGGGCTGAAATGCACTGGGTCTTTTGGTTAATATGCACCTGTAAGTAACCCTCATTGTGATTCTTTGTCGTTGGATGTGTAACTTCACCTTGTTGCTGTATATTATGATCTGCGTTTTTAATGGCATCCTATGTATGCAATTTTTAATCCTAAGATTCTTTGCATTGTGTAACTATTTGTATCTGATTTTATTTCCCGGTAGCTCAACTTTTTGGTTCCTGATGCTCTCCTCATGTGCTATGGACCTGATCTGAAACAGGCCGCTGTGTGCCCAAGAATTCAGTTTCAGAAATGGCTGGGACCTTTGAACAGGGATTCCAAGAATGCATCTGATTTGACGGGACCTGGGGCAGACCTTGAAACAGTCTAACATGTGGTTAGGTAGAGGGTACCTTCCAGGTCTAAATTTGGTTGTAGTTGCTCACAGCCCTGGATAGTCCGGTTAGATTTTTTTTCCTAAGCTAGAAGAGTTTCTGTCTCAGAGCTTTTGTGTGGTGTAGTGGCTGAGACAATGCGCTGTGATTTGGGAGGATGTGGATTCAAAACGGTCACAAATCTCTGGCTTTAAATAAATTCGTTTCCTCAGCCAACCCCCATCTGCAGCGGCTTGGGCTACAGGATATTGTGTGTGAAGCACTTTGAACATTGAAAGTGCTTTTGATGATGTGCCTGTTTATATTAGATCAGTTGAAGCTTTCATTCCAAAAGTGGAAAATATTCATTTTTTTTCTAATTATATGGTGGACAAATAAGATAATTGAGATCTGATGCGTACTCTTTGTTCCCCTGACCTCAAGATCATCCAATTCAAATGATTCTTCCCATTCAAATTAATGGAGGGGTGCATATGCTTAGCTGAGGAAAGAAATCTACTTACACAGCAGTATCTTCTAGAGTCCACAGTGGCATATGCTACTTTCCCAAAAGCCAGAAACTTGATAGCTGGTACGCATATAGTTCAAGGGACTCTGGATTGTGTGGGTTATTCGTACATCACTCCCTCAAAATAAGACTCTGAATCCTAGCCCCTAGTGGGATAGATACTTCCACACCAGCTTGAAGAGCTGAATGGTACATTTGACAGTGCTATAAAATGCTAAGCATTATTCTTTCCCCCAACATATCTTTTTGGTAAAATTGTGGAACGGCTCAGAATTCCGCTCTCTCCAAGTAATCAGTACAGTGATCATACCCTCTGTCAGTGTGGAACTCCAAGTGCATGTCTGGTCTGACAAGACATGAGGTGGATCCAGAAACAATATAAAGCGTGCTTAAACCCTCAGAATCCAGACAGCTTGACAGACTGTTTTCAGTCAGGGAAACATGGACAAATATCTTGTGTGATCTCAGCAATCACAAGGGGAGCCACTGGAGTGCTGTGGTTAGAAAGTCGGCCTAGGATCTGTGAGACCCAGGTTTAAACCCTGTGTCTACTGTGAAGGGTCACTGGGTGACCTTGGGCCCATCACTTTTTCTCTCCCAGCCTAACCTACCTCACAGGGCTTTTGTTGTGAGGATAAAAAAGCAGAGGGGAGACTTAAATTGTTAATTATTTTGGGTCTCCCTTGGGAAGAAAAGTGGGGTATAAATCTATAAACAAAGAAAAGATGTCTGGAAGAATTTCTTTGATTGTGACAGTGTTTCTGCTGGGTGCCCTGTGCAAATTCCTTTGGGGAATAGCACTGGCATGAGAGGAACTGGTGGCGGAAAGTGCCGTCAAGTTGCAGCCAACGTGGCAATCCCAAGGCAAGAGATGAACAGAGGTGGCTTCCCATTGCCTGCTTCTGCAAAGCAACCCTGGACTTCCTTGGTGGTCTCCCATTCAAGTATTAACCAGGGACAACCCTGTTTAGCTTCTGAGATCTGACAAGATTGAGCTAGCCCAAGCCATCCAGGTGAGGGCACTACCTTGAGTCAAATGTACCCACATTTTGTTTCCTCTGAACCTGTAGGGCCCACCCCAAAGCATCTAAAGTATTGTGAGGCTAATCCAGATAGCTCTGTCACAGTTTCCGGGGCCTTGTGAAGAATTATACCACTTTAGAGCTACTTGCCCGGCCATCCAAATCTTTCAAAATGTTCTGTGACAGCAACATCATTCTCGAAAGGTTGCTGCAAGGATTTTATATTTGGCTCATCCGTTCACATTGAACAAAACATCTGAGAGTTTAAGATCTAATATTCCACCTGTCCATTGTGCTGCTCACTTTAGGGAGACAAAAGGAGATGAAAATCACCAGAAGTGTTGGGGGGTAACATGACAAGAGCTGACATTTCTAGGTTGTTGAGCATCTGTAGTAATAGATGGCACAGCGATAACTGTCGCATCCCGTCTTCGTCTCCTGAAACAAAGCCGAGTTCCAAAGATGCTGCAGGACTTCCTGAAGTTCTGTTCTACGGATAATATGGCCAGATTTTTAGCCTGTTGTTGCTTCATGCATCATTGTGCCGAAATGGAAAATCTGAAATATTTTAGTGGATGACAGACAAGGAAGGAGTCTGGTTTGTTTTGCCTCTGAAGGCCTCATAGCAGCGCTCCTGGGCTTACACAACAAGATTCTTGAGTGTGTTTTTAAAAACCATGGGGATTTTAGATGGAATGTTTGTATCTGAAGGACAGAGAAGAAAGCGAAAGAACAAAGCAAAACTCTTGGATTAGGGGACTGTGGCAACTGAATAATACAAGACGGTAAGAGGCCTCTGAGGTTTGGATCACGTGGACAGAAGACTATTCCATCTGACAGAAGAGAGTTCCATCAGGGATTGAAAACCTCCGCCCCTTCCTGTTTCACCCCAGATACCCTCTCCCAATGGTGTTTTCAGGGGACAGGGGGCCCTCCCCCAGAAAAGCATGAGAGGGGAGTCAGAGGAGGGGGAAACTGGCAACGATTATCCCCTCTTCTGTTAGCAAGATTTATCTGCTGTACCCAGCTCTATAGCTCTAAGAAACAGTGTGATGTAGTGGTTAATGTATAGAAATTTGAGTAGAAGGACCCAGGTTCTAACCCCTGTTCAGCCTCATAGCTTACAGAAGAAGTGGAGAGGCTGTGGCTCAGAGACAGAGTAACTACTTGGCATGCAGAAGGTCCCGGGTTCAATCCCTGGTATCTCCAGTTGAAAGGATCAGGTAATTGGTGATGTGAAAGACCTCTGCCTGAGACCCCAAAGAGCTGCTGCTGGTCTGAGTAGATAGCACTGATTCAGTATGAGGCAGTTTCATGTGTTCATGTGGTAGCCTGGAGCCCATTGTTCCTTTTTCTGCCTCACCCTAAGCTGCATTACCCTCATGATACAACGGCAAAGTAGAGAGCCTTGCATGCTGCTTTGCACCTTCCAGAAGAAGGGTGGGATAAAAATGGGACAGAAGGTGTTCAGACAGCTGACGCAACTTGTTCCCTCCATGTTTCAGATCAGAGACGGTTTTCCTTCAGGAGCATCTATACCTTTGACCATTAAGAATTGCCACAATAAATGGGAATAACTTAAGATGCTTTTCTGCTGGTGGATAAGGAAGGAGGCGATGTCTTTGACCACTCAGGAAAGCTATGCTGAAGATCGTAGGACCTGTGTATACCAACATTATATGGGCTGGGGTCTGTAGGAAGGAGAATTAGGTGAGATTGAGTGAAAAAAACTGGCTGGATCCAAACCTGCAGTATTTTTGGCAGTTCCTGAGAGAACTTGGAACCTCGCTTTAAATCCCATTTCACCAACTGAAACAGATCTCTTCGCTCCCCTCCCAATGAACTATGCAGTGATGTCTGTGGTCATTCCTTTTTATGATAATCCAGTGTGACACAACTGCGCAATGTGTACCACACATGAGAAGTAACAACATGCTAATGTCTGCCTTTATTTTAGGGTTGAACTATCATTCCCCTCCTATCCTCTCCACTGCTGCATTTCTCTCTTTCGTTCTTTCTGTCTATAGCAAATGTGGTTTCCCACAGCACTCATTGTCTCCTCCTTAGAATAGGAACACAACATACTTGGATCAAAGCCTGTTCTAGTGGAACTGTCATTAACTTTTTTTGGGGGGGGGCTGCGTCTTGCAATCTTGTCTTGAAATTTAAGAAGGTGCAAATGTATGTTCCCCTGATCTTGTTAATCTGCAGTCCTCTGATCCACTGTCTGTGTCAGGAGGGTTTAAAGGCGAGGTAAATCCATATGGTGCTTTCCCCTTTGAGTTTTTAAAAAATACATAAACTTACACACTGGAGCTAGAAGAAACCAAAAGCCCATCTAGTTCAATTACTGCTGTAAGGTAATCATACATTGCACATCTGGTAACTGATCTAAGATCATATATGCCCTGACTTTGACTGTGCTAGTTTTAAGAGGAGGCTTAAGAAGTCTGTAAGCTTGCTTTAGCTCAGTTTACATGCTGTACAAAATAGTTCTATCCTATATCAGGGCTTGGACAGTTTGTGCCTGATTATCCACAATTTTCGCCACCATCAAGAGGGCTTCTCACAGCCACACCAGTATCTCCTAGTGGATGGGGCACAAGAAAAGACTCTTTGCCTCATGGATAGCGCTGGAGGCTGCGGAAAGCAAACAATGTTCCATCTCACTGTGCCACTTCGGGGGGGGGATGGAACACAAGAGGGAAAGGGTAGCTAAAGGAAGAAGCATCATTTTTTCCCTACGTCCTACCTTGTCTTTTGAGAAGGCGGCATGGTATAGCCTGATCTTGTCAGATTTTGGAAGCCAAGCATTGTCAGCCCTAGTTAGTACTTGCATGGGAGACCACTAAGGAAGACTGCGGAGGAACCAAACCACCTCTGCTTCTCAGTTGCCTTGAAAGCCCCTTGCTGGGATTTCCATAAGTCAGCTGGGATGGCACTTCACACATACACACTTTGTTTTCTCATGGTTCCTTATGGATCCCCATTTATATATTTATAGTTACCATGAGATGGGAATGTGTGATAAACTTTCCCAGCCTTGCACACAGCAGGGCTGTGCTGTGAGCACTGATAGTTATGGTGAGGACTTTTCTGACCTTTCCTCTTTTGCATAGAAAACACGTTCTTCACTAGTATGTCTCCTCCAAACAGCTGTGCTTCTACCTGTGGGCTGTGTTTTGAACTGGAGGAGTGGGAGGTGTTAATTTACTTGTGTGTGTATAGTGACAGTGGGGAATTGAATGCTCATTGTCTGGTCCCCCAGGTTATCACTCGCTCTTTAAAATAACCAGTGGGCTTTCAAAAATGGCCTCAGCAACATGATCCTGCAGTTATGTGCCCATAATCAGGAGGAGAAAGGAGCACAGAAGAGTGAGGGATGCCTGTGGGGAAAGCTAATATGCAGATAGCTTAACAGGAGAGATTTATAGAGATTGTAATGAGCAGAGATAGATGCTTTGCCAGTTAACTTATAAATCAGTCTCTCTGGGTACTGATAATATTGCATATGCCTCAAAGTTTCCTGCTTGAAGTTTATAATACCATCAGCAGCTGGAGATTGATTTACAGTCAAGCACAGTCTATCCATTACTGCTTAGCATTAATAGGAAAGATTTAGAGGGAGATTTGCAAAGGCAGAAATGGCACTTACACTCCCAATTGCCACTGACTATCAATTGCCCTTCAGTGTCTTCAGAAACTCAAGGAGATGAGTTTTAAAGTGGGTGAGCAGAATCCCACGAGATCAAATGGCTACTTGCTTTTATGGGTTTGCATAGGACGCCAGCAGGAATAGCATAAAGAAACAAGTGTCGGTGTGATGGTCCCCAGCTTCGAATTCTCTTTTCCTGACTCTACCTTCCTTTTGCTCAACTTTGTGGAAGCTGCCTAACAGTATTGACAGTTAAATTAGGAAATGTATTTTTTTTAGAAAATATTTACACCATCTCTCCAGAGTTCTGCTCAAGATGGCTTACAATACCATTAAATTGCCACAAATTATCAATATAAAAAACAAGCCTGGGGTGTAAAAGAAGCATAAAGATTGAAACAGTTGAGTCTGTTCCAGAGTTGAGATGGGTGGATCAAAGTGCAATCCTTTGCAAGAGGTCTTAGGAGAAATGTTGATACGTAATTCACTCATGCCATGTCATTTCAACAGTAAAACTCATAGTTCATGAGACCTAGTGAAGTAGAAATGAAGGAAGGTGTCATGAACATCCATCTAAATTAAATCCATCTAAATCCACTCTAAATCAATTATTGGTCTATTGGAAGCCTATCAGCAGCTTGTCTTGGACTTTTGCTGGGGGTCATGAAGTGAGGCCATGTTATTATAACAGCAGGATCCCAAGAATAGGAGAGATTCAGAAGAAGCAGGAGCAGGAGCAGGAGCAGAAGCAGGGAGCAGGCTTTCAAGAACCGTGAGCCGGTTTGGTGGAATACAAGTTGCAGGACCTTGGAAAGCTCCAAATCTGGCAACATGCTTTAATGAAGGCTGGAAACAGATTGAGCCCTGAGCATAGAAAGCTGTATATGCTTAACAGGGCTCATCTTCCCTTAAATAAAACATGCTACTCTAAAGGGCTTTCGCTTGTGCATAGAGTCATAAAAATCCATTAAAAGGTAACACACACGCACACAACACAGTGAAATCTGCTGAAACAGTTCACTCTTCTCCAAATGCCCTCTGAAACAGAACAATCTTGCCCAGCTTCCTAAATGTAGGCACCCTCTGTACTCACTCTGGTAAGTCATTCCAGAGGACTGGACCTACCACAGAGAAAAGCCATGATCTAGTTGTTGCTGTATGGAGAGTCCTGAGGAGAAGGCTGTCTGAGGAATTTAACTGGCACAGAATTGTATACCAAGGATTTTTTGGGTGACTTGCTGGCTTCCCTAGTACATAGGGATTGGATACCCTAATCCCTGGGTTTGATTTTCTGGAGGCTTTGATTGATGGATCAGTGGGGCTTGGCTGTTGGCTCTGAGATTCAAATTTGGAAGTGCCATTTTCCCTTTAGCCTGTTTCTCCCTACACTGGCTACTGGTTCAGGCAGGCTCGGTGAGTCTTCATGGCTTTCTCATCCTTGACATCATTACAGTCTGGACACAGAGTCTCTTTCTCTGTGGAGTCTGCAGCTGACTCCCTGAGTGAATTCATGACAATGAGTGACAGTGCTTGTGAAAAGTAAGCTCTGCCAGATGTCTTCACCCTACCATTTTTCATCACCGATTAGATGGCTCTAATTCAAGCCCCAAGCGCCTCGGTCAAACAAACGTCTGGGAAATCACCCAGTGATTGGTTTATCAACAAATTATATTTTGAAAAAGAATACCCTGGCAGCTTGTTTGCAGTTAGCATTGGGTATTTGCCATGGACACTATGAAAGCCTGCCTTGCAGAGGTTTAGTACAGAATGTTTTTTAAAATGAATTCTTATGTTTTAAAACCTTTCTCCTCCCCTCCTTCTTTTGGGTTAACCTGGGTAGATCTGCCACCTGTAGAGAAATTCTTTTGGGCATTGTTCACTATCTATCAGAAGCCTTCCCCTTTCCCAGGCAGCCCCTGTTCCACCTGCAAAGTGTGGATAGGTTTGTGTGCATGGGAGTGAAGGGGCTTTTCATTCTCATTCCCTTTCCTTCTCTATGCTGGAGCTGTCCTTTCAGCACTGACTTCCTGGTACATGTGTAACAGGACTGGGGCCAAGGACTTGCAGTTGAGTCCTTATTCCCAGAGGTTAGGTTCCAGGAATCCAGAGATCAGGTTTTTTAAAAGATTTATTAACTACATGTATATCCTAGAAAGCATGGATATTTGGGAACAATCTACAATCAGGTAACTTAAGGCAGAATACTAGAAAAAGAACAGAAAAAGGGAGTTGCTGCCTAACCTTTACTTACAGAACTTACACATTCCTGTCCTGTGGATGGGTTCAGGACTGAGTTTCTGAAGAGTGACACATGGAACCTCACATCTGGCTCCTGACTTCTAAGAAAGAACTGTAGCCCAGGTTTCCCCATTTATGGAGTTTCTCCCTAGTCTGGAATTTCCCTTCCTGGGCCAATCAGAACTTGGAACATAGGCCCCAGTATTCCTCCCAAGACAACTTTTGACCAGTCACTTCAAAAGTATAAATTAAAGGAGTTTTGCATACTGTATGAAAATGTATCTCATGTACAACTCAAGTACCTGGTGCATAGAGGTAAGAGAGATCCAAGAATAATTTATCAGGGCAATTGACAGACTGATCCAAATGATGAAATTTGGCAAACTGATTCTGCCCAATGTAGCTTTGGATCTTTTTTCTCGCTTCAAGCAGATAAGCCTGTGTTATTCTCAAAGCATATTCATCCATCCGTGACAGGTACAATGGCACATAAAAAGAAGCATGATATAGTTGTATACACAACCACATCAGAATAGCTCTTTTGCAGTATGTTATTGATGTATAGATGTTCATTGTTAATGTGGGGTGGTGGTGGAGAGACATGAATGAAAGGAACTGAAAGTTGTGGCAAACTATGTAAGCTCAGCGCAATGTGGAAAATTCAGAAATTTAAACAAAATGGAAGAATTGAGGATTTCTGATGTGTTGCTCCCACTTTGGAAAAAAGACCATGTAATTTGGAATGTTAAAAGCTAGGGAGGGGAGCAAAGCTCTGATATTGTGACTATATGCCTACAAGCCCTGGGCATGTGCAATTTCATACTTCTTATCTTCTTTCCCCTTCCCTCTAGGAATCTTCTGTTGTCCTGATGGTTTCTCTTCTGTTTTGTGTTGACAAGCTTGCTGAAATAGGGCTGTCATTTGTTTGTAACACCAAAGAAACTTGCTGCTTCCTCAGGCTTCAGCCTCTTCCTGGCAACCTCCCAAGTCCTGCAATTTGACTGGCATGTTCATAATATCCACAAAGGGGCTGGCGATTTGATCTAAAGGTGTTGCAGGCTGTATGGCTGGGGATTTTTATTTTATGTATTCCGCATAGCCTAGCAGTCCACTCTGACCCCTGGCAAGATGATTTTCAGGGTCGCAGGACCCCTGTGAACAAACAGCCTTGTCAGCCAGGGGGCTGCAGTGAAGACAGGGAAGGTGGCAAAATGGTCCCTTCCTCCGTCTTCTGCAAATGCAACTCCACTGATGGATCAGGGAGGAGAGGCAATATTGTCACCTTCTCTTTGCTACCCCACAGCTAGTGTGGCTATTTAGGGAGTGACCCTCAAAATCATCCATCGAGTGATTGGAATGAAGTGCTGGGGGTGAGGGGAATGTGGCAAAAATCTGTATCTACCAGCACCGTCTTACTTTTCATGGCATGTGAAGCTAATTCCACAGTGGAGGCCATGTTTTGCAGGAAAAAATAAACAGGAATAGCTTCTGTGTCACTTCTCTGTACTTTTCTTGATTACATATGGATTTTACAGACTTCCCTCTCATCTGGTACATTTTTCATTTCATGGCTTTTTGACCCAGTAGCTTACAACTCCCCCCCCCCTTCACAACTTTGTAGTATACATCTGCCTAGTGAGGACTCACTGCATGTATCTGGGGGTGTGGACTCTCGTCCATGAAAGCATATGCTATAATAAAAAACACTGAGCTTTTGAGATGCCACCAGGCTGCCCTTTGGAACAGTTACTGCTTAGTTTTGGTCAGCTCCCATGTTGAACTGGTAACACCTCTGTCGCCAACGATGGGGGTCCCTCCCACACCATTGTGACTGATCCAGACAAAGGGGAGATGTGGTGAATATCCATGTGATGTAGTGGTTAGAGTGCCAGACTAGGCTCTGGGAGACTCAGGTCTAAATCCCCATTCATCCACGGAACCTTGCTGGGTTACCCTTGGGCCAGTCACTCTCTCTCAGCCTTACCGACTTCCTAGGGTGGTTGTTGTGAGAATAAAATGGAGGAAGGGAGAATGGTGTAAGCTGCTTGGGGTCCCCACTGGAGAGAAAAGAGGGGTATAAATATTGAAACAAACAAACAAACAAACAAACAAACAAACAAACAAACAAACCTGAAGGACTGTCTCCTCTCATACTACCCAGCCTGCCAGTTAAGTCCTGCCTCTGAAGCCCTCCTCTCTATGCCTCCTCCCACTTCAGAGGTCAGGTAGGCAGCAACTAGAGACAGGGCATTTTCTGTGGTGGCACCTCACCTCTGCAATGCCCTTCCCCTTGAGGCTTACCTGGTGTCTACTTGACTTTCTTTTAGGCATCAGGTCAAAACACATCTTTTCTCCCCAGGCTTTCCATTAGGAGTTTTACGTCTTATCAGCTTCTGTTTTATGGATAATTTTTATGCTGCTTATGTTTCATGGCTTGTTTTATATGGTTTTAATATTGTGAAGAAGTGGTTTTAATTTTAAGCTGCCTTGAACGGGACTCTGACAAGACAGCATAGAAATATACTAGGTAAATAATGATGTAGGAGCTGGCTATGCAAGTGTAGCAACTACACCGGAAAGGTATTGTTTGAAACACCCCCCCTCCTTTTTGCCGTCAAGTCACAGCTGACTTAGAGAGACCCCATGGAGTTTTCAAGGCAAGAGATGAACAGAGGTGGTTTGCCATTGCCTGTGTCTGCATCATAACCCTGGTATTCCTTGGAGGTCTCCCATCCAAATATTAGCCAGGGCTGACTCTGCTTAGCTTCCCAGATCTGATGAGACTGGGCTGGCCTGGGCTATCGAGGGCAGGGCAAAACAACCCTCGAACCACCCAGTTCCTAAATGAGACTGTTAGGGCCAAACTAGATGTGATGGCCTCCTTGCAGTGGCTGAGGCATTCTTGTTCTGCTCTGGTGCCTTTTCAGATAATGAAACTGCTGTGTGGCCATTGATCAGGCATGTATCAGAATCATAGAATGTTAGAGTTGGAAGGGACCTTGCAGGTCATCTAGTCCAACCCCCTGCACTCTGCAGGAGCGTGGCCGAAAGATAGCCCTACAACATACCCAAAAGATGGTCGTCCAGCCTCCACTTAAAAACATCCAGCGAAGGAGCATCCACCACCTCCCGAGGCAGTCTGTTCCACTCAACCTCAACCACTCTTACAGTTAGGAAGTTTCTCCTGATATTTAGCTGGTAATGACTCCCTTGTAATTTCCAACCATTAGATCTAGTCTTGCAATCTGGAGCAAGAGCACCTTGATAAGGGGTGTGTGTGTGGAACAAGAGCACCTCAGCCCACCACGCTGCAGCATTTTGAAACGACTTTAAAATGGTGGTGGTACCCTCATGGCAGCCGTGAGGACACTGTCACATCTAGTTTGGCCCTTAGAGGACTTTTTATGACCGGGGAAAGAATAAGCAAATAAGTGGAAAGGTGAGGGGATGAAGTGACCTCCTGATCTTGCAGTGAGCAGGGGGTTGGAGTAGATGGCCTGTATGGCCCCTTCCAACTCTGTGATGAGGAGGGGTGAAGTGACCTGCTCAAAGGTCCGTACCCTGACCATAATTTTTGCTGCATGTTATACTGCCTCTTACCGAGCTGCTGTAAAATGTGTTTAATCAAGCATTGATGGCAGCATAGTAAACTTTTAATTCTATTACCTTCTTGATCCCATCGCTCGGCTTACAGCTTTCTAATTGATGGAGGCTGTCCGATGAAACAATTAATGGCGACATTATTAGCTTATTGATGATCTCTGTTCAGCAGTTGCCTCTTGCCGTGGGGAGGACGGCCATATTTAAATTGTGCTGGTTGACCTTCTTTTCCATATTTAGCAGGTAAAAGGTTATGAAAGTACTTAAGAAGAATTACTGTCCTTCTAGTTGACCTGATAATTGGTATCATGGTTGCTATAAAGTGATAATTGCACCAGCTGACATTCAAACAAGTAGGCTCGGGTGTGAATTGTGTGTCTACATGTGTTCCTAGTATGGATGATTTCAGACTTCTCATCCCTGCTGGTCTGACCCCCCCATTCCAATTCTGACTTTATTTCTCCCTTGTGCAAATCAAACCACAATATTTTGTTTTTGTATGTGAGAGTCTGTGGAATGTCTCTTACAGAGGAACTCTGCCCCTCTGAGCAAGAAAATTGCCACAGAGTTTGGGAGATAGAAAGCAAGAGGGAAACAGATGCACCTGCTTTTTACCTGAACTTCGAGGACTCTTGGAAATATGTTGTCGAAGGCATGGAAATGTTCAGGGTAGCCTCTTGTGGATGGTGGAGTCTGATTAATGTCATCGGGGTTTGGGTCTCCTCCTACCTCGTAGTGTAAAACTGGATGACTTTTCACAGCAGTAGAGTTTTAAATTTATTTCCACTTCGAAATTATGAGCCACCTTTCCAAGTATTTTATTTGCTCAAGGTAGTTTACAGTAAAATATGTGCTTTCAGGGCCAGTCCGCACATTTTGCAGCAGATGGGTTCGCTGTTTGTCCACTGTGCATCTTCCAGTAAGAATGATAAAATTTGAGGAGGAAAGTGTGTCCTGTAAACACAAGGGGAGAGGCGACGCTGACCAGGGCTTCACAAAGGATGGCGTCTGTGTGTTTCCAATAAGGACAATTTCTAATGTCTTGCCCCTGCTGTTTTGATCTCCCAAACCCAGCATTTTGATTTCACTTCTAGCTTCTGTGACTCCAGCTATGATAGTTTGTTAAGCCATTTTCTGTCTCATCGCATTAATCTTTTCTTTAATGTATAATCGCTCACTCGCTGACCGACTGGTTTGCTTACTCTTTATTTAAATAATTGGCAGCAGGGTGGCCCCCAGCAATGGCAGGTCTTGGGGGCAGAGTAGGACTCCTACCAGGCTGTATGAGAATGTACATGTATGAAATGATGTTAGCTGTCCTGTACTATACAGTTAGGAGCTGCGGTGGCTCAAGTGGTTAAGACGCTGAACTGCAGGCTGTGGAAGGTCAGTAGTTCAGCAGTTCAAGACCCGAGAGTGCCGCATGACGGGGTGAGCTCCCATCTCTAGTTCCAGCTCCTGCCAACCTAGCAGTTCGAAAGCAAGAAATTGCAAGTAGATAAATAGGTACCACTTCAGTGGGAAAGTAACAGCATTCCATGCGCCTTGGTGTTTAGTCATGCCGGCCACATGACTATGGAAATGTCTTCGGACAGTGCTGGCTCTTCGGCTTTGAAACGGAGATGAGCACCGCAACCCTAGAGTCGGATTCGACTGGCTTTCAAGCAAGGGAAACCTTTACCTTTACCTTTACTATACAGTTGGAATATGTGGAAAGTAACCCACTAAACAAGCTTGAGCTGCTTATGGACTGTGGGAGGGCCCTATAAAAAATTGGCTCAGGATTTGCAGATGGCCAGCAGAAGTGGAGCTGAGCTGACAGGTGCTTGAGCATTTGAGTTGGGTTGAGAAGTTGGCTATATGATCTAAACTAGGCAAGACTTAAATCCCAAGGCAAAACTAAAGGGCCAGAATTGGCATTTTAGCCAATCAGTGTCTTCATCCAGGAGAAAATTTGTTTCAACCACGGAGGCAAGAACTCTGTTGGACAAGACCCCTCCTGATTTTAGACCTTGTCCACCAGCGTACATTTCCTGCTGGGTCCTTCATCACACAACAGACCCAAACATTCAGTGGAAACAAAGCACTATGACTTGCTGTTAGGCTAATTATTGGTGGTACAGGAGAAGATGTAATTGGAACTTTGTTGCTTGGAGACCTTTCGCCGTGCCGTGCCTCAGCTTACGAATGTACCAAGTCTTCCTGTCTTGATGTGGAGGTTCATTATTTAAGGAAAGGGCAGATGTATCCTGGAAATAATGATCAGATAATTGGAAGCCTCAGCTGCAAGATGGTTATGGCAGAGCAGGAGACAACTCCCCTCCCCAACCCACAGGGAACGATATGGACCAGGAAGATCCCTTCTTTGCTTTTGTCCTTGGGATATCATTGATATTGACCACCATCATTATTGCCCTTTGCTCAAGTTGGCGTCCCTTGCAGCTGCTATTTAGCAATTAAAAATGCAATGGATATTCTTTCACAGATCTTCCAGCATCTCATCTTGAATCTGAGACACCCTGTGAAAAACATCTAAAATACCTAAAGCAGGTGACTATTTTCAGTAAGGGACTAGTCTAACGGCATCAGGCTATTTCAGCACATGGAGTTTAATTAGCAGAATCTGGGAGGGTGGTTGGTGAATCACGACATGGCTGGCAAGCAGATAAAACTTGGAAAAAGCCTAATCTTCCCGACTTCTGTTGCATCTCACTCTGGTAAGTCAACCATGCATTGTTTGTAAAATAATACGGGGAGGAGTGAATCCTGCCTTTTAGCAGTACTATGAATCATATGGGCATGAGAACTTTGGCAGATTTTTCTGTATCATCCTTTTGGGTGTATGCCTGTCAGGCTCAACAACTTGCCAGTAACTCCAATTATAATTATGTAAAACATACCTTCTGAATTACAGCAATAAAGAAGAGAGACGGTAAGTATTGTCCTTCTGCCCTTTAGGGTTAAGTGTCTTCAGAGCATCAATCTGTTTAACTGACCACAGGTTTAACTAGAACAAGTGTCCGTATTTGCAACAAAGCAATAAATCTGTCTGTGGTTATGCTCGGGTCTCCACCTCCAATGAGAGGTAATTTGCTTTTATGTTAGACTGTCTCAAGGATATTACTGTAATGGGGTTCTAGAGAGCTGTTGAGAATCTATGGTGTAAAATGGGATGTGGATGGGATGACATTTTCAATGTTCATAGACAGGATATCCGTAGACAGGATATAAGCACCCCCCCCGGGTCACATGTACTTTTTGGAAGAAGTGACTCTTCTGGATTCTTTGCTTCTTTGGTGACTGTGTTCTTTTCCAATAGTATACAGCTTTACAGAATGTTGCAAAGGGAATGGTTAATTTGTACTCTGCTACAGCTCAGAGATTAATCTAAATAAACAATAAGTTATATAAGTTACCCTTTATTCTACCCTCCCCACTTCTTTAAGCAACACATTGTATTCACAAGCATACTAGATAAAGGTAATCCCACCTCCCCAATTTGTCAGTTAGATCTTTAGATTTTATATATTTTCAGGATCTTTAAAGCCCTGTGCTGCCTGGGACCAACATATCTTAAAATCTGCTTTCTCCTGCCCTGCTGTGGAAAGCCCAGGCAAGCCTGATCTCATCAGATCTTGGAAGCTAAGCCGGGCTGACCCTGGCAAGTACTTGGAAGGGAGACCTCCAAGGAATACCAGGGCCAGGACACAGAGGCAGGTAAGTTCAAAGCCACCTCTCTGAAACATCCAAGCTCCACTAGGGGTCACCAGAAGTCAACCATGACTTCCAGGCATGTGCATGTGTACACACACACAAATAGTGGGGGAAAAAAGACTGCCTTTTCCTATATGAACCTACCTGCTCATTCTGGTTGTCTTCAGAGCCTCTGTTTTGGCTGTCCCAGCCATTTGAGGCTAGATGGGTGGCAGCCTGATAAAGGGCTTTCTCAGTCGTGGCACCAAAACTTCGGAACTCCCTTCCCAGGGGGATTCATTTCTCTCTCTCTACTGTTGTCTTCCACCAGTGGGTAAAGACTTCCCCCCCCATCTGGCATGCTCCCGATAACAATTATCAACCCCCTCCCAGATTCTGGTGCTGTTTGCATTTTTACTGAATAGTTTAGAAATTTTAGATGTTATTTCTAATTGTTCAAGTGTTTTAATGTTTTTCTATGTTTGCTGAGCCGGAGACTGTGATTGGGTGGGAAGGTGGTATAAAAATGTTTTAAATAAATAAAATGAATAAAAATACAGTATGGTGTTTGTAATTTTGAAAAAAAACTACCATCAGAATCTTAGGTGGCCGCCACTCCAGAGGTTACATGGATGGAACTGGGAACCGTGTCACTTGGGGGAGGGGGGACTGATATTTTTTTAACTAGAGAATTTCCTATATGAAAAACAAGACTTCATTCTTCCAGCCTAATTGTCATGAATAACAAAGCCTGTCTCCATATCTCCCAAATACTTAGATAAGGTGGATAATACTTTGAGAGACAAGGCACCCTCCATCTTGTCTACAGTCCTGACCTTCAAATATGGTTACATATATGTGATGGACATTCCTCACAAAAACAACAAAAATAAGCAAATGATGGAGATGAAGGCTCTTTACATTCTTGAGAGCCTTCTTGCCTTGGGTTTAATCTTAGAAGGAAACTTGGGACTATCACTTTCAAAAATCTCCATGAGTCCTAAAAGATATTTCATTGGCAAATACATTTTCCTGTCCACAGTGTTTGGTTCAGTATAATTAACATGAATAATGCAAGGCGATTTCCTGATAGTTATTATATTAGAGGGCGCCGTTGGCTCATAACTGCCCCTGTGACATACCCAGACTGTAAATTACTTAGAGAGAAGGAGGGATACGCCTAGTTTGATTAAAATGTAATACATATTTTGAATTAAAAATATTCAAGGTCTTGCAAAAATGACCTTAACACTATCTGTCCCCCCTTTCCCCAGAAATCTGCATAATTGTTGCAGTGACATCTCCTCCCATTTATTTCCCCTTCTGTATCAACAGGATTGTTCCTGTGCTTTTTATAAATGACATGGCTTATTTAGTTAGACACATTGCAGCTTAGGAAGGGCAGTGTAAAAAGTGCCATTTTAGTGTTGGAAGCAGGCCTCTTGCTTTCATTAACAAAGTGCAGGCTGATCGAAGACTCGCCTAAGTCAAAAGAAGTGGCAGCAGCAGGGATGTTCTCATTCTTGGTGAGGTTCTCAGCTTCCGGGTGGAAGTACATAGAAATTGTTAAGTATGAGACTCAACAATGATTTCAGCTTCAGAAGTGATTTCAGCTTTATTTGAACAGCAAACTGTAAGTCAGGAACACACAACAAACAAGTGGAGCACAGCTCCCTTTTTAAACTCTCCCAGGCTGTCAAAGCCACACCCACAGTTAGCTAAAGGCCAATCACAACACAGAGATAAAGGCCAATCATAACACAGGGATAAAGGCCAATCACAACACAGAGATACAGGCCAATCATAACACGGGGATAAAGGCCAATCAGGACCGTTCCCTCTTTGCAACATTCTCACACAGTGATTGGGTATTTACAATGGTTTCGCCGAAACCAGCCAATGGTAATGTGACAGCTGAAGAGCCACATTCAAACTCAAGCTTAACATGGAAATGTATAGCAAGGATTCACATCCCAATACATAACAGAAATGGCTTTCAACATATCTAATCGGGTGCACTGTATAAGCTCTCTGTGTTAATTCGGTGTTATGCATAGTGGAAGGACCTAATCAAGAGCCTGTTGTTGGAAGAGGGATTACTGCTCAGTGGCAGAGGACATGATTTACAAAGGTTCTAGGTTCAATCCCAGGCATCACCAGTTTTTCTAAAACCACTGAGAAAGCAGGTTAGGAAAGTCCTTTCTCTGCCTGAGACCCTGGAGAACTGTTGACAGTGTGGTATAGTGGTTGGGTTGTCAGGCAAGGCCAGGCCTGGCAACCAGTGGAAGGCGGGGATGACGACAATGACAGGAACATGGAGGAGCAGCTGGCAGATCTGGTAAACAAGGCTTGGATGAGGGGTTAACAGTCTTTCTTCCTAAAAAGGAAAAAAAAAACCAACCGTGCATACTGACAATCATTTCTGTTATGCTGGGCACAAGTCCCTCACCACCTTGTGTTTGTCACATACTTTGCTTTACTTCTCTTTGAGCCACAACCCGGTGGATTTCCAGTAACATCAGCAGCTCAGACATGCAGGATGAATTTTTCCTCAGCATTCATTATTTTGTGGGCAGGGAGGCTCGGCTTTTGTCTTCTCATTCCGTCTCATTCATATCAGTGATGTGTCAATGTACACTTTCCTTGTGATGTTTTCCCTTTTCATTCCTTCACCAATTACAAAATATGACACTCTAAGAAGTGTAGGATAAGGACTTTTTAATGCCATCATTATGACACATTTGGCTGCAGGGGGACTGGGTTGTCATCTATTAATTTCACCGTGTGCCCGAGACTGTCTAACAGATTGTACTCAAAATATTTATTGCGCCTCGATTCATCATTTTCTCCTGAATTCTCTCATTGTTCTTCAGCTCTTCAGAGAGTTTGATGGTGACATCCTAAACAACCTCAGTTCTCCTTCTGACTCAGTCACAGACTTATGCCATCTCATTGTGGCCAAAGGCACTTGCTGCATGTCTTTTTGGTTATGGCTAAGATGTGCTGTCTTAGTGCATTGCTTAGGCATCGCCAAGCTTGAAATGCAGTCACTGGCCTGTTGCATCACTGGCCAGGGGGGAGACTTACAGGTTGTTTCAGTAGGGGAATTTCTCCCACTAGCATGTGGGGAGTCAAGTGATAATGGAGAACCAATCAATTGCCACTAGCTGATTCAAACTGAAGTCTGCCTACCACTAGCCTGGTACAGTCCTTCTGGCTTGGCTTCCAAGGTATTCATTTGATTTATTTATGTTTTTCTTCCCAATGGGGACCCAAAGCAGCTAATAACATCATTCTCCACTCTTTCATTTTACCTTCACAATGACAACAACCATTGAGCTAGGTTAGTCTGAGAATGAGTGTGACTGGTCCAAAGTCAACCCAGGAAGCTTCCATGGCCAAGTGGGGCTTTGGATCTGGATTTTGCAGATCCTAGTATAACCCTCTAACCTCTATAGCATGCTGGCTCTCTATCACCTGTCCTTAGGCCTGAGCATCTGTGGTCTCCACCCTGATCCCCTTATGTTGAAATGGCAATGATGTGGTTTGCATAGAAGACACAGTCTCTAACCCTGTGGACAGCCTGTCTTGAGTGGTGTAGTGATGTAGGCTACTTCTTTCATGTGCCAGTCCAAAGAGGAAGGAGATAATGCTGTGTACTCCATATGTGCACCAAAAGTCTGCACACATCTATGCTGTATTGCATCTTGCACATATGCAGAAGCTTTTTGCCAGCTTGCTGGACAAGAAAAAATTTGCAAGTGTTCACAAAGCAATAGGCCTTTCCATTCTCTCTGTGTGGTCATCACACGGTATGAAAGTTTTGAAATGAGTTGTGCAGCTGTCCTATAAACAATAATTTGGTCTGCTGCACATAACAGATAATAATGTTGACCTCCACAGAGCTCAACCTGATGATTTCTGCATATCGGACTTCTGTTGAAGGGGCAGGCACAAGACAAGCTCTTTTTCTGTTTAGATAACTTGGCAGCCCTCAGTGTGTTGTGTACCTTTATAGGTTGCCACGGCCCCAAGGCTCAAACCTTTGAGAACTTCCCTTTAACAAGAAGAGCTAGATCCTTTACTTGCCACTGAGATTCCTTGTCTTGTAGATTCAGTATGCCATGCAGATTTCTGCTGTCTTTCGTGTTTAAGTTGGAAAGTTTATTGTCTACTTGCAAAACCTTAGGATGTTCTTCTCACTGTGGACATGAAGAGGCCATGCTGATTTTCTGCATAACTTGCTGCCACTTCTAAACCTACAGTAATGACTGCAGAAGACTTCATTTACCCACTCAGGGTTTGACTTGACATTAACAGCCGCAGTTTGTATGCCTGAAGCTCTGATGATTATCAGTTTATATTCCCGAGGCTTGTGTTTTTAATGCTTTGTGCCTTTGTTTCTTTTAACACTTTTTTGGACATCAAGTCATAAGAACATAAGAACATAAGAGAAGCCAATGTTGAATCAGGCCAATGGCTCATCTAGTCCAACACTCTGTCACACAGCGGCCAAAATATACCAGGTACTATCAGGAGGTCCAGCAGTGGGGCCAGGACACTAGAAGCCCTCCCACTGCTGCCCCCTCCAGCACCAAGAATAGAGTGCATCACCTGCCCCAGACTGAGAGTTCCCATCTATACCCTGTGGCTAATAGCCACTGATGGACTTCTGCTCCATATGTTTATCTAATTCCCTCTTGACTCGCAACTGACTTATGGTGACTCCATACGGTTTTCAAAGCAAGAGACTTCAGAGGTGGTTTGCCATTGCCTGGCTCTGCATCGTGACCCTGGTATTCCTTGGTAGTCTCCCATCCAAATACTGAGTAGTGCCAACATTGCTTAGCTCCTGAGATCTGGTAAGACAGGGCTAGCTAGGGCTATCCAGGTCAGGGTCATTTAACATTACTGAGGATTAAAAAAATACCTTCAGACAAAGAACAGTTGTAATAACTTGCTTTACTAGAGAGCATACAAAGATATAAATAGCTATAGTGTAAAACACCCTTTCGAAGTTAGGTGTTTTTTTTTGCACTACACCTATTTATATCTTATATGAATAAGAAGCACAATATAATACACGAAGCCAGGATCTCTCATGTTCCTAAAGCACAATATCTAACGCCTATTGCTAGCCCCACCATGTGGATCAAAAAGCTTGCCAGGTGGGACCCCCAGGAGCACAATATATCTTTCTGCAAACCTTGGGCAATCCCCAGGTTTGCACAAAAAATGTTACATTGAGGGTTTAAACCCACTGAGTAACCTGTAGTGTCTGCAGACATTGTGGGGGAAAATTTGTAGCCCTTACAATAAAAGTCTTGGCTAACATTTTGAGTTGCTTGGCAACTCGAGATGCTATGCAAAAAAGTCCAAGAAGGGAGTAGGGAAATCAGATGATAGGAGAAAGTGGTGGTGAGGAGCACTGACTGGTTGGGTTGAGGATGAGGGAGGAAGCCAGCTGTTGGGAGGGTTGGATAGGAAGAAACTGACTGATTTGATGGGTGGTTGGAGGGAAACAGAATCAGAACAAGAGTGGGGGCCAGCAGGGGAAAGAGATATCTCCTCTCCCACAAGCTTTCCTCTTGACTAGCATAATCTAGAGTGGAGCCTCTAGGTCACAATCCATGCTATCCAGAAAAAAAAAGATGTGCTTTTAAAATGCCGGCATTAGATAAGTCACACATCCCTATGCATGCAACAATGCCTAATTGTAGCAAAGGTTGCTCTGCACTTGCCTGCCCCCCACCCCCAATTATCTGCCAGAAGGCTGGAGTGGTGGAGGAGACACAATAAATGCAAAAGGGCATTTGTGCTCAGAAGGGTTGTGACACCCTGAGTGCCCTCAGTATCCATGCAGTATTTTTTTGCTCTCTCAAGGCAATAAGCGAAGGTTAATTTCTCTGCTTTTAACTGTAACAGCATTGTTTGCTTTCTGAATTCCTACGGATGTAATATGTAATTCCATCAGAACTTCATTGCACTTCGGAATTAATTTCATCATTTACGTGCCGCTGCTGTTGTTCTTGTACGCACCTCTGGTGGATAATTTGGGGTGTTTTTCCTGAATACTAACAGATGTAGTAATTGAGCTGCACGTGAAGCCAAATACACAAATGCTTAAAGAACAAAAGGGCATTTATTGCAGAGTTTCAAGTGCTGCAGCATCCAGGTGCTTTTTAAAATGGTGCAAAAATTATATTGGGGAGTTGGATCCTTTTAAGGAGTTCTTCTCTTATTAGCAGTGATGCCGTTCCAGTTCTACCAAATATTTGATTTTAACTACAAAGTATGGTGCATAATTGGATATCTTGTCCTTCAGAGGCAATCATTCAAATGTCTTGCAATTGCCATACATATTATATTTTTTGCCTTGAGCTGGATGATATGTTTTATATCCTAAAATGTAAGGATTCGGAAGTTGCCTCAAAATTCCTTATATGAGCATGATTAGCTCTTTCCAGCACTTTTTTTTAAAAAAATAAAGGATACAGCAGTTATTAGGGGCTCCCACTTGGATTGGTGCCAAGGGTGGGGCAGTTTGCTCCTCTCTTATGCAATTTTGTCAGCGTCCTTAAAGCACAACAGGCGGTTGTTAGCCTTAGAAGAGGAAAGAGGGCAAGAACTCAAGATTAATAGACTGAAGTGTGGCTGGTGGTAGTTTCAATCAGTGACACTGCATGGTGCAGGAAGGAATAAACCCACTTCTTCCCGCATACCATGGCTTTGTTCTGAATTGTAAACCAGCATGGCTGTTTCTTTTTTAAAAAGTCCTTTCATGGGGTTGGATCCAGACTATAGTTCCTGCCTTGGTAAACAGTGGGAGATTTGAAGGCACAACTTGGGGAGGGCGGAGTTTGGGGAGGAGGTGATGTCACTTCCAGGTGATGCTGTAGGCTGCTCCTATAGTCTCTTTGGAAATTCCTAGAGGCTCACTTTGTGGAGGCAATATTTTTCTCCCACTGTAGTCCGCTGATCTGCACAAAATGCTGCTCTTGGAGAATAGGGGACCACAAAGAATGACATGAGGGGGTCTGCAGTGGGAATTTAACCTGGATCCATCCCATGGACTTTCCAGTGTTATATCTGGCTTGGACTTCAGTTTAGCTTTTAAAGAAAACAGCCATATTGGTCTATGAGAAGTCCAAAACCAAGATCAAAATCCATGCAATATCTTTTATTAGGACCAACCAAATCAACACAAAACATTGTGTGAGCTTTTGAGCCCACTAGGACTCTTTGTCAAGCTGTATGCTACAAAACTGAAGAAGAAGAAGAGGAGGAGGAGGAGGAGATTGGATTTATACCCTGCCCTTCACTTGGAGTCTCAGAGTGGCTTGCAATCTCTTTCCCTTTCTCTCCCCAGAACAGACATCCTGTGAGGTAGGTGGGGTTAAGACAGCTCTGAGAGAACTGCTGTTGAGAGAACACCTCTAAGAGAACTGTGAATGACCCATGGTCACTCAGCTGGCTGCATGTGGAGAAGTGGGGAATCAAACCCAGTTCTCCAGATTAGAGTCCATCGCGTTTAACCACTACACCAAACTGGGGGAAGAGGAAGAAAATTTCATAAGTCATGATGTTATGCCCTGGTCATGCTGGCATTCTCGGCAAAATGCAGGAGGCACAAAACTTTCATGCATGGCACTGAGGGATTAACCCCTCCCAGCCCTCTGGGACCATGCAGCCATGAATGGCTGATTTGGGTTCCTCGCGCTATCCTTGGGTGACCTGAAGTATTTGACACTCTGATTAAACAAGCGCCTCACCCAAATCTGGCCAGGTCTCACCAACCCCTAAGGATCAGGCTGACTTGTATATCCCAACCCCACAAACAGCAAATATAAAGTGGGCAAAAAAGGTCCATAATCTCAGTCAATCAGATAGGGACCCTAAAAATTCCTGCTTGGCCCTGAAGCAACTGGCTAATCCCACATTGTTGCCACGTGGAGGGTTGGAAGGGTTGGAAGCTCTACAGCAAAACAAGTCAAATGGGGTGGGAATGGCTTTAAGTAGCCATCTCAGCCATCTCATCAGTAGTGACAAGGCACTCACTACTTTTTCCCCACCCCCAAAGTCTGGTGCTGTCAGGTCCCCAGTCAATTCACTCTCTGCACACACTATTGGCAGTGTAATGCTTTATTACAGATATGATGCTGTGGGTTACAGAGCCTTTGTTAGGACTAAAGAAAAATGTGGGAAAATGCAAGATATCGGTAAACCCCCCAAATTCCATGCACACGCACATCACACCTAGGTCTTAGCATTACCATGGCAACTTGGAAAGATATATGTTGCCCTACCTTACCTAGCCTGACATACAGATCTCCAAGGACCGTCTCACGGGAAACTATATCGGGGTGCTGCTTCAAGAAAGTTACAAGCTGCTACTCCCAAGTACTCCAACAACATTCATTCCCCCCCTGTAGGAATTCTACATGACAAGCTAAGGTACAGTGATAATAGCTAGGAGTATGGAAATTGAAAGCAACTGAGAATATGCATTGGCCTATACTGGCCTGAGCTTGACAAGTGTCTCCAATTCTCTGAAGGGAATGGGTGCAAAAATCATACTTGCCATTATTGGGACAGAATCTTGCTTCTTCCACCACTCCTGGTCGAGAGGCTAGAGCAATCTCTTGCAGTTAAATGTTTCCAGTTAGCAGAGCCTCAAGAGCTATGTGGAGCTTGAACCCTTCATCATGTGGATGGAGGAGCTCATATTTAGCCTGAATCACATGAAAATATATTACTGGAGAACTTAATTGCTTAAAACATTAAGACCCTCTCTTCTCAGTTTGTTTGCAATCTGGTTATCTGGAATCCAATCTTAAGAAGTTTAAAAGCTTCTCTCGTGTGTTCAGCCCAATTGGCAGGGCTTTGTTGCGAGAACTGATGGATAATCAACATTTTCTGGACAAATTGACTTGTGTTCCCCTTGTTCAGCTTATTTTCACTCAAAGAGGCTTTTATTTATATTCTGCACCACCCAATTGTCTGTTTCCATTTCTCCAGCAATGCTTGTTATTATTTGTTAGCTAGGCTAATGCTTCTTCTAAAGAGGAGCAGCCTCAGCTTCCACTACCCATTGGTTCACGAATACTAT
This sequence comes from Gekko gecko, assembly GCA_029375565.1. Lineage (NCBI taxonomy): Eukaryota > Metazoa > Chordata > Lepidosauria > Squamata > Gekkonidae > Gekko > Gekko gecko. The sequence goes on along the minus strand of JAPDNY010000013.1, from coordinate 47,548,910 downwards.
TAAATACATGTTGACCTTCCAGGATGAAGAGTATATACCATATCCACCACTGGTATGGGACCTGTTTGGAAGTCTGTATGGTTTTTTAGTATTAATCCATGTTGTTTTGCTGGCATAAATGTTGACAAAGGAAACACTGAGGCCTGTTAAATATTGCTTGGAAGCAGTTTTGAAGAGTAGACTGCTTCTTTGAACTTCTATGTTTGTGGGGTGGGAGTAAAGGATTTTTTTTGCTTCACCATTATACACACAGGGACAGATACCAGGTTCTGCAACTCAAAGGTTGGATCCATGAGCAGAAGGAAAACACTTAAGATGCTTCCTAAAGTTGCTTCATCTGAATGTCTCCCTGGATTTTGGAGCCTCAAATTATGTCTACTATAGTCCTAGGCAAAGTCAGTCTATTCTAAAGGCTGATTCATACCTCAGAAGGTCCTCATGGGTCCCATGAAGACTTTGGATCACATACATGCTGGGGTTCTGTATTTCATGAGCATGTTGGGGGCCCAGTTCTCATTGGGACCATGGCAAACACTGAGTAGGAGCTTTAGCTTTCCCTGTACCATTTTCTGGCCCTGCTGTGCTATGGGATGACTCCATTATGTTGTCATCATTGTAGCATTATAAAAGTGGAGAAATCAGGAAAGGAGAATCCCGAATTTGAACAGCGGGAAGTGCATTAGAAGAAGACAGAAGACAGTGACAGATGGATCTGAGCAAATTCAAGTGCATTGTTTAGGCTTTGTTCCAGTTGGTGATGAGGGAGTAGGCAGGTTGAACTAAAAGCTGCTGGAACGGAGGAGTTTAAGGAGGAATTTGAAGGAAGAGAGAGAAACAGAAATGGGTAGGAAGGAGCATAAAGTTCAACTGGGATCTATATCATCTGGGACCTAGCATCCTGGGAAGGGTTTGAAGAAGGTCTCCGGAGGTGGTGGTCTTCCACTGAAGCTCTTAAAGTCTAGCTCCTCGGTAAGGAAACAATAAATGGGACTGATCACATCACTAGCTGAAGAGAAATCAAGAGTGCAAGACTGGGAAGTTGCAAGCGACTGCTGAAATGAATTGGAAGTGCCTTATCTAATGTTTGTGAAAGTAGCCTCAAGTCTGTTCTAATGCTGAAGGTCTGGACTCAAGCATGGGGTATCCAGACCACTTTGTGCTCCAGTATCTCCAGTGGCAGCCTAATGGTATTCTTCTTCCCCTTTCCAGCCTCATGGACTTCACATCTATTGAAGGGGCTTGAATTTAGGTGGGTTTTGCAGTGTGGTCAGCAATGCTGCATCACTTCCACCTGGCTGTGTTTTACATATGGTTGGGTGGGCCCACCACTGAACCACCATTCAGCTCCCCTGGGACTGCTTCTGCACAATTACCCTTTCTAAACTGGCTTGTCCCCTCATGTTGTTAGTTCGCGCATTTCCTCATCAGCATATTTCCTCATTAATGCTCAAGTGCTTCTTAATTGGAAACAGGGGTAGAAATTCTGCAGAGCAGACCAAATACATCGACTTGTTTAATCAATCAAAATGTTATCCCAGCTACCTATCGATTGGGTTGTTTCAAACAGATTGACTGGTATAAAGCTGTTGGATCCCAGACAGATACTTCTAACAGCTAATGGCACTAAAATGATGTGGCATGTTTTCATGTATCCTAAAAACAGTGACGGTTGTCCCAAAATTGGCCTTCAAAATCACCAAGACATACTCCTTTTTCTCTCATAATGAATGTTCTATATGAAAAAAAAAATAGGAATGGATTGTGGAAATGTAAACCTTTCTGAAGGCCAGTGTGGTATGGTGGTTAGAATGTCAGTGTAGGATCTGGGAAACCCAGGGTTGAACCCCCAGTCTGCTATGGAAGCCCATTGGTTGACCTTGGGCCAATCCCACTTTCTCAGTGTAACCTACCTCACAGGATGGTTCTGCTGATAAAAGGGGGGAGTGTAGAATTATATAAGCAACTTTGAGTCCTCATTCATTATAAAATGTGTAAATAAGTAAGTAAATAAGATCAAGAATGAGACAGAATGCACTATTAGCTCATTATGCTGAGCCACGACTTCTTCATGCCGCATTGATGGAAAATTACCACTATGTACCTTCATATGAGCAATTTTGTTGGTGATTGCAATATGCCCACATTTTAGGAGGTGCTGAAAAGAGCAGTGTGGGGTATAGCTTAGCATCTTAGCCTAGAGCTGAGGAAAACAGGGTTCAAATCCTTACTTAGCCATGATGAAGAGTGAGCTAATCAGTGGCTCTCAGCCTAATGTACCTCAGGAAGTTATTGTGAAGAAAGAATAGAGGGAGAAACCATGGATGCTGCCCTGATCTGCTTGGAATAACCAGTAAGCTAATTCAGTGGAATAATGGCGTAAAGCCAGGAGTTGATATATAGAAATATTGAAGTATCTTTTCACCTCGGCTAAAAATTAGTATTTTAGTATTACATGTTGGTAAACAGGGCTTATTTCTGCACATCCGTTCTGAACTGGCTCCTTTGTCAGAGATTTCAGATTAGTTTGTGAGAGGCTTTGTTAGAAATCGAACACTGAAGTTGGCAAGACAATGTGTTTCCCAGACAAGATGCCTTCATGCTATGGAGAGCTCATTGTGGCTTGAGTGAATGATCAGAAAGTTGCATGTGGCAGGCTCCAGAGCGTCCTTTGTGTAGAAACATTAGGGCTTTTCAGAGCTTCATTCAATGCACACAGAATACACAGTTCTTGGGGAGGGGAGACTAGGGATGGGGAACAGCAAATGTGGAGTGGCAGTTCCTTCCCTGCCCTATGTGTATTCCATTTGGAACAGAACCTGTGTGTGACAAATATGTGCGCACATCCAGAAACTCCGACTTTGATGTATGCAGTATGCAATGCATGTGCAGCCCTCCTGGTCAAATAATGTACTTAGGGCTATTTTGCCTTAGGAAAAAGGCATGTGGGAAAGGCAGAGGCCCCTCCTCCTCCTTCTCCACATCATGATCCCAGTCCAAATCAGGCCCTATGGCACTTGAGGGAAATAGGTTCTCTGCAGCTAGCTGCAGGGGAGGCTAGTCAGGTTGGAAATAGGGATGTGCGTTTGGATATATCTGGTCTGAATATATACCCCCCCCCCAAATAACCTTATTGATATTTTTGGTCACATGCTGAGCTCACTGCATTTGGGAAGTCATATGAGAATGAATATTCCCAGGGCTGCAGCCTTGTTTTGTGAGGGTGCTGTGCCATCTGCCCACAAGTCATTCAAAATGGCAACCCTTGGGGGCACAACAGTGTCAAATGGACCATCCAATCCCTTTCTTTGTGGTTTGTCATCATAGTGGAATATATGAAGTTGCTTCATATCTGGTTGCTCAGCTTTTCCATTTGGTTCAATACTGTCACTTTAAGGGTAAGATCTGAATCCGAGAAAGGTGATATTCAATATCTGCTACTTGAGATCTTTTAACTGGGGATCCCAAGGACTGAATGTGGGATCTTCTGTGTACAAAGCACAGAAGTGTGTACAATGCTCTACCATTGACTCCCTCTATGGGAAAGGAAATAGTAACTAAATTATAAGATCTCATAAGTTTTAAATAAATCCAGTGTACAGAGCAGTTAAAGTTCTCTTTCCAAGCTGTGGCAGATAATTTCAGTAGAAAAGAGAACCTGGATTATATAGGTACCTGTTTCATTGCATCCTGTGTACACCAGTTCAGATCTGCAGAAAGTTTCTAGTAATTGCTCTGCTAAACAAAATTCTTTGGGAAGTGTGTGCATATGTACTGGCTATTTATATCATTGGCTTTATCCAGATCTTGACAAGCTATTCATTATACCAATCAGTACATTTTGGGGGTGGAGATGGGGAGCGGAGAAGTTGCTCTTGAAGTTCAGCAATTAGTCATGTGTAGGCGAAGGAAACCATTGACGTCTGGCTAGAAACAGAGCCACAAAGCCTCCGTAACTGACCATTAAGAGAGGTCAGATGCAAATATGCTTACTAAACTATAAAAAATTATTCTGAATAAATAGCCTTCAAATGACTTTAATTGCTTTTAATGCCACGCTCCCAAGTCTACAAGATTTGCTTAGAGGCCTATTCCTGGTTGTTTCTATGGCCAGGCACATTATTTTCTCCCCTGAGGAGTTAAGTATGAGTTTGAAAAATGTATGTTAATTAATCCCTTCCTTCACCTTGGACCTTGGTTCTGAGGAAAATGGAGAACTGGCAAAACTTTGCAGCTTTTTCATTTGCCTCATATTATTTAGCAACAGATAATTTTGGCTTTAATTTCTATGCAGCTTAGGGATGCCAGCCTCCAGGTGGGAACTGGGGATCCCCTTGGGATTCCAGCTTGTCTCCAGACTAGAGAGATCAGATCCCCTGGAGAAAGTGGCAGCTTTGGAGGGTGGACTCTGTGACATCGTACCCCACTGAGGTCCCTGTCCTTCCTAGGCTCCATCCCCAAATCTTTTGGAATTCCTCAACCTGGATCTGGCAACCTTACACCCCCATCCCCAGCTGGTGGCCGGAGGGACCTGGCAACCCTATTTGACAACCTTAGAATCAGAGTTTATCCCCTTCTGGAACTGGGCCAGTGGGTCCACCATCCTGCTTGAAGCACTGGTTGCTCCTACCTGTTGTTGTTTTTTTTTGGGGGGGAAAGGAATTTTAAATGTGTGACATTCCATTAATGAAAGCTTTGTTTTTGAAAAAGGAAACTTTTGGGTTAGAAACAAAGGAACCAAAGCCACCTGGTTCCATCCAGATCTATCCACTGGACCTGCCCAGTTCTCACCACATAAGATTTCTTCAGGTTCAGGGTACATTTTTCATAATCAAAGTGTTTATAATGCAGGTAGGTAAAAGCAGGGCTTTTTTGGTAGAAAAAGCCCAGCAGGAACTCATCAGCATAATAGGCCACTCCCAACAGCAGAAACTCATTAGCATATTAGGCCACACCCCCATGTAACCAGACATGTGGTCATCCAGCCACACCCACCTTTTGCTTCTTATTCTGTTTACCTTGTTTGTTATCAAAATCCAGAGCTTTATTTTGGAGCAGGAACTCCTTTGCATGTTAGGCCACACACCCCTAATGTAGCCAATCCTAATGAATTTCTGCTGTCGGGTGTGGCTTATTATGCTAATGAGTTCCTGCTGGACGTGGCCAACTTAGGAGTCAGCCAGAACTCTATTCCTGTGCGTTCCTGCCCCAAAACAGCCTTGGGTAAAAGCTTCTGGATTTTTAAAAAACATGTATCTGGATACCACAACAGACAAAAGATTGAGACATCTTGGTTTAAACAACTGCAATTTGAATTTGCTTTACTCCAAAAAATGTCAATGTTGCATGAATTTCAATATCTGCTCCACCAGAATCTAGGAGGGCTGTGGAATCCACAATGGAGACCTTTTAGAAAGATAAGATCAGCAGGACCAACGTTTCTGTAATAACAATAACAATTGTGTGCCGGCAAGTTGCAACTGACTCCCGAAGACCCCAGGACCCTGGAGTTTTCAAGACAAGGAATCAGCAGAGGTAGCTTGCCGTTGCCTTCCTCTGCATAGCAGAGCCGGTCTTCCTCAGTAGTCTCCTATCCAAGTACTATTCATGGCCAGCCCTGCTTAACTTCCAAGCTTGGATGAGATCAGAGTGGGCTAGGCTAGCAGGCTGCTCATGTTTCTGTACACAACAGTTTTTACTGGGTGTTACAAAATGTTCCATTCCTGAGGAAGAGGCAGAACTTATATATGATTGATTATTATCTTGTGGAAGCAAAAACAAATAACCCATTATTGGTGAATGAATCTATAAGAAATATATGGAATGTTTTAATATTGTCAGAGCTAACAATAAAATTGAGAGAAAGCCGTACAAAATGGTACTGAATTGGTACCCATTTGTTTCATTCTGGAATATCAGCTCTGATACAAGTACTGCTGTGGCAGCTTTATTCATACATAGGGTAGGATCCGGCAGAAGGCTGTTGCAAGGACTGCACAAGGATCATGGATTCCCCCCACTTTATTGCTGACAGAAGAGGTCTAAGGGAGTGATTTTGCCCCTTCCCACAGCACTCTTTGCAATTTCTTTGGGTCCATATGGGTCCCACAGTCTTAGGATTCAACTTTCTGCAGAGATTTCTACATGTTGGTAGGTGTTAGCATCTTATATAAGAGAACATAAGAGAAGCCAATGTTGAATGGCCCATCTAGTCCAACACTCTGTCACGCAGTGGCCAAAATATACCAGGTACCATCAGGAGGTCCAGCAGTGGGGCCAGGACACTAGAAGCCCTCCCACTGCTGCCCCCTCCAGCACTAAGAATAGAGTGCATCACCTGCCCCAGACTGAGAATTCCGATCTATACCCTGTGGCTAATAGCCACTGATGGACTTCTGCTCCATATGTTTATCTAATTCCCTCTTGAAACTGTCCATGCTTGTAGCTGCCACCACCTCCTGTGGCAATGAATTATGTAATATGTAATTATGTAATTATCTGAATATGTAATAGCCATTAGCCAGGAAAAGTATTTTAACAGGGGCAAAATATAGTCAGCCCCATGTCTCCCTGTTGAAACATGTTCTTGGGCTCTGTTTGATAACTCATGTTGTACATATCTTGTGATATCAGTCTGTGAAGATTTAGGACTGGATCCAGCACTCTGATCATACAAGATCGTACTTTATTGTTGTCTCCCCGCCCAGCAGTCCCTTTTGATCCCAGGAAAACTGATTCCGAAGGTTGTGGGTGGGCGGACTGAGTGCTCTCTCTCTCTCTTTGTGTGTGTGAGGAGTGGAATCTCTCCCTTCTCCTTCCGTGCTGACTAAAGAGGCAGGAAGCACAATTTCACCCCCCTCTCACTGCTGTTCATTAACCCATCTGGCAGTTGCTCCATGTAGGTATCATGATCTCAGGAATCAAATTTCCTGGGTTCAGAAGGGACTGCTGGATGGAGGGGAAAGTAGAGCAGATCTATGTCCTTCAGAGTCTTCCACTGAGGGATTGCTGGAATCAGCTCTTCAGCTCTCCCAATCTCGAGCTCTAAGGAGATCAAGCTGGCAGTCCTCTGCTCGTGTTTTATCCTGACAACAATCCTGTGAGATAGGTTGGGCTGGGAGAGAGCAACTGGCCCAAGGTCACTCAGTGAGCTTCATGGCTGAGTCGGGATGTCAACCCGTATCTCCATACACCTAGACCAGTGCTCTGTCCACTGCACTACAGTGACTTGCTCTCTCTGTCTCTCTCTTTCAGACACACACATGCACACACAAACACACACACTTCTGTTGTCCTTGTCAATCAAGTATTTTGCAAGTAGTACAATAAACAAGGCCTTTCAGGCTTCTTGTACATTTTATGGATTTTCTTCACTCATGGACAAGTTTTTAAGCAAATTGTCAGCTGGAATGGAGGGAAATTGTCCTTCTGACCCTGCAGTTAATTAGTTCTCCACATCTTTGGCTACTGGAGGCTAGGAATACGCTCGTATCTGTAGCAAAGAAGGATTTGCACTTTGTCTTTGAGTATTCAGAAAGCCAGAGTCATTCATCTATATTTTTCTGGGCCAGACACTTAATTGCTGATTCTATGGCTTTCTTCGCTCCCATTGAGGTGCTGACACTCTTTTTGTCATGAAGGGCTTGTTTTTAAGATGGCTGTGTTTTTTTTTCCTGGCAAGGTCATGTGCTTTTAGCAGATGTATGGCAGGCAGAGGTTCAACAGGTTTCCCCTTGTCACAGCATCTTCTCTTACAGAGAAAAGGGCAGAACACGCACATATCATGAAAAGACATGGCTTGGGAATCCTTCCAAATTCATGTTTGAAATACAGGAAATGCAAAGTTACGGCTAATGGCTAACATAAGTTTGATACAGGGGATCCATATGTGAAATCCATTACTTTTTTTAAAAAAAAAACTTCCATCAAATCAGATTTTGTTTGTAGATGTGGCATTAGGGGTTTTAACCCTTTGCAGTCATCATCTTCTCCCTCCAGCTGCTAAAGTGTTGGGTGAAAATGTGAGCAACCTGATCTGGTAAACAGCATGAGGGAAAAGGTGGTAAACCCCTTTCCTCAGTGGCACTGCCTCAGTCAAAATCTAATCTGCTCATGGCTACTTCAAAGTCTGTGTTTCAAGAACATGAGGAGTTCTGATCATTGAGCCTCCAAGTCACACTGTGGCCCTAAGCTGGGGTTGGCAGCCCTAGCTGGCACCCCAGTGGGTGAATCTGGAGGGGGTGGGCCAAGCTATTTGGCATTGCACTGACACACCACATCACTTCTGGTGTGAAAACCGGAAGTGATGCTATCATAACAGGTCTACACTCCAGGATTCACTCAAAACTCTACTGTTAAAGTGCAGAGTTTTGGGTGAATCCTAGAGTGTCACACTGATACAATGTCATCACTTCCAGTTTTCTGCCGGAAGTGAGTTGTGGTTGGCGTGGCACCTAATTGCCCCTCTGCCCTATTGAGCAGTGGTGGGGAACAGCAACCCAGGTCAGGAGGTCTTTCCTACCCTCAGCTAAGTAAATGTTCCCTCTTCTGTTTCTTTTGAAATTCATTTCTGTCTTTGCCATCACTTTCAGTTTTGCCTTTCTGCGGTTGGTTTTTATAGACCTGTTTTTGTATGGTTTTTATATATACAAAGTGTGTCATTTATACCTATAATACATGTATCATGCTGATTTATGGATGCTTGAAAACACTGAAAAATGCATACACTTTATGAGGGGAAAAATTGGTACAACCCCCCCAGAAAATAGCACACGGATAATGAATTTTGGGATTGATTCGCACAACGGAGAAGTGTAATTTTCATGTTGAAACATCAGAAATGAGACATTTGAAATAATACCTTTACTAATCCTCAACAAATTTTGGTTTGGTATTACAAACACAGTTGCAAAGTCAGCAAACTTGCATTTTGTATGATTTTGGCATGACTACTCAATATGTGTGCAAGTTTAAGCTGGCAGAGAAAACTTTGGAAGAGCAACGATAAATTAGCTATGAACCAAGCTGCATGACAATCCCTATGGATCCCCCCACCTCCTCCACCGAGAGGTGCCCTTTAAATCAGCCAAAGGTTTCTTTCCCCCCCAATAAAACTTCACAGTAAAATGTCAGTTTGCAAAAATCTTTTATCTTGGTCAATGAAAACTGGTTAATATGACAATTGGAGACATGACATATTCTCAGCTGTGTGCATATCTGCCACGTCTGGAATCTGCCACTGATTCTGTGTCCTGAGTAACTTCACTGCCAGCTGCAAGTGAAATGTATTTCTAGTCAACATCATCGTGGACCAAACTGTGTGTAAGCTGACTTCCATGAATGAGGCGAGTAGGGGCGCTCATTGCTTTGAGTGCACTTGGAATGGCCCATCTTGCCTCAAGAATCATCCAAGATAGATCTCTTCAGTAAGCAATCACACCCAAGCTCCTGCAATGTGCCGTTCACTCATGTAGACTTGCCAAGCCACCGCTGCCAGTGGGTGTTTCCTGCTGCTGCTCAGCTGCCTGGTGTGTGTGTGGGAAATGGCAGGGAATTGGGTGTGTGTGTGGGACATCAACAGCATTCTGAAATTCTGACGTCACTCCCTGTGTGCTCGGAAGTGATGCCAGCAAGTTGCCTGGAGATGATGGGGATTCTCTGGCATTTGGGCAAAACTCTATGGTTAAATTTTGTGGCTGCCATGACTGCTATGGGCCTGACTCTAAATAATGACCAATCTCATTCATATATTTGATTATACCTTAGATCCGTGTGTGGAGGAGTTTAGAATAACTCTCTTGTCATGTATCACAGTGTAATCCTTTTATTATGCTTCATACTCTATGGTTAAATCATAGGGTTTTGCTCCAGTGCCGGAGCAATATCCCTCACGATGTGCCGACATCACTTCCAAGCACATTACAGCACTGGCAAGGGCTTACCCAGAGAGGTAAGTCTCCCACTGGCTGGTGGGATGACCTGGCAACCCTACTCCCACAGCTTCCGCTTTCTACCTTTAAGCTTTCTTTTTGGATACTACTCTGTACAATTTCACTTCTGCCCTTTGCACTTCAGCAAAACTGCCCTCGTCTGGAGCTGCTCAGGACTTTGTGACTGCCATGACTGTCTCTTTCCTTTCCTTTTATACCCTTAGAAGCGCATTGATTCCTACATCTTGAGCAGCAAAAGATACTTGCTTCTTACAGGTCTGTCTCTAATAATGTCTGGTCTCACTCCTATATCTGGGCATACCTTAGATCTGGAAATGCAGAAGTTTAGAATAACTCTCTTATCACATATCACACTGTAGTCCTTTTCTTATGCTTCATGCTGCGCCTTCCTGAATTAGATTTTGTTTGGTAGACTTTATTTGTCTGAACTGCATCCCATAGGAGGCTGGAACCTCTAACCTCTTTCACCATTCATTAAGTCTAACCATCGGTTCCTGTTCCTGTCCTTTACACAGGGACTCACACTTGAATGATTTACAGTAGGATTTATGATAGGTCTCTCTCTGCTACAGCTCGTCCTCCTTCTCCCTTTTGTGATTTTGGTGGTACAACATTTATCCACTTCATAATTATTTTATTGTATTTATGGAAACATTTTGAAGTTGTGTTTCCTCTCCACTTAGTGTCCCCAAGGCAGAAAACAACCCCCCACACAAACATTAAACAAGATTAAGTAAAGGTAAAGGTTCCCTTGTTCGAAAGCCAGTCGAATCCGACTCTAGGGTTGTGGTGCTCATCTCCGTTTCAAAGCCGAAGAGCCAGCGCTGTCAGAAGATGTTTCCGTGGTCATGTGGCCAGCATGACTAGATACTGAGGCGCATGGAACGCTGTTACCTTCCCACCAAAGTGGTACCTATTTATCTACTTGCAATTTCTTGCTTTCAAACTGCTAGGTTGGCAGGAGCTGGAACTAGAGACGGGAGCTCACTCCGTCATGCAGCCCCCGGGTCTCGAACTGCTGAACTACTGACCTTCCACAGCCTGCAGTTCAGCGTTTTAACCACTTGAGCCACTGCAGCTCCTAAAACAAGATTACAAACACATAATAACAATAACAATAACAATAACAATAACAATGATGATTATGTAATTAATTTCATATATGTATATGTTTAATAACTATATTATTAAACACATACATATATAAAAAACAATTAATTTAAAATGAAACCCATGAACAAGAGGCTGTGTCCATGAGATTTAGAGAGGGAAAACACAAAATAACAAAGTCTTCTCCTGCTTGTGGAAGACAATGTTAGAGGGGACAAATGAATCTCACAGGGTAGGAAATTTCATAATTTTGGTGCCAAGATCAAGAAGGCCCTTTTTTGGGATGCCACCCATCTAGGCTCAGATGACAGAGGCACCTGAAGCAGAGCCTCCAAAGGTAACCACAGTGGTTGGGTAGCTTCATATAGGAATAGGTAGTCCAATTACATAAGCTGGCCCCAAGCCAAATGGGGTTCTTGAACTGGGACCAGAAGCAAATTGGGAGCCAGTGTTGGTAGAACAAGACTAGAACTATATGGTCCCTGTGACCCACTCCAGCTAGAATACTGGCTGCAACATTCTGCATCAATTTAAGCATCCAGACACTATTTAAGGGTAGCACCACACAGAACATATTGCAGTAGTCTAATCTAGATATAACCAGGACATGCCCTTCATATGTATCTGAAGAAGTCAAGTATGACTCACAGAAAATTAATTTGAAATAATCTTTGTTAGCCCAGTGATGGCTCAGAGCCCCTGCAGGGCTGATTAAAACAGTCTATCCATGGAGCCTGATGAGGCCTGATCATTTCTGGAAGGCTTTAGGGGAATTTCCTGCTGATATGGTTGGCAGTTGTGTCAAGGTGTTGGGTGGGTCTCTGAAGTTAAGAGGCCACAGGAGTAAAGTCAATTTCTTCTTTATACCCTCTCTGGTGTATTTTTCTTTTCTTGCTTAGTTCCCTGGCTCTTTGAAAAACTGGGAAGGTGAGGCTTAGCATTGATGCCAGAGTGATGATTAGGATTGCCAGTCAAGTGCTGTCAACAAGTGGGAATATTTTTGTTTGGGGGTGGGGAGAGTGACATTGTAAAATATTTTGATGTTACTTCTGGTTTGGAAGTGATGTCACGGTGCTCTAGAAATTCACCCATCTCTGTGGTTTTTACCATAGAGATGGGCTAATTCCTAGAGCAGTGTAACATCACTTCCAGGTACATGCAGGAAGTGATATTGTGTGATGTCACTCTCTGGTCCTGCTTTTTTGCTCCTGCTAGAACAAAGAACCTTGGCAGGGCCTGGAGCCCTAATATAGAAGATTGTTTCCCCAAACAAATGGCAAGTCTATTGATGAAAACTCTTGCTGAGACTGACTGAGTGCAAAAGAGCCCATTTTAATGCCCATTTTCTGGCAGTAGAGGCTTACTTCCTCATCACCTTGTGTCTGTGAAGGTTTATATAAAAATGCTGTTGGGCTGTAAGCAAGCATTTTCATTTGAGCTATAGGATGATATAGAAGATCCCTCAGCAGTTAGTTGACAGACTTTTTATTAACTACAAAGTGGCTTTGAATGATCCTCCCATGTTTATATGGATACCTTTTAAGGTTGGCAACTCAGGCCTGAAAAACTCCTGAAGCTTTGGGGGTGGTGCCCCCGGGGTGTAGAATTTGGGGGAGGTAGGGAGTTCAGCAGGAATGTTATGGCATGAAGTCCAGCCTCCAAAGTCACCACTTCCTCAAGTGGAATGGATTGTTGTAGGCTGGAGATCTGTTGTTATTCTGGGAGAACTCTAGGACCACCTGGAAGATGGTATACCTAATACCTTTCCAGTATTGCAACCCAAAGATGTGGCCAAAACTACTCTTGGCTCCTTGATTCATGTTCTTCGTGGCTTGTAAAATCTGCCAACTCAAAGGGTGATGCAAAGCTTGTTTCTGGAAGGCTAAGAGGCTGAAGTCAGACCATTATTAAATAAATAATTATTGGGTGTAATGGACTTTATTGGCTAGTGTCAATTCTGCCACCACTATCCCAGCCTTAACCCTGCTGTTGTTGCCTCTCCATAGGAGCTAGAGAAGATAACCCTTTTTAGGCCTTTGCTGTTCCGGCTCTCTATAAAAACAGCATGGCAAAGAACACGTGCTTTCTAGGTCTTCCTGAACTTCTGGAAGATTACTCCGTTCATCACAATTTGGCTACCATTTTGGTTGTCTTGGCAACTGACAACCAGAAGCAGTGGCTGAATTTGCTCAAGAAGAAGGCATCTTGTGAAACTTCAGGAAATTGGCACGTGCTGCTTGCTGTCCTCATTTTAAAGAGGCCCAGAGGAGCGAGTTGGTAAGGGGGATGATCTCTTTTGACTCCTGGGTAGGACTGGCAAGTCGGCAGGACTGTAAGATGGCTTGACTTGAGGTGGATGACTGGAGCTTCTCATCTCTCAACATCTGCTAGTGGAGGCAACCACTTCTATTCTTTTTGTTGTAGCTCCATCCTTTAATCTGCTTGTTTGGGGGCGGGGTAAAGTTTTAGAGCAAAATGTGGCAAAAAAGAATTCCAGATGTTCAAGGATTATGCACATCTTAAACAACAACAACAAATTTCAACCTGGCCATATTAGAGAAACTGTCTTGATCATCTTGATGAATGATCTATGGCAATCCTCCCTACTTGTACCCTCTTTTCTTCTTCCTTCCATTCCCTATTTTCATACACAGCATTTTCTTTTGCATCTCTTGCTATGTATGAAGGGCTGCTCGCTCTGGTGGCCTTTTAATTGCTTTTTCTTTCATATGTTGAGCAGGTTAGGCATGAGGTGGGTTATGTGGGTCATTTGTTTTGCCATTTCCATTTTTAAATAACGCTCATAAAAACCTTAATAAAAATAAGCCATTAAAATCGTGACCACATAAGCCTTTCAGAGGCTCCATCAATGTAATTATTCAGTTTACCTGTAGATGGCAGTAGGACAATGCTGTTGCTCTGTTGTGACCTCTGCCTTAGAACTAAACTAAATCATGTTAAAAGGAATGAAGGGAGACCTGTTCCAGTTATCTTTGAGGAAGGAGGGGGAATTGTAAGAAATAAATACCCGACAAGGCACGCAGACAATATAGTTGAAATGCAACAGATTTAACTAAATGAGAAGCTTTGTAAATGGTAAATTAATTTTTTATTACATCCAACATAGTTTTGAATGCGGTATGAGAGTCATTTGGTAGAATGGATTTTATAAAAAAGTAAGCTGAGGTCATTTCCCATCCGTGATTGGCTGTGCCTTTCCCACAAAGCGTGGAAGCATCAGTTCAGTAATAAAGGAAGTTGCTATTGCACTTCTTCAAGGCCTTTTTTAGCCTTTAAACTTAGGACTTGGAGTTGGTCAGAGGAGGTTTCTTAAAACTCCATCTCGGGAGTCTTGATTTTTATTTCCTTTGTGGATGATTGTGGTTGGTTTTCAATTAGCCTGCGCTCTGGGTGAAGAAGCAAGGGAGTAAATCTTGTGCTTCTAATGAGGAACTTCAGGCAGATGTGAGAAACTAGCAAAGGTGTGGTGGGACTAGTCATTATTTTGTAGTGGTTAAATTGTTGGATTTGGATCTGGGAGGATCTGTTAGAATCCCCACTCTGCCATGGCAGCTGCTGGGGAACCTCGGGTCAGTCACACACTCTCCACCTAACTGACCTCACAGGGTTGTTTTGAGGGTAAAATGGTGGAGAGGAGAACTGTTTTGGGTCCCTTTTGGAGAGGTAGGCAGGGTATAACTGGTAGTAAACAAATAAATAGTAAAGAGAGGAATAAAAAGCATTTCGGAACACCAATGACTGAACTTTTAAAGAAAGCCTCTTGTTTTTGTTTCTTGTGCAAATCAACCCCACGTGCCTCAATTTCCGCTCCATCTTTTTATTGCCCTGTACTGTGCAGAACTTTTCCTGTTAAATTATTTGGGCCTTAATGGCATGTGAATGGCATGTCCAATAAAATGATTTTTTAAATGGTGAAGAAATAGGATTAAAGAAGCAAAGATATTGGGAACATCCGCTACAAAACAGGGCAAAAAGAAAAGGCTCACAACAACAACATAAAAAACAAAAAGAAATTATTAAAAGGACATATTTTTACATGCTGGATATAATGCGCTACAAGTGTCATTGGCTGACTCTCCTTCTTAATGGACTCCATCACATCCTTTGGACACTTCACTATTGCAATCTGATTCTAGACCTTGGTCCTCCCTGCTTTGTCATTGGCTGATTTGCTATGATGTCACAGAAGAGCTGATTTCAGGGTTTTTGAGTTGTTGGACATAAGTTCCCTCCATCTTCTTTTTTTCCCTAATCTTTCTTTTTGTATTCATGTCACCGTTCCCTCTCTACCCACTGTAGTTCTCACTCCAGTTGTAGCTGTATAGCTATGCTAGAGGGACTGGAACTCTAATTTCGCACATTCATTTTAGTGTAAGGGATACCAATTTGTCTAAAAGGAGCACAAGAGAATCAGGGCTTCTTCCCACCAACCCTCCAAAACCTGTGGGGCAATCTTGTATTTTGTGGTGGAAGGAACTCATGGAAGAGGGAGTAGAATATGATTTCTTCA